>CP126891.1:130013706-131461206 GCA_030440675.1 Furcifer pardalis
CAATGTTCAATTTACCCACAGGCCCTCTAGCATGATGTTTTAAAACATCACACTATCCACCTGACTCTGGTTTATCATATCCATAGTATAAAAGATAAAGCAGCCCTGACATAATTTGATAACACATTAATTTTCCATATCTAAGACTGGTCTTTTGAAAATAAAGTGGCAGCTTGGACAAGTTGCTCTTTGGGATGCCAACCTCCTTTGTACCATCCCCACCCTCATAATACGGCCTATGGCCAGATTGGCTTGCATATTCTGAGAAATGCAATGGAGGGGGGGGGAGTAAAAACTCTAGGCCTGTAGGCATGTCAACAAGGAGTCCATAAAGATTAACAACAACCATATAACAGCATGCACTTTTTGCAGACAAGAGGCTACTTCATCAGAGTGGTTTTGACAGCTTTATTGAGCCCAAAGCAACATTTAAAGGTGAAAGGCTTTCCAAACATGAATGAATTTAACAACCATTTGCTCAAGCAGGAAAATATTCAAATGGCCCAGTGAAACAATAACATTAAAATTATATACATGTATTCATGTAGGCACACACATATGCATGTGTGTACAAACACGACCACACCTATATGATTTGATTTTGACCACAATTATTATAAACTTATTCATCTAGACATAAATACCATTAAAGATGAAAGTTAATGGAACTTATTTCTGAGTAACAGTGGCTATATGTCCTGCTTTTCAGAGGATAACCCCAGGTTGTGTTGTTGTGAGACAACTCCTTTATTTGATGATGTTATCTGTATGAAGAGCCTAAGTCCAGCTTCAGGATACAAGAACAGACAAATGAAGGAGACAAATCTTGAAGTTTCACAACAGTGCTTTGCTGGTTCTTTTAATCTGGTACCAAGATTAAAAGAAATGGTGACTTTGAAGAAGTTAACCCAGATATGAAAAATGACAACAAGATGCTCATGTAGAGATTACTTTTATGAGACATGGTTCACTATTGACCCTTTTATTATTTCCTCTAAACAGACACATGAATTAAAAAGACAGTACAGTCAAACCACACATAAAGAGTGTATTGCTTAAAGAGTAATTCGCTTAAAGAGCAGAATTTTCTCTGAATGTTCGCTTCGCTTAACAAATAAAACCAACCAAAAACTCGCTTAACAAATAAATCGGGGTTCACAATCCCTCCCACAATTGGTCATTTTCAATGGTGTTTTGCTTAAAGAGCAAACTCGCTTAAAGAGCAATCCTGTGGAACGCATTATGCTCTTTAAGCGAGGTACAACTGTATCTTTTTTTAAAATGAAAGTGTTACAGAAGATACATTGGGGACACAAAGCAATCTGAACTCAGTTTAACAGCATCTGTTGACCATTTTAATTTGGCTTCCTTGTATTCTTTCTTACCTTTTCATGTATATTTAACTTTAATGTTACACTATTAAAAATAAAGGTATTCTATTCATAATGTATTATTTTAAAATGTGTTTTTCTGTATAGGATATATAATAAACTGAAGACCGTTGTGTGTCCTTTCTTCCTTTGGGGGAAAAGCACTAGTGGCGCCTTGATTCTGAGAAAATGGATAAAGAATTGATGTTTCCTTTTATTGTAATAGCCTACATTCTCATGAAGAGGCTCCCTCGCTGCAATAGATTTCACATACACCTGCACAGACACACCAGAAAACATATCCATGTCCCTTGGAGTTAGCATGAGGAAGATGTGCAACACTGAAACCCTGTACATAACTGCAGACCGCAGCTGCAAATACACATTGGTTCTGCATCAGCGGCCTGATGACAGAAAACAAATTCACACCCCAGTTGTTCATTTTGTGGGTCTTTCCCACAGGTCAAGAAAGCTGCCAAGATTCACAACATTTTCAAACATAGCACTAAAGTTGGATGAGGGAAGCTGCTTTGCCGTGGCATGAAAAATGCTTCTTGTTATTATGATTATGGACTGTGGAAACTATCTGCAGGGCAAATGAGGCTTCAGTGTGAACTATGGCCTATAGAAGGGATGTATTTGCTCTACTATTGAGTAATGGGCCCTTCCATGTCACAGAGGGCATTAGTGGTTGGCTTTTTCTCTGTCACATAATGAGAGGTTGAACTCCAACAGAATGGTGATTAGCATAATGCAGCCATTGACTGAGAATTTGAAAAGTGCACCAAAATAATATATTTCCCCCCTCAGGGAAAACAACAATCATTAAGCAATTATTTTAAAAGGATATGAGCATGTTTGTGAACAAATATTAAATCACACAGAGAATAATGGGTCTGCAATTTTGTACACAATTACTTTCAGATAAGCCCCAATGAATAGGACTTGCTTCAGAGTAGATATACATGGGTTTGGATTTCAAATGACTTTGAGCTTTTCCTTATCTGTAGAGATTCTTGAAGCAGAATCTGATTCAGTTGAAGTATCCCTAGCAAATAAACATCTGTAATAATGGCACAGTGTCTAGTCCAATTAGAAGAAAATTGTCTCTCCCTAATATGAGCAACATAAATGAAAGACACTGTCCAACTAAAGTTAAATACTGTCTATCCTGTTCATTAAAATGAAAAAGAATTGAGCACAGAGAGAGTACAATCTGACTGCATTTGAAGAATGCCTTTTATAAGGTGTTGGGAGTAAGATGGTGCTTGAATTTCACAACTCTCCACTAGGAATGTATATTTTGTTCTTGCACATGAGAATGAAAATGGTAAACAATGGTAAGCAAGATCACAAGAGTTGTGTATTCTTTTAATTTCAAAATGCATGGTGGTATATGTGCTTTTTAACACAAAGCAATTTTCTTGTCCAAAATCCACAGGATTTTAGTTGGGCTTGCTTTTGTCCAGTAAGTGCTGGAGTTGTTGGTCTCACATAAGAGTAAAGGAAAAACCCTCACAGGGTTTTGTTTGCCTAATGCAGGGGTTGCCAACTTTTTAAAGTTGGGGGCCAGGTCACACTCCTTCAGACAGTTGGTGGATCAGATTGGTGGTCCAGCAGCTGCCACTGTAATCGACTGCAGACTCATTTACAACAGCTGTAAATGAGTCTGTGGCTATCGTAAACATGTTTAGAACAGCTGTAAATGAGTCCACAGCTGATGTAAATGTTATAACAGGCATAAATGAGACTGACAGATTCTAGCGGTGGTTGCAGGTGTGGCTGGAGTGAGGGTGTGGGCTGGTTGATTTGATGCCATAGGCCGGATCTGTCCCGTGGACCATAGGTTGCCTAACCCTGACCTAATGAGTTAAGACTCACCCTTTTGTTTTGAGACTAGGATGGCAAAATGTACAAGCATTTGTTATTACCTTCCTTTTTCTGGCTCTTATAGTTTCCCTTTCCTTTGAACTTTTTCTCCAAACCATGGGACTATTGGCTAACACAACTACATTCCTGTTTTTGTTTCAGTCTCCTGTGGTTCATCTCTATGATTCACCCCACTGAGGCAGAGTACTCATTGTTGTCTTGTTCAGCTGATTTACAAAGGAAATTGGAATGCAAAATAATCCTGCTGGAGTTAATCTTAGTTTTCAGTAAAAGTATAAATTTCTCCTCTCTTGACCACAGCCTTGCCTTGGAAATTTATTTGTAAGACTTGCAATGCACTTCAGGAAGTAAGATATGAACAGAATCATGGATGTGTGTGATCAAAATGTAGATGGCTAAAGCTGCATCCAACTAAAATACTCAGAAACATTATTTTGTTAATAAGAAAAGCTTGTACAAAATGCATACAGAGGGAACATTGAGTATGAAACATACAGTACCTGTATATTCAAGTTTCCATATGGGAAAAGTATATGGACATGAAATCTGATGTGAAAGATAAGGCTGGAGTGCAGCTGGGATTTGGAGAAAATCTGTGAAATGGAATGTGAGTCCAAGTGAAAAATCTACTCTAGACATATATTGCATTATTACTACAGAATACTTGTGCTGTTTGCAAATCTCTCTCCACTCAGGGTTGTAGCCAGAAGGGCCCAGGGGAGATCAGTCCAAACTAGATTTGCCCAACCAAGGGATCTGTGGGAATTTTTACAAAGCGAGGGATGCTCTCGCCCCACCTACAGCCTGCCCGGCAAGCCCAAAAGCTACGGTGGTGATGGCAGCAGTGGCAGCAGCATGTTTCCACCACCATTCCCACCCCCTCTTCCTCCTCCTTCATCCTCCTTGGGGGCCCCAGTGCAGGCTCCATGGTGCCAGGGCCGAAGCTCTGTTTGGAACCCATGGCGCCTAAGGCCTGATAACTGACTGGTGTGGGGTTTGCAAACTGCTGGCCAAGCACTGGCTAAAGAAGGCTGGTCTTTGTGTGCTGGGCGGGCTGTGGCAGCAGCAGGTCCCACTCTCTTCCCAAAGGTGTGGACATTGTATTGTATTTTCGACTTATATGCCGCCCCACTCGCATAGCGACTCTGGGCGGCTTACAGAAGAAACAGTTACAGTACATAGCACATTCCATAGCATAAAAAACAATTACAAAATCACATAGTAAATTACATATATCACATATACAGTATATATATCTCCAATAACAATTGCAATTACAAAACATCTAGACATCCTAAGAAATAAATAACAGATACAGTACTATACTAAATCAATAAATAGGGACATGGACACACACCTGTGAGTCTCCAATAATCCTCACCAAAGGGGGAAAAGAGAGCATGGGAATGAGCCAGGGTGTCTAGAGAAAAAGATACACACACAAGGCACTCCCAGCTGCTGAGGAAGAGGAAGAGTGGAAGGCTGTCCCTCTGTGATATGTTCAAGGAGTGGTTTACTATTTCCACCCTGCATATCTGCCCATGTACACACAACTGCCTCTGTGAGCAGGGAAATAGGATTTTGGAAATGAGTATATTGTGCTAGAATGCTACAGCTCCCGTGAGAGGGATTGTTGCCCAGAAACATCCATAGAGTCATCCACTCCCCTCCTCTGGCTTACAGAGGCTTCTCCTGTGTCAGGCTATCATTCTGCAACATGGAGAATGACCCTTACAAATGTACTACAAATGCAGGTGCTATTCCTCTTGTTTATTTGTCTACCTGTGGCTGCCTGCCATTGAGTTCTCTCTCTCTCTCTCTCTCTCTCTCTCTCTGTGTGTGTGTGTTGCCCCTCCTGAAATACTATTCTCTCTCACACACATCTAGAATCCTGTCTATGGCTCTGTCTCCACTGAAAGGAGGGTTCACCATGGTTGTCTGCATAGTCAAATCCATCAGGAAGAAATGGTAATCCATGGAACACATTGCTAAGAGTGTGGTAGAAATGGGATCTCTTGCAGCTAATAATCTAAAGTTTAAATTACATCCATCTAGAAGAGCATGAAACTATTGTGTTGGTGAAAAACATTTGGTGGTGCATTATATAAAATATGTCTTCTCCCCCCCCCCCCTTTAAATCTCTTATGAAATATTCTGATGACATTTGTTTGGAAGTAAAGACGAAGAGAGGGAATTCTTCCAAATAACTAACCATGTATTTCCTTTCTCACAATGTTGTTGACAGTCTGCTCTCGGTATGTACATATTACCTTCCAGATGACTGATATTAATGTAGATGATGTGTCTGCTCTGATTCTGTGAGATTAAATCTCCTCAAACCAATTTAATGGTTTGTCTCAGAACCTAATGGTCAGAATCCTGTTGGTTATTTATATGTTTACAAAAGGAACCACAGATGTAGCCACTGTTAATTGATGAGACACAGTTTGCAAGTCAGTCACATGCCTGATTGTATGCCCAAAAACACAGCCAGTAGTATTTCAAATCATTCAGAGAATGTCTAAGTAGACTGAAATATTCTGAAACATCTTTTTGTGTATTTTTACTCCAGATGACAGATTTATTTGTTGTTGTTGTGACTCCATGGACCACTGTCCGCCAGGCACTTCTGTCCTCCACCATCCTCCTCAACTCACTCAGCTTTGTGCCCATTGTGTCTACAATACCATCTAGCCATCTCATTTTGGGCCGCCCCCTTCTTCTTTTTGCCCTCCACCCTTCCCAGCATCAAGGCTTTCTCAAGCAAATCCTCTCTTCTCATTTGATGTCCAAAGTATTTTAGCTTCATCTTTACTATTTGACCTTCTAAGGTGCAGTCAGGGTTGATTTCTTCTAAGATCGACCTATTTGTTTATATCTATTAATACTTTTTCCACAGGAATTTTCTTGCTTGTCCTATGGAGAAGGGCATTATTGGCAAAGGACAACATCAATCATATTAGGAGAGAAACAAGTGAATAGATCTCTGATGTTGTATGTGACATTGCTGGGGCCTGTAATCATCTTATTGGGGTAGATGTAGAGACAGAAATGGCATCTAGTTTTATAGCAGGGTTTAGTTCCCATTTCTGTATCAGTGTGGTGTCATTCTTTGTGTGTCAACAGTTGTTTTAAATTGAGGGAGAGGATTGTCTCTAAGCAAGTATAGGCCTTCTACAAAGCGGCTTGGGAGAGTGAAGTATTCTCGTCAAGAATGGGTTGAAAATTATTTATGATGTGGGTGGGTGTTGGCAGTTGTGCGCTGAAGGCAACAACTAGTGTTGTTTGCTCATTTTTTCTTCTTCTGGGTCTATCTTGAAATAATTTGCTTCTGGCAGTTTATCTTGACTGGTTAATTTGTTATTTTGCCATAGAGGATAGATATTGTAGTCTAAAAAGTGACTTCTCCACAAAAAGATTAGTCATGTTTTCTAATATTTGTTTTATGTATGTATTCATAAGTTGGACATAGTCAAAGGCAAACAGCACAAATAATTTCTCAGTAAGCAGAAGGCAGACCACTCTATACTGCATCCTCCAAGAAATGCCTTCTGTAGATCCTTGAGTTTGGAGTCTCTATTGTGTGGGTCTGTATAGATGTAATTATTTCTAAGGGCTCGGTGGTAAGCAATAGATTTTGCAGTGTGCCAGTATGGAAGCTAGAGGAAGAAGGAGGCATTCAAATACAGTCAAACCTCGCTTAAAGAGCAGAATTTTCTCTGAATGTTCGCTTCTCTTAACAAATAAAACCAACCAAAAACTCACTTAACAACTAAATCGGGGTTCGTAATCCCCCCCACAATTGGTCATTTACAATGGTGTTTCGCTTAAAGAGCAAACTCGCTTAAAGAGCAATCCTGTGGAACACATTATGCTCTTTAAGTGAGGTACAACTGTAGATATGTTGATCGGGAGTGAGGATGGGATGGGGGGTTGACATAGATATATCCATAATCATAATAAATACTCTTGTGAAAATCAGCCAGTACAGAGAATACAGGGGGACTGAGTGAGAAAAGGGATTTCTTTATAAAACGATTAGCTGACAATAAGTTGCCATCAAGCAGAAATGAGCCTCTGAAAACCCTTCCTTTACCTCAAGAAGCATATGCTATAGCAGGGATTCTCAACCTGAAGCCCATGGACTGAATGCGGCTCACAGTGCTGTTTCATGTGCCCCACCTCCACCTCCAACACACCAGGAAGTGCCATGTGGTGGCCATCCAGCCCCCAAAGCTGTCTGAGGGAGCATAACAAGCGTAGGAAGCCGAGTTAAGGATCATAACCAATGGCTCCAGTGCCATAACTGAGGGTCAAAGCATTTATAGACTATCAAAGAAATCTACCTTAAGTGTTAACCCAAAAAGCTCCAAAGGAGACTGTTTTCTCCTTCAAGCTCTCTTAGCAAACTGGTAATATAATGAATACTGTTTTTCATGGGAAACCTGGAAATGACTTAGCAGTTAACAGAGATATCACATATCCTGGAGACAAATGATGTCAACACAATTAACACACCTTGAAAATTCCATCTCTAATTGGGCTAGGTGAAGGACAGGAACTGTGGGTTCTCTAAATGTTGTTGGATGGCAATGCTCAACATTTTGCTGGCTAAAGCTGACAAAAGTTGCAGCTGAATACATCTGGAAGGCTGTGTTACCCACCCTTGGCTTATACCTTATGGTTAATGTCTCTATGTCAGGGGGATATGGACAAATTTCCAGGTTGCATGGAAGGCATTCAAAAATTAGCAGCACAACCCGCTGCTATAAATGGGCAGCCCAGTTTCCCAGTTTTCCCCTACATCCATAGTAGCTGTTTCATGTTTCCTTCAACTTATTTGAGTTGTTTTAGTGGTAAAACAGGGCTTGCCTCTTTTGTTCAGGGTAACATTGTAACTCTGAAATTTAATCATCTTATCTGAGTATAAAATTATACACTGGAGTGAATATTTCCTGAATTATGACATCTTTCTCTGTTATCAGATAACTGATGGCTGTTTGTTGTTTCCTATTACATTTATCAGCAGTTAGGCTTCCAGGCCAAACTAGAACTAGATATAGTCCCCTTGATTGCTTTTCAGCAATGATATTTTTATTCCATTTTAAATTCTGACTTTTTTCTGATCTTCTGAGAAAACCGTCAGACAAGATCCGCTCTATTTCAATGCCAGAATAATCTGTTGCTGCCCAAACTTCACCTTGATCAAAATATGGAAACATTTTATTAATTAACCAATTTATATTAAACACATTTTTGCATCATGTTCATTTGGCATGTCTCCCCGACACACACACACACACACACACACACACACACACACACACACACACACACACACACACACACACACACACACACACACACACACACACACACACACAGTCATTGTACCTACTGTGTTTGTGTCTACACCGTGCCCTTTTGATCCAATGGCCTCTGGCTTTGATTTGTTGAACAGCAAAGAGAACAAATAGGTCGATCTTAAAAGAAATCAACCCTGACTGCTCTTTGGAAGATCAAATATTGAAAATGAAACTAAAGCACTTTGGACATCAAATGAGAAAAGAGGATTCACTGGAGAAAGCCTTGATGGTGGGAAAGATGGAGGGCAAAAGAAGGGGGCAGCAGATGGTATTGTTGATGCAATGGGCACAGAGCTGGGTGGGTTGAGGAGGATGGTGTAGGATAGGGGTATCTGTCGTGCAATGGAGACACAAAAGGTCGGACTCAACTATGTGATTGAACAACAACAAAGTGATATTATCTCCACCACCAATCTTTGAGCAATGTTCAACTGAATTAGAGTAGCATCCCAGACTTCTGCTTAGTGCAAGAGTGCTAAAAACTCTCTCAGTTCTGTCTCTCACCCATCTATCCACTACAAATTTGTTCCTCCCAACTAGTTTTCATTTTCCTCTGTATAGACAAGGGAATAAAAAGGACTCCTCATGTCTTAGCCTTCCATGATAATTTGTAGTTTCTCCAATAAAATATATTCATGACACCACAATTTGCTGAAGATGTCTTGAAACTTTACCACTGACTACCAAAGGAGTTACTCTCTTAACCAGTTGTTTATTCCAGGGAAATCCATTGCTGCTAGTCTTTCCCTTTCACTCAAGTATTATGGATTACATTTTTTACCTCTGTGCCATATAGAACATTGTTATTCTCTGGTACAACTAACTTCATGTTTTTACACAAAATGCATAGCTTCTGAAAATTGTGTAGCTTCTGGATGTTGTCTAAACTTATGATAACTGACTTATATTATTCTTTAGTGAGTATTCCTTCCTTCTCTATTTCAGACCCCCAAATTTACCACAAAAACTAAAACTTTCTTAATCTGTTTGGATAGGCTCATGAATGCACAGAACTATTCTCCTTTAAGTAACAAATGGAGCCTTTTGGGCAAATATAACTGAATTCTCTAATAAAATGATTTGTGGAAGAAAAAAAACCCAGATAGGCCCAGTATTGGGTTGGTCAACATGTCTTCTACACTGGTCAGTCCCTGGGTGGCAATGCAACAGATGACAGGACTGACACACATGCCCCCTAGATTATGCACTGAGGTAGATAATTTGAAGAACTTGGCTAAATGTCTAAGGGATGAGGAGAAACACTGAAACTCAAGGAGCTCAGGACAAGACAGGACAGGGTGCCGGGGCCATAGCCAGGATTCTAGATGTTAGATATAAGCAGCTGGAAGTTTGAGGGTGGGCAAACTGCTATGTCAACCCCTGGCTATGGCCCTGCAGGGTGTATGGATCAGAAAAAGACTGGGGGTGGGAAGAGGAGGGCAACAAAGATAAAAAGGGGAAAGAGAGAAACTGGGTAGAGGAAGAAGAGATTAGGTCAGGGATGGTGAACCTTGGCACTCCAAATGTTCTTGGACTTCAATTCCCAGAAGACCAAGTCAGCACTTCTGCTAGGCAGGGCTTCTGGGAATTGAAGTTCATGAACAGCTGGAGTCCCAAGGTTCACCACCTCTGGACTAGGGTATATGGTGAGAACAAAATGTAAAGGCAGAAGAGGAGGAAGGAGAGTAAAACAAAAAAGTCCTTTGAGCCCTTGTGGCTCAGTGGTTAAACTGCTGTACTTCAGCCAGAACATTGTGAGTTCAATTCTGACAAGGATTATAGGCTGACTAAGTCTTTCATCCTTCTGAGGTCCATAAAATGAATACCCAGCATGTTGGGGGCAAAATGCTAATTAACTTATGAACTGCTCAGAGGGTGCACTAAACGCTATGGGTTGGTATAGAAGTGTAATTGGTATTGGTATTGCTCTGGCTTCAGCTGCTTGAAGAATGCTACATCCCACTGGAGGTGCAACCATGGTCTTGTTGATCCCATGGTGACAACTCCCACTCCAACACAACTGTAGAGAAGGAGGAGGCAAGGATTTGAGTAGTTCCAACATCTAGAAGAGAAAGTGCTGGCTAATCAAGAGTTGGCCATTTCTTACCATGGTTTTGGGGACAGTGGCAGGGACACCATTGGGAAATTACCCCCTTCCTTGCATAAATTCAAGAAAGGTTCCAGCCTGGAACTTAGGAGTGGGGTCAAGCCAAGGTCAGCCAAGTGAAGACTGAGAAGTGCATTTGCAATTGGGATGCTTTTCACTGGGATTATTGCAGTGTTGGGTTATTTAATAAGGTTGTGTTGAATAATATCTTAGATTTAGTCATCCCTTCTGAACTTGAAGGCTTGTGGGCACACACAGAAGGTAAGACACACTTGTACAAGGTAAGATTATTGCACCTCTATTGCTATTAACTCCGAGAGGTTCATTTAAAAATTTCACAGGAAATTCTGTTCTCAAGAAGTATTGTCCTAAAACAAACTGAACAATTGTAGTTAATTAGTATTAGACCAGTGGTTCCCAACATGGGGGCCATGCCATTCCCAGAAGCCTACACCTCAATTCCCAGAAGCCTACATCTGTACATTGGCTTTACATTGCTTTGGGGAATTGACTTAGACATCTGTGAATTGAAGTCCAAAAACCAAAGGTTGGAAGACACTGGTTTAGACCCAATTTATGAGAAAGATATAGCAAGAAAGGGCCCATAACTCAGTGGTAGAGCAAATACATCCCATACAGAATAGTCCAGATTGCATCCCTGGTGGGTAGGGCTGGCAGAGCTCCAAGCCCTGTGGAGACTTGCACAGAAAGTGTTGGCAGTTAATATTGTAGTATTGGGCTAGGTGGACCAAGCATCTGGACTGACGAGAGACAAGTCTTTATGTTCTAAAGTCCCCTAAGAATATTTCTAAGCAGGGTGTAACTGGGCTAGAGCAACTGGGGCTTTGCCTCAGGAACCAAAATCTAGAGATGAATGTACTGATATTGGGAAGATGAACAGCAATATGGCATGACCCTATTCACATTGCTTTATTTGAAAGCATAGACCTTCTCTTTCTTCTTCAATGGAATTATTATTATTATTATTATTATTATTATTATTATTATTATTATTATTATTATTATTATTATTATTATTATTATTATTATTATTATTATTATTATTATTATTATTATTATTATTATTATTTGAATACTCTTCTCCATTTTTCGGAAGGGCTGTGCTTATCCATGACAGTGGCATGGATGAGAGGCAGAGCAGATTGCCCAAATTGGCCAAGAGGCAAGTTAGAATTCAGCTTCTAAATTATATCTGAAATGAGATTAATAATTTCTCATTCCTGCAGAGCAGTTCATTAAGCAAACAAATGCATACATAAACAAATATTATGTTTAGGGAGGCAGTCCGTGTCAGGTTGATTATTTAAAAATCCCAATTACATGCTGTCCATAACTTCCCTTTGACATTTCTCTCCATTTCTTTTTCTGTACTCTGCACAGGCTCAGAAGTGATAACTTCATTAAGTTGCTAATTTTAGGACTAGGAAGAAAACAGTGTGACAGGTGACGTTGATTCTTTATTAAATAGTCTGCTGAATTCTCAAGTTTGCATTTAAATATAAAAGTTACTAAAGGTCTAGGAGGAAATATGCACATAGCTAGGACACAAACAAAAGGAAAGCTCTCATGCATAAAGTTTGCTAAAAGAAAGAGTATGAGACAAAATTTATCTTCCAGCTTCTTATTTCATCACATTTTATAGCAGCTGTTAGCTGTAAAGTAGATGGAAGCATCTAAATAAAATGAATTGTAAACTCTCAGTCTACAGTCCTATGACATTTATTTATATTAAAAGACATAGTTCAATTTTGATTTAAACTTCCCATATCTTCAATGCACAAACTATAAATAAAATAAATAGTAGTACACTTTCAATTTGTCGGTCACAAAACATATTTCTAGTATGATAATAAATTAGGAGGCACAAATTTGTAATTTGATTTGCAACACCAAATGGTGCTCTGAGCAATTTTCAAGGCCTGGTGGCTGTAGAGACAGAATAAATGCAAAGGTTAGATTCTAAACATTACCAATTCTCACAACAATTTTTGTTTATAATTTCAAGTTTCAAAGCCAGCCTGATTTGAATCAATTTGCTTGTAGTCCAGCTTTTGATGTAGCACTGGAAATCTTAGGGTTATTGAGGTTTTGGTAGTTACACAACAAAATTGGGTCAGAGAGTAGATTTAGTATTAAGCTAGTTGCCCACCCACCGCTTAAAAATAATCCTCCTACCCAGTGATGGGTTGTCAAAATTCCCGCTACCCCACCGTGACATCATGGGCATTGTGGGCATAGCCTACGTCATGACATCATGATGTCGTGGGCGGAGTGAACAAAATAATAATAAAAAAAATTCTGTGCATGTGTCAAACCTCCATTTGACACATGCACAGTTCTTTTTTTTAGTGCGTATGCATCAAACCTATTTGATACATGCACACTAAAAAAAATTGAACTGCACATGCGTCAAACGGAGGTTTGACGCATGCACAGTTCTGGGCAGCCATTTCGGCTGCCCAGAAATACATTTTTGGAGGGGGCGGGAGAGATGACCGAACTGGTTGTCCAGGGGTTTACACCCCACCCCACCCCACCGACCCCTCCTGATGGAGTACTACCGGTTTGGACGAACCAGTCTATACTGGTAACATCCCATCACTGCTCCTACCATAGAGCTGAGCTAGTAACCACTCAAAAGCTTATGTTGGTTTTTTAAAAGTTTATTCATAACATGTGCTCAGAAGTCTAGACAGGGTGTTAATAGGTTATTAGCACAGGTAGGGAAATTCAGATGAGCTAGTTAAAAAAGGAAGGTTGGTTTTCTTCTTTGTGTCAGTGGTTTTGAGGATTCATACACTGATAAAAGGTGTCTTCCCTCTTAGAAGGAAAGCAAACATCTGATCAGAACAAAGAAAAGTCACTGGACATACAAATAAGGGTCAAGTAACCCTCTGATAGGAAGACAAATACTTTTTAAATTGGCTTGTTAGATACTGACAAGCTAGTTTTACCCAGAAGGGAGTTTTCTGTTTGCATGACAAATTGTAATTCATTGGCATGCTTGGGTTGCATTAGTATCTAACAAGGGTTAACATATCCATGTTTAAAACTGGATCACTGAAGCATTGAGTGACAGACTGCATGTGTGAATGAGCTTCTAATAGATGAATTACATTGTTTGTTCACAGGTGCTGGCAAAGCACTTAATCTCCTGTCAATTTAATTTCTCAGTTCTTGATGTTTCATTAAGGTGCATGTGTGAGTGATGTCTTCTGAAATGCACAGCTTATTTGTGTTGACATCAGGGACACAGCTACAATATTGATACGATTGATTTTTGGTAGTTGATCTACACCACACAACAGTATTGGTGGTATTGTCAAGTCAGCAACCTGAGTGTACAGTCAACAACTATTTTAAAAGCACATGTCTCTGTTACAAAGTTGGTGGACTCCGTGTTTGGTGTGCTCTGACATATTCTGAATGCTGCCTTGGCCGTACCACCAGCAGGCAAAAACATAGTAGTCTTGTCTACTCACTATTCTTGTGTTTTGGTTGAATATATACCTCCTATCCCATTCCATTCCAGTACAGGAATGCACAATTCCATTCCAGTACAGGTATGTTAATAGGATTCAAATTAACAAAACATTGTAAAAAAACCCTCTATATTTTGAGTGGAAATGTTGGGGGGTCGTCTTATCTACCCAGTCGCCTTGTACACCGGCATATATGGTACTTATTTCAATTTTGTCTTCGTATTCAACATGCTGCAGAAAGCACCTAGATTATGCTGAGGTTTGAATTCTTTTCTTTTCCTATTCTCTTAATCAAATGCAATCTTCTGCCAAATTATTGCAATTCATTATTTTCCCCACCCTTTCAGCAGCCTCAAACACTCTGCTGTTTTCTCAAAAGCCTCTGAAGGGGAAAAAAATCCAGATTTTTATTATTCTCTTTCATGAGTCTTTCAGAGTTTAGAATGATGCCACTAAAATGAACAATCTTATCTTGGCCCAACAGAGATCACATGAAAATGTTCTTTAAGCCTTTAACTGGCCAATATCATGATTTGTTGCACCATCAATAAGTACATGGGGTGATATATTTTATTTACCACTCTGCAATGGACTGCAGTGGCTCAAGTCACTAAGATGCTGACTGGGAGGTGGAAAGTCAGCAGTTCGATTCCCGAGTACTGCAGGACGGAATGAGCTCCCGTCTCTGTCCCAGCTCCTGCCAACCTAGCAGTTCGAAAGCAAGAAATTGCAAGTAGATAAATAGGGACCACTTTGGTGGGAAGGTAACAGTGTTCCGGGCGCTCAGGTGTCTAGTCATGCCTGCCACATGACCATGGAAACGTCTGCAGAAGCAGACAGCACTGGCTCTTCGGCTTAGAAACAGAGATGGGCACTGAACCCTAGAGTCGGATACAACTGGCTTTCGAGCAAGGGAAACCTTTACCTTAATGTTTAGAAGTACACAAACTTTACACTATCAATAAAGGCATATGCAGCTGTCAAAGTAAGATATTCCACAACAGTTGTCTTTGCTACTCAGTATTTTTGTTGTTGTTGTTCAGTCACATAGTCGAGCCTGGCCCTTTGTGGCCCCATGGACCACTGGATGGCAGGCACACCATCCTCCACAGCCCGCTCAGCTTTACGCCCATTGCATCAACAATGCCACCTAGCCATCTCATTCTCTGCTGCCCCTTCTCCCTTTGCCTTCAATCTTTCCCAGCATTAAGGCTTTCTCTAGTGAATTCTCATTTCGTGTCCAAAGTACTTTAGCTTCATCTTCAATATTTGTCATTCCAAGGAGCAGTCAGGGTTGATTTCCTTCAGGATTGACTCATTTGATCTCTTTGCTGTCCAAGGTACTCTCAAAATTTTCCTCCAGCGCCACAATTCAAAAGTGTCTATTCTTCTGCACTCAGCCTCCCTTATGGTCTAGCTCTCACAACCGTACATTACTACTGGGAATACCATTGCTTTGACTATGCAGACTTTTTTTTGGCAGGGTGATGTCTTTACTTTTTATTATGTTCCCTAGGTTTATCATAGCTTGCCTCCTAAGAATTAGTCACTTTTTAATTTCATGGCTGCAGTCACAATCTGCAGTGATCTTGGAACCTAAGAAGGTAAAGTCTGTCACTGTTTCCATTTCCTCCCCTTCTTTTTGCCAGGGAGTGGTAGAGCCTGTTGCCATTATCTTGGTAATTATTTCTATGCCTACCTATAACACTCTATTATTTGGTATCATTCTTAAAACAGTCAAAATTGTCTTGTAATTTCAGGCCCAAACTAAACGTTCTACCATCTGATAGAAAGCTAAACAAATTTCTGCCACTCCATGAGACCCCAAACCTGCTGTTTGAAGCAGCTGCCCCCAAACTTGGAAGTTGCAATTTTGCAGTGGGAGGAGGTTTTACAACCTACTGTGCTTGTTATTTCCTTACAGTTACTATTTCCAGTTACAGTCTGAAATAAAAATAGGGAAATTGAATCTCAAGGTCACAGAAAGAATTTCTATGCCTGTTTCTTGGTTGGAAGTCATAGGAAAAATAGGAAACTCTCAACAAAACAGTGGAAGCAAGAAAACAAACAGTAAGAGGAGATGGGGCTTGCCTCAAATGCCAGAGGCTGGGGGGAGATTAGCAATCACGTTAGTAGCATCTCCATCTCTGTCGCCTTCCCTTGGTATATTCCTCTCATCTTGTGTGTCATCGCCTTCTGTTCTCAGTCTGTTTCAGGTTGTGAAGTCATTGATTGTGAAGTCACCACTCTGCCTAGGAGAGGTTCAGCTTAGTGGTACTGTATTCCATTTCAAAGGAATCTAACACAGCCCCTCTTGTCAGATTTCTTTTGTTCATCAAGATGAACCACATGTCATGTGCTGACTTCACCTGTTTGTCACTTCATTACAGTCATTGCTACCAGGTGCATTGTTGTTGTTCAGTCGCACAGCCAATTCTGATCCCCTGTGACCTCATGGACCTTTGCATGCCAAGCACCCTTATCCTCCACCAGCCTCCTCAACCTGCCCAATTCTGTGTCCATTGTGTCAACAACACCATCCAGGTGCATAGCCTAAGCAAAATAGTCTGCTCAGTTCTACAGTTCAGTTTGTGTCGTTTTTGTTTTGGCATATAGGCATAAGCCAGCCTTCCAAAGACTCTAAAGCCTTGGATCCCAATGTGGGGCACACACACCACTGGGAGGCAATTTGATTTTTAAGTGGAAGGAATTCAAGAATGAGTTATTAACAGTTAATTGTCTTTTAGGCTTCCTCCATGTGAATAGGAGTGAAAGTTTTAAATAATAAGAATTATATATATATATATATAATTTTTATTTTTTTGGGGGGATCAGGATTTTAGAGATGCTTAGGTGGGACCTGGCCAAAGAAAAAAGAGTTTGGAACCACTGCCTAAAGTATTCCACACAACATTCCACATTTATGAACTTAGAGGGCTGGCTTTTTTGAAGAAATGAATGAAAATAGAAAACAATTTGTCTGTTGTTTGTGTTTGGGGATTTTCACGGTCTCACATTTCTGAATAATAACAACACTTCTGTGAATTTTCTCTGTTTGACTATTTCCCATCCATCTGAAATGAAATCTCAACTTGGTTTATGGGATCAATCCCAAAAGAAATTTACAAAATACTTATTTCCACCTGAAATTGAGTGCAATATCCATGAAGGATCTCTTAAGTGATCTGGAGAATAAGAAAACATGACTTCTCTTATCCACCTCAAAATGTCTGAGGTGAGACGCTTCAGCTTTAGAGTCTCAGAGGTTCTACTGTTTTTATCCAGTATATTTACCAGCAATTTGCCAGCACAAATAAAATGATAGCATGCATCATAGGAGCTGTTTGTTTCACAGAAAGGCTGTTCAGGTGACCAACTTTCCTGACAGCCTCTGACTGAGCAAAATGTTTGCAACTTTGACTAAGAGAGGAGACGATATTACAATTTACAATAAATGCCACAACACAGCTGCTACTTCTGAGGACCAGAAGGGGGGAAAACGAGTTTAAGATCACTGAACTGAGAAGACAAAAGTATAATGAAGACTGTTTCTTCCATTTTGATAACTAGAGGCTGAAAAAGAGACCGTGGGGCATTCTATTTCAGTCTCTGTTATAACCCCTGCTTTTGTCTTTTTAGTTCATTATCTTTAGCAACAAAGATGTTTTCGCCAGTCATTTCCCAACTTCTGAGATTACCGGAATATTTAAGTTTATAAATAAATCCAGTATTGTTTTTGTCATCATTATTACGACCATGATGACAAAAACAATATTGGATTATAGAGACTGCAGTGGCTCAAGTGGCTAAGACACTGACTGGAAGGCAGCAGGTTGGCAGTTCAATTCCCGAGTACTGCAGGATGGAATGAGCTCTTGTCTTTGCCCCAGCTCCTGACAACCTAGCAGTTCGAAAGCAATAAATTGCAAGTAGATGAATAGGGACCACTTCGGTAGGAAGGTAAACAGCATTCTGTGTGCTCTGGTTTCTAGTCATGCCTGCCACATGACCACGGAAATGTCTGCGGAATAAGACAGTGTTGACTCTGAAACAGAGATGAGCACTGAATCCTAAAGTTGGATACAATTGGCTTTTAAGCAAGGGAAACCTTTACTATTATGGTCATAATTACTATATCAGCAGCAGGAGTGGCATTTTAAAATCACATTCCTTATTTCTCAGTATTGTTGGTGCACAGGAACAGACCAAAGGTCAAACCTAAAAATTAGGAATCAGGTTCTAAGAATTTGCAGGTGAGATGATATCTTTACAGAACCACAGATTTTTGAATTTCATGAAGCAGATTAGCAGCTCTTGGCAATTTTTTTAAATTGGTAATCAAAAATTTTGGAACAACTCCAGTGACTGAAATTATTCTGCTTGCTTCCATATTCTTTCAAGGTCTTGCTTTAATACTTAGTGCTTGACAATTTTTGTACTTTCTGAACTTTTAAGGTTGATTGCTGAAAGAATCCCAACTTGTGTAAAGTATGTTATTCTTTGTTGCTTATCAGAAGTGTAACATCTGAGTTATTAAAATCCCAGTATAGCATTACAGTTTCATTTTCTGAATCTAGAAGATGCTGGCATTTTGAAAATGAAGAAAAGGTTGGCTAGGAAGGACTGAATATGATGTCATTTATATTTTAAAATGCAACAGGGTTTTAGCCACTACAGTAATACCTAGGATAACGTTTACCTCTGATAATGCTAAAATCACATAACGTTAAGTAATCTGGGGAGGAGAATTGGATCGAATAATGTTAAGGTCCTATGGGATGGATCGGATAACAACCGCTAAAGCCTGTGTGGTTACAATGTATCTCTATGGAGCTTTAACGTTATCCGATCCATCCCATAGGATTTTAACATGCATCGGATAACACTGAAAATTGGATAACACCAAGGCTTGTGGAACCAAGTCTTAGTGTTATCCGAGGTATTACTGTATTCAGCTATTTTTAGGGAAAGATCTAATGCCCGTGTCATTCAAGGACTGGGAACTTTTAGCAGTTGTGTGGCAGAAGAAAGTAACAGCTATGCTTTCCCCATTAAAAATTACAACATATGGTGATGAGTGCTTCTGCAAATGTTATAAATGACACAAAAATTGAAGATCCAGTATGCTACTCTTAAACTGGGAATCTAAAAGGGATACTACTGTATGTTTCCATTATAGACTTTAAACAGATCCAGATTTACTGTTCCTTTATCAGAAAATATGATTATTCTTCCACTATCAGTACAATAGGGTAACAGTGACAGATGTGGAAGTTCAAGAATTTGTGATATAATACATATTCACACATTATTTATTACAATCCTATCTTTTAAATAATTATTGACTTGGACAAGTGATTGAATGCAATGGTTGTCCAATTTCTGATAAACCAGAATATCCATAACTAGAGAATCCAATAAACATTTAAATGACTCCAGGGAAGAAACATGTAAGAGCTTTAGCCCTTTGCCACTGTCTAAAATTTCTTACCATCTGGAAGTTCTTCTTTTTTTCATTTGAGTTCTCTAATGTATTTGAAAATATGTCATATCTCTTAGTTTTCTCTAAATGAACATACCCATGCTTTCTGTCAATTAAATTAAAAAACTTGGGAAATGTTGTCTGGATATTTATAGTCTAGTACTAGCAGTATGCTCATGACACCATCTCTATTTCTTCTCTCCATCTAAATCTAAGAAAGATATCATTTATCAGAATCAGAGGGATTATTTTCTAAGTGCTCACAGGATGACAGTTTAATTTATTCCACATCATTTTCTGGTATCACTGTCACCTTTCCTGAAGACAGAGACAACATTTGCTGACCTCTTAGACTCCAGAGACAACACTGACTCTTTCAAGAAGTCAGTGAGAATGAAAGGTATTTTAGACTGTGAGACTGTATTTGCAATTTTATTTACCACTCCTGGATCATGAGAGTGCATTCAGTTGTGCCATTAGGCAACAACATACAGTACATGAATTAATGTATTTAATGTATATGTGGCATGCTTACAACAATCATACCTGGAAAGGGTTAATACCCGAAGAAAGGTAGGTTATGATATCAATGTTGATGCTAATGATGACTAACTGGTGTCTTCCATTAAAGTTGAGGCACCGTGATCTGTCCCCCGGCTTAAAAAGATTGAGAACCCCTGAGATAGGGGATGGAAAGGAAAACTAAAAAAAGTATGAATCAGTTTCCTAGAGGTTTCTGTCTTGCTAGACAGAATATGGAATATTGACAGGCCACCTGAGCACAGCTCTAAATCTAGATTTGCTATCATGTTAAATAACCTTTATTATATCTAAAAGTATCCCAAAATGTTACTTCTGTGGTCAACTTATAACTGATGGGCACTGTGACATTCATGGCAGATATCTCACTTACTACACATATTTCCAGGTCAGGTACAAAGTGTGAAGGAGAAATATACATACCAGTCAGATAAACAACATGGCTAATTGCTACTCATTAATACCTATCCAGCAAATGTCACTGATATTTCCAGAGAGACGAGCTACTAACTTTATCTATTCTTATCTATGTGTTAGTTTCATTTATATACTATGTTTCTCCACAAGAATGCCTTACAGAGTTCCCTCAGCACACAGTGGACTATTTGGGATATATGAACATAGAAATGTGAAAACTTTTAAAAGTAATACTTAGGTCTCCCCTAGGGAACTCTAAATTCAAATCCTTAAACCATCTTTGTATTCCCCCCCCCCAGTCGTATTTCTCCAAGTTTATAATAGAAATGACTTTCCTAGAAAAACTGTTTGTGAGGAAGAATGAGTTACGAATTTGAAAGCACTTTGTGCACTAAGGTTGCTATATAAATGGTAAACAAAGCAGCATTTTGGGTGCTGAAATACAAAATAACTTAACTTTTATGGAGAGTTAGTGCTGGCTGCTTTATAAAATCTAAAACACTAGGGGATTAGTGTAGGAAAGAGTCATGTTTCCATCAATCCAACTGAGAAGAACTCTGTGAAAACAGAAAGGGAAGTGGAAATAAATATTTAATAGGGCTTTCAATCTCAATTGATTTAATGAGTTTGAACACTATATCTTTGAATGAAGCATCGTCTCCATATGTGCAAATTTGAACATTAATGTCTTCATGCTGACTTTGTATGACCAAGTTTAGCTTTGTGTAGTACAACGCTATAAAAAAGGGAACATTTACAACCTACTCCCCAGAAACATAGATCAATAGGCTTTGCTTAATTAGTGTCAAAAAAAGATGGAGGAAGGAGGAGGAAACAGGAATGGCAAAACAATATGACTGCTATTCAGAAATAATTCCCATTCTATACAATGTTGCTTACTTTTAATACAATAATCTCATACTAGGTCAGGCAAAAGGAACTACAAAATGAATTCACCAAAACGTGGCTTCATTTTGGCAGTTTTACGTCTGGTCAAGACATGTAATCATCATCATCATCATCATCGTCATCATCATCATCATCATTATCTATGGCATTATATCTTGAAAATGGACTAGTTTGGGAGTGAGGGAGAAAGTTAACAAAATGAAAAAGGGATGCACTTTGGGTACACTTTAGTGATGAGCAGAATAGTGTCTGTCCTTTCCCCTAACACTGGGTGGGCAAATCATAGCCTGGTGGCTACAAAAGGCTCTGTGAGGCTGTGTTTGTGGTCTCTGGCCCTGTCAGAATTCCCTATTGCACCACCAAAACAATAGTTACCCCAGCAAAATAAGTGGAAATGGGTGCAAGTAAGCAGTTCTAGAAGCCTCCAAGAGTAGCATCTTAACACTTGAATAGATTAAACCACATAGTGGTGAAAATAGAATAGATTAGAATAACAATTGGTACAAAATTGGAAGTCACTTTTTGATTATTTCTTGTTCTGCATAGATTGGTTGCATTTTTGGTAGTAGATGCATGTGATTCAATAGACATGGATGTTCCAACTCAACAAGTTTTCTGTATTTGAATGACACATGCATCTCTTTCATGTGCGCAGCTATGAATATTGATATCATCCTGTTGGCTCTGTATATGAAATTTGTGTTTCATGTAACTTAAACATGCCAGAAAAAGTAGTTTTTATAATTCCCCCACACAAAATAATACAGACTAATAGGCTGCATATAAAGCATTAGCATCAGAATATTGTCCTCCCCCAAAGCCTTTCTATATAGCATTTCTGTAGAACTCTACACAAAGCAAAGAAAGATGGTTCTATTTATCCTTGACACCAACAAAACATATTTTCTTTGATTTCAGTGATAATGCAGGAAAGGCAGGGAAAGAGCTGGCATCAATGGAAAGAGATTACTGACCTGTATTCATGATAAGTATACTAACTGCCTCTTCCTTCAACCAAGTGCATGTAGCTGAGTGAATGATTGATGACATTTCTACCCCATCCTTCCTCCAGTGAGCTCAAGATAACACATGTGGCTCTCTTGTTCCCCATTTTATCCTCAAAACCTTCCTGTGAGATAAATCAAGTGAAGACGTGGTTGGCCCAAGTCCATTCAATAGATTTCATGGTTGAACAGGGATTTGAACCCACATCTCCAGAGTCCTAGTCCAGTACTCTAACTATTACATACACAGGCTAGTTGACCAAATAGAATGTGGATGGGGAATGCCTGTTGGATGGCATCCATACTTAGATGCATATATTAATTAAAGTTGTCCACAAATGACCTGGATGTGTTTTAAGGGCAGTATGTTCCCTGTAGATCATGTAACAGTAACAAATAAGTTTTTTTTAATCCCATTCCGGAAAAAAACCAGGCACTGTGTTATTCTGAGCTTGTGTTACATGGCAGAAGGGGTTAAATTATTCCTTTTTGAATTTCACTTATGAAATAATGCAGTTATGCCTTCATTAATGAAACAAGGAATGAGTTCAAGTCAGATGTTTACTTGTAAGAGTTAACTTCTAATCATCATTTCTAAATGAGGCAAACATATATAAATTAATATCAGTATTTCATATGTACAAAACATGAGGCTTGATACTTCCCTAGCCATTAATTGTCAGCCCAGGCAAGATTACCTGGAACACACATCCATATCCCATTCCAAGAACTAACACACATAATTTCTAATATGAAAAGCTTTATTAAAGAATGATAGGAAGTAGGATAAAAATGCCACCACTTAGGTTGTGTGTACTTGTCTGCAGTACTGGCCCATCATAAAGAGGACATCTTAGATCTGTAGATGGAACGATCCACCTGTTTTTGATCTTCCCCATCAAGGACAGATTCTTAGCGTAAATTCAATGGCTGAAATTCTGTTACACAAACAGCATAACTGTTTAGAAATTAAGTGATGTAATTGGCATAACTGTGCGAAAGTATTTCAGCCATTGAATCTACAGTAAGCTCTGGATTCCACATTAATATATGTGCAATATAGCATAAGAATCTGGCTCTACTCTATTCAGTGCTTCTAAGAATTATTATTATTATTATTAGTTCAAATTTATATTCCCGCCCACTCGCCGTGTCAACTCAGGGCGGCTTACAAAAAATACATTACATTACAATACAGTATGTTGGTGTGGGCACAGGGGGAGGGGCGGTGAAGTTATCAACCTGCCCTGACTTCTTATTTCCCTGGCAGTTGGTGTAGGCACAGGGGAAGGGGCGGCAAAGTCCTAAACCTGTCCTGGCTTCTTCCTCCCCTGGCAGTTGGTGTGTGCACAGGGGAAGGGGCGGCAAGGTCCTCAATTGAATTTGTACAGTAGTAAATACATCCTGAAATTCCCTTTTCAAGAAGCGGCTATTTTAAGTTATATCTAATAAGTAGCCTTCAACCACATAGCAAAACTTTAACCCAAAATTTTAGCATATCATCCCAACCAACTGAGAAAATTGTGTTTTAAATATATTTTTCTGTGCCCTGTTGTTTTCTTTTTGGAATAATGAGAATCCACTCCAGGGGTCATGAAGGCATGGTTGTCAACACTCCAACAGCATCTCTGGTATCTTTATGATGTATGACTGTTGTGTGTGTTCTGGCAGCTCTTGTTATTAGTCTTAGTTAACATCATACACCTGAGTCTTAATTAACATCAGTCACCTGGGAGGTAGTAATAAGTCACCCAGGATCATATGGATAGATGCAAGAGTAAAAAGCAACAGAAGTAGCCAACAGAATGTGCTACCGCTGACAAAGCTAATACACAGAGAAAGAGCTAGGAAGGGAAGATGACGAGCCTGCCATGTCCAGCCAATCCAGGAGGATTTGTCCTCACTGGAGCAAAGGACACACACTAGATTCCTACATATCTCCTTTCCTTATTTATTAAAGAAAACCTCTGTCTCTTTGATAATCTTGCAAATAATATTATATGATTAATATATCACATCCAGTTAGCATGAAATGATTCAATGTGTCAAAAGAATGTCCACACACTGAAAAAAGGGAAAAAAAAACAAAGAATACAACAAGAAACCCCAACATTAAAAAATACACCATAAAAAGTATCATCTAAAATCTCTAAAGTTGCTTACAAATCAGGCCCTAACAAGAACCCAGAAGATCCCCAACTCTCATAAGCATAAATGAGTCTTTAAACAAGAGATTAGGTATGTTCCAAGGCTTATTTGTTCAACTCAGAAATGTTTGTAAGTATAGCAAGAAAGAGATTCTGGTGTTTCAGTCTGCTGAGTATGACGAAGTATGCCTTGACCTTCAGACACCAACTTTTCACATCTTTTTGGATTGCGTCTCTGGCGCTTCCTTCCTCGGGAATATTCAGACTGTGTCTCCATCTCCAGAACTGAGTTGAACTCTGGAAACAGATTCTGCAACTTATGCACCAAACTTATGCACCCACAACGGACCTGTAGGAGCAATACAACTCAAAACATGATTAATAACATGTTTAGCAGTTTTTCCTGGACTAAGGAAGAAGAAACTCCAGTAGGAGAAAAGTCATTTGGAAGAATTATCAATCTTAAAGATGTGTTAACAGCAAGGCAATCAACCACTGAGCTAACAAGGGCTACATTAATAGATTTACAGCCTGTTTCATGGCCATTGTAACCTTAATTTTAAAAAGTAGGTTTCTTTGCTGCTTGCAAATTTACAAAAAGTGGTTGAAAAATCTCATTGTGGAGGTGAACATAAGTCTAGCCCAGTTTATATATCCCAAATATTGTTGCAGATTGACTAAAGTAAGAGGCTCTTTCAACTCAAGCTGAGGAACACAAGCTTGAATAGCCAAGACTTTATGTCCTAGATAAAAATATGGAGGGGAATGATGAATTTTCTCTGGAGCTATATGAAGACCATATTGTTGTTTTGTCAATATCTCTGCTGCTTGCTTATTATCTACCTGTCTTTCTACTGCAGTTTTAAGATAAAAGGAGACATAGAGCTTTGAGAAAAGGCTTGTCTATCCATTAAAACTTGCTGAGTGGGAGTTGCAAAGTTACCTTCTCCCAAAAGTATTTCTTGTGTGACTGGAATTTGATTAATTATGTTTTGCACAACAATCCATGTCACAGCATCTTGATATTCTTACCTCCAAATGGCATATTGTGCCTGAGCAACCAAGGTCTTAACAAGAACTTGCTAATCCCATGGTGTCATTTCTATTCTTCTAGCCATGCTATCAAGAATACCTTTAGTAAAATGACTAGAAACCCCATAATCCATAACACTCTTCTTTAATTGCTTATAAACATTAAATGGAAGAGGTTCATATTCTATTTGCTGCTGACCAGGTTGAACACCAAGTAAACAGAGAACAGGGCATGCAGCCATTAAAGGAAACAAATCCTGTAAAGCATTTGGATCTGCAGAAGCACCGCCAATTATTTGCTGTAAAGGAGTTTGTAAAGGAGTTTGTAAAGTCGACTGTGCGATTGAACAACAACAAAGAAGGAGTCAAATCTGGGGAGATAATAACAGCAGATGTTGTATCAGGAATAGGAGGAATTAATAAAGGAGGCTTTTAGGCTCTTCAAACCATGACAGCTGTGATAAAAATTGAGCTGAAGGGCATGACACACCCACCATAGGTGGATATACCAAGGATTTTTTTTTATTTCTTCAACAGCATCCCTATATAAATGACAGGTTTGATGAATAGGGATAGAAGCACAAGGTTTCTTATGCAATTCTAAACCAATACATTCCCAATCAGCTAACCTAATTGTTTCTGCCTCAAAATACCACGGACAACACTTATTTGTTTCAATTAAAAGCTGAGTCAGGCTTTCATCCAAAACCAAGTGTTGTGATTTCTTAAGCGAAATTTGAAGCTCAGACTTATGTTTCTCCTGCACGGAGAACAGGGAGTTCCCCATTACTATAATAATTACTCACCTGCTGGCACAGCAAAAGTCCCACCTTCTACCTGTCTATTTGTTTGGTTTTTTTGAAGTTTTATCAGTGTTTAATGAAAGTCAAAACTCTGTTTCATTTGAAACAATGAAGAATATCTGTGTTCATTACACAATTGTTAAGACAATGAGACGTGTGTATCAGGCGTAGCTGCCCTGAGTCCTTGGATAAGGGTGGGGTATAAATTTAAACAAACAAACAAATAAATAAATAAACAATAGAGCCTCAACAAGTAGCTCATAGACAATAATACAGTAGGAAATAACACCTTTACACAATATTTTGTGTGTGTAGAGATTATAATACCACAATCTCCAGATGATCCAGATTCAATGCACATCAAAATAACTACTTTTTTATTCTGCAATAAATTTCAATTTATGTTTCCTATGCATCTCTGAATGTTTGTGAGAGTTGAATTTATTGAATGAGAATATAAAGTCACCTTCAGATGTGTTTGAATTAGAGAGGATGAAGTGTATATTTGTATACACTATTTGGTATCCTATTTAAACAACTATGTGCCAGACAAGAAGCATGGCGTCCTGCTCTTTTCTACCTCAGCCCTTCTCTTATGCATCTTGTAAAAAATCATAATATACTAGCAATACAATCTGATTCTGACTATTCAGCTCTTATGCTTCTTAGCATAGTTGGTGTTGTATCTTTGCCACTTTGAATATATTAATCCACCTTCCCTCTCCCAACCTAGGAGAAAAGTTTGCTTTAACACAGGTCTCATAATAATGTAGATGGTATTGCACATTGCTTTGAGCTTTTTAGAGAAAAGATGAGATACAAGGTGTAGCAAAATCATCACAATCAGTAATTGATAACAAAACTTCATATTAAGCAGATTTTATCTATCGTTATCTCATTAGTGCAAGGAAGTGAATATCTTCCACTGAATTGTTCATTCTAACCAAGACTTAATGAATCAAGACCATTCCACAATGAATGAAGATCATTTCATTTCCAGCTTGAAAACAAGACAAATCTGCATTCATTTTGTTGGGGCTTAAGCAACTTGCAAAAAATGTCGTAATTGCTCCTTTCTCCCAGAGATGCTGTACTTCAGCTCTCAAATCCTGATATCTCATTGCCCTTTTAGTTTCACCCCAATCACCACATAAATTATCTTGACAAAGCAAAAACAACCACAGTAATGTCACCACCACCACCGCCATCTTCTTCCTCCACCCTTTTGTTGTCTATGTTGATCAATTTGGAAAGGCTATCAACAAATTACATCTCTTCACATATGTAGAACACAACATCTCCATGAAAACACATGACCAAAGCCTGCTCAAGTAATTATCTTTCCCTGTCCCAGATTATATTGCCCACAAGTCAAATAAACAGATATAATTGAACCTCCAAGGAGGTTGTAATATGGTGCACCCACATGGATTCAACAGCTTGTGTCTATCCCTGCTGATTTCCCCACCAGGTTATTTGAGGAAGCTAAGAGAGACATCTGGTACTCTGAATGTGGCATGGCAACATTCCAAAAGAAAAATAAATTCTTACATTCCATCATGCATCTGTGCTGTTAAGTTAAATTTCAGAACAACATGCCAAGAAAACAACAGTAAATTACACACATTATATTTTTGCTCATTCCCTACTGCTGATTCAAATAGTGTTACATACCCTAACTATGTTCCATTCTATGTGAATGCAGAATTTAAATTGAGTTATCCTAAATGGCACAGAATGAGGTTGAATAATAGAATCACTGCTTTCTTTGTATTATTTACAAAGTATACAATTTTATATACATAAAACATCAATACAGTAGTGAGGATATACAAGTCAAATAAAAAGTAAAGGGCAGACAAGAAAAAATAGATGAATGTAACCATGTAATTAATAAAAATTCACCGCTTACTGACTTAGTGGTGTGTGTGTGTGCTTGTGCGTGTGCGTGTATTTGTGGCCACCCAGAGTGGGAAAATATCCTAGATGGGTGGGATATAAATGTAATAAGTAAAATAAATAGCAGCAAATAGACAGTTGCCTCACAGACATGCTCAGAATGTGGGAGTGAGCTAGACCTCATGACACATAGTGAGATTTCAAGCTCAGGATTTCTTGAGTTTCTATGATTTTGTAAGGTTTTCCACTTGTTGTCTGACCCAAATAAGGACCCAGCTGCCTTAGATATCATAGTACACATCTCACACTAACAAAGAGGAGGCAGAAAGAAAGAAAAAACCCATTTGTGCCATCTATGAAACTACAGCAGAAACCACATTAGAATCACACCTCAAGGAAATCCCAAGTAAGGAAACAGAACTTGAACAAATGCTTGATTATCAAAATTCATGGTCCCTGTCTAGCATTATCAGGCAAATTTCTTTAATGTAGTACCTTCTATTTGCAATATGAAGGGATTTTGACAACCTGGTCTGGTTTTTGTGTATCATATTCAACACCAGAGTTCTCATACCTTGAAAAAGTTGATTTTCGACTATTATTCCTAGATACCTCTATCTAGCAATGTTAGCCATATTAATTTAGGAATCTGGGAAGAGTAGGCTAAAAAAACCCCGATGACAGCAACAAAAAAGAAATTTATTTAAATTCTGAACTTTCTAAATATGCTTTTACATCTGAACCTTGAGAAATTATTTTTTAATTTGTGTCTATAGGAATTGATCAGAGGAACCAAATGGCTTGTTATGATTTTCTGAAGCACTGATTTCTAGAAATCAGATTGTTTCTATATTGTTTTATAGCCACATTAGTAGTTTTTCTAGGTAACAATAGCTGGCAATCAGGTTTAGGAGCATTAGCCATTACATCTTGGGAATGAAGAGTTATATCTGTCTTAGTTCCTTTGGTGTGAAGAACCAAATCTTCATTAGAATCATAATGATTATGTGCTAGCTGTTGAATCAGAGCCAAGCTGTCAACAGAATTTGCTTGTGGATTGCAAGCATACTGAAGTTAATAAAAGAGGCAAGTGGAAAAAATGCTAAATGAGTAAAATCCATACATACATTCCTTCTTTCCTGAGCCAAATTAATTAATTAATTAATTGTTAATTATAAAAGAACGTAGAGTGTAAAATAAATTTGGACAGAAATTGGCAATGCTGTCCTTGAAGCATGCTGCCACAGAGGAAACTGAAATCACAGATGATTGTAGTGTATTTTTCTTTTAAAACATACCTTATTTCCATATTACCAATCAAAGCAATGAACTGGGAAGATTTGGAGGTAGTCTTACCTCCACTGATTTTATATGCCGTCAAGTCAGAATTGACATATGAGTGTAACAAGGCTTTCAATGTAATTGAGATATTTTAAGGAGTGACTTTAATAGTTCCATACCCCCAGTGAGTTGCCATGCTTGAACAGAGATTCAAACACGGGCCTCCAAAGTCCTAGTCTTTCACTCTATCCATTACACTACAGTGGAAGCAGTTTCCCTGGTGGTTTAGTGTTTAAGACACTGAGCTGGAGACTGGAAGGTCAGGTTACCCGAGGGCTGCACTTGGGGACATGAAAGGAGCCTCATTTGGGCATCCCCTGAATGTAGTTTCTCCAGCAAAAATCCTTTCAACCCAGAGTAATCTCTGACACAAAATTATTATTATACTTCATTGGAAAACCTTAATTTTCACAAGGTTCTTTTATCATTTTGCTTCCCCTTTTTGGCACCTTTTCAAGCATAGAGTTTATAAAGACATTTTGCTATAGGGAGATTCCTGTTCAATTTCCTTCCAAGTGGTCCACATTTTCCTTTTTTATTTTTTACCCTCTCCCTTTTTTAATGTACAGCAACTGTGCATTTTGTCAGTTTAGCACATACTGTACTGCATTTTTTCTTCTTCCATGTCTAGAGCAGACATGAAACTGTCAAAATGAAGGCACCCTTCGGTGAGTTCATTCTGCAGTTCCCTTCACTTGAACTAGTGTGAGAATGATAAGCTGGCAACACAAGATTTCCGTTTCCAGGATATGCCTGGTTTATGAATACAGTACCAAAATCTTCGAGGAGGCTTTTTCTATGTGCCCCACCTACTGTATGCCTAATAATGGCATGCTATAGATATCAATGTTTTAGGTCCCAGAGCATCATCCTACCAATGACCAGTTATTGATGGCTTTGGTATAACATTATATTATTTTTGTATTAACAAAATAAATTCTCAAGCTCCAATCACAATACAGTATCTCTTTTCTCAGATTCATATACAGGCAAAGCTTTCTGTATTTTCCTTTCATACACTTCACTTCATACCCACTTATAAGTTACCTTATTTGCAACTTTATTGCTCGCTCTGCCCTTGGGAGAGATCGTAGCTAATTGGGAATTTTTACTGGCCAATGCTCTTAAATGTAGTGGAAAGATAATTAGGATTAATAGATGCAGATCATTTTTTCTTAAAAAAAAGCCCAAAACATTTTGTTGTTTTGACAGAGTCACAAGCTTGGTGGAAAGGAAATGCCCGCAAGAAGTTAAATGTTTCGGAGAATTTTTAAAATGATATGAACCGTCAGCATGCACAATAACAAATAAGAAAACCTTTATACCAGCTGTTAGCTAACATTTGAAAACCAAATGAAGCAAATGTGGGAAATAATGCACCAGATGGAGAGACAAAACACACACTGAGGGAATAACTATGGTCCTTTATTTGCCATTCTACTGAAAGCATGTCCTTATCAGCAACTACATGTGGGTGTAATTTAAACTGGCAATGGATATATCATATAAGAGCAAAATAAGCTCAGTTTTCACTTCATTGTTCAACTCTGGTGAAAAACAACTATTGATCACATCCTGATTTGATTGGCTCTGAAAAACTGAACAATAGCTATGAATTCAATATACATGTTGAATGATGAAAAAACTGCCAGTATAGGATCATAATTAATGCTATGTAAGGGTGTGACAGTGAAGGGAATAAGCATTTGTTCACATTTACTTGCTGTGAAGTCACAGTTTGATTTAAGCAGCTGCACAGGCATGTTTGATTTAAGTGCCCGTGTAGGTGAGGGGGAAGTGTTTGCTACTTTTTTCCATTATATCTCTACTGCAGGTGGTGCTGTTATGAAGACCTGCCTTAACAAGCTATAGCAAGTAATTCCTTCCTCAATTTTTGAATGTAATTATCTTACTATTTTCTTTTTCTAAAAAAGATGGGAAGCAGCTCTGTTTTTAAGCTACAGTAATGGTTCCACAAGTCATGACGTTATCCGATTTTTAGCGTTGTCTGATGCATGCATAGAACAACGCTAAAAAAAAAACAACCCCTGACTTCAGGGACAAATCGCTTTAAAGGCAGGCAGGGAAAGAAAGAGACCTCCCTGCCTTTAAAGCCACTCTCCACGCTCAGCAATCTCCGGGGAAAGCACCTTTTCCCCAACTCTACTTTAGTCTTCCCTCCCTGTACATTTAAACTAAAGAGAAGGGGGAAATAGAGAGATGTGATTGGTTCTCTAGAGAACCAATCACCTCTCTCTTTCCCCCCTCCCTTTAGTTTAAATGTACAGGGAGGGAAAGAAAAAAACACAAATACAGTACAGGGAGGAAAAAAGACTGCCTGCTCGGCCACGAGAGAATCTAGCCCAGCCCTGTTCCTGCTTACCTTCAAGCGAGCACAGCTGCTGCTCCCGCCAGGTTCCCCTTTGCACTGGAGCTCATGGCTTCTCTTGCTGAGCTTCATGCTCCGACTGAGCCAGGCTTGATCAGCCAATTGCAAAGCACAGAGGCGTAGCTCTGCAATCTCTGTACTCTGCAATTGGCTGATCAAGCCTGGCTCAGTCAGAGCGTGCAGCTCAGAAAGAGAAGCCATGAGTTCCAGTGCAAAGGGGAACCTGGTGGGAGGGTCAGGCTGGATTATCTCGTGTCTGAGCAGGCAATGGGGTGGGGGTGGGGAGTCCCCAAACTGCTGGGGGTGGGGGCTTGGAAGGAGGGACGTGGCAGGGAGAGGAGCTTTGGCCTCCTTTACTTCTTTATGATGATGGATCGGATAACGCTAAAAAGAACGTTATCCGGTGCAAATCTTCCCCCCAAATTTGTCGTCATTAAGCGGTTTTAGCGTTATCCGGTGCAATCGTTATCCGGGGTATTACTGTATAAGGAAATGGGTCTTGCTACTGAAAAAAGCAAAAGGAAGAGTCTTGTCCATGGAAAGAGATTTTTACCATAAATATGTTTACCATGCTATATTACCATGTTATATTATACCACCTTCACAAAAAACTTTCTAGTAGAATTCCCATTCACAATATAGACTCACACAATTGTCAATGGATGCGGAAGGTTAAACTCATTAAAGGTAAAGGTAAAGGTAAAGGTCACCTGTGCCTGAAAGCAAGTCATATCCGACTCTAGGGTTCAGTGTTCATCTCAGTTTATAGCTGAAGAGCCAGTGCTTTCTGCATTTGTAGACATTTCCATGGACATTTGGCAGGCATGTCTAGACACCGAAGTGCACAGAACACTGTTTACCTTTCCACCAAAGTGGTCCCTATTTATCTACTTGCAGTTTCCTGCTTTCCAACTGATAGGTTGGCAAGAGATAGGACAGAGTTGGGTACTCATTCCATCATGCAGTACTCTGGTTTTGAATCGATGACTTTCCTCCTCCCACTTGAGCCACTGCAGCCCTAGTAGCAAATGCAGACTCATTAGCAAATGTTTAATGCCAGGTGTTTGTCTTGTATCCTCCTGATATTTGCAATTCAACATGGTGAGAATTTACAGCTAATCTGAAGATCAACTAGAGATCATCTACTATTAGCAGTTGTAAAAAGCCATATTGATTTGTACACTTCTCTGTTATGCTAACCAAGCACCCTGTACCTGATGTGTATAAACTGATGTCATGAAGTCTCACTCCTATGTCTGACGAAGAGGACTTGATCCATGAAAGCTAACATTAAAAAACAGCAATTAGTCTTTAAAGTGCTACAACATTTTTGGTTTGTTTTGCTTTGTTTACTCTCTGATATGCTTACCATAAATAGTGTATGCTGGTGTTGCTTTGTGAATACAGTAAAACACTGGATAACGATTGGATCGGATAACGCTAAAATCGCATAACGTAAAGAAATCTGGGGAGGAGAATTGGATCGAATAACGTTAAGGTCCTATGGGATGGATCGGATAACAACCGCTAAAGCCTGTGCGGTTACAATGTATCTCTACGGAGCTTTAACTTTATCCGATCCATCCCATAGGATTTTAACATGGATCGGATAACACTAAAAATCGGATAACACCAAGACTTGTGGAACCAAGTTTTAGTGTTATCCGGTGTTTTACTGTACAGTAAAACCTCGCATAAAGAGTGCCTCGCTTAGAGAATAACTCACTTAAAGAGCAGAATTTTCTCTGAATGGTCTCCTCACTTAACAAATAAAACCAACCAAAAACTCGCTTAACAAATAAATCAGGGTTCGCAATCCCCACCACCACCAGAAGTCACAATTGGTCACTTACAATGGTGTTTTGGTTAAAGAGAAAAGTCACTTAAAGAGCAATCTCATGGGATGCATTATGCTCTTTAAGCTAGGTACCACTATATGTGCATATAAATGAATTGCTTGTTTTGCCTTGAGAAGCAAAAGGAAAAGAGGAAGTGCTTTGTGTATATGTGTGTGACTCATCCTTCCTTTTTGCATTGGTTCAAGTGATCACAAATCTGAACCGATATGAATGAATCATGTTGTGTTGTGTTTTTTTTTAGTGAACACCACAGTAGTGAAGGGGAAGAACAACAGATAGGTAGGTAAATTCTGAGATGATTCACATTTCCTGCTGTGTTCTATGATCACTTTTCATTGCGTGATCATTTTTCATCAATGTGGTTACCTACATATGCTTGCTTGAAAGCTCTCCAAAGCAATTAGGAATGCAGGCCCATACCTTAACAGAGGTGACCCATGCTTAGAATAATGGTGTGCAGTGCCACAAAAAGGGCTTGCTTACAACTTGCCTAGGCACCTACACTTTGCCTTGGCCTTCTAGGTCCAAATCCATTTAGGAAAGATGGAGTTCCTTTGAGCAGCAAAGGTGCACAACCTTATTCAGATTCCATGTTGCTTTATTACCTTTATTGCTAAAAGAACTGCCTTATGGGTTGACCCATGCCTGCCCATCACTTCTAATCAGTGGCCATCTGAGTTAAAATGCATGAGGGAGAAGATATAAATTTGTGGCAATTCCCATAACAAAAGCCATGTCATGGAACAGAAGTATTCAAGCACAACTTTCTTCTGATAGCCTTCTAGTAATGAACCGAAATCCAAATCTACCCCTTTAAAGTGATCCAGAAACAGGCAATGACATCATAAGTGGCATCCAGATCTGCTGAATTAGTACACAGAAATTCAACCAATAAAGTTTTCCCCATCAGCTCTTTCAGGAAATGCTACAACTGTTAAGTTACTACTTAATCATGTTGTTGATAAATCACTACATTCAAGAAATTTAAGAATGAGCTGGGGTGAAGATTGAATTCCAATGAAACTATTAGAAATAAATTTCAGTTTTGCCTGATTAGAGCATGTTCAGCAACTCAAGAGGGAGAGCATTCTAGCCCTGTATTGAGCAATGAGAACAAATGGAGTCACTTTAGATCAGTGTTTCTCAACCTTGGTTTTTGGACTTCAATTCCCAGAAGCCTAATTCAATTCCCCAAAGCACTGACTAGTCAATGTACTGGCTTAAGCTTCAGGGAATTGAAGTCACTCTGTGAGGTGTGGGTCCCACATTGGAAACCTCTGCTTTAGATCTTCAAGCTTCTCACAAAAACAGGTGTTTTTATTTGGCAGGCATAGGGAGGATGGATAACAGAATGTGGAGCCCATTGAGATTCCACAGCTGTAGAATTATCTCCCTGTGAAAGAATGAGGCTTAAAGTCAGGGGTTCCCAAAATTTTCATGCCATGGGCTGGTCATGTGGTTCCTCCCACCAGAAGCAGATGTAAAGTGTGCCCACACATGCACAAAACGTTTACAACAGCCACAGGTGCATTTGCAGCAGTGTTTTGTGCATGTGCGGGTGCATTTAACTTCCACTTCCAGGAGCGGCAAGGGCAGCACAGGCAGGATTATTTGGCACCATAAGCCAGATCTGACCCATGGGCCATAGTTTGGGAACCCCTGCTTAAAGTCATTACACCAAGATCTTTATGGACCAAAAGTTCTAGTTGGGGCTAGCCATTGGATTTAACCTTGTAAGAGCAACTGTCTGCTAAAAACAGGTGCCTGAATGCATCTGTTTTCCTCTTCCTTCTCTTCTTTTTTCCCTTTTCTTGGGTGGTGTGAAAGTTGGATGTAATAAATTGACAGGCACAGACTATTTGTCTTTGAAATGCACACATTGGGAATATTCATACAGTTTATAACTGACCCACCATTTTCTTCATTTTTCTCTTTCCCTAGAAAACAGATGGCGCTTTAGTCATTCTTCAACTTGAAACACAAAACTGTACCCTGGATGAAGTTTTGGAGGACTTTTCTGAACTTTTACTTAAGCTATAGGAAGCCCATAGTGTGCCATTATGAAAAGAACATAAAAAGAGTACAGACAGAAATTATGTGCTGATTTTCTCAAAGTACTTCTTAATTACCGGTAGCCTTTTTAAAAACTTTAGTTAAGAAGTGCTCTTTTGTTGTCAGCATAGATTTTAATGTTTCAAGGAAAAAGAATTACTGCTCAACATATAGAGGAGTTTCAAAAGGAAATAAAGTGATGTTTTCCCTTGTATGAATTATAACCATATAATAATTTAGTATAATCACTGCAGCAAGTGGTGAAAAAGACAGAGCATGAATAAAAACTGCCAAGTCAACAAGAGAATTAAGCCATTGCAGTGAATTCTGTTACTGCCATACCACTCTATTTTCTATTTTCTATACGGACAGATTATATTTACCTCAGACAGTGTCTGAAAACAGAGCTCACAAATCCAGATGTCTTAATATGGGAAAGTTAATAGACATTTTTATATTAAAAAGTGTTGATATTACATTTAAAAAAAATACTTATGACTTCAGCCTTTTTATTTGAACAACCAGATGACTCAGGTCTTTTCAGTCATGAGCTGTTTACTCTTTCCATCTTTCTAGCTCATTTGAATTCAAGGTAGAATCCAGCAATTCTATTTCATTCTTTTGGAGAGAGGGCTAAAGTTGTGATGACTCTCTAAGAAAAGCAGTGAATGGTTTTCTCCATAGAGTTTTCAGCTGTGCATAACTGGCTGGGCAGGAAATGAAGATGAACTGAAGGAAAAGGTATCCTGTGGCCTAGAAAAAGGGGGGGGGGGAACCCTTGCACCAGAGCATACTTTGACCACAACCAGTTAGTGACTGATAAATATTGATGTCTCCTATATGCCTTTATAGCAGTGTTTTTCAACCTTTTAAAGCTAAGGGACTGGATCACGCCCCCTCAGACTGTTTGTGGGCTGGACTGGTGACCCCGTCACCACCAATGGTGGCAGAGGGGAGAATTATCCCAGCGGTGGTAGTTGTGGTGGTGGAAACACCAGTCTGGCACACCACCACTCCCCCACACACTGCCAGCAATACTTCCCAACATGCCGCCACCACCACTACCACCACCACTTTTTTTTTCCCCAGCCACTGCCACCACCTCCATCACACTCATCCCTACATCACCAGTCTGGCCTGCACACACTCACCCCCATGCTGCTGAGGCCACCGCTTCCCTGCTTACTGGCCTGCCATGGATTATGGTCCAGGCTTGGCCAGAACAGCATCTGGGAAGGACATAGGCAGCCGCATGCATCTGCCGCTTCCACTGCCACTGCCTTACAACATCCTCCCTGCTATGGAGTGGCATTAGGGACATGCAGAGGAGGAAAGGACGGCAGCAATGGCCACAGGAATGAGCACACAAGCTGGATGGAATGGCACCATGGGCTGGATCTGGCCCATGGGCTGTAGGTTGAGAAGCTCTGCTTTAAAGCATATTGCTGTCCCACCCCTCTTATAGCCATCAGATGACACTATCATATTTGAAGACATAAGATGTGATTCTGTACAGTTCTGCCTACAATTTCAGCAAAATAAGAGACAGTTAATTGAAAGGCAGCTCTTTTTAAACTTTAGTGTACATATATATTAGAGATATCCAAGTTACACTCTGCATTGCCCTTGAGTTCTCTGACAGCTGCACTGAAAACAATCTGATATGTGAGAAGATTGTCTTGTGCACAATTCTTTAATTTAAAGATATGGACCTGACTTCCAGATCATTCTTCCATCGTAAGAACTCTTAACACCTTCAGTAGCTCAGACATGTCAGTCTGTTACTTTCTCTCCAAAGTTATTTCCTGTTCTGAGAAGATCAGGTTCATTTTTTCCAGACTCTGTCTACAATGAAGAGTTTATTTAGTTCTCCCATTGTCACCGTTATCAAGTCATTTCTGATTTACAGTGATCCAGTGAACTCATGATTCTCAAATGTCCTATCATTAGAAGTCCAGTTAAAATCTAATGATCTAAAGCAGTGTTTCCCAACATTTAGTTTTTGGACTTCAATTGCCAGAAGCCTCAGTCAATTCCCTCAAAGTACTGATCAGCCAATGTACTGATTTAGGCTTTTGGGTATTGAAGTCCCCCAGTTTGGGTAGCCTATGACTTCCTTTATTGACTCAATTCACCACATGCTAGGTCTTCATTTTCTTCCACTTCTAACCCCTTTGCGTAGTATTATCATTCTTTCTAGTTTTTTCTTGTCGTATCACAATATGACAAAAAGTGCCTCAGTTTAGTCATGTTAGCTTCTACAGAGAGTTCAGCTTGAATTTGATCTACAACCCGAGTTCTTCCATTACTGTTGCAAAATGTTTACATAAATTTTCATCACACATTTCATGGAAATGATTTGGAGGCCCATCATGTAGCCAGCACTTTTCTAATTCAAGGACCTATTCCTCAGGGCACCTCATGCTTCTAAAATCCAATCCATAGATATTTCACATGAACCATTTATGTATGATGGCACCCTCTATGCAGCATTTTTTCTCCTTGATACTAAATATCTTCAACTATTATTGTATCTACATGTTGAAGTACTAGTTTTAGTAAGACTCTTCAGCAGAGCTCATCCTACCATGGATTTTGCTGCCATGGTGATAAGATTCTTTTCAAATATTGGTTTATATTGTATTCTTTGAAGCCTCCAGATGAAACCAGTTTTTGAATACGTTAAAATAAGGGAGGGAAGGTTACATTGTATAAGTAAAGTGGATCTGAATTTGTCATGGCTGTGAGGTAGAGGTCACCTATTCACTCCATCTGATTGATTGCGAGGAAGAGAAGCAGCCATGCAGTCAACTTTGCTGGTCTGTTTTTGTCAAATTGTTATTCTATTCAATTCGAAATTTATTACGGTTGATGACCAGTGGAGTAAAAAGGGTTTAAGTGCATGAAATAGAGTCAAATTGCTATTTTGGTCCTTGTTTCCTAGAATTGTCTTTTTTTTTTGTCAACTTTCCACTTTTTCATTATGTAGTGATGGATGAAGTTCATAACTAGAGGAGGCCCACTGAGTCAATGGAATTTCTGGAAAAGCTGACTCACAAAAACATTACTTTTTCAATAGCTCTATCCTAGCTGTGACATTCTGGTCCAAGCAAATGGAGCTCAGCCAATGTTTGGATTTCTGAATGTGCTTGTTTTCCTCTTCTCACTTCTTAACATTTTTTTTCCTGTTGTGCTGTTTCTTTTAGTTTAAAAACAATGGGCCTGTGCCATTTTAATAATCTTTCTATGGTGTCTACAAACCATCAAACAGCAATAAATTATAGTTATTGTTAGTTTAGTTATATATGGCATTGTAAGATTTACAAAATGGGTTATCATGTACTGTAATATCCTGCATAGTTCAGGGGGAAATACCCCTAGGATTTTCAGATGAATCAGCAGGCCCTAATCCCCTTCTGCCCCTTCTGCCCCTAGAGTCAGATATGACTGGATTACGAGCAAGGGAAACCTTTACCTTTACTATCCTAAATACTGTTGTGATGACAATTTTTAGAGATGAATATTTTTGGATAATTGAGAACTGAAGTGGCTGCCCAAATTCTAAAGATGTTGCCACATTTTCTTGGCTTTTGAAACATACCCCATCTGTTTCTCCACTTGTTTCCTTTGGACCACTAGCCGTAGTTTAAGACATGGAATGTGCCCTTGGATTTTATTCTATTATTTTTAGGGATTAATAATCCTGTCGCCTGTGGCAATGTTTTAACAAGTATTTATAAAAGTGAGGGAACATGTAAATATGCCACAATATTTTATTTTTTCTTGTCAGAACAAAATTATCTTGTCTGCGCAAAGCTAGCTAACACATTTATTATGCACAATAATCATGCCTCTATTTTTAGGTAATGAAGCAATCAATGATTCAGAAAGAAATACTAAAATGTAATCCATCTTTTGCTTGAACATTTTCTTCTTTCCTCAACATGCATTCACATAATTTGAAAAATAGAATAACATTTAATTATGCTTTTTTTAAATCTTCAGTTTATGAATGTGGGATGTTGTGCTTCTGTGTCTGCTATTCAAGACAGTAAAAAATGGCCCAATATTACTGCCCAATAATGTTTTGATATTGCCCAGGTGGGGGGATGCCAATTTTTATATTGCAAAGGTCAGTCTAAAACAGGGGTTCTCAATGTTTTCCCACCATGGAGTGGACTACTCCTCCTCAGGCAGCTGAGCAGGCCAGACATGTGGTTTTTCCCCAACCGTAAATACTGCTGTAAACCATGGCGGGTGTGTTTGTGCTTGCATGGGGCACATTTATGTAGACACATCCACTTCTGCTTCTAGGGTCATCATTGTGGGCTGGATGATTTGACTTCAAAGGCTGGGTCCAGCCCAATTGCTGTAGGTTGCAAACCCCTGGTCTAACTGTTAACAACATTAATGGCAGTAGGCAAGATAGTCTACAGGATATCAACATGTGTTCTCTATCATCCACAAAGAGACATAGAGCAAAGGAAAATCCCACAGGCTAATTCCTTTTTTTATTAGTTAACCACTTCCCACCCAAACATAAAGAAGTTGTTAGGCATGTCTTTTGGTAATATATTTTTAAAATATTTTTGCAACCAATTAGGGTGTCCCTTTGCAAGCATGACTCCCTATTTTGCCACAATGTAGTTAAAAAATCAATTAAGTCCTGATAGACAAGTTCAAAGGTTCAAATTGCTCCATAACTGGAATTGATTACTTTTTTGAAAATTTGTGCCAGGAGCCTGATTTCAGAAATCCTCAGAGAATGTTTACTGAAAGCATTCTGGGCTGGGACCAATGCAATTACTCTGTGCTTTCATAATGCAGAAATACTTGAACATATCTTACAAAATTATATGTTAATTTTCTGAAAATATATAGCAAAGTATCCCCTTTCTGGAGAATTGTCACTCCATTATTTTCTTTGAGTCAAGACTGTTTTTCTAACGAAAGAAAGTCTATCTTTTGACTCTTTTTTTTTTGCATCCTTTAATTGTCCTACAGATCTTCAAACATCTCACCCACTCCCAAAAAATTCACAATGTTTCATTCTGCAAAGTTCATGCTGACAAGCCACTTTAGTCTTATAATAAAGCTGCTGTTTTCCTCTTTAGAAATACCTTTTTTAGGATCAATATTTTACACATCCATCCTGGATTCTTCCCTTTTTAAAAAGTGGCTGCAACACTGCTAAAATCAGATAAGCATCAACCAATCATGTCCAAGTAAACTTGAGTTAGGGTAGCAGGGGCCACCTAGGAGACAGCTATATTAGTTAATTGGAGTAAGAATAACAAAGAGTCTTAGAGACCAACAAGACTAACCTGTCTCTTCTATTTCACAAACAACTCACTGTTGTAGTCTGCAAAACTCTTGTCAGAGAGGAGTTTCTCCACGACACCAACAAATCAACTAATGAAGAAAAAGTCAGAACTGGACAACTCTCCACAAAATGTATGTAAAATAAAACTTGTTATAGTCAAGATGCCATAAGACTCTTTGCTGTTTCCCTGTAATCACATAGCCAGTTCTGGTGTTTAGTTGTTTGTAGTTTACTAATAGTTTGTTAAACTCTCTTTTTGTTTATTTATTTTTGACAGCACACACCCCCCCCCCGTGTACTTTGATAGGGCAGTTGAATGGCTCACAACAAAACCAACTATGATTCATCATACCTGAACAATGGACATCAATATCCTAAAATACTATAAAGAAGCTAGTGTTATATCTTCACTGTTATGTAGGAGGATTTCTGGATAATAGCTTTTAGTGGCTAACTCCACCTCTTGAGAAAAGTGCATTATCAACAATCAAAAGGAAAGAAGAAAAGGGGGATATAAATTTTACAATATCCTGCATACACATAAGAAATTTAAATAAATAAATAAATAAATTGAGGTGACTGAATTGGATTCCTTAGTGGTGATGGGAGGCTGAGACTTAAGGAAAATGCCCAACTCAAGAGCTATCTTACAAGCCTTACACCTGGTGGTTGGAGGGGTCCACAGGGCTCCCAAATTCTGTCACTCTCAGTGATTTTTCAGGACATGGTCAGAATAGGTGCACTAGTTGGCAAACTGACCACCTGATACCTTAATCAGTTTTATTATGTTGTGCTGAACCTGAAGTTTTAATAAATAAAATTATAGTCATGCTATTCTGTCCCCTGAGTAGAGTTTCTCCAGCAAAAATCCTTTCAACCCAGAGTAATTTCTAACAAAAATAAATAAATAAAATGAAAATGATTTGGGTCTGTCTTAGTTCTCCCCCCCCCCCCATCAACCTAATTGCTGGGTCCATGACAATTTGGGGAGTGGATGAGGCATGGTTCACTGATGAAAAAAAGGAGTCAGTTTCTTGGATTTTCCTTTGCTTGATGTTTCTTTGTGAATGATAGTGTACACAAGTTGGTATCCCTTAGACCACCTTGACTGCTGCCATGATAGTGAGCCCCAGAGGGAATGCCATAAACCACACTGACTGCTGACACTGGTGTTGTCAACATTCAGGCTGGCCTTTCCTATGTAAAATTCGGCATCCCTCTTCCTGCTGGTAGCACAGCCACAATATTACACAGCAATGTTGAGTCATTTCCTAGTGCTTTGATCAAGGATACAAAAACACAAAAGCCCATATTCAGTAACAGAGTAGGGTTGTTTTTTTTTTTTTTTTTTTTTTTGTTAAAATGAATTGTATTCTGTTAAACACCGCTTGGTGGAAAGCCACACAACAAAATAGGGAAAGTGCATGTTCATCATCACAGTGAATTCTGGTGATAACATCAGATTCTTTCAACACAAATCAACACATTTCCTGAGGGAGATGGCACCCTATTGCAATAGGAAATGATAACAAGAATAAATAAGAGAAAACATTTTAGTAGTGCTCAATTTTCATTTCGAGAAACAACTATGTATAGCTATCTGCTGAACTCTCCTCATAGTTCTTCTCCATACTACCCTCTAAACAATGCATGAAGAAAATGCCAAGAAAACTGTATTTTTTAAAAAAGAGTACTTTTCTTCAAAACCAAATATTTGACAAAAATCTGGGTTACTCTTTAATGAAAAGCCTCAGGTAACATTATATTATGTCACTGAGAATATTGCAAATGAGAAAAAGCTGAGAAGGAAGGAAGTGATTTATCTAATTGTATTCATTACTGGCCCCAAGCCTTATTCATTAACAAAGTACAGTCCATTTAAAGGGATGTTTGGAGCTGAAGCCAGTTTCTTTCAGTGATATCAACACACTTGATGAACAATTATGTATTCAGATAGTTAAAGTATGAATGTAGCAAATGTTATGAATACAATGAATATGCTCCTGCAGCAGTTACTCAAAGCTCATTCCAATTTCTGTAGACATGTCAAAAATAACAATTGCAAGAAATACCTACGTAACAATGCTGTGTATCCAAAGTACTGTTGTCTTCATTGTCGGCTGCAACACGTATCCGACAATGCATTTTTTTTTCCTGAAGCAGGAAAAATGTTATTGGTGTGAATTTGTTTAAGGTGGATCACAGCTTGTCATAAAGTGACCCACAAACTATGATCATGGAGTTATCCCCTGTGGCACACATGAAATGAGACATGCAGGATTTAACACCGGGACTGCAATGGACTGCCACAGCTTTGAAGATATTATCAAGGTGAGGTGTGCCTTCACAACCAGTCCATCTGGCATGGATTCTTCTACCTTCATGACCATTGGGAATCAGAGTTCCTCCTCCACTCATTTTGCCATTGACTCCAATACGATGGCTTCCAGCGGCATTTCCTCCACTGAGGAAAAGGGCTCATTCGCCCATAGACTTTGGCCCCTTTAGGGAGTCAGGTTATTTACTGCCACCCAACACTCAGCATTGAGTTGCTGGCTATATGGCCTACTCCATTACTGTAGTGGTATGTCCAGCCAAAGCACCACATTAAAAACAATTATGTCACCTAACATGTTGCCATTTGAGATAATTAGAGGTCTAATTTAAATATTGCAATTAATGTCATACTGATAATTTTGGGGTGTGACAAGAAAAGTTTTGTGCCCTACTGAATTGGATTACAAAATCACCAGAGAGGAAATAACCAGAGGGGGGGGGGACCCTTTTACACGCATATATGGAAAAACACAAACTGTTTCTGATTGCGAACAAAGTGTGAGGTCATTTCATTATCATGCAAGAGTGAAACATTCTCCAGGACCTAACTCCCACTCCACCTCCTCCTTGAGAAGTTTCAGTATATGGAGTGACACATAGTGTTGGGGCAGCTTTCTCCCTGAGAGAAAGACAAAATGTATCTGTTAAATCCTTTGTGAGGAGAGTAAAATGCTTTTCTAAGAGTGAAATGCCTGATTAGAACATGCTAGGAGAGAGAATTCACTTTAATGTGTAGTCACCAGTTACTTACTGAACATTAGTGAACAAATAATAAAAAATATATGAACCAATTCAAATATAATCACAATTTTAAAAAATCATGACCATTCCCCCCTCTCTAGATTGGAGGGATAGGGAACCAGATTAATATTCCAAAAGTGTCATGCCTTAAACATCTCTCCATACATACTCATTTGGGAATGTTGCTGAAAGCATTGACATTTCTAAAATATGTCTCATTTTCCTTGCAACAGCAGATGCTTGATAAATTGCCTAATGATTTTACCACATGCATTTTTAAACAACTCTAAATAAATTGTGCAGTAACATAACCTTGATAGCTCAAGCAGAACAGCTTAAAGATGATCAGCTGAGTACCTTTTGGAATTTATGCAAAATGAGATCCCACCGATGTAAGATCAGTTGTAATAGCCAGTGAATGGCAGATTGTTTCATAATTAAAAACTGTTTGAGAATGTCAAAAGATATGAGTTCTCTCACTGCCCTAGGCACAATTTTGATTGCTTCCAAATGTGGGGAAATGGTTATTTTCTCTGGGTTTAGAGAAAAACTCAAAACTCTTATTTATTAAGGATTCATGAGTTAGTTTCTGTATTGTATTCTATAATAAACACTGATTAGTTGCCACCTTTAGTTTAGTAATAAATGTTGAAATTATATGCTCAAGGTGACAGTTCCAATATGTTTGCCCCAGGAAACTCCAAAAATGCAGGGATCTGTGGGGAATTTCTACATTCTAGTTCAGGGGTGCCCAAACTTTTTGGGGCACAAGCCAATCACGTGGCTCAGCAGGCCGGTCACGTGGTTCCTCCCACCAGAAGCGGAAGTAAAACACACCTTGCAATCTGTTTTGCAACAGGATGAGATAGATTTTAAGCTGCCATTTTCTCTGCTTAAACCAGGGGTTCCCAAACTATGGCCTGTGGGTTGGATCCAGCCCCTGATGTCAGGATGACAACATCCTGAGCATGCCAGGGGGCTTTCTTAGCACCATAAACTTTGACTCTCAGGAGGCTCCAAAAATTTCCCTGAAGCAGCAATCGGTTTCAGCACAGGCTGCTGAGGGGAAAGGATTGAGCAACAGGCTGCTCGGAGCAGCCTGGAAAAGGCGCAGTTGCTGCCTCCATTGCCACCACGGCTGACATCAAGGGGGGGCATGTGGGGGCATGTGGGGGAGGAGCGGTCCACAGTGAAGCCTGGGTGCTCACTGCAGGCCATATTAATTATATGTAGGAAGCCAATTAGGTCCACAGGCCAGAGTTTGGGCACCCCTGCAGTAAATCATGAATTTAATTCTAAATTCTTGTTTAGTGACACAAGGGAAGGCCAATACTAAGTTCAAGGGGCCAATTGGGAAAGAAAGTGATTACTAGAAACCACCATGGCTTGGCAACCTGGACAAAGTACAATATTATATTTTCTCTTTATAGTTGTTTGATGTATGAACATAAGGGAAGGAAAGAGCGGGGAGAATTGGGAAAAAGAAAGGAGCAGAAAGGGTATAAATGTACAGTAATACCTCGGATAACATTTACCTCGGATAACGCTAAAATCACATAACGTTAAGTAATCTGGGGAGGAGAATTGGATCGAATAACGTTAAGGTCCTATGGGATGGATCAGATAACAACCGCTAAAGCCTGTGTGGTTACAATGTATCTCTATGGAGCTTTAACGTTATCCGATACATCCCATAGGATTTTAACAGGGATCGGATAACACTAAAAATTGGATAACACCAAGACATGTTCCACATGCATGGAGCATGTGTTCTACATGGGGCTGCCCCTGGTGACCATCCAGAGACTCCAGCTGGTCCAAAATGCGGCGGTAAGGGTAGTGATGGGGTGTGGGCGGTACACCCATGCCTCACCACTACTTCGGGAGCTGCATTGGTTACCAGTATGTCTCCGGGTGCAATTCAAGGTGCTGGTTTTAACCTTTAAAGTCCTATATGGGCCAGGATACCTGAGAGACCGTGTCACCCTAAGAACATCTGTCCATCCCACCAGGGCGGATCGGAGAGGCTCCCTTGTTATTCCATTGGCGAGAGAGGCGCACGTCGCCTGCACTAGGAGGAGAGCCTTCTCCATGTCCGCCCCAACCCTTTGGAACCTCCTGCCCACTGAGCTGCGCCTTCAGACAGAGCTCCTGCCCTTCCAGAAGGGCTTAAAAACCTGGCTGGCAGGACAAGCATGGGGACCCAGGAATGTGGGCTCTCATCTAGGGTGGCTGATTTAATGGACAGCCACACTTTCGGGTATGAATTATATAATCTGTGTGCACTGTGTACACTGTTTTAACTTTTTATGATTTTAAAAGTTAAACATTAAGTTTTAAATACAAATAACATTAATATAGGCTTATCCTATGTTTTAACCATGATGTAAGTCGCTCAGAGTCAGGTTTACCCAATTGGGGCAGGATAGTAAGTGCAACTAATAAATAAATAATAAGACTTGTGGAACCAAGTCTTAGCGTTATCCGAGGTATTACTGTATAAGCATTCTCTGCATTGGCACACCACTCACGACAGGTAGCTCACTTGTTAGAGGTTGTGTCCAGAATCTCTTTCTGACAATAAATTGATTTCTGTTTTGGAAAAATCCTCTTCTCTTTTCTTTATCTTGTTCGGGTATAAGGGTTGAAGAATAAGAACCCTGAAATGTGTTTGGGTATAAGCATTTCAGTCGACAGTGGGTTCTCAAAGCAAACTCACTTTCATTAAAAGGAAATATCCAAACATAATTGGATATAAGTGCTTGAAACCAACAAATGTCCCAAGAATCACCAAACATAATTGGATATGTTTGGTAAACTGTCCTACATCAGTGTTACCCATTACTAGTTGGGCAAATGGGAGGAGTGCCTGCTGGGAAAACATATCTTTTCAGATCTAGGGAAACAAAAGGATCTCCCAGAAGATTCTTCCTCTCTCTCCCTCTTACACACAAAATCAAGTACAGTAGTGAATGAAACTATAAAAGGGCAACGACTTCCATGGACCATGCATTAGGAGCCTGCATTTCCTCCACACCACTCCAGATTTCTGTCTCTTCTTTCCTGTCTCTGGAGTAAAGCAAGAGAGTGTGCATTAAAATAAAGGAAGCAAAAACTGCTGATACAACAGGAGATGAGCTCTCCAGGAAGAGGAGATGGCTGCTGGGCATGGCCAGGATAGATGTGCTACACTTCAGTATCTTCTGAAATTTCAGGATGCATATTACTCTGAAGTTTCTGGTTTACACTGTAGTAGACATGCAGGGGGTGAGTGCAAAGAGAAGTAAAGTTTTTTTCTTTCCATCCTTTTGTTCTCTCAGAATTTAACCCCTCCTTTCTGGATTGGAAAAAAAATAAGGGAAAACTAAAATAAACTACTTCTACTCGAATGTCTTTTCCCTCCCACCCCCTTTGCTTGAAAGCCAGTTATATCTGGGTTCAGTGCTTATCTCTGCTTAGAGCCAAAGTGCCAGTGCTGTCTGCATCTGCAAATGCTTCCGTGAACATGTGGCAGCCATGCCTCGACACTGGAGTGCATGGGAAATGGCTTACCTTCCCACTGAAGTGGTACCTATTTATCTACTTGCAATTTCTTGCTTTCGAACTGCTAGGTTGGCAGGAGCTGGGAGAGAGACAGGAGCTCACTCCATCATGCCACACTCAGGTTTCAAACTGCTGACCTGCCGACCTTCCAGTTGTCAAGTTCAGCATCTTAATCACTTGAGTACATGTAATAGGCAGGTTTCAAGCACTCTTCCAAATGGGTTAAAAGTTTCTACCTGCTTTCTCTCTTTTGGGCACAAGGGATTATGAGCTTTACTGGTAGTCCATCCCAAAGTATGTATGTATGTATGTATGTATGTATGTATGTATGTATGTATGTATGTATGTATGTATGTATGTATGTATGTATGTATGTATGTATGTATGTATTTCCCACCATATTTAGGATGAAATGCTATTCTACAGAAATTCTTCTTAAAATCTATTAGAGTTTTTATTTCCTGCAGGAGCCTCTTTTCTGGAGTTATTTTGTTATTACAATTGTTTGCATGCTAAATAATCCTATCTGAAAGCTTCTGATATGAAGCAATTCTTGGAGGTATGAACTTTCCAATTAGGAAGCTGGAGAGATAGAAAGACATGGGAATTGACCAAAAAAGCAAAACAAAGCTCACAACATCTGGATGGCAGCAAAACTATAAAGGCAATCTGCACAGAACCAGTACTTTTACCAATTTGGATAAACCCCATATTAAGAAGTGTGGAGATAGCTTAAGATGTTTAAAGTGTTGCACATGATGGAAAATAAATTGGAATGGCAAGCTGGGTAGCCATTAAAGTCTTGACAGTCTATTGTCTCTTTTTCCATTGTTGAACAGTAAGTTAATTAATGGGCTTTATTTCACTTTGTAGTCATAAACAAGATAAGCCTTTAGGATATTTTATTAGACAAGTGGAACAGAAAAAGAATAATATGTAATAAACAATGGCTATTAAATTTAATGGGGGTGTGTGCGTGTGTGTGTGTGTGTGTGTGTGTGTGCACGTGTGCAGATAGTAACTTGCATGGAGTAAAGTTAATGCAGTCTTCTAGGTAAAGATGCTTTTTTAAAAGAAAAGAATGATATGGCTAGTGTCCTTCAACTTAAACCATTATATCAGTGACCTAGAGCTTAACATTTATTGCAGAAATCCATTACGTTAAATTAATGCAAGTTCTCAAGTCTTTGCAGAAACATTTTTGCATCCCCTTTTGAGAAAGGCAAGCGCAAGGAGACTTGGGGGATGATGTAAGATGATATTAAGAAATAAAAGGATGAGAACTTTGTTCTGTATAACTTCAATGCTAAATTTAGAAGGACTTGCAACACAGACCAAGTTGAACCATCTTGAGTCATGGTCTGCTGTGCTAGAATCCTCTTTTGTTCTCATTCATATAATAGGTAGGCTTGTTCCTGAAGCTTGCACAAGTAGTACTGAAGTTAGGGCAAACAGTTCCACTGTCCTTTAAATCACAAATATAAATTAATGAATTCTTAGCATAATAATAGAAGAGAGAGCAGTTTCAATCACACAGTGATTAAATTGTGCTAAAAATATTTAGGAATTAAATTAGTGATGTAAATTCTTGCTTCTTTCACTCTCATGTCTGAGGGCAAGGAAGCACAACATTATTCTTCTTGGTTTGCAGTACAGTGAGGTATTTTGTCATGTTCTCAAAAAGAGAAGTTAATGAGAATAATTTTGGATGCAGATTAAGCACATTTGCACATGAAAATATGAAAACTCTTTAATGCAAAAAATTTAAAATCCTGCAAATTGTATAAAATGACTGCTTTTTGTTGTTGTACAGTATAGGCATTTTAGGATAAGAAGCTTGGGAGATGCTGTTACCACATTTTTTATCAGACAGTCATTCTTTCTGCTCACTCGCTCTCTTTTTTCTATTCATGCATACTTTGCCTTTCACAAAGAAGAGAAGTAAGGGCATGAGTCTGCAAATTCTGAATTCCTTAGTGGAAAAGTAACAGTGCTTCTAGTATTTCCTTCCTCTGAAGGTGAGGAATCTCACTAGGTCTGGAAATTCCTCAATGAGATGTTGAATTAAGACAACCAAAATGGATTAGAATGGAGAATTTAACAAGTATTTTTACATCACTTTCTGCATTGTATGTCCAATACTTTCTGAATTGCTTCTTTTGCAATTGAAGTTGTCTAGTTGCTTCACTCAGTGCCAATCACTGATGTTAGTGTCTATAGTAAATGTAAAGGTAAAGGTTTCCCTTGCTTGAAAGCCAGTCATATCCAACTCTAGGGTTCAGTGCTCATCTCTGTTTTAAAGCCGAAGAGCCAGCATTGTCTGCTTCTGCATCCATTTCCGTGGTCATGTGGCAGGCATGACTAGACACCGGAGCACATAGAATGCTGTTTACCTTCCCACTGAAGTTGTCACTACAGTGGTACCTCACTTAAAGAGCATAATGCATTCTATGGATTGCTGTTTAAGCGAGTTTGCTGTTTAAGCGAAACACCATTGTAAGTGACCAATTGTGACTTCTGGGGGGGGGGGGGATTGTGAAACCTGATTTATTTGTTGAGTTTTTGGTTGGTTTTATTTGTTAAGTGAAGCAAACATTAAGAGAAAATTCTGCTTTTTAAGTGAGTTACTCACTAAGCAACGCGCTCTTTAGGCTGTATTTATCTACTTGCAATTTCTTGCTTTCGAACTGCTAGGTTGGCAGGAGCTGGGACAAAGACAGGAGCTCTTTCCATCCTGCAGTATCCAGGAATCGAACTGCTGACCTCCCTCCTTCCAGTCAGCGTCTTAGCCACTTGAGCCACTGCAGTCATCTATAACACTTACAATTACTGAGTGTCAATCACTGACTTTAGCGGTTGTAACTCTTACCAGTACTGAACATGAACACTGAAGGATAGGGCAGGTATTTGGATTGCCAGCCCTTTGTTTCACTCAGGATATCTTACATTACTGTTATTGTTGCAGGATATTCCTGCCCTAAACCAGTCTTGTTATTATTATTATTTTGTTAAACTGCCTGGGAGTGGGTGGGAACGAAATAAAAACATAAGATGTATAGTCACAAGTGAAATGCTATAATTATAAACACAGCAGAGTGGCTACACCTTGAAGCAACAACTTCTACATTCTGCATTTCAGCATTCAAGATTATGCAGAAAAATGCCTTTAAGTGTTCCACAAAATGCCAAGATAAAGTTGCTGCTTATCTCATTCTATTTTAGCAGTACTCCTTCCATCCACCTCCCTTCACTGTTTTCTGTGCAATGAAATTAGAGTCCTGCTTACTTCAACACTTGGGGTAGTGGTTAAAGAAAACAGGAAAGAGTTTCACTTCTGTTGCTTTGAAACACAGCACTTCAAAGTAGGATCAAGAAAGAATCATGCCTGAGATCCCTGGAGTGCCAGAGCTAGTTCATCTCAAAAGTATTGGGTTAGATCAGTGTTAGTTCGTCTCAAAAGTATTGGGTTAGATCAGAGCTAGTTCATCTCAAAAGTATTGGGTTAGATAAGTGTTAGATCAGAGGATGAGGTGAATAGGTGGAATCATTGAGGCAATGGGTGTAGATCTGGCCTGGCTGCAGAGGATGGCAGAGGACAGAGGTGCCTGGCATGCGGTGGTCCGTGGGGTTCCAAAGGGTTCAACTTGACTGTGACTGAACAACAATAACAACAGATCAGTGTTTCTCAACCTTTCGTTTTTGGACTTAAATTCCCAGAAGCCAATGTCAATTCCCCAAAGCACAGTTCAGCCAATGCACTGACTTAGGCTTCTGTGATTTGGAATCCCTCTTTGGGGCATGGCCCCATGTTGGGAACCACTGGATTAGATGGACAAGGGATGTGCATCCTCATGTATTTTCTCCTTGCATGCAAGGAATTCTTCTCAACAGTAAAGATTATAAGGATTTTTTAAAAGATCCTTGCAGAATTATTTTATTGACAAAAATGGAATGCTGGTTAAAAATGCACCATATTTTTCTGTACAAAATTGCATAATTACTTGCAGTCCCCCACTTCCACACTTGTCCACAAAAGGGAAGCTGGGGTGGTAAAATTGTCCAGAAAACAAGATTTATGAAGAAGCTGGATATGCTTTGTCTACAGAAGAAAATATTATGAGGCAATATGATTCCCATCATCAAATATTTGAAGAATAGTCACATGTCTCATGGACTTGACCCTTGCCAAGGTTCAAGAGGCTGGGCATGATCAACAAGGCTGTTAGATTCTCCTTTACTCCGCAAACCCCCCCCCCCCACACACACACACAGCATTTTGTCACCTCTTCTTCCAGAACCCAGGGCCTCCGTGCTCCCATCTGCTGGACAAAGGGAGTCTGCAGTTCTTTAGTTTGGTAGCATGCAAGACAGAGAGCAATAGTACCTGGATATGCCTGTTAAATAGACTCTAACACAGTCAGTTAGTAAAATTCACAAAGAGCTTTATTTTTCAATATGCAGTTTCATAGAAGCAAAACATAGCATATCTGAGCAAAGATAAGGGTTGGTAGAGAGACAGATCTCAGGATTCCAAGATTTATTTTAGCATGGCATCCAGTCCAGTCCATTTCCTTCCTAGTCCCAAGGGGTTCCTGCCTCCTGCCATGGCTAGTTGTTCCACAAAGGTAATTTAGTTCAGCTAACACAAGCCAGTTGGCCCTGGGTTTGAGAACCAACTTGTGTCTAAAAATCTCTGGTTCATATAGGCAAAACAAGTTGTTACCCACCCTTAAGAATTTAATTATCTCACCCTTCTATAAGGTTCTGGAAGATTCCCAGTCAACAGGTGTCTGTGGAATGTATGAGCTCATGGGAAGACACCTGACTATCCAAGGAATGCATGAAGTCATGTCTGGCTGTCTAACACCTGGGTGTCTAACTTAATCTGATTGGAATCTGAGATATGAGTAAAGAATGTAGTTGCTTAGTAACTAGCTGTTCAACCTAAGATCATGACAACATGTAAAGATGGAAAAGCTTATCTTCTCTACCTCCAATGGGTAGGACCCAAACAAGTGGTTCCAAATTATGGGAAAGGAGGTTTGGCCTACTCATTTGGAAGAACTTCTTAGCAGTAAAAATTGTTCAGAAGTGTAAAAAAAAACTGCCTCAGAGGGTAGTGATCCCTCTTTTATTGAAGATCTCTAAACAGAAATGAGATAGCAACCTGTTAGGAGTGTTCTACCTATAGATTTACTCTTATGACAGGGATTGGAATCAATTAATCTCCAGCTCTGTAATTCTGTGATTCTATGACATTATAAAACTTGGGTCTTGCACAAGCCTGCTGATATTTCCTTGTCTTATATTAGCTATCTAAACATTGCTTGTAGTTGAATGTTGAAAATAGGGAGAATGGCCTACACATTCCTTAAACAATTTGCAAACCACAAGAGATATTTGTTGACTAAGAGAGGAGGAGGTACTGTTGTTTTATGACTGGGGATCCTGACATTTTCCCTCCAGGGGCCAGCTGTGGGGTCAAGAGCCGTGGCTGTGCCACTACTTACATTTTTGTTGCCATCATCTTTGGCATCGTCGTTGGGGATCATACAGTTTTTCTTGGTTCTTGCACAGGGTGGTGAGAGGCTTTTCAGAGCATGTTTGATCCGATTTAGGTTTTTTCCGTCTCTTCTCCACTATGCTTCAGTAGCTAGATCGTGGTGGTGGGTGACTTCCTGGTTTTGTGCTAGGATCCCAGGTGCTGATGTAACCTCTGCCTGGCACCAGACGTTGCCTACCAGAAGTCTTCCTAGAAGCAACAGAGGCTGTGAAACACCCGGAAAAACTGCATGATTCCCGCCACCGCCATGGCAATTAATGTGAGTTCAGGTGGTGGGGGCAATCCTAGAGGTGCCTGGGTGCCCACGTGGGCTAGATTAATGATATGCATGGGCCAGATTAGGCCCACGTGCAGGGGGTTGGAAACCCCTGTTTTATGAGTTTAATACTTTACTGCTGAATGAGAATAGTAAAATGTTGCCATTTGATTTATATACTATATATTAAAGGACACATTCTGATGATTGAACATATGAAGCTGACTTATGTTGGGCCAGATATTTAGCCCATTGCTGTATACTGTGTCACTTCACAAGGCCTAATGCAAAAATATTTCACACCACCTATTATTTCATACCTCTGTCTGGAGATGCCATGTATTGGCATGGGATATTCTGGAATATCTCCCCAGAGATGCTGTTTCAGGGCAGCACTCACCTGTTAAACGTGTGCAAAGCCCAGATAAATTTCAGGTATGGGTGTTTGCATGTTTCTGTATGAAACATCTATTCCCTCCCCACCAGGAAATAAACAGGTAGGATACAATGATGTATGGTTCAAACGGTTGGCCCTCAATTTTATTTAAATATTTAACCCCTAACCTATGGGGGCTCCAGGTAGTGCTTAACCTGATATCAGAGTGGGTAATCCAAACCTCCCTGTACCAGATGGGTGGATCCTTGTTCTTTTATAGTGCCAATCCTTGTCAGCTACTGCCCAGGCCAGCTATTATGTGGGGAAACAACTTTGAGTGTATTTCCAACTCTGTTCATGTGACCTTTACCTTTAGAATAGAATAAGCAAAAATCTACACTTCTTTCTGCCAATCAGAAGAAAGGGTTAAAAAAATCATATCCAGCCCTAAATAGGGTGACCCGTAATGTAGTCTAGGGAAAAGGTGAGGGTGGGTAGGTTGCCCTCACTTGTTGCAAAGCCAAAGAGTAGGGTCCATCTTCCCTCTCTGCAAGAGGCACCAACTGTATTTGTTAGCAACTGTATTTGTTATGCCCTTCTTTCCTTATGGAAGGGAAAGGCACATACTCCCTTCCAAGGCTGTTTTTTCTCCTGCATTCCAGGGGTGTGCTGACTCTTAGAGCTCACCTGTGTGATCTTTCCTCTGCCTTTGAATGTTTGCCTCATTTTAAAGATCTAAGTGAGAAAGATGCAGACTTCTATATGAAACATTCACAGTGTTTTTGCATTCATCCCTGAGTTTTCCAGTGCTGGTACATAAACTAAAGCTCTTTTTTTGCTGGTTCACAAAGTTTTTAAAGCAAAAAGAAGTGCGTGACTTAAGCCTTGAAAACGACTACATATTTCTTTGAGTACATTATATAAATTGAGAATTCCCATAGAAAAAGGAAATTAGTTATCCAGCACGCGATGCATGAAGAATAAGCCTTGCTGATCAGTTAGAAGTATGCATTAAAACAGCACAGAGAAGCCAGTGTGATTAAGCCAAACTGTAAAGAGCACGAGAATGGAAAATATCATTAGTGACATGATGGGACAGATTTTGTGAAGGAGCTGAAACTAGCAAAATAGAATAATTAGAAAGACTACTACAAATGAATGTTAAAACTTGTAAGCATCTAAGCAATAATTGCCTCAAGTGACTGCATTTCTTCCTTTTTAAAGCTCAAGGCATAAAGTTGGAACCTGAAGAATTCTTGGTGTACATTTTACCACTTGGAAGTAGAGTGCATTTCTTATAATCTCTATTTTGCAGATTTAATGTGTCGAAGGAAGGAATGCCAGTTAAACTTGAAAAGCCCAAATTCATCATATTGTGTGCAATGCATAAACAGCTCAGAAAATAACTTAGGAAGACTGTTTTTGTCTGCCATGGATCAGAATAATATTAATCCAGTGGTGTGAGTAGTGCATATATAAACATGCAAGCACCTGCAATTTGGATTTGTCTGTGTTTTACACAGGTTTAAGTTTTCAGATACAGAACCCAGGGGAGTTGTCCCAGGGCATGTCAAGTCATAAGTAGCAAGCATTACATCTCAGGTGAATAAACCTTGTATTCACTTGCCAAGAGTGTCTATCCTGAAATCACATTCAGTAGAGTATGGAATTGACATAATTATATATCAACTGGCTAACCTGTCTAGGTTTCAGCAGTCTCCTACCTCTGTAAACAGCTTTAGTACTTGAAATGGTAGGCAAATATGGGTTTATTGCAATTTCAAAGGCCAATGCAGATGCCAAATTCAGGGGCAATAAATGTTTTCCCAATTGTATTGAATCTATATTTGTTTTATGTTAGCACTGAAACTTCCTATGCGGTTGCAAAGGATTGCATTCTATGGAACCTAGTGAGAGATATTTCTGAGCTGACAACTACAGAATTACATTGCAATGCTGTCATACTCTGCTTTTGCATCTGGAAATATATAGCCAACTGTACAAAGAATAATCAATAGTCCCAACCCAGACCTAATCTGTGTCTAAATTAGGATACACAGGTTAGGACAGCATCTCTAACAACAGTTAATTCTTACTGGAAAATGATCTGTTGTGCTTCTGAGAAGTTGCATCGTGGCCAACTCTTAATATCTTCAGTACCAGGAACCACACTGGTCACACTTATTGGGTGGTGGTGTGAGGCAAGGACATTAAGATTTATCTCCAGGGATACTCCAACTCCAATGTGGCAGGAAATCACTTGTTTGATGGCGAGAGTTCAAATTTATTTTAATGATGTGTTATAATACACAATCAATAAGTTAAAAAAAACCACCATGATTTTAACATGATTTTTATTGAACTGGCTGGGACAATTTTTCTGACCTTAAATCCAGGACAATCCCAGTTTTCCGGGACATATGGCAACCCTAAATGCGGTAGGCATTGAAAATTGAGTACCGTGTGCTATATTGAGACATTCATCACCTCAGATGTGAGGTTTAGATAGGAGAATGCCTTCAGTCTTCTTCTTTTGTGTCCTGATCCAACCCTGCACTGCCAAAATGCAGCCACTTTTTTCCTTTGCCGTTGGCCAAACCCAAGTCCTTATCACTGCATGTTTCTAGGCAGCAATCAGTAAATAAACTGGATTCTGTGTCTCTCCACAGTATCTGGATCTTACATGGATAAAATTCTAGTGCCGAATGTCACACAGTTCCCTTTACCTCCACAGCTGGAGATAGACCAGATGATGATGATGATGATGATGATGATGATGATGATGATGATGATGATGATGATGATGATGATGATGATGATGATGATGATGATGATGATGATGATGATGATCATCATCATCATCATCATCATCATCATCATCATCATCATCATCATCATCATCATCATCATTATTATATGTCAGAGATTACTCTGGGTTGAAGTTTAATAATAATAATAATTTTTGTTGGATAAATTCTGCTCAGGGGATGCCCAAATGAGGCTCCTTTCATGTCCCCAAGTGCAGCCCTCAAGTATCAAAACCCAAACTTCCAGTCTCCAAACTCAGTGTTTTAACCACTAAGCCACCAGGGGACTGGTGATTTAGGCCTAGACTTTTATTTCTGCCTCAGTAGTTGGGATGCCCAGGGGTGATCCTGGTCCTTGGGCTGCTGCCACTCACTGCTTTCTTTGGTACCCAGATCTCACTCTTCCAATACTGTGTCTATTTTTAATCTCTGCTTCCCATACTTCCATTCGTTAAACTTGTTTTAGCTTCTCCAATGCCAGATGGAGAATGAAGGATCCATGGGTGCATTGCTTCTCCCCCCAGTATTAAGCAGGAACATTTTGTTCTGTCCTGTAATTAGTTCCTCTGGTATTTGTGGATTGAGATAACTGGTGACATTGTCTTTTCTAGTTCATTGTCCCAAAAAAGGCAAAATCTCCCTGAAAAAAAGTATACTTCAGAGCATTCGCCATCTTCCCTGTTATGTATGCTCTTTCCTTTCCTTTCCAATCAAACCTGTCTTGATTCTCAAGCTAAGATGGCTTTACTCAAATTCTTTTGATGTGTTCAATATTCTATAAATCAATAAAGTGCCACTGTGAAGAAATAAGTACACTTCTCTTTTAGTTTCCTTTGCCCTTCTTACAGTCAAAGAATAGGCCTAAGTCTGTCCCTGCTGCCAAGTTTCCTTTTTGCCAGCTTTAATTAATGTTGTTATTTGTTCTTGCTCCTTCACTGTTGAGGTCCCCTGCCCAGGTCATTGCACTTATGACCTTGCATTACCTTGACTGCTGTAGAGAAACCAGCTCTAATTTGAGACACTCTGCTCACAACTGTGTGGGCTGCTTCCTACAAACAAGGACATGACCTCTTCATGTTGCTGCTAAGTTTGATCTCTGTGGTAAAACTGCAGCAGGCAGAGCATGAGCAGCCTCTGAAGCAAAAATAAGCTCCAAAGTGTATAGGCTGAGAAAAACCTCCCAGAAGAATAAAATAAGCTGTAGGGAGCTGGGTTTTCTTTTAAAGCAAAGACACAACGGACATGAGCTCATCTATGAGAGCAAATCTTCCCTTGCTGACCAGCTCTTTTAATGAATTCAGATATCGCACAGTGTGGCACATATCAACTGGAAAAAAAGCACAGTTTATTGATTTTTCTGTGAGCGAAGGACTATTTGTATCTTCATAGACTGGCCTTCTCTCCTGGAGACAGTGAGGTCACCTTTATGAATTTGTTCATTCATCTGCAACATGACAATGCAAGGAGCCTGCTATCTACATACTTAACAGCAAAATATGTGGATCATGTATCCTGAGATAGTAAGGCTGTAAAAGACTACTGTATACACAAAAGATTAAGCTTTGGGTACAAAGTGACTCTTTATTGTTTCAATAAGGGATAAACTAGGACGTCCTTGGCATTTAAAAACAATGTCCTTATCTTCTCTCTGTTCCGTGCAACATTCTGAGATTATTTTCAAACTAGCAGTGCACCTGTACATAGATGCTGAGTGCATATATGCTAGGCTTATTTTTGCAGCTCTAGGTATGTTGTAGGTTGATGAAATGGAGCTGCTGCACTGAAACTAAATAGTCCCGGTCACTATCTGAATAAGAAACCATTTTAGAACTTCAGGTGCATTGTCTTGAGTTCCGTGATGGAATAACGGATGATTCTAAACATTTTGGACAGCTTCCTTTTGAAGTTGACTGCTCCTGTGAGGGCAATCTTGGGAGCAGTTATTGCTGTATAAATTGGTCTTATGCCTTTGCGTGTGATTGGTCATGCAAGCAGACATGTGACTCATGAAGAGATACACAACTGGATTTTGCCACATCAAGGCAGCCATTACCACAATTGCCCATATGTGTGTTGTAAGTTGAATGGGATACTGCCCAGTGAGCAAATAGAACACAAGTCTCAATAAGCGGACTGCATCCGATTGCATTGCAAGTTTTGCATTCATAAACAGACAGAAATGGATTATTTTCCCCAACCTACATTTCACACCTGTGAGTGTTCAGTTTCCCAAGTTCTACTTTCCCCTGTGCCACTCATCAATTCCTGTTATCCCGCCTTATTTATCATATGTATATGTACCTGCTGTGGACATATGAATAATTCCCATAATCACTTGTCTGTGGCTTCTGTAACACAAGAACTACTGACAAATTCTTACATTTTGTATCTAGAAGTATGCTTCTCAGCAGTTTCATGAAATGGGATGGAGGAACTCCACACAAAGTACTGGTATTGGTCTTTGGCCGTAATGAAATAAATCCTTCTGTTCATAGAAAACATTGCCTTGTGCAATCAGAATTGGACAGACTTTTTGTATAACTCATTGGAAAATTAATCAAGGTCTAAGAATATAACACGTTTCCAGAATCTGCTTACATTTCCCCTTAAATAATTGAATAATAGACCAAAAATGCAAAGAATTACAGTGGAAGTATAGGTGACCCTTTCCTTTAAGGAACATCATTTGAGTCTGCTGCAATTTAATTGTCATTGAGATTTTACTATTGCTTTAATTTAAAATACTGAATGACATACTGTGCTGAATGATCATTTAAAAGTTTAAACAGTACAGAACAATTAGGCCAAGTTTAAAATAGCAGTTTTGGTTCTTCTTCTTTTTAATTACACAATATTACTGTTGGAGTGAACTTATTTATTATGTGCATCCTTAACATATTTATGTACAAAATTCCTAAGTGTAGAATATTTGTAACATAACTAATAAAATAGAAAAGTTGATAGACATCGTTATAAAATGTTACACAAGCCATAAATGAAATTGGGTGGTTGTTTAGTCATCAGGAGGAAAAGAAGTGGTTTCTGATTTGCATTAAAATGAGTATATTGATTTATATGAAAAAAAAATGTTATGTTGGAAATTAAGTTTCTGTTAGACAATGTAAAAATACATTTCCCAAAGTGAAGCAGATGGTGACCATGTGACTTGTCTAAGTGCTGTCCTAGTGCTTTAACCTTGAATGGATAACTTCAAGATCTCTTTAAAAAGACAAGAGATCCCTGCTTTTCCAAACCCTGTGATTTTTTCTGTTGTTATGTGCTGTCAAGCTAGAGCTGATTTATAGTGATTCCTAACAGGGGTTACAAGGTAGGTGAGATATGTAAGGATTGTTTTTTTTTCTAGTTCCACAACCCCAGTGAACTTCCATGGTCAAATGGAGATTCTAATCCAGCCCTCTGAATTCTATTTCATCACTTAATCCACTGCATCACATTGAGCATCCCCGGTGATTCTTTACATTCAGACGTATCTTCAAATAGAGGATACAGTACCTTCAAATCAAAATTTATTGTGTCAGACTTTCAGATGGAACAGTGCCCTTAAAAAAAAGTCATGTAGGCATTCTGCAATGCAAGTGTCACCTTGTGGATTTTACTGACAGATATAAGCATTTTTAACTGTTGCATGATTTTAGAAACAAATACCTCAATGGCTTACATTCAGGACAAATTTATGCTTGTCTTCAGGTCAAAATATTTAATTTCAGAGAAAATACCTGTTCACAAAATACCTACTTTGCCTCCTACTCCTACATTGTATAGATTGGAAGATCATTAGTCTTCCTCCACATTTTTTCTTCTCTTTTTCTACCTTATTTTCTTGTCTAATGGTTCTACCATCCTCATGTTTGCTGAAGCTATAACAAGTTTCATATCACATCAAAACCATTTAGGAGCCTTTCACCTCCATCCTGTTAATTGTCTTCAATCCCCTTACTTTATCCAACATTCAGTCCATCTCTTCAAATGTAATACAGTAAAACCTCAGAAAAAGAGTGTCTCGCTAAGAAACTAAGTCGCTTGGAGAGCAGAATTTTCTCTGAATGGTCCCCTTGCTTAATAACTAAAGCAACCCAAAACTCACTTAACAATTAAATTGGGTTTCACAGCCCCCCCCCCAAGCCACAGTTGGTCACTTACAATGGTGTTTCGCTTAAAGAGAAAACTTGCTTAAAGAGCAATCCCATTGAGCACATTATGCTCTTTAAGTGAGGTACAACTGTATATTATACCATCATACCTTGCCTTCCTCAAATATTTCCCTTACATAATCTCTATGAGATACTTTAATTAACTAGTCCTTCAATCTTATTATGTTACCTCTCTCCAAACTATTTATTAATCCGGCTCTAAGGATCTCTGGAAATATCTGTACATCCATTATTTGGATCAATGGTGATATTCCTGAGCAATTTTTTAATTATATATTTACACCAAATTTAAAAAGATTTACTATATAATGGGACTTTTATATCATTTATTTTTATATGTTCTTGATTTTTTTTTTTTAAAAAAAAAACAGTCTTTGGATCTATCCTCCATTTCATATAATTCTATATATTCCCAAATCAACCCTTTTGATTTTATTGGGGATATTTCCCATTTGAGATTTTTTTTTAAAAAAATTACTTAATCCTCTTTTCTTTTGGGATACATGCCATAATTTTTGTGTATTCTTTGTCTTTTATCTCTGTTACACAAATTATTTATTAAATTTTGTTATTTTTTCCCCCTATTATTTATAGTAGCATCCAGAACAAAAAATGTTAGGTACTATTTTAATTTTAGTTACCATTATTCTCCCAAACTATGGCAACCACAATTTTTATATATTGTACCTATAACTTTTCTTTCTTCTTTTTTCAACTGATCAAAATTTCTTGTTTTCATAACCTGTATATTCTTGGTGATTACTATTCCCAGATACGTAAATCTCTTAATTTTGGTCTGAAATTTCATTTTTATTCTTTCTACTTCCTCTCTATCTTGGATTTTTCCAATTTAAAATATAAATAATTGCTTCTTTTTCATTGTTGAAGTCTTACAGATTGTCTCTGTTGTTCCTGTAGCATGGCAAATTCAATCATTTTAAGCCTTACATTATGACAACATTCTGTTAATATTTTTTTTTCTTTAGAGGAATTATTATAAATAATAGATTATCATGATCAACTCCATACCAGTTGATGAGTAATACAGTCACATCCACAGTAGGGCAGAATCAAAAGTGGTACACACACCCTAATCAGTTGAAATTGAACATGGACACCTAACTATAGTGGTTTTTGGAACAGTAGCCACGTTAGTCTGTGTTTCAGGCATATCAGGAAGCAAAAACAAAAACACTGCAGCACTTTAAAGACTAATTGCTATATTTTTAATGTGAGCTTTCGTGGAGCAAGTCCACTTCATCAGACTGCTGAAAGGGACTTGCTGCACAAAATCTCACATTAAAAATATAGCAGTTAGTCTTTAAAGTGTTGCAGTGTTTTAGCTTTTGTTTTTGCTTCCTGATATAACTATAGTGTGCTACCATTTCTCTTTTCAATACAACTAAAATATGTATACTTTGTGGGTAAAGGTTGTAAGCAAACTTTCTAATTACTTACATCAGGGGTTGCCAACCTTTTAAAGTCGGGGGCTGGGTCACACTCCATCAGACAGTTGAAAGGGCCAGACTGGTCATCCTCCCACCATTTATAACTGCCATAAACGTATTGACAACAGCCATAAACACATCCACAGTTGTCATAAATGTGTTTACAACAGTCGTAAAATGAGTCAATGCATGTCATAAACACATTTAGGGCAGCCGTAAATAAATCCACAGTTGATTCTGGAGGTGGCAGTGGCTGGAGCAAGGGCACGGGCCAGTTGTTTTGGCACCATGGGCCAGATCTAGCCTGCAGGCCATAGGTTGCCTCCCTGTGACTTACATATTCACACTATGCAGAAAACACAGACATTCAACTTCCATTGGGCACAGCTAATTGCAGGATTTGGTGTGCTCTGGGGAAAGGTTAAAGAGAGGAGTAAACAGCAAGGAAGGAAGACAAGTTTGCTATAAAGGCAGAGAACAGTTGGGGTAGTTCAGGGGCAAAACAGGACTTTCTATTTGTGCCAGGATGAGGTGCAGTTCTCTCTCTCTCTCTCTCTCACACACACACACACACACACACACAAGAGATAAACAAACTTTGTTTAGAATTAGTATGTTTCTGCAAGTTATCTCTGTGGTAATGCAAAGTATTTGAGGACAACAACTGTGGATTAATCCAGTGGCTTGCATTTTTAAACTCTTTGTTACGTCAGAAATGTGTTGCCTATGGGAACTTCCAAATTTATCACTGGCTGTACAATTGCAGTAAAAACTAAATATTTAACACTCAACCAATCTGGCATTGTTTGAGTTTGTGCCTTCAGCAAGTAATGTTTGACTGTTTTGTATTTTAATCACCATTGGAGAATATTTAGTTTGGGATTCCAGCTATGCACTGACAGAAGACAGAAAACACACAACCCTATCCTGGAACAAATAAAAAACAGCTGTCAAAGAGGTTAGGTAGCTGAACAAGCTACAGACTCCTAGTACCACATCAAATGCAGACAATTACACTGTCATGAATTCAAACTGAGATGATGCAGGGAAAAACTCCACACATCAAGCCGTTTAAAAAACAACAATTTGGTTGACAGCTTATTTGTTCAGTTCCTAAAATTTAGAGATTGCAGTGTGTACACCCCACAAATCCAGTTGGGACTGGCAAACCCTTCTGTCTTCATTCCTTTTTCCATTGAAACCAATGAGTCAGACTGAATCAATCCAGGATTAATTGTAAAAGGTTTAGATGAAAAATCTAAACAAGTCATCAAGAGGTCTAGATTAGTTCTATTCACTGCCAACCTGTCTCTTTGAGACTCCAATAGCCAGTCTTCTTCCTTCCCAGTTATCTTTACTGAAGAAGGATTGACTCCTCTCTCCTCTAATGAGGGTGTACCTGTGACCCCAAGCTGGATGGACAATATGGTGTCCATGATGAAGGTAGATTGAAAAAAGGCTCAGTGGGCATCCTCTGCCTGATTTGTCCCTGGTTGTTTCTTGACTTTTGTTGTTGTCTCTGTCAATGTCTCTTCTGGGTTGCTGTTAGCTGTAGTGAGTGATCTCCATGCTCCCTTTGTTTCTGTTTCCTGCATTCTCTCTCTCTCCCCCCCCCAAAAAAAAAAAAGTGTGGAAGAAGGACTAGGGGTGAGATGTTGCTGTGCTTCTTCCTGGGAAACCCATAGTTGTACCAGAATCCCCATCTAGGAGTCTTCCTTGTAAATATCCTCCAAATCCCAAGAAATTCTTGTTCCTCTGGCATTTCCTTCTCAATCTGCTAGGGCAGGGATTCTCAACCTACATCTCATGGGCTGGATGTGTCCCATGGCACCATTTCATGTGCCCCCCCCCCCACAGCCTCCATCACACCAGGAAGTGTAATATAGCAGAGAAAGGACAAAATGGCCATCTGCCTCCCAAAGCTGTCTGAGGAAGCATGACCCTGGCTTAAAAAGGTTGGGAACTCCTATATTAGGAGTTTTCTTCCTGTTCCACTACCATGTTGGTTGGTCCTGTCCTATTTGGGCACCACCATCTGGCTTCTCTCCTCTATTATTTCTTCCCCTTTCTATTCCAGGGCTCCGATATTCTCCCACACCAAGGGTACCCTTTTTCTTTCCAGGGGCTGCCCTCCATTTCTCACATTGAAGCATCTGTTTGAGTTCCTTCCTCCCACCTTCTAGGTTCTACTGGTTGGAATTATTTGGGTGCCTCATCAGACAGTTCTCTCCCATCCAAGTCAATTGGGAAACTCACCAATTGGAGGGAGGCAATACAGTCCACTGGCAGGTGTGCTCAACTCTCTATACTCATGCAGTAGAATTTCAGAATCCATCTCTATTGAAAATACTTCAGCAGATATTATGAGTAGCAAGATTGGTAAGATTTCACCCTAATATAGTTATATACCATTTATGCATTTCACTTTATCTAGGCTATTGAAATGGGAGACTTTCATTTTAAAACTATGGTGTCATCTGCAGCACTTAGGACTTCGGCCTTTTGATTAGATTTCTAGAAAGCTTTCAGCTGGAGGCAAGTAAATATTGTTGTTGTTTTTAAATAGAAATGAATCAGAAATGACCTAACTCTCCCAAGTAGATACGGAGTGCTGTTAGGAAAGATACCATTTGTAAAACACCATCAATCCTGCTGGTACTGTATATATTCGAGTATAAGCCTAGTTTTTCAGTCCTAAAAGTGAGGTCAAAAAGTGGACTTGGCTTATACTTGGGTCACTGAGTGCGATGGAAAAAGGTGGCGGCAGCTAATAGCCTTCACCATCCACTTCTCCCATCCTGTCGTTGATGCATTTCAATCGGCATGGAGAAAACTCCTTTCTGCTGCATCTTATTTTCATGTACCGTATTTTGATTATTGAAACTCACTAGCAGCTGCTGCATTTGCCATCCTCGGCTTATATTCAGGTCAATCTATTTTCCTGGTTCCTCAGGTCAAAATTAGGTACCTTAGCTTATTTTTGGGTCGGCTTATACTTGAGTATATACAGTAATTAAATGTGCAAACCTGGAGAATAAGTAGAAGAGGAGCAGGAAGAGATTTAGTAAGAAAAGAACCCTATCAGGAAGCAAAGGGCACTAGAGGACAGGGAGATTCTAAGAGAATAAGCAAATATTTTATTTATGGCTCTATTCATAAATTTCTAGACCATTTGTTATAAAAATATCTAAATGTTAATAACACTACAGAAAAATCAAAATAACAAACCTTGTGCAACATGGCACCAGGAGAGCAGTCAAGGATATATATATCTACTCTGCTGATACATCACCTTTGATGCTCAGAACTGTTTATTGTTGGGAGAGTATATTAGGCAGAACAAGCAGCCAAGAAAGTCCACCTTTAGCAGAAATCAACAATACTAGTGGTGACTGTGGATGGAAGAGTAATGCTGGGTCAGATGGGTCCAGCAGTGTAGCACTAGTAGGTAGTACTTGTGTGAGAGATATGATTGAAACACAAACTAACATGGCTACTATTCCAAAAATTCTTAGGCTAGTTTTGCTAGATATTATGGAGGATGGCAGGCAGACCCTGTTTTTTTCTGTTTCAAAAGTCATCTATTTCATCTCTGCATCATATGGCATGCCTGAAATAGGCATATACAATTGTATGAATGGCATATACCTCCATGGAATTTCATCAATATTGGCCAGGGGCTGATGAGGACTTTGTGTGCCAAAAGGGCTCAGGACCAGAAAGTGACTCATGGAACTGGATCAGTGGTACAGTGGTGTCACGCTATGATGTGGAAGGCAAAGGGAAGGCCACTGTTTATTTCCATGATAATCACCAATATCTGGATAGGGCACAAGAAGAAGAAGATGGAATTTGTTTCTAATCAGTGAGGTAAAGGGCAGAAAGCCAGTACAGTGAAATGAAAGTCTGTGTGTAACTAGAAAAATCCAATTTCATGCTGCCCCTGAGACCTGCAATTCATTGACCTTTCTCAGGTGTTAGAAATGTCAATTTTATAAACATGACTCAAAGGGAACACCTGGTCTCTTGTAAGCCTACCTTTTGTCATCAGGATCTATGGAGTTTCAACATTGAATGTGAAGGAGAGAAACTCCTGCTCTTGTGTAAGCTCTAATTGTGAACAAAACCCCTGGAGAATCTGAATTCTATCTTATGTGTACAGCTTATATGTGTGGAGAAGATTCTCAGGCTGTTGTCCAGCACAGACTTGATATATCATAAAGTTGTTGAAAATATACTCCCAATCAAATTTGGTGAGGGAAGTGGGTATACTTAAGACTGAAAATATGAATTTCATTTCATCATTCTTGGGTTACTTTGGTCCTTTATTACCATAAAGTATCGCATAAGATTCCATCTTCATACTCTCAACTCTGGAGAAAAATGGAGATAATATGAGGGATGTTGATTATTAACCAGATTGTTTGAAGGAAACTCCTGATTACAATTAGGATAAAGAATTTGAATTCTGACTCAGTGAGAAGATGAATCAATCTTGTACCTTCAAAGGCCAATAAGGTATAGCATTTAAGAAAAAGCCATTCCACGTTAGTAAAGCTCCTGAAGTATTTCAAAAAGGCATTTGACATTTTAAAGGATTACAATGTGTCAGAGTTGTTAAGAGTGACATTATACTTTGGATTTGGAGACCAGAAGAGCTGAGTGAAATGATTAGGCAAGTATTACCTTAAGAAAATAATCAAAGAACAAACATGATATATTTTTAAGTGAGCTACATATTACTTCATGGAATATTTCAGCCAAAAAAACTTAGTCTCAACATAACAAGGACAAGACCTGATAGATTGAGTTTAGTCATGGAGGAGAGATTTCTTCCTGAGAAATTTCCATAGAAATCACTAATATGTTTCCTCTGAAATGGTATCATTGTACCTTCAGTCAATTTTGCAGTGTCACTGAACACAGGGACCATAGCCTTAGTATAAATTATACAAAAACTCCTCAGAAACTTCCATAAATTGCAAGCACAGACGCAAGAAAAATAGCTCATTTTTATACAAAATGAAATGGATGAGACTTAAATTGGCCATTTCAGTGAATCTTTCATACAATCATTGGAAAGGTGTCAGAAGTCACAGAGAAATCCTTTGAAAATGTTTTGCCTGATTCTGTTCTTCTCAAACGGGAAATAATGACTATACAGTATATCACTCATATTGATTTCAACGGAGTTCCACATATTTGGAAGTTTAAAATTTTTAAAGTTCCAAATTCTTAATCCAGAGGGATGTGGTTCTTGATTCTGAATTGGAATTCTAATTCTTAATTTTGACCCTCGTGCCTCTCTCATTTTAATTACCTTTTTGGCCAGAATCCTATTGGCAACCTCAGCTACAGTAGACCCATTGATTTAATTGGATTTACATAGATGCTGTCTCATTCAATAACTGATTCACTGGGTCTAGCCTAATAGCAGGTCTTTGGGCACTAGATTGCATAAACCATGAGTCAGGTTTCCTGAGTGGGCGGCATATAAGTTTGAAAATTAAATTAAATTAAATTAAATATGTATCAGAGTGAAACAGAAAAAATGCATAAGCTGAACAGCGTCCAACAATTTCTGAATACCAGGAGTAGACAATTCCATCATAAAAGAGGGACATGACATAACAGCTCTGAATAATTTGAATTGCTGATGTTCCCTGCCACTTGTTATGGATAATTTGATAGGCCAGTGATGAGATTTAAGGCAAATCAATCTCCTTTGACTTCAGAACTGCCAACATCTCTATATTATTATTTCGCTCTCCTTATAACATTAGTTTTGTAACCAGACAGAATGATGAGGTGAATATGTGGTGACACTCATGATGTAGGAAGTATCACCTTCTAATTTCTGTACATCAAACCTGCTGTCCTGTGAAAGTCACAAGAGCCGACTAGGCCATTTTTCTAATCAGTTGGAAGTCCCGCTTAAACTATTTGCAATTCTCCTGTAGGAGATCGCTGAATATTTATAAGTTGATAACTATAAATATTTTTGGTCCTGAATGTACTTGAGCACACGCTCGACTCACTAAGATGAATGAGTTGTTCTTTTTGGCTGCGCAAGGCCCTAGCTAGAATTTCTGAGAATCTGTCATGTTAATAAAAAATGATAGCAGCATATTTTATTGTCACTAGATGAAGGGTTTTGTGCCTTTATTTCATTTTATTTTACCAGCATCTGTGCAGATGGAATGCAGAAATTTTCAGTGCGAGAATGACTTTTTCTCTGCCTCCTTTCCAGTTTCTGATCAAGAAGTTAGGGTGAATTATAGCTGGCAGCTTATTTGAAACTTTGAATAATTTAAATCTTTCTCCACCCCACATTTCAAATGCAGATAAGCTAGTAATACTGATACTATTGGTAGGTGAAAAGCAAGCTCCACTCTTACCCTCTCTTTTTCATTCTTCCACAAAGGAACAACCAGGCAAAATAAGTGATTATGGGAAATGAGATATCACACTCCGCTGTGATTTTGATAATGAGTTTTTAATATTCTAGTGTTTACCTTGTGCGTTTTATAATCCTGGCTTGCCGTGTCATGTTTGGAATGAATTATTGCTCCCATACCAAAGAGGCTGCACAACACTACATTTACTCTTTGGCAAAGAATAGTGTTACTTATAAAGGATATGGAGCCAAGTCACGAACTACAGCTGCTGGTTACAGGCAAACAGAATTCAGGATCTGTCACGGTTGACTCCTGAAACAGCAGCCGTCATTCATGCCACTTCAGGAAGACAAACAGCATACCATAAAATAGTGAAGATCAAAATATTCAGGACATCAGTGCTGTTTTCACTTCTGTGTCATGGAGCCTTCAGTGTTAAGAGGATTCATCCTGCTGTGTGTCTAACACAATGGGCCCTTCCGGGAATCAATCTATTTCTAGCCTACCACTAGTCCCCAAACTATGAACTATGAAGACTATTTCTAGCCTACCACTAGTCCCCAAACAATTTGTGCGGTGACTGTTATTTTGCTGTTATGGGTCTTTCTCAAATGAATGATTTTCTTCCTTTTCTGCAGTCTTTTATGTTTGTAATTTACTGTGATTTATTTACTGTTTTTCTTTGGTATTTTATGTTGTAGTATGTGTTATCGTATTGTAATATGTATATGTGTGTAAGATGTTCTGTTGTTTCTCTGAGATACCTGGAGTCACATATTACTACTACTAGTACTAGTACGAGAAATAATAATAATAATAATAATAATAATAATAATAATAATAATAATAATAATAATAATAATAATAATAATAATAATAATAATTCATTAATTCATTAATTCATTAATTCTTCAAATTTCTATTGCCGCCCAACTCGGCAACAACTCTGGGCGGCTAGCAGCAATTAACAGTAACATCAAAAACTAACTAAAAGCCCTTAAAAACCCCATTAAAAAAATCTAAATAATTTACCCACTCACCGCATCTGTTAAAAAGGAGAGAGAAATCTTACCCCTCCTTTGGTGCCTCACACCTGCCCTGCCAGCCAGGTTTTCAGTTCTTTCCTAAAGCTTCAGCATTCCTATGGTGTTCCAACCACTGCAGCTTCAAAATTATCTTTAGTTTTTAAGTCTTCTTTTGGATGAGTGCTAGGAAGAATACAAATGATCTAATAAACTGCTGACAGCAGCCCTTATATACTATGTGCTAGAAAATTTCCTTGGTAGTTTGACAGACAAGGGGTGAACTGAAGATAAAGTTAAATGAAAGAAGAAAAATGGAAAAAAGAAACTTTTTGTCTGTCCTTTTTGTTAACCCAAAGCATGCATATTTAAGAGGCTCTTTTTCAAGAATCCAAGAAAGAACATGAAAATGAATGTAAAAGCTTCTCTTTTTGTGCATTTCCTCCTTTTGTTAAGGCACAAAAGAATTGACCCTATCATATAATATTCAGAAAATTTCAACTCAAAAATTTTGGTTAAGGGCCTGCACATTAATTTCACATGTTTTAATATTAATAATAAGTTGAAGTTATTCTCTTCTCCCTCTATTGCAACTCATAAAGTGATTAAAGGGAGTAGCCCTAGATATTGGCATTCCATGGGAGAAATGTTTTAAAGCTAAGAATTCTTTTACTTTACAAGTGAAATGGGATAAGGTGTGAGACATTGTAAGAAATAAATGAGCAGTACCTGCTTTGTTTCCTTGGTGATTTGGTTCAGAAAGAGCAGCACCATCCACAAGGAAGGTGGATTTGTGACTTTTAAAGAAATAGTGGAAGGTGAAGGGAAAAACAGTGCTACAGTCTATTTCAGTATCAAGACACACTTTGCCACAAATAATCTTATCTCAGTAATTATTCCTTTCATTCTGACTTGGATAGAAATTCTCTTTTCAGCTTTATTTGGGCACAAAAGCTACTACGAAAATTAAGAGAGATCTCCAGCAAATCTGCTCTCTCTCTCTCTCTCTCTGTGTGTGTGTGTCTGTGTCTGTGTGTGTGTGTCTGTGTCTGTGTGTGTGTGTGTGTAATGGTGGCAATTATCAAGTTTGTTATTTATGCTGACTTAAAACAGTAGCATAAGTCATGGTAACAAAGAGAGGTAAGTGAATGAGTCATTGGATTTTTCACCTTTCACCAAGTCACTTGACTGGTGCATAGCAAAGAGTACAACTAATAGCAATTTGCTTTTTTGATTTATATCATTGCATTTACACCAGCATAAATAACCAAGGACACAAGATTCTTGCTTGAGTTTAAGTGTAATTTTTCCAATGCACATCTTCTCAAAATACAGATTTTTTCAACCTAGTAATGAATTAAAATGAAGACACAAATCAATAGCTGAAATTCTATGTATTTGGCTATACTGCATAAGACTGATGACATCAGTTGTGGTGTTTTTTGGTTTTGGTTTTTTGAAATGAGAAAAAAAAATCACACAAACCCCAAGGGACCACCAGTGAATGGAATAAACCATAGCCAGTTGGGTTTAAAAGGAGAAAGCCAGAGGGATGGTCAAATCATAGGCTGAAGTGAAGTTATATGTCAAATTCCTACCAATAGAAGAGAAGCTAAGATAGAACTTTATCTGCTTTCATGGTCTACCTGAGCCTTTTCAAGGGCTGAACATCAACCAGAAACATGCCTTGTAACATTTTCTTCAAGTTAGCTTATTTTAGGACCCAGGCAATGAGTGAAAGGCTTCACAGTCACAGAACTCAAATCCACCTCTTGTAGATTCACTGCTTTCAATTTTGCAGTGTTCTTGTTTTTGAACACCATAGCAGATATTTAGACTAGTCTGTTAAATGAAATATACAGATGGTTCTTTGAGGAATGACTAATTAAAAAACAAGAGGGCACTGATTGAAGATATTAGTTTTTGCGGTATCAGAAGCTCTGTCTGGAATTTCCTTCAGACAAGAACAATCTTTAGCTAACTTTTCAATTGAAAAGAAGGACTTAATATACACAGGGCCTCTGTACATAGTCACATCTGTGCATATGTGTATTATCTCATAAATTAGGAAGCAAATATCTATTTTAACAAGTCTTTCAATCCTTTAAATTAATCTGCCCCCCAAAAAATAATAATAATAATAATAATAATAATGTATTTCAAAAAATGGTAGCTGCCTCTAAGCATTCAGCTCAGTTAAAATGTGATGTTCCAGCAACAGAGAAATATGTTAGACTTCTTTCACAACATCTGTTCTTCCTTTAGGAAATGTGTACACATACAAACATAATATACACATGCATAAAGACACACACTGCACTGTCTTTAGTTCTTCTTTTCTCTTCAAAGATCTTTGTATGTGTTCTTTCCTCACAGTTTGCTCTTTACTATTTATTTGCTTATTATTTTTCTATATTGCATGTATATGCTGCCTTTCTTCCATAAGTTGTAGAAATAATAAAGTTAAAAAATGAATGTTGAATGAAATCATAAAAGTAGTTAAAATACAACTAAAAGCATTAGGAGCAACAAACAAACACCAGCACCCAACTATTCTTCTTACATGTCTAGACCAGACATGGAACTCCCAAAATGAAGCCACCTTTTGGTAAATTCATTCCATAGTTCCTTTCACTTGACCTAGTATGAGAAAGATTAGCCAGCATAAAAAGGTTGTCATTACCCAGGGTATGTCTGACTGTGGTTCAAAAATACCACAATCTTTGAGGAGGTTCTTTCTGTGTACTCCACACAATCTATTGCAATATGATTTAGCAATACATCAGACCTTTTTTCCTTTCATGAAGTAGTAAACAGTTTCTTGTAGAATGGGTAAAATTTTTGTTTTATCAATTTTTATGTTAATGTAACAAAATACACTAAGTTTTCATATATGGGATTGAAATGTTTTGATATTAAACAAATCCAGAGATGGGAGAAACTGACCCTTATGGGCTATTTAGCTGCAAAGGCTTGAGTGTTCAGCTCATCATTTTTGACCTTAACTTTTGTCTCAACTCTCTTTTATTCCTCAATGAGGAATAACCCTCTTTTATTCCTCAACCCTCTTTTATTCCTCTTTTATTCCTCAATGAGGCAATATGTGATCTTTTGTTCCACAATGAGGCAATATGTGATCTTTTCCATGCTAGTAAGAGCTGTCCCGATATAACTTGACAAGTGCAGATGTATTAATTTATTTCATTTTTGCAGACTAGTGCAACATTCATAAATTACATGTCTGAGACAGCAGAAAGTCAATGATGTTAAATCCAGGAACTGACTCCATCCCTACTCTCATGTTACCATGCTGTCTCCTTCACAGTATGTTTTCTGGGCTAACATTTCTAATGATTTGAAAGCTTTGGTAAAGCATGAAAGCTAAGCTAACAAGTTTCATATGAGGTGAAATTCTATATTGACAATGGGCAATGGGTCATCTAGTTGTGTTGAAATTAAACTGCTATATTTCAAAGTTCAGTGATTTTTCAAAGTTAAAATGAGAGAGTTGATGTTAGGGGTCTTTCAAATTCCATGTGACCATTTTAGGGGGGGAAGGGGACAGACCAAAAGTCAAGGAAAGTCACAGATGGGAAGTCACATGAGTCCAAAATTTTGCCACCACCCCCAGCCAGGTCGAAGTCTGGGGGTGGGGCAGCAGGTGTCCTCAGGCTCTGGGAAGGACCATCCTCCACCACTCGAGCTGGCAGGAATTTTAACCCGCTGGTCAGGTGGGTGTCCGGGGGTGGGACAGCAGGCATCCTGAGGCTCCGGGCTGGCCACGCTTCTGCCGTTTCTCTTCAAATCAGGGAAAACTGCGAAACCACCTGATTTAGAAGGGGATGGAGAGGGTTGGTCAAAGGCCACAGAAAATCACAGGTGGGGAGGGAGGTCAAAAAGTGTCCTATTTTAGGTCACGTGCTATTTGAAAGGCCCTTTAAAATATGTTCTCCAAAATTCAATATTTTAATTTTGGAATTGAACTTTACATGGAAATTTAAATTTTGCCAGTGATAATTGGCTTAATGAATGAACAATGCTCTATGAAACCCAGTAATTTTTGTAGTCTATGAGACTATTGATTCATATGGTGACTTAGCTGTCAAAACTGATTGTTCCATGACATATACTGCCAAATATGGGTATTTACTTTATGCCACCATTCTACTAAGGTCAAATGTTGACTGCTGTATCTTAGGTAATCATTCAATTCTACCTGCTGGACATGCAATCTGTCAGCTATGTTAAGTATTCTTTTGATAATTTTGGCTGATATCCTACCCAAATTACTATGAGTGGAAGGGAAATTGTGTAAATGGCAACAGCTTTGTGAAGAATTCTAGTCACGGGCAGTGTTTTTGCAGCCACTTGTATGCCTTGTAATTTAAATGAGATAATGCTCTTTAATATAAAATGTTGAGGCTAATTATTCACCAAATATTCACCATTAATAAAAACAAGGCATTTTGTTTTGAGGTGGGAATGAAACCTTTTTTTAAAAAAAGTCTTCTCACAAAGTGAGTTTCTGAGAGTTTTTATGATTTGCTCAAATTTGGCTTTTTTTCATGAAAAAATCACACTTTTATGCAAAAAGTCCTTTTGGATTTTCTACAAAACATCTCAAAAAGTGATCATATTTTTATTGGATGTATTAATCTGTTGAGACACTCTTGTTAATTAAGGTTAATAATACTTGGCAACAATTATTACATACTTAAAACACACAAAGATTATCTTTAATATATTTTGATTAATTTCATCACACAGAAACATCTTAAACACACCTGAGAGGAGCACATCAAATATTAGTAATCCAAAATAAAATAACATGTATTTGATTGGGGTCCTCGGGTTGTGGGAATCTCGTAATTCCTAATCAGTATAAATTCATCAAATTATGGAAGTATACATTGCACACAGCTTGAAAAAGAGGCCTTTTTGCATAGAAGAATTTCTGTGTGAGCTGTTAACTTATAGTACTGATCCCTACATAAATTGTTGGCATGATGCTATGAGTCTCCATTATAGAGACAGTGACTGCCAATAGCAAGGAAAAGGTGACTCAAAATCTGATCATTTAGATAAATTACTGTCAGTGATCTTCTACTGTAGAAAGGGCATTGTTGTTACGCGGGTTTTCAAAATGTACAATGTACATTGGCTGTCTGATTTCTCCATTTATTCTAAATGACCAGAAAGTACAAGTTCTAATTTTGGTGAGGGCAATACAAAACCTAAAAGGTCAATGAATGTTGGCTTTTAATCCACATTGATTTTTACTGTGAATTTAAGGTCTGATTGCCTGCCTCTGAAAGCCCTTTCTTAAATGTATATATGGGTTTGGCTGTAGAATATCTGTAGCCACCAATTTCTTTTTTTAAAAAAACCCAAACCTCACACACAACCTGATTGGTTTGTGCTGAAACTGTCTTATGAGGAATCACATAGGTATATTAAGTTGTATTTTTTTTTTTGGGGGGGGGGGTATTCATCATTCCATCCAATCCCACTGAACCCTATGAGTTATAGAAACCTTTCAGCCTGAGGAATAATAATAATAATAATAATAATAATAATAATAATAATAATAATAATAATAATAATAATAATAATAATAATAATGTCAAGTTGAGTTGAACTTATGGTGACCCTTTCTTGGGTTTTCTAGATAGAAAATACATGTTCCCTTCTTCTGGGGCACCCTGAGCTTGTGCAGCTTGCCCAATATCACAATGGGAAATTAAACTCCCAACCTAACTCCACAACCATTCCACTGGCAAGGAAGACTTCAGGTTTACTATGTGCGTAATTGTCAGTGGTGTGCACAGTTACTCTTTCCCTCGGTGCCTATGGTACCATTCTCTTTGCAATAGTAGACACTCTAATTCTTTCAAAAGAATGATATCTGATTCACCATTGGAAGCTGGAAACTACAATGGCTGTTATGCCCACTGATTCATTACACTATGATTTCCCCATGAGATTCTGCTCAGTAAAATTTAAAACACAGCTCACAAATAAAAAGTAAAGAAAATATAGAAGATGTAGCACCAACACTGTAGCAGCCCCTTCAACGAATATTCAATGCCTAAACTCAAGTCTGTTGAACTTTAGCTTTGGCATGCTGATTCAGTTTCAACAGATGTTAAACAACTTCCTCCTCTTTAATGTGTGTGCAAATCAAATTATAGAATATCAGGGAGGGGAACACGATGGTACTGTAAACTCACTTCAGACTATGTACAACAGGAATTCTCAACCTTTTTAAGTTGGGAGCTGGGTCATGCTCCTTCAGACAGCTTTGGGGGCAGGACAGCCATTTTGCCCTTCCTCCACCACCCACATGGCATTTCCTGGTGTGATGGAGGTGGTGGTGGAGGGCACATGAAATGGTGCCATCATCCGGCCCACAGGCTGCAGGTTGACAATCCCAGATGTACATAATGACCCACATCCAACACTGGTCACGCTTTATAATAGTAGCACAGCTGACATTTGTTCCCTTATCTTCCCCCATAACCTTCTTTCACCTAAAAACCTAGAAACTTTTCTCAGTAAGTTTGGGATCCAAAGGAGCTTTCATTGAAGAGGTGAGCTTGCCCTCCCTATTCTACTGGCACAAGCAGTTCTATTAATTGATGTTACATATGAAAAGTAGTCCAATGTTGGAGCAAGGGGACTTATCTTTAAATGGCATTAATGAAAATGCTTTGTATAAACAGTAATGTGTATTGCTCCATTTCCCTCAAAATGTGAGGCACTGGGCTTCTGTCTCAAAGTCTTGCTCTAATTGAGAACTATCTCCTGTGGTTCCTTGGAGGAAATTAGAAATGGCAATACAATATTTGAATATTTGACTGTATAGAGCAGGAGTTCTTAATCTTTGTAAGCCGGGAGCCGGGTCACATCCCTTCAGACAGCTCTGGGGGCTGGATGACCATTTTGCCCTTCCTCCACCATATGGCACTTCCTGGTGTTTTGGAGGTGGGGGGGGGGCACATGAAATGGCACCATGGGCCACAGGTTGAGAATCCTTGGTATAGAGAAATGTGAACCAAAATTTTGTCTTACCATGTTTCCAATGACTCTACCTGCTGTTCAATGATAATTGCTGAAACTGCATTTTCAGTGAAGTAGAAAGTTGTAATAGCTGCATTCAGTGCCTTTATACATGCTTGAGTGAGATTACAGGATTATGTGGACTGGTAGCTATTAACATTGAATTAAAATGATGGCTACTGAAAGGAATAGCAGAGTTTATCTTTTTGTGCTATATTTTCTTATATTCCTCTACCTGTACTCACATGCACACATAGACACACTTATGCATACATGTAACATCCCTTACACAATTGCACTTGCTCCTGCACCTGAACACACATTCACTTCAAAGGCAACTACTGTATGCATGCCGCTTCACTGATCAAACAACAGGTATAACTAATAATGGCTGTAATCTTGTCAGCAGTGTACATGTTTAAGTGAAATAGCATAACTTAAGGTGCTGGTTGCAGTTCTGGTTGTGTGCCAAATTATGGACAGTCACACCACAAGGAACATGGCTGTCATCTTTCTAATTGGTCGTTATTCTCTACTGTGACATGCCTCATATACATTATACATTATCAATAAGGTCCTGGCCAATAAATCCAGAAGCCTTTCTCCTACTGATAATAAATGCTATGATCTTATGGCTGTGCGTAAATGGAAAGTTTGGAAAAATGACTATTCTTAATAGCAAGTACTGCTGATTCCATGAAACTGATTAAGAGTTCATTGACTCACACCTGGAGTTGCAAGATGAGGTTTCTGTCTACAGTGTAATCCAATGTCACACTGGTTTCTCTTTGTATGAATGCTGAGACCACGCTAGCAGAGTCAATAGCTTTGGATTATTACAATTATTTTTCTTTTGCCCACTCTCCTTCATGCTGTTTTCCTTAAGATTTATTTTAAAATTAATTGCTCTATGGAGTAAGGCAAGTGAATGACTGCTATTCAACTGCTAATTGCTACTGATCTCCACTGAAAAGCTGTCTGCTGGGTGGAGCCACCAGTATATATTTGCTCATCTTTTCCTGCCTTTGTCCTTCCTTCCTTTGTAATCCAAAATTCAAAAGCTTGCATTCCTTTAAAATTATATGGCTGTAAAAAATCTCTGAGTTTGGAAGGAGGAAATGCTTCTAATTCTCAGATCACGGCTTCCTCATTCTGGGATGAACCCAGTGAAATCAGGGAGGTGGTGTGGTGGTCTCCAGAGAAAACTTGGCTTGAAGTTCATGGACCCTCCTGGGCAGCCAATCAGAGCAACCACCAGCAATGGCTGGAAATTGACTTAGGAGAAATGACTAGAATTACAGGAATTAGAACCACAGAGTCCACTGTCCTCAATTTTAACTATTATGTTAAGGCATTTATTGTGAACTACAGAAATAACAACTCAAAATGGAGAACATACAAAGGAATCCTAAGCAATGAAGAAAAGCCCCCAGCCTGGAGGGAAGGAGGAACAGCTGTGCGGGGTGACCGGGAGTCTACAAGAACGCCGCCTACGCCGCAGCCTACGCCGAACTTTCCCTCAGCCAGGACCCAGCCTGGAGGGAAGGAGGGACAGCTGTGTGGGGCAACCGGGAGGCTACAAGAATGTCGACGCCGATGCCGCAAACACCGATGCCACCGGACTTTCCCTTGGCCAGCCCTCGGCCTGGAGGGAAGGAGGAACAGCTGTGCGGGGTGACCGGGAGGCTACAAGAATGCCACCTCCCGCCACCACCACCACTGGACTTTCCCCTCGGCCAGCCCCCAGTCTTGAGGGAAGGAGGAACAGCTGTTGCGGGGTGACCGGGAGGCTACAAGAATGCCACCGCCACTACCACCAGACTTTCCCTTGGCCAGCCCCCGGCCTGGAGGGAAGGAGGAACAGCTGTGTGGGGAGACCAGGAGGCTACAAGAATGCCTCTGCCACCACCGGACTTTCTCTCTTCCCCACAGCCAGGTGGGAAAATCACCCCCCATCATTCTGCAAGTAGTGCATACTCTCAGAGTGCACAGACTCTTGGTCCATATAGCTTACTATTGCTGACATTCATTTGAGCTGTGCCTCAAGCTCCTTTTCTTCTCATCCTCCCAACCAAGGAGGAAGAATTGCAACATTCTCCCTCTCACTGGCAAGGATGTAAAGGGTTTTCTTGGCCCTCTAGACATAGTTCCCATCCTGGCAAAAATTTTGTGGTTTGCACCAAGTTACTCCCCTCTCCCTTTTTGCAATTTTTTAAAAATGGTATCTAGAGGGTTGGCAATGGTGTTGTACAATGGAAGCAGTACACTGGAATCTTATGTTTGTGGGCATACATGGCAGGTATGTGCAGAGAACCTGGATACAAGTGGTGAATATTGAAGGGCAATTAGTCTAGCAAATAATGTTAACAATTTTTATGGCCTCCCTAGCTTCTCTCTAAGAGACAAGAGAAAACCACCAGGATACAGATTCCCTGGAGATATGTAGTAGGCTTCAAGAAAGAGATAGTGACAGTTGGACCACATTCTGTTGGATCTGTTGGAGTCAACTTCCACAATACAGTAAATGCTTGCATAAAGAGTGCATCACTTAGAGACTAACATGCTTAAAGAACAGAATTTTCTCTGAATGGTTGCCTCGCTTAATAACTAAAACCAACCAAAAACTCACTTAACAACTAAATCAGGGTTTGCAATCTCCCCTGCCAGAAGTCATAATTGGTCACTTACAATGGTGTTTCACATAAAGATCAATCCCATGGAACACATTATGCTCTTTAAGCGAAGTACCACTGTACTCTGTCTGTCCTCTCATAAGCCTCTAAGTAACTTTCTTCCTCCAATTCAATACACATTCCTAAATTTTTGCTATACTGAATTTTCTGTTTTGGGACCATGACAGCTTTCTTTGTGCTGTGTGTTTTACTATTCCCCCCACCCACCCCAAATGCTTACCGCATTTACTGGGGAAATTTGCTCATTAGAAAAGTGGCATTTATCAGTGTTCTGAACCTTTGTCGACTTCTTGCTCCCTGAGCTGAGAGACACAGATTGGAAGCTTGGGGGATCATAGCTGTTCTGAAGTTTATTTGAATAAACTGTCAGAAAGCATAAATACCACCTTAATTAAATTTTTATTGAAGGAAAAGCTGTTCACATCTCAGCTTAACTGTTGCTCTCCCAATTGAGCATGTATTATATATGTTATGCAAACAGAAAACCTTAGACCAGCAGGGCAATTTACATTAATATTTAATGACATTTATAACCAACATATGAGAAAACAGTTTGTTCCAGGTAACAATGGAAGATCATTCCTTTCTACCACAATTTTTCTGTTGTGGCTTTAATGAAGAATTATAACTTTGCAGGTCCTGCATTCCAACCTCCTCATGGCCATTTATTATACATATGGAGGTAAACAACAACTACAACAAAATGTGCAAGGACATCCATTCTCTCCCACCCTCCCTTTTTCTTTCTTTCTTTCCTTCATGTAGCAGACTAATCCAAGGAGTCTCTGGAGAAACTAAAATGTGTGGGATAATTGTTAACTCTGAGCAACAGCATTTGAATAGAACTGACATGGTGTTTGGGCTATGGTATGAGGCATGTGTAGGCTGAGATGATTCTTTTGCATATCTAAAGATATGACAAATAACAGGAAGTAATTTGAGAAGTTTCAGTGGTATTTTAATGAGAAGAAATGTACTGACATTTTTCTCAAGCCATGTTTACACTCCGTAGCAAAAACAAATTCTCAAAATGGGTCCACCATCTGTCTTCCCATTTTTCTAACTTTCATGAAATGCCTCTTTTGCTCAGCTGTGGATAGAGATGGAAATAATGTTTGTTACATTCTTATTTCTCATCAGTTTTGGCTGTCTTGATATGGCAAGACATCTCCATGATGGATTTGAACAGCTGAGAGAAGCCATGCATTCTACTGAATATGATTGTCCAAATCATCTCATGTCCTTTCTTTTTGAGAGGAAATGTGAACACCCTTGGCATACACAGAAGAACTAGCCAATCATAAAGTAGCATGCAAACAACCCATCTGGTGTGTCACATCCTGAAACCAGTGGCGTCACGCAGACTTCAGCCGCCTGGGGCGAAGAACAAACTCACTTTTTCCCCAGCTCGCCGCTGCCCCCCCCCCACAGGACCCAGGCAGAAGGCGGCCTTTTTGCTGTGCCAGCAGCCAGGTTGCCCCCTCTTTGCCTCCCACCGGCTGTGGCTGCCCTTGCTCTGCCTCCTCCGCCACCTACCCCTGATGAGCGCCCCACGCGCACGTGCTGCTCACCTCCGCCCGCCCACCCACCCACCCACCTAGTCATCAGGGTGAGCCCCTGACAGCTAGCTGGGTGGGTGGGCGGGCGGGTGGGCGGGCGGAGGTGAGCAGTGCGCGCGCGCACGCAGGGCACTCGTCAGGGGTAGGTGGCGAAGAGCCCCTGATGGCTAGCTGGGTGGATGGGTGGGTGGGCGGGCGGAGGTGAGCCCAGGCAGAGGGAGGCCAAAGCGGTGGGGACATTTTGCCGCCCCCTGAAAGCCTCTGCCCGGGGCATCCGCACCCCCCTCGCCCCCACGCTACGCCACTGCCTGAAACAAAGTAATTTCAGGCAATTCATGAAATTTGTGTATTATGTAATAATTGTGTGAATTGTGCAGTTTGGCCCAAAAAAAGTTTTTTAAATGTAAAAATATTGTGGGAAGTAATTTGAAGGTGGTTGAAGATGAATGTACTGGTTATAACAAACAGAACCACATTAACTGTGAAGTAAGATGTGATCAATATAATGCCTTGTTTTATAAGTCAGTGCAGGATACATTGTTGTTTACAATAAAAAGTATTACCTATTGGTGGGTAATACTTGAGGAATAGCCGGGATACATAATTAAGGGTGATAGAGAGTATCCACAATTCTTTGGTGAAATGGAGGAAGGTGTGGCCTATTTACTCTTCAGGTAAAACTACACAATACTTGGGTGGATGATAGAATAATAGCAAGCCTTATAAGGTTTTATACTTTTGAGCATAACTTCCCAGCTCATGGATCACAAAGTGTTGTTCTGCGGAATGGTCATGGTAACATTATGCTGTGGAAGTGCAGAAAGACTAGGGAGAAGGGAATGGGGTAACTTAAATAGATGCCACCATTTGCGAGGTGGTTTATACAGCAGAGGAGCTGCATTAGGGTTAAAAGAATCTATTTTAATGTGTTTTGTACCCCATTAAAACACCTTTTATGAAACTGTAAAATTCGTTTCCTCTTCTTCTATTCTTATTTGCCCTTAAATATATTTTGTCTCTTTGTATACCTTATGCTAGAAATTCATTTAAAATTATTTTAAAAGCAGCTTTTAAAAAAAATGACAGGGGTAATAACTATTTATTTTGGGGACTGTAGATTACTTGGCTATTATAAAAGAGGGTTATGACTTGGGGAAAAATAGGAAACAGTGGTTTATGGAAAAGACATAGATGGTAAAAGGGACAGAAACTAAATATCACTTAAATGGAAAATAATTTTAATGAGGGACGCTTCAAAATGTTTTACTGCCTTATACAAAGAACAAGATGACACCCTTTCTAATTGCAGGCATAAAAGCCAACTAAATTGGAAGCTGACTCTTAATTTGACCCAGAGCATTAAAATAACCATCACTAGTTAATTTTGGAAACAAGTAATTAATACTATAAGACATGCAGATTTACAGCTAGGTAAATAATGAGAATTTATTACCATGTAAAACTCACTTCAGTGCTCATCTCGGTTTCATAGCCGAAGAGCCAGCACTGTCTGCTTCTGCAGACGTTTCTGTGGTCATGTGGCAGGCATGACTAGACACTGGAGTGTACAGAACCCTAGAGTTGGATACGACTGGCTTTCAAGCAAGGGTGACCTTTACCTTGAACTCAAACTCAGTAGAGACACTGAGCAGGAAGCTAGACAAGAACTTTATCATTTCTCTCAAACAATAGCATCAAAACAGCAACCAAAAATTTGTGGGTCCAGCCAGAGACTACAAAAATCAAGAAATAGGTAGAAATTAAGGGACAAGCTAGATGACGTAGTAGGAGAAAGATGTATGCGATCTGAAGAGAAACCAGAGAGTGAAGTAGTACACAAGCATTCAGATGTTGTCCTCCCATCAAGCGGTGCAAGATGACACTAGTCATTTACTAGCCTGTCATGGTAAAATGCAGTAGAAGTGGACAACAGGAAATATTAAACACATAACATAGAAGTTATGGTCCCAATTCAGTTACATAACATAAGGAATCGTCACGTCATGCACAAAACAAGCCGAGTTCAATCATTATCTCCTTCAGCATTATGGACAGAAAAGCTAGCCTGCTCCTGTCACTACCCCTTTTTCCATGGAATCAGACACAATTGGAGAGGAGGGCTTCCTGTTCACATGTAGACTCCAATGTGAAGAAGAAGAAGAAGCCTGGAAGAATTTGAGTTTTTTTTCTTCACATTCATAGCCTACCCATTGGTAGAACAATTTTTCCTTCTGACTTGAACCTACTTGCACAGAAACAGTGATGAAGGAGGAGAGCAGGTTTAGAAGAGAAGAAGAAGCTATTTCTCTACTTGTGGTGGTCCTCATTAACACCAAAACCGCTACATAGATCCAAGCCTCACACAGCCCACACAGCCCAAAGTTATAGCTTTGGACTGTTTGGATGCTATGAAATGAGTCTGTCTCCAATACAGCACTGTAGCTATCAAAGTCTTATTAAGTTATTCCACTTCTGATATCAAGACACCACAAAGAAAAAAAAGAAAAGAAAAGCAGCATGTGATTATCAGATTGAAAACTGCAATATCCAGGTGCATGGCTAGCTTTACATCACATAGAGTTTGCTTCCCTCATATGTGAAAGACCTAGAAGTTAGCAGCTTTACTGTACTTGCTGCTGTCCTTGGTTTTTCTTTGATATTGGACACCATTTTCAATATCACAAAAGGAACTACAGCTTTCAGGTATTCTCTATCCTTATTTACATTGATCAGTCTTTTCAGAATCTTGTGGATTGTTTGCAATGTGTGTGTAGAAGTATGCATATGTAAAATCCCAAACCAAGAAAACAAGATAAATAAAAGTGGAAAGAGGGTAAAAATCCCTTGCTTTGCATGCATTTTAGAGATTCAAAAATATCAAGGGAAATACTGAGATTTCATATTCACTTCAAAAATTAGTTCAGACACCTTTTTCCAGCTCTTAAATATTCATCTGTGTAACCCATTTAACATTTCTAATCCGTTTAAAAGTTTGGTTACATATTGGAGGGTTTTTTTTGGCATAGCATAATTTGATCTACCCAAGTACCTTGGAACTCCTATGAAATCACAAATCTAAATCATCAGGATTTAATGGTCAAAGCAGGATGTAAACTGATAAAATATTTCTGCATAAAATAAGAAACTATAAAATACTAAGTGAACAACTTCCTTAATCTTTCTTGGAACCACATTTCTATAAGTGAAGCCTATTCTCCTGTCTATCTCTGCAGATTTGCACAGGAAAAAAAATCTGTTGTGTGAAATTCCTAAAGCTATAGTAATACTTTATCACTTAACATCTTCTCCTTTCCCCCCTGTAGAACAGTAGTCATTTTTATAAATACATGAAGGACCAATCTGTGACAAAACATGGAGACTCACACAAGGTCTTCCTCAGAACTCCCTACACAACTGGCAGTGTTCTAAATCTTTGTGTGTTGTCCAGTGATGGGATGACAAATTTTTTACTACCACACCCTGACGTCACGGATGTTGTGGGTGTGGCCAATGTCATGATGCCATGATTTCATGGGCAGAGTCAACATTATGACATCATGACATTGTGGGCTGGGCCTTAAAATAAAAAATAATAAAAAAATAAAAAAATAAATTAAAATACACACACACACTTCAACCCACCCACCCAAACAACCACAACACAAACCCGTAAATAAATTAAAGAAATAAAATAAAGAAATAAAATAAAAATTAAATAAAAATACACCCACCCACCCACCCCAAAGACAAACCCTGGGACACTTACCCTCATCCAGGAGCAGAAGAGGTGGTGGAGCAGCGGCGCAGCTGGCACAGCAGCAAACCAGTGCAGCAGCCTGGCTCTGAGCCAAGGAAAGGCTGCCACTGCCACTTTAAATTTTTTTTCAGGCAGCCAAAATGGCTGCCTGTAACAGCACAGCAGCACATTAGCGCAACAGCCTGATGGCACGTTGTGCCAAGGAAAGGCTGTCCCCACCACCACCTTAAAAAAAAAAATTCCAGGCAGCCAGAATGGCTGCCCATTACTGTGCATGCTTCAAACCTCTGTTTGATGCATGGACAGTTCTATTTCTTACTGCGCATGTGTCAAATAGAGTTTTGATGCATGCACAGTAAAGGGGAACCATTTTGGCTGCCCAGAAATTTCCAAAACGGGTCGCCCGGGGTTCTATGTACCCCCCCCCCCAGAAAACCAATCGTGATGAGAGCTACCGGGTCGGCCGACCCATACAGACCCAGTAACATCCCATCACTGGTGTTGTCTGAACTTCTGTAGAGTGGTGTGTGTTGGTGTACATTTACAGAGCTTGTGTGAATGGGAACTCTGATAAGGAGGCCTCTAGGTACATTGAGTCAAATGTACTTGCAGTTTCCTCTTCAAGATCTTTATGATCAATACCAAATTAAAACCAACATCTATGTGGTCAGGAAATTTTGGCACTAGAACAGAGGTTCTCAACCTTTTTCTGCCATGTGCTGGACCACACCCCCTTAGATAGCTGAGCGGGCTAGACTGGTGGTTCCTCCCACTGAAAACACTGCTGTAAATGCACTCACAGCTGTTGTAAACAGTTTACGATAGTCATGAGTGAATTTACAGCAGTGTTTTCAGCTGTTTCTGCCCCTTCTACTACTTCCAGCGGAGGAGGCGGTGGGACCAAGGGTAGCATTCCACATGAAATGGTGCCATGGGCCGGGTCCAGCCTGTGGGGCATAAGTTGGGAACCCCTGCACAGGAGTTTATATGCATGCTTATATCCTCACTACTAAATTGGGTCTTCACGTGTTGCAGCAAAGATTTAAATAGTGTTTGTATGTAAATAATATATGAGAGTTTCATGGTTCTCAAACAATCATTTTGAAGCTTATTTCCCCCACCCAAATTCTCATGTGTATTTAAATGTTCACATTTCTGTCTGAACCATGTTCATTGACATTTCTCATATGTGCATCTTTCCTCATGTGCATTTTTCAAATATGTGCATCTTTGAACAAATTTCTGCTGTTTTCCCCAAAAATGTACTGCAAGCTGGAGAAAGCATAGTCTCATTATCCCAGTTTGTTTTCAGGTCTGCTTTCAGTTACAAGAAATGTAAACTGGTTAGATATCAGTCCAAACCACAAAGGAATTAATTTCCTATCACTTCACATTAAGCAGTAACACATATATTCCACCTCATAATGCTTCATGCAATCATGGGGTGGCGGTTTACTAGTTAAATAGCATTTTGCCCCAAATATGCTGGGTACTCATTTTACTGACTTTGGAAGGATGGAAAGCTGGGTCAACCTTGATTCATATCAGGATCAAACTCACAATGTTTTGGCTGCAGTACAGCAGTTTAACCACTAGTATACCAGGGCTTATTGACCATCAGTCCCACACAGGTAGAGCAGGGATTCTCAACCTGTGGCCCACTGGCCATATGTGGCCCACAGCACCATTTTACGTGCCCCCCACTGCCTCCACCTCACCAGGAAGTGTTATGTGGTGGAGGAAGGGCAAAATGGCCATCCAGGCCCTGAAGCTGTCTGAAGGAGTGTGACCTAGACCTGGCTTTAAAAGGTTGAGAACTTCTGAGTTAGAGCATTTATTTGGACATATTTACCAAAGGTTGGAAGGAGGTTACTTACAAATAAGTTTGTTTAGATTTTTAGTCAATCTGACATAGAGTCAGAACAGAATGGCACTTAGGGGAGAATTGTTGGTGCTGGAAGAAGGCAATTAGGAAATGGCCTTGACAATGTTGTCTTCCCATCAGACCCCTGTTTTGTCTGAAACATTCCTTTGGAGGACATGAGACCCTCTGAAGCAGCATGAGAAAGGAATTAAGAGAAAAGAGAAAATGGCAAAGATACATGCACATCTTAAATGATAATATTTAATTATTCATTCGTTCATTTAATTTAGACTCCAGAAAGACTGTTTCCAAAAACATTTTAAAAATCACAAACCCTTTACAGGTTTTTCTAGATCATGACCATGCAGAAGTGGTTTTCCGTTCTATTTTTCATAGGCATTCTAGGATTGTTCTCCAGGGAGGTGCAGTGGAGATTGAACATCCAGCCTCCAGCTCTGCAGCCAGATACTTAAGCCACTGAGCTATCCAGCCAGGTAGTAATTGAAAACATACTGAATTCTTCTGGCTGTGGAGATAGCAGAATTTAAGAGGATCTCAAGGAAATAGCAGGCAAGCTCTCGGTGTATTTATTAGGAGACACATTTGTTGAATATTGTACTTTGCACAGGTGTACTCAAGTAGGTGGAAAGGACAGCGGCCTGACTCACTGGTCAATGAGAGGTGTCCAAACCCATACTGACTGGAGCAAACAATATTGTATACATATTTTTCCTGTTTACGCTAATGAGTTGCAGCTGGGCAATTTATTATTAGTTACAGGTGTGTGGATTACTCCCTACTCAGTGTCTCAGCTATGCACAAACAAGCTCATTAGCAGCACTTCATTAAGCACAGCTGTTGTCTCCAGCTCCTTTAGCTTCCCAAAACTTCTGCTTAACCATCCTTTGTCTATCTTTGCACCATGGGAACACTGGAGCAGTATTGCTTAGCTAAACAAAATGCAAGGCAGCCGATCAACATGGGAAACGGTTCTCCTACATTTTGGGCTCAGTTTATCCCTAGTTAAAATGTTAAGACTGGAGCATGCAAATATTTTAAAACATTATTTCAGACCTCTAAGATGAAGTTTTAAAGCTCCATGAACCTCCCCATCTCAATTGCCAGTTGACTCACTGAAAGGCTCTCTTGTTGGAGAGAAGAGATGAAAGCAAAGGACTTGTAAGGAAATTGCATTATCTGGGGAAACAATCAGAAGATGCCTTCTCTTGAGTCTTTACCAATTGTAAAGCAATGGGACCTAGAGAAGGTACCCCCTGTTGATCACCATATCATGGAGGCTCTTAAAAGTAGATATAGCCTTTCATGTAGCCTGATGATTTTGAGTAGAGCTCAGAAACAAAGGAACGGCCAGTGAAACTGTTGTAATGGGATATCAGAAAAGAAAAACAAAAAAAGTACTAAAACAAGAACACTGTAACACTTTAAAGACTAACTGCTATATTTTTATTGTTAGCTTTCATGGATCAAGTCCACTTCTTCAGACAAGGAGTAAAACTTCCAGGCATGGTTTATATACACCAAATGCAGGAGCCTAGGTGTTATGCGGAAAAGATTTGCTCAAGCAGAATGGCAGACAAGCAAGCATAACAATACAGCTTCCTATAGCTATCAGTAACAAGAGATCATTCAGATTAGTTTTAAATGTCTCCTTTTTAGTCTCAAAGGTGTGGAGTAAAGCCCTTTCTGGTTTCTGATTAACCTCTTATTTTCATATCAGAAAAACAACAACAATAAAACAAAAACACTGTAGCACTTATTTGTAATGGTTGGTGTAATAGTGTGTGTGGAAGGGTGTTACATAATCCAGGTAACTAGCCTCAGGCAAAATTTTGGATATAACATTTTTTACCTGTTGAAGTTTCTGAACTTTCTTCTAAGGCAGCCACATTCAGAGGTCATTGTGTTAATCTAACCTGGCCATGTCACAGCATTGCCAAGTCAGACTTCTCAAGAAATGGGCACTTACAGTGATGGGATGTAACAGGTTTGCACCAGTTCGCCATAACTGGTAGTAACTTTTCCAAGTGTCCCGGAGAACTGGTAGTGGCTTTTGGAGGGAACCACCTCGGGGGCTTACCTTTTCGCCGGTTCCCCCACTGCACATGCATGCAAGCGCTTGGTGTGCATGTGTGCCTACAGCATTTGGCGCGTATGCACAGCCTCCTTGCTGTCTTCCCAAGCCGGGAGGAGGAAGAGAAGCTGCTAGCCTGAAGCTCCTATAGCCTGCTCCCCAGGGTAAGTGACTCACCCTTGAGTGTGGGTGTGTATTTTAATGTGTATTTAATGTGTATTTATTTTAATGTGTATTTTTATGTGTATCTAATTTGTATTTTATGTGTTTTTATCTATTCAATGTCTATGTAATGTGTATTTATTTTTAATGTGTATTTTTATGTGTTTTATGTGTATTTAATTTGTATTTTATGTGTTTTTATGTCTATTTAATGTGTATTTATTTTAATGAGTATTATATGTGTTTTACATGTATTTTATGTATTTTTATGTCTATGTAATTTGCATTTTTACGTGTACATGACCAACTTTGGCCCCACCCACCCGGTCACATGGTCCCACCCATGACATTGGCTCCACCCACAACATTGGCTCCATCCACATCATTGGCTCCGCTCACACATTAGGCTCCGTCCAAGGTGTGGTAGTAAAATTTTTGACATCCCACCACTGGGCACATTTGACACACTAATTTGGCATGCAGGCTTAGAGAGGAATCCAGAAGTATACAAAACTATACACCTGGGTTTTTAGAAGTAATATAGCCCAGCCTACCTGCTGACTCATGAGGAACACCTCTGTTGTGTCTGGATTAAGCTTCAATTTATTCACTCTCATTTGATTCATTACCAGCCTCCGGAACTCAGAGACAACTTCTAGTGGGTATTTTTAGTGTTCACGGAATGGCCATGTGGAATTTAACTGACTGTATAGTTTATTTTTCCTGCTGTGCCAACAGCAGTGTGTGACCTGAAGTCTGTGTAGTCAAAATAACAGGGCATTTGCTATGGGAAGGAGTATGCTAGTTATGTGCTTTGTGTATAAAGAGCCTTTACCTCTTGCCTTTCAGGTGCCATTGTGGGGATATGCTTGCATCCAATATAATGTATGTTCAAAGGCTGGAACACGTACAAAGCTAGAGTTTCATGTTCAAGGAACAGAGGTAGTTTCATGATTGGAAAATCATTCTACTCCATTTTGCTCCACATGAGGATTGAAAATGGTCTTACAGGAGTGTGAAATGATAAATAAAGTTTTCTTTTTAAATGATACTATATTTCTCTTGGAGATGTAGGTCATTCTTCTACTTTAAAAATCTCTGTTCTTCTTGGAATATAAAAATATCCTTCATGAACTGAAAAGGGCACAACAATAAAAGTAGCTGATCTGGTGAATTATTGCAATAAGAAATAATTTCTGCAGGACACATTTGAACATAAATTGAAGGGCTTTGCTGAAAGTCATTTTAAAGCAAGCAAAACACACACGTACCTCCAAACTCCCAAAGATCCAAGGTTACCATATGCACATCACACAAATCATTACATCAATATAATAGAAGAAACAGGGAGCTGGGAATGGAAAAGCAGAGCTGAGTAGGGATCCTTATTGCTAGTATAAATGCACTTTCTATGATCTATGAACAATATTTAAGCCAATCTGCTATAGTCCGTATCAATGAAAAGGTAATGAACCCTGGAGGGAAAATGTAGTATCCTTTAGGAATTCAGCACAAAATAGCTGATAGCAATTCACATGATTCCACTTTTGACAGCATACAGAGGTTTTCAATTAATCATAAATGTATTGCTCTTTGATACTAGCTCCCTAATAGTAATTCCATACCAAAGTGATAAAGTAAGAATATAAATGGGACATTAAGTTGAAGCGTTGAATATTCTATTAATATAGATCCGTAATATAAGAATAATGTATATCAAGATACAATAATTTGTGTGGAAATGATTGCTTGAACTCCACAGTTTTCAGTTGTTTTACAGACAATAGAGGAAAAGGAATACGAAAAGGCAAACAATTGAAAAATTCACTGGAAAATTCAAGCAAATGTACCATAGTTGTGGATTCTTTGTAGACAGTGTACAACCCAACAGAAGTTAGTTGCAAGTCTGCTTGAAAGAATGATATTTGAGTTATTTTCATGTTTTTATTGGAGTCATTCATTTAAAACAGGATTATGCCCATAAAGAATACTCTTTAAATATATGTAAAACTGATAAGACAAATTAAAAATGTAATTAATTTTTTAACAATGAAATTTATCTGAAACACTTTTTTTACATTTATATTGTAGCTTGAATTATTTTCTGAACTGTATGAGGAACTTTGGTTTGACCCTCATGAACTAGGATTTTTAAAATGCACTGTGAGTGTTGTGGGAGATTTTTTTTAATGTTGGCATTTTTGCTTTGTGCATGAAGACATGCCAAACAATAATGTATATAAATTGTATGGTAAGACTGGAACCTACTGCCCTAGAGCATATGTTGTAAATATATTCATGTACTCGACTGCAACTCATATCCGAGAATGCATTTTTTTTCTTTGAAGCAGGAAAAATATCACTGGCATGAATTTAAGTTGGATCCCATCTTGGTATGAAGTGACCCACACACTAAGATCTCGGAGCCATCTTCCATGGCACAAATGAAGCACGGCATGCAGGAATGAACACCAGGACTGCAATGGACTGCCGCAGCCTTGAGGATATGGACAAGGTCCGAATTCACAGCCACTCCATCTGGAATGGCCTCTTCCACCTTTATGACCATTGGGAATCAGAGTTCCTCATCCGCTTATCTTGCTGTTGGGCCATAGTCATGTATAGTCCCAGTTATATTGTATACAAGAATAGGTTGTCCTGTTTTATCTTGTACTGTGCAAAAGTCTTAGACCACCGCCAGCCGGTTTAGGAAATATTAAATGAGCGATTGGGGGCACCATAACTTGGAGAACTTAATGCCAAAGTTCACCAAACTTGGAAAGGGTTGAGTGGAGTGTCAGCAGAAAACTCTCTACAATTTTAGTGTGGTTAGATGCTTTTGGGAGGCATAGCTCATCTCCCGAGCCACTGAAGCACACCAAAATTGGAGAGTTTCTTGTGCTGATATTCCTCTCAACATTCACCAAAACTGATGAAGTTTGGAGTTAGGAAGTCACAGTTATGACCCTCCTACCAATAATCCATTGAATTTTCCCTAAAACATGCCCTAAGATTTTTGCACAGTACTGTATGTGTTTTTAATTTGTTCATCCAGGGAAGGTGCAAGACTATATATTATCCCCCTACCTTGAAGGCACACAGTGAAGACATTTATGTCGGTTGTAGGTATCAGTTGATAAACATATATACATAAAGCTCTGTAGGTGCCCACAGGTTTCTCAGGCAACAAGAGCCTACTTAAGTTCCTGGAATATCTAGTTAAAAGGAAAGAGAGTATGTGAGAGAAACAACTTTGTTCTGAGCTCTCCCACCACCTCAGGGATTGCTGCCAGCAAGAGTGGACAATATTTTGCTTGAGAAAACAAGTAATCCAACCTGGCAGAAGGCAGCCTCCTGTGTTTCTAGAAATCTAAACTTCTCCAACTAAAGTAAGGCTAACTCCAAAGGCTGACATGAATGATTCATTAGAATGACCAATATTTTTCAGGTATCATGACTGTACTCTAACAATTCAGAAATAACTGAGACTTATTAAAGAAGATCACCTCAGTCGATAACCCATTTTCTGACTATAAGTGTCTAGTTATTATAGCTTTTCTTACCTGTAAACAGAGAGAAGAAGGGCACATGGAAAGCAAAGGCGACTATTTTATGTATTTTTCTTTCTGTGAGTTCAATAATGTTCCCTTTGCATCTACTTTATTCTCATGACAAGCCTGTGATGTAAGTCTGGCTGGGGGAGTGATTGGCCCTAGTATTTAATGGTTCAATGGTGGTTTGCTCAGTTTGGCAACTCCCAATGTACCATGCTACCCACTAAATCATACCAACTGAAGTGGCTTTATTTTCCTGCTCATAGTTAACCTATCCTTCTGCTATTCCCTACCAATTGACATGAGTGCCTTGGTGGCCTATGGACCCACAAGGATATGTGTCTTCCCAAGAATTTTTGGACAAAGTCCCCCTGGTTTGCTTTGGCAATGAGGTGTCCTATATAGCCAACCACCTGTTTCAGTGGTGACGCAAACTGAGATGGGAATGTGGTTTTGGCATCTGTGGCAAAAGCTTTGTTGGTGTCCTGAGTTTAACAGTGAACATGGTGGGAGAGGAATGAATCCTTCAACTTGGGTCAGCATCTGCACCAATCCAGCCAATTTGCAGTTTTGCTTTTGTAAACCTAAAATGAGCATCTTCTAACCACCATCCATGAAAGGAGACCTTCCAGGTTCAGAGTCTAAGCCCAGCCTGATGATTTTAATATTTAAACTTGCTTGAACTTTAATTCAACTTTATACACATCATAATTTTAAACTATATAATGTTCTCACAAATTAAAAAAAGGAGGAAGCAATCACACAAGCAAACAAATATAAGAAACAGACAGGATATGTTCCACTTTCAATATTAAAGAGAACAACTTTAGATATTAACAAGAAGAACTCAATGAAAAGGAAAGAAAGCACACACACACAGCACATGCACATAACACACCGCTGTATATGCCAGATGGCTGAAACTTGGAGAATCTGATTGCATCTCCTTAGGTGACAATATCACAAAGTGCCTACTTTACAGCATGAGTCTGGGATTCTAATATGCCCTCTCCTAGTGCTTGAGTGCCAAGAAGTACATGAATTCAGAAATTATACATTAAGAATGTCAGCCCTAATAAATACACAAAACATATTTGAGCACATTTGAAAAGGTTGTAAAAGGGCAGAGTGAGTATGTCAACATTGAGGCTGCCTGGTTCTTACATCAAGGGAGCCAAGGAGAGAATTTGGAATGTCTGTGAAGATAGGCCAAGGCTGACACCGAGTAATTGCAAGGAGAGATAGTATATTTTCCCTTGAGAATAGGCCCCAAGCTGTTATCAAGACGGATAACATTCCTGGATTAGCCTGCTCATACACTCCCCCTGTTATTCTGAAGGGAGGGGTGGAAAGAAGGTGTGAGAACTTGGGGTGGGGGAGACTGGCCGGAAGGGGAACTTCCCCTTTATTACCATACAGAGTTGCCATACAGAGTCTGAGACAAGACAATGGGTTCTCAAGGGAGTAGAAAAGTATTTAATCTGTAATTGCTCTCTCTCTCTTTTGATTTTTTGGAATTCATCTGATTGAGAAAAACAGGTAATCATGTAGTCATGTGTAAGCAAACCCATTACTCCCGAGTAGGACCTTGGCCTACAAGTTAGTGGGAATTGACACCCTGTAGCTAAGCAATCCAGGATTTTAGTTTGCCTTCTCACATGTCCTGACCGAAATCCCCGCTGTCAGTAAGGCATCAGATAGTCAAATAAACAACACCAGTCATCTTCATGTCTTTCAAAAGTATATTTCAGCAAAAGTAGGTTACAGGAACAAAATTTCAGTAAGCAAAATAATTCTAGGCAAATTGAAACATCTTTTGTTCAGAAAGCACATTAAAAACAACGAAGCCTGACTAAGCTTTGAAGCCCTAAAGGGCTCCACCCTCTAGTTTAGGAAACTACATGATTGCAGAGTTCTCAGTACCCTCCATAGACTTACACAAGAGAGCATTCTGCCCCTCCCTCTGGTTTTTATCTCCTCCAACAAGTTCCACCCTCTGGCCATTTCCCTAAAGGATTTCAGCCAATTACTATACAGTATCACATGTCTATCTAATTCTAAGTTTCAATTCTCCAAGAACATGAGGGTTTAGAATGTTTTGACTAGTAAACAGTTTCTGCCCAGTAACAACCCATAATGCAACACCACCACGTCCCTCCTGGTGAGCAGCACACAGAAATCTCCATTACAGATTTAAAAAACAAAACAAAAGCAAAAACACAAAAGCCCCATTTCTATCCCATGACACCATGTGTTAAATTTAGAATAGGGGAAGCCCTGTTGACTTCCAAGTTAGATGGATTTCCTTATTTTGATTGTGTTTCTGCATTGAAAATGTTAGATTTTGTCAATTTATTCCCTACTTTTGCTTGATATGAAACTGTACCTGCTTTGAACATCCTGCAAGTAAAGAGATGAAATGAATTAAATGCTTTGGTTTTTTATTTCATTACCTTCACTACCTTCTATACCAACCTTTTTGCACTGTGTGCAAGACCACACCCCCTCAGACAGCTGAGCAGGCTGGAGGCATGGTTCCTTCTGCCACTTCCTCCACTTCTGGTAGCAGCAATGGTGGTGCATTTTTGTCACATTTTCAACTGTTTTTGTGGTATTTTTAACTGTTCTTGTCACATTTTTGCCACAGTTTTTGCACTTCCAGCACAATTTCGGCACTTCCCACATGATTTCAGCATGATTTGAGCATTTCCCATGTGATTTCTACGTAATGTTGGCACTTCCCACATGATTTCAGCACTTCACGCATGATTTCAGCCCTTTTGGTGCTCTTGCAGTGCTTCTGGTGCAGTGCTTCTAGTGAGGGCGGTGGGGTCCTCAGTGCAGGCTGAATTAACAGGCTGGGTCTGGCCTATGGGCCATAGGTTGGGAAATCCTGTTCTACACAGTCTATGCTGTGGGAAGGCTAGAAAACCCTCGATTGCTTAGCTAACGTGTCAATTCTGACAATTTGGAAACTAAGGGAATCCTTATAAAGGTTACACTGAAGTCAGAGTGGAATAAAATAAAATGATATTTTGAACAGAGCTATGGTTGTTAAGAGTTATTTCTGAGCAGTTGAGAAAATGTTATGCAGGAAAGCCTGTTTTTTGTTTTTGTGTTTTTGTTAAAATTTAATTTGGCTGTTTCTTTAATAACAGGAGTAAGTACAGTAGTTTAATTCAATTGCATATAGGTTTTCTTCCTGGTAGATAATTGCCTGCTTTCACTATGTGGGCATCAGTCAGAGAAAAATATGTGAGAGCCATGAATTTATCAGTCAGGTCAGCCTACTGCTTTGAGTCACAAAACCCTAAGTGGTGTAATAATGTTGATAGCAAGTGCAATTATGGGAGTAAACACTCAGTGTAATGCATGTAGAGCTGACACACAACTTCCATTAACTTGAATTATTGCACCACAGTGAATCCCTACAGAGGCCTCTCTGTACTCTCATCTTATAGATATATAAAATATTAGTGCATTGTTGTGACCCAATCCTAACAACGTACAAACCTGATTGGAAGATTGGAAATCAATGTGAAGAAAACTGTGCATTTGATTTCAATAGGAGAATGGCTTCTACAACACTATATAGTTCAGGGGTGCTGACTTATCATTGACAACTCTTTGGGTGAAGTGATTCTTTCATCAGATCCATAGCATAGCAAGTTATAGACACAACAGAATACATGCAAACATATGACTTATTTAATTTCCATCCCAAATACTAAGTCAGGAATGTGCATTATCTTCAGACACAGTTCTGAAAAACTATCAAATCAATGATGTTTGTGCAGTACTTAGGTGACTATAGAGTGGAACAAAGAGCCTTTTGCTATTACAAGAGTGGAGACTGTTAAATCCAGGATTAATATTTCATGATAAAACTGTCGTCCTGATAGGTTTTCTCTGAAATATGGCACACTCACCAATGTATCTAATAGCAAATGTCATCTGGTCCTTTTAATTCCTTTTTTGTTTTAGATGTGTTAATTTTAGCTTTGTATGTTACTTTATGCTGGTGGCGGCTGTGACATGAATAAAGAAAGGATAGTTGTTCAAAATGCAACAAATTGGACATAGCAGGTATACGACAAAGAGAGACTAGACCACCTTCCTCTAATTTTAAAAATATAACCCTTATATATTACGTTATCAATTTTTCTAAAACTACTGGATGAAGTTGATACGAAAAAGGGGAAACAGTGTTATAGCATTTAAGATGGGACAAAACAGCATTCCCTTTTGGTCAAACAGAGAAGAGTTTATTATGCATAATAATGATTCTCATGAGTGTAGTCACTCCAAAGATGAGAATAACATCCATGAAAAGACAGAGTCTTTTATAGTTTCTCTCCCCCTTCTGGTTTACTCAAGACATTTCACCCGATCACCGTGACCCTTTTGGGTTAATTTGTACAAATCATTTCTACATATTTTCATCATTACATTTGTTGGCCAAGTACAGAGATCAAGTACAGAGGCCAAGTACAAGGATTGCAAAAGAATACTTATGCCAGTTCTTTTAGATACCACTGGGAACCATTGAAGATATATTTCTTATGAAACATGACCAGGTCTTGGCTGGTCATAGATATTTTTGTCTACATTTATATAACACCCTGTGTAATTTTGGCACATATTAAGTTTTTCAACATCGCCCACGCAGGGGCTGTACTATTCTAACTATTACTAAGGTCAAGCTGACATTTGGTACATTTTCAACATTACACAAGTGATCATGCGAGCTTACATATGAACATTACAAATTTCCTTCATAAACAGAATTCCAATCTTGCCACGTCGCTTCAATGTTAGCTTTAGTTTCTGTAGCAGCAAGCAATATTTAATCAATATTTTATTCTATTATTTATTATGCGATATCAATTCCCCCCTCTGAATCTTTTCAAAACGTAAAGATTCACAACTCTTAATTTCACAGTATCTTAAGGCGTCTACTGAGGAATCATGCTTATCATACAAGGGATGACACATTTTATCACTAGGCATCCAAGGTGGCCTATGTGTCCAAAAGGTACTTGCAATGTTGGAAACTTTGGCAACTAGGTTCCAAAAATTCCTTAACATTGAAAGCTGTACTCCAGTGTTGTTCAGGATTGTAAGTTAATTGTGTTAAACTGAGCCACTGCTTTTCCTGACTCTTCTAGGTGTCGGCAGTAATTATTAAGATTAAAATTTCACTGACCCCCCTCTTTTACCAAAAGGTGTTCCTAGGCTAGCTTACTGTGATTTTCCACCGTTGTCCGGAGCTTGCCTGTGTTCATTGGTAGTACGGGAGCCTGAAAAAAGCTGTTTCAGCACTTTCGTACATAACAGACCTCCTTTTCCTTACTGCTCCCAATCTATCATAGACAGACACGCTCAATAACTCTCTACTGGTTATTGGCTTAAGAAAGAAAGATGGTTTGTTCTACCCTAGAACACAAGTCCCGGACTAATTTGCAGATCACTTTTCATAAGCTAGCCTTCAACATATCCAGTACATGGTGCAGTCTAGGGACCTGCAGAATTTAAGTACTTCAGGATTGTGGTATCAAATTTTACCGGAGGGGGTAACTTGGAGGGAAATCTCCATGTCATTTGACCTTCTTCCCATGTTCCAAGGCATATTAGATGTCCAACATCTACAGTTCCTTCCCTTCTGAAACATGTCCTTCCCACTAAGTTAATGGTTAGTGTGTTTTAATATGCTGCCTGCCTTAGACAAGTTGTTAAATAATTCAGGAGTGGTTTCTAAGGCTGTCCACGGCCACTGTTCACCCATGCTTCTAGATGATTGCTGCTTACTTCAAGGGTTATAAGTATGTCTTTGGTATCTGGTACTGCCCTCCATTGGCCTCTATTACCAATACAAATATTTCTTTCTGTAATATTTTGTCCTCCTATGTGTTCAAGACACAAGATAAAGAGTCCCAAATATAGACTTGCTTGGAGCATGTCCTCTTATCTTCCACCTGTGCGTAGAGGGAATTGCTTCCAGGGGGAATTCCCAGCAGGGTGTTCTTCTTTCTTCTTTATGTGATGTTCAATTGTGTAGAAAATGAATTGTGTGTGACATAAACAAAGTACAGTACCTTAAGTAGAATGTTCCATTAGGGAAAAGAAATAGGTGCTTCTAATCTGTTGCGTTGATATTACGGCTCAGGCATCCTTGCTTGGATCTCAGGACCGATGGCTTTTCCGTTTGCTTCACCTGGTAAGCACCTTTTCCTAGATTCTGGATCTGAAGCTCTGCGTACTGGTCAGGACTGTTCTCTGCTGCAGACTTCAAACATGTCCAATTAGATCCAGAATTTTTCCTTTTAGTTTCCCTACTGCAAGAAAAAAAAAAACAATACAACAGTCTGGAGTTCTTTGCATCTGGTGTTTTTTTTTTTAAGGGGTTCATCCTTATAATTTTGAACCATACCCTGTCTTCTGGTTTAAAATTGTGGGTGGCTATCATCACAGGGTGGGGGGCTGATTTCTTGCACATATATTCTTAATTATTTACTTGTTCATTATGAGCTTGTAATGATTGCAACAATTTCCTCGTCCCCATTCCCCCCTTATGGGCCATATCTTGCCACCCTTCACACATATGCCAAACAAGGTAGGTGGTCTATCATACAACAATTCATATAGGGGCAACCAATATTTAACTTAAAGTAGTAAGCACAATATACAATACCATTAGTAAAATTTGAAACCAATTTTTGTCACTGACCACTACAAATCCCACATACCTAATTCCTTATATTTTATGTTTTCTTCAGTTTTTGCTGCCAATAATTGATTCAATACTGATCGTCCTGCTCCCGGGCTCGGGAAGTGGGACCTGAGCTCTAGGCCCTAATCAATCATCCCACTGTGTTTCCGCCCTTCCTATAACACCATCCTGTGTATCATAGGCATCGTAGTTCTCTGCTTCCATGTATCTATAACCTCCTCTACCTCTGGATGGTTGTTTCGGCGGGCACTCCCTTTGCCAATGGTCTATTCTCTTACAATAGGGGCATTGGTCTGTCCTCAAGGGAGAACTACTATTATTTGCAATTGCTAAAGCCAAAGTCTCAGCTTTACGTTTTTCCTTTAGAATCTGCTTTTTTTTCTCCTCCTGGTCTCTGTTTAAAAACACTTTCCTGGCTATTTCCATCAATTGAGAAGTATTCATACCCAAAGCTCCATCTAATTTTTGAAGCTTCTTTTTAATGTCTGAGGCACTTTGGGTTATGAAACGTTCATTTAGCAATATCCTATGGGCTGGATCTTCCAAATCCAAGCCTGTGTTAACCTTGTATGCCTCTATTAACCTTGCCATAAAACCCTCAGGAGATTCGTCTGATTGTTGCGTTACTAGGGCAGGCTTTGAAAAATTTACAGGACCCTTTGAGGCTTCTTTTAAACTGTCAACAACAATTTTACGATACCGTTCCAATTCCAATCTATCTTCAGGAATTTCCAAATCCCATTGAGGGTCTACACTTCCCATTGCTCTTTGGCGTTGTTCAATTTGCATGTCATTTGGATATTCAAGAATAGCTACCTTGTCTTTAGCTAAACGAAACTTTTCCCTATCTTCTAATGTCAGTAATGTCATTAGTAGCTGTTGAATATCTCTCCAATTAGGCAAATGAGTTTGCATAATTGTAGAAATTAAATCCACTATTTCAGCAGGCTTTTTATTAAATGGACCATAATATTGCCTCCAGTTTAGTAGATCTGTGACTTGAAAAGGTAAGTATTGTTCCATTTTTCTAGTCTGTACTTGTCCTTCTGGGTCAACAACTGTTTGTACAATTTCCCTAAGTGGGGCAATTTGTTCCCCTCTTATTTTCCCATCTCTTAGTTTATTGGGAGAAAGACTAACTATAGTAGCGGTGGAACTATCTGAATCGGTTGAAACATGTGAGCTATTTAAGGGAGGATATATGTTTGGAATATATGGTGGAGGTCTTATCTCCTCTTCAGCTTGACTCAATATTATTTTAACTTTCTCTTGTTGGCTCTGCGTACATTTTTCTTCTGCGTGAACTTTGCTATTCCTTTCAGCTGCTGGCTGATTGATTCCAGCTGCTGACTGTTTGATCTTTGCTGCCGTAAGGGCTGCAGTGAACAGGGCTGCATTGTTTCTATCATTTCTACGTTTAATTTGAAGTAAACACATCTTAGCCTCTTGAATCTGATTCTGTTTAATCCATGGAAAAGGGGGGGTCTCTATTTACTGCTGCTCTCCAGGCCGACCCGTATTCATATTGATCCCAATGACGGTCTTGTACAATTCGGATCATTACTTTATTAATAAGGTCTGGACTAAATGACCCATCTTCTGGCCAATTAATCTCAGGAAAGGTCGGCCATTCATTGCGGCAGTAAATTTTTAATGTATCTGGATCACATTCCAATGGATAGACCTCTTTAAAATGTTCTACCATTAATTCTAATGGTGTGTTTTTACTTCCTCCCCCTCCCATTTTCAATTCTCTTTATCTCTACTTAAACAAACAAAACAATATTTAACTTAAACAGTACTAAAACAATCAAACAATTTGACTTATAAAAACCAGACAGTTCACAGGCTTATAAAACCAAACAGCTTGCAGGCATTTAACTAAAACCTTTGAAAGTACAATTCTGCATTTCAATAACCAATGAAAGGTTCGGATCGCCCTCCGCCCTTCAAGGAAACTTGGCCATCTGTTTCCTATAATCACTGGCCCAAAACAGGGACTTGAACCCTGAGGGACTTTAACCCTGGACCTTGTATGTGATTATAACCTGAAATTTCCCAAAATACAGGGACTTGAACCCCAAAATACTTGCCTGGAACTTCCGGTACCAACGATGTATCTTGTCTGTTTGACCCTTGTGGATTCTTGACTGCTCTGCTCGCCGGTGTTTCACGCCGCCCCTCCACCGAAAAACTCCGGACAAATTGCAAAGGACTTGTCAGCCGGCTTTGGAGATTTCTCTGGGGAGGCGTCGATACTCACCGAGGCAGGCGTCCATGAAGAGCCAAGCGCTCCTACTGAATAGTCCGATCTGGGGGTGCCAAAAATGTTATAGCATTTAAGATGGGACAAAACAGCATTCCCTTTTGGTCAAACAGAGAAGAGTTTATTATGCATAATAATGATTCTCATGAGTGTAGTCACTCCAAAGATGAGAATAACATCCATGAAAAGACAGAGCCTTTTATAGTTTCTCTCCCCCTTCTGGTTTACTCAAGACATTTCACCCGATCACCGTGACCCTTTTGGGTTAATTTGTACAAATCATTTCTACATATTTTCATCATTACATTTGTTGGCCAAGTACAGAGATCAAGTACAGAGGCCAAGTACAAGGATTGCAAAAGAATACTTATGCCAGTTCTTTTAGATACCACTGGGAACCATTGAAGATATATTTCTTATGAAACATGACCAGGTCTTGGCTGGTCATAGATATTTTTGTCTACATTTATATAACACCCTGTGTAATTTTGGCACATATTAAGTTTTTCAACATCGCCCACGCAGGGGCTGTACTATTCTAACTATTACTAAGGTCAAGCTGACATTTGGTACATTTTCAACATTACACAAGTGATCATGCGAGCTTACATATGAACATTACAAATTTCCTTCATAAACAGAATTCCAATCTTGCCACGTCGCTTCAATGTTAGCTTTAGTTTCTGTAGCAGCAAGCAATATTTAATCAATATTTTATTCTATTATTTATTATGCGATATCAACAGTAATTATTATTTTTTAAGATAGAAAGGTAAGTTTCAAAAATATCTTTCAGCAGTTTTACCTGCTGATATAAATGGTCACAAATTCATATGAGATGGTGGCAGTGCAAATCATACCTATATTTAAGAAATCATAACTTTCAAAATATTTTAACCAAGGATTCTCAGACTGTGACCCATAAGACACATGCTACCCCTGAGTTCTTACTCCGAGGTCCTCCAAGCTGCTTGTTTACTTCTTTCACTTTCAATGCATTTTCCATCAGACCTGTATCATTCTTCCTGCCTGAAGTACCACCACCTACTGCTGTTTGTCCTGTCCCTTTCTTACAAAAAACACAATAACACTATTGTTTCTTCTGGTCTCCAACGTTCTGTCAGCTCCCTCTTAGCCTTATCCTTTATACTAACATTTTGGCCTTTTTGGGTGCTTCATCCATAACACAAACTTTTTTGCTTCCTCTTTGCGTGCATCACTATTTTGATGGTGCTACTTGTGTGTAAAGAAGATAAATCAGTTGTGTGGATGGGTAGAGGAGAGGTCTGGCATGCTTTAAAAAAGCCCTGGTATTTTTTCTGAAAAGGATACAAAGTTTTTGGCATACTGCACATTTCTATCAATCAAGGCATGCAGACTTCTAAAACAGATTCACAGATTGCCATAAATATTGAAAAGAAATAAGAATGTTTCATAATACATTTGAAGCAGCACCAGAAGATGCAAGCAATTTTTTTAAAAAATTGAACTGATTGATTTGTGAGCCAGTGATCATCTCAGAGGCATTGGCAAAGAAAATGGTCTGTTAGATTTCTCTTCTGGGCTATATGATATATTTATCAACTTAAAATAATTTATTGTAGGCATGTTCACAGATTCTGGCCCACAAAACTGTGAACAAACTTTTTCCAAGGTGAATATTATAAAATCTAAGTTTAGGTCAAGACTGATGGACATTTACCTGACATTTTAAGGGTGTCTGTCACAAACCTTGAAGTAGATATGAATGCCTTGGCTACCAGAAAACAGCCACTAAAATCACATGGACTAGGTACCCATGCATCGGTAGATAAAAGAATTCCACAGTAAAATATTGTTCCAGAATGGATTGCATTCAAGTTAATATTTCTTCATTGATCTCTAAATGTTAACTTTTGTTCTAGAATGGTACATGAATAATTTTGTTACATTTTGTTTTAAGGTGAGGTCCCAGAAGGTTAAGGACCACTGATTTAGCCCAATATCACTGAGTCTGGAATAGAGCAATGTGGGACTGTTTACTCCTACTGTGCCAAATGTGATGCCTATTCACAGCCTAGTTTAAATGTTTTATCCCCCTGTTTCGTGTGTTCCCATTTTTAGAATTGCCTTGTAAAATGCCAACTGATGTAAAATACTGCCCAGAGTAGAAAATTTCCCAAATGGGTGGTATAAAAATGTAATAAAATAAATAAAGTATCATTTGATGCATTATCATGCAGCAATGTCTGTCTATCTGTCTGTCTGTGTCTGTCTGTCTGTCTGTCTGTTGAACCAACCCTGGCAATCAATGGTGTGACAGATGTCGCAGCCAGATCACCCTCACATCAATTCTTAATAATGTGTTGTATATGTATGTATCTATGGCTAGGATGCCACACATTTGGCCCGAAGTAAAAATACAAAACAAATTTCCTTTAAAAGCAAAATTAAGGAAAGCAAAAAGAAAATTGCAGATGGGTAGCTGTGTTAGACTGTTGCAGAGTAAAAAGTCCTTGAACCCTGAAAAATTCACATGGTTAAATTGACATAAACTTTCATGGACTGAAGGCCATCTGGAAAGGTAGGTCAAATCTGTGAAAGCTTGTTCTTAAAAGGTTCACAAAGCACAGCATTCCTGAGGCGGATAGTCCAACAGTTCCCCTCACCAAAACCAAGTACTCAAACCTGTTGATCTTGCAGTAGGCAATCCCATAATGCTTTGTATTTATTATGTTCACTAACATGAAGATAGGTGGGGACAGCATTTAACAAATCTATAACTGGGTGTTTTGACTCTAAACAGCCAATCATAAAGCTAAATGTTTCTTTCCTCCCTTTTCTCTAATCCAGTGTTTCTGAAACTTTTTTTTGACCATGGCCCATCTAAGCTTTTTTAAAATTGTGATTTTTTTGGGGGGGGAGGATGATCTATAATTCTTATTTAAAAAGTGAACTGTTCAAGTGGAGGACACGAGCCTCCGAAGTAAATGTTTTTTCCCCTCCTTCTGCTAAATCTGTGCCTAACGTTTGTACTTTAGGGATTAAGGAGAAAGAAAGGGGGAACTGAGGAATTTATGTTCAGCCTTAATTGCGTGGGATACACAAGCTACACAAATCTCTAAAATTGTCCAACACAAATCAGGTAAATTATTCTGACATGTGGAACAGAAAATCCAACAAAAGCCTTTCCTCATACCTGTCAGTCAAATAAGAACAACTAAATTCACTTGCTTAATTGACATTAATTGCTGGATGGTGAGTCAACACTTATTGAAGTCCTTTTGAATTAATGGGCTATGAAAATGCTGAGAAAGAAGTAATTGCATAAATCAGGGTTGCATTCTATGATATGCCAGTATGAAAAGACATGTTCTTATGCTCTCAGCAAACACTCTCCCTCATATTATGAAAGAAGCCTCTCCCCTCATCTTCTAGAATTTGATGTGGGTAGCAACTGATAGAAAATTTTTATTCTTTTAAATTCCTTAACTGAACTTACCTTAGGATACAAGGTGAGACATTTTATATTTTCCCCAAAAGATACATGTAACAATTCTATATCTTCTGCAGTACCGTGTGATACATTATTTTATGAGGCAATACATTTTTTGTAGTAAAGATATGTTTTTTTTTCATTTTCATCCCTTCACCTTGTGAGTAAAATGTCATTCTTCTTTGCTTCCTCTCATGCTTGCTTACAAACCCTTGACACTCTGACCTTTGTATTACTTACCTCTCTCCTGGAATCAGATGCCATTTTTACTTTCAAATAAATATTCACAATCCATACACATTGTTATTGTACCAGTAGTGCAAAGATTCTAGTCAATATTCTGTCAGCAATCAAAGGCTAAAATGTGTTGCTTAGTTCTAATTCGTACGTAGAATAAGTCAACTGAATTGTGGATTTGGTGAGTCAATGTCTGTTTTATTGATTTTATTAGCTTTTCCGAGTTGGACTAGTTATTCTAGTTTACACCAAGCAACCATGTTTCATCCATACTATGTTTGGGATTATAAGAACTACAAACTATTTTACTAACTCATTTATTTTAACTGGTGTTCCATATGCAACTGAAGGATGAGAGATTTAGAAAAAGGAAGTATAAACACAGAGCCAAAGAATTTACGCTAGGAACAAGTTTATGAATTAGATTATAGAATCATAGAATATTTATGTTGGAATGATCCTTTGCGGCCATCGAATCTTGCTCAATGCAGGAATCCAAATCAAAGCAGATCTGACAGATGGTTGTCCAACTTCCTCTTGAATGCCTCCAATGTTTGAGTGTGCACCAACTCCTGATGCAATTAGTTCCATTGTGAATATGAATTTTTTACAATTTATTTGATAAAAATTTAGTTAAACTTGCAAAAAAAATGATATTTGTGGTAGAAAGAATGCAAATTTTGAATAGAACATATAGTTGGATGAGTAAATGAAATTGACAAAATCCCTCCCCTTCCCCATCTTTCCATTCCACACATTTTAATTGGCAGTAATAGAGTACAAAGAATATAGAACCTTATGGTTAAAATCTGTGTCAAAAGTAGGATTTATACCTGTTATAACTGAGATACTTTTTATTTTATGTTTGAAGTTTTGATGTTTTTTTTCCTTTATGTCTTAATTGGTATATTGTTTTATTTGTACGTTTAAATAAATTTAATAAAATTTTATTCTTTTTTTTTTAAAGAACCTTTTGCAAGTTTAAGAAGCCCTATTCATGAATTCCTGTTAGGGAATACCATGTATTCTGCAAGTGTTGAGCCATCTTCATAATTACATCCTTCATCTTGAATATGTGGAGAGTAACACATTTAAACAGGAGACTGGAAATCAGGGTTCCAGTTGATCTGGAAGAACAGAGGCTCTCCTGAACAATGTTTCTTTCAGGATGATCAAAACAGATACCAAGAAGAGCAAGGCTAAAGTGTTTCCCCTGAGCATAAAGTGAACATTCCCTAATAGGGAAGCATGAATATTGCTTACATTATTTATGCAGATTAGCAAGCAGAGCACAGACATGTCACCTTCTTATCTACCATTCTTAATGAAGCATTTAGTCCAGAATTTCTTTCTTTCTTTTTTTCTCCTGAAATTACTACATAGCATGGAGTCCCCACACATCTATCCATCTTTTACATGTGAACAGACCAATTAAGCTTAATGAGACTGTTGAAATAAATAAATAAATAGGATCATTTTGTTCACTATATATTTACAACCACTCTGAGAATTCATTTTTTGCAGAACTCACCATGTAAAACACAACTGAAAAAAAAATAAAAGGATTGGGTAGCTTTTCAGTACAATAGTAACGATATTTTTATACCAAAGCCCATACTCAGCAATGGCAGCCAAACCTAAAATGAAGCATGACTTAAATCATGTGTTGAAGATTGAGTCTCTAATTAGATAATTTTATATCATGTGAGACCTGTGAGTATAAAGCAAGGGTCAGCAACCTTTGGCCCATGTGCTAAATCTGGCCCATAATGCCAAATCATTAGGCCCCCACCCTCACTTCAAACAACGCTTCTGCCACATAAAGCAGCTGTGGGTGCATCTATGGTGACTGTGGACGTGTTTACAGCTATCATAAATTCATTTACGACAGCCGTGGATGTGTTTATGGCTGCCATAAATGCATTTATGACAGCTGCGGACACATTTATGGCAGTGTTTATGGTTGGGGAACCACCGGTCTGGCCCCTCAACTGTCTGATGAAGCATGACCCAGCCCCCAATTTAAAAAGATTGCTGTTACCTGGTATAAAGGCTCAAAACTATTTGTTGGGCAACTTGCAGAAACACTCAAATTACTAATAAATAGTCATTTTATAATTACTTTAAATGTTGAATAACTGAAAAAGACTCTAAATTCCCAACTTTTCATATACTTGAAAATAATAAAATATTGAGTTTCAATCCCAAGAAGGTAAAATCTGTCACTGCTTCTACTTCTTCCCCATCTATTTTCCAGGGACTGATAGGGCCTGTTGCCATGATCTTGGTTTTCTTTATATTGAGTCTCAAGCCAGCTTTTTCACTTTCTTCTTTCAACCTAATCAGGAGCTTCTTTAAGTCCTCCTCACTTTCTGCCATTAGGGTGGTATCATCTGCATATCTCAAACTGTTGATGTTTCTCCCAGCAATTTTGATCCCAAATTGTGATTCCTCCATCCCTGCATTGCACATTATGTGCTCTGTGTATAAGTTGAATAAGCAGGATTAAAAAAATGCAGCCTTGTCTTACTCCTTTTCCTATTCCAAACCACTCCGTCATTCCATATTCTGTCCTAACTGTTGCTTCTTGATTCATGTACAGATTTCTCATGAGGCCTATAAGGTGTTCTGGTATTCCCAACTCTTTAATTATTTGCCACATTTTGTTGTGGTCTACACAGTCAAAGGCCTTAGTGTAATCAATGAAACAGAAGTAGACTTGTTTCTGATATTCCTTTGTTTTTTCCATGATCCATCTTATGTTGGCGATGTGGTCTCTAGTCCCCCTGCCTCTTTTGAACCTCGCCTGCACTTCTGGTAATTCTCTCTCGACATGCTGTTGCAGTCTATCCTGTATTATCTTGAGCATCACCTTGCTAGCGTGTGGGATGAGCGCAATTGTTCGATAATTTGAACATTCTTTGGCATTACCCTTTTTGGGTATTGGAACATATACTGATCTTTTCCAATCCTGTTGCCATTGTTGTGTTTTCCAAATCTGCTGGCATATAGAATGTAATAATTTGATTCCATCATCTTTTAGGGCTTTGAAACGTTCAACCTGGATACCATCATCTACACTGGCTTTGTTGTTTGCAGTGCTTTTTAGGGCCTTTCTGACTTCAATCTCTAGGATGTCTGGCTCAAGTTCAATGTACTCATCATTGTGATTATCAGGGGTGTTGAGGTCCTCTGTGTACTCTTTCCATCTTTTCTTAATCTCTTCTGCATCAGCTAACTCCTTGCCATCTTTGTCCTTTATCATGGTAATTTTTGCTTTAAACGTTCCCTTGATTTCTCCAATTTTTTTGAAAAGATCTCTAGTCCTGCCTTTTGTGTTGTTTTCTTCTATTTCTTTGCACTGTTCATTCAGGTAGGTTTCATTATCTCACCTTGCTTTTCTTTGAAATTCTGTATTCAAGTGATTGTATTTTTCCTTTTCTCCTTTGCCTTTTGCATCCTTTCTTTCCTCTGCTATTTTAAGAGCCTCATCAGGACCACAATCACCAAGGCATTGTAAATATCACAGGGCTTTTTATGGGGAGGTTTGTGTGTGTGTGTGTGTGTGTGTTTAAGATAATATTGACTTTATACAATAATAATGAGAGTGGTTTATAGATATATAGAAAGTTTGTTGTAAGCAGAATGAGCATGAATTGAAATAAATACACAAATAAGATATTGATATATGCAATATTTTATGAAGTTTAAATTAGAAAACAAGTCAGGAAAATGAGAATATAGTGAATATATGTTATTATTATCATTATTGCTATCATCAGTATTATTGTTGTCTTTTTGGTTGTTAATATAATGTTTTTAATTTGTTCTTTTTCTTTTTTGTATTGTATTTTAAATGTTTTTCTTTTGAATATCATTCTGTTGCTTATTGTAAAATTAATAAAAAATTATAAAAAACAAGTAATAAAGACACATTTGCAGATATCACTGTGCATATGGGGCCATCTTTAAAAGTACAATAGACAGGTGAAATGTTGGGTGGAGCCTTCCATGCCATTCCACGGAATTCATTGTGGCTTGGATTTCAGCCTATATGAACAATCCAAGAAAGGCAGAACCAAGCCCAAAGAATTCCAATTGCAGTAGTGGATTTCTTCTATCATAATAGGACCATCTCTACCACTCCTCCCTGAAACTATTTACCTCACCTGAAAATCTCATAAAGAAAGTCTGTTTGCAGCTCACCAGAATTTGTAGACAAAACAGGAAGGCTGAAGGAAAGGGGGGGGGGGAGTCAGAAAAAATCCTTTGGAGAGGGAATGGTCCCTTTCGCAAATCTATTAATGAGACCTTATCCATCATAAAATAGCTTGAGCCTTGCCATATTTTCTTCAGCTACGGCAAATGCACATATCTTGTTAAACTTATTTTCCATATCGACAATGAAGTGAAAGTTCCCACTTCTTCCCAGAATTGTTCATTAAAATTATACCTATCAATGTGTGGAATTTAAAAAATATAATGGTGCTGCATTCACCATCTGAAGAAGTATTTATTATTTATCATTTATTCTTAAAAAAGAAGGAAAAAATCAAAATGATACGACACGGTCCTTGCTGGGCACATTCTCTCATCTAAAGTCCCTCTTTCTCATAAGGGGATAATAGAACTGAAAATGACTACTGAGTTTTATTTTAAGCAGTCCAGGTGCTGGCATAAGAACAATTCTTCCTGTGGGATGATAGGTCTGCAGTGAACTATAGCTTTTATTTCAGCACTGGGAAGACAGTCATATTCAGACAGCTGAAAATGAATTCCAGCAGAAAGCTATAAAAGACACAAAGCACACTTGTCATTGATTTTTCCCTGCTGTCCCATGGAGCGAGATTTTCATCTGGGTTAAGGTGGTAGAGAAAGTTAAAATGCTGGAGATACTTAACCTCTCTGGAGTCTCTTCAGGGTTTGATTTAGCTGCAGATGCCACAGTTCTCAAGCAAAAAGAATGGTCTCATAATGTTAAAGCTATCCCTTGGGTTCCATCTTTTGACACATTAAGCCATGATCATGAGTCTGAGCCTGGACCAGGGATGATAGATGAAAGAGAGTTATGAGCATATAGGTCTATACTTTGTTTTCTGTAGCTTCAAATGATTTCTATGGGATGCAATAGGGACTGGCCATATGTGCCCTGTCTCCTAGCTCATATTTTACTAGGGAGATTCTGTTAATATAGAAAGCCTGTAACAAAAGACATATCCACCAAATATTTGGTGAATAAGATGTTTCTTTAGCTGGAGTCTACTGTTTCCAGTTGTCTCAGTAAAACTGTACAGAATACATGGTTGTTAGCCAATATCACTCAGTCTGTAGCACTTCAACATCATGTGACACATTACAGCCTCCTTTATGTTAGCAGTGTGGAAGGTGGATTGTTATTAAACTGGACATAATAGTTAATCTCATGCTATTTATAAAAATAAAGTTAACCCCAACTGTCTTGTTCTTTAGAGAAACAATGTTATATCCATTGATGGTGTTTAAATAATTAATTGTGTTTGTGTCACAAGACATTATTATCTCATACTTCAAATATTATATTGTTTTTACTTTATGAACTTTCTTCAATTTTCACTTTTTTCAAATTCATCAGTTATGATTATTTCTAGATTATAAAAATATTCATGTATTGGCATTCACTAATCTCTCCCATTAGCATATCTAAACCCTTGCATTTAAAATTAAACATGCATGAAGTCACAGCTCTCTATGGCACTAATTAGAATCATTAGTGTTTATTCAATTAGGTGGGTTTCATGATAATCATGGACAGGTATTGTTCTGGGGTTTTTCATCCCTACAATAGCTTCTCAGGAGAGTTATCAACATTTTATAAATGCATAATTTTTTTAAAAAAAACTGGCATGTTGTTATTTAAGTAAGGCAAAATGAATGACTGACACCTCCTTACCCCTTCCTTTTCAGTAGTTTTTGGACCCAAGATATCAGCTCATGCATATCTGTGGCCTGGAGGGATGTTGTTACATGATGACCACTGATAAAAAGTTGTGAAGAAAAGGACACAGAAGGGCAATATCAAGTTTATAGTTGCTTTTCTTTTTACCAATGTTTAGCCTTTCTTTTGTTTTGTTTTATCCCATTATCCCATATGACTTGTAACAGGTTATCCTAGAAAAATTCATGTGCTTGTCCCTTTGTAAAATATTGAACACGGCACAGCAACCACATCACAAAAACCCAAATCACAAAGTAATGCCTAGGTGACCCCTGTTATTGTTGGACAATCTTTGCAGGTGGTGTAGCTAGTGTGTAGCCAAAGATTAAGTCTAAGTAATTTTAAAATTCCTACTCAATTTCACTTTTTTCTTAGTTCCTATTGAAAAACTATTTGGGCCCAACATTGGCATAAAGAAAAATAATATATATTTACAAAGCTTCTATTTAAGTAGAGTTGACATGTAGATGCCAAGAATATAATACAGAAGTTTATATCATCTTAGTAGTAAAAAGGAGGAAGAAAAAAATATCTCAATTAAACGATGGTTGCAAGTGAGTTCTGAATTACTGTACAGTGAAACCTCGCATAACTAGCGTTTTGTTTAGCGAAAAACTCACATAACGAGCAAGTTTTTCGCTAAGCAGTCTGACTCGCATAACAAATTTCTCGCTATGCGAGTCAGACTTTTCCCTATGGAAAAACTCTCATAACGACAGTTTCTATGGGGAAAACTCGCATAGCGAAAAACATTCGTTAAGCGAGTTTTCCATATAGAAATGCTCGTTATGTGAGTTTTTATGTTATCCCAACATTGGCATAAAGAAAAATAATATATATTTACAAGGCTTCTATTTAAGTAGAGTTGACATGTAGATGCCAAGAATATAATACAGAAGTTTATATCATCTTAGTAGTAAAAAGGAGGAAGAAAAAAATATCTCAATTAAATGATGGTTGCAAGTGAGTTCTGAATTACTGTACAGTGAAACCTCGCATAACTAGCGAGTTTCTGAGACTAACACATTTTAAGCCAGAAAGAGACTGAACCAAGCTGAACAATTGAAATCTCAGAACAGAGAGTCAGGCTAAAACTACTGGGCCACCCACATGTGGATCTCAGCAAATATAATATATACAGAGGAGTTTTTGAAGGGAAGAAACATTTAGCCTTCTGATTGGCTGCTTAGATTCAAAAACTGGCAATGACTATATTTGTTAAATGCTAGCCCTTCCCATCTCCACTTTAGTGTACAAAACAAACAAAAGCATGTTAGGATTGCCTGCTCCAATCTCCACAATGATGCTGTGACATAAAATCTGCCCTTGAGTTTACATTTAGTTCTGTGCAAATGGCTGCCACTTTTAGAACCAGTCAAATTGAGAGCAGGACAGCCGAGAAAGAGGCAAAGTCAAGGGTCTGTACAACAACTATAACAATCAACAACAAAGGAGGTCTATTTTTAGAAACAGATACTACAGTGGTGGACACAGAAATACTGAATCCATATTCACCAGTTCATGTTTTGTTACGGACTTGAATATTAACAATGACCTGCACTTCTTCAGGCACAGAGGGAAGAGCAGATTGCCTCAAAGAACTACTGACTCAATTGTAAATAATGAAGCAGAGTCTAGGCCTAGGAGAGGTGCATGTGTGTTTATATGTTTATTTGTTTGTTTAAGTAATGAAAAATTAAACCTATCTTCATTAATTTTGATTTTAAAATCTGAAGTAATAAGCTAAGAGAGATAGTAATTCCATGGAATAACATGACCACCATTGCATACCAGAATGGTATGGACAAGTTTGTCCAGACATGTAATCACATCACTCCATCTTTGTCTGTGTTCATCTAAGTTTTTATTCATCTAATTCTAAATAATATCTAATATTCAATGCAGCAACTGAGAAATGACACCTTTCATTTTATAAAAAGTGAGGATGAAAAGAAGGAAATTAGATTGGAAGTGAAAGCTTTATTATCACTTTCCATTGTGTCCCCCCTGAATAATAAAAAAATGCAACTTAATATATTTCAAAATAAACATGTAAGAAGTAGAAGCACAGTCCCAGGGAGCATACTACTTTGAATTTGCTTTGTTCCCATGTCTCCATCAATTTTGTTAATTGGAATTAAGCATCCCATTATGATTGCACTGTGCTTTGAAGTGAGATTTTAGAATAACATGGACTGAAACCGCCTCCCAGGTGGGCTTGAAAGTTATTAAGAGCAAGATGCCTCCAGAGATTAAGACTAAATGATTGTAAAATAAAATGCTGTTGCATTTCCCTACACTTAAAACCAATATTAAAAATGTGAACTACACTGAAATCTGGTTGTTGTTGTGTGTGTTTTTTTGGGGGGGAAATGGTTGGAAAATATGGGCATCACAATATAGCTTGGGTGACTAGCACAACTGGTTCTTATGGAGGAGAAAGACAGCATAGAGTATACAATAGCTATCTTGATCTTAACAACAACCTAAATGATGAGTACATGTTGATATAGTGTATTTAAAAAAAAAAAACACACACACACAGATTTTGTAACCAAGAAAATACCTGTAGAAGTATATGTATGTAGTGGAACCTTGGTTAACGTAATTAATGCATTCTCCAGGACGTTTCTTACAGTGAAAATTACTTTAACTGGATTTCCCATAGGAATGCATTGAATGCAATTTTCCATATGAATGCACTGAAAACCAATTAATCCGTTCCAAAAAAATTAATAAATTCTGTTAACTGAGCCACTATTTTCTATGGATTTCCTTTTGTTATACAATTTTTATGTTAACTGAGGCATTTGTTAACCAAGGTTCCACTGTATATATCGCATAAAATTTGTATCCTCTGCCAAATACCAGAGTTTAAGAAAACATAAGTGTAAGTTTTTCATGCCAAAACCAGATTTTTTCCCTCTTGCTCCTGAAAAAAGAGCAGGTCTTTTTGCTCTCACGCGGGAAGAAGAATATTTTGTAGCAGCTTCCCGTTTTTTGACAGTCTCAAGTCTCACTCAAAGATACATTTCCACTGAGATTGAGAAAGTGGATGAATATTTATTAGATCAACAGTGGCATGTTCAGATATATTGGTCTGCAACACATCAGATCAGATGCTCTTGTGCCAAAATTCCTGCTGTCCAGTCATGTCTCTACCCCATCTACCAGCAATATTAATTGATGAAAATGAAAAGTGAGGCAGGGAACAATCCTCTCTCTCAACCAGTGAGATAAATTTTGACCTAGTTTATCTGAGCCAGATGAGTGAGGCAGCATGATACTTTCTCACCTGGATAGGTTCTTTGCAATGGTCTGATCAGCCTGTCCTCCCCCCCCCCCCCACTGTGCATGTGAATCTGGGTTTACAAAACAAAGAGACACTAGTATTTTGAATATTGTAGGAGACATGCCTAGAAAAGAGTTTCTGTGTCCTGGTCTCTTGTGATGGCAAGATCTCTTGTAGGGCTTGGAGAAGCTTCATCAGGATATCTCCCTATGTTAGGTGTGTTTATCTTGACCAAGTTCTTCCCCTCTCATGCAACATCACTGAGAACCACAATGTGTTGTCATAGCTTATAGTTCCAATAACCATTTTTAGGACAGTTTTAAAGCAGATATTTATAGAAACCCAACCAGCTACCATTGGGAAGGATATCAAAGAGTAAACAAAACAAAAGATTAAAAATACAGACTAACTCCTGTATTTTAATGTTAGCTTTCGTGGATCAAGTCCACTTCATCAGACATAAGAGTGAATATCACTGGGAAGGAAATATATATAATGTACTGATTCTCTTGGAAGTGGCAAACTCTCCTTCATTGGAAGCTTTTAAACAAAAGTTGAATGGCTATCTGTCAGAAATTCTTTAGATAGGGGTTTCTTGCTCATTGACCCTTGGAGTATATATATTGCATAAACTCAGAAGCACTTTGTGTATCAGTCAGCTATTAGAAACTCAGAATCACAGGACTATAGAGCTGGAAGGAACTCCAAGGGTCAATCAACAAGAACCCCATATCTAAAGCATCCCTGACAGATAGCCATCCAACTTTTGTTTAAAAACTTCCAATGACGGAGTGTCTGCCATTTCCAAGGGAATCTTGCATTGTTAAACAGCTCTTACTATCAAGACATTAAACATAACTTGTAATCCAAATATTATTTCTATTGCTTTGGTTCATAATCTCTGAGTCATCAGAAAAAAACTTGCTTCGTGTCTCACATTATGGTGTTTCAGAAAGCTATTTTGTCATTTTTAAGTTTTCTCTTCTTGATTTCTTTTTCTTTTGTCCAGCTTGGTTGGACTCTTCTGAACAACTTCTTAAGAACCATCTTGGTCGCTCATGCCCAGAACTGGGCAAATTATTCCTAGTGATGTCTGACCCCAGCAAAATGGAGAGGTCCTAGCCTTTCCCTCAATTTTGATACTGTTATTTCTGTTGACACAAGCTATTACTGTATTAGCTGTTTGTTGTTGTTTTGCTTCTGTAACACACCAGGGTTGCAAAATAAAGCTCCTGCATACTCTGGAAGCATGGTTGCTGGTCAGGAATAGGAATGTTCCCTTTCATGTTTCATGTTATCTGTGGCTTTTATTTCCAGTATGCATTGCTACCTACAATGCTGGTGCAGCTTTATTTTTTCTCTTTACATTTCCCAACACAACTGTTGTCACAATCTGCCATCTTCACTGGCCAAAAGTATCCATTAGGAGGTTGTGCTATCTGATACAGTGGCTCCTACACATTTCAGACCAGAATTTGGACCAGAATGAAGGGAAGATGTGTCTCAACAAAGATGAAGGATATGGGGAAAATCAGAATTACTTGGGCCTTCTGTTTGATCTGGCTGAACATACTGCTACATATACTGTCTTGTTTGCCTGTGGCCAAAAGCATCTCAGTGTAATGTCTACTTTTCCTTATCACCTACTTACTTGTATATATTTCAAAATGTAAGGATAGGAACCAATTAAAGACAAAACAACCATCTACATGATAACTCTTAACATGTTTCACATGGCATGCTTCCAACCCCTTTCCTGGCACATCAGGATGGTTCCTTTCTAACCAATCACTTGGACACTCAGATTATGTATTGAAATCATGGGCCTATCAGGATAAGGCCCTACTACATCCACTGCATAATGTAGTGCACTGGGCTCTTCTAATCAAGACAATGACAGATCATCAATCAATATATTCAGAAATACCTAATCTAGGGCTATTGTTGTTTGCCCTAAATTCCCAACATGTTTGACATATCTTTGCCGATAGAAATGGTTCAACAAATAGGAAAAAAAGTTAGATTATCTATACCAGTGGTTCTCAACATGGGGCACATACCCCACAGGGGGACTTGAATTCCCAGAAGCCTGAGTCAGTACACTGCCTGATCAGTGCTTTGGGGAATTGAGTTAGGCTTCGGGAAATAGAAATCCAAAAACTAAAGTTTGGGAAACACTGATCTATACAAATGGCTGGTGAAAGAAGATGCAATTTCCTTCTATTTCACTGTTGGCCAATTTCAACTGACAGTTATTTCAGTTGCTTTGGAAATTATTAATTGCACTTAAGTAGTTTGTTTGCTGTGTTTTCTTGCTCTACTCAGCTTTCCCCCCTTCTTTTTCTTTCAGTGTTATGGTTGTAAAAAGGTAGAAAGACAGATCTGGTACTGTTCTGAAATGATCGAGTGAGGTTCATGTGTAGGTAGATAATTTAACCTCAGTGCCCCCTATCCATTATACAGATCTGTTCCCTTATCCATAATATTGTGTTATATTTCTCTGCTTACCAGTTCTTGTTTAATTATTTCTCATGGTTATTTGTGGAGAGATATTATCAAAAAGTTGATTGGTTTTCTGAAGCAATATCTGAGCCAAAATATGAGTTTGGAAGGCTAAATGGACACATGGTTGCTTTAATCATCATGAAGAAGGAAAGCTTGAATCAATTAATAGATCAATTTAGACTGTCTCATGAACCAAATCATAAAGCTTGTCTTTGGCATGGAGGAGTAAAATTTGTTCTTTTGCTAAAACAAATTAATTGCAGAATGTTTTTATGAGGCTCTGTAGAGGTTCTAAATAAGGTCACAACAAGGGTGAAAAGGCAGATAATTATGGAAAGCTTAATCACAGATAATTAAGCAACTATTCTGCGAACATAGGACTAACTCACTGTATTTTATTGAATACATATTCTAAACTGAGTTCCCATCTTGTCCCTACACTTAAGAAGCTAGTAACATAGTCAGACAAGGATGCTCAGCTTTTGAAGTGAAGGGCCCTTCTTTTTCCACTGTTGACATACTGACAAACATCAACAGCATGATTTCTAAACAACATTTGAGCAAGAAATGGAAGATATAGAGCTTCCTTCAACCCTCTTTACACAAGGATTCTTTAAAGGGTGAATCATGTTACTATAAAGAGATGGGAAAAGTATTTTTTTTTCTGGGCTGCATCTCACAGAATGTCCCAGCCATTATGGCTACAATGTTTCTAGGACTCACAATTAAAAACAGTAATGTTTTCCATCTCTGTGATCAGCATGGGTTGCTTCGGCAAGGAGAGCGGCATATAAATTTGAATTTAATAATAATAATAATAATAATAATAATAATAATAATAATAATAATAATAATAATAATAATAATAATAATAATAATAATAATAATAATAATAATAATAATGATGATGATGATGATGATGATGATGATGATGATGATGATGATGATGATGATGATGATGATGTGGGACTGCAATATTGGCCTCTCCCACAGCATAAGCTATGTTGATTTTTCATTTCCAAACCTTAAATGTGGAAGTCTGAGCTAAGTAAGTCAAAATGAAATTCTTATGTGAGTGGAATTCCTAAATAGCTAAACACATGGTTGTATGATATCTCTGTGTAAATAACTGCTTGCATGTGGGTTTGAAACACCCTGTTGATATGTGAATGCCCTGGAGCACTACCAGGAGTATACTTAGTGCCAATGCATGCCAGTAGCACAGTTCTGTCCTGTGATACTTATCCTGCCCTGCTTTTGATACTACTTTGTGATAATTGTTTGTTGCTGTTTTGTAAGCACTAACAATTATTTTTCTGAGGCCATCATTTTGCATGTATCAGAACTGGGTTTATTATTCTAGTTAACTGAGGTCTTTACCTAAATCAGAGATTGTTTACTCACAGGGTAGGATCTAAATTTGAGGGAACTACATAAAAATAGCAAGTTAGCTCATTGTGACACATTCTTTTGGAGATAAATCATTAAGGTTTAGGTGGGCTTTTGTTTTACAGAATGACATAAGATTATTGAGAACAACAATACCTACTATCCACTGGTCTATACTCCTCACACTGCTTGGGTTGTTAGATGGTTCTGCAGAAGACAAAATTGTGATCACTAGAGAATGCTTAAAGGTATCAGAATAGTGTCTCTGCTATACACAATCTGTTAGCCATCTTGTTCAGAGAATCTCTTTGTGGTTTTAAGGCTACACTTTTGTAGGGAGGTTATAAGAAGTTAGTAAATCACCTGTGTGTGTACCCCAGATTGCTAATACCTGAACAGTTTTCAAGACAATGGTATCCACCAAAAATGTTGAATTGGCCAAATAGTCCAGAGTCTAGCCTAACAACATGATTAAGAGGAAATTTCCATCTTACTGGCTGAAGACTGTCCCCACCTATTGTTAGACAACTGTAAAGGAACCTCCAAGAGACTCAATTGTGAACAGAGACCCACACTTTGAATCCAGATTCTGTCAGTCTGCATGCCAGTTGTGTAAATGGGTATTTCAGCATCTTGTCAATTGGCTACAATTTATCATGGCAAGTTATTAAAGTCTTACTTAAACACTAATAACATTGTGAGCAGTACCCCAGAGCCAGTTACATGAATATTTAGATCAAGGAGATCATTGAATCTTCCCTAATAGTCTATGTTCAGTTGAAAGTAAAGATCCATAATAATTCCTATTATTGAGTCTTTAGATTTTGATCCTTCATTATAGTAGAATGTGATCCTGCTATGAGGAAGGCATTCCTATCGCTTAAGGGTGAATAGAATCTGTCCTCAGTTGCAAACAGTTGTTTGTCACCATTTCAAACAATAGTCATAATTGATATTCTATGTTCTGCATGAAGTTTAGTTTAGTTTAGTTTTCTTATTTGATGAGATGCCAAGTTGATTCCAATTTATAGTGGTCTTGCCAAGGCATACTAAGTAGAAAGGCTTCAGAAGTTGTTTACCAGACCCTCCTTCTGGTGCCGATCTACCACTTGCCAGAGGCTACACAGATGGCAGGGCATGTAACCTCATCAACCATATAAGATATGCATTATCTCAGCTGGCTCCTCTTCCAGGAGTGATTCAAAACCTAAACCTGTGGTTCTGAATCCAACAGCTGCAACCCCTTGGGTTGTACTATATAAAAATATGGATGTTTATTCTTGGATTATATCTCTTCTAAGGGAGCAGGTTGGCTGTACATGATTCCTTTAATTTGGCACTCATGAAATATTAAATGTGTTACTTTCCTTGTGGGAGAATGGAGAAATAAAGAAGCATATTCAGAAAACTTTTAAAAAGAGGTTAAATGCTAGCTGGAATATTTTTAAACCTATTGTATAGAAATTCAACAATATATAAGTGATATCACAAGGTTACATCTCTCTAACATAACAAGAGCTTGACCTATGATCTCAAAATCATCTTATCTACAATTCTCAGGTATAGGCCTTGACATTTCTACAAATGGGTACTGTTGACCTGGAATTCCTACTTCCAACATGCATAGTACTTTGGAACTCAAGCATGAGAGCACTTACATTAAAGCAACATTTTAATAATTTTGTTTTCTTATGTATTAGTTCTACAAAGTTGACTTGACTTGTTCCTTGAGGTGGCTTCTTTACATTTTTCATTTGCCTTTTAAAACTACAGTTTACAACCTGGGAAAATTTAGAAATGTTGGAGAAAGCAAATAGAATATGTTTTTTACATGAGTGGCAAAGTCATTGTCAGAGGAAGGAATGGAAAGAAAAGTGGAAGAAAGCTGAATGAATTAATGAAACAGCACAACCTTGAACACACCATGGGCTTCCATTTATAACCAGATAGAAGCCGCAGGGCCAGGCCTGATTTACATATGCATTTACATTTCTTCAGTGGAATCAGTTTCTTTAATTACTGTTAAGTTGCTCGAGGCAAGATTTCCATTTCTATTATAGTATAAAAAACTGTCATGATGCATCTTTATTTCTGTTTAAGCAGCAAACCAGAAAGAGAGAGAACTGTGGCATCTCATAAAATGGGAGAAAGATAATTTATGTACTAATGAATAGCACACTCAAAACACTACACCTGTTGAAGCAGCTTTTTCTGGATTCAAAAGTAGTCACTCAAACAAGTACTGATTCCATTAATCTTTGAGTTCCCACTCATTCAGATGAAACATATTGTCTTTCAGAGACAGAAACTGAGAAACTTTTTAGTCCATTGCAGCGGAACTCATGAATACTTCTCCAATCTCTGCTTTGGTTTCTGTTTGGAGCACCCTGGAAACTCAGGTGGTGCCAGAATAGAGAAGACCCAAGACAGAAGAAATAGGTAGGATATACAGACTACCAAAAGAATTTTCAAAATGAATAGAGGGAAAAGAAAAGAAGAAAACCATCACTAAGGATGGGAAGTGCTGCTTTTCCCCACATTTGAATATTTAGTCTTCATTTCCTCCCCCCCCCCCCCCGGTTAAAATAAAACATCTTAGTACTGTACTTTCTTCAAAGAAGAACTGAAACAAAACTGTGTAGAAACATCACCCATATGCATTGCTATTTTTTTTCTGCCACTGAACATGCTTAGTCCAGCTTCCAACAGCTCATTCTTCTAGAAATTTCATATATAGGTGCAAACTTTAGAATCTCCCCATGTCTTCCAATACTTTCCTCTTGTGAATGGATGTTATTTTGAGCATATAATGATCCTCTTGTAGAACAGGGCAGCCATTAGTATATAGGAGGTCTCTCTTCAATACACAATAAACATTCAAAAAGATGAATCTCACTGCAAACTATCATACATGGGGAAAGAGCTACAGTATTCTCTTTTAATGAGGGTGAGAAAGACTAACTGTTACCCTCAAAGTTTGTGTAGGAACTAAGCATAAAGAAAACCACAAAGTGAGAAAAGATGTCGACTTGCACTGTAAATATTTTTTGCTCTGTTTGGCACAGTTGAGGAAAGGACATATGTGTTTGGAAGCAACATTTGAAGAGCATGCTGCTCCCTTTAAAATGGTGCACACACTTTTAAAAGGACAGCTTCCCCCTCTTTTTCAGGTTGTCAGAACTGTTAAGTCTTACTGAACATTTCTGCTCAATGAAATTAAAAGGATACCACACACACCCTGCAGTTTTCCTTTTTATCTATGGCTGGTATTGGGGTGCATGTATCACATAGGGACTGCAGTAGCTCAATTGGTTAAGATGCTGACTGGATGGCGGGAGGTCAGCAGTTTGATTCCTGAGTACTGCAGGACGGAATGAGTTCCCATCCTCTGTCCCAGCTCCTGCCAACCTAGCAGTTCAAAAGCCAAAAATTGCAAGTAGATAAATAGTGACTACTTCTGTGGGAAGATAAACAGCATTCTGTGCACCTGTGCACCTAAAGGTCACCCTTGCTCGAAATTCAGTTGTATCTGGCTCTAGGGTTCAGTGCTCATCTCTGTTTCATAGCTGAAGAGTCAGTGTTGTCCGCTTCTGCAGACATTTCTGTGGTCAAGTGGCAGGCATGACTAGACACCGGAGCACACAGAATGCCATTTATCTTCCCACTGAAATGGTCCCTATTTATCTACTTGCAATTTCTTGCTTTCAATCTACTAGGTTGACAGGAGCTGGGACAAAGACAGGCGCTCATTCCATCCTGCAGTATTCAGGGATCAAACTGCTGACCTGCCACCTTCTAGTCAGTGTCTTAGCCACTTGAGCCACTGCAGTCCTTACTTGGGACTTAAGAACCAAATTGTCAATATATTGTTGGTCTTAGTCTTGTTATTGGGTGAACAAATGGCTGTAGAACTGAAGTTGAATGGAAGCTGATTTTCATGATTAGATGACTTGTACAATTTGGTTTGACTTGACAGTTGTTTTTGCCAAGGAGGGATGTGCAACTATTCCAGTGTTAATTTTGTTGTATTTTCCAAACCCCACCTACATAATTTTCTTGATGTTTTTATGTTGTATTGCAGTGTGAGATTTTGTGTTTGTAGCACAGAGATTCAAGCACAATTTTTTTGCAAATGTTTCTCAAAGTGTGCGTTTCTTCACACATTTTATCTAAGTTACATATTGAAACCTGTACTTTAATTTACAGATTAAAATATGGACAAATAAATGCATTCATTATTTTGTTCACACTTTTCTCTTGTAAAAGGTTTTTATAAGCATAGCTAATGTGTGAATTCTTGAGGTCAAATGTGTTACTTCTCTCAGTGAGTTTTAAGAGATGTGAAATGGCCACTTTCATCAAAGCTGCAGAAGCCAACACTCTTTTCTATCTCAGTTTGCCCTATTATGCAAAGTGAAGCAGTGATCTTTGGTCACAAAAAGATATGGGGAAGGTGTCCTGTATGCCATACATTGATTGTAGGCGAATCAGGGTACTTAATTTCAAAATATCAGGATTTCTGATTATTGTGCAGTTGAGTCATGTGTTACTCTGTTAAGGGCTTTCTTCTTCCTGCTGAACTCAGATGTGATCTCACAGTTGCAAAACGGAGAGAAATATCCCCAATCACAGCATGTTTTCAGCAGACAGACACAGAGACAAAGATGCAGATAGAGTTCAACACTGTAGTTTTAGGCTTTCCTTGGGTGTGTGGATATAGGAGCAATCATGATGAACATTCACTCTTTAAAAACTGCCATTACACTATGACTACCAGCCAGCCAGAGAAGCCTGCCATTTTCAAACTAGCTTGCTGGCTTCATGTAGCATAGGGAGCACTGTCCAAAAAGTGAAGTTGAAAGGTTTCATTACTAGTCCCGTCAGGTTCTCTACAGGGAATGAGATAGAGAGCAGCACACTGATCTTTGTCTCAGATGTCAAAATGTCTTGGAGCTCTGGCTGTTCTCTGCAGGGTGGTAAACTTAGTCTCACTAAGAACACCTCAGGAGGTAAGGCACTGGCAGGTCAAGTCAAGGTGTTTTTGAAGAAAATGAATTATCTCACTCAATTTCCATCTGGATGCAAACTTGGGTTTGGCACTGAAACAGCCTTGGTTCCCTGATGGATGGTCTCTGCCAGGACGAAGACAAGGATAGTAACTGATTTATTTTATTTTAAAAAAATATTTTTAAACATCCTTCATCTATACAAATGAGGGTACTTTGGATAAAGAATGGCCAAAATTGGTCTCACATATAGAAAAAAAGACAATAAAAACTGCATTATCAGAAGAAAGCAATGGAGAATCCACTAAAATCGAGCAAAACTTAATAGTACATTAAAAATTCAAATGCCTGATAAATATAATTATGAGTATATTGTAGTGTAATATACTTATTGCATATATTATATAATATGCTTAAAATATATTGAAAATAAAATGTCTGCTAAGAGAATAAAGGGAAATGGACCTTGTGCCAAACAACAACAAGAACAGCAACATTACAGTTCTCTAAAACAAAGTCTTGTGATAGTCTTCAATACCTCCAAATGAAAGAGACGTCTCTGAAGTTACAACAATTGGGAACAGATTTCACAAATTGCAAGATGTGAGGAAATAAATAGTACTGAGGATGCAAAGAGGGTGATGAAGCTTTGTGTAAGGCATACACTCTTCATTTTGACTCACACATTTTCAATTTGGCATTTCCTCTGCATTTTTTCAGATGTTTTGCATCTTATTTGGTTGCGGTGTTGCTGTTGGCAAAGTATGACAACTTCATCAACTTTAGACTGACCCCACTTCCATATGCTCTTTCACTTCCTCCTTCTTTTTATCAATTTGTACTCCTTCAAGGTAAAAATATGTACAGACCAGTTTACCACTTCAAATTTAATAGAATATAGATAAATCAACAAATGGTAAGTAATCAGCAGAATAAAAGAGTAACAAGTAAAAAACCAGTAACAATTGTCACAAACTAAAAGCTTGAACTTTTCTTTTAGGATTTTTTGGAATAGTAGCCGTGTTAGTTAGCCATATCAGAAAACAAAACAAAATAAACAATACAAAATAAAAAACACCATAGCACTTTAAAGACTAAGTGCTATATTTTTATTGTTAGCTTTTGTGGATCAAGTCCACTTCTTCAGACAAGGAGTGAAACTTACAGGCATGGTTTTTATGCACCAAATTCAGGGGTCAAAGCAAAGCACAACAATACAGCTTCCCACAGCCATCAGCAACAATATCCAGATTAGCTATATTGTTGTGCTTGCTTGTTTGTCATTTTGCTTGAACACACGCTTCTCCCTTTGACCCCTGAATTTGGTGCATAAAAACCATGCCTGTAAGTTTCACTCCTTGATTGAAGAAGTGGACTTGATCCATGAAAGCTAACAATAAAAATATAGCAGTTAGTCTTTAAAGTGCTACAGTGTTTTTTATTTTGTTTTGTTTATTTTGTTTTGTTTTCTGATATGCTTTTTCTTTTAGAGAGTCTTCAACCTATGTGTAAAGTAGGAACATAGGAGAATTCCATTTGGTTCATTTAATTGTGATCTATTTAATTGACACCACCACTAACAAGGCCAAAATGTCCTGCAGATCCAGAATGTGATAGGCATAACATGACCCAGCTTCCTTTCTTAAAATGAAGATCTTGAAGGTTGAGTCCAAAAATTCCTATCCAACCTCAGAGGCAACCCAATAAGCATTTTTAAATGCAGGGTGCACCATCTGAATTCCAGAGGCCAGAATGAAGCAGGTGGCGATCTTATAAACTGTGCGACCCCAACCCTTTACCATCAGGCTTCAACATTAGACTATCATCCTTGCTAATGCCTCTTCATTCTATGAGTAGGTAACCCTCTTCTTTTAGGCAGCCAAAAGAGGCAAGAATCCAAAGGGTGATATTTTACCAGTTTTTAGCATTGATCAAAATTCATTTTTTCCATAAACTTGATGAAAGGAAGGATAAAAGAGGAAAGGACATTGATGGATTTGCTTATACACAAGAGACAATCACATGAGTAGGAGATATACAGTATCACCTGGAAAGAGCATGCATTGAATGAATGAATAATGTGTGATATGCTAGGTTTCTAAAATATTGATCTGATATGCGTCCACCAAATCAAAACAGATTTGCAATCTATGTTTACAATCAAGTATTGTTTCTGACCCATTCCATTTCATTCTTTTCTGTCTTGAACCAAACCCCAGAATGTCCTACTTTAATTTCAAGAGAGGGCACTGGACTTCTCTAGCAGAAAATTGTAAGTCCTTCACCAAATTACATATTCCATGATTATTCAGAATGCTTGAAAGCCAGTCATATTCGACTCTAGGGTTCAGTGTTCATCTGTTTATAACCAAAGAGGCAGCACCATCTGCATTTGCAGACATTTCTGTGGACATGTGGCAGGCATGCCTCAACACTGGAGTGCATGGAACGCTGTTTACTTTCCCACTGAAGTGGTCCCTATTTATCTACTTGCAATTTCTTGCTATCGAACTGCTAGGTTGGCAGGAGCTGGGACAGAGATGGGAGCTCTCTCCATCATGCAGTACTTGGGAATCAAACTCTGAACTTCCAGTCAGTGAGATTAGCATCTTAACCATTTGAGCCACTGCAGTCCCCTCAGAATTCTTTACTTTATTGTAATGATATAGTGTAAATGTTACTGCTAAAGAAGCATACTCCGATGTAATGGAAGAGGTGTGAGAGAAACTGTTTTTAAAAATATTTTTTATTAATTTTAAGAAGAAAAAATAACAAGACAAAAAAAATCAAACAGTACTTTTCAATACAGCACAAAATACAATACAATACATACAAAGAAAAATAAACCTTTCCATACTGATCTCATTTTAGCAACTCTTTTATCAAGTGTATACTCTTTATATATGTATCTTTCATAATACATAACCCCTTGTATATTTATATATAGATATTTCAGTAAATATATATCTTGTTTATAACATTCTAATATAATAAAAAAAGTTCTCATTGAACAACACAATAATAATATATGAACCATAAGGTAAAAAAAATCACCAGTGATATTTACAATGCCCTGGCGATTACGATTTTCCATATTGAACTCTTATTGTTTCCAAAACCTCAATTAACTAGGTGCTGGTCTGCCACCTTTACCCTCAATCTACGTATACTCCAGAAAGAGAAACTGTTTTGACACCCCTATGTAAATTGGAGGCTCCTTTTTGAATTGACTTTAGGAATCCTTAAGAAATTATCTTTAAGAATTCTGAGCTTTCCCTACTGGATTGACATGAAGATCAAACATCTGTTAGAGACGATCTATCACACATTCTTAGTCTAAAGGCACAGTTATGTTCTCATTAATACAGCAAATAAATATTTTCAGAGATATTAATTTTTACATAAATATCATCCTAAGAGAAATTATACTGAAAGTGATGTTTTAAAATACAAAATTAAATGCTGTTTTTCTGTCTTGTTTTATTATGGAAACAAGAGGGAACAGATTAATGGATAGAAACATGCAAAGTTTCACTAACAGGGAAAAATACTGATTCAGCCATCCTTACTTGGCAGTACTTGACAGATTAGATAGTCTAAAGCAAGGGCAATATGTATATGTCCACCACAAGCCTGGGTTGTGTCTAAAATAGTGTAGAAAAGCATTGACCAAGATAACTTATTCTATTGCATTCTATTCTGCCTTCCCAGAAGACTTATGGAAAATTTGAATGCAGCATATGGAAAGAAAGAGAAAATGCAAGGATATCTCTTATCTTTTATTTCTTTTGTGAAATTATGGCTAATTAGACTTTGCGGAGTGACCTAGGCAGACTGAGAACAATCTAGTGAGTTGTCCTTCGTTTAGTGGGCTATGTGAGTTTTAATGAACATCATCTGTACGAGTTGAACCAGAATGTGGCATAAAGCATGGGAGGAATGGAATAAAAATTGAGACTTGCTTCAGTGGGTTGATAGGACCATGGTCATAATTATCAGAGTCTTGTTGAAAGGCTCCTCTGGAGCAACAGTTAGCTCAGTGACTCCCTGTTTTGACTTAAAGAATGATCAGTTAAACACAAATTCATACAGATGTCATTTTCCTTGTCTTTTTTTACAATAGCTTTGAATTTCCCTTCCTTTGTATTAGATGAGCTTTTTAAAGTTACACTACATGATTTCACAGTTCCCTGTTATGTACTTTTCTGGGATCCATGCTTCCAGTTGTTAGGAAAATAATAATAATGGATGCTTCCTACATACATGTTTGGCCAATTAGCATTGTACTCATCTCACTGTCTTTATTGACTGGCCAGAAGAACAAAGTATCTGCAGTCTTGCTAAAAGGCTTGTTTCCTCATGGCTTCTACTTAATTAATTCTGGCAGTAAAAATCCCCTGCTTGGGAACGGTGACTGTCATCACAGCATCTGAACAGTCTTGGCTTTGAATGCTTGTCCAGTTTCAACTGAAATGGTTATCACTTTAGAAGTGCAACGTGATTTCACTTATCCAAATGGACTAGAGGGATGTCAAAGACATTAGGTGGCTAAAAGTACAGATTAACTGGAGGGGTTTAAAAGGTTAAGCTGCCGTGACCTGTTCTGTACTTCCAATGCATACTGCTCAAACAGTGAGTTAGCCATGGTTATATACGGGCAAGCATTTCGCAGCTGTCATGTGGAGAACTCAGATAAAATAGTAGCTTGCAAATATTCTTTTTGATACAATATTTGCTGGCTACAATTCAAGCAAAAAGACACCCATTCCAATCAATGAGGTTAGAATTATCTCTTAATGCTGCAGTCCTATAACCACTTATTGATCTCAAGCATTTTTTTGTTTTGTTTTGTTTCGGTGAACATGAATTCAACCAGTTGAGATTTAGGAGGGATTGAGGGAGAATACCTCCTTTTCTGTGTGTATTTGTTTATCTATGATTCAAAAAGTTTTACGGAATGCTTAACCTTAGATGCTGAAATCATATTAGTGTACCAAATACATTATTCTAGTAAAACTTTGTGTCTGAGCAGACATACCTGCGAACAAAACTTGTACTTTCTTCCCAAAGAAAGCACAAATGAGAGCTAGCTATTTTGAAAACTGGGAAGTAGAATAAGCTCCCTGTGTAGCAATTTTTTGGAATAGTAGCTCTGTTAGTCTGTGGTTCAGGCATATCAGAAAACAAAATTAAAAAATACTATAGCACCATATTTATAGGGCAGAATGGAGCAGGAGGGACAGAAGTATGCCTCTATCCCAGTGACTACATATTGTCTATCAATGGATTGACTACCAATGGATTGACTCACTTCTGCAGCAGGTGTTTACCATTTATTCTCTTTTTGAGAAAAGAACCCTTACATGAAATTCCTGACTGCCCCAGATATAATTATGTTCAATGACAATAAAGTAATATAGTCTGCACAGTTGGATCTAAATCCAATGGCTATGCCTAACTTGAATTACAATTTTAAATGTTAAATCAATTTGCTTGTTTCAATGAGATTATTCTAGTTGGGTCTAGCATTTGAACTTAGGCCATCATTTAAAAAAAAATAACCATGTCTTGTTATGACTAGTTCAAAATACATAGGTAAAGAGATATGTAATTGCTTGTTGTGTATTGACCCATCCACACAAGTAGCAAAACTGCATGGGCATCAAGATAAGGTCGATATCAAACAAGGATGTTACTATTTTACTGCCTGAGGAAACTCACAAACTATGTGGAACTCAACTATCCATGCTGTGTATATCAGCTTTGGCCCTGGGCATCTCCGCAGCAGACTATGCTGCTCCTATATGGAGCACACTCACACATGTGAAACAAGTTGGCATCACTTTTAATGAAGCCATACATATAGTGACAGGATGCCTCAAACCTACACCAGTTTAAAAAAATAAACACCCTCCTTTGGTATTGCTCCACCTAAGATAAAGAGAGAAACATCAGCAGATGCTGAGAAAGCTAAGAAAGAGAATGACCCTCAACATCCTCTGAATGGATATTGGCTTCAGGTCCGCTGACTCAGATCCTGGAACAGCTTTATTGAAAGAACAAACATTCTTGAGGGTACACAAGGAAAAAAACCAAACTAGAAGATGGAGGAACTAACTCAATGGACAAGGAACAACATTAAATGAGGATATATCTGAGGAACTCAACCTTCTCTATGTCATTTGGAGCACTATGAATAGGCTGAGGATTAGAGTCCATAATGTAAGACCAACAGCTCAAATGGGTCCTGCTGGCAGTAAAGACCAAGTTGCATGAATATGGAGAGATACAAGATACGGCTCATTTACTAGTCTGCCAATTACTTCCAGAAAAGTGCAGCAATGAGGACTTAAATTTAGTTAACAACAAAGCCAAAAAAGTGGCTTCATTTTGGCAGTCCAGGGTTTGATCAGGACACAAAAGTAAATGACTGCCTGAGAGACATGCTCAGTTATTAGGAATGAATTCCAACAATAAAGGAATGGAGAAGTAAATGAGATGAAGCTGCCTCTATTTCAAAATTAATGAGCAGTATAAGAATTAAAAGAAGACCAATGCCCTCTCTTTCAAGTGGTCCAGATACTGCCTGATTAACCTATATGGGTATGCAGTGAGTACATGTCAATCAAAGAGGTTGCCATGTTCAGTCTCATGTATGTTGGTGGAAATATAATAGACAACAATATTATGTTTAATGAAAACTGTTTTTTTAAATTAATTTACACTTAATTAACAGAAATAAAACATATACACTGGCAAATATTTGTCATGCATTTAATTTATTATGGTATTGGAGAACTGAATTCTGGATACAATAAACACACAGTGATTTAAACTTATGCAATTTTAAAAACATTTTAATTAGTTTTATACAGTTAAAGCATTAATAACAAACAAACCCTGTACATTAATTGAACAAACATATACAAAAAATTACACCCCAAAGCCCCCTTTGCCTACGCATGCTGTACATAACAGAATTTACAATATTTTCCCACCATATTTAACATTCCCAGAACTTTTGTGCTTCTTGGCTGGGCTTGATGTCATCTTCACCTGATAAGGCATCTACCATATATCCCAAAACACATTTCTATTTATTATATCTTTTTTCCTTTGTATTCAGTTGTTAATGTATCATTAAGTGCCCGCTGCCAAACTTCTCTGTACCATCTCTCTTTAGTAATTTAAAACTTGTTTTTCCATTCTTTGGCTATTATTAATCTTGTCACAGTCAGCAACATAAGCAACAACTCCTTTTTATTTTTATCCAAATTAGTTTCTTCTACCTACCCCAATAGTGCTATTTTGGCATTTAGTTTTACTGTCCGCCTCATTATTTTCTGTATCTCCCTTTCTGTCAATTTCCAAAACTCTTCTGCATAACTGCATTGCCACCACATGTGTAGGAGTCACATCTCCAACATTTTCTGGCCTTGTTTTTATTTATTTGGTGTAATCTCAGTGGAGTTATATACCACCTCCTCTACTATTGTGCTCCTTTTCTTTAACGGAAAGCAATTTCATTATTCTTTGATTCCATTTGCTTTTCCATCTGTCATCATCAATTTTTACTACTAGATCATTTTTCCATATTTTCTTTAATATTATTTGTCCCCTCATTTCCTTACTTAATTATTTGTATAGTTTACTTAATATACCTTGGGAGGTAATAAGGCATCTTCTCATTTTGTATATTATTGGTTTTATTTTCTGTGAGCTGTCCAAAGTCTTTGGAGTTGGGTGGCAATACAAATTAAAAAAAAATTGTTTTAAAAAATTATTTCTTCAAATACTGTTATTTGTCTATCCTCTGGCACTTGTGTTCTTATTCCCTTGTCTCAACTCTCCTTTTACCCTACTAAACTCCAGTCAGTCAGATTCTTCACTCTTTAAGAGTAGAGTTTGAAGAAGAAATTCATAGAAATGCAGTGTTGGGGTGTGTGGGATTGATATATACACATATTACACAAGGACTTTGCAAATATCTTAGATTAATGAATAATATAAATGACAACTGAGCTTAAAATAGCTTCTTGGAATGTGAAGGGCATGGACAATGTAATAAAAAGGAGGAGGATAGAGGCTGCATTTTAAAAAAGGAAAACCGGACATAATTTTTCCACAAGAGAGGGACCAAAAATGGAGAATGGGAATAACATATACTTAGGATGAACAGCGATATAAGAGAAAACACTGGGAACATCTAAATTTAGGGGAGTAGCGACCCTAAACTTATACATTTTTATAAAAAAATATAATCAATTAGACCAGTCATTTTAAAATTATCTGGACAACAAACACATCTATGTTCCAATTTCATAGACCTTCGGAAGCCCACATATGGACCTTTGAACATTCAGCATTTAATATTAGTGTTAATCTTCATATTCAAGAAGAAAAACTTGAATTCCAGTGTGCAGCCCAACTCTTGGTTGGGCCAATATGCTGACTGTCACACTAGGTCACTTCTCGATTTTGCTATTATGGGAGTGGATAATTTTGCTGTCCCAATATATTATATTGGACAGTTTCCCAAGAAAAATGTACCACAACTTCCAGGAAAGGAGGGGGAGCAATAGAGATGTCAATGCATCCTTCTTCTTTTGTTCCCTGTGTGTTCATTTAAAAAAAAAACCCCTTTGATGGCAGGTGAACAAAACTTTAGAAAGCACTTTATAGCTTCTGATGTTGTAAACAATGACTTAGAATGCCTAGATTGTGGGTACAATTTTGTGTAAATTCTGCCACAAAACATGACTCTGTGGAACAAATGATCCATATTGATCAATCAGGGTTAAAACAAACTTGAGCAAACTGATGACCACCAAAAATGACATAGCAGATCCTTTTATGAGGATACTTTCTTGTATCCTGCTGATTTCTACCTGAGTGACTTAAACATGTATGTCTTTCTGTGTTTACAGAAAAAGAAATAGAAGTGAGAAAACATGTTTTTTGAATGGTATGATGGAATTATAAAAAAAACATAGACATCTTGCTGAAATCACTGGAAAAAAATAGATGCTATTTTTTAAATGACAACAAACAGAAATTTAGATATTAAATGGCTACAATGGATTAAAATTTTAAAAGATAGTATTGTCTAGTTTTGGTACCATATAATAAATTCCAACTTTTGAAAATATGTCACCAATAACTAAAAAGTCCATTCTTGGTCAGCTTAGCATAGACTTCTGTATTGCTGATATTGACTATCTAAAATGAAAGTGTTCCAGATGGCTTAATGCAAACAAACTAGAAAATGGTTTTGAAAGGCAGAGTAAACAACCTGAACAGCAATAGCTTGTGAAGGCAACATAGTTACTCTATTCCAATAGGCTTTGGAAAGGTGTGCAACTTGGGATGGAGGGAAAGAAAACAGTTTGCCTTTAAATATCATTTGCAATCTTTTTTATTTGTTGAGTCCCTGAAAAAGTGACAATGCAATATGAAGCATCTTCTGCTGTGTATATTTTAATGCTAAATGCAATACCTGGACAAAATATGTACATATTAGTGCATTGCATCCTGATGGAAGGAGTAGTGTAATGATAGAATGCTGAACTACAAAGGGTGTCTTGGCCATATTGGAAGATTCCATTTAAAAAAATGTTAGCTGCTACTGTGTTTTGCACTCCTGCACAACAGCAAAAAGGCAATCATTTTTGTTGTTCATCAGCAATATTGGCAAAAATCTATAGATTTTTCATGTAAAATCTGTTCAGTCACACAGTCCACTCTGACACTTTGCAACCCAATGGACCATGCTCCTCTGTCATCTGCCATTCTCCATAGCCTGCCTAGATCTATGCCCACTGCATCAATGATGCCATTAAGCCATCTCATCCTCTGCCACCCCTTCTTCTTTTGCCTTTGATCTTTCCCAGCATCAGGGCCTTCTCCAGTGAATCTTCTCTTCTCATTTGGTGGCCAAAGTACTTGAGCTTCAGCTTCAGTATTTGTCCTTCCAAAGAACACTCAGGATTAATTTCCTTTAGGATTGATTGAATTGACCTCCTTGGAGTCCAGGGGACTCTCAAGAGTCTTCTCCTGCACCACAGTTTAAAGATTATTGTTCTTCTGTGCTCATCCTTCATTATGGTCCATTTCTCACAGCCATACATTACTATTGGGAAGACCATTGCATTAATTATGCAGACATTTGTTGGCAGGATAATGTCTCTTCTTTTTATTATGCTGCCTAGGTTTGCCATAGCTTGTCTCCCAAGAAGTAAGTGTATTTTTTATTTCATGGCTGCAGTCACCATCTGTAGTGATCTTAGATCCCAAGAAGGTAAAGTCTGTCACTGCTTCAATTTCTTCCCCTTCTATTTGCCAGGGAGAGATGGGGCTGGATGCCATGATCTTTGTAAACAAATCACACTAGCAGAGGAACAAGAAAAATTACCTTAATGTTGTGTGTGATGTTGTTGGGTCTTGCAATTGTGTTGCCACAATAAATGTGGGAGCATTTGGGTTTAATCTACGCAGACACTCTGCACACATTAATCTACTTGGACAAAACAAATTTCACAAATCTTTTTACAAGAAAAGTTTTCAAATGTCAAATGTTTCCATGATTGTATCTCATCTCATATTTCATTTCCTTCCTCCTTCTCCTCCACAACCCAACTCTCACACCAGTGTGTGCTCTGTCATTAGACAGAGTGATGTGAAAGACTGCCTTGACCAGGATAAGTGATATGGATGTCATGCTGTGATGTTGAAGGCAAATAGAAGACTAATCCATTATATTGTTCCCAGAACAATCTTCATGGCTAATCACTATGATCATAGCTAATATTTGGAATCAGATACAGTAATACCTCAGATAACGTTTACCTCGGATAACGCCAAAATCGCATAACGTTAAGTAATCTGGGGAGGAGAATTGGATCGAATAACGTTAAGGTCATATGGGATGTATGGGATGTAACAACTGCTAAAGCCTGTGTGGTTACAATGTATCTCTATGGAGCTTTAACGTTATCCGATACATCCCATAGGATTTTAACATGCATCGGATAACACTAAAAATCAGATAACACCAAGACTTGTGGAACCAAGTCTTAGCGTTATCCGAGGTATTACTGTATGTCACTTGAAGTAGAAGAGGAAATGCTTTTTTAGATCTATAAGGGATCATTTAAAAAAGGGGAGGCTTACATGTCTGACAGGAGTTTCCTCAGGTTGTGCATTGTAGGCCTTGTGCCTCGGCCAGGACATTGTCAATGGTAATGCTGAGGAATAAACTGCCAATACACAGTGATTCTTTATGTGGACCAACATTTTCTCCCTTAGCTCAGGCAGCATAGTATCTTGGGTTGACATTGTGTTACTTATGTGCTCACCCACCTTTGTGTGTGCACACATGCATGCAACATTCAAACTTACACACACACTTGGACGAAGGAGTCTAAGCACTTTCTGACCTCCATGTTGATTCCACAGCTTGCCCTGCAGCCTCCCCAAAAGGATTCCTTATTTTGAAATTAGTTCTTCTGTCAAATTTCTTCTCAGTTGGAAGCAGCAATGAATAAACTAAAATTAAAATGAGAGGGCTCTAATTTTGTGGATCTTTTACCTCATTGATGAAGGAGAAAGCTGCTCCCCCTTAAGAAAAAACCCATCTGCAGGTGATACTGTTCTGCATCCCGTTCAAGGGAAACTGAAGTAGAATGATATAAAAAGCATATTTGTTCCAGTGGAAATGGAGTGAATTATGTGGCTAAGGTACATAATTTTAGAGAGATGCTTCAGTGGGATAATGAAATATTCATCGCTGCTTCAAAAATGGAGGTTGGACCAGCAAGGGAAATATATGTTTTTTCCAAAAAATACTCATCTCATACCTAATTGTATACTTTACACACCTGTCTATTACCGATATCATTTAGCACAGCTGTCATTAGCATTCATTCTGTGACAGACAAAAATTTGAAAGCTTAATTTCCATGGATTTGCCTTTGAGGAATCTATAACAATTGAACATTATACTATTGTAAACTAGCATGGGGTGTTTGTGTATGTCTTTTCTTTAAAAAATAATAAAGAAAGAATATAAATCATTGCCATTTTCAGATTCTTCTGAAATACCACTTTTCAAATATCCTTTATTAAAGTGATAAAGCCCTCCAAAAGAAACAGGTGTGTCTATATAATGTCAGTAGATGATGAACTGTAATTCTTCTAGCTTGTTCAGAGTCTTCACTCTGGCTTTCTTCTCTGCCCTGCATCTCCCATCCACAAGAAGCTTATAATCTGGTATGGGTGACAGTGGGCCTTTGGTTCCATTCCTCATCCCTAGCTAGCACAGCTAGGAGTAAAAGATGGTAGAACCTATTTTGTGCACATATGAATTATAGGAATGGGGTTTTCATAATTCTAGGGCTTCCAGTCCCAGAATTTGGCTTGAATTCCCCAGGTAGACTTTTTCAAATGGGAGAAGAGAAACTAGAAGGCAAATGTGTTTTGTATTTCTGCTGCCATTGTCTGCTTCATGCCACATGGCTCAGTTGTAAAGAAGACTGGAATTCCTCTTCAGTCAAATTGCCTCTTCAGAATCACTTCACTGCTTCATGGGAGGATGGTTCAGTGAGAGGCTCCCCCTATAGAGTCTAATGCTACTCTACCCATAGACACCTGGGAGGGGGGGAGGTAACTTCCTCTATGCTTCCCAGCAGATACATGTGGAGAGAAACACAATGTATCTGTAAAATCATACCCCTCTTCTACATCCTCCCCCTCAAAGCTGATATTTGCCATTGTTACCCAATTCTGGGTGATTGGATTCACTCTCTGGCAGAGGTACTAGAAAGACCCAAGAACTTACAATGAGGCAGGGTTTTCAGTCAAAACAAAATATGGTTTATTGGGAGCAAAAGCAAAGGGAAGCCTATTCAGGCATATAGTCTGGCCAGACCTATAATTCTAAATAGCTAACCTTCCCGCAACCGTTCTGAGGAAAAGACCCCCCTCGTGATCCCTGCTCACAAAATTTGGTGAACAGAAGATGCCCCCACCCACCTGGAAGGGGTATTTAACTATTCTATCTAAACTAACTCTGCATGCAAGGGGAGGGGAGGAGTTTGGGAGGAGGTAAGGAAATTAGCATAAGTTAACAAAAAAATCTTTACATTGCTGGTAAGCTAAAACAGTATGAACATTTGAGGTTCCACAGGAATTTGCAGAGGGGAAGAGGAAATGCAATTAACATGTTTTAATTACATGTAAACATGAAGCAAAAGGTAGGGGAATTCAGTCATACAGAAACTGGTTCAGCGGGATTACATTGAGCAAACACAGGCAGGCAATTCTTTTGTTCTTCTGGAAGGCAGGAACGGCCAGTCCATCTTCGTTTGCATCAGCTTAATGTGGTGTGAAACTGCTTGGATAGACAGGAACAGATTAAGTAAATGCCTGTTACTTAAGTAAAGAGAAAAGTTTTAAGTTAAGTGGTCCCCAGGGTGAACTCCAGTTAACCTTTGTACTTTGCCAGGTGTGTGTGACTTGTCACGTCCTCTCTTCCCCCTCCCCCTTCCTGATCAACTTTGGGGTTGTATGGTTGTTCCCCACAGAAACATGTTTTTAATCAAACCAGAGGTATGAGTCATTCAGCTTCCTTTGTGAAGGAATGAAAAGGAATTTCTGCTTATCAGGAAACCCGACAAACCGGTTTTCACACCCTTTGACCCAGTACACAATGGACCTTATTTTTTTTACATTCCTTGCCAGAGTCTATTGACTATTGGGTAATCCCCCTTCCTCCTTGAGAGCATTCCAATCGTATGATTTAACTTTTGGCTTCTACCTTATTTTCCATGTGTGTGTGTTGTGATATGTGGCGTTTAATAAACGTTTTGATTAATTATAATGCTTTATTCAAAATTTTAGGTAACACCATGCTTGGGGAAATGATACAAATAGAAGTTTCAACACTGTAAAAAAAAAACCAGCTTTTGGATATTGTACTTCTCACCGTGTGTATCAGCTGGAAATTAAAGGGAAACTTTCAGTTGATTTCATATGATGATTTAAATGGCCAGTTAGGTTCCTATGTCCAAAGCAGTGTTTTCCAACCCTTGGTTTTTGGACTGCAATTCCCAGAAGCCTAAGTCAATTACCCAAAGCACTGATCAATGTATTGACTTAGGCTTCTGGGAATTGACGTCCAAAACCACTGGTCCACAGGTTTTACTTGATAGAAGCTTCCTTTCCAATGGGAATTAACATGGAATTATTCTGTCAACCATTTAGTAACCAGCCCACCATGTTCCGAAGCTGTCAAGACTCTTAGAGAGCCTTTTATTTTTATTATTTTGCTAAGCATCTTGAAAGACATTGAGATGAGGTTAAATTTTGTATATGAAGTTAAATGTGAATGCCCATTTACATTAAATGCAAGTTGAACATTTTCTGACACTTCCAAAGTTAGGAAATGGGTCATCATCTAATCTGTTTCTGAGCAGATACTATCAGCTGATTAATTACATGCATATATACACATGCAAGAAAGCAATATGCACTTGCCAGTGCATGTGTTACTAGGAGGCACTGAAGTAAAAAGAGCAGGAAAAACTGATCTTGAACAAGAGTGAGGTCTTTGGGGAAGTCCTAATCTCCAGTAGCTCTTCCACTGCCAAATTTACATTAGGTATGAGATCCTATTTCAACAGAAGATCCACTAACTCCAGCATTAAGGAATCATATCTGGAAGAAGAAGAGGGGAAAAGAAAACCAGCATTTCTCAGAACTCAACAGGTTGAGCTGACAAATGAAGGGGAGGAGGAGCACCACATGAAGCACACCCAATAACTCTATCAAATTTGAACATTTTTAGCACCAGCATCTGGTTCAAAATACCAGAGAGAAAGAGAGACTGTGAGAATAGTAATAATAACAGTAGCAGAAACTGGCTGGATTAGATCAGTCCAGACTCATAGAAACATCAGAAACTTCAGAGATCTACTGATCATCTGAATAAAGAACTGTCCATCACCAGAAAGGGTTGTGTTAAGCTGGGAAATGACTTTCTTCATGCTTGACACTTTGGCAGCAGGAAGAAAAAAACACAATGAAGTGAAAAGGGCTCTAACTAGCTGAGCATCTGAAGGAATGACAGCCAAAGAATCCCAGGAGGAAACTGGCATTAATTCTGAAGATAGTATCAGAGTTGAAAGATCCCAAACACAGCCCATCTGTATGACAGGAACCAAGGTGTTCCTAGATGTCTGTTCATTTGACACGTTTCATTATTGGAGGCACACTTCACTGTCACTTCAAAAGATATTTGTATAGTTTAGGTATGTGAAACAGTTGGAATTACCAGCCTTTGACAAAGATATCTGTTGCAGGTGACCCATCACAATCTCCCCACTCCCAAGAGAAATTGAACATGTAAAGGTGGCCAACCTGAATATGAACACCGGTCGCACTCCTGTATTGGCATATATACCAACCACAGTCCTAAGCATTTGTCCAGTTCTGTTTCCTTTCATTTTCTTTTTTTAAAAAAATCTCAATTATTTCCAACAAATTTTATGAATAGATTTGGAAATTTTGGACATAGATTTGTATGGTAAAGAAACCAAAAATGTTCTCCACTACAAATAGATGTTGCTATCCCAGACAAGTAGAGAGGTACGTTCATGCACAGTTTTCTGACTCAGGTCTCAAAACTGACTGACTGATTCCAGTGCTATGGACTTGCTAGCAAAAGGAGCCAACACTTGCTATTCTTTTGCAGAATATCTAGTCTAGCATTGAACAGAAGGAAACAAGATTGTGTCCATTTGTTAATTCGTTCCTTCATTTTATCTATTTATTTATTTATTACTTATATTTACTATCCTGCTCCAATCGGGTAAACCCGACTCTGAGCGGCTTACAGATTAAAATCATAGGTTAAGCCTATGGTAATACTAATTCATCTTAAAACTTAATGCTTAAAACTTTAAAAATTAATTTTATTCTGTTTTTCTCCCCAAGTGTACCCCCAAGGAAGTATACTGAAATATTTTCAGTTAGCCTAGAAAAACAGACTGAAGAAAGTCTAATATGAATAAACTAATTTGCAGTTGCTGTAGTCAACAACATCTCTGTATTACAAATGGCTGAATAACTCAATCAAACCTGAGGCAGAGACAAGTGGAATAATCCATCTTTGGAGGAAGTAGATAAGGGGACTTTCAAATACCATGTGACCATTTTAGGGAGGAGGGGGTCAACCAAAAGTCACGGAAAGTCACAGGGGGGGGGGGGGTTCAGCATGAAGTCACGTTAATCCAAAATTTTAAACCCCCCAGCCAGGTGAAAGTCCAGGGTCCAGATGCAGCAGGCATCTTCAGGCTCCAGGCAGGACTGTCCTCCACTGCTGGAGCTGGTGTGGCTTTTAACCCCCTGGCCAGGTGGGAGTCCAGGCTCTGGGTTGGCCATACTTCTGCCATTTCTCTTCAAATCAGGGAAAACAGAGAAGCCATGTGATTTGGGGGGGGGGATATCAGTCAAAGGTCACAGAAAGACAAAAAGTGGCCTATTTTAGGTCACAAGGTATTTGAAGGGCCCTAAGCAGGGGAAACTATAGAAACACACCAACCAGCCCCTGTGAAATTTAGAGATTACAAAGGCCTGGTCCTTTGCCTGAAATCTCAGAGGATAAGAAGTTTCCAATCTGTATGTTAATACTAAATTAGCAGTTGCTGAAAGACCTTGCACAATGTCCCCTGGAATAAAAGAAAAAGAAACACAGAAGACTTCTACTATTGATGCCTGTCATTAAAGTTAAGTTCTCTCTTTCATAAACCTTACTCTTTGTACACCATCTTCTTGCAAAAACATTTTGTAAAAATCACCCTAACCTTCAGATTTGTCACCATGAAATTGGCTAAAAAATTGGAAGCAGGTCATTTTCATTCAGTGTAATTGGTCTCCTTCTTTGTCAGATCTATAGTGAAACATCTCTAGGTTGCCAGCTAGCAAAACATCATTGCCATTTAAATATTTCTTCAGATCACTATGGTTTTACCATGCAAGTCAAGCAAGAGGAGGTGCAATTTAAAATCATGTTCTATTTTTTGCTTTCCCACCAAACAAGTGATGAAATATTAATTATTTTTTCACTTCATTAAATAGTCATTTAGCTCTGATCTGTATGCTGTATTTAGATGCCTGTTAACAGGTGAATGACTGACACATTTCATTTTCATGTTTGAGCTTAGCTTGTGTTGAAAGGTGAGGCGTTCATTTATGGATCGTAAGTGTGAAGAGGGAGGCTCCAAACGCCAGAACACATTGAGATTTCACACCCACATGGGAAGCACTTTGCACGGTGTGGAACTGTTGAAAGTTCTGCTTGGACAGAATCCAATGAGTTTTGCAAGCTGCTCTGGGTATTTTGGGATTTTTAATTTGTAGAAATGTTGCTGTTATTTTAAATGCTGAACAAACCCTTTGGAGCTGCCAAGTTACATCCGGCTTTGTATATAAAGAGGACCACCACATGCCAGAAACACTTAACTGCTATCCGGGATTGTTGTCTGGCTGATTTTAAATTTGACTTTTGAATAGAGAGAAGGGACTTTGAGATTCCTCACTGCTTTTATGGCCACAGTCAGAAACTATCTAGATTCCTCAAAGGATCTAATTAGAAGTTATGAGAGACGTGGAGCTGCTGACCCTGCATTTTTTTGGCACTGCTTCCTTGGAACAGCAAATGGAACACAATGCACAACCTGACATCATCAGCCTTGTGTTGCTCTACTCTTGCTTCAACATTCACCCTCCACTCCCATCTTGTGGCCAATTTATATGTTAAATTGTCAATCAAGAGAGATGGGCAATAATGTCACACCAGTTCGTTTTTGACAGGGCTTTACTAAAATCTGACTGTCAAAGAAAGTGAAACTGATAGCTGATCCCTAACAAAGAATGCTGGCATGTCAATGCAATATATTACAAAGAAGCAGACAGGGATTATTGAATGGGCTGGAGTGGTGCTTGACTCTCCTGGGTCCACCATTTTCAAGAACCACAACAACTCTCTTGTGACCCTGATTTCCTTCTTCTTCTTAAAGTGTTGTACTGCATCTGACTCTGAATATTGGTTCTCTTCATGGCGATCAGCCATGAAGATTGTCCTGGGAACAATATTATGCTGTGATCTTCCATTTGCCTTCCACATCACTGTGTGACACCCTTACCACTGATCCAGTTCCACAAGTCACTTTCTAGTCCTGAGCCCTTTTGGCACACAAAGTCCTCATTGGCCCCTTGCCAGTATTGTTGAAGCTGCTGCCCTCCATCAGGATGGATTCAAGTAGGATTTTATCCTTGGGGACCATCCACCATCCCTGTGGACTTCACCACCCAAGACTATTAGTCCTCAGGGTTGTCAGGTTAGTTAACTGCCACCTGATGATCGGTGTTGAGTCTCTGGCAGTATGGTCTACTCTATTACCATAGCAGAATAACCCGGCCAGTCTGGATTTCCTACAACTACAAATATTCCTTACCAGTCAGTCACTGTCCTGTCACTGATAGCCTTATTTGTAGATCAGCAGCACCTAGAACGAGTTCTGAATAGAAATTGTGTATTGCTCTACCCTTTTCTCCCATGGCTTCAGAAAAGAGTTATCACCTTACTCAGCAACCGATGAAGGCTGTAAATGAGACTGCTAAATGAAGCACATCGACAAGTATTCCAAAAGGATACTTAAACAGGTTCTCGGTATCTCTTTCATTTGATGCCTCAACAAATATAAGAATGTTAGGAAGCAGTATCAACTTTTTAATACAATGTGATTCTTTTTGAAATCAAAAGCAGTGTCCTTCCTCCACTTCATTCCATTTTACTAAAATAGGTTTCCTTCCTGCTGTTTCACTCATTTGGCAGGATCTGAAGTTATTTGCCTTTATTACTACAGCTGCTCAATTTTATCAATAGGCATGTGCGTAAACCAAGTTTAAAATGTACTCTTGCAAAAGCACTGTGAGCACCACAGCACTTACAGCATGCACAGGGAGAGATGGAATAATTCAACAAACCCTCCTTTTGCAAATTGGGTTAGACACAGGTATTGGGTTGAATGAACCACCATCGTTTGCAGGTGACTTCCGGAAACAGTGTGTGATACTTCCATTTTCTGCACACATACCTTCTTGTTTTATGTGTGCCTTGTTAATAATGTAGTAGCATGAGACAGAGAGGACCAAGCTTGTTGCCAGTAGATATGAGTCCGAAGGTTTCTGTGTATATGTTACTTGTTTATCTCTGAAAGTAGAAATGACAGAGATAGACCTCTCTACCTGCTCTTCTTTTTTTCAAAGTGCAAAGACTTTATCCTCAGGGCAGTATTTCTGCCTGACAGTTATGATGTCAGAGACACCTTCCTTAGCAAGACTATAAGAAAAGCCATAGTACATCATATGAAGTGTTTGTTTTCTTCATTGGCTTCTTCCCTACACTGGCCAACCAAATACCTTTGAGATGCCAATAAGCAGGGCATAAGCAGAATCACTCTTTTGTTTCTGAGCCATTCACTTCCTAGTTTCTTGTCAAACCAGTTTTCCCCAAACTGTTTGGCAGCATTAGTTGAGGCTGACAGGAGCCCCTGCCCAATGTAGCTGGAAGGTGTCCACTTGGGGAAGCCTAGGTTGTATTTGTGTCATTTAATTAAATGACAGCTGCATAAAATGTTTTGAACAATTATTGGCACAAGCATGGCACCAATTTTAGCTTCTGTCTCCGGGCCCATTTTTTATTTTCATGGCATTTTTACCAACATTGCTTTAGTTGATTCTGAATATTAGAGCAAAGTAGCATAGACTTCAAAAATAGATATTGCAAAATGTGATACTTTTCCTGTGGTCTTCAGTAGTAATGGGCAATTGATTCCACTATTCCATCATTCTGTTTTATATTTAGGTTCTATCGGTAGCAATCCATGCCACACAATAAAAAATGCTACCAGATTACATACCAGGTAATTGAATGTGCATTTTACTGGGGAGCAGAACACTTATTTTTGCACTACCACTTCACAATCCAACTGACTGTATGACCTATGTGATTCTGGGAACTCTAGTCCAAAGTATAAATGGTTCTATTCTCTCTCTGGAGTAAGCCCTGTTACATACAAATGAATACTTTATCAGTAAATATTCACATTTGGGCTCTGTTCCATCTTTGATTAAACTGTGAATAATGTGAGAAGTCAGGAGTATTTGTGTTGACCCGGAAATGCCTGAAAGTGAACTAAATGGCTCCAACCAATTGAAGTTCAAGAACATCTGGAGTGACAAGGTTCGTCATCACGGGTATATGTAGTCAACCATGAAACTGGTCAAAGTGGTACTTCACAAACAGAGAATTGACCATGACATATTTCAGACAGAGAGCATTTCATGTTTTATTTTTTTCAGAAAGCCATCTTAACTTGCCAATACAGGGTTGGGGCCATTTAGTAATTTAGTTGATTTAGTAAAGCCCGTATGGGCTTGTTTTACTTCCTCTTCCATGAGTGACAAGGGTGGTGTGGGTCGGATGAATCACAGTAAACTCATTTATGTGGATTCATGGAGGCTTAGTCTTCTGGGAGTTGAAGTCCAAGAAAATATGGAGTGATAAGGTTCACCATCATGGACATATACCAATCAGCCAAAGGTATAACTGCTTATGTCGCAAAACATTATGCTGTTCATATCTCTGTTTAAAAAAATCAGTATACCTAAAGAGAGGGGGAGGGGAGAATTCAAAAGATTGTATTGAATATTTCTCATTATAAATATATATTATTCTCAATTTATACATGATGTCATAGCTCCTTACCACACTGTTTAGTACATGAACAAATAAAACAATAGACAGAGGATTATTAATATTATTATTTTTAAAAAGGGCAGAGGTTTAGGTAAGAGTTCTGTTTTATAGATAAATATTGCTCTGGGGTAGCTAGTTTGCTTTGCTTTGAGGGGGAGTATTAATACTGTTTTGGATTTACTATGTCTGGCCAGGTTATTTGCTAAAGCAGTAGAGTAGAGCATACTGCCAGCAACTCAACGCCAAGTGTCAGGTGGTGGTTAACTAACCTGACAACTCAGAGGACTAATGACCTTGGGAAAGTCCACAGGGATGGGTGATGGTCCCCAAGTGGATTAAATCCCACTTGAATCCATGTTGATGGAGAGCAGCAGCTTCATCAATACTGGCCTAGGGCTGAGGAGGACTTTGCGTGCTAAAAGAGTTCAGGACCAGAAAGTGGTATGGGTGTCTTGCTGTGAGGCGGAAGGCAGATCGAGGGTCACTTCATTATAGTCTCAGGACAGTCTTCATGGCTGATTGCCATGGTGATTGCCTATACAGTAAAACCTCATATAACACTAAAACCTGGTTCCACAAGTCTTGGTGTTATATGATTTTTAGTGTTATCTGATGCATGTTAAAATCCTATGGGATCCATAGAGATACATTGTAACCACACAGGCTTTAGCGGTTGTTATCTGAAGCATCCCATAGGATCTTAATGTTATCTGATGCAATTCTTCCCCCCAGATTCCTTAATGTTATGCGATTTTAGTGTTATTCGATACTAATGTTATATGAGGTATTACTGTATTTGGATTCAGATGTGGCAGAAGAAGTGGATTTACTGTATAGACTGAGAACAATTTTTCAGCACTAGGGTTAATTTGCCCAGAGCAAAGATTGTTTGTTTAATTTTATTTGGAACATTTATATCCCACCCAATTCTCGGAAGCTTACAAGCAATAAAAATACTAACATTAATATAAAACAAACCTCATAAACAATAAATGAAAAAATCAATAAGACAGTAAACATACTTCCCAAGTGTCAGCAGCATCAATAAAATAGCTAGGATGTATACCCAATAAATCCCCTCATATTAAGCATATAATGATATGTCAAACAATGAGGGGTAAATCCCTATTCATCTGAACAATTAATATATTAAGAATGAAAGGCTTTGGGGAAGAGAAAATTCTAGAAGATTTCCAAAATGCCAGCAGAGTTGAAGTGGATCTAATTTCTACAGCCTGGGGGCTATGGCAGAAAATGGTCTCAACCTTTCTTACCTCTTTAGGGGTGGTAACTGAAAGTTTTACAATTTTGGTGGAACATTTATAATTCCCAGGGAATTGGCTATCCCTCAGATATTATGAACTCAAACCATTAAGGTATTTATAAATTATAACCAACACCTTTATCTGGCACAGAGCACAGTGGGTAGCCAATGCCAACTAGCTAACTAGCCAGAGTGATGTGGTCAAACTAACCAATACCAACAATTAACCTGGCTGCCACAGTTTTCATCTGCCAAAGCTTCTGTACCAACTTCAAGGATAGTCTCACATAGACAGCACAGTTTTGAAATTTCAGAGCATCTAGATTCTAGAGACCATGATAATATGAGGTAATTATCTAGACCACAATCACATTTAGAAACCATGTAATGATAGCAATTTGTTGTTTATTTTTAAACAACAAACACCTACTTTAAACACCTACTTTAGATTCATCAGTTAAGGGAAGATAGAAGCAGTTAAAGTTGAGCAATAGCCCACTGATGGATATGCAGGTGATTAATTAGCCAAACAAGGCCCTGGAAGATAGGGAAATAGTGGGGTCATGTTAGCTGATTCTGGGCTTGCTAGGCTAGTAAGATGCTACATCCTTACTTTCTCCCTTCTCTTTCCTGTTATGTATTATTCATTATTTTATTTTGAATTCTTTAGTCCCTTGTTTCACAGCATTTTGCTAGATATTTCAGTTTTGAGTGGGAGCTTCCCAACTGAAATGGTCAGTAGTAAACTCTTTCAATGTTGTCTTCAGTGTATCTTCTTGCCATTCTTTCTGTCCACCAGGCAATTCACCATCTACAACAAGCTTCCTAATGAAAGTACATTTTGGGAGATTGTAGTTTGACAATCTCCTTGGTAGAGGCAATGGTGGCTCATTTTCCGGACGGACATTGCTTCGGAGCCAAAGTAACTAAGGGTGGCAGTGGCTGCTCATTTTCCAGATGGATGTCACTTCAGAGATGGCAGGAGCTTCAGAGGTGAGGTTGGGCCAGCAGGGCAGTGAATAATGGGAGGAGGAAGCGGCAGCATGGCACCCTTAAAATGTGTGCCCTTCCCCCTCCATCCCAACGGCCATGTTAGCCACCATGAAACTTTCTGCTGGGACTGGAGGAGCAGCAGTGGCACCTTGCCCAGCTGATGGTCAAGGCAGAGGGGGCAAGAGTGCCCATTAGCTCCAGTCTTCCCCAGGAACCCACACCAGATGGGCCTCTCAGGTGGGGACATCAACCAGACCAACCTCGCCTATTGCTTTGCCATTGCTCAAGTCTAGCAGCAGTGCCCACATGCAAATGTGACAAATATTGTGGTATTTCAAACACTGCAAGCACTGGTGAGGGAACTGTCAAATCACACAGTAATATTGCCAAGAAAACCCCATGGACAGTATCAAAAGGCTAAACAATAAGAAGAAGCCAGGGCAGGTTGAGAACTTCACCGCTCCTCACCCTGTGCCCACAGCAACATATTGTAATGTACTGTAATGTAATGGATCTGATTGTGGGAGGCGTGTGTTGATTTTGTATTATTTTAACTTTGATGATTTTTAACTTATTGTGGATTTTATTTTGAGATGGATTGTTCTATGTTTTATTTCCTGCTTTGTTGTAAGCCGCTCAGAGTCGGGTTCTCCCGATTGGGGCGGGGTAACAAATGTAATTAACAACAGCAACAGCAACAGCAACAGCAACAGCAACAGCAACAGCAACAGCAACAGCAACAGCAACAGCAACAGCAACAGCAACAGCAACAGCAACAACAACAACAACAACAACAACAACAACAACAATAATAATAATAATAATAATAATAATAATAATAATAATAATAATAATAATAATAATAATAATAATAATAATAATAATAATAATAATAATAATAATAATAATAATAATATTTGTAAGCCGCCCTGAGTTGCCACGGCGAGTGGGCGGCAATATAAATTTGAACTAATAAATAAATAACTAAATAATGATGCAGGAAGATCAGCCCCTCAGGTCAGATACTGGGGATGAGTGGAGGTCAATTACAAGTAGGCCCAGAAAGAGTGAAGTGGCTGGGAACAAGCAGAAAGGGCTCCCAGCTGTGGATGGATCTGACTGAAAGGAAAGTCCAGTGCTGTAAGGAACAATATTGCATAGAAACCTGGAATGTAAGATCTATGAATCAAGGCAAACTAGACATGGTCAAAAATGAGATGGAAAAAATAAGCATTGCTATCTTGGGAATCAGTGAAATAAAGTGGACAGGGATGGGCAAATTTAGCTCAGGAGGTCATTATATCTGCTACTGTGGGCAAGAATCCCTTAGAAGAAATGGAGTGGCCCTTATAATCAATAAAACAGTGATGAAAGCAGTAATGTGATACAACCTTTAAAAAGACAGAATGATCTGAGTCCCATTTAAAGGCAAACCATTCAACATCACAGTAATCCAAGTCTATACCCCAACCACTAATGCACAAAATAATAGACACCTTTGAACTAGACTTCAAGGAGATCAAACCATTCAATCCTGAAGGAAATCAACCCTGCTCATTGGAAGGACATATACTGAAGCTGAAGCTCAAGAACTTTGGCCACCAACTGAGAAGAAAGGACTCACTTGAGAAGGTCTTGATGCTAGGAAAGATTGAAGGCAAAGGAGAAAGCGGCAGCCGAAGATGAGGTGGCTAGATGGCATCATTGATGCGGAGGACATATATCTTGACAGACTGCAGAGGATGGCAGATGACAGAGCAGCCTGGCATATAGTGGTCCATGGGGCCACAAAGGGTCAGACTCGACTGTGTGACTGAACAATAAGTTTGACATTCTCACAAAATAGTCATCTCAATAAAGTTATTGTTGTTCCAAGATTTTACAAATAGTTGTCATCTGTGTTTATCAGGGACTTTTCCTTCCATTTGAGGTTGACAGTTCTCCAAAGACAAGTAAGATGAAAATGATTGGTGCTTCTTGTATCGTATTGGTAGACAGTCCTAATCTCAACTCCATAGAAGATGGATCAACTGTTTTGTACATCTTCAGTTTAACATTAAAAATGATACTATGTTGATTCTACACCAAGAATTAAACTCTTTTGAAGGTACTGCTTGCTTTAGAAATTTATGAAGTTACTCCATCATCAATAAAAATGCAGCAGGAGACAGTGCTGTCAAGATGAGGTAAGAGTGTGTTAATATATCTTCAAAATTGGTTTTTCACAAGGTACACCTAGAGCAGGTTGATACATCACCATCAACTTATTAGTATTGATCTTGAGGCCATAATTGTTACAGATGGAGAACAGCAGATCAAAACTTTTTTGCATACCCAAAAGTGTGGTTTCATTAAGATCACAGTCACTGGCAAATAAAATTTCATGTGTTGTGCAAAATGCTTGCAAATGCTACAAATTGAACAGTTTCACATCTGTGAAATATTGAAGGTCAACACCAGCATTTACTTCCCTGTAAGCATCCCAAAGCATCACAGAAAACATGACTGAAAAGAGTTGGAGCAAGAATGCAACCTTCTTTTACATCATTTGTAACTAGAAAGGGATGAAAGAGGACATAATTGTTAATAGCATAAGCCTCCATACTGTTTAAGTATTCTCAAATTGTTTCTCAGGACAAGCAAATTTCTTCTTGATTTTCCATGCACCTTCTCTGCACATTATTTTGAAACTTTTAGTCAAATCTATCAACACTGCTGTTGAAACATTTCTTGCCAAATGGCAAATATCATATCAACAATTCCTTATTCCTTACAGAAGTCACAGAGAGTTTCTGATAAGAACACTCTCTCCAAGTGTCCTATAAGGCAATTCAGAAGGTTTCTTAACAGAATTTGCCCAGCAGTGCTCAGGAATGACTTGGCTTTTACAAAGAGGGATAATTGTTTCATCTTTGAAGTCTTGAAGAATTTTGTCTTATGTTTACATTGTTCAAAATAGGTGGGCCAATTGCCAGTCCATAGAACTTTGATTGGCTCTTAAGGTAACCTGATAATCTACCTTCTCATTAGTTCCAGATGGTCTGTTAATCAGCAGAAGAAAACATCATGTACAAGAACATTCAGACACATGCACACATGCACATTTGCATGCAAACTCACACAAATGCACAATCGTTTTTTGGGGAGCAATCCTCAGAAATCTGTACCAAGAATGTTATATGATATAGCAGAGAAAACCTTTTTCACCCTATAAATTGGATGTAACCTGGAAAAAAGAAATATGTGACAACTTAAACACTTGTTGAAGTACTGAGTGCCATTATTAGAATTGTGAATGTTTTAATTTTTGTACTTCAAGCTGTTCTGGAGATCTCATGTTCAACTTCCTTGGCTGCATTTAAGTCCTTCATCTGTTAGGTGGTGAATAAATGAAAATGTCAAGGCAACAGAAATTTACACTGTCATAGAATGAAGCAGGATAGCAGAATAAAACACCGTGGGAGAGTAATTTTACATATTCAGACATTCTGACCTTTTTGCTACTTTAACATACATGCCAAAACTTTTTTCAGATTCTAAATTCTCATTGGGCCAAGGTGACAAGATGAGAAAGAGCTTTTGAATGACATCTCAAGATTTATATTATTGAAAATAAGTTCAAAACCAAAACATATCCTTCACAATCCTTTTCTTCCAAATTTTATCCCAATATTTATTTCATCATATAGAGCAAGGGTAGGCAACCTAAGGCTCATGGGCCAGATCCAGCCTGCAACTCCAAATAATCTGGCTCCAGCCCTTGCTTCCACCACCACCACCACTTTTGGAATTGGCCACAAATGTATTTACGGCAGTCATAAATGGTGGAGAGGACCATCAGTCCAGCCCCCTCAACTTTCTGAGGAAGCATGACCTGGCCCCCAACTTAAAATTTTTGGTGACCCCTAATATAGAGGATGAGACAAATAGTGGGATAAACATACTATTTTTGGGTTTATTGCCACAAGATACATGATGAACACATCTTGAGTAAAATTCCAGGAAGAAAGAACTTATCAGTAACCAAGAGCTGTGACAATTAAATGGAGTCTTCATATTTAAGATGAATATATCTTTGAACAATACATGCCAGAAAAAAAGCAATGGGGGAGCTTGATTCTTTATAAGCTTCTGAAGAAATCTGAGTGACCTTTACCAGAGAGACAAATCATTCAGCTGACATTGGCCTCATCTAGTGGGCTTCTCTAATGTTCTTAAATTTCTAAAATCCTATAGCAGTCTTCATCGTCCGGTAGGGATCCATGCAATTTTACAAGCTGATACTTTAAACAAATGACTATAGCTGTTTCAGAAAAGAAGAAAGTAACTCAAGGTTTTGCTATGTCATTGAATTCATATTTCAAAAGAGAAAGGCCTTTTTATTTTTAAAAGCTTCATTATTTTCAAATAGGCAGGCAGACAAATATGCCTTGAGAAGAACTGAGTTCATGACTGTCACAAAACATTGGAAGTCAGCATGTTAATGAACTCATTTCTGTGAAAATGATTCCATTAATGCAGATTTTTTTTCCTGACTCCCAAATGATTCATGGATGCTTTGAATAAATGTGGTGGGGGAATGGTGGTGCAGAAAAGAGGAAGAAACCACGGAAGAGGCCAATAACATGAATTCAGAATCGGTAAGAATTAGGTGTGCTTTTCTCAAATATCTTCAAAATATATTCCTGCAAAGATACCAAGAAAATACACTTCTGAGAAAAAGTTATTTGGCTTAGTAATACTGTGTGAGCAAGAAGAATATTGGAATTATTATAGATCACAAACTGAATATGAGCCAACAGTGTGACATGGCTGCAAAAAAGACCAATGGTATTTTAGGCTGCATTAACAGAAGTATAGTCTCCAAAATCCATGAGGTATTATTCCTCTCTATTTGACTAGAGACCACATCGCCAACATAAGATGGATCATGGAAAAAACAAAGGAATATCAGAAACAAGTCTACTTCTGTTTCATTGATTACACTAAGGCTTTTGACTGTGTCGACCACAACAAAATGTGGCAAGTAATTAAAGAGATGGGAATCCCAGAACACCTTATAGGCCTCATGAGAAATCTGTACATGAATCAAGAGGCAACAGTTAGGGCAGAAAATGGAATGACGGAGTGGTTTGGAATAAGAAAAGGAGTAAGACAAGGCTGCATTTTGTCACCCTGCTTATTCAACTTATACACAGAACACATAATGCGTAATGCAGGGATGGAGAAATCACAATTTGGGATCAAAATTGCTGGAAGAAACATCAACAATTTGAGATATGCAGATGATACCACCCTCATGGCAGAAAATGAGGAGGACCTAAAAAAGCTCCTGATTAGGTTGAAAGAAGAAAGTGAAAAAGCTGGCTTGAGACTCAATATCAAGAAAATCAAGATAATGGCAACAGGCCCTATCAGTCCCTGGAAAATAGATGGGGAAGAAGTAGAGGCAGTTACAGATTTTACTTTCTTAGGATCTAAGCTCACTGCAGATGGTGATTGCAGCCATGAAATAAAAAGGCGACTGATTCTTGGGAGGCAAGCAATGAGAAACCTGGGGAACATAGTGAAAGGTAGAGACATCACATTGAAAACAAAAATTCGCATAGTCAAGGCAATGGTATTCCCTGTGGCAATGTATGGTTGTGAGAGTTGGACCATTAGGAAAGATGAACGCAGAAGAATAGACGCCTTTGAGATGTGGTGTTGGAGGAGAGTTTTGAGAGTCTCATGGACAGCGAGGAGAACAAATAGGTCAATCTTAGAAGAAATCATCCCTGACTGTTCCTTAGAAGGTCAAATAATAAAGATGAGGCTAAAGTACTTTGTACATCAAATGAGAAGATAGGATTCACTTGAGAAAGCTTTGATGCTTGGAAGGGTCGAGGGCAAAAGAAGAAGGGGACGGCCCAAGATGAGATGGCTAGATGGTATTGTGAAGACAATGGGCACAGAGCTGAGTGAGTTGAGGGGGATGGTGGAGGACAGGAGTGCCTGGCGGACAGTGGTCCATGGGGTCGCAGAGGGTCGGAATCGACTGTGCGACTGAGCAACTACAAATTTGGCACTAGTTGGAAAACAAATCAGTCAATCTTGAAGGAAATGAACCCTGACTGCTCATTGGAAGGACAAATACTGAAGCTGAAGCTCATGTACTTTGGCCACCACATGAGAAGGGAGGACTCACTTGGGAAAGATCAAAGGTAAAAGGAGAAGGGGACATCAGAGGAAGAGGCAGCTAGATGGCATTGTTGATGCAATGGGCTTAGATCTGAGTGGGCTGTGGAGGATAGCAGAGGCCAGAGGAGACTTGTGTGAGGTTGTCAATGGGGTCGCAAAGGGTCGGGCTTGACTGTGCAAATGAACAACAACAAGACTCCATCTAGAGTATCATGTCTCTTTTTCCTCACCACAGTTAAAGAAGAATGCCAGGAAAACTAGGGGGGATGTTTAGAGGAGTGTAACAATGATAATCAGGAAACTGGAAACCAAACCCTATGAGGAAAGACTTAAAAAAACTAGACATGTTTAGTCTTCAGAAAAGGAGACTGAGAAGGGATAAGATAACACTTTTCAAATATTTGAAAGATAGCCATAAAGAGGAGGAATAGGATCTATTCTCAATCATACCAAAGTGTAGGACAAATAATAATGGTCACAAACTACAGGAATCCAGATAAGGCTGAATATCAGGAAAAACTAAACTGTTAGAGCAGCACAACAATGTAACCAATTAATTTGGGAGGTGATGAGTACTCCAACACCAGTGACATTTGAAAGAAAATTGGACAACCATCTGAGATCTACATTGATTTGGATTCCTGAATGGAACATGGTTTTATACTCAAAGGCCTCATAGGCCCCTTTCCAACTAAATCATTCTCTGATTCTATGACATTCCAGGCAGATTTGAGAGTAAAGAAAACAAAACAACAAAAAATGTTGTGACACTTTAAAAAATAACTGCTGTATTTTAATGTTAGCTTTCATGAATCAAGTCCACTTCATTCAACAGAAGAGTAAGGTTTCATGGTATCAATTTATACACATCAAGTAAAGGGGTACAGAATGGATAGCATAACAGATAAGTATACAAATCAATGTGGTTATTTACAACTGGTAACACCTGTTATTTTGGATTCATTGTGGAGCTTCACCTTTTTGAATTGCAAATGGTTAGTAAATGGATACAAGAAAGACATTGTGGTATTGCACATTTGCTAATGAGTTTACTCTTCAGACTAGCATCTATTGTGTGAGTGGCCCAGGCCAAACACCAAGTTCTTCCTTTGTTCTGAGAGGTAGCTTGAGGCTGTGGATGAGATAAAATTTCAACTAAGACATTCCAAACATTATGAGTTAACCCAATGGCTTAAGCCAGTATTGTATAGTATCTATTGAAGAACTGCCATTCTTGGTCAACTATGACCAACAAGCAAGAAGATATTGCCAGTGGTGGGTTGTTGCCGGTTTGCACTGGTTCATCTGAACCGGTGGCAAAAATCCCGGGTGGTTCTCCCGGGGGGGGGGGAGGACCACCCGGGATTGTTATTTTTTCTTTGAGGTGTTGGGTTCGGATGCCTCACTGGCAAAAATCAACAACTGAATTTGTAGCCAAAATGGCTCCCAGGAACTGCACATGCGTCAAACCTCCATTTGACACATGCAGTTCTATTTTTTTACTGTGCATGCATCAAATGGAGGTTTGATGCATGTGCAGTTCCCGACAGCCATTTTGGCTGCTGGGAAAAGAAGGGAAGGGTGCAGGGAGCACCTGAAGAAGCGGTGGCAGTGGCGGTCTTTCCGCACTGGGCCACCCCGCCCCACCAGGCTGCCGTACCGTTGCAGCGGTTTGCCACAGTGGCAGTTTGCCGCCCCGCCGCCCCCTCTGCTACTTCCTGACTACCAATGCTAAGTGACAGGTTTGTGTTTGGGGTGGGTGGGTGGCTTGCTTTGTGTTTGGGGTGGGTGGCTGGCTTTGTGTTTGGTGTGTGTGTGTGTGTTGCTTTGTGTTTGGGGTGGGTGGGTGGGTTGAGATGTGTGTGTGTATGTTTGTTTGTTTTATTTTTTGTTTATTTTTTTCTTTGGCTCCACCCACAATGTCATGATGTCATGACATCATGATGTTGGTTCCACCCACACTGTGATGATGTCATGGTGTGGTAGCAAAACATTTGACAACCCACCACTGGATATTACTGTTAAATATGGACCATATCTGTATGGTTCATAGTATCTGTAGAGTAGGCTTTAGACAATGGAAAATGCATGTATGGAGTTGGGTACCTACCTACCTGTAGCGCTGTGAAAATGAATTCAGATATGTTTTAAGTTAAAAATTCTTTGATGAGAGGGAGATACATGAGAAGGCAGCACCATTACTGTGTAAAAGTGGTCATTCATAAATACCATCACAAGCATAACATGGAAATTTTCTTAATTTCACTCTTGAGTTTAAAAACCTGACTGATCTAATAGTAATTTTGCTAGCTTCCCATGACATTCCTTCAATTTTTCTAGACTCTTTTGATTTTACCTCAAGACAAACATTGCTGCTGTCTCTAATTCCTATGAAAACAGGAAGAGATTGAATAAGAATGACAAAGAAGAGAGAAAAATGTTGAGTGAGTCATGTGAATACAATTTTAAAAAGCCTCTTTTCTGATACAATTTCCATGTCTGTGAGGGAGGAGAAAATATCGTGTTGCACTTGGAAATATCAATTTATTTTAGGAGTAGAGAAAGAGAAGCTTACTTGTGCATCTAGAGAGTGACTATCAAAACATTATTCTAAAACTAGATGCACTCCTTCTGTTGGATGTGAAAGAAGCTATTTTAAAGTTAATGTTTTAAATTATCATGTTGGCTGTGTACTTTTGGGGTAGGAAATATATTAGATTTGGTGGGTGGACCAAGAACAGCATCGTTAGCTTTGCAACCACAGCATGAAAGCACATGTTTATTTTCTGCCACAATATATCTGGTCTTCTCCTTGTTAATCTTAAATATCAGTATCACCCATCCTCATTCTTGTCTCTTTGTACTATTTATACTTTATAAAATATTTTCTACATGAAGACAGTTAGCTAAAAATACATGGTCACAATACTTCCACATCCTGAGTGCATGATGGAGCCAGAATAGTTTTTCATGCTCTTGTTATCTTCAAAGAAGTGATAGTAGGTAAAACTTCTCACCACAAGAGATATATTTGGAAAGGAACATGCCAGAATACTTAAGAAAATCTGACTTCATATGAAAGTTGGTGGAATGGAACAGCTGACAGTGTGAGATGTGACCTTATGTGCTAATATCATGGTTCAGATTATATTGTTACAAGCCAGTGCACTTGCATGCCTTCTTCCACTAAGAAGGATGTAGCGCTATGTTACTTCTGACATCTTCTTCTGCATCCCAGTTTCTTTCTGGTTAAGTTAATATGTGAGCAAGAAAGTGCTCAAGTATCACTTTGAATGCATTTTATTAAAAATCCAAAATAAGGAGAAATAGAGATCTTCAATTCAAGATAATAAAATAATGATGTTGTGGTAATGTTGATTTTTCCTGTGTAAAAATCCTAGCTAAACATATCAACTTAGCTAGCTGAAATGGCTAAAAGCTAACTAAGCCAAAACTAGGTCTTACAGAAATGTTTGACATTACATTAAAATATCATTCCTCTGACTTCACAGTCTCTGGATGAAGAAATTTTGAATATGAGGTAACTTGACTTGTGCCTCCTCTCACCCAGTTAGTTAGTGGCCCTCTCTTCTGCCAGTGGATCTTTGCTGATTTTTCCCACCAGAATATAACTCAGTTGTCTGAACTCTGAGATCAGCCAGTAGAAGGACATCACTGCTTGTGTCCAATTTTAGTTAGTTTGTTTCTGTTACTTATTACATATAACATGAGGTCTCTTTCTGTTTTGTTCTTCTTCCATGTCTAGGTCAGATGTGAAACTGCCAAAATAAAGGCACCTTTTAGTGAGTTCATTCTGCTGTTCCTTTCACCTGACATGTGTGCCAATGCATGAGTCTGCTTCCATGCAAGCCTGCAGGTTTATTCAGGCATAAGACTATTAAAATCCATCTCAGTAAACAGTGGACTGCAGTGGCTAAGAAACTGACTGGGAGGCAGAAGGTCAGCAGTTCGATTCCCGAATACTGCAGGATGGAATGAACTCCCATCTTTGTCTCAGCTCCTGCCAACCTAGCATTTCGAAAGCAAGACATTGCAAGTAGATAATTAGGGACCACTTTGGTGGGAAGGTAACAGCTTTCCATGTACTCCGGGGTCTAGTCATGCCTGCCACACGACCACAGAACTGTCTGCAGAAGCAGACAGTGCTGGCTCTTCGGCTTTGAAACAGAGATGAGCACTGAACCCTAGAGTCGGATATGACTGGCTTTCGAGCAAGGGAAACCTTTACCTTTAAACAGTGGAGAAAGGGACAATCAAAATTCACAGTTTCTTCTTCAATTTAGGAAATAGCAAGAGGTAGCTGAATTTTCCATGTCTGGTCAAAAATAGTTGTTATAGTCCACAGGTAGACATGATTTAGGTTGACTTTCATGTCCCAGACACACATTTGAGAGATTTTAATGCTTGAAAGATTTGCTACAGTATTACAGTACTTTACTCTGAAGGTGAATAGGCAGATCCCTGCACCACCATGATATCATGGAAATACCTACGGTTTGGTTAATTTTCACTGTTTATTCAAAGACAGAGCACATGTCAGTCAGTATTGCTGTCACCTTATGAGAAATAACTGTGGGAGAGATTACCTTTTTGTTGTTGTTCAGTCGCACAGTCGATTCCAACCCTTTGCGACCCCATGGACCACTGTCCGCCAGGCACTTCTGTCCTCCACCATCCTCCTCAACTCACTCAGCTCTGTGCCCATTGTGTCTAAAATACCATCTAGCCATCTCAGTTTGGGCCGCCCCCTTCTTCTTTTTGCCCTCCAGCCTTCTCAGCATCAAGGCTTTCTCAAGTGAATCCTTTCTTTGATGTCCAAAGTACTTTAGCTTCATCTTCACTAGTTGACCTTCTAAGGAGCAGTCAGGGTTGATTTCTTCTAAGATTGACCTATTTGTTTTCCTCGCTATCCAGGGACTCTCAAAACTCTCCTCCAACACCACATCTCAAAGGCATCAATTCTTCTGCGCTCAGCTTTCCTTATGGTCCAGCTCTCACAGCCATACATTGCCACAGGGAATAACATTGCTTTCACTATATGAATTTTTGTTTGCAATGTGATGTCTCTACTTTTCACTATGTTCCCCAGGTTTCTCATTGCTTGCCTCCCAAGAATCAGTTGCAATCACCATCTGCAGTGAGCTTTGATCCTAAGAAAGTAAAATCTGTCACTGCTTCTACTTCTTCCCCATCTATTTTCCAGGGACTGATAGGACCTGTTGCCATGATCTTGGTTTTCTTTATATTGAGTCTCAAGCCAGCTTTTGCACTTTCTTCTTTCAACCTAATCAGGAGCTTTTTAAAGTCCTCCTCACTTTCTGCTATTGGGGTGGTATCATCTGCATATCTCAAATTGTCACTGTTTCTCCCATCAATTTTGATCCCAAATTGTGATTCCTCCATCCCTGCATTGCACATTATGTGCTCTGTGTATAAGTTGAATAAGCAGGATTTAAAAAATGCAGCCTTGTCTTACTCCTTTTCCTATTCCAAACCACTCTGTCCTTCAGTATTCTGTCCTAACTGTTGCTTCTTGATTCATGTACAGATTTCTCATGAGATATGTAAGGTGCTCTGGTATTCCCATCTCTTTAATTACTTGCCACATTTTGTTCTGGTCCACACAGTCAAAGGCCTTAGTGTAATCAATGAAACAGAAGTAGACTTGTTTCTGATATTCCTTTGTTTTTTCCATGATCCAACGTATGTTGGCATGTGGTCTCTAGTCCCCCTCCCTCTTCTGAACTCCGCCTGCACTTCTGGTATGTGTAAGATAAATTCTCATGTCTTTTCAACTCATTTGGCATAGGAGGCTCACGAGCAAAACATGGGAATTATCCCACCCTGAAATTTTTGGGTGAGTTGCCCTCTCTTGAAATCACAAGTCACACATTCTCAAGAAAGAGAAACTTCCATTATGTTATTCTGCACCAGAGTAAACCAACATCCTACAAACAATTCAAACTCTGAAGCAGACATTCACATCAGGACCTGATTTGTCACAATTGTAGAAGATAGTCTGCTTGTGCTATTAGCTGAATAAAGGGAAGTTTGTACAAAGGATTTTTGAGTTATCATTTTAATCTTTTTTACCCCATTTAGAAATATATTTATAAACTGGAAGGGTTTTTAAAAAAGATTAGAATTACCATGCTCAAATGCAGCACCTTGCTTCATGCATTTAGAATTAGTCATTAGGGCAACTGAAGGTAGCTCAAAGTTAATACAAGCTGAGGATGCCATCTTACCCTTGGAGTGTGAAATATCCTCTTTCTATTAATTGGTTTAAGTCATACAGAAAGATCCACTTTAAAAGGATGTGTCTAAAGATACCCATCCATCCATTATGGCAGAAATCCTGTTTGTAGCATAAGCCCAAGCAAACATTTCCACCCATTTCTTCCTGGTTAAGCAATGTATTTTTCTTGTGAATTCCCATGAGTCCCCACCACCACCGAAGAGCAAACAGCTGGTTCTGTGATTCTCCAGGCTCACATGTGCATGTACCAAGTTAGTGTGCTTGTGAGCTTGGAGAATCACAGCACCAACTGTTTGCTTATTGGTGGTAGTGGGGAGTCATGTAAACTTATGCTTGGCCTAATACAAGGAACAGGATGTGAGCCATTCTTTTCAATTGTGTCAAACATTTTGAACATTACTCAACATTATTCAAGAAAGGTTACTTGTCCGTGTTGTATTTCATGAATTAACATTTCCAAAAGCTACAGGAACTGACTCCTGTTAAATTCTGTCTTTAGGGGAAGCCTTGTTTGCATGCATTACAAGCACATCTGAGGATCATTAAATGCCAAAAATGTTGAATCGTGAATGTTAAAGTCATGTATTATGAATCACGCATTGCAAGTTGTGCACTTCTAAAGGTCCTTGCTACCAATTTCTTGAAAACAGTTGAATAGGAACATAAATGCCACTCTGCTTTTGGAGTTCTAAAACTTCTCTTTATCTTTTTTGTCAAATTCACTGACAATTGTGTAATGAAGAAAAAAAGACAAAACAAACTCTCTTTTTTTTAGAGATAGTGAATTAGACATGCAAGACAAGATAATCAATTTGTAATTTTTTTATAGATGGTAAAGATGTTCATTTTCCACCTCAACAGGAACATGCCTCTTCACTCTCTCACCAAAAGACTTGCTCAGAAGTTCCAATGAGTGAACTTGGGATTGCTTCAAGAAACCGGTATGAATATAGCTACTCTCTCTTAAATTAAGTGTCATTCCTTTCTCCACTTTAGGCATTTCCCAAACTGTAATTTAATTTCTGTATAACTGAATATAGATAAGTCAGATAGCTCATCAAAAATAATGAAACAGGTAAGGTAAAAAAGGATGTCATGCAATCAAATCTGGGAAAAGAGAAAAAATCAATACTTTACAAGGAAAACAGAGAAGGGATCTGAGATGAGATGATGACAACAGAGAAAGCAATTTCACATCCCACCCCTGAAGTCAAAGGACTCTACTTCATACTCCAGTAACTGTGGTCAATCTTTGAGTGAGGTATTTTGGCCATATGGTCACATGTAGCATTTTTGGGACAGTTAGTTAAACTGTTAATTGAACGGCAGTAGTGAGTATTCATATAACATCTGTAATACAATGTCCAGGCCCTGGTCGAAGCTACTTCTTTCCCAAATTCTTTATTTTCCAAATCTTAGTGTGGATACATATGTGCATGTTTGTGCATGTGGAAAGTGGTTGTTTATATTCCTGCTATGGTTTTGGGTGGTTAGTTTAGAACTGCTGTTTTCATTTAGGATCTTTCCTACTTCTCCTTTCTTCTTCTGTTTTTTTTTTTGGTTTGTTTTTTTGTTAGAGCTTGGTAGCTACACCATAGAAGTGCCAAAGTTCCTGAGATACAACACTCTTGCCTCAATATTTCTGCATGAGAGTGCAACAGTGATCTTGTGCTGGAAGAACAAAGCAGCATTATATCAGGCAATTCTACAAATGGGGGGAGTCCAAAATAAATAATAAATTGTCATGAAGCAACACCAAGGAGCAGAAAATTCTAGCAGTGAACCTCCCGCCCCCCCCCCCCCCCGATTAGTTAAATATGTCTCACCTAAAAAGAAACTAATTGTAATGGCTTCAGAAGTGCAAACAGTAGTGGGCACAGGATACTATCTTATAGAATATCTTGACTGATGTCAAGGAGGGAAACATAAATTTTGGCTTTGATTTATTGTCTCTGTGTCAACCGGCTCCCCTGTCCAAATCCCAGGAGGAAAATTATTTTTTAAAAAAAGATCTATGTGTTTCCTTCAAGTATAACACAGGATAATTATTTTTCTATATTCCCCATTACTGATTGCACTGTCATCTTTTGTAGTGTATGTAAGAAAATGTGATCTCAACTACATACAGACACAAAAAGTGAAGTTTAAAGTTATTGTTGGGTTTCAGAGTATCAAAATAATATTGATGAAAAAAGTTCCAAACTCAAAAGAAAGGTGCACCAGAGAATTCTACAGAAGCAATATAGTTCTCAAGGAAAAACATCATTTTAATTTCCCTAGAATTTCAAAGGATTACAATTTTACTTTCCATTATAGGTTCTCTGCCTCACTTTCAGGGGACAAAATATTATTGTTTTATATTGTTTTATATTTTATATTTTATATTATAGGCAAGCGATGAGAAACCTGGGGAGCATAGTGAAAAGTAGAAACATCACATTGAAAACAAAAATTCGCATAGTCAAGGCAATGGTATTCCCTGTTGCAATGTATGGTTGCGAGAGTTGGACCATTAGGAAAGCTGAACAGAGAAGAATAGACGCCTTTGAGATGTGGTGTTGGAGGAGAGTTTTGAGAGTCCCATGGACAACGAGGAGAACAAATAGGTCAATCTTAGAAGAAATCATCCCTGACTGTTCCTTAGAAGGTCAAATAATAAAGATGAGGCTAAAGTACTTTGTACATCAAATGAGAAGAGAGGATTCACTTGAGAAAGCCTTGATGCTTGGAAGGGTCGAGGGCAAAAGAAGAAGGGGACGGCCCAAGATGAGATGGCTAGATGGTATCGTGGAGACAATGGGCACAGAGCTGAGCGAGTTGAGGGGGATGGTGGAGGACAGGAGTGCCTGGCGGTCAGTGGTCCATGGGGTCGCAGAGGGTCGGAATCGACTGTGCGACTGAACAACAAAAATATTGCCAAACTTGTAGAATCTGCAAAAACCCTGAAACTGGAAACTATAAGAACCTTTTATCTACAAAATCCCTTACCAATGTTTATGAACTATAGTTTTTATGCACTTGCTAAAGAAAAAAAATAATTTGATTAGGGACTCTTCTATTACTACTCTGTCAATCTTAAAAGAGGTTCCAGATGATGATGATGATATCGATTCAGAGGCACTTAATATTCAGAACTTTATTTTTATTTATTTTTTCATTTGTAACCCACCCTCCTCCGAAGCCTCAGGGTGGTTTTACAACTAAAAACAATTAAAACACATACATAAAAATTAAAAATCAATTTAAAAACACTGAAGAGAGAGGTAGAATATTTAAAAGAGCCAGGCAACCGAGTTGGCCATCTGGCCCACACATGCCCTGCCTGTGTGGAAACTGTTTGAAACCGAAGAGAAGATGTACCTAGCAGTCAAACCAGGATTTATTATGTATAGAAAGGTAGGGCAAAATAAAGAGGGGATTGGATGTATTTTCTTTGAAGAGTGGTAATTAGTTCAGGCTTTTGGGAACGGGAATGCAGAGCAATAAAACATTGATGCATCAAATCTCAATCTTGAGGAAGGTGTGATATCTTAATCAGGTATTTGTGGAAGCCACCTAACTGAAACTAGACCTAAATAAAGGATACAGAGATAATTGCCAGTTCTCCCTGTATTATTTAGGAGACTTTTCAACCCACTGCTTACCCATTATTTGTGAAATTCAGGATCTTGAACAGGAAATTCAGCAAATGACAAAATGCAGAGGCTTTGAGTTTGGGAGAAGGGGAAGTCCAATAGATTAAAGAAGTAAGCTGGCTTCTGAGGCCTCTTACAGCCACCAGAGAGTAGTATTTGCACCCTTGCAACAAGTAAAAATGGAAGGGGGGGGGGAACCATGACCAACCCTCAGTTGTTTAGATCTAGTCTCTCAAAGCCCAAACAAGAAGCAGTCTTCCATAGTCACAGCCATCAGCCCTAATAGTGCAATAAATTATAGTTAAGAAACTAAGAGGATTTTAAATTGTTTTTAGAGTTTTTAACTGTGTTTTGTATGCTTGTTGATTGGTTGTAATCAGCCCTCAGTTGCTTGTGGGAGTAGGGTGGAATATAAATTCAATTAAATAAAAAAAGAAAATAAATAAATTCTTGACTGCCAAGGATATTAGACACAATAATGGACTCCATTACTTTGCCCAGCAAGCTCATGCATACCAAGTGAGTTCAGTCTAAGCCCTCAGTGTTGGGGAAGCCCAAGGAAGGCTTTGGGCTTTCTTTGGGTTTCTGCTGTAGATCACTTTTTCCCCTGGTGCTAGCAGCTCAGTCTATTGGACACTGTGTATATTTTCAATTCTCCTTTTCTTCAGTTTATGGTTCCAAGGTTCTTTCAAAACTTCATTAGATTAAAAACAAAAGATTCATAGGAATATTACTCCAGCTCAGGGCTTTGTCTTGCAATTGTACACATTCTGAAGGATTGTTCAGATACTTCTCTTCTCTGGCCTGGTTTCACATGCTCATATGCACACAGTGTGGTAACTGCAGTGGCTCAAGTGGTTAAGACACTGTCTGGAAGGTGGTGGGTCAGCAGTTTGATATCCGAGTACTGCATGACAATAAGCTCCCATCTCTAACCCAGCTCCTGCCAATCTAGCAACTGAAAGAAATTGCAAGTAGATAAATAGGGACCAGTTTGGTGAGAAGGTAAACAGCATTCCGTACACTCCGGTGTCTAGGAAGGCCTGCTGCATGTCCATGGAAACGTCTGCAGACGCAGACAGCGCTGGCTCTTCAACTACGAAACAGAGATGAGTATTGAACCCTAGGGTAAGATATGGCTAGCTTTCGAGGAAGGGTGACCTTTACCTTTACTTATGCAGACAGTGTACATCTCTAATATAAATCTAGTAAACCACATCAGCCTGTATGAATTTTCACACACAGTTTTTGCTTCAAACAATGTTTCCTTGTATGTCCCCACAGGGTGGAGCTGTCGTACACACAGTACTCAATGCCTGTTGGCAGGCGGGATGGATCAGGGTTCCTCAAACTTGGTTCTCCAGGTATTCTTGGACTTCAATTACCAGAAGTCCAAGTTAGTACACCTGGAGAGCCAAGTTTGGTGACAGATCATCTTATAAAGCAGTGGGAATAGCCCTACCATTGACTTTGTTTGCTATTTTATTTTATCCTATTTATACCATCCATCTGGGAGACTTTCCCATGTTGAATGGTTTACAGCATTAAAATCACAACAGCTTGCAACAAATAAAGGTGGCAACTATACATAAACTATCAAATAATTAATAAAGCCATAAGAATAAATTAAAAATATATAAATAACATAAACAGATAATAACTAAAATTATCACAAATTAAACTGGGCTAATTAGCTAGAGGAAGAACTTCCTTCTTGGCCTCAATAAAACAGTAATGTTTTAAGTATAGTGAGGCAACTCCCTCTGGCAATAAATCCTGCATGCCTGTAAATGGTTAATCCAGGAGTTCTCAGCCTTTTTAATCCAGGGACTAGGTCACACTTCCTCAGACAGCTTTGGGGGCCAGAGGGCCATTTTGCCCTTCCTCCACCACATAGTACTTCCTGGTGTGGTGTAAGCAGTGGAGGGACACATGAAATGGTGCCACAGGCTTCATCCATCCCACAGGCTGCAGGTAGAGAATTCCTGGATTAGCCATTTAGTTTGTAGTTACTGCTTTACCATCAGAGATGGGAAAAGGGCTTGTGAAGTTTTAGGTCTCAGAGGCCAAAATAATTGGTTGCTCTTTGGTTCTATGCAGCTCAACTAGACACAGAGGTGCCAGAGGTAAGGCAGCTACTTCCTGCCTTACTTCTGGCACCAAAAAGATGGGGCGGGGAGCAGGAAACAGGGCCATAGACAGGATTCTAGATTGGGGGGGCAAAAAAATTCAGGAGGGGCAAATAAATTCAGGAGGGACGGTAATGTCACACTCACAAATATAACATTGGCACCACAGTGTAGGTTTGGGGGTGGGCTGTTTGCTCAGGAGGATTCCCCCCCCCCAGGCCCCCTGGCGACGGCCCTGGCTGAAAAGCAGATTTGCTTTTTTGGGGATCTCAGACACTCTGTTTAATACAGAACAGAGTTCAGACCTCAAGAATATGATCAAAATTGTGAGGCTAGCAGGCACAAATATATTGCTCCTTTCAGGAGGGTTATATATTTTGATAGTGTCTGTATATCTTCACCAGCAGTGCTTGCGGTGAGTAAGAATGCTTTGTAAAAATGTCCCTTATGAAATGAACAGCCAAAAGCCTTGACTTTATTTTGAGGCCTGCTGACCTAGCCCATCAATTTTGTTTTACCCAGCCATGATTTGCGACCACACATGCCACTTCTACAACCAAACAGCGGATATGTAAAGTAAACAGAATTAATCCACTGTCTGGCTGGATATATGCATAAAAATGAACAGGCAAAGTGTTTTTGTAACATTATATCTCCTTTGCAGGGAATATAGGTGAGTAAGATTTAGCCAAACATGCATTTTTCTTCATACTCCAGATGAACAGAACATGGGAAGATATTAAAAAACAACAACAAATGAATGAAGGGCCAGTTGAAATTGATACATCTTACCCATAAGGGCTATTATATAACATTATGGCTGTGGGTTATCTTACAGCAGAATTAAAGTTGTTCTGGAAAAGACTCCCCAAGTGAAATCTCTGAGGACTTTCAGTGATACTAACATTAGCAAAATATGAACAGATTCATTTCTACATTGTGCAAATAGGCTAGCACAGCTACTTCTTTATCTGTGACACCATACTTCAGATTTGAGAGCACAAATCCCACCATGTCTTGGCTACTAGCCATGCTGGCTGGTGCTGATTTATTTATTTATTCAGATTTATATTGCCGCCCACTCGCCGAGGCGAGTCAGGGTGGCTTACAGTCAAAATGCAAATGGAAATCATCATTCCAGCAATCTGGACTGGCCTAGTTGGGGGAAGATATCACAGATCCCAACCTTCAATGTCATGTGGAAAACCAAGTGGAAAAGGGAGAGGGCTGGAAGAGAGAGATGGAATTCCATTATTTGGATGTACCCAAGAAAACATGCTTTGGAACAGAATTCTTGTTTTATTGTTCTGTGTTTTGTTTTTTGCAGACTATAAGATCTATATGACAAGTTGCACTCAATAGCTCACTGGTTATCTGCTGTAAAAAGAATAGTAGATTAAAGGCCAAAGTGTCTGTCAAATAGCTATTTCTCTCCCTTAGCCTATTATTATATTTTCCGCTCTTCCAAAGAAATAAGAAGTGGGAAAGGCATGCCTGGGAAAGAAAGGTCATGGTGTCCATTTAATAGATTTGATAGAGAATAAATACATAAACATATTTCTTCAGAATATCACTTTTTTTTGTCAGCAGCGTTGTTTTTCTTCCCTTCCTTCTTTAATCCCCAAAATAGCAACGGTAATACCAATGTTGACATAGCAATTACATTTGGAGGGTGAAAATGTGCTGTTTTCTGTCAGATCCTTTTGAAAATGAGCAACAAAAGCTCAGTAATTTCCTCAGCCTGGTAAGCCCTGCCTTGATTAGACTTTAAGTGCTCTTGAAGAGGGGCAAACCTGTTTGGGTGAAACACCAGTAGCGGCACAACGATCTATTAGTTTCACAAGGCTGTTGGTATCTCAGCAGGTTTCAAAACATTAACATGAATCACAGCTTCCCTTGGCACACTCCATAAAAAAGACAGCAGTAGCAATGGGGATGTGATTCTTGCTGATGCAATTTTTAAAATGCTTCATCTTGTTTTAATTCAGTACACTTTGCATTTAATTATGTCAGCTTCTCCTGTGCATCACCTTGCCTCAAAAGATGGTGCAGAAGGTTTAAAATGTAACAAAAGCAATTTGTACGATCAAGTATTATGCCTTGAATGGAATTCTGAAATTCTTCTGACTTGTAAAAGTCTTTCAGGGGCTCTTCAATGGTTGTGATCCAAGTTTAGAATCTGTTAAAAATATGAATTAGTGGTGTCAGTGATCCACCCTACGTAATCAGTTAGTTGCTCAGTTGTATACATATTTTCTAGTATGCTTTGAGTGTGGAACCAGGATTTTGGACAGTGGGAATCAAATGCTCTTTGAACAGTAACATTCACTGTTTTCATGATTGGGTTGCAATTTTTCCTGGTGTAATAATCTGGCTAGTACCTGGATGTTGCCTGGCTGGACATCCCACTACAGTAATGTAGTAGTCCGTACAGCCAGTGACTCAACACTGAGTGTTGGGCAGCGGTAAATACCTGACTCCCTAAAGGGGCCAATTGCTACAGGCAAATGAGCACCTTTAGGTGGGGTGATGGTCACCTCATTGGAGGAAATGCCACTGGAAAACATTATATTTGGCCCAATGGTAAAATCAGCAGAGAAGGACCTCTTAATTCCCAACATTCATGGATGCGGACGAGGCCAGATGGCTTGGCTGTGATGGTGCACCTTGTCCATATCCTCAAGGTTGCAGCAGTCCATTGCAGCTAAATCCTGCATGTCTCATTTTATACATGCTGCAGGAGAGGGCTCTGTGATCATAGTGTGTGGGTCACTTCATGGCAAGCTAGGATCCACCTTGAACAAATTCATGCCAACAGCATTTTCCCTGCCATACAACTATTTTTATTTTTGCAGACTAAAAGATTTGTGAGATTTTTTAACAGATCTTTAAACCCAACCAGTACTGTTGGTGACATGTTTCCTGCCCGAAGACAGGTAGAATAATGACTCAAAGTTATATCATTCAATTAATTCTCGAAAGACATCTGTGATAAATTAGAGACTAGTCATGTGTCTTTCGGGTCAAACAGATACGTCTGTCCATTTACAGTAGGTATATAGTAATACTTCTTAATCCCAATTCTTGGAAAAGGAAGGGAAAGAGAACTCTCCTCCTCCCTCTGCCAGCTGCTTCCCCATCCCCTTTGTGAACACTTCTGCCAAAAGAAGACTATCTTTAAAAAAGATCTGCTCTCAAATGGACTTGCCCACTTCCTCAACTTAACTAATAGTCTAAGCAGGGGGAACATTTAACATTAAATTTGTGGGATAAAAAGCCCTCGTTGTTCAACTCATAGACATCTTGTGCTTAAATTGGTGCATACTATCAGATGCAGAAAAGTACTCACAAGGCAACTCTAACTGGGTATAATGGCCAAGGGCCGATTGGAGCCAACACTAAGCATACTGAATGTGGGCTGCATCCAACCAATTCTACTTTACTGGTGTTGGAAATTATTTTCCCTGACTCATGTTGTCAGGATTGTGAACTTGTCCATGGGCTGGAATTGCTTTTCATTGAGCATAATTCAGCTCCGCTTTTGTCCATGCTAGGTCTACATAATCACTGCATTTTTTCCTAAATGCTCACAGAATGTTTATTTATGTGTTCTAGAACCGTTCCTTGTATTGAAGTCAAGCTGACTGTCAACAGTTGATTGGATCCTCCTTTCCCCACTTTTTGTAGATGGGAGTGGCATTTGCTCACTTCCAGCTTTCAGGGATTTTACCTGTTTTCCAAGATATCTCAAAAAATTGTCAAAGACAGAGAATTTGAGGGCACATTTGAAAATTTATTGAGTCCTTACAGACTTCACATATTAAAAGCATCTACGTATTCTCATACTACACCTCTATTTACCTTGGGCAGCAGTTCCTTCTTTATTCTACATGGACTAGGTTGAAAATGATTTCCTTTTTTCTTGTTGAGACACCAAGGCAATACATGTTTTCTTTCAATGGCTGGTATACATTTTGAGTGGCAATTTGGGTGTGGGCACTCACTGAGAAAATAATGTTTCCCTTGTTCCACAGCCCTAATCCAAATTGCTTCCCAGACTTCTTTAAAAAATGTTTATGAATTTGCTGTTACAACAATCAGGCATCAAATATAATCCACTTCTAAGAGATGGTAATCTGGTCAAAACATGTTTTTTGCATATTTTATGACCAGACATCTCACTATGGTAATAGAGTAGACCATACAGCCAGTGACTCGATGCTAAGTGTTGGGCAGGAGTAAATAACCTGACTCCCTGTAGGGGTCAATGGCTATAGGTGAATGAGCCTCTTTAGGTAGGGTGATGGTCCCCCTCAGTGGAGGAAATGCAACTGGAAGCCATCATATTAGGCCCAATGGCAAAATGAGTGGAGGAGGAACCACTTCACTATTCTGATTTCCAACTGTCAATGATGCGGAAGAGGCCATGCCAGATGTACTGTCTGTGAAAGTGGACCTTGTCAATATACTCTAGGCTGCCGCAGTCCATTGCAGTCCCCATGTCAAATCCTGCATGTCTCATTTCATGGCTCTGTGATCATTACTTCATAGCAAGCTGGGATCCAACTTAAAGAAATTCACGCCAGTGGCATTTTTCCTCTTCGTCACATCCATCAACTGTGAAAAAGATTATTATTATTTTTTTGGGGGGAGGCAGTGGCGTAGGGTGGGTTTAGGCACCCGGGGCCCCAGGCCAAACTTGCCCCTCCATAGGTAGGAAAGTTCTACCTTCAGGGGGTTTGCTGGGCTCGGAGGTGGAGCAACTGCACCCCTGGGACCCCAATGATGCATGCGAGGCCCAGGGTCTGGGGCGGTGCAGTGTGGCATGGGCCCAGCAGTGAGCCCACCATCATGGTCCCAGGCACGCAGCCGACCCACCTCCGAGCCCGCCGGTGTCAGCTTGTTCCCCTTCAGAGGCAGCGGCAGAAGTGAGGCTGGCGGTCACTGTGGCCAAGTTCACACAGCTGGAGGACCTCCCCCCACAAGGGCTGGGCAGCGCTGCTCTGGCCACGGGGCCTCAAAGACCACTGGCCTCGCCCTTCTGGGCAGTGCCGCTGCCAAAGGCGGCCAAGCTGCCACCGCTGGGGTATGAGGCAGGGCGGCAACATACCTGGGATGCCAACAGTGGGCTTACAGCTGGGCCCGCACTACACTGCCCCAGACCCTTGCCCATGCTGTTGGGGTCCCAGGAGGTGCAGCCACCCTGCCTCCTAGCCCGGCGACGGTGGCATCACACAGGAATGTGGGAAGCGAGACTGGCGGTTATTGTGGCCCAGTGGCCAGAGCAGTGCCGGCCAGGTGTTGGGGGGATCCTCAGCCTGGCCAGCACTGGGCTGCAGCGACCACCAGCCTTGCTTCCCGCCTTCCTGGGTGCCGCTGCCACCGAAGGCAGACAAGCTGCCGCTACCGGGCTCGGAAGGCCCACACCCTCCAGCCTCACTGTGACAGAGGGTCCCGGTGCCCGCCCTGGCTGCTAGGAAGTCCAGGGCAGTGGCAGTGCTGCCCCCCACAAAGTGGCACCCTGGGCAGGGGGGGCCCTCACCCACTCACTATGCTTCTGGGGGGAGGTAATGTATATTTGGACATGACTAGAATTCACCACTGATGATGCAGAACTGGTCATGATAATTATTTACCTATTGCTGATGAACTAACCTGATGGGTGGAATGTAAATAAAATTAGTAGCCCAACTTATAGCTTTCAAAAATGCATATCTGTGCTAAAAATATAATTTTAATATGCTAAAATATGTTTTTAATATGAGTGGGTTTTTCTGAGTTTGATTTTGTAATGCACGTACAAGAGTCCTATGTTTATTACAACTTCTTGAAATCTACTCTGTGAAAGAACAACAACAAACCTTTTACATTTGATTTATTCCTAATGAAGTGAGTCTATTAAAGTGCCAGAGACTGAGAAATGGCTGCTTCTTGTAACTCATCAAACTGTTTTTACTTACACCACGTTGTGTTAGTTCTAAAGGGAGATTAATTGGTAGGAATTATTTATAGTCAGTGTCTTCAAATGGCCTAATTGTGATTTAACTTTCTTGGTTTAAGTGCTTCTTGGGATGGGTAGGTGGAAAGCTGATTAATTAGAAGTGTATCTGTCACAGCATGAGCAGTTCATTTAAAAATAACTTCCAGTATTCTATTTATTTATTTTTTGGTATGCTTGTTATTGACTGCAATGAGAAAGGGGGGGAAAACCTGCTACACAAATTTTAAAAAAATGACATTTGAAAAATGTTTACTAGGAGGTTCACTACCACTCCTTTAGTCATATAACAAGATATCACCTGTTTTAAAGATCATTTTTAATATAATTGGACATTTTAAGTATAGTGTAGCCAGAGGTGTCAGTAAATTTTCCATGGGACAGATGTTGACTCTGGGTCAGGTCCTACAATAAAATTAACATATTGAGACTACACACTGAGTTGGTCTTTGCAACGGTAGAGGCAGGGCATACACAAATTGTGTTAGGGTTGTGATCTGTGAAATATTTATTATACTTTCTGCTAATCCTCACATAACTCTTTATTATTAATTCTGGAAATTAAGTACAGTATAGAAAATATATATCAAAGGACAGATGTTTGTGTGAACCAAGCTTAAAAAAGTTGAAAATATTCATTCAGTTCAGTGCTGTTGGAAACTGTATTTCCAACCTAACACAAAGCACAATTATAGAATATAGCACTTACAGCCCTGTCACGAAGTCATCGTATAACATTGTATATTTTACATCCCTTTTAAGGTACAAAATTCTCTCACTTAAAAAAAAATCAGTCTATCAACTATGCCATAAAATCCTCCCTTTCTAACATCTTTATTATTACCTTCTGTATTCATAACTGGACACTGTAACAACCATTCTTATTTTCAGGTGTGTAAGCTTATGTCATAAAAAAAGATTGTGTGAGGGAATCTTTACATTGCTGTGGGGATTTATATTGCTTTCCTCAGCATCAGAACAGGAAATGTTAGATGAGTCTCTAACCCGATGTTCCCTAACCTTTTTGGTTTATTGATTTCAATTTCCAGAAGCTTGAGTAAATCCCCCAAAGCATTGATCAGCCAATGTACTGACTTAGGCTTCTAGAAATTGAAGTCCCCCTGTGGGGTGTGGGCCACACCTTGGGAGCCACTGCTCTAGTCCTTCTAGATTCAGAACAGAAAGGATTTGCAACGTAAGAGTTTCAGGAAAATGACTGCAGAGTTAATGAAGAAAGAATTGATACTGTTTTGGCCTTTTATTTCATTAGGAGTTTTTGTCTAAAATAATAAGCAGCCTTCAGATTTATAGCCACCTGCAAATAGAGACTATTCTTCTGTAATAATGCAGATCACATTGTGTAGATCAGGGGCACCCGACCTTTTCATGCTGTGGGCCGGACCATGCCCCCAGACTGCTGAGTGAGCCAATCACGTAGTTTCTCCTGCCATAAAATGTGTCCATGGCTGTCATGAACATTCTTGCAACAACAATGGGTGTGTATATTGCAGCATTTACAGCTAGTGGGGGCATGTTGACACATGTGCGGACACATTTTACGGCTGTCATAAATGTGTCCGCTTCCGCTTCCAGTAGCAGCAAGGGTGGCGGGCCACATGAAATAGTGCCATGGGCTGGATTCTGCCTGTGAGCCATAGGTTGGCCACCCTGGTTTAGATACTCAAACAAGCCAGGAATCTTCCTAAGAATGAGAAAGAGGAAAGGAGAGAATTGGGAGGGGGGGTATTTATGTCTTCATTTTTATTTTGCCCTTGTATTTTTTTATTATTGTGTTTGAACATACACACTATAATTTGCTCAGATACTGAATGTAAAAAGGCCCATTGAGGAAAAAATATAATTTGTGCTTAGATTTATCCTTTTGTAGATATGTTCAGCCTCTTGCAAGTTCCTGCAGAATTTGCCTGCCATAAAAGTTTAAAGTGAAATCTTGTTCCACTGATACTATTAAAATGTAAGAAACCTCCTTTTCCTTACCCTTTTATTGCCTCTCAAAATGAAAGAAAATGTCCTGCATTGTATATACTTAGAAGAAACACTGTCATTCTTGCCACTGCACATGTTCCATGTCTAGGTCTAATATAGAGACAAATATAAACTATAACCTCTGCTTAGACCTAACTGAAATTAATCCTGGTGCTTAGCATACACTGAGAATCAGTTTCAGAATTATTATTACTTCAAGCACATTCCAGAGCTGTGTTGTAAGAAAGCACTGAACTAAGACAACTGCTAAATAGGTTATTAGGAACCAACCTTCAGTGCCCAAGGTATTGGATAGATGCCACCTCTGTACCACTGATTGGGAAATGAGTGTTTGAAGAGCTATATCAAATACAGGAAACCAGTGTTGATACTTTGGAAATAAAATTAATGACCTAAAAAGTAACCAGCCAGTACAGCTGAATGGCATTAATTTGAGAATTCTGAGAGACCTCAAGTAGTTGAACTTTTAAATAGCATATATAATATTTTTGAACTCAACTACCTTACTGATAGGCAGGTTAGCAACAAAAGAAAGGGAGAAAGAATGAAATTCAATTATATTCAGTCAACTGAACTTTTGTATCATATAAAAATGTAGAAATGATTATTAAAGCAGGAAAGGCTGCATATACAAAACAAGGCTTGTTGAAGAATTATGAGGGATAAGAAATGGTTCATAAGATCATAGAATACAACAACAGGCACCTTCAAGTCCTGGGCTTGACTCAGGCCCTCTTATGGTTCCAAACTCTTGGGGCTTTACCATAAAATTATTGACTGGAAGTTTCTCATTTGTTATATATAAGTTTTCCCCCCAATCTGAAATGTTGAAATGCCTCTTCTGAGTCTTTATTGCTCACTTTAAGCTGAAGTATGTTCTTAATGTGTTATTACCCTTTTGCTTTCAGTTACACATGCAATTCCTGAGACTGTTTCTGAAACTGACTTCAGCTTTCAAGATGAAAGAGGCTACTAATCTTTGATTATGTCGAGGAAGTAGCCCCAGCATGATATTTGTGCAACTGAGTCAAACCATGTGCCAGGAAACATTACTTTTTAAAAAGTGAGATAAAAGTCTCTTTTGCTCAAAAGCCAGTCATGTTTGACTCTAGAAGGCAGTGCTCATCTCTGTTTATAGCCAAAGACCCAGCACTGTCTGCATCTGCAAATGTTTCTGTGGTTATTTGACAGGCATGACAAGACAAAGGAGCACACAGAATGACGTTACCTTCTCACCAAAGTAGTACCTGTTTATCTAATTGCAATTTCTTGCTTTTGAACTGCTAGTTTGGCAGGAGCTGGGACAGATGACGGGAGCTCACTCCATCACAGAGCACTGGAGTCTCAAACTACTGGCCTACCAGCCTTCCAGTCATTCAGTTCAGCATCTTAACCTCTAAGCTACCATGGCTGTACAAATTGAATCAAGTTTTGGATCAGACACTCTAGTTCTGTTCCACATTTTGGGAAGTTTAGACAAACAGTTATAAAGCTGTGATTTAAAAAAACACAGATTGCCCTTTATACCTGTTGGTTCCATTTCTGCAGTTCATTTTATCCTCAAGTCTAAAAACATCATTTAAAAAATCACTGAAATAGATATACCCTGTTTCCCTGAAAATAGGACCTCCTCATATAGTAAGGCACCCCCTATTTTTCCCCACCTCGGAAATATAAGGCCCTCCCCAAAAATAAGGCACTCACCTAAATCTTGTCCTGGCAATCCACTGTATCAGCAATAAATGTGTGCTGTATTCTTCTTCGTCATGGAAAAATAAGACATCCCCTGAAAATAAGATCTTGTGCAAATTTTGGAGTTTTAAAAAATATAAGACAATGCATTATTTTCAGGGAAACATGGTATGTATTTCTAGGGTGCATTACCAGTGCTGGCCACTAGAGGGCAATGTCTACAATGTAATATGTAGAAGGAAGAAATTGTATTTGTTGTAGCCATTCTGTTATCATGGTATAGAACAGCAATGGCCAACCTTCGCACTCCAAGTGTTCTTGAACCTCAATTTCCAGAAGCAGTGGTCAGCAGGAGTGCTGACTTGGGTTTCTGGTAATTGAAGTCTAAGAACACCTGGAGTGCCAAGGTTCACCATCACTAGTATAGAAGAACAAATGTGTTAGCACACACGCAGACATGCACACAGAGACAACTTCTGTTACTGGGAGATTTGTTTAAATGGAGGGGTTGTTATTTTTCCATGGTTTCAGGTATCCACAGAAGGCCATGGAACCTATCCCCTGCAGATATTGAGGTGTGTGACCTGTAATTGATTTGCCCACTTCACATATTAACAGGGGCGTAGCTACCGCCGTATCTGCCGTATCAATTATACGGGGGCCCCGGGCCACGGGGGCCCCCAACGTGCGTAAGCAAAACAAATCTTTATCCTTCCTAAGGGACCCCAAACAAATTTTTATACGGGGCCCCGCCAAGGCACGCTACGCTTCTGCATATTAAGTGGCAATTGGAGGGCGACAGACAATGGATTTCCCAAAATGAACATAAAGCATCATTTATTGTTTGAAAAGAATGTAATATTCCATTCATCTCCTTCGTTCTTCAGTGCAAATCTGCCCTGTAGTTGCTGAGGTATCTATAGTAAGATGCCACTTTTAAACATAAAGAACACATTATTCATAACTCTCAGCATCCTCAGGAAAAGTTTCAGATTCTTTTCACCTAACAATGAAGAACAATAGTTTCTTAATTATTAAGGATTTGTTTGCCCTCCTCTCAGTACCTCATAAACTGAAGGAAATCTTAGCTATTTAATCTATTTAGCCTTTATGCGTCAAGCACAGAGGGATCTTCTGAAAAGCCAGCTAGAGTCCCAGGTAGGCAGTTGTGGTGACAGGAAGTCTGACAATTGTAGTAGGGCAGTGGTGGTGAACCTATGGCACATGTGTCAAAGATGGCACTCCCAGGCCTCTCTATTGGCAAGCACACCATCACTTCCTCCCTCCCTCCCTCATCACAGTTTGTCCCTCCCCTCTGCCCAGCTGTCCAATGGGAGCCCTCCCTCCCTCCCCCGGTACAGAGTTCACCCTGCCCTTCTGCCCAGCAGCCCAATGGGACCGCTTCCTCCTTTTCCCCAGCACAGAATTCACCTCACCCCTCTGTTTGGACACTTGGTCTATAAAAGGGTCACCATCACTTTAGTAGGTTGTGTGGTATCCAGCTCTTCCTCTGGAATATGGTAAGGGGAAGAGCAGGAGCAGAAGCAGAAGAGAAGAAAAGGAAAGGGGATAGAAAATCCAGACTAAATGAGGACCCGCATAACTTGGATTAATTTGGAAGAAGGAAGAAGTGGGAGAGGGAGACAGGAGAATGTAAAGCAAAGAAAGGAGATGACACAAAGAAAAAAGGTAAAGGAGAGAATTAAAGGAGGAGATGGGAAGATTGTTTCTCACTTTTTTCTTTTTTTATACCCTCTGTTGACTCTTTCTCCCCCATATGCTCCAGATTTGAGGCTAAGATGCTAAGACTTCTTTCTTACTGAATGGCTGGGATTCCTGTGTACTAGGTTGCATGGAGATGAGAGATTCCAAATTCATGCCAATTGTTTGGGGAAATAACAATCTAATACCTTCCAGCTATGCAGAGATACACTTGAATGCATACTATTGGCTTGAAAGGTGGATTTCTTTCAGGCATTTGTATTGGTTTGTGTCACAAGTAATAAATAACTACAGAATTTGTCAAAAAACAGCCCTAACAATTTGCTTTGAGGTTGGGTAAGGGCAAGTCCTGTCTGGCCAAAACCACTAACAGTTTGAGTTTCTCTCATGATTTTTCTACCATCAGATTTCATTGGAAACTGGGTCTTTCTAGCTAGTTAAGGGGAAGCTGCAGTGGAACCAAGCTGTAGAACCAGTGATGGGCAGCCAAAATTTTTATTACCACACTGTGGGCAGAGCTGACATTGTGGGCAGAGCCGACATTGTGGGCAGAGGCGGCATCATGATGTCATGGGCAGAGCCAACAACATGGGTGGAGCCAAAGTTAAAAAAAAAGACATAAAAATACATTACACATAAAAATGCAAATTAATTGCACATAAAATACATATTAAATACATATTAAATACACATAAAAACTCATTAAAATACAAATTAAAATACACATTAAATAGACATAAAAACACATAAATACATATTAAATATAAATTAAATAGGTATAAAAACACATTGGCGTTGGGTGTCGGCAGCAGTCAGCTGCATTGGCTTCGGTCAGCATGCATTGGTGAGTGGCAGCGGTGCAGTGTGGCATGGCGGCAACTCGAGCGAGGGCTGCCACAGCTGCTGCCGTTGCCTGTACCTTCAAGGAGGCTGCTGAGGGCCTCCCCGGCTGCCTGATTCTGTAGCCCAAAATGGCTGCTGGTGAGTGCGCATGTGTGAAAGTACCAATTGATGCATGTGCACTGAGTAATGGAGGCACACATGTGTCAATTGGTAGTTTTACGCACCAGAAGCCATTTTGGGCTGCAGAGTCAGGCAGCTGGTGAGGTGACCGGTTTGGTCACCTCAAAAAAATGATAACCATCCCAGGTGGTCTCCCGGGAAGGTTCGTCCCCCCCCCGGGAGACCACCCAGGATTCTTACTACCAGTTCTATAGAACCGGAGCAAACCGGGCTATGCCCACCACTGCGCAGGACAGCTCAACTTCCTTCTTCACTGTCGGCAGGAAGAGAGGTGGGCAGGAATGAGTTATAATTTAAGATCACTTTCAGAGGTCCATTACATTGTGCAAGAAGTTCAATTTATTTCTCTTTTTACAAGTTAAAAAAAAATCTTCATATTTAGACTTGAAGAAATGGGATGCTAAAAACCTCATGGAAGAAACTCAAACTGTCAGGTTTGTCCATTTGTTGATTTCACATTTACCCATTCATTTTCCCTTCAAGCTAATTTTAATACCAAGTTACTATAACAGCTAAAAGCCAAACCTGGCAACAGTTAATGCCAGTAAAATAATTTTTTGGGTTCCATTCCTTGATCTCAATCTGATTATTTTGCATATGGCTCAGTAAGCAGATGTTTGATAGCTCCATTGTAGCAAAGTCTCCTTGGAGTTTGTAAAGGGCAATCTCATTTCAAGCAAAACTTCAATCATTCTGTCTCCTGTCAGTTCTAATTTACATAGCTGTGAAACTGTCATGAGTATTTATTACATATCACCAAAAGCTATATGTGGAACATCCTTTTCCAAAAGGTGACAATTGTTTCCTGTTAGTATTCCTCTGCCTAGTAGGTGAAATGGGTTTTTTTCTTACATATAATGCATGACTTCATATATGGAACCAGCAAAAAAAAATTTTTTTTTTAGCAAAAGTGTTACTAAAATTGAGAGGGACGCAAACCTTAGTTTTGCCTCAGGGACTCAAAATTAAGTTGTTCCAAACCTTTTAAAATGTAAGGCCAGGTATTGTAACCCTCTTAATTGGCTATACTGAAGATGACAAAATAGAGATCTTGATGGTCCAACTGGCTATGTGTGTACTAACATAGATTAGTTAGTACCACCCGAGGAGGTAAAAGAGGAAGTAAGGAAGAAATATACCATTAAGCTTTAAAGAGATGTCTGATATGGAATATCAAAACACTCACTTTCTAATTAGAGATTTCAAAAGCCACAGCAATATTGAGGGCTGTGAACAGTACACAGTGACAAAAAATGGCAATGTTTCTATACAATTGGCAGAATCCAATTAATTTTCTTTCTTCTTCTTTGTCTAGGCCAGATGTGAAACTGCCAAAATGAAGGCATCTTTTGGTGAGTTCATTCTCCATTTCCTTTTGCCTGATCTAGTGTGAGAAAGATTAGCCAGACACACAAGGTTGCCATTACTAGGGTACACCCAATTGTGGTTCAAATTACCGCAATCTTCGAAGAGGTTATCTCTGTGTACCCCATTCAATTCAATGTGCCTTATACATTATTCTAAACTACCCAGTTCATTGTTTAAACAATGACAGAGAGGCTACATTCCAGATTTTTTTTTACTGAGCCTATAACTCAGTGGTGGTAAACCTATGGCATGTGTGTCAGAGGTGGGACTCAAAGCCTTCTCTGTGGGCATGTGAGCTGTTGCTCCAGCACATAGTTTGTCCTGGTCCTCTTGCTAATGACTTGCTCTGAAGTTAATTTATTCCTTCTGCTGATGTTAAAGATTTAATTCCTGACCTTATTGGGTTTTTATGATTGTTATAGCTTTATGTTCTTTATTATTTTATTGGTTATGAGTTTTATATGTGTTTTTATGTATTTGTATTTCATTTGTTGTGTAGAACTACCAGACTGACAGCTATGTTAGATGGGTGATGTATAAATGATAGATAGATTAGCGAGAGAGAAAGAGATGTTACAAATGTAGTTGAGAGATAAAATATCACTGTCTATTATCATAAAAGGCTGAGACCCAAGTCCCAAATAATCAAGTTTCATTTTAGTTCTCATAATATGAAAAGTATTTTACCATTTCCCAATGCAAAAGCAATTTGTTTATGTATAATCCTAATTACTTGGGTTATCACGATGCCTGACAAGGGTGATTTTAAAAAATCAGCAGCCGTGTAGATAACATTGCCTAGGTATCCAACATTTAGAAAATTAGACTTCCTTTTATGTATTTTACATAATAGAATTGCTCTCCTCTCAAACACAAATTGCAGAGAAATGCTATTGGAGTATGTAACATCTGAACCTCTCTGCTAGTCTATCTTTTAATTATTCCATTGTAGCATTAGCTAATATGCAGGCTACCTAGCCCATACCAAGTTTTGTTTTTTGTTTTAAAAAGTCATTATTGGGACAGTACTGACATTTGGGTTTCGTTTAATGTTGTTGACTTTTACCTGAATATTTCTCTAAAGGCATACAGTTCTCAATATGTGTATATTGGCTGAATTCACAGACTCCTGAATGCAAGTCTCTGGACATTATTAACCTTATTGAACGTAATTGATTTTTCTCATCTCTTGAGTGATATTGAACTGGAATATTGTTCTTGTCATTGCTTGTTTTCTCTTGTTGGACATCTTACTACATGTTAGTTTGTTTGAGAGATCTATCACATCTCTCAGAGTAAAATATAAGAACTCTTAAAAGTACTATGTTTTATTTTTAAGAACAAGGATCATATAAAAATGAAGAGCTAAAAGCAGCCACTATGGTATCTACAAATATTCTTCAGTTATGTAGCCTTCAAATGTTTAGGATTACAGCTCCCATTTCCATCCAAAATGGTCAACCATGAGGATTCTGTGAGTGGTCAAAGTTGATATACAAAATAGTCATTGTAAGACCAGTTCAGTTACAGGCCAAGCCAAAAAAAAAGTGTCTTCAGTGCCTATTTGAAGGCTTCTAAGAATGTAAGCCACAAGGCTGAAGATGTTTTAGCCTCCCAAATATTTTGGACAGAATCTCTCCACATCCCTTAATAATAGCAATTTTGTCTGAATCTTCTGGGAGTTAAAAGCTAAAACATCTAGAAGACCAAATGTACTCTAATTCTGCTATAAATAATCATATAAAATTTTACTGCCATCAATGAAGGATTTATTGGGAAGCTTATAATGAATGGGTGAAACTCAATTTCTACTACATGTCACTGTTTTATTTTGTTACCCATAATTCAACTTCACTTTTACATTAAAGAATTGCTATAGTTTTTAGCATAAATCAATCACCAGAGTTAACCGTTTGCTTAGCGACCTTGTGGTCTTTAAGAATGATTGACTTTGAGTAGATCATGTCCAAAATGTCTTTTCTTTTTCCTTCATTAGGAATCCTTTATCTGTGGCACTCTTTACAGCTGTAGGGAGAGAGATTGAGATTGAGAGAGAGAGAGAGAGAGAGTCACATTATTACATCGATGGAATTATTTCTAACAAAATATAATTGCTACTTAACAGTCATGATTCATTTTCTTCTATTAATTTTATCACAGTTTTTTTCTTTCTTTTAATTTTTTTTGCTATAGCAACCAGGTGAGATTTGAACACCTAATATGTTTAAGAAAAGTAAGGCCTGCAGTACAAGTTAATAGTTTTTTGTGAAAAGGGATCAGGGAGGGTTTCTAAGAGATTGTTACATCTGTCATCTTGTGAAAATTACAGAGAATTCTTCCAAGTGGTTCCATGGTGTTGGTTAGGAGTGGAACTGGGGTTTCTGTTCAAGTGAAAAACCATTAGAGACTCTGAGAATGCCAAAAAGACACAGAGGAGGAAAGCAATCAGCATATAACAGGTGCCGTCACATCATTAGTTTGGCAGGATGACATTTGAATGGCAGAATTATTGATACTGGACAGTATCAGTTTCAGGAAAGGAAGAAAAGAAATATAGGGGGAAAAGGCACAACTGAGAGATTATCTATAATGTAATTCCAGATTTGCATTTGAGGGCTATACTATTGTCATTTTTAAAAAAGCTATTACTGAGTACATCATTGAAATAAAAGTCTAATCAGTTTAAAAGTCATCTCCCTCTTTCCCTCCCTTGCTTATTTTAATGACAAATGGAAACAATATTCACATCATAATAGAGGCATTTTACTGTCAATATATCTTGCTGGATAAGTCAGGGAGTTGGGCATCTGGTTGCGGATGCCAGAGGCTGGGAGTTTGATTTTTCACTATATCTCTTAAGAGATGAGTGAACCCATGTGGTCTTGGGAAAACTACACCGTCCCAAAACAGAAGAGACTAATAAACTACTTTTCAGTACTCTTTACCTAGGAAACCTTGAAAAGGGTGCCATGACCCCATGTATATCAACTTGCTGGAATTATTATAATAAAAATCTACCATCTTCTTCTTTCATGTCCAGATCAAACTTTGGACTGCCAAAATGAAGCCACTTTCTTGGCTTTGTCAATGGCCAAAATTTAATCATAGGTACAAGTTTCTGATAGTAAATGGTAGGATAGTAAACGGTAGGATGAGCCAGATTCTGTATCTCTCTACATTCAAACAGAGTATTGTTGTCTGTCAGCAGCCAAAAATCTATCATTAGATTCACAGTTGAAGACTGGTATAAAATTAACAGTTTAAGACAGAGGTTCCCAACCGAAAGCCCATGGGCCACATCCAGCCTGTGGTGCCATTTCATGGGTCCCCACACCTCCAAGGGCATTTGAGAAACAAAATAGCCACCCCCTTTGAATCTTTTGGGGCAAAATGACCACCCTCATCATGCAGGCAGGGCAAAATGGCCATCCGGCCCTCAAAGCTGACTAATAGAGCATGACCCAACCCCCGGCTTGAAAAAGGTTGGGAACCCCTGGTTTAAGATTTAACCAAAGATCTATGAACTATTAAGGTAACATCTAAGTATATAAGGATTCCCTATTAAAGTTTTTTGTGAAGTTGGGATATTCAAGTCCAATAAATTCATAATTTCCAACTTCAATTTGAAAATAATGATATTTTGTGATTTTATCCACCTTTGTTCTCAATTTGCACATTCCCTGGAATTTGTTGTTGTTCTTATACATCAAATTAAGTTTGTAAAATGCAGCCTCATCTTGCAATTTCCTTTGGTTTCTGTGCTTCTGTGGAGATATTTTGTGAAAGGTTAAAATATCTTTCCCCATTGATACCAAAAACAACAGAAAACTGTTGGCCCAAATGAGATTTTCCCCCATAGCTGCTCATGTCTGGCCAGATTATCCTGCTATGCTAATATAGTAGACCCCAACAGACAGCATATGTTTTGTGTGAGTGTTGTACTATTATTACCCTTAACCACAGAATTATCCTTTACAATTTGCTTATTTTCCTTAATGCATTCTCTATACAGTATAGAGGAATCAGGACTGGAACAGTTTAGATTATGTATAAAAGCAGAAAACTGTTAAAACGGACAATATTGTAGCATCTTCGCTTAGTCAACTGTATACTAAAACAACATAGTATGAGAGGAGATTCCACAATAACAGATGAAAAGGAATGTGTTTATCACTGAAGCCTCTGTCTAATAATTCAATTTTAAGACTTACTGCACCAGCAGTTATGTTGTACACAAGTTATCCCAATTATGATACTAGCCAAATGTCTTAAATTTTAATATTATTCTAGCAAGCCCAGGTTATTTGTCATATATGAGGTACAACTTCTGCAACAGAAATTTAGAATTGGTGGAATTAGGTAAATTAATATTGCAGTAAAAATATTGATATCCTCACATATAAACTACCAACAACAATTGCATTATTTTGTTCAGTTTAAAAGTCTTACTTTATTTGTAGAAGAGTCTTGCAAAAATTTAAATTATGGATGTATATAAAATACAAATAAAATTCAAAGCAAATAAAAGCATTAAAATTATCCAGACCGTTTTTGACTATACAGTACTTCAATAGTGTTATCTCAGCTGTTTGCTAGACATTCTATTGACATGTAATTGGTCATAAATTGCATCCACAAAGTATTTCTTCACATCCACAGAAAAATTGTCCTGTATCCAAGTAACCCTATTTTTCTTGATTGTTCTTTGACCTTCCTTCTTTGCTTCACAGTTTATTCAGTGATTTCCAGATTATCCATCCAGAAGCTTGTCCTGGTAGGATAGAGTCTTTGACATTCATCCAGATAAGCTGGAGATCATATTGTTGGGAGAATCATTGGATCTGGTAGAGTACTATATATTTATCTGGCTTCAATGGCTTTTGAAGGATTAGGTTCAGGGATTGGAGCTTTCTCTATAGAGGCACAGCTATTTCCTGTGAACAAAACTGCCTTTTACCAACTTCAGTTGATTGTTCAGTTGAACCTCTACATGGATATTAAATACAGTACCTAACAATAGTGGCGTATGCATTGATCATCTTTGAAACAGGCTGCTTTAATGCTCTCTACATAGGGTTGGCCTTGAAGTCAGTATGGAAATTCAGCAGGTCCAAAATGCAGCTTCCAGACTGGTTAGAAGTACCTGCAGATATGCACATACAGTAAAACCCCTACTTATATAAAAAGTCAATTCCCTAGGCTTTTGCTTATATCAGTTTTTTCTGTAACTTGAAGCAAACCCGTAGGAAAAATGAATGTTTTATGTAACTTGAAGCAAACTCATAGGAAATTGTGTTATGTAATTTTTTTGTAAATCGCGACATTTATGTAAATCAGGACATGGTTTTAGCACAAAATCATTGTGTAAATCAATCAATCAAACAAACAAACTTTATTGGGGTCAATGACCAGTACAGTAAAAAAGGGTTTAAGTGCATGAAATACCATCAAAATGCACCCCCATAAACACATTTGTTTGAATTAAAATAGAATAGAATAAAATCAGTTTTTAAATTTATGCTACATTATGTAAGTCGAATTTAATGTAACTTGGGACATATGTAAGTCAGGGTTTTTCTGTATATTCCCACTCTTGTCATGCCTTTTTGGCTCACTGTTAGTTTTTGTGGTAGCTTCAAGATGCTGATCATAACCTTTAAAACCCTTAACAGTTTAGGACCTCAATACTTGTCAGAATGTCACTTTCATAAAACAGCTACCTGACTCACCTGCTTATCAAAGTCCTTGATGTTAAAAATGCAAAGTAATGTAATCACAATTATATATTGCCCTGTAGTGCTTAATACACTCTCTGGGCAGTTCACAAGTTAATTAGCATTTTGTCTCAACATGCCAGGTACTCATTTTACCAACCTTGGAAGGCTGGAAGGCTAAGTCAACCTTGAACCCTGGTCAGGATCAAACTCACAACCTTTTGGTTTGAGGACTGCAATTTAACCACTGTACCACCAGGGCTCCTTATGACATGTAAGGAGGCTAAAAAAAAGATACACCAGTAACAGAGTGTTCTTGGTTGTGGCCCCTTCCCTTGAGTCTAGAGTAAGCTTTCTACAGAGGTTGACAAGGTGCCATCCCCCTTAGTTTTTAGGAAGTTGGTTAAGATATTCACATGTGTTTTAATCTGTGTAATTCTATTTAAAGACAGATTTACGATTTAGGCTACTGAAATAGTTTTTACTGTGTTGTTATTGTATTTATTGTAAACTTTTTTATTGTACAATTTATTGTATGTTGTGAACCACCTAGGGAGTGGTAGAGAAGTTCAAATAAATAAATAATAAGTAAATATTGCTTTCTATTACTGCATTTTGTTTGGAGATTGCTTTCAGAAGAAGTAATAGCATTTATTTCAGCAAACATGAGAAATCAGATAGCATGCTTGCAGACTTGTCACATAGTTAGAGAGAAATAGCTTATATAAAAGGAAGGAAAGTGGAATTGAGCACTACCTGATTTACATATATATAAGACTACCCAGTGCAATGTAGCAGATAGGCTAAGACTCAGGAGGGCTGGGTTTGAATCCTTCTGAGCCATGGAAGCTCACTCGGTGTGTGGAAATGATAAAACTGCTCCTTAAATATCTCACTTAACTTGGAATCACTTTTTCATAATTATAAATCACTTCTAACTTGATGGTACATTACATAACAAGGAATATAATTCTGTCTCACTGTGATTGAGCAGTGAGTAAAATATTTTTGTTTCCAGAAGGAAATTGTAAAAAAAAAAAAAAAAAAAAAACCCAAGAAAAATTAAATAAGGGGTGGAGTTTAGAGTGACAACAGGAAGCATATTAACAAGGAAACCAGACAAAAGCAATTCTCAGTCCTATGAAATGTGTTACAAATGTCATTTTGAATATCAAAAATCACATACTTTAATGGTCAAAGAGTTAGTAAGTAACTACTGTATATTTTCACAGATTTTTGAAGAAACAAATGGATGGAAACTTTTTAATTCCACCAGTTTAATTACAAAACAGATTTGTTTGGCTTAGATAGTTAATATTCTTCTTATAACATTTGTTAAAATAATTAAAATAATTATTCAGTCAGTAGCACATTCAGTGATGGGCAGCCAGAATGTTTACTACCACACTGTGGGTGGAGCCAATGTTGTAGGTGGAGCCAACGTCATGATGGAGCCAAAGTAAAAAACAAAAAAACAAAAATAAGTACACATAAAAATACAAAATGAAAAGACATAAAAACACATAAAATACACATTAAAACACATGAAAATACACATACAACTCATAAAAATACACATTAAACACACATAAAACATAAAAATGCACATTAAAAATAAATGTACATTAAATGTACTTTAAAATATACCCACCCACCCCACACCCAAAGGCAAGTCACTTATCCTGGGGAGCAGGTTGTAGGGAGCTTCAGAGTAGCAGCTGCTCTTCCTCCTCCCCACTTGGGAGGACAGCAAGGAGGCTGCTGAGGGCCCCAGCAGCGGCCACCAGTTCCTCCGTAGCTCTGTGCTGCCACACTTCAAGCAGTGAATGGCAGCTTGGCTTGGCAGGCAGTGCACTGTAGGTGTGCATGTGTGCCAAGTGCTGTAGGTACACAAGTGCACCAACCGCTGTAGGAATGCATGCATAGTGGGGGAACCAGCGAAAAGGTAAGCCCCCAAGGTGGTTTCCCAAAAAAGCTGCTACTGACTCTCTGGGACACTGGGAAAAGCTAGTACTGGTTCTGACAACCTGGTGCAAACTGGTTGCTGCCCATCACTGAACACATTCCAGGTGATTTGTGTTTTATGACAATCATATTAAGAAGTATTCACTGCAGACTACAGTTTTTGTGTGTGCAAGCCCCTACTCTTGAGCACACGCCAACAGCCAGGGAAGAAGAACCCAGGGCATGTTGAGGACTTTGCTGCCCTTCTCCCAGAGCACGCATCAAAATATTGTAATGTAATGTATTGTTTGTAAGCCTCCTTGAGTCGCTACAGCGAGTGGGCCCCAATATAAATTTGAGCTAATAAATAATAAATAATAAAACGTCTATTTTATTATATTTCTCTTACAAATTAGAAGTAGTCCCATTTTTCACAACATCTTATGTGTAGCTGCAGTGTGAGAACAGCCAAAGCTAACCCAAGAGAACATAAAATATGAAAATAATAAATGTGAAATGAAAATAATAAATATATGTCCATGTGTGTGAATTTTCCAAAAGGCAACTGAAAGCAGGCTGTACAGCAGAGGTATCATTGACCACCAACAGAGGATTATCTTGAGTGAGAGCCACAACTGCCCCCTCACCCTCACTGTAGCTGTGACCTCAATCCATCTTCCAGTAAGTCTGGTTCTGCCTTCAGCAAGGGAAAAATAAAGATATTGTAAGTGATTTTGCTGACGCAAACAAAGCACCAAGCCACTGCAAAAAACATACCATTAAATGTCTTTATCCATAACTTTGTATTGTTGTTGTTACATGCTATCAAGTAATCACCAACTTTTATCAACCCTGTGAATGAGAGATCTTCAAGATGGCCTGTCCTCAATAGCCCAGCTCAGCTTGTAGCTTCTTTAGGATTTCTATTTATCTCAGATTTGGTTGTCATCATTGTCGTTGTTGTTGTCATTGGCTTCTTCTTCTTCTTCTTCTTCTTCTTCTTCTTCTTCTTCTTCTTCTTCTTCTTCTTCTTCTTCTTCTTCTTCTTCTTCTTCTTCTTCTTCTTCTTCTTCTTCTTCTTCTTCTTCTTCTTCTTCTTCTTCTTCTTCTTCTTCTTCTTCTTCTTCTTCTTCTTCTTCTTCTTCTTCTTCTTCTTCTTCTTCTTCTTCTTCTTCTTCTTCTTCTTCTTCTTCTTCTTCTTCTTCTTCTTCTTCTTCTTCTTCTTCTTCTTCTTCTTCTTCTTCTTCTTCTTCTTCTTCTTCTTCTTCTTCTTCTTCTTCTTCTTCTTCTTCTTCTTCTTCTTCTTCTAGGCCAGTTCATTCATCAGTTTCCCTTCCCTAACATAGTGTGAAAAAGATTAGCCAGCAACACAAGTTGCCATTATGAAAGTATACCCAACTGTGGTTCAAAAATACCACAATCTTCAAGGAGGCTCTTTTTGTGTACCCCATTTGGGAACTGATTCTACAGAAAAGGTGCTACTGTTGAAAAGGCACAATTTCTCATCACAGATTTACAAGCTTCATTTGGAGTGGGTACCCTTAACCACAATGGAAAAGAAAGTCTTAAAAAGAAGATGCAGGAAGAGATCTATACATGTAGGATTTGCTTGCACAGTCACATTCTCTCGTATCAGCAACTGCAGACAAATAGAAAATTGGATGTATGGAATGACATTCAGTAGAATAGCTAGAATATTTGTTGGAGATCATACTTCTTATGTTTATCACAATTTCCCCATATTTGTCTCTGCCTTTCCTATTAACTGCTTGCATTTATTATTCCTCCCATTTGAATAAGATATGGAAAATTTATCAGTGTGCTATATACTCCCCCTTCTTGGCTATTAATGGAGAAATTTATTATAATTTCATCTAGCATTTCTTATTATAAACTACAGTTACTTCCCCCAGCTCCATAGTTCATCACACATAATTTTCTTTTGTTTGCAATCTTTTGCCAGCATTCATTCTAAATGACAGCTTCATATCTAAACTAATTTAAATTAATATTCAATGTATGATTTTTATAGCATGCTATATTAACTATTTTACCAAATTAATTTCAAATGTGTATTATATATAATGTTTTCCTATCATCATTAATTTTATAATTCTATCAAAAAGCAATTATATTTGTCTGCCAGAACCCTATCCCAACTCTGTGTATTACTCATAGTTTGATTAGTATAGTCAAGTTAAAAAAACTAGCCACAAAATCACCCGTTTACATTTGTCAAAATATTTCATAGTATAAAAATGCTTTACTTTCTTCACCAAAACATGTGATTGTTATGAACTTTTGCTGATTAATATTTCTTAAAACCATAAGGATGGCCCAACCAGTGCCAGAGGGTGTGCCTTGGAAAGGAAAGTGTAACAGGCTTCAGTTAGAGAACCTCAGTAACATCAAGCAGAGACAAAAAAAACTATTGTAATAGCCATTCTAAAGATGTAGAAGGGACAACACAAAATAAAAAACAATTTAACTCTTCTTGAAGACACAAGAAATCAAAGAAAAAATAAACTTAGATTAAGGATACTAAAATAATAATTTTGTGCCAGAAATTAGGCTGGGTTGAAAGGATATTTGCGGGAGAAACTCCACACAAGGGAGGCTCCTTTCATGTCCCCCAAGATCTTTTCCCACCGAAGTGGTCCCTATTTATGTACTTGCAATTTATTGCTTTCAAACAATTTCTTGTAGTGAAATGGAAAGTATATGCTCCATAGCTCACACATGGTCCCAAAGCTAATTTTGCACTCACAGAACCCTTCTAAGCACCCCAAGACATCTCCTAGCAAGTGGGTAAAAAAGAAATGAGCAGGTCAACAAGCCTCCATAAGTGAAAATTATCTTTTAGATAAATTACATTTCTTCCCTGCCTTTTAGTTTTGTATAAACACAATATCCCACAACAACCTTTTACTAAACTGGAAGTAAATTAGGGATGTGCACTGCCATAATCTCATGTTCCTGTTGTTTTGGGTTCTTTCAGGGAATTATTCTTCCATTTCCTTGTTTTTTATTAAATGTCCCTCCCATTAAAATGTAAGGGACCAACACTTTCAGAAACTTCCCCATCCTTGTTCTATAGAGACTTGCAATTAAAAACAACAACAACCCTCCATCTTCCTCCATCTCTTTTGACTATCTCTCCCTTATTCCTGTTTGTGATTGTTGTCTGTCCTGGATGAAGGCCTCTGTAAGGTGGAATGGAACCTCTGGTAGCTAATAAAGGACTTTGTTATCCTTACAGTCTTCAAACAATGTATGTCCTTTTACCAGTTCAAAATGTTGGGCCATCTCTTGGATTTCTGGTTGGTTGCTGATAGTAACACTTGAAATGTTATTAAATGAAATTATTCCCGGGTATTTTTACACACAATTGGGTGGAAGGATGGATACACAGAACAGGGAAACAAGGAAGAACATGAACTGTTCAAGTAGCCATCTTACGCTAATATGGATTATTATTATTATTATTATTATTATTATTATTATTATTATTATTATTATTATTATTATTATTATTATTATTATTATTATTATTATTATTATTATAATATTTGAATTTCTATACCGCCCTACTTGGCAGAGCCAACTCAGGGTGGATATTTGAGAGGTTGTCTTCAACACAGTGATGTGAAAAACAAGAAAAATGAAAGGAGTGCCTCTCACATTTTTTTCTCTATTCATGGTAAGATTAAAGTCCCATCCCTAAAGTGAATTGTCAACCATTTCAATTTTTCTGTATAGCCCTGAAAATTCCCATTTTAGGTTTTGCCTATTGTTAGCTGTTATTGAATATGAAGAAATGTGTTGGTTTTTAGGGAATAATAGGATATAATTTTCGAAGACACAGGCGATGGACCTTATGCTCAGACAATGTCCTGGGAAACCCTCACAAGGGAAGGCCCTTTCATCATTGAAAGAATGTGAATGACAGCATCACTTGTGGTGGATGTGCTTTCTTGAATTTCACAGATCTTCTCCTGTAATGTGTAGTCATCCAATGGATCACATGCTCAATTTACATTGAGACAGTTATCAGTAACTCATGCCTATTGTATAGCAAGAAAAACATGACAGAACATTTTGGATATATTGGATCCTTCAGCATCCTAACCCATTTGAAAAAAGTTTCCCTGACTATAGAAAGTTTTAAAACCACTTGTATGTGTATAGCAGAAAGGAAGACACAAAGGATAGTCCTGTAGCTCAACACGATAACCCATGGTTTGTATGTGGAAGATCTCAACTTTAGTCCTTGACATTAATAGGCAGAAGTAGGAAACCCCTGTCAGAAATCTTTCAGAACTGCAAACCACAGGTGAGAAAAATATATCTTAGAAAATGTGTATTTCACTTAGTAGTCCAAATGTGTCATTCTGTACTCCTGGGTCATCTTAGAACTTCACAAAATATTGTAAAAATTCTTGAAAAGCCCACTTGTCACTTGAAGGGGACAAAGGGGAAACTGTCATGTTTTTAAAATTTCCCACCAACCCTGCAACCTACTCCTATCTTCTTTTCAAAATGCAAAATATTTTAGCTATTAGAGGATACAAATAGGCTTTTCCCCACAACTATGCCAAGAAAATGTTTAAGGAGTGGGAATTGTAACAGTAGGTGTGGAACTCTGGGTCCAAACATGTACATGTACAGCCCTCAAACCTCTAGATGTTGTGTTTCACTCATGCAGATAGTAATAAACTAAGTGGACAAATGGGCCAGCTCATTATATGACAAATTCCCATCGTTCTATGCAGCAAAGTTTCAGAAGCACAGTGTGGATAGACTTCCCTGTGTAATGAAAATATTCAGAACCCCAGGAATGTTGAGTTCTACTAATTTATATGTACCCACTTTATATGTCCATTCTAACAAAAACTATATAAACCATAAGAATAAAAACAACAATTACCATCACATGACAGCCAATGGCAACAATCCGTATAAAATTACTTTATCCTATTGATCAGAGGAGATCTTATACAACCTATTTGACCTAACTGGGTTGGGAATGCTGTTTGGGCAAATATCTTTATTTTTCAAACAAAATCATAAATAAATATAAGCATTTTTATGAGAACAGCAGATTACTCAAAGCAATTTCTGTTAATTCAAAGATCCTCAAGAATTTTGAATCATGTTAATATTTGCTGTACAAGAGGTTGGTAAAGGACTGGCAGAACTGAGGATTGATTAATACAATTTCTGAAGCAAAAGATTCATGAGAATCTCTTTCAAAAAAAGTTTGAATCAATTAATATTCATAGAGGAAATGGAACTAGGATAAAACAATCAACCAAATGTTAATGAACAATTGTAATAACAGATGTGCTATGTTTTAAATAACAAAGCTTACCAGAAGGAGAGGCTTACTACAAGAACATAACATAAATTCAGATAATGCGCCTATAAAACAGAGTAGAGATGGGAAGATTTTCATTGTTGAGATTATTTGTGCACCAATAATAAATAAATGGAGTCATCTATAAATTGCATTACATCATTAACATTTTTACACACATAATTAATTACAGGTGGAAACTTTACAGCTGAACTATCTAATTACCTGAATCTCTGTGTAAACTAGATAATTAGATAATTAGACTCCTCTTTCCTACCATTTATAGCAATAATTATTATTAATTGTTATTTTGCATTTATTAAACAAGTGAACAATATTGTAGATGAAGCTGTCTCCAAAGATAGGAAAAAACTTCCATGTCAAGTATATTTTATGCGTGTATTGCATGTATGCCACTGTATTAATATAAATGTGAAGTTCAATTCACACTCAAACAATCATACCCAATGGTGGCTAACTGGAATGAATCATTTCTAGAAGTGCAAGGAGGGGTATACAATTCTTAATTGTGTGCCTTTGCCATTACACATTATATGTCTCACTGAACCTCGTACCAAGGGCTGCTGAAATCTCTGTAAAAGACATGGAACAGCATTGATGTAGTGGTAGATGCAAAATGAAACAGATACATTGGAGGGTAGTGTCACAAAAGTCATCAGAGTGAAAAATCTGCTCAGGGATTTAGTCTCGTCCAGTGTTTCCCAACCTTTGGTTTTTGGATTTGAATTCCCTGAAGCCCAATCCAATTCCCCAATGCACTGATCAACTTAGGCTTCTGGGAATTGAAATACCCCTACTTAGGGAAACACTGGTCTAGTCTGATGTCTATAGGGGCTGTCCATGGTCATGAACCCTATTGTCAAAATAGATTCAAACCTTGGATAGCTCATTTAAAACTTGGACTAAAATCCAGAAGGAATTCATGAGGTTCCACTGAATTTATTGTAGATTGAGTGATCAGTCAATACCATGTGCTTCTTCCTATGTGAGTAAAAAAACACCTGCTGCAAGCAGAAATTCACAATTTGATGTCCACAAACCAAAGTACAGAGCACTGCTCCTCCCTCTTTCCCACCCTGCTAATAGGATCTAGAATAGCTTAAAATACGATAGTCGGAAATTCTGTTTGTTTGATTTATTCAGTGAATCTTACTGAGTTCTGTTCTTTCATATGTCCAAAGCTAATGTCTCCTCTTACACCAGAGGTGAGTAACTTCTCATGAACCTGGGATTTTATTCCCCCAGAATAAGGTTGGGGTGCACTGCTAATAGATATGTTGTTGCCATATTTGCCATCAACATTTGGTGGGCCCCAGTATTTGGCCTGATGATTGAATCAAGGTATACAAAAATGTTAAAAAATTTAGTCTCTTCATTGACAACATTAAAGTTGTTTCTTCTTCATCAGTCATGATTTGTGTCTTCTTAGTATTCAGCTGCAATCCTGCTTTGGTATTTTTCCCTTTTAACTTTAATCAGAAGTTATTTCAACTCATTGCTGCTCTCTGCCATAAAATGGGTGTCATCAGCATATCTTAAATTACTGATGATTCCTACACAGATTTACACATGTCTTTCATTTGAATCTAGCCCATTTTTCTACATGATATATAATCCAATGTATATTCCTGATAGATAGAACATGGTATCACTGGGTAAAGGGTTGTTTTCAGTGGTAGGCAGAAAATATTTCACTACCACACTGTGGGTGGAGCCTACATCATGGGTGGAACCTATGTTGTGGGTGCAGCCTATGTCATGGGCAGAGCCTACATCATAGGTGATCTAGTCATACATAGGGCCATGTTTACATCTGCAAACACAGGCAGCATTGGCTCTTTGGCTGTAAATGGAGATGTATACATGGCCCTATGTATGACTATGTATGTACATTGGCACCCTAGAGTCTGATATGACTGGCTTTTGAGCAAGGAAGACCTTGAACCACTTGCAGGGACAAAACCTGATGGGGCAGGGCAGGGAGGTGGGCATGGCCACCCAATTTTGCTACCTCCCCTGCCCAAAGACCACCCAATTTCACCACCCCCTGCCCAGAGGCCACCCAATTTTGCTACCCCCTTCGTGGTGTTTTTAACTTGCCAATATGTAGTGGCTTGAGAAAGGAGGGGGGCCATGGGCTTTTCCTGGAACCTATAGCTTGCTTTATTTCTGCTTTGAAATGCTTCCTGATCTTGTGCTGGACTGTATTCTGTATCTTACTTTACTTTCAATATATTTCTTGAAAAAGCTTGGAGTGGTTATTTGGCTTAATGCTACGTTATCTACACATATCTGATGCCTGGGTTGTCCAGTCAGGGAGCTGCAACTCAGAAGAACAATGGGGCCTACTCGAGGGTAAGGCTGGTATTGTTACAGTTGGGAAATTAGCAGCCAAGGTGAGTGAGCATGTTGCCATACAGGATCAGTATTTGTGGTTATGTTCATTTATTCACATATATCCTTTCTATATTCAGGCAGTTCCTTGATTACTCCTAAATCTGTTTCAATAAACAGCCTTCTCATTTAGAGTTCTTCCATTTCTCCTTCTGTAAGACGTCAACTGCAGTGTCTTGGTGAAGCAAACAAACCATTGCTTCTTGATACTTTGTGTGCATACATCCCATGTTCAACATTTCCATTTAGGAGTGGGAAAGACTTCTGCATCCTCAGGTTTTCTAGATCACAATCTGAAAGCAGAGAAGCCCAAGTTCCATATAGACATGGATAATTGTCTTAGATATGATATCACATGATTGGTGGTCTCTCATGAAATAAAGAAACTGGGTTTAGAGAAAAGAAGCATCTCTTTTTCTCTCTGATCTAATTTTCCCCCACTCTATCTGATTAAAAAAACATTATGCTTGATGTGTGTTTTATTAAGAAATTAGCATGCAAATAAATGGGTTTCCAATAATGCAGAAAATTATTGTGGCCTTTCTTTTCATTCCAAGTTGTGAACATGACCAAACCATTATGTAGTCACCATCACTTCCACCACCACCACCACCACCTCCACCACCTCCTCCTCTTTCTTCTTCACAGTAAGATGATGCCACAGCATCACAAATCCATCTGTACAATAACCAAAGGACTATAAGAATGAATGCCTTCACAAGTATGTCCAGTGGTTGCTAATAATGCTGTATAAAGTTGCAAATTGTACTCATTTAAATCTTATACACTATCTACCCACAATTTTTCATGGGTTTTCATGCTGAAATCCAGGTAGGGAAAATGGAATATCTGAGACTGATAGTAAAGGTAAAGGTTTCCCTTGCTCAAAAGCCAGCCGTACCTGACTCTAGGGTTCAGTGCTCATCTCTGTTTAAAAGCTGAAGAACACCAATAAACTTGTCTGAAATTGTCCTATACCCATATTGCCTTATGAAGATTCTGACATTAATTGTACTGTTAGAGGGATCTTCCTGTGATTTGACCCATGCTGTCTTCCCCTGCCCAATATTTCACACTGATTCTACTTCCTTTTCTATGTAAAACATCATCCCTTTGAAAATGCTGGACTACTGGTAGCATGCTGGCTTCAAACTGAGCTTTCATGAGAACACTTTTCTATAACTGATTCTATACCAATTCTTTCCCTTCTAATCTCATTTCTTACATCCATGAACCAAGAGTGAAAGATAAATAACATGAGATTCAATAAAGAGAAGACTGAGGTAATGGCACTTGGAAGGAAACAACATACTCTAGATATTACCAGTGCCAAACATGGACACTTACAACAAAACATAAACAAAAGTTGGTCACCACAGAAATGAGATCTGTGAGAAAAGGCTGCTGGAATGACTAGAAGTGATTAAATCAGGAATGAGTAGAAGGTAGCAATGTCCTATTATCAAGAGAGTGAGAGAGTGGGGTGAGGGAAAGCAACACACACCTAGACTTAAACCTAAGCCTCACCACCTCACTATGACCTTACCCAGTTTCCTCCCAACTTATGCCAGCTTATGCTTTGGCTGGTGCATCAACCCATTCTAGCCTCCCAGCATGTTTTAGTACCTCCCTCAGCAACCTCAAGGAACCACCATGTCAAAGGGTTCATCGATAAGCCCAAGCCGCATTTTTGTGTCTGTTTGCGAGTTTCTTTAATTAAAAACTATTGCTTATTTTATTCTGACTGCAAGAGACTGCAGTTTAACATGGTCGCGTTCATGTGTATTAAGTTTTGAAATGGAAATGTGCCAAAGATTAGAATGTGTGTACTTTGTCATGTGGAGACTGTACACTGAGCCTGTTATCTGCCACTTTCTTCCTCCCTGTGAGTTGTGCGTATCTGTGTTTCCCTGGATAGTGTAGAGGTATTCATTATATGGATGACTATACTGAAAAGGCTGTGAATAGCTGGAGACAGGTGACATTTATGGAGGTAATTTCTAAAAATATTACAGAACACAGCTAGTGGGAGCTTCACCCTGTGCAGAAGCTGTCAGCTGTACGTAAAGCATACCAAAGTATCAGCAAGCAGTTCTTCTAATGTCCCAAGCTTCTCTTTTGAAAGTAATCTTAACTACCCCAATGAATGGGTAATCAAATTGTGCCTGCTAAAAACTTTCTTCATATGAATGTTATATTAATTTTTAATTAATGTCATACATTACTCAGGCTTTTATGCAATTACATGATAAATTATTCAATTTTGATGTTAGGTTTTAGACAGATGTTAAATCAAAGATGTGAATGATTAAATACATTTTAATAGATTTCCCTCTATGATTTCATCCACTAGGTATAAATGAATCCCGGTTTTTCATGTAAGTGTGGGACTGAGGGCTACATTTCTTTAAGAAAGGGGGCCTTCATGTAGCTTCAAACTTTAATTTCATCGTAAGCAGTCATGCTATCATTAACACGCCTTAAAACAAATGCTTCTCCTTTTTGCTTTTTTTTTCCGCTGAGAGACTGAAGCTAATTATGCAAATTAACTTCCAGAATAAACCTTGAAAAGTGTGAAAATCAAGTCACATGCCATGTTCTAATAATCCATCTTGGCTCCCTTGCTGTTCCTGTTATTAGGAAGTGTAAGATTTCCCCCCCAAAAAATATATTACTATCCTGCAACATTATCCAAGGAAAATTTACTGTTGATGTCACAACAGGTGATTAAGAGTTGTCAGAACAGAGTATTGAAGATCCATATCATACTCTTTAATCCCTATGCTGTCAAGAGATTTAGGCATATAAAAAACTGTAGGGACCTTGTTCCTGGCTAAAGAGAACCATATACAGTAATACCTCGCATAACGAGCATAATGCGTTCCACACACTTGCTCGTTATGCGAGTAATTCGTTAAGTGAAACACATTTCCCATAGTGAAATGTATTTCACTTAACTTCGCCTGCGGTGTATGCGTGTCACCTGGGTGTTCAGAAAGGGTACGGGGATCTTCTCCGTACCCTTCCCAAACCCCCCCTGACGTGTACACCCCTGCAGGGTGTTTGGGAAGGGTACAGGGGAAGATCCCCTTACCCTTTCCAAACAACCAGGTGACTCTAGGTGTGCGCCTGCAGCATGTTTGAGAAAGGTAAGGGGATCTTCCCAAACACCCTGCAGGCGCGTGCACCCTTTGCGATGGGGGCTTGGGTGCCGGGATAAAGGAGCGGGCGCCTCTTTATCCCAGCACCCAAGCCCCCATCACAGACTAGAGCGTGCTGGTTGGGTGTTTTGGAATGCAGCGGGGAGCCCCTTTCTGCGTTTCAAAACACCCTGTAGCCGAGCCACCTGTCAGCTGGGCTTTTTGAAACGCAGACGGGGGACTCCCCACTGCGTTCCAAAACACCCAGCCAGCACGCTCTAGTCTGCGGGGTGTTTTGGAATGCAGTGGGGGAGTCCCCCGTTGCGTTCTGAAACACCCTGCAAATGTGAAGCTTCTCGTTAAGCGAAATTTTGCTCGTTTAACGAAGCAGACCTATTGGGGAAAGGTCTGCTCGTTAAGCGAGTTTTTCGCTATGCGAGATGCTCGCTACCGCGAGGCATTACTGTACCTTAATTCAACAGATCCCTGGATCATATAATCCTGAAGACTCAATCTTGTACTGCACCTGATGAGCAACTCCAGGTCTGTCTGAATTGTTGCAAATCTGCACATCTCAAACATAAGGACTAAGCTATCTTTTAATGTTTTAGACTCTTATGCCCATTCCCCACTTGCTTCTAGATCAACTTAGCCCTCTGTCCTGAATCACTTTATTGTATCCCCTTGTAACCTTCAACTTCGCAATGGTGATATTTAGGCTTGCTGTTTGGGATACCAATTCTATCCGAGAATACATCCCATTGCTTTGGCTTTCATCTACTTTGTCCCCTTCTCCAGATATTAGATCCTCATCCTGACCACCATGATTGCACATAAAGTTTATTTTACTTCCAGTACTCAGGGAAACAAAACATTTATCATTTAGAAAAATGCTTTGAGTGAGATCTCAGATTTTGTTTGTTTTTCTTACTATGGAGATTCTAATATACAGTGGTTTAGGGGAAGGGTTAGGGGAAGAAAGCTTAAATCTCAATGTCTTCTACTTTCTGATCCCACTGAGAATTCATGTGTGCCCTGATGAAGTCAACATATTTCCAGTGTCATCCTGTTCTTCTGATTCATGGTTCATTGAGAACTCTTTTTATTCAGGTGCATTGTATTGGCTGGGACAAAAAAAATCAAATTGAACAATGTATTCAATTAGGTGAGATAGACATTTGTGCTATCTGTTTTCTGACTGGAATTAAAACCAAAATCACTAACCTACTGCACATGGCAAGTGGCTGACACTCAGAGTCACCATTTACCATTCTTCAGGTTACAATAGTGTAAAAGGCCTATATAGTAAGCTTAGTTCCATGTGTCTCATCATCTTAGAACTGCAGAGCTGGAAGGGGCCCCATAACTAATACTGACTCTGGAGATCTAATATGTCCCATCAAAGTAGATGAGGGTTAAACCACTTTCCTGTGTGTATTGTTTTGCCAGGCTATAAAAGACCAGGACAACTCAGTATTTTCCCAGTTCCTTTCTTCTGACTCTGGCTTTATAGCTTGCAAAGACACATTTATTGCCAGAGGCAATGAAAATATAAGAGTCTCTGTGTGTGTTTTTAAAGGAATAAACAGAACAGTTACCACAGCCACCATCAAAGGAGAAGAAGGGTCTCTTTGTGGGTATTTCACAGCTCCTCCAACACAGTGAAAGAAATTCCATCATATTTCTGACAGATTTTATTTTTATCATGGAATCAATAAGAACAAAAAATAAATAAATAACCAACAACAACAAAACAGTAAAGAATAAGTTCCATTAGTCTATCTTTTAACAAGAACAAACAAATGAAACTATGGACAATGTATTTGAATTATCACTGCATTAGCGTGCAGTGATTATATTCTTCTGACAGAGAAAAAATGTTTTACAAGGCAATACTAAAAAAGAGGGGGCCACAAACAAACAAAAATATTATCTTTGAAACATGGTTTTAAATCAGCACCAAACTTTGCACAGATGTAGCAAATGGTCTGGTCTTGTTCAGTCTCCAAGATAGAGAAGTTTGGAGAACAGGTTTTCAATATATGAGGTTTTAAAATGTATCCCACCTCTGTAGATGAAAGTGACATTATATGTCACTAGATTGTCAGCAGAGGAATTAATCTGAAAAGACCAATCATGCATACTTTGAGAGAGAATGGATAGTCCCAAGTACCTTGGATCCCTCGGAGTCATTATTCAGCAAGGAATCCTGGTAAGGGTAGACGTCTCCATGTCGACATTCCGCACAACTTCTGTCCATAATGATCTGCCCTTGGCAGATCTCCTCCATGTTGGTCCAACATTTTTCTTGAGAAAATCTTCCCATCTGTGAGGTGGTCTTCCCCTAGGTTTTTTTGCGATCTCTCAGATACCAATTCATTTTTCTGGTGCTCCATTTTTTTGTCATTTGTGTGTGCAACATGGCCAGCCCACCTTTATTTGCTTGTCAGGTATTCTGTTACTACATCTTTTAGCAGTGATCTTTGCCCGATAACCTCATCTTTTACTTTATTGCAAGGTGAGATTCTGTGCATTGATCTCTCCACTGCTCATTGTGTTACTTGCAGCCTCTTTTTTCTGCAGCTGCTAAAAGCCCACATTTCACTGCTGTATGTCATTGCTTTCAAGACGGTACAATTGAACAAATTTGCCTTTGTTTCTTTCTGGTTTAGCTTTTGACTTCAAGATGGCTGACACTTCTCTGAATTTACCCCACATGTTTTCCAGATATTTCTTCTTTTAAATCATTGTCTATAGTCCCAAGTACTTTTTTGTTATTTAGAAAGAATCCTTTTTGTTATTTACAAAGAATTACATGTTCCTTGAAAACAGCCTCTAAAAAAAGGGAAGATCAGAATGTTATCACTTGGAATTCTGTTATAAACTGTGAACATTCTAAAGAGAGTTCTTCACACTTGATCTGAACTTTTGACCTAAGTAGCTTCTTCATTCTTTCTTAGCCAAAGATGAATTAAAAAGGGATTCTATTCCTGGTTATAAAATATTTTAAAAGTTATAGAAAGTACATTATTAACACAGACATGTGCAGAGATATATATTATCTATATGTTTATCTGCTAAGAGTGTCCACTCTCTTGCCCTGCCATTCATCTTATAAAACTCTAAATGCTTCCTTTATCTCTCAGCAATATCTATTTCAGCTCTTTGAACAAATGTTTGCTACTTATTTGTAGTTAAAATGGAGGACATGTTTTCCTATGGAGAGGATGCACTTCCAAAAGCCATAAGAATAACCACTTAGCCTCCCACTTCAAAGTATACAAAAAAAAAGTTGTCAGGGCTTTTTAGAACCAGATCCTTTCATCTGCCCTCTCCATGGACAAAAATAAAACCACTACTCTCTCCGGGAAAAGTGAAATACCCAGAATTGACTGAAGAGAGTGAGATGAAAAGATGTACTTCTCCCTGAGTCTCCCTCAAAAGTCCAAACAAATTGAATGTCGGCTACTAGACTCATGCCACCAAAATCCTGGTCCTTAAACACCATGTCAGTTTGGACAGAAGGTATACTGTATATGCTGGCGTATAAGACTACTTCCCCCCCCCCCGAAAAACATGCCTCCAAGGGGAGGGGGTCATCTTATATGCTGGGTGCACTTCAATTGGGATAGACATAGCTGCCCATAGTGGCCTCCCAAAGCTCGCCCGGTGCCCATAGTGGCCTCCTGATGCCCGCCTGGTGCCCATAGTGGCCTTCCGATGCCCGCCCACCTCATTCTACATACCATCCAGTATCGTGCGGTATCCAGCATGGCTGCGGCGAGCATCAGCAGCAAGACTGGGGTGCCAGCCTTTTCGGCGTGACCGGCCCATTCTGCTCGGCAGGAAGCAGTGGTGCTCCGCCCTGCCCCTTGTCTACGCAGAGCTTGCACATGCGGACTTGCACACTAGTGCCGGCCACAGGGAGATGTTGAAATCAAATCTGATGTTCTTTTATTTTTTATTTGGTGTGTGGAAGGTGTGTGGAAGAGGGGGTAGTCTTCTATAGCGAGTATATAACAAACTCTATATTTTGAGTGGAAATGTTTGGAGGTCGTCTTATACGCCCAGTCGTCTTATACGCCAGCATATACGGTACCTATTAAAGCATACTTAGTGAATGTTCGCTTCACTTAACAAATAAAACCAACCAAAAACTCGCTTAACAAATAAATTGGGGTTCACAATCCCCCCCACCAGAAGTCACAATTGGTCACTTACAATGGTGTTTCACTTAAAGAGCAAACTCACTTCAAGAGCAATCCTGTGGAACAAATTGTGCTCTTTAAGTGAGGTACAACTGTACTTATTATAAATACAAAGTGACAGAGAAACATAAACGTTTCAGTTTTTCATGTATTGCTGTTTTGATTATCCTTTTTTGACCCTTTATCAGAAAAAAAATGATCAATAGTTTTCTTCCAAACCAATCAGAAACCAATCAGAATATTCAGAAGTAGAGAGCAGAAATTTAAATCTGTAAAAGAGAAATGTTTGGTTTAAATCTAGTTTAAAATATTTTCCTTTCCCAGATTAATTCCTTGAGATATGATAGCCTAGTTTATTCTCCATCTTACACTGCCTTTGGGTGAGAAACGGTTAACTGATGAAAAAAGGAGTCAGCATCTGGGATTGTCTCTTGCTTGGTGTCTTTTTTGTGAATGGTAATGAACACAAGAAAGAATCTTGTAAGCCATCTTGACTACTGATATTGATGTTGTCAATACTCAGAGTGGCTTTTGCTATGTAAAGTTTAGCATGTTGGCATTTTGAATTATGGATACAGAAACACAATAACTCACGTTCACAAATTGAATGCATTTTTTTTTAAAAAAAGAACTGAATTGAAAGTGATAAAAAAAGATCATCATGTTCCAATACTATTTGTCTTCATGCCAAATACTGTTTCAACCACAGGTACAAAAAATAAGGTTAGGAAGGTGTATGTGCAAAGCAAATTTATTCAGATGTCACATGTAAGTGAATCAAATCTCATGGTACAAGATCTGATGTATGTATTTTAAAAGAAAGCTCTAACCATCATTGCCCATCATGATAAAGATATGTCAACAGAAAGGTATGAAATTACTCAAACTTCATACTAATACTCTTGGGTGATACCCTAATGGTAGAATGTTGTTCAAACCATATTAATAGTTAAAGAGGGAGAAAGTGGATATATTTCAAGACCATCGATTTAGCAGGATGCTTGTTCTGTTTTTTTATATAATATGTCTGTCTGAAAGCCATTTTAGAAATGGCGCTATGCCAAATTCCAATTGGCTGTGCAGCTGCTAGATGCTCCTACTTCCCACAGGATGTTTGACAGTATGAATCAACATGACAGCCACTTGTCTTAACAATATCCTCTGGTTATTGATCAAATTGAGACAAAATCTATATATCACCTTTGTAAAAAGCATTTTCAACTGACTGCTCCCAGAATATATTTAGTTTTAAATAGTCTCATTCCACAAAGATGTAAAGGTTACTCCTCATGTAACCCAGCAAGATGACTTTGTAGTTTCTAAAACATGGGGTTATAGTAACTACTTAACTCTGTTTCTAATTTAATTAAATTTAGAACTCATAGAGCCTTTTACCAATTTAAAAAATGCATCATAGCTGCCATTTATAAATTCATGTATAACTGAAGTCTTCTTTTCTTAAGATTTCCTGGAGAAAAAGAAACAGGGATGTAGAACTCCCAAATATTGAACTGTCTGGTCGCACTTCAGAGCCTAATAGCAAGATAGACTCATTGAATCAGTGGGAACATATTAGTAAGCTTCATGGATAGAAAAATTCTTCCCTTGTTGCAAGTTAAAAAATGAATGGTATTCATTTATTTTTATTACATTGTTATGCTCCCTTTCAGCCAAAAAATAATGTTCAATGTGGCTTGCAACCATTACTGAAAAACAGATTAAAAACATGTTAGAATAAAATGAACAATAACTATTCAAAGGTCATAGTAATCATAGTGATCAACCTCCCACTAACAGTTTTAGAAGGCCAAGTTGAAGAGAACCTGATCCATATTGTGGGGGCTGTCTTTGTTTTCCCAAATATTTTGGGCAATGAGGAATATTGGCGTACTGTTACCTTTCTCCTTCTACCCTAGGTACTTTCATCTTGACCAGGGTCCCTGTCCCAGGGTCATCTTTGTATATGCAGCCCCATTCACCCTCCAACCTGAGAATATCTACTGTATTGTATGTCTTCTCCAGCTCCTCTTGTGTACTACTTCAGGTCCTTGTAACCCAGCCAGAAGGGTCTTCCCTTACACCTGCATCTTTCTGTCCTGTCCCTTTCTATCTTCCCCATTGATCTTTTTACAGGCCCTACATTCAAGCCTTCTCCCCCGAGATTCTGTGTCCTTCTTCTGTCTTTTTTGAGTGGGTTGCACTTATCCCTTGCCTTTCTTTCTCATTTTGGCATTGTCTGGGTCAAGACATCCTAGGGCAGTAATGGCAAACCTTGGCACTCCGGGTGTTCTGGGACTTCAGTTCCCAGAAGTCCAAGTCAACACACCTGCTGATCAGGGTTTCTGGGAAATGAAGTCCAAGAACATCTGGAGAGCCAAGTTTGAGGAACCCTGACCTAGACAATAAATGTGTCTCTTATTTATTTCCCTCCTTAACAGTTGACCTTTTATAGTATTGGTTAAGCATATTCCTCGGGGAAATAAAGGGAAAGCCCTGCACAAGATTTTAGGGAAAATTTTCAGTAACAAGTCCCCACTTTTCTGCTTAGTTTCCACTGGAAACGGCAAGCTTCACAACCCTGCAGGTCACTAATTCTCCTTCAGCACTTAAAATAAAATACTTCCAGGGACATGGATCAGTGTGTAAGAGGTAATGATTACAGCTGTCACACTAATCACTTTTACAATGCAAACCCTGGACTCTCTATTCCTTGATGCCTTAAACACATAGAATCCAAGTTTTCATAAGATCAAGGACAAATTGATAGATGGCACCTGATACAACATTAAAGTGACTGCTTTTAAAAGGCACCTTTAAAAAAGGAATCACTGAACTAATAATGGCATGACTCCTTGATGTCATATTGATGAAATGTGACTATTAACTAATGGAAGCAAGGTTTGGCTTAGAACCATGTGTTCATTTAGCTTTAGTGATATTCCCAGATTTCAGTCATTTTCCGAAATGTTAGTTTAAGGTTATTTGTCTTCAAAGCAACGTTGTTAAATAACAGCAGTGTTTTCCATTGCAATTCATTTCCTGAAGCTTCATACATTTCAGCTGGATGAAACAGCTTTTGGTATTCTTTTTTGTCAAGATAAGTCATACTGCAACTTTCAAATAAAAAGAAAATGCAACACTTTTAAAAGTGGGCTAGAACCAGAGAGGCAGCTAGGGGGCAATTTAACAAGCAGTTAAACTGATTGAGTTTCACAAAGCTGGATGTGGTTTTGCGTATCCTACAGAGTAGAAGGAAATGCTTGTAATTAAAATACAATTATAATTGATTTTTCCAAAGATTTGAGCACAATTTTATCAAGCTTTGAGTGTGGTGTTAAGAAGGGTCTCAGCCTAAATATGGGGAAATGAGAAGGATTTCCGTTTGCTTCTTCAGAGATAGCAATCTCTTCATCCAAAGGTCACTAAAATAATTATCCAAAGATGAATAGAGACTACTGCCTCAAAAAGTTTAAATGGCATAATTCTGTCCTGGATGTCCCTGAGCCTACTTTGTCATCAGCAGCTCAGAGCTTCTGTCACACAAAGAGTGAGAGAACTCTTCTCTGTAACATATGCAATGCTGAGTCTACAGACTTTTGTTTTTAGGATCTTATAAGTGTTTGAAGGAATCTTCAAGTGAACTTTGAAAACATCAGACATCTACTGGCTGAAATCCTGTTGCTTCGCTTAGTATGCTGCAACTGGAGTAGGCTCATTTGAATCACTGGAATTTAAAGAGTTGTAGTCTACATGCTATGCCACAAGATTTCAGCCAGTATGTGGCAACAAGCATTGGAGGTGGTTAGGAATGAGAACAGTAAATGAATTGTGTCTCTTGCTGGCAAATGATTTTTACGCTGGAGATGGTGCTCTGTATGCTCTTCAGTTTTCTTCCAGGATTCAATCTCCTCTCTGTTCCCACAAAACAATAGAAATAGCAACAGCATCAACCAGGACAGACTTGGAATTATTTCAATGGGAATATCAAGGATGATACATAATTTTTAAAATGATTAAACCATGGTGTGGATATTGTAACTCACCTCTCAGGGCAGAGATTGAACAGGAGAGGCAAAAGCACCAAGCCCTGTGGCACCCCATGTTGAAGGAGCCTCAGGCTGGACCTCTCTCCCTCCAACACCACTGTCAGAAATGAAGAAAACCAGGACCACACCGTGCCCTTTATCCCTAATCCTTGAAGCTGTTCCAGAAGGATACCATGGTCAACGGTATTAAAAGCTGCTGAGGTGTCAAGGAGAGGCAAGACAGATGGGTTACCCCTGTCTTGCTCACACCGGAGATCATACACCAGTGTGACCAATGTAGTCTCAGTACTATACACCATCTTTAGGTTCGCAATATGAATCAGCATGCTTGAGCTACTTATTTAAACTCATGATTTCTTGGCAACTGCTTTTGGGTAGCTTTCAACAGGGATTCTCTCCATTGACCTATAATAGAGTTCAATAAATATTTATTGGTAGTTTATAGAAAACAGTCAATGAAAGAGCTCAAATCACATCTCATAACATTCTATTGATTAATAATGTATTTAGAAAGCTATTTGGCTGATGTCCTTTCCCCTGTTTTTCTACATTTATTACAATAGAAAAAGTCATATTGGGGATTGGTAGATTGCACCACAAAGGACATCGTGTTGACCTTGGATAGGAAGAATTCTTCTTTTCATGGTCATGGGAGTAAGTTCTGCTAAAACAATAACACAATTATATATATATATATATATATATATATATATATATATATATATATATATATATATATATATATATATATATATATATATAATTAACACATACATCCTTCTAAACACCTTCTTGTGTAATTGTTTTTAGCAGAACTTACTCCCATGACCATGAAAAGAAGCATTATTTCTTTTATATCTCTATCTCTATCTCTATCTCTATCTCTATCTCTATATATAGTGATAGAGATATAGATATATATAAGGAAGAATGCTTCTTTTATATATATCCTTTAATATGTCTCACAACGAGTCATATAGAATCTGCTGAACCCTACTTCAGCTTTTATATAGAACTTCCTGACATGAGATTTAAAAGGGTATCATAGAAAAAATGGAAGCAGGGCTAATCCCTAAACAACAGTACAAATGAATAGATAGTATTTGTAGAAAGAAGGCTAAAGCAGAGGCTTGTAAACAATGGTGAAGTGGGTGGCCATGTTTGGAGCAAGAGGAAGGAAGTGATAGGTTGACTGTATGGAGAAAACAAATAGTGGATATAGAAGAGATGTAACTGCTCGATAGCTGCTCTGACACTGTTCTAATCCAAAAGGCAAAATGTGATCAGGTGAGATCTTTGAATACTGGGGGTGGAGAAATATTGACCTCAAGTTCAAACAAGAAAAAGAGTGAGAAATACAGCCTTAAGCAACTAAATACTGATACCAGGAAAGGTTCTAAGATCAGGTTTTGAAATGTTAAGTCCAAAATTAGTGAAGATTAGTTGCAATTTAGTTTAAAGACAATCCAACCCTGGGTAACTCTGCTAAGAGTTTACTAATAATCTCTTACAGGGCAGAAAGAGATACCAGAAGACTTTCCATTCCAGTTAAGCTTTGCCTCAACCAAACAAAGGTCTTTCCTGTTGCTTTTGTGTCTTCTTTTCTCTTTTGCTATGGGACAACCTTAAACATCTTCCTTGATAATGTCATGTGTGAGAACTGTGAGGGTTATTTGATCAGGGTGTTCCTTGTGAACCTGGAACTTAAAACATTGTCCACCAGCTGTACTTTAAAAATGAGGTAGCTGTTGCCCCTTTGTTCATGCTGGAAGCAATCTAATGGTAGAAGGCTAAATTAATAGGACTCTGGCCAAGGGACAACTGAATGTTTTCACAGTCCTTACCTTTTTTTTTTTTTTTTTTGGGGGGGGGGAGACCTTTAAAGAGCATTGAGAAATACATCAGTTCAAATTCATTTTTAGGTACTGCTGTATTACATAACAAATAGTAAACAATTGTGTGACATCATGTCTATTTTAAATTACAGCAACTCCTTTTGTGGTTTTCTACTCAGTAGTAGTAGAAACTCAGTAGTAGTTTATCACTGTCTTCTTCTGGAAGTATTTTGGGACCATATAACTTGCTCAAGCCTATGCAGTCTGTACAGGCTCTTCTCCATGGAGGCACAAGTGTGGAATTGAACTCCTGATCTTTAGATACACCATTCAGTGAGCTATCCAGACAATTGGAGTGATACAAAACACATCTCAAAACCATATTTATAGAAGTTCTTCCATCCAACAATTTAAGATATAGACTTCTCCATTGTTGTTGTTGTTTTTTACTTGATGCCCCCCTGTTTAAATTGACAGGAATTGTAATCCACAGCAAAGTAATAACAATTCCAGTAATCATCAAAATACTTTTGCAACATCTTACATGCTACTCATTTATGTATTATCTTTCTCCTAACCTACTGGTTCCACCTGGTGATGCTGACCCCCACCTTTTGATTGAAAGGATGATTAAAAAAAGAAAGAGAAATTCACCTAAAGCTCAACTGCAGATCGAATACTATTGATTTTTCAAAAACCAGGAAGAAAAGACTTAGCTGTTGTATACCTCAGCTTTTGTGTGGCACATTGTTCTTTCAGTTTAAGTGAATTGTTCCCATCACACATGCAAGCCATCTGCAGTTAATTCCCGCATTGCCAATGATTTCTAGGAGCTAGGATTGCCACCTGATTAAAAAAAAAATCCTAGGCCATTAATTCTTTGAGAACATCAAGGCAATTAAATCTGAAGGTACATTTTCTTGTATAAAATATTAAATGTACAAAGACGGGGAAAATACTTGTTTTTTTTCCTTTTTTTGTGTATGCTGCCTAAGGCAAAGATATGATCTCAGGAGAGAAGTTCTTTCCTCGTTGTAAGAACAAAAATGAAGGCTGCTCTAACAGAGTTGTTCTGGTTTGATAGCACATGAATTAAAGTGATTTTCTTCTTCTTCCACATCCAACTCCAAATATAGGTGATCATCATGGTGATCAGCTATGATGACTGTCCTGAGACTATAATGCAGCAGGCTTTCATCTGCCTTCCACATCACAGCGTGGCACCAGTTCCACGAGTCACTTTCTGGTCCTGAGCCCTTTTGGCATGTAAAGTCCTCATCAGCCCCAAGCCAGTATTGATGAAACTGCTGCTCTCCATCAAGATGGAATCAAATGGGATTTAATCCACTTGGGGACGATCACCCTACCATGTGAATTTCTGCACTCAAGGCCATTAGTCCTCAGAGTTGTCAGGTAAGTTAACTGCTGCCTGACAATCAGCGTTAAGTTGCTGGCAATATGGTCTTACATGAGCTATAATATTGATGAGACAGAATTTCATTTCAGGTTGTTTTGATAAGAATTTAGCCAAATTCAAATTTAATTTCATATTCATGATGGAAATAATGTGAGATTAGAAGAAAAAAGCAGTGATTCTATGAGAACTCCAAAGTGACAGATTTGTCCATTCAGGCAAAAGGTTTTGAAAGTTCAGTTCTTAAAAAGTCTGGGTTTCAATCCCTGTGCATTCAACCATGTTTGTTTTGAAATAAGGGAATCACTTCTATTTGATGAAACATTTCTTGCCATTAACACCAACATCACAGGCAAAGATGTTGTTTTCTCAGTGCCATGTCTCTAATGGAAGAATTCCCCTCAGATGATGATAATGAGATTCAGGGGTCAGAGGGCACTGAGGAACACATGAGCATATGACAATTTAATTCCATTTTCTAATCATGGGTTATTTGCACCATATCATTAGGCCTATTGTGAACTCTCCAGGAATGGATAGAAGACCTATCAACCATTTTGTACCTGTTGTGACCTGGGATCCTAGATGCAAGGAGGAGGAGGGCTTTCAGCCGGCCCAGCTGCCTGCTGCCAGTTCCAACTTGGAATCTGAGCTTCAGGAGGACCCCTTGCCAGTTCCCCAGGCCACGGCTGGCTCAGATCAGGAGGCTGAGTCAGAGGACATGAGCATGGCACTGGCCTCACAGAGTCTGCCCAGCAGGGCCAAGCAGGGCTGGAGGATCAGAGTTTGACAGCTAGGCCAGGTGCCAACAGGCAGGCTACTCAGGAGCAGGCTGGCACACCTGCTCATTACAGGGTTTCATTGAGGAATCAGATGCAGCTGAGAAGGAGAAGGGCCCAGGCACGCCTCCTGAACAGACCCCTCAGCTGTGGTGTCTGACTCCCATTAAAGGAGAGGCATGTCGGCAGTGGCGTAGCGTGGGGGGGCGGGGGGGGGCAGATGCCCCGGGCAGCGGCTTTCAGGGGGCGGCAAAATGTCCCCACCACTTTGGCCTCCCTCTGCCTGGGCTTAGCTTAGGAAGCAGGACTTCCCAAGTGGAGGGCGGCCTTTTTATTGGCAAGCGCCCTGCGTGCGCGCGCACGCACGCGCGCTGCTTGCCTCCGCCCGCCTGGCTGGCCGTCGGGGGCTCTCCGCTGCCTGCCCCTGGCGGGCACCCCACGTTCGATTCCTCCACCCCCACCTGATCTTGTACGGTGGAGACGCTGGAGGAGCGCTGCGCTCTGCGCGCCAAAACGCACAGGAGGCAAATTAGGCTCGCCTCTTCATGCGCGATGCGCCCTGGCCTGGTGCAAAGGCGACGCTTGGATGACGGATCCTGGCTGCCGCCAAGCCGGGAAGGCAGACACATTGGGGAGGGAGGGAGCTGTTCTTTCCAGGAGCCGATCCTCCGTGCCTATCCCCCCCACACACACACACACTTCCTCTTCGGAAGATCTCCGCTTCTGCAGGGAGCGCCGTCGGCAACTGGGCGCGTAACCGCAGGCGCCCAAGCGGGCGCGTTTGAAGGCCACCGCCAGGGACGTCTGAGACGCAGAAAGCAACCAGGCGAGATTCAGATTATCCCCCCTCCGCCCCTTTCCCTCCACATGGGTGCCTTAGCAATGAGGCGGGTAGCGAGGCAGGGAGCCCAGGGCGCCGGGTGGGGACTCCAAAGGCGCCTGGCGGTGGCCTGGAGGTGGTAGAGCCCCACCTCCCCTCCCCAGCCTGGTTGAGCCTGGCCGGCGGGCGCTTGGCTGCCTCTGGCATCCTCACCCTCACGGTGAGGGTGGCCCGGCTGGCCGTCGGGGGCTCCGCCGCCTGCCCCTGGCGGGCGCCCCATGTGCGTGCGCACGCTGCTCGCCTCCGCCCACCCAGCCAGCCACCCAGCTTGCCGTCAGACGGGGCGCTCGTCGAGGGTGGGTGGCGCCGTGGCCGGAGCCCCTGGCGGGTGGCTGGGTGGCTGGGCAGGAGGAGGTGGGCAGCGTGCACGCGCGCCGCTCATCAGCAGGGGGGCCGCCTTCTGCCTGGGTCCTGGGGGGGCGGCGGCAGAGGCGAGCGGGGGGGGAGCGAGTTTGTTATTCGCCCCCGGCGGCTGATCTCTGCGCGACGCCACTGCATGTCGGCAGGCCTTTTTCTGGCCAATTTGTCAGTTTGGTGAACCCAACACTGTGCTCTGGTCTTCCTGACCTTGATTCTGAACATTGGATTGTGACTTTGACCACCCTCTTGGATGACTCCTGCACCTCTAGTATGACTTTACTAGCTCCTGACCTCCAGACTGGCAACAAAGTCTCTGCTCTGCTCCTTCTGAAACCTGAAGTAAGCAAAAGCTCCCCTTCCCCCATTGTAGCTCTAACTAGCTCTAAAGCTCTGTTGGTGCCAGGCTCTGACAGTACCACACATTTCCCACAAATTTTTAGGTGACAAATTGGGCCTACTGCTCTTCAATGTGTTCATTAATTGTTTGGATGAAGGGACACACAAAATATTTAACAAATTTGTGGATTACACAAAATTGGGTCGAACAGCTGGTATCTTGGAAGACAAGAACAGAAATCGACACTAGTCAGACCACATCTAGACTATTGTGGACATCACAGTTTAAGAAGAATGGCAATGAACTAGAACAAGTTCAGAGGAGGACAACAAGGATTATCACAGGGATGGAAACCAAACTCTATGAGGAAGACTGAAAGAACTGGGCATTGTTTGATTTGAGAAAAGGAGGGTTGAGGTGGGGTGACCAAAATGATAGCACTTTTTAATTACTTGAAAAAAGGAGGGTAGGATCTGTTCTACCAGAGTATACACCATGTAAAATCAGGCTGAAACTGCAGGAAGCCAGATAGAGGTTGAATATCAGGAAAAAAAATCTTTTTGACTGTTGGAGCAGTATGACAATGGAACCAATTACCTTACATGGTAGTGAGTGGTCCAACATCTGTCAGATCTGCTTTGATTTTGATTCCTGTATTGAGCAGGGGGTTGGACCTGATTACCTCATAGGTCCCTTCCACCTCAGTTATTCTATGATTGTATGAGAAGCCCGCTTGAATTCTAGTTCAGAACTCACTGTTGAGCAACTAGGTTTACTTTTGGCAGAAGGTGCTTATGAGTGTAAACTGGGCTTTATTCTTACCATATCTACTTTTTCTTTCTTCATTCTTTTGAAGAACCCTTAATATCCTCTGGACAATCTGATTGCTTTAGACCGGTGGTGGTGAACCTATGGCACAGGTGCCAGAGGGGGCACTCAGAGCCCTCTCTATGAGCATGTGTGCCATTGCTCCAGCAGAATTCACCCCACCCCTCTGCCCAGCAGCCCAGTGGGAGTGCTTCTTCCCTCCCCCCAGCACAAAGTTTGTCCTGCCCCTCTGCGGCACAGACAGCAGCCTGTTGAGTTTGGGCACTCGGTCTCTATAAGGTTTGCCGTCACTGCTTTAGACACATAACAACAGCTTCCTTTCATCTTTCTCACAATGTCTTGATGGTAAAATTTACAGTTGCTAGCAGTATACATTTCATATTTGTGGAGCACTTAAGTGAAAGCTTAAAAGAAGCACAGGGAGATAAGTGAAGGTGACCCTTTTACAGTGGGCTGTGTAATATCCAGTGCTGGGCAGCAACAGGTCCAAACGAGTTCGCCAGAACCGGTAGTAACTTTTCCCAGTGTCTCAGATAACTGGTAGTGGCTTTTGGGGGGAACCACCTCGGGGGATTACCTTTTTGCCAGTTATCCCACTGCACATGCATGCCAAGAGCTTGGTGTGCATGCGTGCCTACAGAGCTTGGCGTGCATGCGTGACCTCCTTGCTGTCTTCCCAAGCGGGTAGGAGGAAGAGAAGCTGCTAGCCTGAAGCTCCCTACAGCCTGAAGCTCCCCAGGGTAAGTGACTCACCTTTGGGTGTGGGGGTGTATTTTAATGTGTATTTAATGTGTATTTATTTTTAATGTGTATTTTTATGTGCTTTATGTGTATTTATTTTTAATGTGTATTTTTATGTGTTTTTATGTCTATTAAATGTGTATTTATTTTAATGTGTACCGTATTTGCTGGCGTATATGATGACTTTCCCCCCTGAAAAACATGCCTCCAAGTGGTGGGGGGTCGTCTTATACACCGGGTGCACTTCAGTTGGGATAGACATAGCTGCCCATAGTGGCCTCCCAATACTCACCCACCTCATTCTACATACCGTCCAGATGAAGAAAGAAGCTCTACATTACAATTGTGTCTCCCTTTCAAACTGGTGGGGAAAAAGAAAGGGTTTCACTTACTGGTACCTTCTGTCCAAGATGGAGGAAAAAGCCATGCTTCTTCTTTTCAGGGGAAGCAAGAGGCTAGGCTAGAGCAACACTTCCTGCCTCAGTGCAATTGACCTGCCCACCCACTTGCAGCGCCACCACTGGTGGGTGGTGCAAGTACAGTTCTAAAAAAAAATCAATAAAATAATTAATATTATTGTATTTTAATTACTGAAACTCACTAGCAGTTGCTACATTTCCCATTCTTGGCTTATACTTGGGCCAATCTATTTTCCTGGGTTTCAAGGTCAAAATTAGGTACCTCAGGTTATATTCGGGTTGGCTTATATTCATGTATATACAGTAGATAAATAAGTACCACTTTGCACTTGGACTGTTTTATGTTGACTGTACATGTTTGATAACATACAGCCTTGTGACAGTTTTTCTGCATGTCATAAGCATTTGAATATAAATTAACATTTTGAAATCAAATCTGATGTTCTTTTACATTTTATTTGGTGTGTGGAAGGTGTGCGGAAGAGGGGGTAGTCTTATACAGCGAGTATATAACAAACTCTCTATTTTGAGTGGAAATGTTGGAGGGTCGTCTTATACACCCAGTCATCTTATACGCCAGCAACTACGGTATTTTATGTGTTTTATGTGTATTTTTATGTCTAATTTGTATTTTTATGTGTACTTATTTTTATGGGTTTTTTACGTTGGCTCCACCCACATCATTGGCTCTGTCCATGACGGCATGATTTTGGCTCCACCCATGATGTCAGCTCCACCCACAATGTTGGCTCCACCCATAGTGTGGTAGTAAAAAGTTTGGCTGCCCACCACTGGTAATATCTTGATGGGTGATAGCATTATCAGTTCCTGGATGGAAGACATTGTCAAGCTTGATGCATATGTGTATAGTTGGTACTTCTTGAAGTTAAACTGAAACCAAATTACTATTTGGTTTTTGCACATCTCTAAATTTTGCAGTGCAATTCTCCTTTCAAAACATAAAGTGCAGGGCAAGTTTGGGGATCCAGGAATGTGGGATGCCATGTAGGGTGGCTGATCTGATTGGACAGCCACCCTCTTGCCTTTCGTTGTTTTAATCTTTTTTAACTTCTTAGTCTTAAAGTTTTAAATTCCTTTTAGTATCCTGTAGATTATAGTTGATGTTTTTAAGTTAATTTTTAAACTAATTGTAATATGCCCCATAGGTTTCTGTATTGTTTAATTTGTTTCTTTTAACACCAATGTTTGTAAGCTGCCCAGAGTCGGGTTCGCCTGATTGGGGCGGGATATTGTTTGACTAAATAAAATAAATAAATAAATAAATAAATAAATCAGTGAAAATAATGTAGAGCACATTGGATGAACAAGGATGCATGTTAGAGACCATACATGTTGTTGCTAGGCATATGGATTGATGTCATTTTGAGAAAAGGAAGAATGCAAAGTGATACAGCTCATCCAAGGCAAAAACAAATGTGAAAAGGCTTGCAAGAAAGAGATCTTGTTGGTCAAAAAACCTCAGAAGGACTGATATCAGAGAAATGCAACTGTTTAAAGGTGCTGTATGCAATGTCAGAACACAAATAGTATCATGAAGCCTTCAACAGGAGAGGAGCAAGAACTGCTGCTTTTTGGTAAACTATGTTGGGTTTAAAATGGTAGACAAAATTGTAGTTAATCATAATAGCAATGACATACACTGTATGTGCACATATAACATAATCGAGGTTCTGCATGTGTGGGAATAGTTCCTTCACAAACAGAATGAATAAAAATATATAAATTGATTCTATGTATGAAGAAGGTACTTTTATGGGCACAGAATATTAGATTATATTTTACAGAAATCACCAAGAGAGGTGTGGTACTTGAGGCAGAAAAAAACCGCATAATAATGTTGCACTCACCCCCTTGCAAGTAAATGTAAGCATTTCCATGTTTATTGCTTTCCAGTGATACACCTGAAACCACCATTTAATGTAGTCCATATCATTTTGTGTATTGCCACAGCCCTCCTGGAATAAGAACTGAGAAGGAGGGAGATTGCTTAAAAGCATCGGAACAGACTTCACTTATCTCTGTAAGAGCCTTCACAGATTTATGCACAAAGGCTAGTGTGATTTCAAGGTACAGTAAGTCAATTTAGCACTAACACAAATCTTGTTTGCCTTATGAGCCAAAAAATATTAGATATAAAATCTCTGATGGAGAATGTATAACATAGCATGCTTTGATGACATTTTTACAGGTCACTTTTCTGATCCACAACCATAATAGCTATTGCATGCCATATTTCTTTTTTTAAAAAAATGTTTAAGGTAGTCTTTATGGATCTGTTACTTTCTTATTTATACATCATCATAATTTCTATGCATGAAAAGACCAGTTGATGAACTTAATTATTTTGCTGGTGTAATATCAAAATACATCGGTAGGATCTGAGAGAATATAATGTACTTCTAATTTTACAAGAGTTCTAAGAAAACACTATCATTATTTTCCCCTTAGTTTTGAATACATAAACACAACATTTTTAACTAAGATGAAGCTCGGAATTTCATGTTTTCACTTGAAGATACCTATTTAAGAAATTTTGGAAGAGTATGCACCCCCGTGACACTTGGGCAATATATATAACAAGGATGATGTACTAGGAGTAAAATAGATCTGCTTTTCTTTCCTATCTTGGAACATAAGAACAACAAAGTTGAGAAGTATCAATATACAGGAATAAGTACTGACAGTCTGTACTTAGTTGGTGAGTCGCAAGTAGTTTGAGTTTGTCCAGTGCTTGGAATGTCATTTTCAGAGAGGAACTTTCTACATTGCTTCTTGTTCCAAGATCACTGCCATTGCATTTCCTTGACACATGAAAGTAATCCATGGTACTGTTTACCATTAGTGCACCATTAACATATTATGTCATTGTAGCTTTCTACACTAGTATGCAGGAAACTACTTTCTCTTTTTGCCTAGTGGTCTAGTCTAATATTATACTTTGGAGTGGGAAAGATGGGGGGAGAATACATTTCTTTGCAGTTCCAGTCCAAATAATAAATAACCCCTCATTCAGGTGGTGATGGGATTTGTAGTCCAATATGTTAGGAAACTACCTCTTTGGTTGGAGTTATTTCTTATGACAAATTTTTCTCCCCAGTCATTACTCAAAGCAAAAGTGACTGAATATAGTACCCTCTGTCTGGCACTTCCCTGTGTATATTCAACACAGAGCATCAGGAGTTTAAAAAGAGATCCTTTCCTTCTTTTTGTTTTCTGCCTCCCACTCATCTTGGTCTACTATTTCTTTTCTCAGATCCCTCCAACAAATCCAACATTTCTTCTTACTTCCTCAAACATTCTTTCTTCTCTTCAAAGGCTATTTTCGTGCCCCACTGCTTCCCCACTATCTGTACCTTTCCTGAGTCTCTCACCTCCAGAACCACTCTTCAAGTCCAACTCTTCTCTCCTTCACTCTCCTCTTCCAGCCACCATCTGTTCTCACTCTATTGCATTGTACTACCACTCCTTACTTTGTGTTCTCATCTCCTCAACCATCTACAACAAGCATGTTCTTATCAAATCCTCTCATATGTAAGGCTTAAGGATTAGTATAAATCACTCAGTTAGCTTGATCTCTGAAAAGGAATTGCTTTCCTGGACTCATGACACCACACAATGTGGAACCTCCACCTGGGAACCTCTAGCTTTGGTGGTGGTGGTGTTTTTCCACCCCTTCACAAAAAAAGCAGCCTCTGGGGACATGCCAATATGACGTGGTGTGCCTGCCCCATAAGGGGTATGCTTAGCCTTATTTCCAAAATGACCCTGTGGCACTCAATCTGACCTCTTTGTTCCATCAACCTGGTAAAGGGTGCCACTGTCCTTTAGGGGCAGTGGGGTGGGGGGGCAAGTGGGTACTGCCCCCCTCTGGTGGTGGGTAGTGCTGGGTGGGGGTATTCGCGGTGAATCCTACAGGGCGTCTTCGATGGGGTGAAGTCATCCTGTGCTGCATTCCTGTGAATCAGTTGGAGGTGGCTAACATCATGTGGCTGGCATGTGGTATGACCAAGATCCAGTCGTTGAGGAGAAGTGGAAATGGCTGTGACCACACCCACCCTGATAGGCTGGCCTGCTTATTATTGCCTAGGCATTAATAAGCAGCGCCCGGGGTTCGCCTATCTGGTGCAGGGAAGGAAAAGTATCCCCCGTCCCTCATGTCAGGGTACGCACTGCCCACTGTACCCCCCTTACTTAAAACTTAATTTTCAATAAAAATGGTCCAAGACTTTAACCACAGCCATTGGTATTTTGTCTTCTTATTTTGCGTTGCAGGTGGAAACTGATTTCTGTGTTAAGAACTGGGCAAACTCAGATGGAACTTAGTTAAAAATAGAGACATCACCTTGCAAACAAATTCCACATAGTCAAAGCAATGGTATTTCCAGTAGTAATGTATGATTGTGAGAGTTGGACCATAAGGAAAGCTGAGCGCAAAAGAATATATGTCTTTGTAATGTGGTTTTGGAGGAGAGTCTTGACAGTAAGGAGAACAAATAGGTCAATCTTAGAAGAAATGAACCATGACTCCTCCTTGGAAAATCAAATAGTGAAGATGAAGCTAAAGTACTTTGGATATCAAATGAGAAGAGGAGATTCACTTGAGAAAGCCTTGATGCTGGGAAAGGTGGAGGGCAAAAGAAGAGGGGGGCGGCCCAAAATGAGATGGTTAGATGGTATTGTAGATGCAATGGGGACAGAGATGGGTGGGGTTGAGGAAGATGGTGGAGGATAGGGGTGCCTGGCATGCAATGGTCCATGGGGTCACAGGGGGTCGGAATTGACTGTGCGACAACAAATAGCGGGGAAGTTCAAGACACATGCTGTTACCTATCTGAGGATTGTATATGCATGTACTGTGCATATTCAAATGTCTTTCTAGGCCCTTATTTCTAATGTTACTAATTATTGAATGATCTGGCCTACTTCTATACTATTAATAGAATCTTGCTGGGCAAAAATTAGCAGAAGAAAATAGCCCTAGGCAGACATTCAGATCACAGGATGACTAAAATAGGAAGGGGGTATGAGCCACATGTCACAAATATACCCATCCTTTCAATGCTTGACCTTCCTGTGTTGGGCTGGAGGGAAACATATGTAGCTCTTTTTGATTCTGCTTCTATTGCCTGAAGTGATTGCTTAACTTTTTTTTGATGGTAGGATCAGCCCTGCCTTTCTGCCTTATGCTTCAGAACACTGATACAGTAGTAGACTCACTACCAAATTGAAAGTCAGCCTTTTCTTTGCTTTAATTTTAATCCCTATTCTTTGTCCCAGGATGCATGTACTATCCATTATAGTCATTTAAAACAATTCTACCAAACCAGGCAAGAAATCAGGACAAGCACCAGTACTCCAGTAGACGACAAGGGGACACTTACCTATCCTTGTTAAGAGACCTTCACTTAAGCAGAGGAAGCATGCCACAACTATTATTTCATAACACTGTCATTAGAAGAACACATTAGGGACCTCTTTGAAAGTAATTTGTCGTACCTGAAAATCAATAATTCAAAACTTAGGAGAGTGAAAGCATTGGTAGACAAGCACACTGAGCCAGGCGAACATAATGAAATAACTCTGTCCAGAGTTAATTAAAATAATGATGCAATCAAAGAGTGCTGAATCAAGAATTTTAAACACATAAGCAAAACTAATTTATCTTCCTTTTTCGTTTGGAATTCCCATTACAACAACCAATACAATTCTATTACCTTTCTTTCTGCTTATTGTATATCATCTGATTATAATTAAGCATTAAACATTCCCAAAGTGGGAAATGCATTATGAGTTTCCTCCAACACATCACATTTTTATTGCCAGGTTTAGTTACTAAAACACTTTGGAGGGGAGGAAAACAATGTCATGAAATTTCATAGGCAAACCAAGCAGTTTCTATGAATACCTTTTAGTTGTAGCACAAATACACCTTTGAAATAATAAACATGACTTATATATTTTCAAAGTAAGCTGCTTCATATCGTTGCTACAAAAGAAGAATATTAAATAGAGATCTTTAAATTTATTAGTGGAGGAAAGGCTTATTGTTACAAGAAAGAAAGGACCTGACAAATATAACCTGATCTAACAAAGGTTTACTTAAATTTTAATATGCTTAAACAAACATAAAGGGACCTTTTTTTGTGTGAAATTGCTTTCACTGGCCTTGCCTCATCTGATGAACGCTTCCAGAACGCAATTCAGAGCACTTCAATGAGCCACATTAGTCACATGATCAATTGAATACCTGCTAATTCACTGAAATTGTGCCAGCTTCAGTAAGTTTTTTTTAAAAAAATACCTTAAACCAGCTTTCTGTCTTCTTTTATTTGCTCAGAATGCAGGGAAGCCAGCGGTTGCTGAATGGAGCCAATATCAACCATATCATAATCTAGGTGTATTTACCATGTCAGAAGTTTGAATTGGAATTCTAACCATTGAAAAAAATCTGGTGTACTGATCAAGGAATGGCATACTTTTGGTCACCTAGCAATTCTTAGCAGGTCCATGTGATTCAGAGGGTTCATATAGCTCAGCAATTTTGGGATCTCTAAGTGCTTCCGCAATTCAAAATGGCTTAGAACAGTGTTTCCCAACCTCTAGTGTATATATATATATATATATATATATATATATATAGTGTAACATATATATATATATATGGAGATCTGATTTTTTTGTCACCAGTATGCTGATGACACACATTTCCATCTCTCTTTTTCTTTTCTTGCAGGTGATGATGTACAGGTCCTTGAACATTGCCTATTTTTGTGCTAGATGAGAGCTAATAAACTAAAACTAAATCCAGATAAGAAGGAGATCCTTCTGTTAGGAGGACTGTCAGACCAGTAGGACAAAGGTTTATTAGGCATCAGTGGGATTATATTTTTTGGAATAGTAGCTGTGTTAGTCTGTGGTTCAGGCATCTCAGAAAACAAAACAAAACAAAACAAAACAAACAAAACAAAATAAAATAAAAAACACAGTAGCACTTTAAAGACTTAAAAGTGGGATTATACTCCCTGTGAATAATTAGGCCCACTACCTGGGGATAATCTTTAATCCAACACTTTCTGTGAAGTCTCAAACATCTGCTGTGCCATGAGTACCTTCTATCAAACTGATTTTCCCTGCTGTACCCCTATCTGGACAAAAAAATACCTAGCAACAGTGATTCACACATTTGTAGTCTCAAAAATAAACTATTGTACTGTTCTCTATGTTTTGCTGCCCTTGAAAACAATGCATAAATTTCACCAGGTCTTAAAGAGAAGTTTACTGACCAGTCTTCACTTTGATAAAGTATCTTCTCGACAATTGGACATATTGCCCAAATTTAAATATGCTGAGAAAACAAGGCTTCCTACAATGTGAACAAACTTCAGGACTTTGCTTAATACATACCCATCTTCTTTGTTCTCATATTTTGTTCACCATAGTTGAAGATTGAAAGTACCGGTACATTAATACAGAAATCAACCACACTATATTAAGTGGAAATTTCAAGAATTGTCCATGGGACATTCTGTAGCATTTAGGATTCTTGTCCATAATAAGAACTGTGGGAAAAGAAAATCAGTAGTAACAGTGGCTTGAACTGCTGGTGCCATAGGAGGAGGCAAATAATTGAGGGAACACCAACATAACTCCACTCCTAGGCCTTGGACATTCCAACCACTGGAGCACAAGAAAGGATTCAGACTGATTAATTTTTGGTATATACATGCCACCATGCTGCTACTCTTGCTAGCCATTTCCCAAAACTGTAGGTTGAAGAGGGAAAAATGCATCACTGTTTATATTGTCTTTTGTGAATTCTAGAATATTGTTCTCTTTCTTTCTTCTCTCAGCTTAGTGTACATCAGGGATTCACAACCTATGGCTTGTGGACCTAATCCGGCCAATAGTGCCAATTAATCTAGGGCCGCCACTGCCACCGCCACTGCTGCCACCACCAGCACCACCACCGTCGCTGTTGCCACCGCCACCGCCACCACCACCACCGCCACCACCACCGCCACCACCACCAGCACCACCACTGGAAGCAGGGAAAATGCAAAGGAAATGCCATAAATCTGTGATTAAAATGTGGCAAAAATGCACCATCTTCATTCCAGGCACCACGGGAAGTGGCAGAAGTGGTGAAAACATCCAAAAATGCACCATGCATGCACCCACTGCCACCATCGGAAAAGATGGAAGCAGCAGAAGGAACCATGCCTCCAGCGCGCACATCTGCCTGGGGGCATGGTCCAGCCCATGGCTCAGAAAGATTGAGAACTCCTGGTGTACATAATGCATGAACAGTAGTCCTAGCATGTGACTAGACAGGGATGATGTCCCATGTTGTGTCAGAATGATTCAAAATTTCCTATGACAGTTAAACTATTGTTGTCATTCATTCAAAACATGATTTAAGGGGGAAAATTGCAAGAAATTCAAGAAGTGCCTACTTAAGGTAGATGTTCCACATGTACTGGCATGCCCTTTAGGAAGGTGCAGTATTCCAGTATAGAGGGGACAGTTCAATCAAGTGTGTACCTGTTGCCTCACTTATGAATTCATTTTAAAATGATGTTTCATCACCATGTCATATAAGCACTTGCCATTATAAGGGTCATATAGTCAAGGGAAAACACAATAAATTTAACCATGAAAATTCTAGCACAAAACACAAGATAAACCAAAGAAAAGTAGTCACATACACACTCAGTATAGAGGAGGAGAAAGGTAGCAGCTTGGAGCAGTGACACTTTGTGCTATTTCCCCATTTGGACATTTCCCTCTTCGCTCGAATCACATTATCCAGGAGGAGAGATGTAACCTTATCTCAAAACCCATAGACTAATGTAATGTTTCCCAATCTTTGTTGTTGTTGTTGTTTTGGACTTCAATTCCCAGAAGCCTAAGTCAATTCCCCAAAGCACTGATCAGCCAATGTACTGACTTAGGCTTCTGGAAATTGAAGACCACCAGTATTCCACAGAACATAGTTTGGGAAATGCTGGGATAATGTATACCTTAAGAACATGAGGCTGCTCTAAGAAGATCACATACACACGAAGTGGGCAACATATGCCCCAGAGAGTCCAAACACTTCCCTTCTGGTAGCCTAGCACTGAACTGGAAGAACCTGAGGGAGATCTTGGCATGACAAGGATTTTAGCAGAAAGGCAGTGATGGGATGTAACAGGTTCTCATCAGTTCTCCAGAACAGGTAGTAACTTTTCCCAGTGTCCCGGAGAACTGGTAGTGGCTTTTGGAGGGAACTGCCTCGGGGGCTTACCTTTTCACTGGTTCCCCCACTGTGCATGCGCGCCAAGCACTTAGTGTGCATGCACGCCTACAGTGCTTGGCACATTTGCACGGCCGCCTTGCTGTCCTCCCAAGTGGGGAGGAGGAAGAGAAGCTGCTAGCCTGAAGCTCCCTATAGCCTGCTCCCCAGGGTAAGTGACTCACCTTTGGATGTGGTGTGTCTGAGTGTATTTTAATGTGTATTTAATACCTTTACCTATATTGACGTACTACCACAGTTCCTAAAAAGGCCTGGCAGCCGGCTTATGGTTTTTAAGCAAAGTCTTGGAGTTACCTCATCAATAAGCTACACCTGTGCTGTTCCAATTGCTGTTCCAATTGGAGAACCCTTAAGGAGGTGCAGCTGTTTTACATTTACATTAAGGCATATTATCCTAGGGAACCGGTACGATGACCATAAACATCTTGCAACATGGTGCTGTCCAGGCACTTATACTAACAGGTAAGTGAAGGGTTTGTGTTTGGGGTGGGTGGGTTGATTTATGTTTGGGGTGGGTGGGTGGATATTTGGGTGGGTGGGTGTATTTTAATGTAATTTTTATTTATTTATTTATTTATTTATTTAATTTACAGATTTGTGTTGTGGATGTGGGTGTGGGTGTGGGTGGGTTGGTTGAGTGTGTGTGCTTATTTTTATTTTATTTTTTATTTGGCCCCGCCCATGATGTCATGACATTAGCTCCACCCACGCTGTGATGACATCACGGTGGGGTAGTAAAATTTTTGACATCCCACCACTGCAAAAAGGGGATAGTAAAGTGCACACTCTTCATATGCAAACCAAACATCCTGGTACTTTGCCATTCAACCACCAACATCTTTCTTCTCTTCAAGCTGCTTTGCAGACCATCCTCTTGGCTTCTTGCTGTCATCCTTTGGTCAGCTCATTTTAATCACAACTTTCAGTTAAGCAATCAATGACTCACAAAAGTCCTTTTCTACCACTTGACTTTTTAGGCAAAGTTAGACCCTTGCCTTTAAGGATGAGTTCAAAAGGTCCAGTAGTTGGAATGTGAGATGCTATGCCTTGGAAACGTTCTGAAAACCTGACTGTGAGGAATTCACAGAGTTATGCACCATGGATGAATGGAGTGGAAATTTCTTCTGTGTTTCCACCATTGATTTTCCAGGGATCTTCTCTTCACCCTGACTAGGAATTTCAGAACATCCCATCTCTGGAGGATTAAACATATCCCTTCAGAGGGTCAAACAATGGGTAATTTGCCTTTTGAGGTGGCTGTGAATGGAAGGTCTAGTCTAATCCTCTATCTGTCTGTCATGATTGTGTTAAAGATTAAGAGTTTGCCAAATTAAAAGGGGTAGTAGTGGTAATTCTAGTTCAGCACATGCATTTGCAAATACGAGTACTTAACTCTTTTAAAGAATTCACTCCTTGAAGCCCTATGTCCTCATCTCTTGTGTTGTTTTTAACATGGGGTTCCTGAGGCAGGAAAAATAGTGGCCTCAAAACACATGAACCCACATGGTTGTGTCCTTTTATATACGTTAAAGTTATCCTTTCGTCATCTGCCATGATGATTAATCAAAACAGTACTCATACTCAGTCAGATCTTTCACTCCACCAAGAGCTATGTGTCATTCTGTTGATGGCATCTCACATGACATCAGAATGTCATGCATATATTTGGCCAAGGCTATCACCATCCTCACAATATTACCAGCTAAATCTTATATAATCTCACCAAATTGTGACTGTGAGCCTTGGTACCCCACTAAATTGATCCTGGTTTTTGATCTCATGAAAGGCTTCTTCCTCACACTGATTTTTTTGCTCATGATTCCTTTTCAGAGTTCCTGTTCTGTCCCTGGATGTAACAGTTGGGATTTACTTTAACTATAATTAAAATCAGAAGTTCTGGTATCACAAAATTAGGGTTTTTGGACTTTCCCTTATCAGAAAGTATCAGAAGTGTGGTGATTTTAAGTTAAAGGATCCACCTTAATGTTTCTGTCATATAAGCTGTACAGTCTCTTAAGCTTGCCTCACTTGCAATTTAAACTGCATGTGTCCATGAGGTGGGACAAAGACAGGAGCTCACTTTGTTGTTTAGCACTCAGGTATCAAACTCCAACCTTCCATTCTTCAAGTTCACCACCTTAACCACTAAGCCACCACAGTCGTTTATAGCAGACTATATGCCACACTTTTACTCAGTCTACTCCAGTGCAATTTCTGTTGAGCTGCGTGTTGCATTGTTTAGTTTGAGTCAGAACTGAGCTTGGATGTGACAGTGTTGGGTGTTTGTATTTTTACCAGGATTGACAGTGATTAGGTTGACAACAACATGTGCTGTGAATGTGGAGAGATGCAAAATTGGCTAGTTTGCCAATTACTACCAGAAACATGCACCGATGAGGATTTATATTTTGCCGATGACTAAGCCAGGAAGAAGAAGTAGTAGTAGTAGTAGTAGTAGTAGTAGTAGTAGTAGTAGTAGTAGTAGTAGTAGTAGTAGTAGTAGTAGTAGTAGTAGTAGTAGTAGTAGTAGTAGGCTTCAGTCATCTATGGTAGGGTCTGTCATTCTTCTCTACTGCTTCTATAGATTTTGGGGTGTTCTTCTGTTTGCCAGCTAGATTCCTTTGTGATTGGTTGTCTGCTTATTTGATTCCGTCCCACTACATTATATTGTTAGGGATCGATAGGCCTGCCAAACAGATTGTTTTTATTGGTGCAATTTTGCCTATCCCCCCAAAAATAATGATAATAAAGTTGCAGATTCAAATCTGTTACTAAAATTATCTCCCTGGCCACTTTCTAAACTTTGGGACATTATTCACTTCTTGTTTTGGAGTGCCTGCCATATAAATAAATAACTAAATAAATCTGAGTATGTGTGAATTCTCTAACAAACTGTGACTCTGATACATGAAGATTAAATTCACAACTGACATGTATAACCTTAGCTATCTCCCACCACAACAGATCTTGGAGCTGTCCTTTGGCCCTTGACCTTCATTTGAACATTTGTTTTTTCCATTTCCCCTGACAATCTGAACAAAGAGGAGACACCGGATCTTTGTATTTTAAATTATGATAATTTGACATTTTTTTCAACATGAGAATTGAGTCCCTTAAAATGTCTCAACTGTTGCTGCCTTCTTAAACACAGCAGGGCTCCCTTTTAATTTCCTGCTGTTTAAAAATGCAAAAGAGATGGAAAATCTGACAATTACCAACAAAACACAAAACACTAATGCAATTTTCTCCCTACAAAATAAAAAGTGTGGTTTATTGCACGGACATTAGCACAGATGAGGAGCAGGGAAAGAGGTACTTTTCCATTAAGATAAATAATATGCCATGCTAAGTGGAAATGACAGGAAAACTAAAGAATGCTGCTTATCTGTATTTGGTTAATGGACAGAAAATGTAATTTGATAAATGAGAGTGTAAGGAGAAGCCAATCTTTGAATAAAATAATATTTTATTGACCACTTATGATAAAATACCTTTAGAGTGTTTTGGTACAGCTTTTGATGTTCTTTGATATTTTTCTCTCCTATACACTATTTCAGGCGCAACAGTTTTACAGGCATTCATGAGAATGAGTAAATAAATTTTGTGTCAGAAATTACTCTGGGTTGAAAGGATTTTTGCTGGGAAAACTATGCTCAGGGGACACACAAAATGAAGCTCCTCTCATGTCCACAAGATCCATCATGCAGCACTCAGGTATCGAACCCTGATCTTCCAGTCTTCAAGCTCAATGTCTTAACCACAAAGCCACCGCATTGGAAAGCCATACATACAGTCCTGAAGTTTGTGATGCATTTGCCACCCCATCACACTCACCCTAGAACAAAGACATCAGGACTCCAGCATAGAATAAAACAGGGCTGCTTTATTTAACAAACAATAATGTGCCTGAAAGGGGCCCGGAATTCGGAGGGGAAAGAACAACAAACCGGACGTTTGCGATGCATTTTGAAAGAAAACAAAACCAGCAGGATACCAAACATATATTTGAAAAAGTGCAAAAAAAGTGTTTATTATGGCAATGTGGACATATGAATGTGTGTGCATATACCATATATACTCAAATATAAACCAAGTTTTTATCTACAAAAATGAGGTCCAAAAGGGGGACTTGGTCTATACAAGGGTCAACAACCACAAGGTATAAAAATATGGGTTTTTTTAAAAAAGTTATTCGACACTTTAAAAGTAAATTTTGGGACTTCAACAGCAAAAGAATCTGAGGAGCAATTACACAACTGGCCACAAGAGGGTGCAAATTGAGTTTTTATTTATTAATTATTTATTTATTAGTTCAAATTTTTATCACCGCCCCTTTTCCATTAGAATACATTGAAAATCAAATTCTCCTATTCTGGTTTGTTTTCAATTTTTTCCTATGGAAAACCACAAATGAAGAAATCTCTACAAAGCAATCGTGTCCCCCTTCCAAACTGGTGTGGGAAAAGAAAGAATTTTACTTACCGTACATTCATGCCTTTGTCCCTGCTCCATGTGTCCAAGATGGAGGGAGGAAGCCATTCTCCTTCCTTTCAGGGGAAGCAAGAGCTTAGGCTAGAACAACACTTTCTGACTCAGTGCAATTGACCTGCTCACCCACTTTAGCTGCAGCACCACCACTGGTGGGTGGTGCAAGTACAATTTTAAGAAATCACTAAAATAATTACTATTACTGTATGTTCATGTATTTTAATTCCTAAAACTCACTAGCAGCTGCTGCATTACCCACTCTCAGTTTATACTTGGTTCAATCTATTTTCTTGGGTTTCAAGGTCAAAATTAGGTACCTTGGGTTATATTCTGGTCAGCTTATATTCACGTATATATGGCATGTCTTTGTGTATGTGAGAGAAAAAGAGAGAGTGAGAGAGAGCACAAAGCATTATATTAGGAAAACCAGCATATATTAGGCAAATGAACCTATTGCTGTTGTTCAGTCGCATAGTAAAATCTGACCCTTTGTGACCCCATGGACCATGCCACACCAGGCATCCCCATTCTCCACCATCCTTCTCAACTCACCCAGCTTTGTGCCCATTGTGTCAACAATACCATCTAGCCATCTCATTCTCTGCTGCCCCCTTATTCATTTGATCTTGACCTTTCTCAGCATCAAGGTTTTCTCAAGTGAATCCTTTCTTCTCATTTGATGTCCAAAGTACTTTAGCTTCATCTTCAACATTTGACCTTCTAAGGAGCAATTGGGGTTGATTTCTTTTAAGATCAACATATTTGTTCTTCTTGCTGTACAGGGTACTCTCAAAATTCTCCTCCAGCACCACATTTCAAAGGTGTCTATTTTTCTGCAGTCAGCTTTCCTTATTGTCCATGTCTTACAATCATACAATTTCGTATATTAGATGTAGCTTTGTACAAAAAATTATATCAGCAAAAATATGTGTAAAATAATACACCATTTCAGGCTAATGTTTTTAATCATGATGAGAGCACAAGACAGAAACAATATAACATGGGGAAAACATAAGACGGCACTGGTTGGCATAGAAATCATATTTGATTGAATACAGATATAACTTTTTAAATTAGTAATTTAAATAACCATCACCCATTTTCTGTTCCCTAATTTATTTATTTATTTATTTATTTACTGCATTTCTATACCACCCATTTGGGTGGTATCCCACTCTCACCAAAATGAGGAAGTTTATAAATATATCAGACATAGAGTGTTTTGCTTTTGTTTAGAGCAAACTATAATTCTAGAGGAGATATTTGGTTGGTGGCCCTCAAAATCTACTATATGCATTTGCTATGCAGAAGAAATGTCAAGGGAATGAGCCTAGGAGCCCACATACATTTTGTGTAGGATTCACACAGTAATTGTCTTGTGTAATTAGACCCTGTTCATGTGATCTGACTCACAGCAAATAAGGAATTTAGTTCTTAAATCGTTATTGGCCCAAGAAACTATTCGACTATAAGTCAAGTATATACAGTAATACCACGGATAACGCTAAGACTTGGTTCCACAAGTCTTGGTGTTATCCGATTTTTAATGTTATCCGATGCATGCTAAAATCCTATGGGATGTATCGGATAACGTTAAAGCTCCATAGAGATACATTGTAACCGCACAGGCTTTAGCGGTTGTTATCCGATCCATCCCATAGGACCTTAACGTTATTCGATCCAATTCTCCTCCCCAGATTACTTAACATTATGCGATTTTAGCGTTATCCGAGGTAAACGTTATACGAGGTATTACTGTACTCAACTATATGTCATCCTGAATATAAGTCAAGGTACCTAATTTGGACCTCTAAAACTAGGGAAATAGACTGACCAAAGTACAAGTTGGGGGTGGAAAATGCAGCAGCTGCTAGTGAGTTTCAATAATTAAAATACATGAACATACGGTAAAATTAATTAATTTTGACATTTCTGTGGGTATGTTTTTGAGTTTTACAGTAGCGTTAGTACTTTTTTTACTGTATGTTTAAATTTTCACCACTGTGGTTTTAGGACCTTCAGGATTGTTGACCTGAGTATAAATTGAGTCCCCTTTTTGGATCTCATTTTGGGGGCTAAAAAACTAGACTTATACTTGAGTACATACAGTAGTTGTTTATTCTAAATGATACTATTATATGAGCCAATCATGCCCAAAATATCTCTTTAAAAAATATTCAGATGGCTTTAACTTGATGAAATCGCCAAAAACAGCTTGGTTAAAAATAGCAAGCTGAGGTTTGTTTAATATTTTCAAAGTCCTCTGCAACATTGCATAGTGTTAAATCAACTTTATTGGTCGGGGAGGGGAGGATTAGAGGTTGCTATGCAGATTATGTTTTAAACAAAGCTTTAAAAATGGATTTGGAAGCTTACCTGTCAGATTTGTGATGTAAGGGATTCTAAACCTGTGGCCCACAGCACTATTTCATGTGCCCCCCACCTCCACCACATCAGGAAGTGACATGGGGTGGCAGAAGGGCAAATTGGTCATCTGGCCCCTGAAGCTGTGAGGGAGTGTGACAGGGCCCCTGGTTTTAAAAGGTTGAGAACTCCTGTGTAGAGGTTCCCTTGTGCAATATCTATTCTGTGATGATTCCTTCTTTCCCAGTATCTCTGTGTATTGTCAGCAGGCTAAAGAGATACTCTCTCTCTCTCTCTCTCTCTCTCTCTCTCTCTCTCTCAGAGTGTGTGTGTATGTATAAGGTGATAATTTTTTTAAAGTACAAGATGTACTTAAATTCAAAAGAGCCTTACATTCAAAATTGAACCATTATCCCTTATCATTAAATTCAACATTCATTCATTTCTGCACACATTCCAAATATTTTCCCAGAAGGCATCATTCATGCTAAAAGTTTGTTCTCTCCCCATCTCTTAATCCAGACTTCAATTAATAGTCTCTAAACTACAATGATTATTTTTGAGATAAAAGCCCATCCATATAACCCTTGATCTCAATGAATTTGAACGTATTGTCCTTGATATAAAATACAATGAGGTGATGTTTTAACATGCAGAATTCCTTCATTAAATTCTCATTTTCCATTTTCTGTAAAAAGCTATTGAAGAATCCAACAGCTGGTCTAATATGATATATTAAAAAAATTAAACATGTTTCTCCACAAATTTGACTGCAGTTTAGAGGAAAAAACAATCTCACAATGTAAAAATTTGACCTTTTTTTGCTACAGTAACAAGCTGAAGCTGCAGTTTGCCTCAGAAAATCTCAGAAGGGAAGCTTACATGATGTGGAGTTATTCTGAAAATACATGCATTTTGTAAATATTTTTTAACAATTACCATATATACTTGAATATAAGCTGACTTTTTCAGCACCAAAAATGTGCTGAAAAAAGCAGACTAGTCTTATACTTGAGTCACTTGTTCTATTTTCCTGGCTCCAGGGAGATCTGCACTTTTGATTATTCAAACTCACTAGTAGCTTCTGTATTTCCCACCCTAGGCTTATACTCCTATCAATCAATTAAGTACAGTAATACCTCGGATAACGCTAAGACTTGGTTCCACAAGTCTTGGCGTTATTCGATTTTTAGTGTTATCCAATGCATGTTAAAATCCTATGGGATGGATCGGATAACGTTAAAGCTCCATAGAGATACATTGTAACTGCACAGGCTTTAGTGGTTGTTATCCGATCCATCCCATAGGACCTTAACTTTATTCGATCCAATTCTCCTCCCCAGATTACTTAACGTTATGCGATTTTAGAATTATCCGAGGTAAACGTTATCCGAGGTATTACTGTACCTCGGCTTATATTCAGATCAGTTTATACTGACTGATTAGGTACCTCGGCATATATTCAGATCAGTTTATACTGATTAGGTACCTTGGCTTATATTCGGATCAGTTTATATTCGAGTGTATACAGTAGTCTGTTTCTGGAAGTAAAAGGGATAGACCAGAATCCTTCTAAGAAAAAGATCCTCACAATGATGATGATGATAACTATCTCTGCTGCTGCTGCTATCATCCTCATCCTCATGTGATCAGGCCAGGGGGCTGCAAGATGTCCCAAATAAGGCTCTTGCCTTGGTTATTTTTCAGAAATCCATCCTCTTCAAGGTCTTAACGTGGCATTTGTACCTTCAGGTTTTCAGGAATGGGTTTGTAGCCCATTACCTACCTTCAACTGAGGAGGTGCTAGTTTTGGTCTGCCCTGAGTATTTCATTTCCTTGATACAATATAGCTCTGTGAAACATTCTCTGATATGCCACCTGGGAAGGCACTCGATCAGAAACTGCCACATGGATGAAAAAGTTTCTACATTAGGGCAATACTGCAGTGAGTTTAACCTTCCAGGAGACACCTGGAATGAGGTGATGTTTTAACAAGCAGAATTCCTTCATTAAGTTCTCATTTTCCATTTTCTGTAAGAAGCTATTGAAGAATCCAACAGCTGGTCTCATATGATATATTAAAAAAATTAAACATGCTTATCCACAGATTTGACTGCAGTTTGGAGGAAAAAACAATCTCACAATGCAAAAAATTTTTCCTAGAGTAACAAGCTGAAGCTGCAGTTTGCTTCAGAAAACCTCAGAAGAGAAGCTCACATAATGTGGAGTTATTCTGAAAATACATGAATTTTGTAAATATCTTTTAACAATTACCGTATATGCTTGAATATAAGCTGACTTTTCAGCACCAAAAATGTGCTGGAAAAAAGCAGACTAGTCTTATACTTGAGTCACTTGCTCTATTTTCCTGGCTCCAGGGAGATCTGCACTTTTGATTATTCAAACTCACTAATAGCTCCTATATTTCCCACCCTAGGCATATACTCATATCAATCAATTAAGTACCTCGGCTTATATTCAGATCTGTTTATACTGATTAGATACCTTGGCTTACATCCTGGGCTGGCCAGGGAAGCCAACTTTAATAAGGCTGACCAAAGGCCAAATGAGTGATGGATCCCATTCAAGGAGACACCTGGAGGGCATGTGAAAGGGAACCAACTGAAGGGGGCAGTTAACATAAATACACCTCCACTTAGTGTTGCCTATATGAGGTTCTGATGATAATTATGGTAGAATTTGGCTCAGGGAACTAGCTTACTTGACTTCTTCAAATTGCTTCTTTGCTGTACATATAACATCTGGAAATGAATGTGAAACAATAAAGAAGGACACTTGTGTAATGTAATCAATTATATTTGTCTAGTCTTCAGTTGAGTGTGCAGAAGGGGAGAGAATGAGAAACATACTACTGGGGGATCATGCAGACAAAAACAGGAGTAACTCTGGATGGAAGAAGTGAACTCCATGATCTTCTCCAACTCCTTTTGCTAAAATATGCAAAGAGGTACACATGCATCAAACATTACTTACAGTGGTGGGGTGTCAAAAATGTTACTACCCCACCATGATGTCATCACAGTGTGGGCGGAGCTAATGTCATGATGTCATAGGTGGGGCCAAAGAGAAAATATAAAAAATATAAAAAATAAAATAAAAATAAGCACACACACACCCTCAACCCACCCACCCACAACACAAACCCGTAAATAAATAAATAAATAAATAAATAAATAAATAAATAAATAAATAAAAATTACATTAAAATACACCCACCCACCCTAAACACAAATCAACCCACCACTCACCACCCACCCCAAACCCAAACCCTGTTAGTATAAGTGCCTGGGCAGCACCATGTTGCAAGATAGATATGGTCATCGTACCAGTTCTCTAGGATAATATGCCTTAACGTAAATGTAAAACAGCTATACCTCCTTAAGGGTTCTCCAATTGGAACAGCAATTGGAAAGCACAGGTGTAGCTTTTTGATGAGGTAACTCCAAGACTTTGCTTAAAAACCCCAAGCAGGGCCGCCAGGCCTTTTTAGGAACTGTGGTAGTACGTCAATATAGGTAAAGGTATTAAATACACATTAAAATACACACAGACACACCACATCCAAAGGTGAGTCACTTACCCTAGGGAGCAGGCTATAGGGAGCTTCAGGCTAGCAGCTTCTCTTCCTCCTCCCCGCTTGGGAGGACAGCAAGGAGGCTGTGCATACATGCCAAGCACTGTAGGCATGCATGCACACCAAGTGCTTGCCACGCATGCGCAGTGGGGGAACCAGTGAAAAGGTAAGCCCCAAAGGTGGTTCCCCCCAAAAGCTGCTACCAGTTCTCTGGGACACTGGAAAAAGTTACTGCTGGTTCTGGCAAACTGGTGCGAACCTGTTACATCCCATCACTGATTACTTAATTATATGTAGCTTGACTCTCTCAATTAAAAACTGCTTTATAATACAGTTCATAATGCAGTGTAAATAATTTATTATTTATAATAATAAATACAAGGTGTTTGCAGCAGCCTCCCCAATCTAATGACTTTCTGTTAATGGTTGGTTTGGATTTCTAGTAAAGAATATCCTCCATAAAATAAACCTTAGTAAAAGCCAAGTATAAATCTCATGCTCAAAATGTATGCTAATATGTTAAACTAAACATAACTGTTAGACCCAATTAGGGCAGAACTAGAATTAGCCTAAGTGCTGACTTAACACGAATTGTTGTTGACTGCAACTCAAATCCGAGAATTCATTTTTTTCCTGAAGCAGGTAAAATGTCATTGGTGTGAGTTTGTTTAAGGTAGGTCCCAGCTTGCTATGAAGTGACTCACACACTATGATCACAGAGCCATCTCCTGTGGTACACACAAAATGAGACATGCAGGTTTCAACACTGGGACTGCAATGAACTGCCAGTCTTGAGGATATGGACAAGGTGCATCTTCACAGCCAGTTCATCTGGCATGGCCTCTTCCACTTCCATGACTTTTGGGAATCAGAGTTCCTTCTCGGCTCACTTTGCCATTGGGTCCAATATGATAGTTTCCAGTGGCACTTCCTCCACTGAGGGGAGGAAGGACTCCTCCACCCCTAGCCATTGGCCCCTTTAGGGAGTCAGGTTAGTTAACCACCACTTGACACTAAGTGTTGAGTCACCGGCAGTACGGTCTACTCCATTACCATTGCAGGATGTCTGACCAGAGAAGTTCATGACTTGTAAAGTAAAAGTAAAGGTTTCCCTTGCTCAAAAGCCAGTCATATCTGACTCTAGGTGGTGGTGCTCATCTTCATTTACAGTCAAAGAGCCAGTGCTGTCTACATCTGCAGATGTTTCCGTAGTCATTTGGCAGGCTTGACTAGGTGCTGAAGCACATGGACCGCTGTTACCTTTCTGCCAATCAGTACTTATTGATCTTCTTACAATTTTTTGCTTTCGAACTGCTTGATTGGCAGGAGAACATGAATGGTATGCCTTTATTTACAAACAGGAAAGTAAAACAGATTTATTGACATAGAATCTTAAGTATGATCTCATAATCAACACAAATGAAAAGTTTTAGGTGTTTTCTTCCCCCCATCTATGTTTCAAATGCAAATTGTGATCTTTTACTCACTAATTATATTACATGAAGCAATAAGAATTGCATTAGTTCCTCTCTGTATGGTTCCATTTCTTCAGATCCTTATGCCAAATTTAGTTGTCATTTCTTGGACATTTAATTTATAGCAGCCAGAATCCTATTGTTGATTTATAGTTGCTAACAATTTAACATCAAGTTTTACATTATCTCCCCCATGCAGTCTTGATATTAGATTACTAACTCATTAATGAGAAGCTGGTTGCATTTCTAGTTTTTTGACCAGGCACAAGGTCAGTACCTCAACCAATGGGAATTTGTCTCTGATTTACATTAATACTGTCATATACGCAAAAGGAGCAATAGGATTCAAGCTTGGACTGGACAAAGAAATTAATTTTGTAGAACAGTCCTTAGCCCCATGCTTTGCATGAGGATGGTGTTGGATTCAATCCCTGCAGAGTTTGGTCTGTTAACACAGACCACAGATCCTTCATGCATATTAACAATGCCTAAGCAAGTGACCCAGTTAAAATGAGATGTTGGATATCTGGAACATCACATGTGTGCAGTTTCTTTTTTGGTGACATCACATGAAAATCTGGCCAAAGAAACATTACAGGAAAGACAGAATCCTTGTAGCTGGTTTTCTCTGTTCGTTGATGAAGAGATAAATGTCTGCATTATTTAAGTACTTCAAGGAAGCATTTTCTAATTCACCAGGCTGGATGATTTTTATGACAGAGTTTACAAGTTGACATCTAACAAAATGTTGTCCCAAAGGATAAACAGAAAATCCTAATGAAACATTCAAAGCTTTCCTTGTTTGTGTCTACAAGCTAGAATTTGTGTTAGGGCTCCATCCTATTATCAAAGCCTCCTTAGGATTGTACTATAACGATTTTTCTTCTCCTCCTTTATTTCTTTTTTAAACATATCTCCATCTGAGTATGACAGCCCTCTTGTCAAAGATATATAGTTTCTGGAGAAATTGGTGCAAAGCAGATCACAAAATATATGCTTTAAATTTCAGATAATGCAGAAAAAGGCCGGGAGAGTAAACAATCTCAAATTCTATTTGTGTTCAAATGATAGTTCAGAACTCTATCTTTTGACATGCAAGCGAACACCATATGAAATTGTGGCTTGATAACAGAGCTCTACTGAAAAGGAGGAAATTAGTTTAAATGGCTTGGTTTGTCACCAGTTTGCACACAGCAATAAAACCTGCTCACTTTATTTTCAGCAACTTTCAAACTGTCTAGATTCAGAACAAAAATGCTATTTCATCATTTAGGAGGGTTTTGTGGGGAGATCATCCAAAGGGAATAAATATCAACTCTTGAGAGAAAGAGAGAGAGAGAGAGATTGTGTGTGTGTGAGAGAGAGACAGAGATAGAGATAGAAAGTCTGTGTGTGTGTGAGAGAGAGAATGAAAATTTAAAAACATTATTATTGTGTTTGTAGTACTTTGTATGGTGTACACAGAAAGAGCCTCCTCGGAAATTGTGGTATTTTTGAGCTATAATTGGGTGCACCCTGATAACATCAACCTAATGTTGCCAGCTAATCTTTCTCACACTAAGTCAGGTGAAAGGAATTACAGAATGAAGTCACCAAAAGATGCCTTCATTTTGGCTTATCAGAAAACAAAACAAAATAAAATAAACAAAATAAAAAACACTGTAGAACTTTAAAGACTAACTGCTATATTTTTATTGTTAGCTTTCGTGGATCGAGTCCACTTCTTCAGACAAGAAGTGAAACTTACAGGCATGGTTTTTATGCACCAAATTCAGGGGTCAAAGGAAGAAGGATGTGTCCAAGCAAAATTACAGTTTCACATCTGGCCTCAACATAGAAGAAGTATTTTGTATGAGTTATACCAGTGTTATCAACACTGACTAATCAGGCATTTCTTATAGTAGGGAGTGGATGACTGTAGCTCTCCATTCTATAGTTTCCATCACTCTAACCCAGCAACATTATTTGTGAAGAACTGTGGGATTGTAACATCTGACGAAATACAATTGCCCACCACTATCACAGATGTAGAATGGCCTGTACCATTTTACACACATGTATAGGATGATGGAGATGTTTCTATTTGCAGTTGTTATGTGTTAATACACGTGCTGCTAAGGAAAAACCACAAAACATGGGGGGGAGGGGAATAGTTTGAAAAGTTCCATACCATTTATGCTTTATACATAGTGCCTACCAGGAAATTACCAGGCCCTTAATGGCTGGCTAGCTCACTGGTTTAAGCATTAGATTGCAGGGGCAGACACTGGGTGTTTGATTCCTCATGGTGCCTTCTGGGGAAAATCATCCTTTATAGGCAGGGCAAATTGCACAGTCACAGGGCAGTCCACAGAAGAAAGGAATGGTAAACCACTTCTGTGTATTCTCTGCCTAGAAAAGCCTGAAAAGGGTTGTCAGAAGTCAGAAGTGACATGATGGCATTTATTATCTCACAGCAATTATACACTTTAACCCTGCTGAATAACTTCCTTTGTCTTCATGAAGATTCATCACGTCTAATGGAGCATTTACTTCTCAGCTGAGAAGACTTTGAATTTATTTATTCTTTTGTTAACATCCCAAAAATCTGGCTGGGGGATTTTTGTTCTGTTTTTTGCAGATTTCTGAGGGCTGTGATCCAAAAAAATAAGAAGGTCTCACACCTGATGCACCCATCTGATCAATGCACAGACATGGTTTAATCCAGCATTTCCCAAACTTTGTTTTTTGGACTTCAATTCCAAGAAGCCTAAATCAATTCCCCAAAGCACTGATCAGCCAATGGACTGACTTAGGCTTATGGGGACTTTAAGTCCACCAGTGTTCCATGGAACATTGTTTGAGTCAATGGATAAAACATGTTACGATATACACATTATTTTAAAACAGCATGCAGAAATTCATAATTGGGAGGTGGAAGGAAGGGAACCTGACAATCAAGTATTAAATATGGCAGAACTAGATTTGGTGGATTACTAAGGAATACAATTTTTAAAAAAAACCAGGTGGATAGATTTTTACATTCATAACACACAGAAGTCGTTTTTGTTGTCATTTAAAAATCAGAGCCAACAAGTGAATGGGAAGTTTAGCAATCCTGTTTAACACACTGGTTTTTGAAAGTTTGATAATATGTATGATAGTTATTGCTCCCAAATGTGAACATTTGTGAATCTTGTTCTGATGATAAAGCAAATGCAATTTCTGCTCTTCTGCTGAGGTGGTGGTGGGGGAATGTAAAGAGAGCTAGCTACTGGTGATAGGGATCCATCCTTTCCCTTCAGTTTAAAGAACAATAAGAGTTTCAGTGGCTTTTCCGGAACTGACTTCACTTTAGAACAACAGAATGTGTGAAAGTACATCCTATTATTTTTATTCAAAATAAACTTGTAACAACTTTGGGTAAAATAATGAGGTTGCATAAGCATTACTTCTTCAACAGATTTGTGGGAGGGGATGCCTTTCAACATCTTTGGGAACTGGCACCTATACTTTTTCAGTTCTTCAGATCAAGGCATTCTTTGAAATACTTACCTCTGAGCCACTGACAGCTAATGTTTTAGGTGATGCAAATTTGAAACACTCAATGATAATAAAGCCTAATGAATAATAACTTAGAGACAATATTGCCAAGAATTCAGGAACAGAAACATCATATTTAAATAGTTTGTTCATACAATAGTAAACTTTTTTAAAGATGAAAACACCTTTTGTTTATTATCAATGTTCTATAAAGAAACAGAACAATCTAAAATAGACAGTATATTGGAGATCAAATATTAAGTTAGCCTAGAACTTTATTAAAACAGTGACAGTATTTCTGATAGGTCATATAGAAATGAAACAAACAAGCAAATGAATTAAAAATATATGTCCCTTGTTCTGAAATACAGTGCTGCTAAAAATTCAGTTCATGTTTCTGCATGCACAGTTCAGAAATGCAAGGAAATGGCCTGATATTGCTATATAATATCATGACTATAGGGAAAAACAATGTCAAATTTTATAAAGCAAAGGATAGCTTCAGTGTTGCTTATACCAATGTCAGCAGTCAACATAGTTTACAGCCATGATGGTGAACCTTGGCACTCCAGGTGTTCTTGGTCTTCAGTTCCCAGAAGCCCAAGTCATCACTCCTGCTGGTCAGGACTTCTGGGAATTGAAGTTCAAGAACAACTGGGGTGCCAAGGTTTGCCATCACTGGTCTACAGGATACCCACTGGGAAGAAAAAATGAGATAAACTTGCAAGTCATATCAAGAGGTCCTGATAGATAATTGCACTTGTGCTTTGTAGATTAGCAGCTTCTCTAGTGTTAGCATAATTCTTCATGCTAACACTGGGTTTATTGGAGGTCCTAAACACCTGATAAATGACTCTCTCCCCCATGTCATCCCAATAAAATAAATTATTAAAATACATATCCTGATTTCTCCATATTTGCCTGCTCACCCCTTACTAACATCAGCTAATACAGAAAAAGTAAAAGCTATCAGGACAAGCCATGATGCTAACATATCATACTTTTTGCCACTACATTATGTTGGATTGAAGTGACTACACATGCAGCTTGGCAGAAATTCTATATTTCCTCATTATGTGTTATATGGACCTCAGAAGAGTCAGTTTTTCTTCTTACACCAAAAAAATTTAGATCATAGATTTTGTTACTTTATTCTAAAATGTCAGCGTCCATTCCTACTCATTATTATTGCTTGTTATATAAAAAAAGAAATATTATAGCTTCTCCTCACATCAGAAAACAATGTGTTCTCCAGGGAACTATCCAGCTCCGCAAAATTTATAGTAAATAAACAAATGAGCTAAAGATAGTAAGGATTTGATTCATCATCCCCCCCCCCCCCCACACACACACACACCAGCAGAATTATAGATTAGGGTTGTGTTTATCTCTACATCTGCAGGTGAAGAATTATTTACTCCTGAAGAAGAACTATTAGAAACAAACTAATATAGAAACTAATATAGAAACAAACTAATATAGATGAGGTGCTATTGATCCTATTAATGTGAGACCCAAAATATCAAATACCACCAAGGCCAATATCCTGTTGTGTTCAGTAAAAGGCTTATACAGTAAAACCTTGGATAACGTTAAAACTTGGTTCCACAAGTCTTGGTGTTATCCGATTTTTAGTGTTTTCCGATGCATGTTAAAATCCTATGGGATGCATCGGATAACATTAAAACTCCATAGAGATACATTATAACTGCACAGGCTTTAGCAGTTGTTATCCGATGCATCCCACAGGATCTTAATGTCATTCGATGCAATTCTATCCCCCCACCCCATTACTTAACATTATGTGATTTTAGCATTATCCGGGGTATTACTGTACTGTATATTTGACAAAAGAGTTAGGCCTGAACAAAAATTTTGACTCATTTTTATCAAAATAATCATTGGAAAGATGGCTACGTGGACAATATTTGGGATAATTTATACAGATGATTTGCACAGTGCTGCTATGCTTCTATGTGTTGGCTGTCATTGTGCCTTTGTTTGCATCAATTCAAGTATTCCAACATATAAACTAATATTGTGCAGTTTCAAGGCCAAGGAGATGATGGAAAATTGCTCTCATTATCCACTATTGCCTGGACATTTCAGGTCTAATGCAGAATGCAAGAAAACAGGCAAATGTTTCAGGTCTCTGCCATTCTAATACTTCTGCACCTATCAGATTATAAGTTATATTTCTACATCAGTCTTCATCTTAAAGGTGGATGCAGTTTTTGGCCTTTGACATGTTTCTGGGTGAGGAAGGGTTTCAACAGAAAGACACTGCATGATAATTAGCTAAATTAGATAAGGAACATCTAGAAGACTCCCCAGTGTGTCGATGCGAGTTTGGATCCTAGCAGTTAGGCTTTTTGTGTTTAAAGGAGTATTTCCTGGAGTATATTTACTACTAATGATGCCACTGTTGCATGATTTATGTAACTGGGTCCTAGGATGCTTTGGACAGTGGAATGAGTCCAGTCTTTTGTATTCCAAGCTTTGAGATACAAAATGTGTTTCAGTTACCAAACTGAGTATTATTTACTAGCTCAGATTGGTAGCTATAATCTTGGAACTGTAATGGGCTACAGATGTATATTCTGACAACATAATGGCTGAAAAGTGGACATTATTCCTTCTCCTGCTATCATTTTCTTGCCTCCCCACCCCAAAATGAAACACAGAGACATATGTGGAGTAAATAGGGCCACTTTATTAACTCATGATTAACTGTCAGAACTGTGTATAACCATAACGTAAATTTGGACTATAACTTTTCCACCCAAGTCTACAGAGGGGACTCAAGTAGTACAGATAGACAAGTTATTGAGGCCAGAGGTTCATGCTTACCCCTGCCTCAACCATGCATGCAAGTCCAGGGCCCCGGGGAATAGTACCCATTGGCTACCACTTACAATTGGCCAAGCCATTTGTTGGGGCATCATTTCCTTGAATACTTCAGTGAATGGTACCTTTCCCAATGTCAATGCTCATTTACCCAATTTGTATCCATGTTTTCTATTTTAATTGCTGTTTTCTGTTGCCATTCCCCATCTGGACTCACTGCACTCATTAACTATCTGCACTACCTGCCTAAAGTGACCTAAGAGAGAGCAACCCACCAGTGCCAATTGCCAAAAGCTCTTCAGTTCAGGAAGGGCAAAAAAATCCCAGCTGATGGTGCCAATTGTCAGGTGGGCCAAAAATTCCCACCCCACCCTGGGGTGGTGGGTCACTGGCTCCTACAGATGTACAATGAGACTGGATTTAAAAAAATGTTTTACCTCAGCCTATCACAGACTCCACCCTTTCCAGTGATGTATCCTCTGATTGATAGTGGTAAGTCTCCTCATTTCAGTCCAGGAAGGGGGTCAGCAAAAGGCACCTGGTTGACACATGTGTGTCCTGGATGTCAGACTTTGCTGAAATGGCCCTATTCTTGAGGACCTGCAAATTAGGTTATTCCCGAGAGAGCTATGCAAAAATGTTCTGAGTCTTCTCTACTATTGGGGCCTAGAAGAATTTGTCTTTTTAGCCACCTCAGAATTTGAGGGCTCAAGAGGTATAGCTGATTTGTTATGTTTTGCTTGGTCACAGGCTAGTATAGAAAGGAAGGGATTTAAACATAGGCTGCCTTGGTGTGTACAAGTCACCCCTGTATCGATGGGCGATACATTACAAGATCTTCTTCTGATTTCTGAAACCCCAGAACACTGTGACCTTTCTCCCATATTTAAACACACTTACCTGGTCATAGAAGCAGAGGGTGTGTACAAATGCATCCATCATTCTCCATATTTGCTAATTAACTAGCTGCCATAAAGAACACAATCCATTCCTTCTCAATACTACATTTCAGACAGTGGCTTTTAGTGACCAGCTTTGCTAAAGCACCATGTATTTCAGGGATTTTTAAATGGAATATTGTTAGACCCACAGAAAACTGAAACAGTAGAAATGGAACCTGCAGATAACTATGGTGAGGTGACCTGAACCTAAAGGCAGCTTTACTGTGTGACAAGAAAAGAAATCAGCCTCTCAGCTAATTAATACAAGATAAAATGAAAAAGTTATCTTTGAGGTTAGGCAAGAAGGTCCCACCTATTCCTGTCCAGTCATGATAAAATGATGCTGTCAATGCCTGCCTAGCAGGGTGTTAGTTGAGCAGGTCAAGAGAAGGACACATGACAATTAAGTAGTCCATTGCTTGGTGCCAGCACACAAATGACTAGGAATTAGCTTTGTAAAGTATCATCACACAAAAACTAATAAGAGCAGAAGACATAAAATATTACACTTGAAATGTATTGACCATATTAAGGAAAGGGAGTGCAAATAATGGACACAATTGTCTTGTAAGCCTTTGAAACTGTATTAGTCATGTTACACTTCTGAATATGTCCAGTGAAGTTTGGAAACGGGATATTTTATAAGAAAGATAGAAGCCACTTGTTTTCTATGTGAGGCATTAATTTTATCTTTGAGGAAAAGCATTAAGCAGCTAATGGTATAATGTAGTTAATTTTCCTAGGCTATGTGATGACAGGAAATCATTATATTTAGTATGTGACCCATCATGGGTTGGGATCATGTAGTTTGTAGGGAGATGCCTCAAGCAACAATGCCATTTGAAAGCTGACATGATATCCCTGAGAATCAGCTGACTGACAACCACTTGTGAACTGGTACCAGCTGCAAACATCTATCAACATAGGTATAAAAGTATTGTTAGTGTTTAGAATATAAAATTTCATATCAAAAGTGGTTTCAAATGACCCTTTGACATAATCCTATATTTACTTGTATGATTAGTGAATTATATGATAATTATAACTTTTGGGCTATGGTAGAAAAATAGCACTTTCATCTACCAGATGAAACTGACAGTAATTGCCAGAATCCAGATGAAAAAATATTCCAATGAGTTTACTTACGCTTTTCTGGATTATCCTTTAAGAAACCTACTACAATAAATTAACTGTTTTTCTCTGAAGATTGTCTCTTTTATCAACAAAGAACAGCACACACACAAGGCCTAGTTATCTAACCTCCCTTATTTCCTTCATTGCTTCATTAACTGAGCAATGTAAGAGTTCTCTTAATGCAGGCAGGTTCTACCAGAAGGCTGATAAGGGCTGTCGGTTCCCGTAATGAGACAGGGGTCTCAGGAACTGGAAGGGAGGGGCCCTTAACTGGGATGACCGGATTCTGACATATGGATTGGGGATTTAGTGTTATATGTTCCTTGAACATTCATACCAGAATGGTTTAATAGGTTTTAACAATTAGAAATAGCAGAATTTCACTGCATCTTAACCTCAGAGCATGCACATTTTCTAAAGTCAGTTCTAAAGAGGTATTCACCTAACGAATATAGACAATAAGGGGTCCCTCCACTGCAAACTATTAATTGTTTTACTAACTTTCCAGGTTTTTTTTTTGTTCAGTGGAATTGTCAGATATCAGTCTTCCTATTTGCGAGGATGTTGCTAAAACCCACTTTTCAGATTGCAACTTGGTATGATATTTACCATAACATTGCTTCCAGAAATGCAATTCACTGAAAAATTCTTCTTTCTCATTTTATAATGTGCATTTAATGAAAAACCTTGCAGCTGATCATTTTACTTAACGTAATACATTAGGGACTGCTACTAAAACGAAAGTGAGGAGTATATGATGTGACAATGAACTTTTACATGGTTTCTTAATGTCAAAGAATGAAGAGAGAAAGGATAACTTGAAAGTGTATGACCTCTATTTGGGGCAGCAATTACCTTGTCTCCATGAAATCTAGTCCCTGGCTCTGTTACTGGAGAACAACATAATCTTACTATATTCACTAGAACTAATGCATGCACATGCCATTTGTTTCAGAAAGGATGTAAGATATTATTTGGGGGAAAGGAACTCAATAGATTTCTCTGAACTGAGCCACATGGAAAGACTGAGAAATGATGGTGTGATCCACCTCGGTCAAAGTTGAGTGCTCCACTGGAAATATGAAGGAATTTCCATTCATCATTTGTTAAACTAAAGCCATTTTGAAAAATATTAATTAAAGTTTCCAAAGAAGAAAATCCATGTATTTTAAAGCAGGAAGAAAATGTTGGATTTATACCATCTGAAAATAAGGAAATTCGGACCACAGATCCTTCTTCCTTGTAGTACCTCAAAGCATGGATACATTGATGGGCTCTTCTTGTGCCTTAGCTTCAATCCCAAGAAAACACTTCTACCCATATCAGAGATTAATCAAAAGACAAAAAACATTGTGGCATCTTAAAGACTAACTACTATATTTTAACATTAGCTTTCATGGATCAAGTCTATTTCATCAGACATAAGTCTCTTTGTACTACAATCCCATGAACAACTAGACCATAGCTCTTCCCAAGGAGTTTGGTTTAGTATTATCTTATAGAGATGCATAGACCACTCACCTGAACTACAGTTCCCAAGACACCAGTGTACAGCTACCAGTAGCAACGAAAGCCTGAAATAAATACTTTAATATCCATACTAAGTTTCAGGTGTCTAACTTTTACTAGGTTTATTTGAATCCTCTGAGCCTCTGGATTATCTGTTGTATATTGAAGGTCACAGAACTGGAATGAACTTATCCTACCATCTTTAGCAGAAACGCTGGTCTTTAGCATTATATTTTTCTTGTAATAATCTCAAGAAGAGACAAAGGAAGAAGAAGTAGAAGTAGAAGAAGAAGATGAGAAAGACGAGGAGGAGGAAGATGACAAAGATGATGAAGCAAAAGAAAATCATTCTTATGACTGGCGGGGTTGTGTGGCCTATCCATACTAAGATCATCCTTCCACAAACTCACATATGCTCACCCACAATAATATATAATATTTTGGTAAATTTACCAAGCAATGAATGAATAACAAAAAAACATTATGATATTTTTAGTCTGCAAAAAACATCAAGCATTGATGCATATTTTTTCTTCACTCTACAGCACCAGGAAATGGCTGGTGGAGCAGTTTTAAGGGTCAAGTGGTTGAAGTATCCAGGGGTGATATTGGGCTTTATGGAAAGGGAAGAATTAGCTGCCATTCACCTTTTATTTTGACACCAACAGCTATGCCTACTCTTACTCCATTACTTTCTATTTTCCCTTCCCTCAATTTAAATAACTGACCATCTTTTAATTCTACCAATGTCAAATAAGATACAAAGGCTCCATTGTAGTATTGCTCAGCTGTGAAAGCTTACCTTGAAGTCACTGAGATATGCAAGAGACTGACTCCCTCTTATCTCACCCAACCCATACACACACACATTACTTTTTTTTTTGCTAAAAGTAGATAAGAAAAAGTTAGCATCTGGGAATCTAAAGATTTCCCATCTCAATTGAAAGCAAAGTTCACGTTTTCTTTCTTTTCTTAACATTTTTCTTGGTCTTTCTAGCCTTCCAACCCTGTATTCATTCATCTCTTTTTTTGTTTACCTTCCTTTCATATACTTGGCTGCATCTTCCATTCCTTCTTGAGTGAGGTCACTTTCTATTAGTATTTACAAGGACTTAATTTCTTAGGCTCCTAGTTTATCAATGTGGTTTTAGATGTGAAAAGAGTTTGTATTCTCCTAAAGCAGTCAGTCCTGGATTATTCTGAATTTACATTTTATCATAAGTATAGCTATTATTCCTGACCTTGGTGGTGTAAGTGTGTTTGTATGCTCCAGATATTTTACACTGTGATTTTTATTATTCCCAGTCACCATTGGCAAATGTAGGTAAATAAGCAAACCATCGTCTTCTTCAAGTGTCTTATCTGATTCCAAATATTGGCTATCAATATGGCAATCATCCATGGAGATTGTTCTGGGAACAGTATGACACAGTAGTCTTTAATTTGCCTTCTGCATTGCAGCATGACACCCATACCACTGATTCAGTTCCGTGAATCACTTTCTGGTCCTGAACCATTTTGGCACACAAAGTCCTCACCGGCCCTAAGCCAGTATTGGTGAAGTGCCTACCCTCCATTAAGATGGATTCAAGTGGAATTTAATCCAATAGGAGCCCATCACCCTTGCCTGTTGACTTCACCACCCAAGGCTGTTAGTCCTCAGGATTGTCAGGTTAGTTAACTGCCACCTGATGACTGGCATTGAGTCACTGGCAGTATGATGTACTGTGTTACCATAGTAGGATAACCTGGCCAGACTGGGGGGAAACTATAGTCTAGAATAATTTTACAGTATAAAATTAACTACCATGGCATTAATTTATACATTTGCATGGAAGTAATATGGAGAAATCAATCTTGTTGTATTATTTATTTTAAGATAGCTAAGACTAACCTTGCAGGTCATATGTGGCCCCAGAGCTCTTTCTGTGTTGCCCTCCAACCTACTTGTTTGCTGCTATTGCCCTCAAAGCACCCCCCTGCACTACCCACAATTCTTTCTGCCTCAAGCAGCACAATCTATTGCTGTTTTTCCTGTCCTATTCTTACAACAAGATCAAGATCAAGATCAAGATCTACTACTCTGTGTCCTTCTCTGTGTCTGCCCCCACCCTATGGAACCTCCTGCCAACTGAGCTGCGCCTAAAGAAAGAGCTACTGCCCTTTCGGAAGGGTGTAAAAACTTGGCTGGCAGGACAGGTCTGGGGCACTGGCAATGCTGTATCCTAGGCCTTTTGGTTGATGTAATATCCCCCTCTCATTCTTAACTCTTTTAATGCATTCACTTTTTGAATAATTTTAATTGATTTTTATTTTTTCTAATAATTTTAACTTGTATTTTTATGGTGTTCTCTGATTTTGTTAGCCACCCTGGGTTGCTGTTGCAAGGAGGGTGGCATATAAATCTAATAAATAAATAAATAAATACGACGACGACGTTTCTTCTGGTCTCCCTTATTCCTTTCCAGAAACTCCTCTTGTTCTTATCCTCCATATCAGCATTTCGGCCATTCTGTGTGATTTGCTAGCCAGCAAAGCTCAGGTACCCATCACATTAACATTTAATCACCAAATCTCTGAATGTTTACTGTTGATCTTAATCAGTAGGTTAATTATTTTGTTACATTTTGATTGAAAATGTGTCCCTCTTTTGGCTCTGAGCAGCCTAAACAGGTCCCTATGCACCAGAAACCTGGAGACCACTGGGCTAATAGATAGCATGACTTCCTATTAGGGGTTTCCTTGGATATAGGAGGATTTGTAAACATTTAAAATGGTTAATTAATTCTAGTGCATCCTGAATAATACAGCAGACTAAATTCTTCTCAAATTTAAGAAGGTATCATCCAGCCAATGTTAAGGGCATTTAAGTCCAATTGATTTTCAATGGTAGTGTTAAGCACCTGCATTAATCATTTCTGTTGAAATCAATGTGATTTAATAGTGTTTAACTCTGACTAGATTGTGCTCACTATATACTAAAAGACATCCTCCCCTTTTTATAATGAAGGCATTGCTGCCAGCATTTTATTTATTGCCTTCATTTTAAGAAGTGATGACAGCATTAGTCTACTGATATTATGTGGATGTCCTTAGCCTATACTATATTCATTTCATTGCCAAAATGATATATTAAGCACTAATTTCTCTTCCCTTCCTCAAGAAATTTATTTTCCTCTTAGTTTTGCAGTTTGCCATGAAAGACCATGACTGAACAGGGTGTTTGGACTTTATCAAAAAAATGATTGATAATGAACAAATTCCAAGGTGTTTGGTTATTGTTGTTTAAATAAAGATAGGGCTTTAGAGTAGATTATCTTCATACGAAAACCTAGAGTCATGGTCTAAACCCACTTTCATTTTTATTAAATAAAATCAATAAACAATTAGATTAGAATGACCATATATGACCCTATTCTGTGAGTAACTATTTGGGTGGGGTATGAGTCAGGCTATTAAGTCAAATAGTTTCTCTAGAACAGGGATTCTCAACCTGCGGCACAATTTAATGTGGCCCACTACCTCCACCATACCAGGAAGTGCCATGTGGCGGAGGAAGGGCAAAATGGCTGTCTGCCCCCAAAGCTATCTGAGGTAGCGTGACCTGGAACCTGGCTTTAAAAGGTTGATAACTGCTCTAGAACAGATGTGGCAAACCTATGGCATACGTGCCAGAGGGAGCTCTCAGCACCCTCTCTGTGGGCATGCATGCCACCGCCCCAGCACAGAGTTCACCCTGCCAGCAGCCTAATGGGAGCCAGCAGCCTCTGCTGGACAGAGTTCACTCTGTCCAGCAGCCTAATGGGAGTGCTTCCTCCCTCCCCTGTCTGGGATAAAGTGGGCAGCTGACATGTGGCTTGAGTGTGCAGCACATATGGCAGCCTGTTGAGTCTGTGACGAAGGTGAGATTGGCCACTGAGTCTCTAAAAGGTTCACCATCACCAGTTACCTAGATGTTTTGGATCCTGGACCAGGATTCCTGGTGTTTGTGTTGCTTGCCAGGTGCCCCTGCCCTGGACGATGACAACAGCACCTATATGAACATCCAAGGCAATGTTGTGCAAAATATTATTCTGCAGAAATTTATGTCAGAAATATTGAGGTTTCTCAAGTAATTCACCTGTGAAGAAACTGTTTCATACCATGAAACTAAGGTTGATGCCTCCTTTTCAGGGATGTCTTTGGCACAGGGCTGTAGTAAATTTGATTTTCTCTGTTTTTAAGCTAAACTAATTTCAATATTAATCATTTAGAGTTTTTAAATTATTTTGATTTTAATTTTCTGTTTTAATTTCTTTCTTTCAAGTCAGTTTTCCCCACTATAGTTTATTCAGCTTGCTATTGTTTTTTTAATTGTCTTGTTATGCGGTTGTAAAGTCATGTGCTCTTCCTGTAATTATTTTGTTTCATCTTTGCATTGGTCTCCATTTCTTCTAGCCCTCCCATGTGTTCTGAAATGCCTCATGGGAAACATTATTTTTTGATGTTCTCCCACAGGCATTTGAGGAATGTGAGAGTGATTGCTGGAGGAGTTTTTTTTTTTCTTAACAGCAAACATTGGAGATATCTGGAGTAGCACATTCTTTCTTTTTAAAAGAAAGCTAACTTCAACTTAAAGATAAAAGCAAGATATCCAAATATTGCGTACATCTATATGGAAAAGAACATCACTTGGGCTTAGGTATAATACTCTTAGTTGAATGTAATATGCTTTACGTGGAGATACCTTTGAAGTTGTTTCAGAAACTTCAGGTAATTCAAATACAGCTGCCAAACTATTGAATGGTACCATTTGTAGGGAGCAGATAACTCCCCTACTACAGTGGGCTACTAGTCTGTTTCTAGACACAGTTCAAAATGCGGGTTTCAGAATGATTTGCTTCTAGCCAGTCTTAATTTTCTGTATATTATTAAAATATTCAGCACACAATGTAGCCCTATACAGTTCAGGTCCAGGCTATCCAAAGGACACCCTAAGAATGTCTGCCCGGCCCACTAGGGTGGACCGGAGGGGCTCTCTTGTGACTCCATCTGCTAGGGAGGCTCGTCTTACGAGCACTAGGAAGAGGGCCTTCTCCATGTTCGCCCCGGCCCTTTGGAACCTCCTTCCAATAGAGCTGCGCCTGCAGACGGAGCTCCTCCCATTTCAAAAGGGGTTAAAGACATGGCTGGCAGGTCAAGTGTGGGGACACAACAATGTAGGTTCCCATCCAGGATGGCTAATTTAAGGGTAGCCATCCCCCCCACCATCTGGTATTTGTACCTGTCATCACTTGTTTTTATCGGTTTTTAACGTTTTAACGTTTTAATGTTTTAAATTTTTGCTTCTGATGAACTCATGAATTTTTAATGTTTTATGGTGTTGTGTGTTTATAGATTACCCATTGCGGTAATACATTTTGTAAGCCGCCCAGAGTTGGGTCTTCCCAAGTGGGGCGGGGTATCAAATTCAAACAAAAAAAAAAAACCTTCCCCCCTTGTAATAAACTTCCCCAGCCCTTAAGACATTCAGAGAAGTTGCTTTTCTTGATCCCACTGTCATCTGAAATGTGTTCAATGGGGATATGTGAGGTGATTTTCTCTATGTCTGCTTCCATGTTCTGGAGGTTAGGTTGTCACCCTAACTTTAGTCCTTTATAAAACTAGTGCAGAACTTGACAGAACGCTGGCCAGCTGACCAATATCATAAGTACAGATCATACTGGATCCTGCTATATATCATGTATGTTCCTGCAGTGAGTTGCATCCTATTACCACAATCCTGCTTGGAGACAAATTACATCCTCAGATTTTTTAAAAAAATTACTGAGTTGCCTTCACCCAGTTAAGATAGCCTAAATGAATAGTAATGAGGAAGATAGTGAGTATTATTTGCATCTCAAACTGAACACCATATGCTTGCTTGAAAGAACAGCCCTTTTCACACCTAAATGACAGCTAAACTAGAAATAAAAATAAAGTTGTAACAGTAAGAATACTTACTTGCATGTTAAGTGAATCAAAATTAGTATGACTTGGTACAGAAAAAATATGTATAGAATGAGAACATATAATTCTTAATAGTTACACATTCTAGTGTTGGGAAGAAGAAATATAAGAGAAGACATGCAATTACTTATACATAATTTTTTTTAACAAAGCAAGAGTTTGTACTCCAAAGTAAATAATAGTAGGAAACCAGTTGTACACACATGGAGAATGAACTGTAGAGTGTACTGAAATTATACATATATAACTGCTAGAATGCAGTTATCCCAACTGAAGATAACCCCACCCCCACTTGGAGGTGTATAAGATGACCCCACCCCCACTTGGAGGCATGTTTTTCAGGGTGAAAAAGTCATCTTATACACCAGCAAATACGGTATATTAGATAATGAAAAATGATGTATTCTTTAGGTCTAATATGATTAGAATTACAGTCATACCTCGCATAACGAATTTAATTTGTTCTGTGAGGTTGCTCGCTATGCGAGTCTGACTCGCATAATGAATTTTTCGCTATGCGAGTTGGACTTTCCCTATGGAAAAACTTGCATAATGAGTGTTTCTATGGGGAAAACTCGCATAGAGAAAAAATTCGTTATGTGAGTTTTCCTCATAGAAACGCTCGTTATGTGAGTTTTTCCATAGAGAAAAGTCCGACTCGCATAGCGAAAAATTCCTTATGTGAGTCAGACCACTTAGCAAAAAACTTGCTCATTATGCGAGTTTTTCACTAAGCGAAACGCTCATTATGCGAGATTTGACTGTATATTTAATGTAAAGTATATTTAATGTAATATATATGTTATGCATAACATATACACTTTTTTCAATATCCTTCTGGTCTTGCTTGCAAATGTGTTTCAGAAACATTTATGACATACTTTAGAAATGTGTGTTGCTCCCTCACAATTCAACCTATGTCTGAATGAGGGCATATACACTGGTGCCCAACCTGACCTGTGTCATGCTCTTAGATTGACAGCTTGGTACTAAGCAACTGCCTTTCTTTCTTTCGTTTACTCATAACTCAGATTCCACACAGATTATGTCAGCCACAGGTGTTAGACAGCCAGACATTACATCAGAAACAGCTGGTGCATTCATATCATACATTGGGAGGCCAGGTGTGTTCCCATGATCTCATGCATTCCGTGGGGAGGGGGAGAACACCTGCAGTCCAGGAATTTCCCAGACATAAACACATTACTTAACCCAGGGGTTTTCCCATTATGTAATGCCATTAGGTAATGCATTCCTAGAGGTGGCAGGAGACACTCTTTTCCCTATATATGGGGTGCCTTTTCCAACCCCAAATCAGTTCTCTAACCTAGGGCTACTAGCTCTTATTAGCTGAACTCTATCCCTAAGGGAAACAATGACCCATGGTAGGACGGATGAGCCCAACAGGGCATGGACTTGATTGGATTCTAACTTGGAGATTATTCCTTCCCCAACAATCTGTTGGAATTCTGAGACTTCTGTCTCTATTAACTCTTTTCTTTTCACAGGTATTATGTTTTGCTTCTATGAAATTGCATCTTGGAAAATAAAGCTCTTTGTGAGTTTTACTGTCTACTGAGTTGGAGTCTACTTCTCAGGCATATCCAGGCACTATTGCTCTCTGCTTTACACGCTACCCAAATAAACAACTACATACTCCCTGAATCCTTCAAGTGGGAGCACAGCGACCTGGGTTCTGGATGGAGAGGTGACAGACAGGCTGTTGAGGGAGTTGCAGAGTAAAGGAAAATTCAACAGCCTAATGGTTGGAACCAGCCTCTTGAATACACAGCAAGGGTCAAGCCCATGGAACCTTTTTTGGGGTTCTCTCACCTATTTCTTGTCCAGCTCTGTGTTCTTATCTTTCTCGTTTTGGGCCTCTGGGGAACAAACAGTCCCTTTCCTGTGAATGGGTTAAGGCAAATGGCTTTATGGTAGAAGATGGTGTTATGTGGAACACAATAACATGAAAGAAAAAGATAATTGGTTTGGGGGCTACTATTATTAACTTTGAAAATGCCACAGCAACAAGAAAATAAATTAAAGGGAGGTGTGTGGGTTGAGACAGACCCTAAGATCTTAAAGTGATGTTTTCACCTAGCATGAAGAATGCATGCATTGATCTCTAAAGAAATATTCACATTCAATCCTGGCAGTATGAAACTCATTGGTGATTTATACTTCCATAAGGCAAATTGCTGCTCATTAACAAGATGCTCGTTGTAGGTGATATGAGTTTTAATGGATCAAATCCATTTCCTCAGACATAAGAGCAAGACTACTGTACATGGAAATCATTTAACAAAGGCCTCAAGATAAAAAGACAGTTATTGGTAAGATGCAAATTGTGTGAGTCAATAGGAAATTTCTCACCTTGTGATGATTTAAGATCCCATTTGATATTCAGTTATTTTCCAATGGAGTTTAGTAGTCCAGTAAATTTTGACAATGGTAGGTGGGTGCAGGAATCTAGACTATAGATAATAATAATTATAGACTGTGTTAAACAAGTTGACATTTTCCAATCAATTGATAATTTAAGATCCTAGTTTCAGCAGGTTTGCCCAAGTTCACCAGAACCAGTAGCAGAAATTCTTGCTGGCCCCACCCATCCAATAATGCAGGGCTTTTCCCTGACCACGCCCACCATACCACACCAACATAGTAGGTAGTAAAAAAAAAATGAATCCCTCCACTGCCTAGTTTGATATCCAGCTTTTTTTTTGCAACAAAGATTTGTTCTTTGAAGTAAATGAAAAAATTCAAAGCCAAAACACCCTCCTTTTAAAATGCATGGTAGGCCTCTTTGATCTTGTTGCCATATGCATTAGTTAAACAGCACTGCACATTTAAATATCTGTATGTTAATTGAACATAAATACACATACAACAAATGCATCAGGAAACAGATTTTTCAGCTTTGTTGAGCACTTGCAAATCAGGTCAGCTGGTAAATGAACAAGTTCTCAAGGCAGATAGCAGCCATCTGTTTAAGTGAAAGGTTTTCTATAATTTAAGAGGCTAATAACATTCGTGTCAGATTCATATAGAATTCCAAGACAAACATGACACCAGAAATTACCATTGTACCATTTGATAAATGCCAGATTAAAATAATAATAAGCCCAGCCTTGAAAAACAGGATAGAGAGATGTATGTAACAACTAATCTTATGCTTCAACAGGGATTATTGTTAGTTAACAAGTTTGATTTTTATTAGCTCTTTTGGATTAGTCATATCTATTCCCCAAATTCAAATATTGTAGTAGAAAATACATAGTTCAACCATATAGTTGCTCTATGGCATTGTCACCTTGCATGGTAGTGAAACATGTCCCCAAATTCCAGCCACTTGCCATGATCTGGGCTTGTTTTTATATATAAAAATAGATAAATCGTACAAATATATTAAAACCTGCCACTGAGGTATGATTTTGTCTGAGCCCATGTAGTGCTTTTGCAAAATTTGTGCAACTTGTCGTGGATAATTGTGACACATCAGTGAGGTAGTAGGATATGTCTTAATTATATGCATCCTGAAAACTTATCAAAGAGCCACAATTAAATGCAGCAAGTTACATAAGTCTTCTACAAACAACAGTATGATTCTGGGAAGTGAATCATACAATGCCTTATGTCTTTGGAGGAGATAGGAAACCATACCGTAGAGAAGGGAGAGAGGCTTTGGTTGGCAGAAGATTTTCACTGGGAGGACATTTATCTCACCCAGACAATTCATCATACTAGTGAGTAGTACATTTTTGAAAAAGTTCTATTATTTTCAAGCACTAGAATATAAAATAAATAAATAAATTACTCTGTTCATGTCCTGGGATATTTTCTGAGTGAGAACTCCAGTATATCACAAAGTAAAGAAAGGCACACAACACAGTAAGTATGTTTCAGAACAAAAAAAAAAAAAAAAAACCAGAATGAGAAACCACATACAGTGGAACCTCATACAACAGTCACCCCATATAGCAATGAAATTGCATAACAATTAGGTTTTGGTGGGAAATGGTGTGCCACATAACAATTTTCCTTGTGGAAAAAAAATCATACAACAATTTTTCAATGGGAAAAAAACACTTAGCAAAAAAATCATTGTACAATGCATCTCATAGGGAAAATCCCTATTCGATGCATGTATTGTATAGCAATTGTTTCATACAACAACGAGCCCCATGGAACAGATTAAAATTGTTGTATGAGGTACCACTGCATATGTCTTCTTGTCTGGGGAGAGAAACTTAATATTATATGTAATGTGAGACATTTGTCTACTTTGTTAATGAAAAGCAAGTAAAGAATAAAACAAGTGTACACAAAGATCCATAAAGGTACAGTACAGACAATATGTATTTTAGATAGATAAGAAAGTACAAAAAATGTAAAAGCAGAAAAAACAACAGATGTTGTGAGGAATGTTTATATGTGAGCTATAATAATCGTGGCTCCCCACTAAGAAAATGTTAGAGTCAGCTACACAGGAGATATTGCAGTTGTGATTACCTATAATTTGGGGAAAATGTGGAACCTGACAGAATTTTTGCTGTATGCATTAATCTTTACTCATTCTTGGGAAAGTTTTACAACAAGGTAATTCTACATCTTTTCCCTTTTTCATTGTCAAGCAAAGTACCTACGTAGGCATGAAACATATACTGCCTAGAGCAATATCACCACCTGGGCTATCATGCTCATCAGTTTCCACTCACCTGCTCAGCACACCTGTTGTCTAGAATTTAAAATAATTTTCAGAAAGGTATTGGAGATTCAGACTGTCAAATGACACATTGATGGAAGTAACAAACACCAGGTTTACTGAATTTAATGAGATCTACTACACTTGGATCTAAATCCAATGTAATGCTGATGCTCCTGTACCAGTGTAATGGATCTGATCCTTCACTCCTTCCAATATCCTTCTGCATCCAAACATTTATTCCAGAAGTTTTCTCATCTCACCACCAAAAATTCATTGAGGTATGGTGTGCCATATAGGAAGATAAGATTGTCTGTACATTTTTGGGGGCTGGATTTCGCTGTTCTACAAGTAGACATTCAACATTGGATCTTGTCCTTGAAGTAGGATTGTGCACCTGTTTGCTTACTCAAGATTCCAGTCTTTAAAGTCACGTGTCTGAATTCATGGAGAAGGAAATGGCTGAGTGGCCCTAATAATGAGTGTAGGATTAACAGGTAGGTTGAACGATGAGGCCAAGGCAATTGTTCCTTCAGGACTAGTTCTGCTTCATTTAACAATATTCCACTGTGGTTTCACTATTCTTTCCCATTATATTTTCTATTTATACTGCGAGTTCCTCTCACTATTCTCCATTTGGTTACTGAATCTTTCTTGGTATAATGAGACATCACTTTAAAGGCACCTTTGCTATAATGTTATGTGGCTATCAGCAGCAGACGTAAACTAGACAATTACAGTGTACAGGTATTTATATTCTGTTCTATCAATGACCTTCTCAAAGTTCATGAAATGAATGCTGCCATTTCATTTGAAAGATTAGGGAATGATGGCTGTCCAGAATCTGTGATGAATGACGTGAATGGTAGGATCTCAAAAACTGCAAGTGTGAGATCACCAAATGTCACACAGACTGTAACTGCTAAATATAACTTTATAAAACACGTTATGAAGAGTTGTGTCTGACACCATCTTTTTCATGTGGCTGAACATGGAAGCAATTTTCATCTCAAAAGTTTAATCATTATTCTGTGACTGAACCAAGCTGCTTGCCCATGTCCACAGGATTCCAATTCATGGAAAATCTCCTCTGCCTTGTAAATGTTTTCCTGGAGTAAAGCTTTTCATGTCATCACCCATAAACCCTGGCTGCCTCTTTCTTTCCTTCATCAACAGCTATCTAGCACCACTCTCAAGTTTATCTTGAGAAAATAGAATTACAGCTTTGCTCCATAAAAGAGAGTACTGATAATGAAGCAAGAGAGGAACAGGTCAGGAGAAATAACCAGTTCATGACTGAGACAAAGTTGTAGAAGAGACAAACACAGTATTAAAAGAGACAAACACAATATTAATTCTAGATAATTATCTAGAAGCCCTAGTCTTGGAATTTTTTTTACCACCTAAGATAGTCCATCAGTGCTTCAATTTATCTTGCTTCAATAGGCCAGCAAGCAAAGGGGATTGAAAACCACTAGGGAAGCCATTATGTTTGACTGCATTGAGCTCAGTAGAACATAACCTAAGACAAAGGTTCTCTGGCCCAGGGGTTCTCAACCTTTTCATGTCAGGGGCCAGGTCATGCTCCCTCAAACAGTTGAGGGGGGTGGATTAGTTGTCCCCCACCATTTACAGTTGTCATAAATCTGAATGCGTTTACAATGGCTGTGGATTCATTTACAACTGCCGTAAATGAGTCCGTAGCTGATTCTGGCAGTGACGGAGGCTGGAACAAAGGTTGAGGGTGGATTATTTGGCACTGCAGGACAGATTTGGCCCACCTGACATAGGTTGAGAACTCCTGCTCTGGACTGTCTCAGAAGACTGACAAATTGTTCAAGGAGTTCAGGCATACAAATAAATTTCTTCAAACATTAGTTGTCAATGTCTGCTATTATCAATTGCGTTCACAATGCTTGGAACTCATTGGCCCACACAATCAAGTTAAAAGGTAAAGGTTTCCCTTGCTTGAAAGCCAGTTGTATCGAACTCTAGGGTTCAGTGCTCATCTCTGTTTCAAAGCTGAAGGACCAGCACTGTCTGCTTCTGCAGACGTTTCCATGGTCATGTGGCAAGCACTGTTTATATAGAACACTGTTTACCTTCACACCAAAGTGGTCCTCATTTATCTGCTTGCAATTTCTCACTTTCGAACTGCTAGGTTGGCGGGAGCTGGGACAAAGATGGGAGCTCATTCCATCCTTCAGTACTTGAACTGCTGACCTCCCACCTTCCACTCAGCATCTTAGCCACTTGAGCCACTGCAGATTACATGGCACCAAATTTATGGTAAAGAAATCTACATTGTAAAGAATCCCTTCCCTGCTTTCCCTCCTTCTTTTGAAGTCAGCCCCAAAGCATTTGCAGCAAACATTTCAAGAGCTGTGAATAAATGGGCTCAAAAACACATCATGCATATACTTTACTGATTAAAAAGGATATAACCCCAATAGACATCCCAGGGTTCTGTAGTAGGTGTCTAACTCCTGGTTACTGAACCTTCAGTAGTTCCTAGGCTTCCTCATAGATACATCCAGCAATACTGTGCACACTAATTTGCCTCCAGTGCCATTCACTCTAATTGAATTGTAAATGAAACAGTCGCAGGGTAAACAGGCTTCAGCTTTTTTCACTGCTGGAAGGCATAGGAAAAAGAAGTGCCTACGGAGCTACGTCTCCAGACAGAGTTGCTGTCCTTTAGGAAGAATCTAAAAACATGGCTGGCAGAACAGATATGGGCTATGGAAGGTATAATGACCCCAGCACATTGGATGATCTGAGCCCCTTTCTTTTTCTACTTTTAAATTAGTAGTTGTAGCATCTGGCCTGTTTTTAATCTTTTTCAGATTTTAATTTTAAATTTTAAAAGTTTTAAGGTTTTTAGATGGAAGCTCCCACTTCCTAATCCTGGGCCCTATCTGCCCAGGGAAGGAAAAGACTAGCGTCCTCTGGCCAGAAGGAGGAATGGATATTAGCTGTTTGTGTTGTGTGTGTTGTTGTTTCGTGGTTTGTTTTCCTGATTGTAAACCGCCCTGAGTCGCCACAGCGAGTGGGCGGTGATATAAATATAAATATAAATATAAATATAAATATAAATATAAATATAAATATAAATATAAATATAAATATAAATATAAATATAAATATAAATATAAATATAAATATAAATAAGTGGGAGAGCCCTTAACTCAGACCCGTTTGTTTTTTTTTAAAATCAAGTTGACTCTAAAGGAAAGGATTTATTTTTCTCTCCTCATGGGTTGTTTCTGATAATCTATGACTTACCATAAGGCAACACAGAACAAAATGGAAGGAGGGGAAATAAAATTATGTGAAGTATACAATAACTAATACTTTGGGGATTTTTTCACTCAGTGACTATTAAGTAAAAATATAGCCATTTGTTCATTCTAGCAGATGGGGAAATGTTAACCTAAAATGGGAGGACTGAAAGGCATGCTAGAACCATTACTTCCTATACCAATATTAAAATAATATTAAGAAATAATAAAATTGCAAATAATAAAAGATGCAAGGGATGAAATCAGTGGTGGGCATCAGCAGGTTTGCACAATTTTACCAGAACCGGAAGCAGAAATTCTGGTTGGCCAAATTTTGAAACAAAATAGTCGTAATTCAGATGCAACACAGCACTTTCCCCATGGCCACACCCACCATACCATGCCTACAGTGTGGTAGTACTTTTTTTTTTGGGAGCCCACCACTGGATGAAATGATATGAGGATTATAGAAGAATATCAAACTTGGAAGGGAAGAGGTGTCTCTAACATTTCAGGAGGTGCCAAAAGAGAAGAGAACATAAGAAAAGACAAGAATACTTTCTGGACATTTATTCTTTGAGGAAATGTTCCATTCCTCTGTGCTTTCACATACCAGTAGGGGCTGCAAGAGAAAAAAAAATATGAGTGCAATGGATCAGGCTGAATAAGTAAAACTCATTTCATGCCTGAGGACTAGCTACACTACTAAATATAGTCATTACATTGCTAAAAGTAATTATCAGTTCAGGATTTCAGCCTAACTCAGTGAATAATACTGGGTGTAATGTTATTAATTTCAGATATAATGTACCATATAATGAGTATGTTATAAATGCTGTACTTTAGAATGTATTTTTCTAAAGGCTACGCATTTCTCGTTAGTATTAACCTCTGTTCCCTATGCAATGAGGCAAATCTGTGCCTTTTACTTTAATTTTACAGCCTGGGTTGCTGTATCTTCTCTGCAGATACAATGAAAAGAAAGCAGCAAGAGAAATCATGCACTTTTTATATTCCTTCTTCTTTCCTCTCTGGACTTGAATATTTCATCTCCCAAAGCTATTGAGCACTGGCACTTCATGTCCCTCTGTGAAGCACAGGAGGATTTTTTTTAACTCTTCTGTAAGACCCAGCTAAGCTATGCACTGAAGCAGAACTAGCTGATCTTCTCTGAAAGACTTCTGGGATATTTGACATTCATTGCTTTGTTTCTAACTGGTTGTCAATATATACAACCAATAGAGTTTAATCCGAAAGGTTTTGGACATATCAAAAGTAAATCATTGAATATGTTTTGGAAACAAGAGCCTTCTTGAATAAAATAAGGAAGTCGCAGTAAAATAGACTTCAAATGGGACATGTACCAGGGCCTTTCAGGGGTTGAGAGAGATCTGGAAAACCACCTAACTAATGGTCTGATGAAGTGGATTCAGTCCACAAAAGCTCACATTAAAATACAGTAGTTTAACCACACCCACTTAGTCACCTGGCCACACCCACAGAGTTGGCCACACCCACAGAGTTGGCCACGTCCACACTGTGGTAATATTTTTTTTTGAAGCCCACCACTGGGTCCTACTGTGCATTGAGCTCCCATTTCTGACCCAGCTCCTGCCAACTTAGGAATTTGAAATCAAGAAATTGTAAGTAGATAAATAGGTACCACTTTGGTAAGAAGGTAAACAGTGTTCTGTATACTCAGGTGTTGGGGCACGCCTGCCATATGTCCATGGAAACGTCTACAAATGCAGAGAGCGCTGGCTCTTTGGCTATAAATGGAGATGAGCACTGAACCCTAGAGTCAGATATAACTGGCTTTTGAACAACAGCAACCTTTACCATGTTAAAAATGAAGAAATGACAACCAGTTGTAGGCAATTGTAGAAGTTTACATTTATCAGACTTAGACTTTACCAGAGAAACAGTTGCAGTGCAACCAGTGGCGTCGCACAGTCTTCAGCCGCCTGGGGCGAAGAACAAACTCGCTGCCGCCGCCGCCCCCCCCAGCTCGCCGCTGCCGCCGCCCCCTCCCCCCGACCCAGGTAGAAGCCGGCCCCCTGCTGACTAGCGGGGCGTGCGCGCGCCACACACCTCCGTCCGCTCGCCCACCACACACCTCCATCCGCTCGCACCTCTGTCCGCTCGCCCGCCCGGCTGGCCGTCGGGGGCTCTCCGCCGCCTGTTACCCCTGGCAGCGGCTTTCAGGGGGCAGCAAAATGTCCCCTCCCCACCCTTTTGCTGGCGAGGAGGGGAAAAAGTGTTTTTTTTTAGGCGGACAAGACAATTCAAGGAGGGGCCCGCCCGCCGGGCTGGCTGTCGGTCGGGGGCTCTCCTGGCGGGCGGCCCGCGTGCACGCGCACGCTGCCCACCTCCTCCTGCCCAGCCAGCCCCCAGGGGCTCCCCGCCATGGCGCCACCCACCCCCGACGAGCGCCCCGTCTCACGGCAAGTTGGGTGGGTGGCTGGGCGGGCGGAGGCGAGCAGCGTCCGCGCGCACGCGGGCCGCCTGCCAGGAGAGCCCCCAACAGCCAGCTGGGCGGGCGACCAGGCGTGCCCCTCCTTCCCTCCCCACCCTTTTGCTGGCGAGGAGGAGAAAAAGGGGTTTTTTTTAGGCGGACAATTCAAGGAGCCTCCTTGAATTGTCCGCCTAAAAAAAACCCCCTTTTTCTTCTCCTCGCCAGCAAAAGGGTGGGGAGGGGACATTTTGCCTCCCCCTGAAAGCCGCTGCCAGGGGCAACAGGCGGCGGAGAGCCCCCGACGGCCAGCCGGGCGAGCGAGCGGATGGAGGTGCGAGCGGACGGAGGTGTGTGGCAAGCGGCGAAGCGCACGTGGGGCGCTCGCCAGCAAAAGGGTGGGGAGGGGACATTTTGCTGCCCCCTGAAAGGCGCTGCCCGGGGCATCCCCCCCCGCCCCCCCCCCACGCTACGCCACTGAGTGCAACAGCTTTAGTCTTCTTAATTCCGTGAGAGTGTCTCTGTGACTTTATGTATTATTTCATTTGGAAACAAAGTCAAAAGTCTTAAGTTTGAAGCCCTCCATGTATATGAGGCATGAATCAAATGGTCTATCCGGTTCCTCCATGAAAAGTCTTGACCTGCACCACAATATCTAGTCACACGTAATGAGGGGATTGTTCAGAGTTCCGGACAGAATGGAATGGGAGAGCTAAAGCTCTACTCAGCCAGCAAGTTACTTCCCAAATGATAAAATATGGGACATTCTTTTCTCATCTGCTTGAATAAATTAATGAATTTTGCAAGCAGCAGCATCTCTCATGAGCAATGATGATTTTCTTTTTTATCTTAGTATGCATGGAAAAGGTGCTGAAAAATGGCTTTCCTGGCCCATGAGAGGGTGATATATTTGTGGTGTTCTTGAAGAACAAACAAGAATTATTTTGGAAGTGTTTGTACAAAAAAATTAAGGACAGTCATATAACTAGTGTAAATAACGTTTAATGCAAGTAACACCATTTGCAACAAATTGGTTGCCACTATCTCTTTGTTGAACTGGCTTTAAATGATTTGAACCATTAGAGCTGGAATTCTCAACCTGCATCCCATGGGTCGGATGTGCTCCACCACCACCTCCGCCATATCAGGAAGTGCCGTGTGGTGGAGGAAGGGAAAAATGGCTGCTTGAAGGATTGTGACCTGGCCCCCCAGCTTAAAAAGGTTGACAACTCCTGCACTAGAGCATGTGGGGGGATGTGGGTGTTGCTCAAACAATCATCAAGTCCAACAAGCTTTTTTACCTCAAATTGAAAAACAAAAGTTCTGTGCAGAGAGTGTTTGAACAAGTTATATAGATCTGGGGGGGGGGGGTGCCTTGTCCCCCCCCCACAACTTTTTTTTTGGGGGGGGGGAGAGTCCAATTTTTACTCTTGTTGTGTTAGCTGACTTTGGAGATGATTTTGTGGAAGAAAGAACTTGGCTTTCTGTTTTGCGTGAGGCAGATATTCATGCATTGTAGACATGTCCATAACATTTCAGAAGCAATTGTGAAGCATGTGTGCAAGATAAAACTTTACATCTGGAGAAGGACTAGAATTGCAAAAAAGACTGGCGCAGGGGATTTTGTGTTAGTCAGCTCAAAGTTGATTGGAAAAGGTAGCTCACAGAGAAAGAGATCTTTGTAAGCAGTTTGCAATGCATACACTATTAGGATGCCATTGTATAATAGTTATCAGGTGGTGCAGAGGTGAAATTATAACTGAAAAAGTGTCTTCCCCCCTCTCTCTGTGCATGCATGAGTGTATATGGGCTTTGTTATATGGGCTTTGTTATCCTTAAAGAGAATATTCAGAAATGGTTTAGTATTCCATTTTTGTGAGGTTGCTCTTGAATTGTGGAGTTTCTCCAAGGCTATACAGGTTGGCTTCTCTCCCAAGAGGCACAGCTGGAAATAAAACTCCTAACCTCTGTTCTTGTAGTCAAATAACCAAACCATTGAGCCTATCCAGCCACTGTGTTGTATGATAAATAAATACATCCTTATTAGAGTTCTGCTTCTCATAGTGGTGAATAGGCCTTATGTTAAACAGTACATGAGATGCAAATGAGGCAAAACAATTCATTTCCCATTGAGGTACATATATTTGATACCCACTAAGAGCCACAAACAGATATTATCTTTAAAGGCAAGAAGGGTTAATCCAATCTTAATCATTTATAAAATCAGTACATTGAAATCAGTAAGTCACATGCTGCTACAAAATAACTAAAGAGAGAATATATATATGCAAGATATATATGTGTGTGTGTGTGTGTGAAAAATCAAAATAGGAGTTCTTGATAAGCACCAAGGAACAAAGAAAATATCACCTTATGCACTTTGCAATTGCCTATATTTAAATGTATTTATGCTAAACAATAAGTTAATGCAAAGTACCTCTAAGGACCTGAGCTGAGAAATTATTTAAATGTATAGTTAATGCTAAACTACTGCTAAGATATAAATATCTTGTTTCCTTGAATGTCCTGTGAACTTAATATATGGCATGAATAAAAGGGAGAAATACACATTGTGTTATAAGCTCAACTAAACAAGCTATGAATAAAGTTGTTTTATAGTTATTGCAGATTCCATGTACCAGGCAATTTGCTGAAAACAGACCATTGACTTCAGGAATTTCCAGTATAAATTTTGACCAGTACCTGAAATCTAATTAGAGAAAATCCATATATGTAATGCAATTGCACAGCAGAACCTGAGAGTTCATCTTTCATCATGGCGCCTTCCTTTGAAGGATTTCCTGCCTTGTTCCAGGTTCCTGCTGCTGAAGACTTCCCACCCTGATCCCAGTTTCTATAGACTGTTGTCATGCCTCACCTAAATCTTTGCACCTTGAACCCTGCCCTTGCCCTGCTCCAGCCCCCAAAGGTACTCTGCCGTGTCTGCTCTCTTGGTCAATTTACTTCTGGATAGCTTGGACTCTGCCCTGTTGTTCTGATTAACCCTGTATTCCTGTCTACTTTGAGCTTGTTTTTGGACTTGGAAACTGGACTGTGATAGAGTTGTTTTTTGGACTGTTGCCGGGTTTATCTGGGTTCTGGTGCTTATGTTACTTGCCAGCTGCTCACACCCCAGATTCTGGCACTCTTGGATTCACCCCAATAGCATAGCGTGGCCAGAGGTTTGGCCAGTTTCAGCTATCAGGACTTCTTGGTGGACAGATCAAATCATATTGACTCCCCAGTTCTAAGATCAATCTTCCAGTTGTGCTCCCAACCACCAAGGGGTTCTGGTTGGTTGGGTTCAACGTTGGCAGAACAGTCTCTAGCAGATCAGGGGTGTCATGTCTATTTTCTGCTGCCTCTCCTTCTGTTGCATCCCTAGATATACAACCCATTTCCTCCTTTAGGGCCCCCTTTATACCCATCTGATTCCTGGTCCCCATGGCCTCTGCCACTGTGCCCCCTATTGATTCCCTCAGGGTTGATCCATTTCTCCCTTGGCCTCATCTTGGATCAGGTTGCTTCCCAAGCAACAAAGAAGCTCGACATCAGGAAATCAGGGTGATCAGGCACTAGGACCACCACCTCCTCATCAACTTCTGCACACTCACCTCAACTTTCCTTTGTGCATTTGCACATATGGCCAGTCATGCACTCAATTCCACAATCAATGCAACATTAGCCAAGTGCTAGAAAGCCTAAAAGCAAGAAGAAAACACTTCTGTGATCACATTTACATAAATAAATAAGATTCTGGCCTTTGAAAAAGAAAGAAAGAAAACTTAATGTATCATAGACCTATACTTATTCTTTATTTGCAATGGGGATAAAGGAATATCTGAAAGAGCTGGTCCCAACCATGATCTACATTATTCAATGGTCTATCTCATGTTAGGTTGAAAGGACCATGAGATTCTTTCCACTTAACCTCAGCATAACTTTATGCCAACAGAATTTTGTTCACTATTTTCTACCTTGATTTAATGTTCATCATTTTGTTGTTGTTGTTCAGTCGCACAGTCTATTCCAACCCTTTGCGACCCCATGGACCACTGTCTGCCAGGCACTTCTGTCCTCCACCATCCTCCCCAACTCGCTCAGTTCTGTGCCCACTGTCTCTAAAATACCATCTAGCCATCTCATTTTTGGCCGCCCCCTTCTTCTTTTGCCCTCCACCCTTCCCAGCATCAAGGCTTTCTCAAGCGAATCTTCTCTTCTCATTTGATGTCCAAAGTACTTTAGCTTCATCTTTACTATTTGGCCTTCTAAGGAACAGTCAGAGTTAATTTCTTCTAAGATTGACCTATTTGTTCTCCTCACAGTCCAGGGGACTCTCAAAACTCTCCTCTAACACCACATCTCAAAGGCATCTATTCTTCTGCGCTCAGCTTTCCTAATGGTCCAGTTCACAACCATACATTGCCACCGGAAATACCATTGCTTTGGCTATACGAATTTTTGTTTGCAATGTGATGTCTCTACTTTTCACCATGTTCCCCAGGTTTCTCATCACTTGCCTCTGCAATGTACATAAGATATGACTTTCTGTCTCTAAAAGTTAAGGGAGGGGGTTTCGAGATCAGTAGTAGAACATCTCCCATTCTCCCTCAATGAAAAGTTTTATCTCAAAGTAGACTATTTATCCGCCTGCCCAGCTGCCCCGAGAGACACCTGCGGTGGGGCGGAGAAGACGCTGGGGGCCGGCCTTCCCACCGGCGGGAACTTTAAAAAGCCCCGCGCCGGATGGTCTGGCCACGCCGCCTGCCCAGCTGCCCCGAGAGACACCTGCGGTGGGGCGGAGAAGACGCTGAGGGCCAGCCTTCCCACCGGCGGCGGGAACTTTAAAAAGCCCCGCACCGGATGGTCTGGCCGCGCCGCCTGCCCAGCCGCCCCGAGAGACACCTGCGGTGGGGCGGAGAAGACGCCGAGGGCCAGCCTTCCCACCAGCGGCGGGAACTTCGAAGGGCCCCGCGCCGGATGGTCTGGCCGCGGCGCCTGCCCAGCCGCCCCGAGAGTCACCTGCGGTGGGGCGGAGAAGACGCCGAGGGCCAGCCTTCCCACCGGCGGCGGGAACTTTAAAAAGCTCCGCGCCGGATGGTCTGGCCGCGCCGCCTGCCCAGCCGCCCCGAGAATTACCTGCAGTGGGCCGGAGAAGACACCGAGGGCCAGCCTTCCCACCGGCGGCGGGAACTTTAAAAAGCCCCGCACCGGATGGTCTGGCCGTGCCGCCTGCCCAGCCGCCCCGAGTGTCTGCCAGCCAGAGGGTGGGGATTGGTCTCTGTCTGTTGGGGTTGGGGGTTCCCATGGGGCCCAAATTGGTGTGGTGATGGGCATGGGGCGTTACGACGGGAGCCGAGGGGCGGGCCGCACTCGGAGAACGCGGGTCAGACGTTTGGTTGCTGTCCTGTGTTCTGGTCCCCCGGCTACACCTCTAGGCTCTGAGCAGACGATCAAGAGTGACCCCTCCCTTAGGCTGCTGCTGGTGAATGCCAGATCAGTCTGCAATAAGGCTCCTCTGCTTGCAGATACCATTTCAGGGGAGCGGGCTGATCTGGCATGCATCACCGAAACCTGGCTGGTGCCAGAGGATGGGGTTCCTCTATCTGAACTATGCCCGGCCGGGTTTGGTATTTGGCACCAGCCTAGGGAGAGGGGAAGGGGCGGTGGAGTCGCCGTGATAGCTAGGGAGTCATTGGGAGTCGCCAGGGCCACGGCTCCACAAATTCCGGGCTGTGAGGCCTTGCTCTTGCATGTGGGCCCTAAGGGTCAGTTGGGAATCTTGCTCATGTACCTGCCTCCCTGCAGAGTAGCAGATTCCCTGCCTGAGCTCCTCGAGGCGGTCTCATGTTGGCGTTGGAGACCCCCAGGCTGATGGTCCTGAGGTGGCTCGGGAGTTCATGGCTTCCATGGCAACCGTGGGCCTGACTCAGGTAATTCAGGGTCCTACCAGGAGCAGTGGCTACACCCCGGACTTAATCTTTTTATCGGAGCTGTGGAAGAGTGATCTGAATTTACAAAAATTAGATATCACCCCAGTGCCATGGTCGGATCACTATCTGGTGACTCTAGACTTCCTAGGGGCTGGACTCCGCCACAGGGAGGCAGGGCCAATTAAATGGGCCCGCCCCCGGCGACTAATGGATCCAGAAGGATTCCAGAGGGAACTGGGGGATTGTCCTCTTGACCTGCAAAGCGATTCATCTGAGGCCCTTGTCGACGTTTGGGACAAGAAAGCGACGGCAGCCTTGGATGTAATCGCGCCACTATGGCCTCTCCGAGTCCGTGGGGATCGATCTGCCCCTTGGTTTTCAGAGGAACTAAGGGAGCTTAAACGGGCCAAGAGACGCCGAGAGCGCCGCTGGGTGAAGACTCGGAGCGAGTCTGACCGAACACTGGTTAGAGCAGCTATTAAAGACTACCTAGTGGTGATGAGGGTGGTGAAGCGTCAATACTTCACCACCCTCATTGCCTCCGCAGATAATCGCCCAGCGGCCTTGTTCCGGGTGACCAGGTCCCTCCTCGGTAGAGGGGGACCGGGCCCTGGGTGGCAGGGATCGGCTGAGGATTTTGCTGATTATCTGGCAGAGAAAATTGCTCAGATCCGCTCGAAGCTAACTCCCGGCGTGGATTGTACAGAGCTGGGGTTGACCATAGCACAGTCTAGCCATGTTATCTGGGATTGGTTTGATCCTGTTGGCCCTGAGGAAGTGGACAGGCTTCTTGTATCTGTTCGCGCCACGACCTGTGCACTGGACCCATGCCCTGCCTGGTTAATAAAAGCTTCCAAGTCTGTGGCAGGTGGTTGGGTCAAGGCGATCATTAATGCTTCATTAAGGGAGGGGCATTTTCCTGCACCTTTTAAACACGCTTTGGTGCTTCCCCTCTTAAAAAAGCCGTCCCTCGACCACATGGTAATTTCCAACTACCGTCCAGTGTCCAACCTACCTTTCTTAGGTAAGGTTTTGGAAAAGGCTGTGGTGCAGCAGTTACAGGCAGTCCTAGATGAAGCGGATTATCTGGACCCGTTTCAGTCAGGATTCAGGCCCGGATATGGTACTGAAACTGCACTAGTCGCTTTGGTGGATGATCTCTGGAGAGAGCGGGACGGAGGGGAGCCGTCTGTCCTTGCTCTTCTTGACCTCTCAGCGGCTTTTGATACTGTTGATCATGGCATCCTTCTGGGAAGGCTCCAGGGTCTGGGGATCCAGGGCACAGTGTTGTCCTAGTTTTCCTCATTCCTGAGGGACAGAACCCAGTCGGTGTGCCTGGAGAAGGAGATGTCCAGCCCTAGGCCCCTGCAATACGGGGTGCCCCAGGGCTCGGTACTTTCTCATCTCCTGTTTAACATCTATATGAAGCCGCTGGGTGAGATCATCCGTTCCCATGGGGTAAGGTATCATCAATATGCAGATGATACCCAGTTATACATCTCTGCCAGTGGGGACCCAAGCGGTCCGGTGGAAGTCCTTTCCAGGTGTCTGGAGGCTGTTAAGGTCTGGATGGGGGACAACGGGCTACAGCTGAATCCCGGCAAGACTGAGTGGCTGTGGGTAAGGGATCCTGTGTTAACTCAGGAGCTGCCACCTTTGGTTCTGGATGGGGCAATCTTGCCCCAAACAGACCCGGTGCGTAATCTGGGGGTCCTCCTGGACTCACGGCTACTGTTCGAAGAGCAGGTGGCAGCCGTGGCCAGGAGGGCTTTTGCACAACTTCGTGTAATACGCCAGTTGCGCCCACTCCTAGACCAGGACGCTCTGCTTATGGTCACACATGTGTTGGTCACCTCCAGACTTGATTACTGTAACGCGCTCTACATGGGGCTGCCCCTGATGACCATCCGGAGACTCCAGCTGGTCCAAAATGTGGCGGCCCGGGTAGTGGTGGGGTGTGGGCGGTATGCTCGTGCTTCACCGCTGCTCCGGGAGCTGCATTGGTTGCCAGTATGTCTCCGGGTGCAATTCAAGGTGCTCGTTATTACCTTTAAAGCCCTATATGGTAGTGGGCCAGGTTACCTTAGAGACCGCGTCACCCCAAGAACATCTGTCCGTCCCACCAGGGCAGATCGGAGAGGCTCTCTTGTTATTCCTTCGGCGAGGAAAGCGCATCTCGCCTGCACTAGGAGGAGAGCCTTCTCCATGTCCACCCCGACCCTCTGGAACCTCCTGCCCATCGAACTGCGCCTTCAGACAGAGCTCCTGCCCTTCTGGAAGGGCTTAAAAACCTGGCTGGCAGGACAAGTCTGGGGACCCGGGAATGTGGGTTCTCATACTAGGTGGCTCATTTAATGGATTGCCACCCCTGGGCCTGAATGTGGGATTTGTGTATTGTTTTTAACTTTTGATGATTTTTTTAACTCTTAATGTTTTTATTGATGTAGAGTGTTTTATGTTTTTACTTTTTGTCTTGTTGTAAGCCGCTCAGAGTCGGGTTCTCCCGATTGGGGCTGGGTAACAAATACAATAAATAATAATAATAATAATAATAATAATAATAATAATAATAATAATAATAATAATAATAATAATAATAATAATAATAATAATAATAATAATAATAATAATAATAATAATAATAATAATAATAATAATAATAATAATAATAATAATGAAAATTTGGATCAGCTCCATCCTCCATTATCTTAAATGAGGAGGTTAAAGGAAGGATGTAGAATTTATCAACAGTGTCAAGATACTTTGCTTTTGTTGAACGATATAGCTTGAATATTCAAGAAACAGCAAAAAAGGAACTTTGACTCCCGGAAACATGTTTTCTATTTCTTTAAAATCTCTTAATACTATTTTTGTTTTAGCAATATGATGCAGGTTGTGATTATATTGATTTAAAAAATTAAAACAAGGAGAAAGTCTACCCTGCCACACGACCATGGAAATGTCTGCAGAAGCAGACAGTACTGGCTCTTCAGCTTTGAAACAGAGATGAGCACTGAACCCTAGAGTCGAATATGACTGACTTTTGAGCAAGGGAAACCTTTACCTTATTTATACTAGGTTAGTAAAGATAAAGTGGACCTTGCTCAAAAGCCAATTGTTTCTGACTATAGAGTTTGGCACTCATCTCCGTTTATCGCCAAAGAGCCAGCATTGTTTGCGTTTGCAGACAATGGTCATGTGGAAGGCATGACTAGACACCATTGGTGATATATAAATTGAATAAATGAATGGACAAACAAAATTTATCTCCTAGAAATTCCTTAATTTTGATTACCAAGTGAATATATAATTAGTAACTTTAGTTATAGGAAGAAACAGCATACTGGAGAGTTTGCTTTAACAACTGACTCTTAGCAAAGCTGGATTTTTTCAGTCCTATTGTTGGAAGATCCAAAAACCTAGATAAGAATAAAGTTTTGTCTCTGGGGAACCAAACCAGTTGATTGAGGCAAAGATTGATGACAGTTCTCCTTATATGAAAAACTGTTATGTCCTAAATGTTTACATTATAGCAGCCTGCATGGCTCATGATCCATCACTCTAAATGAAATCCACCAGCCACCTATGTTGAACAATCACCAGAGAGGAACTAGATAAGGCTGCTATATTTGCTGGCTGTCTCCTGGAACATAACAATATCTGACTCATAGATTGGAAAGGATTTTTTAAAAAACAATTCTTCTTAGAAGTCTCCGGAGAGCATGAATTTTGTGGAAATTTTATTGCTGAAGCACCTAAACAGCGGTTGGACTTTGGTCACATTATGAGAAGGCAGTAACATGAGGAAAAGGGGGAGACCAAATATGAGATGCACTGACTCCATAGAGGGACCCACAGGCTTGAGTTTCGTCGGTCACACTTATTCATTGGGTTATCATAAGTCAGAAGCAAAGTACAGTAAAACACCGGATAACGCTAAAACTTGGTTCCACAAGTCTTGGTGTTATCCGATTTTTAGTGTTATCCGATCCATGTTAAAATCCTATGGGATGGATCGGATAACGTTAAAGCTCCATAGAGATACATTGTAACCGCACAGGCTTTAGCGGTTGTTATCTGATTCATCCCATAGGACCTTAACGTTATTCAATCCAATTCTCCTCCCCAGATTACTGAATGTTATGCAATTTTAGCATTATCCGATCCAATCGTTATCCGGTGTTTTACTGTAATAGCAGATAACAGCAACAACCACAAATCAGAAAGTAATTTTTCCAGTCTTTGTTATGAGTGATGCTCCATATTTGGCAAGGTTGATCCCAAATAGAGTTTCTTCTTTTTAGTTCATATCAGAAGTAATTCAATGGTGCTTATGGAGTGGAAAGATCAGTGAACAAAGTGTTGTTGTTCCAAGGGGATCAGGAACACAGTCCTCACAGTTTATAGGGAGAAAATTCATCAGCTTACTTTTTTAAAAAAATGATTCAAGTGGGAAAAAACCTGTTTCTTTTCATCCTGAATATCAAGACAATGTCTGACAATCAGAAAATGCCTGAAAAATGAACTGACATAAAATTGTCCCCAGTTTGTCTCGTTGAAATGCAAGCAAACTGTTTTGCATTAAGAATATATTGTAGCTCCTTGCCATCGCATTTACTATAGCATTTACCTTGCCATAGCATTTACTATAGCATTTACTATTCAGTTTGTTCTTTAGCTCAATGAGATGCTAACAAAACAGATGTTTTAATTTTTATTCAATTTAGGACAACAATGAACATTATTGTTGGGAACCCATTTTTTGTTGAACATTCAAACTGATGTGTCATTTACTTAATTCCTATGATTCTTCTCTTCAAAATGTTTAAAATCCAGCCCAAGTAATTATATTATCCAAAAGGAATAAAAACCACATGGATAAATTCTTTCAATCCCTACTTCATCACTGGACTCACCTCCCAAGTTTCCTTGGATTAAATCAAACCTCATATTTACTTTTTTTCAGCATGTCAGAACATTCACAGAACCCATTTATATGACACTTGAAAACACAAAGAAAGAAAGAAACCACACAAGAGTGGCTTCAACAAGTCAACCAAGAGGATTATCTGAATTTAAATGGGTGAATACTTCTGATTTGCTTCCAAAACAAGCATAGGAAAGATGAGGAATTATGAGGGGGAAAATATGGCAACTTGACTTAATTCCAATTTAGTATTAACACTGATGAACATTCAGGTGTTTTTACAGGCTTTCTACCACCATATGCTGACATCAAAATGATAACTACTAAGCTTGGAGCCACAATTTTATCTCTAAACAGAGGCCCATCCTCCTGGATTATTGTTGTTTAGTCACACAGCCGAGTCCGACCATTTGTGACCCCATGGATCACCGCTGCCAAGCTCCTCTGTCTTCTGCCATCCTCTGCAGCCCTGCCAAATCTACATCCATCACATCAATGATTCCATTCATCCATCCTCTGTTGCCCACTTCTCCTTTTGCCTTCAATCTTTCCCAGCATCAAAGCCTTCTCAAATGAGTCCTCTCTTCTTATTTGGTGGCCAAAGTAACTGAACCTGAGTACCTGGATTATACTAGGAGCAAAATGGGCAAACAGCTCCATTTCAGCTGGTGTTCAGACCCTGACAAAGCTGGGGGCTAAGAAGGACAAAATATTTATAACATAGTATTAAATGGAGAGTAGGACTCAATGCCTTATAAGCCTCTTTCAACTTCATTATTCTATGACTCAATCTATGGACAGAGGAATACAGAACTGTATGTACAAATGGCTTCTTGATGGATTTCTGTGGCATCACATATGCATTTACAGAATCAAGCATATCTGAAAGCAAACTATGAGTGAGTGGTGCTTGTTTACTTGCACCCTGGAATGTGCAACATAACAGTAGAGAATTGTATTGCCTGAATTATTTTGGAAATGTGCTGACACCTTCAACAAAGTCAACATGTGGATCCTTAACTTAATGTTTTATTTCTGAAGAACTGCTAGGATTACTGGAAAGACCTGCTTTATACACTTGATACCTTTGAATCAGTCACCATTTTTCTGTCTTGATGCTTAGCACCTTGTGTGTGTCTCCCTGTTGGAGCACATTTTCTTGGATAAGACTGAAGACTGAACAACCTCTGGTGGTCCAGAGATTATCTAACCCTGTTCTGACTTCCAAAGTTTCTACCTTGCATAGTTTCTTTTGAAATCATGCAGGTCAATGTTTTCTGCCTTGTTCTTCTTATTAGAAAAGTGAATATAAAAATGGGTTTATCACAGATCTAATTCCAAGGGCAGAACTTTCATTTTATCTCATACTACTTAACTCATAACATTTTCCATTGGAATTAGTGAAAAAATTCTGCTGCTTATCATTAAATGAAAAAAATAATAAAACAGTGTACATACATTTGAACCAGACTTTGACCTAAATTTTGTTTAACAGCAACACATTTTAATTGTGCCAATGGGATAACAAGGTTTTTGCTGTTTAGAACAAATAATAATTTTTTTAAAAAAAAAATTGGGATGTAAGAGCATCATTTTAGACTTGATCCCCACCACATGGACAAGGCAAAGGATAGCATTTACTATTCAGTTTGTTCTTTAGCTCAATGAGATGCTAACAAAACAGATGTTTTAATTTTATTCAATTTAGGATAACAAATGAACAATATTGTTGGGAACCCATTTTTGTTGAACATTCAAACTGATGTATCATTTACTTAATTCCTATGATTCTTCTCTTCAAAATGTTTAAAAACCAGTCCAAGTAATTATATTATTCAAAAGGAATAAAAACCACATGGATAATTTTTTTCAATTCCTACTTCATCACTTGACTCACCTCCCAAGTTTCCTTGGATTAAATCAAACCTTATATTTACTTGTTTGCAGCATGTCAGAACATTCACAGAATCCATTTATATGACACTTAAAAACACAAAGAAATTTATTTATTTATTTAGATTTATTATCCCGCCCCAATCAGGTGAACCTGACTCTAGGCGGCTTACAGAAAATTCATAAATTAAAACCTTGAGGTTCGAAATTACTTTAAAAAATCAATTAAAAAAGAATTAAACCATGAAGTTACAAAGATCTAAAAGATTTAAAAAGGTTAAAAAGTTTAAAAAGATTTAAAAAGTTTAAATAAAGAAACCACACAAGAGTGGCTTCAACAAGTCAACCAAGAGGATTATCTGAATTTGGATGGGTGAATACTTCTGATTTGCTTCCAAAACAAACATAGAAAACAATGTTCTTTTAAAAATTAAGTACTTCAGGAAGCCTTCTTTCACTATCCATTCCATTATGATGACACTGTGCAGAATGCAACAAACTTTGAATGCTTTTCCAAGTCCTTTAACATCTGTGGAATATTGTGGGATTGCTGGACAACCAAGAATACAAAGAAGTGGTTTACCATTCCCTTCTTCTGGGAGTGTCCTAGGACTGTGTAGCTTACCCATGTCTGAGTAGACTAGCTTTTCTCCCTGAAGGTACAGTGGGTAATTGAACACCCAACCTCTAGCTCTACAACAAGATACCTAGACCACTGAACTATCCAGTGAGCTAGCAAGACCTTGTATGCTGTGTTAATAAATTATGACCCTCCTGATAGGACTCTCATTGTACTTTAGTGACTGTCTGCATGGTGTTAAGACTACATAAAAGAATTCAAGACAAATTATTTTTAGTTTTGAGGTAGATTCAAATCTGCCAACCCTAAGTCACTCTTCCGTTGCTAGTCTTAGTTAATTCTTGAATGAATAATTGACACATAAACACAAGTGAGTCAATACATCTACTGAAATTGGGATTAGCAGTAAGATATTGACCCAGGTTGACATATCTCTGATACCATCATCTTTGAGAAAAGATTCAGTATTCACAGTTTACATGTTATTCTTCTGTTTGGCAAGGAATAGTAAGGACAGGATTTCAGTTTAGTGTTTTGTATTCCAAAATCTGCATGTACTCCTTCCTAGATTAGCTAGGTGTGAGTTTATAGTAGTTTAAGGAAAAAAATGACATCTACTTTTCATTGGACTGTCAGGCTGTTTTGCACAGGAGGAATACTGTGTAGTCATGTTCTAATTAAGTGCACATTTACTATTCTTACTTTAAAGGATAAACAGCTCAAATAAATGCATTTAACTTTCATTCTACACAGTTCTTTGCCTTCACAGAAAGCGGATTAGCAAACAGATTAATAAACAGTAAGTATATCTGTGGTGTAACTCCTCTGAAGTCAATGGAAATACTCTAGGGGTATTTTCAGTCCTATTAATCTTGTGATGTTTTTAGTTCTTTGACTAGCGAGACATTGTTATGCGGTCCAAGGTTGATAGATTAAAGAACATTTTCACTGACACCCTGAAAAATCCCGATGAAACTACAGAGGCATGGCCTGCATTGCTACTGACACTTTGAAAAATATAGTAATTTAAATACCACATTTTAGGGGGCTAGTTTATGGATACCATTACATTCTGCAAGGAGCTGTCAGTTTGCCTGAATACATGGATATTTTGGTCCCTGCCAGTGCTGAATATCATTTCATACTTCTCTAAAAACGTGTTTTGCTAACTGTAATTGAACTATTTAAGATATTTGCATTTTTCATTCTAAAAGTGGGTTGATGTCCAATTCTTTTTTTGAGCACGTGAGTGTGGAGAATGAGAGATAGACAAACATTATGCATTATTGGAATTACATCATGGCTGGCAGTTACAATATTACTTATTTAGGTCCATGCCTCATTATCCTACCTCAGAAACATTAAAAAAGAATTTAAGAATTACAAATAAGAGTGATGTCAGTCTTTAACATTAGAGTGCCTTTTACCATCTACAAATTATATACTGGCTGTGTCTCCCTGCAAAACTGGAGACTGACTTGCTAATTTACTTTCATCATTCCTGTCTTTGTAATGGCAGAGAAATTTCCCGGCACCATTGGGAATGTGTGAAATGCCCTGAGATGAGTTGCGAGTTTTACAGGAACAGCTTCCCTAATGGTTCCTTAGATATTTCATCTAAGGGTTCCAAAATCACTTCGGCTTTTGATCCAGGAAAGCATTCACATCTGGTAAACGCTTAAGAGTGGTAACCATGTCTGAGTGTTAGAAATGAAACAAGAAAATGTCTCGCAGCACCTTGAAGAATGACATGTTATGGCAGAAGATTTTCTGGACTAGAGCCCATTTTGTTCCTAAAAGCAGTTCAGAAATGTCAACTATTTGCTCAGATAAATAGGTACCACTTTGGCAGGAAAGGTAACAGATTTCTGTGTGCTTTGGCATCTACTCATGCCTGCCATGTGACCATGCAAAGGTTTCTGGTTGTAAATGGAGATGAACACCACCAAATGGAGATGAGCACCACCCCCTAGAGTCAGATATGACTGGCTTTTGAGCAAGGGAGACATTCACCTAAAAGCAGGCAAACAGAAGATGTGCTACAGTGACAGTCTGTAGCACATCTGCTATCACCAGTTAGTCAGCTTCCTGACCTAATTCATTAACCTGGTTTTGTCCCCAGTCCCTCCTGTTCACTGGTTTCTGTTCTTCAGATAAGAAAGGGAAACCATGATTTCTGTCATTGGATTGCTACTAGATGCATCCTATGTTCCAGGAATGGATTTGTCCATCTAGTGTTGTAAGCAACATAATATTGGTATAATAATTGTCCTGCCAGTAATGACTTATGGCGACTCTTTCTAAGGTTCTCTAGATAGAGTGTGTTCAGAAGTGGTTTACCATTTTCTTCTTCTGGCAAGGGGGCGGGTGGTGCAGGGCTATGCAGCCTACCCAAGGCCATACAGGCTGGCTCTTCTGGAAGACATGGTAAATTCATGGTGAGAGATTAAATCCCCAACCTACATCTCCACACCCAGACACTTCACTTGATCAGCAATCAAGGCAGCATTCACAAGATTGGAAGCAGGATAACTATAAACATGTACATTCTGTGGTCAGCTTTGAAATTCCTACTGACAATGGTGGGATGTCAAGAATTTTACTACCCCACCGTGATGTCATCACAGTGTGGGTGGAGCTAACGTCATGATGTCATGATGTGAGCGGGGCCAAAGAAAAAATAAAATAATAAGATAAAAATAAGCACACACACACACCTCAACCCACCTACCCACGCACCCACCCACCCACAACACAAACCCATAAATAAATTGAATAAATTGAATAAATAAATAAATAAAATAAAAATTACATTAAAATACACCCACCCACCCACCCCAAACATAAATCAACTCACCCACCCCGAACACAAACCCGTCACTTACCTGTTAGTATAAGTGTCTGGGCAGCACCATGTTGCAAGATGGATATGGTCATCATACCGGTTCTCTAGGATAATATGCCTTGATGTAAATTTAAAACAGCTGTACCTCCTTAAAGGTTCTCCAATTGGAACAGCAATAGGAACAACACAGGTGCTGCTTATTGATGAGGTAACTCCAGGACTTTGCTTAAAAACTCCAAGCCAGGCTTGCCGGCTGCCAGGCCTTTTCAGGAACTGTGGTAGTAAGTCAATATAGGTAAAGGTATTAAATACACATTAAAATACACACAGACACACCACATCCAAAGATGAGTCACTTACCCTGGGGAGCAAGCTATAGGGAACTTCATGCTAGCAGCCTCTCTTCCTCCTCTCTGCTTGGGAGGACAGCAAGGTGGCCGTGAATACAAGCCAAGCACTGTAGGTGTGCATGCACACCAAGTGCTTGGCTTGCATGCGCAGTGGGGGAACCAGTGAAAAGGTAAGCTCCAAAGGTGGTTCCCTCCCCAAAAGCTGCTACCGGTTCTCCGGGACACTGGGAAATGTTACTACCGGTTCTGGCGAGCTGGTGAGAACCTGTTACATCCCATCACTGCCTACTGATATTTTGCTTGAATTCACTTATAATTTCATTTTTAGTCACAATTCAGAGGAGAAACTGGGGATATCATAAATCGTTTAAAGATTATTTCTTATTTTTATTGACATTTTGTCTTCTTCCCTTCAGTGCTTCACAATATGCTGAAAGCAGAGCCTTATATTTCACTCAAACGTTGCATCTGCTTCACTTTTGATACTAGTACAAATTAAATACTGGGTTGAGGGGTTTAGTCTTAAAATTGTTGGTCTGAGATTTTAATGCACTGACAATTCAAATAAGCCTCAAAATGTAATATTCAGAAGAAGAAACAGCGACTTCTGACCTATTTTTACCTTTCTCATGGGAGTCAGAAATAGCTCTTTATGGACACTGCATCCAGTTAATGCCACCTTGTAATAGAAATTGTCTTCTAATTATTCTACTTTAAAGCAGAATTCATAGTTTGTATCAGTCATATAGCTTCTGGAAATGATTATCAGCCAACAGATAACCTTTTAGTTTTGTGTTAGAATAGCTATCTTTGGTACTATAATTTAAGTGTAATCCAGGGGATGAAAAAGTAGTGACATTTTCTTCTTATTGAACAATCCATCTGAACTTTAATTATGCCGGGAATACTAATGAAATTCAGATAGCTGCAAGATGAAGAGTGGAAATATATCTGGAGGAAGGAGACCATGCCTCAGTACACGTTCACTTTGATCATAGCCAGATTAGATCACTGTAAAAGTGCTGTACATAGGGGACACTTTGAAAACTTCATTTAGCAAGGAAGTACAACAGAATGAATGCTCATGTGTCAAAACAACAACAAGAAATGTTACACATATTGTGTAACAGATACCCCACTTGGCAGGGTTTTATCAGGACTGATTTAAAGTTCTCCCTTGCTTTGATTTACTGGTCTTTAAAGTATTTGGAACTTGGTTATTTGGACAACTGTGTCTCTTAAGCTCTTAAGATCAACCTTTCAGACTCTGTTCTTTGGCATGCTAATGAGAGGTTCTTGTTTTAGTTGTCACCCCAAATTTTAAGTTTTTCTTAAAGCTTGGCTTTTTACAATAGAGGTTTAAGCATACATACACCACAAACATAATTCAACAGAAACTCTTCTCATGTAGAATTACCCAGTGCTGAAGCCCCCCAGGATTTGGACTGGTATGCAGCTTGAAAGGAGCTTTCTTTCTTTTTGGCTGTTAGGAGACAGGATAAGGTGGTGGATGCTTCCTGCATCTCTGATGTGAGGCTTTGTAGGTGTGGCATTCAGGTTACTTATTTAACGTCTTTCCTGCCTCAAAGCCTTCCTCTTGGCTGTTTGCAGCTCATATGGCTTGCCCACTCACCCTGAAGGACAGTGTGTTGTTGGGTTACCATGTGGGGCCAGATAGGAATTTTTGGGTTAAGCATATCCTGGTTAGCAAGGTTATGGAAGGATCCTAGGTAATTTTTGCCTTTCCTACTCTGATTCCTATCGGACATTAAAGGCTACTTTGGGTGGCTTTGGTTAAACAGGCCACAAAATTGCTTGCAACTGGGTAGTGATGGGTTAGGGTTATAGCAGTGAGTCCCTATGGGTAGTATTGGATAAGGTGGTCACTGGGGGGGGGAGGACACTGTCATTTATGTGAATCATATGCAGGGGCTGTCAGGGAGCAGCTTTGTGGTATGACCAACATCCAATCATGTAAATTGAGATGGAAATGCCCACAGAGAAGACTCTCCAACTGAATCTACTTCATTAACTTTTCTCAGGACAGAAGTTGACATTTTGATCACATTTTATAGGAGTACTTTCTTTGCTTGCAACAGCTGTAGTCCTGTTTTCCCACGACCAATGCTTAGTATCATTTCTGTTGCATGCACACTTGGCAAACAGGTGGGAAAGGACAGATGGAAAGCTGTTTGTGAGAATAGAGAAAAGCAGATGAGATAGGTAAAAGATTAGGTGTCCCTAATTACCGGTCTCCTCCACTGCTACCACCTTAGGATTTCTTAAGATAAGGTGCTATTTCACCCTTTCCTAGTTAAAACAAATGATATTTACTAAAGATGTCAAAGCATATAGGATTTCAATGCACACCAGCATATATGTACAAATGAGAAGATGATTGGGCAAATACAAAGATTTTGTGCTTGGACTATCTTAGCTTCACATAGAGGTATACACTTCACCAGTGCCCACTCCCAGGACTCTAGCAGAGCCAGAGTCATCTGAGACAAACTCCATGGGTTCTTTCCTCACTTGCAACATTTTTTATTAAGGAGGCTGCAGCTTCCCCAAAGCCTTTCTCCCCACAGGCTCAGAGGGTCTGGGTAGCAAACACTAGCCCCTTGGGTGGCTTCTGTCTGTTTGGGGGTCTCAGTTAACTTCATTGGAGATTCCCCAAGACCAAGGCCAGGAGCCAGGCATGGTGACTCCTGTCGATACAGGCTTTCCCTTGACATGGCCCTTCTTACTTGCCTCTCTTATGGCTGCCTAGGAACCTGTTACAGATGATTTGATTTCTCAGCTTCTATCATCTGCTGCCTGGGTGGGAAGAGATTGCCTGGTGTGCTTGCCTTGCCTTTATCATTACACAGGACACAGCATCCCAGTTTTCTTCTGTGTCTTTCCACACCTTCTGCTTTTTTGAAGCCAGAATTGATTATGATTCTCCCTGGCCTTACCTCTTCTCCTCTTCTTTCACTGTGAAACTGGTCCCATCCAGCTGTTTCAATGTGTCCTGTAAGGCTTGTTTCCTAGAGGCTCCACCCTCCCCTTGACCTCTCTCAGCCTTTGAGCTGGGGCCAGACAACAAGCAAAGGAGAACCTGCCTTCCTCCTCATAAGAGTGTTTTCCTTAACTGGTTTCCACAACATAGAAGAGCTTCCTTCACTCAGTGTACACATTGCTGGGCAGGGGATAGTTGCCCTCCTGGCCCTACAGCTAGAAATGTTAGTGGGGCCATTTGAATGAACCAATGTGGCTCATGCCATCTGGCTGCAGAAGGCCTGAGGCCATGGCTCAAAGGCTAGCCATGCCCAGTATTCAACCACTCTCAAGGCAAAGAGTAGCCCTCCTGCACTCCCTGTGATCCAGCGTGAGAGTAGTTGGTCATGTCAGAGCCAGAAAGGAGTTTTTGTCCCATCATCTAATTGGCATAAGGTGGTGGGATGTTTTTTCACACACTGGTCACACAGTTGGGAAAATTTGTTTTACTCATATTAAATAGGCCATACTGGTAAGTAGTGGAGAGGGAATATCTAGTCTTGGTGAGGTCCCACAGAAAATGGGTGAGGTCCCAAAGAAAAGCTCAGCACATTGATCAAACTGATCATGAGATCTAGCTGACAGAATGCAGGAGCATGGTGGTGGCATGAAGTTCACAGAGTACAGGTGGTAAAGCATACACTGAGCCACCTTGATTTGCCGACTTGAGTGAGCTGTATGCTCGACAGCTCAGCAAACAGGCTTTAGGACTCACCCATTGTATTGCCAACCCAGACTGGCCAGTTCTGAATATGCTTAGGTTCTTTCTAGGATATCAGAGATGAGTCAAGGGCAACATAATCTAAAACTCCTTACCATAACTATTTTCTTATGTGATACCAATACACCCGTGAAAGACTGGGGCAGGGTAAATATCCTCCCCTGTCCCCAATCGTAGGATTCTGCACTACAGTAGATCCACTGCAGGAAGGGGACTGTTTTTTTCCCAGTTTGAAGTTAATAAAGTGTGGTCCTAGGTGACTTCAATAAACTGTCTCTCTGTGTTTATTGCAGTGTTGTCTCCCTTATTGTAACATAAGAGGGTACTTACAGAAGACTTTCCCCCTGACATTTTTCTCACACAAGTTAAGGTGAAATAAACTGCAGAATGAACTCACCAAAGGGTGGCTTCATTTTGGCATTTTGATATCTGACCTAGACACAGAAGAAGAAGAAGATGTGCCACTGCCACCCACTGCTGGATAGGTCAGTCAGCTCACCGGTCAGGACAAAGGAAGAGTTGCTGGAAAATGGCCTCTAGAATATATGAATATTTCACAACTGCTCAACAGTGCTGCCCATGTCCTAGAATAGGGCAAGCAAATGCTGTCTGCTGTGACTTTCTCCAGGTCTGGAACGCTTCTCAGGAAATGTTACATGCAGAAAACTAAGAGCTAAGATAATAATTTGAGTTTACAAGACTTGTATGTCATGCTGGGATATGGAATTTTAATTCATTTCAGCTTTAGGCCCAGTTTCTAAAGTTTTCAGCAAATGGGACCATTCTGGACAAATATTGTAATAATATTCTTTATTAAATTTTCGTATATGAATAGTTATTTAGTTTCCCAGGGTGTTCTCCCTTCCATACATCCTGAACTTCTTTCATTGCCTAAATCTACAGACTCAAGTTATTTGAAGTGCTCTTATTCATTATTTAACCTAACATGAGTTTATAGCATTTAAAGAAAGACGTACCTTTATTCTGCCAATTTTTTTAAGGAAGCCAAATATTGTGTTAAAGGGTTTTTTTTGTGGAGGGGGTATTTTATATGTCTATTTAATGAGCACAAATGAAAAAAAAAATGAATGGATAAATATTCAGAGCACTATCAATTTAATTTTTTTCTATCATCTCTCCCATTTTCCAGAGTTGTTGTGAATCAAGCAAAATGTGTGTCTGTAATGTGTATGTAAATATATATTTAATCTCTTTCTTTATTTGCTTTTGCCAGTTTGACAGACACGGCCCATGTTCGGCAGCCAGAAGAAGTGGTTTCCTTAGCAACGGGATCCATGTAAAATCTCTCTGAACACCTGTTCTCTCCACTTTTATTTTGTTCTGCTAAGCATTGCAGACTTTGAAAACATAGTGTCTACTTTATGGTGTCACTCAAAGAATTCAGGTAAACAATGGCAGCAGACACTCCTGTGTTGGAAACCCAACCTGACCTAGGCACAGACACAGCAACAACATGATATTTTTTAAAAGTGATGCCCGCCAGTAGATACATCCACCAAACCCTTATCCCACACATCGCTGGAAGCAGTGATGGGATGACAAAAATTCTACTACCACGCCATGACGTCACGGACGTCATGGGCGTGGCCAATGTCATGACGTCATGACGTCATGGCCGAAGCCGACTTCATGACGTTGTGGGCGGGGCCAAAAATAAAAATAAATAAAAAATAAAAATAAACATACACACACACACCCCTCCCTCTCAGCCCACCCACCCAGACACAAATAAATAAATAAAATAAAAACAACCACCCACCCAAAACATAAATAAATTACCCCTCGCTTTCCTTTCTTGGGACCCGGCACCCCGACTGCGTCCACAGCCGCCGCTGCCACCACCGGAGCTGTCTGCACCCCTGTGGCCTCCTCCTCGGGCCGCCGGTACCTTTTTAGCCCGGCTCCGGCCATGGCAAGGGGCGGCGGGCAGCAGTGGCTCCAGCTGCGGCTCCAGCTGCAGCTGCCGAGCCTCCCTGGGCCGTCCCCATGCCGCACCACCGCCGCCTGCATTCCTCCTCCACCAGGCGCCGCAGCCAGGCTAAAAAGGGACCGGCCCAAGGAGGAGGCCACAGGAATGCAGCCAATGGCAGCTCCGGCGGCGGCAGGCGGCGGTTGCAGGCACCCAGCCCACAGGCCGGCACCTGGCGGAGGAGGAGGCGTCAGCGGTGCTCCACGCCGGGCGTCCCCAGGGCATGGGGCTTTTCGGCAGCGGACGGCCCAGGCAGCCCTCAACGTGCCGCGGGGGAGGTGCCCTTCTCAGAGGGCTGGTGCCGCCTCCACCGCCACCATCCTGAAAGCTTTAAACAATTTTTAAAAAAAAATTGAGCTAAAATGGCTCCAATTGACTGCGCATGTGCAGAAACTCAATCTGACGCATGCACAATGTGTCAGATTGAGTTTCTGTGCATGCGCAGTCAATTGGAGCCATTTTAGCTCCAATTTTTTTTAAAAAAATTCTTTCGGTGAGGCGTCCGGAACCGGATGCCCCAAAAGTGGACTCCCCTCCCGGAGAACCCTCCGGAATTGGTCCTACCGGTTCCAGGGAACAGTCTGGAACCGGGGACATCCCATCACTGGCTGGCAGGTTTATATTTATCTGACTGGAAGCTTAGCAGTCAGTGACATAATTTGAACTGAAGAATCCCACCAAATAATAGTAGGCTCTTTCAGCATTCAAAATAACGATAGTGTATATTGTTGTTGGTTCTGCTCTATCGTCACTCTTAGGTTTTATGGTGCGCACACAATTCACAATTCATAAAGCATCATGACAATGTGCATGAATGCTCAAGCAAAGGTCTCTTGTAGTTAGTACCTATGTATGCTAGAATCCTCAACTTGAGCTTATTGTACACAAGCAATGCTTGTCAACTTGTTATCAAATCATCTTCTTATGATGTGCCTATATAAAGACAGCTCTCCAACATTCTGTCCCAATCAATTTTACCAGAAAATGGAAGCCAAAGCAGGGCTATGGCAGACTGGATTGGTTGGCTTAGTTCCCACCCTCCCTAAATTATGTGTGACATTTCATGTTCTGGAACTAAGGCATACTTCAGATGGAGTAAAACATGTCCTAAGACCAGCCATTAAAATACTGGAATGGGAGGGACAGCTTTACAATCATTCTAGTGATACCTCTGAAGGTATACCTTCACTTTCTGCTATAGAAAGGAATCAATGCCATTTGTTTCTATGGGGAAATTAAGTTAGTCATTGAGGTCATTGTTGGTGATACGAGGACAAAAGGTACCTGCTACTTTCATCCTCTAAGGGGGCAAAAATTAAGTTCACAGAGGAATACTCTGCAGCACATAGAATATTTCTCTAAATCAACCTTTCTCAATATGAGATGTTGCATTTTGGCTAGTGTAAAAAGCTATATAACCTGCTTTGGATGTACACCTTAACATGATGGACATATATGAATGTATCAGTGCAGCTGAGAACAATGCTGAGAAAAGACCAGGCTCATTTATGAACCTGGAATGTCAGCAGGGTCACCCAAGGTGGATTGGTCACAGCTGAGACACCAAACTAAGAGGCAGCATCTAGACAGTAGTGGTAGCTGAAGTTGACACTACTGGAGAAGGCAACAACACTGACACTCATTTTTCTTACTACTGGGCATAAGTTGGCAATGCTAAATGCTGAACTTTCCCATGATGAGACAATTCAAAATGAAATAAGAGAAAGTGCTGGAAGCTGAGACTCATGGGTTGGAAAGCACCCAGCAATTTACAGGGGAAGAACAAAGGACAAGTACAAATCGTGATGTTGCTAATAATACAACTAGATAATAATAATTTCATGACAGAAATTATTCTGGGTTGAAAGGATTTTTGCAGAAGAAACTCTGCTCAGGGAACGCCCAGATGAAGCTCCTTTCGTGTCCCCAAGAACTGGTACAGAGCTGAAAGTACATCAAGAGGCTGATATGCACAAAAATGAATGGAAAGTCCAAAGCTGCCCAATATATATGATCAGGGAATGGAATGTGAAACGTATGAATCAAGGCAAACTGTAAACCAAGAAATGAAATCTATAAACATTGCAGTGCTGTTGTAAATGAACTAAAGTTGACTGAAATGGGATATTTTCGGTCAGAGGGCTATAAAGTGTTCTACTTTGGAACTGTCAAACCCAGAAAACATGGAGTCATGAGAATACTTAGGCAAGGTATAGGGCAGTGGCACAGAACCTTGGCACTCCAGATGTTATTGAACTTCAATTCTCAGAAGCCCTGATGAGCAGGAGTGCTGATTTGGGCTTCTGGTAATTGAAGTCCAAGAACACTGGAATGACAAGGTTCACCATCACTGATATAGGGGCTATAATACAAGGTCTGACTGATTAATAGCAATAAGACCACTCAATTCTATACTCCAAGTACCAATGCTGAAGCAGATGAAATGAAAGCTTTTATGCAAACATCTAGGAAGAAATCAATCACACACTAAAACATGCTTAAAACCATTGGTGACCAGATCACATAAGTAGGAAACAAAGCAAAACCCAAAGTTGTTCAAAAATTTGGCATAAAGAAAGAGAAGTGAAGCACAGGAATGATTAACAGAGTTCTGGAAAGACAACAATATTTTTGTTATGAATACATGCTTCAAACAGCCAAGCAGATGATTTTACAGGTGAACGTCACCAGTATATGCCAATATAGAAATCCAAAGTTAGAGAAAATCTGAGAATGAACACTAAAACAGTAATGCCAAAATATGCTTTAAGCTACATTTCTGATGAATTTATAATTTTTTAAAAAAGGAATGGGTGTTCCTCATTAAACTTCACTGTTTGTGAACTAGAAAAACTGTCGATTTAAACAAGAGACATTATTAGGGATTAATGCAATGACAATTCCTGTAGTGAAAAGAAAAGAAAAACTTATATGGATCATGGAATTAATACTTAGAATTATGAAGAGAAGGTGAGAGAAAAATAAAAGGTGAGAAAAATAGGGTCATGGACCTAAATGCAGCTTTTCAGTGACTGTTGCACAGAGACAAAGAAAACTATTACAATATCCAGGGCAAAGAAATAGAGTACAGCAAAAAGGAAAACAAACAAATGATATATTTCAGAAGAGCCAAGAAATCAAAGAAAATGTAAGTCTAGATTAGGAATTCTAAAATACCAACATGGAAGCACACTATCTGACGAGGAGAAAATAAAAGGAAAGTGGAAACAGTATATTGAAGCCCTATACCAGGGGTCCTCAACCCCTGACCTGGGGGCCTAATCTGGCCTGCATATATTATTAATGTGGTCCATGGTGACCACCCAGGCACCTCTATACTCGCCACCACCACCACTGGAAGTCGCAGTGCATCACTTACCTCAGCAGTGGTGGCGGCAGGAATTACACATTTTTGCTACTTCATGCACAGCCTCCAGCACTTCTCAGGGTGGCAGGAGGCTTTTTGGAGCATGTTTTCTTGGGTTTTGTAATTTTTTTCTGCTCCTCTGCTGCGCTTCGGCAGCTAGATTAGGATGGTGAACTACTTCTGTTACTGGACAGACCTTATGTAGGCACCTGGGATCCCAGTGCAGAACCAGGAACCTGCTCTACTGCCAAAGCACAGCATCAGAAAATTACCAAACAGGAGCGAACATGCTCCAAAAAGCCTCTTGCCACCCTGGGAAGCACTGGAGACTATGCACAAAGCAGCAAAAAACATGTGATTCCTGCTGTTGTCACTGCTGCAAAACATATGAGAAAAACATATGTTGTGGGTGCAGCCACACCTATGGCCCCTGCAGCTTAGTGTGGTGCTCAGAACTGGCCCCTGGTGGGATATATATATACTATGAAGAACCTGGAGTTCCAGAAAGTGAAGTGGAGTATTCATGCCACTCCCTTTATTCTGAGTTGATAATTTCCAGAGTAGAACACTTTTTAATTGTGTGAGTGAAAATATCCCATTCTAGTCCTCCTTAATTCATCTAAACTAAGTACTGCAATATTGATAAGTTCCACTCCTTGCTTTACAGATTTTGCATTGCCTTGATTCATCCTTCTCATGCTCCATGTTCCAAATGCATATGTTGTGCAGCATTGGACTTTTGTTCCATCTTTGTGCATATCAGCCACTAAACTTCCTTTTATCTTTAATCTAGTTGAGACATTAGCAAGCTCACCTTGTTAGTTGGAAGGCCAGCAAGTTGGCAGTTCCAGACCTATTTACTGCATGACAGTTTGAGTGCCTGTCTTTGTCCCAGCTCCTGCCAACCTAGAAGTTTGAAAGTAATAAATTGCAAGTGGATAAACAGAGACCACTTAGGTGGGAAAAGATCTTAGGGATATGAAAGGAGTCTCATTTGGGCATCGCTTAAGTCGAGTTTCTCCAGCAAAAATCCTTTCAACCCAGAATAATTTCTGACATGAATTTATTATTATTAGCAGAGAGAATTATTGTTGCCGCCGCCGTCAACAACAACAACAACAACAACAACAACAACTCCTCTATGTCCTGTTCTTTGCCTTTTCCTAGTTGCTAACTGAGCACTTTCTGACTTGTGAGTCTCAGCTTCCAGTGCTATCTCTTGTTTCATTTTGGACTATCTCATGAAAGGATTTTCACATAAGCAAAGTTCAGTAGTGGTTTACAGTGGTCTACTTCTTCCATTGTAAGAAAAGTTCAGTGGTTGGTTAACCCTGAAACTTTTTACACAGTGCTAACAAAAGTTAGTTTGAACATTACCTCTGTTGCTTCCTCTGTCAGAACTACCTTCATTTGTCATTGTCACCTCCATCACCTTTGGAACAATCTACAGTAATACCTCAGATAACGTTTGCATCCGATACACTTTTGTTGTTGTTCAGTCGCACAGTCGATTTGACCCTCTGCGACCCCATGGACCACTGTCCACCAGGCACTCCTGTCCTCCACCATCCCCCTCAACTCGCTCAGCTCTGTGCCCATTGTCTCTACAATACCATCTAGCCATCTCATATGACTTGGTTCCACAAGTCATGACGTTATCCGGTTTTTAGCCTTGTCCGATACATACATCGAACAACGCTAAAAAAACCCAAAGCTCTGACGTAGGGACAAACCACGCCAAGGCAAGGCTCGGCTTGTCCTAAATCCCCCCGCCCCCAGGGGGAGGATTTTGGACAAGCCGAGCTCTGGGTAGGCATGCGATCGCGTGCGTCGTTCGGGGTTAGGGCAAGATACAGGGAAGACCTCCGTATCCTACCCTAACCCCAACTGATGCGTATGCGCCCGCATGCTGCCTGATGTTTTGAAAGGGTAAGATCTTACCCTTACCCTTTCGGAACATCGGGTGGGCGGCGCGTGCGGTGGGGGTTAGGGCAGGATATGGGGGAGACCTCCGTATCCTGCCCTAACCCCGAATGACGCGCGTGCGCCCGCTCACCGCCCAATGTTTCGAAAGGGTAAGGGGATCTTCTCCTTACCTTTTCGAAACATCGGGCGGCGGGCAGGCACGAGGGGATTGGATTGGGTAGATGTTCTACCCAATCCAACCCCGCCCCCCACAACCGGGAAGAGCAGAGGAGGCGAAGGAGCTGGAGAGGAAGAGAGAGGGGGGAGGAAGGAAGAAAGGAAGGAAGGAAGGAAGGAAAGGGGCACCGTCGCCAAAGCCGCCAAAGCCGCTGCTGCCCAGCCAGTTGATCCTAATGTCACTTTGCTAAGGTTCCCCGAAGGAAGAAAGAAGGAAAGAAGGCAGCTTAAGAAACATTAGGATCAACTAGCGAAGCAGCAGCGGCTTTGGCGGCGGCGGCAGCACCCCCTTCCTTCCTTCCTTCCTTCCTTCCTCCCCCCCTCTCTTCCTCTCCAGCTCCTTTGCCTCCTCTGCTCTTCGCGGTTGTGGGGGGGTTGGATTGGGTAGAACATCTACCCAATCCAAACTCCCCCAGTGCCCGCCCGCCGCCCAATGTTCCGAAAGGGTAAGGAGAAGATCCCCTTACCCTTTCGAAACATCGGGCAGCACACACATCATTCGGGGTTAGGGCACGATATGGAGGTCTCCCCCGTATCCTGCCCTAACCCCCACCAACACGCGCTGCCCACCCGATGTTCCGAAAGGGTAAGGGTAAGATCCTTACCCCTTCAAAACATTGGGTGGCGTGTGGGCACGTGCGCGTCTCTCGCGGTTAGGGCAGGATATGGAGGTCTCCCCCGTATCCTGCCCTAACCCTCACTGACGCGCGATGCCCACCCAATGTTCCGAAAGGGTAAGGGTATGCTGCCTGTCTACTGATACACATATACCCATTCACTATGTGAATATTCTTTGGAAATAACTTACTAAGAAATATTTCTGCGATATCACTTCAAGAGAGCAAGCACACTTTGATTTTCTTTGTTATATTCTCGCTTTACAGTCAGTGATAGCAGTGTCCTTAGAAGCTCATGGCATAAGCTTAGAGAAAATACTTCATGATAAAGAACTCAGGAGATGAATTTTAGAAGTCACTACAGTTGCATTGTCTTTTTTCCTTCTTCTTCTTCTTCTTTTTTTTTTGAAGTAAAAAGTCTTTTATCTTGCTCTTACTTTATATTTCATTGTGCAGTACTTTTACTATAAGAAGACTCTACTGAAGATTAGTTAAACTCTCTTGATATGAAACGCATCTGCTGGTTTGGACTTTAACTTAAGTTACAATAGAGAACATAAATACTGTTTAGGTTGTCCTTGCAGATGAGGTTGAAGACCTGAAATACTTGTCTCCTTGTCTGTTCTTTATATTTTCTTGACTTTCATGTGTTTCTTATTCAATCTGCAATTTGCAGAAATTGTTTCATCTGTAGTTTTGATCTGTACCTAATTAGTCTCCTCTCACTGAAGAACTAAAGCACCCATCCTTCTGCTCATACACCAAGCTCAGAAAGACCAACTGTTAAAGGAAAAAGCAAAGCATTCATCTGTGCTAGTTATCTTTAAAATTCCATGAATATAGCTTTCCCCTCCCATTTCAACCTCCCTCCCATGGAAAGATGCTTCCATGTAATATAATGCCTTACCCATGGGAACTTGAACAGAGGACCTTTTGGATCTGACACAGACCATCTAGATCAGATTCCCACAGGGGGACTCCAATTCACAGAAGCTTAAGTCAGTACATTAGCTGATCAGTGCTTTGGGGAATTGACTTAGACTTCTAGGAATTTAAGACCAAAAACCAAAGGTTGGAAAACACTGATCTAGAACATAGGTCCTCAAACCTGGCTCTCCAGATATCCTTGGTCTTCAATTTCCACACATCCTGATCTGCAGATGTGCTAACTTGGGCTTCTGGGAACTGATGTCCAAGAACACCTGGACAGCCAAGTTTGAAGACCTGTGATCTAGAACTTTTCTTCTCAGCCACCTAGAGAGACACCCAAACTCCTCGAGCACAGTGATCACCTGATAATGCCTCCAAGTCTTCTATGGTCCTCATGGTATTAACACTAGAGCAAGGAGAATGACTAGGAACTGCTCTTCTTTGCTACAGCTCTGACTCTTGACTTCAGCATGCCTGGAAGGCAATAAGTGTTTTAGCCTATATACCTTCCCCACAGAAATATAGAGAAGATTTTTTTTTCTGAGAGAAGGGGCTGGCCAGCCCTTTTCTCCCTAATCTCAAGATTGTTTGGTAGACTTCTCTTGGCTTCACATATGACAGCTAGCATCAAGAGCTGAACTTGCTGCTGTCTTTTAATCAGCTGCCACACTCTTCAGCATTTGGTGAGAAACCATTGGCTAAATTCTCAGAGGAAATCTCTGCTGATCTTTCTTTTTGCCTGTGTGTCAACAGTAAAGATGCCACTCTTGCAAGTGACTGTTACTCCATTTAATATTTGATGAGGCAGCTGATGACTTTTGAAATTTATTTTGCTGGAAAAGAAAAGTGCATGTATATGTGTGCCAAAAGTGTTTTTTTTTAATAGTAGCCATGTTAGTCTGTGTTAAAAGCATATCGGAAGAGAAACAAAACAAAAAATGTAGCACTTTGAAGACTAACTGTTATATTTTGTGGATCAAGTCCACTTCATCAGACATATAAGGGAGACTTCATGCCATCAATTTATGCACATCAGGCACAGAGGTAAATAAATAAATGTTGTGTCAGAAATTACTCTGGGTTGAAGGATTTTTGCTATAGAAACTCCACTCAGGGAACACCCGAATGAGGCTCCTTTCAAGTCCACAAGATCCATTATGCAAACTCCAACCTTCCAGTCTCCAAGCTCAGCATCTTAACCACTAAGCCATCACAGTGCTGTATTAGTTAGCAGAACAGAGAAGTATACAAATCAATGTGGCTTTTTTCAACTGGTAATAGCAAGTGATCTCTGTTATTCAGATTAGTTGCAAATTTCCTCCCTGTTCAAATGCAAATAGTAGGATACAAAAGAAGAAGCAAAAGAGTTAAATTGTTCTTCTTGAAGCAGGTTGTCACATCAACCAACACCTAATGGAACTGCTAGTAGGAACTGGGTTGTTTGTCTGTTCCTTCAAAGTCAGCCCTTCTGTGCTTGCTGTGTGTGTCAATAGGCAGCATATATTTTCCTGTGCATTAGGGAGAGATTTAGCAACATCATTATCAACAACAAAGGCCCCCTGACTAGCTCTATGATGGACATGACGAATCTTATGATTTTGGAATTATTTGAGAAAACTGCCACCTTGAGATAGAAGGATTTGTATATATTTGTATATCTCTCTATCAGAAAGCAACTGAAAAATGTACTGAATACTTTCAACTGTGTCTGTTGATGGATACACTCAAAATGAATTCTGTGTGATAAGTACCTCAAGGTAGAAACATGCTTTTCTTTCCCACACAGCTGTTCCTACTTGTACCCTTAATGTAGGCAGGTAGATTTCTGACAGACCGTGAGCAATGTGCCATGAATGACAGAACACAGCCCTTTAAAACTGCTGAATGTCACACCTCCACACATCATTTCCATCCAAATGTCAGGAGCCATCACAAGCTTGCTACTTCACTCACCAGGCTCAAAGAGATTCAAAATCTATCAAGCCAAGACAGTCAAGGTTATTAGGCTATATTTCTGTAAGTAGTTCCTCACTTTTAATTACCTTCAAAATCTCCCAAGATTCCTAATGTCTCCCAAAGAGAAGGTTGCTTCTTTTTAATGAAATAACAAGCTCACCAATGTGATCATAAAACCAACAAGGACAGCAGATTGTATTTTTTAAAAATGCAAAGGATATGTTAATAATAATAATAATAATAATAATAATAATAATAATAATAATAATAATAATAATAATAATAATAATAATAATAATAATAATAATAATAATAATGATGATGATGATGATGATGATGATGATGATGATGATGATGATGATGAAGCACCCCCAGTGCAATAACAACTTATTTTGGATTAATAAAGCGGCCCATGTTTGAACCCATGACATGTGTCCATCTCTTCACTCGGGGTGGACAAAGAGTACCAAAGTGCATCCTTTGAAGACACAAGTGTTTTAAGGCTTGGTCAGTCACCACCTAAAGTTATTATCTGGTCAGAGGCTCCCCAGACTGGTGGCAGAAAAGCTACCCTCTACACTCATCCCAAATATCTAAATGATCATGTAAAGCTGCCACTGGACAAAGGTCAGGGTGTGCAGCACCTCTCAAGTCAACCCATTCCATCTTGGGATATCATCTATAATCCATTGCAAACCATCAACCTATAATGCTAGTTTGTCAATAACTTCTGTGTGTACTGGGTGCCAACATCAGGGTTATATCCCTTTCAGGCTCATTCTTCCAAACCTCCATAGTTTATTTGGGAATGGCTTTTAGTGCACCAACATGTCAGGTGCCAGTTATCTGTATGAGGAACAAGGCATCAGTTATGCTCTTGTCAAGTGCAGGTACATGTTTGTCCATAAGCAAAATGTGAAGACTCAGATAACTCAACATTAATTCCCAACTAAAGCCATCCTATTATGTCCTTCTTTTGTCTCCTGATCAAAACTTGGGGTGCCAGAATGAAGCTGTTTTGTTGTTGACTAACCTTAGGTTCTCATCGATTGCAGGTTTCTGGCAGTAATCATCAGACGAGTAAATGAGCCAGATTCTGTAGACTGAGCTGATAGCTTGTTCACAGTGGGAAGCACTTCCATGTTGTCAGAAATGAACAACTCGGGTGCCAACAAGCATGCCCACACACACAAGGCAACCAACATCGAATTTTTTTTCTAAATATGTCACTTATTAAGCCAATTCACAATATTGGCAAATTCTAAATAGAATATTTGTTTAGGATTGATTCCAAGGACCACATGCACAGGAACTGATCAAAGCCAGACTCATCCAATGTGCAACAGTAAAATAGAAGGCCCTTCAATGGACCAGAAAAGTATGAATAGGAATGTTGTGGAGGCAGGCTAATCTTCTGTAGCAAAGACGTTATTTGATTGCTGTATTTAAATGTACACCAACCTATCTCTGCAGCATTGCAAACAATGGGCTAGACACCCCATATAGTCATCCTTTAAGAAGTTCCTTTGAACACCTGTATGAAATGAAACATACTTAACATAGTAGAAAAGCTCTGGAATTGAGTCATTTATAGAAGAAAGAGCTAGACAGGATAAGTTATAGATGAAGCAAAGTTTGCCTGCACATCAAGCCATTCATCTCAGAAACCCAGGAGAACAAGAGAGAAATGGTGTCACAGGTGCTCAGAAGAAACTGAAAGGATTGGAAGGCACATCACATGAGACTCCATGAAAACACAATGATGACAGCGACCAAACAAAGAAAACAACGTTTTAATGACACATATTCCTGCCTCCTCTTTCAGTTTTATATAAGAGCAACTACAAAACAACAGCTGCATTGCTTCACTAAAAAAAATTACTTGCAGAACAGGAACAAAGCTATAGAATGTCTGGAAGACAATAAAATAAAATAAAATCCAGCTGCTGATGTAAGTAAGAAGCCAAGCATTTGGCCACATTAATTAATGTCATCCTCTCTGAGCCACTAGAAGGGGTAGAAATGTAGCTGAGGCCATAAACAGGTTTCCAAGGAATAAGGATCACCTCTTTTACCAATGTAACATTGTTGCATAAGTGATGTCATTGCCCCCTCTGATGTGGCTGTGGACATTATTTCCTACTATAGCTTTCCACTGTAGGGACCATCATTTGACCATTACACAAAAATGTGAAACAGACAAACAATAAAAGTTTCACAAGTGCATGCACTCTCATTGATGATGATGATACTTTGGCATTTCAAGGTGACATAATCTCCCCTCCCCCATTATCTCATTTACCAAGGAAATGAAAAAAGATTTAGAACGCTGATCACTACACACATACCATTTGAATATGAGATTGAGGCAGGTAGGAGAGGAATGTTTAAGGCTCCCCATCTTCAGGTGGGGACCATGTATGAGTGATTCTCTGTATGTATAAGACTCTGTGTTTGTGCATGCCAACACGGTATTCTTGGGCCATTTTTTATACATACAGAATACACAGGTGATAAATAGTTTTCTACATTAGGACCATTAGGAAAGCTGAGCACAAAAGAATAGATACCTTTGAGATGTGGTGTTGGAGGAGAGTTTTGAGAGTCCCCTGGACAGCGAGGAGAACAAATAGGTCAATCTTAGAAGAAATCAACCCTGACTACTCCTTAGAAGGTCAAATAGTAAAGATGATGCTCAAGTACTTTGGACATCAAATGAGAAGAGAGGATTCACTTGAGAAAGCCTTGATTCTGGGATGGGTGAAAGGCAAAAGAAGAAGGGGTCAACCAAAAATGAGATGGCTAGATGGTATTGTTGACACAATGGGCACAGAGCTGAGCAAGTTGAGGAGGATGGTGGAGGACAGAAGTGTCCTCCATGGGGTCGCAAAGGGTTGGAATTGACTGTGCGACTGAACAACAAAACATATTAAAAACCATGTGTCTGTAAATAACATTTTTTTCCATTGTGAAATACAGGTAAACATTTCCATGGTAGAATCAAAGTCCCTTCAGTATATTTTACAGAAAATATTTGCAATTATGAAAACTTCTCATAGCTGTGATGTATTCAGTACTTTGGTACAGTATTCAATTTTTGTAACATAATGTTGCTGCTTTCGAATAACATATGTAATTATATATATTTTAAACCTTTTTATGTTCATGTGTGTGTGCACCAAATATCAGAGAACAACCAAAGACTTCCAGTACAATGAGGCTGTATATTAGGAATACTTAGCCTGAACAATGGTAACAACAATTTCACAATCCTGATTTAAATCAATGGTATGCACTTTATGTATATTATTATATCCGGTTGGCTAAATTGCATGATGTATTCCCTTTTCAAAGGCACAGATCTCTCTCTTAGCAATGCAATGCACATTTGAATCACTGTTTCACTCAAGCACTATTAGTTAAATTGCCATACCTTGTAAATTGATTAGCAGTTTGCTGTAGCTCCCCTCTGCAATTCCTCCTTTCTGGCTGATTTAGTAATAATAGACTAAATCTTCTTGCACATTAAAGATACTGACTTACAACAACCGAAATGCTATTTTCACATCAGAATTGGTAAATCATGGATATGCTTAGCAACATTTGTCCAAGTATGCTTTATCAATAGCTCTAGACAACACAGTCTCTTTGGTGATGAATTCTGCTTGATCATTAACAATAATTATGTGCCATCAAGTCAGTTATGACTTATTTCAACCCTTTCCTGACCTTTCTAGACAGAGGATACATAGAAGTGGTTTACCATTCCCTTCTTCTGGAACTACCCAGTGATTGTGTAGCTTGCCCATTATTAACAGGCTGGATCTTATTTTTATTTCATTTATTTTATTTGTTCGACTTATATCTCGCTCATCTGGGAAGGACTCCCATTCTGGGCAGTTTACACTATTAAAAAAGCAAACTAAACACCATTAAGACAATAAAACAACCCCCAGCCACCTAATCAAAATCAGAACGTAGGGCCCCCAAACTCTTGTGACAGAAAGACAATGGGAGGGTCTTCTATTTGGTCTTCTACAAACTGCTAAAGGCCTCCTCAAACAGAAAATTTTTCAGTTGTTTCTTAAAGGTCCCTAAGGAGTCAGTCAAATGCATCTTCTCCCAGGAGGCTCAGTGGGGAGTTGTGTTTTATTATTTTAGTGCAACCCATGCAATGAGTGCTAATGTTCATGTATCCCAGACTAACCAACAGGAAAGTTTTCTATCTTCCTACTTCTAGGGTCACCTGACATGTTTTTCATGTATTAAGCCCTTGTTATTTCAGGCCTCTCTCTCCTTTGCTATTTTTTTTTTTAAGTAGAAGCATGTATGTTTAAGCTCACCATTTTGTTTGGCCACATGGCAGGCCTTAGAAACTTTAGTAGAACTAAAAGGACTCTAATCCTAACATGTTTATCTATCTGAGCTAATTGTAAGTAAAGAATACTATTGTTATCTTCCTAAAACATTTGTGGAGCGTGTTCAATTGCTGGGTTAAAACAGGGAATAAAAACTTTAGAGAACTTTCATTTCAAACTGAGGCTGCCTGAAAACTGTCCTCCTACTTTGCTGCTGCTGCCTAAAACTTATCAAATTGAACATTCAGCATCTGGCTCTGTAGACAGATACCTAAACCAATGAACAAACTGCTCTTGAAATCCATAAACAAAGTTTAAGAAATATAACATGCACTGGATAGTGTTTTAGGTTTGATTTCCATTTGGTGTGTTATCAGTTTATTCAACACTGACATTGATTTAATCTTACTGACCAGTCTTCTATAAATTTATAATGATTTGTGGACCAAATGAAAGGAATGTCATTCACAATTTATCAATATGCGGGAGAGGGTCTGGATTAGCAGGCCCAAGAAGGAAGGGATTCTGCCTTTTGTCTCCCCACTGAAGCCCAGATCCAGACTGAAGTCTCCGAAGAGCTAGTAATATAGCAATAAAAGTTGTCAATGGTGTAAATTGAGAGATTAACTTCCACCATTACATAGGCAATATAAGCCACCTAAATTCAGAGAGGTTCTGCAGCATGGGACAACATGTTAGCCCCAATCCTGCTGGGGTCTCATTTTGGATTTCTTCTCTTATGTATAAGAGAGAGAGATTGTAATACACAGGGGGAAAATCCACACAACTGCTAATTGTATGATTAGTGGCACTTTTTGTCTAAGAATATTACATGTGAACTAAAGGCTTGTAAAATCTGTTTTGCCTTTTTACTACCACACCATTATTAACTTGTTTGGCAAACCCGAGCTACTGCTGTGATTTATGCTGGTGTGCATAAGTAATAAAATTCTGGCTAATATTGCTTTGAATCAGAACTCCTTGCTGATCTGTTACAGATTATCTGAAGATACATTGGTCTACTTCTTGTCCACCCTGAATTAAATAGCAAAGCCTCTGACTATTTAAAAATCCATGTTTATGAATGTAAGCCATTATTAAAAGGAATCATGTTATCCCAAACAATTGAACAATGGTGGTCTCTCTTTTAAAAAAAGCAATAAATGTAATTAACAAAATCACTCTTGTATATGGCACAAAATTAGATGCATGTCACTGTCCCAAACCACTATAAAGAAATGCTAATATGAAAGATAGAAAAAACACTGGGCTGAAAAGTTCCATTGATTCATTGGTGTGATTAAAAGATTAATTCATTCATCAGAGATTTAAAAATGTTGCTATATAATTGGTTTTTAATTGGATCCTTTGCAAGGGTATTAACTGCTGATGGCATTGTTATAAAAAATGTATTCCTATCTTGAATCAGTCAGTGCATTTCTAAAGATGTGACAAAATGTGATCTGTCTGAATTGTTGCCCCAGTCATACTCAACTTTTTATTGCTGTTATCAGTTATTTGGTCAACATGGATTGCTTTTACCTCACATTGTTGGTACTTTGCATTCCAGGAAAACAAGAGGAAGATCCTACTCCTATCACCTAGCTTTGTGGAGGGTCTCCTTTGGATTTTTGTTTAATACCCTTATTTTACTGTTCATATCACTTCAGCTGTCTGTCTTTCTCGAACTCCCTGTCTTTCTTTTCTCCTCAGAGGAGATTGTTGACTGCAGCCCATTCCCCTGGGGCAAACAAATGAACAGTATGATAAGATTGGATTTTTGCTCCAATTACTTAAACAGGGGAAAAGAAATGGGGCTACAGTTGTGAAGGGGTGCTTCTCAAATAATATAGTTCCAATGCTCAGGGACAGGATGTTCCTTTCTATGTCAGAGCTCTAAAATGCCTTGCTAAACTGGCACAGGAAGCAAATTCCAGGTTACCAGGTAGTAGATTGTAATGAACGTCATGTGACTTGATTCTGAGTAAACAAACACACAGAAGAATGGACTGCAGGCCATGGAAAAATATAGTCTATCTGGTGATCTGTCAAAATATGACACAATCAGATTGTTTCCAGATTAAATGAAGCTATATTAGGTAATAAAAATGAAGATGGACAGGTAGATAGATAGATAGATAGATATTCACAAATAATGTTTATCTAAGAAGATAATGGATCATGGAAAAAACAAAGGAATATCAGAAACAAGTCTACTTCTGTTTCATCAAGGCCTTTGACTGTGTGGACCACAACAAAATGTGGCAAGTAATTAAAGAGATGGGAATACCAGAGCACCTTATATACCTCATGAGAAATCTGTACATGAATCAAGAAGCAACAGTTAGGACAGAATGGTTTGGAATAGGAAAAGGAGTAAGACAAGGCTGCATTTTGTCACCCTGCTTATTCAGCTTATACACAGAGCACATAATATGCAATGCAGGGTTGGACAAATCACAAGTTGGGATCAAAATTGCTGGGAGAAATTTCAACAACTTGAGATATGGAGATGATACTAACCTAATGGCAGAAAGTGAAGAAGACCTAAAGAAGCTCCTGTTTAGGTTGAAAGAAGAGAGTGGAAGAGCTGGCTTGAGACTCAATATAAAGAAAAACAAGATAATGGCAACACGCCCTATCAGTTACTGGAAAATAGATGGGGAAGAAGTAGAAGCAGTGACAGACTTTACTTTCCTAGGATCAAAGATAACTGCAGATGGTGATTGCAGCCATGAAATAAAAAGGTGACTGATTCTTTGGAGACAAGCAATGAGAAACCTGGGGAACATAATTAAAAGTAGAGACATCACCTTGCAAACAATTGTCATAGTCAAAGCAATGGTATTCCCGATTGTAATGTATAGTCGTGACAGCTGGACCATTAGGAAAGCTGAGTGCAGAAGAATAGATGTCTTTGAAATGTGGTGTTGGAGGAGAGTTTTGAGAGTCCCCTGGACAGCGAGGAGAACAAATAGATCAATCCTAGAAGAAATCAACCCTGACTACTCCTTAGAAGGGCAAATAGTAAAGATGAAGCTAAAGTACTTTGGACATCAAATGAGAAGAGAGGATTTACTTGAGAAAGCCTTGATGCTGGGAAAGGTGGAGGGCAAAAGAAGGGGGCAGCCAAGAATGAGATGGCTAGATGGTATTGTAGACGCAATGGGCAGGCTGAGGAAGATGGTGGAAGACAGAGGTGCCTGGCAGGCAATGGCCCATAGGGTCACAAAGGGTCAGAATCAACTGTGCAACTGAACAACAACAAATAAAAGAAGCTAAAGTAAAACTTCATTCATTAATTCAGTACATTTTCATAGTGCCAATCTGGATGGTTTTCCCTCTCTGGGTGGTATACAACTTTGAGAAAATACATTAAAATATTTCAAGAATGGGGGGGGGGGTCACTCTGATAGAAATATTCCAATAGTGATGAGAAAAACAAAACTAATTCCCCTCCCACCCCACCCTTTAGTGGAATCAGAAATGCTCGTAAAGGAACTGTGTGAGAAAGACAGGGGGGGAAAGAGAGAAATAGATCTTCTAAAAATATAGAGGTTTCTTTCCCTATCCGACTAATTTACTGTTATTCAGAAAGCCTATTTGGTAATTGAAACAATTTATATTCTTGAGACTATCTTTAATAATATGAAAGCCTCTGTACTTAATCAAATTGATTTTTTCCCTCATCTTTTGGTGCATCTAACATCAGGCAACATAAATGTTGGCTAAAGACCTGAATCAAAGTTTCCTATAGGAAATTGGAGACAGCACCCAATAGGCTGGGCAGTACTGGTTCTTACATTTCATTTAATATGTTACATTACATTCTTTTTAGATAATTAAGCTTGTGATCCCCAAACCATTCACTTCAATTAGGTTTGCTTTTAGCACAGCATTTTGGGAATTGGTCCATAAATCAACACAATTAGGCTTCTTCCCTTTTAGGTGAAGTGATCTGTTTAAAGTAGAACTGTCTCCTGATTAAAGTTTTTTAAATGGATTTAATCACCCTATGTTTAAGCAATTTACTGGTTAATTTACTGGTTAAGCTTGGATATCAGCAAATCGTCAATTGACCTACCTATTTCAGTTCATTGAGGGGTATATTCTTAAAAGAGTTTTTCAAAAGAGGAAAGACCCCCTTTTTATCTTCTTCTTCTTCCGTATCCGAATCCAAATATAAGTGATCATCATGGTGATCAGCCATGAAGACTGTCCTGAGAATATAATGCAATGGTCTTTCATCTGCCTTCTGCACCACTGATCCAGTACCATAAGTCACTTTCTAGTCCTCAGTCCTTTTGACACACACAGTCCTCATCAGCCCCAGGCCAGTATTGATGAAGCTGCTGCCCTTCCATCAAGATGGATTTAAGTGGGATTTAATCCATTGGGGGACCATCATCATCACCTGTGGACTTCAGCACCCAAGGCCTTTAGTCCTCAGGGTTGTCAGATTAATTAACCACATCCTGACATTCAGCATTGATTCGCTGGTGGTATAGTCTACTCTGTTACCATAACAGGACAGCCTGTCCAGAGAAGGATAATTCTGAACTTTTCTTTGCTTCTTTGGTGTTAGTTACCATGGTTCAACTAAATTCCCATTCTCTTTGGAACTGGGATCAGCACAAAAAACTCCTTCATCTCAGGAAAAACAAATATTCCCAAATCTCACCTGGATATCTCACCACACCTCCTAATTTAGCCATTTCTTCAGCTTTCCTTTAACCTTTGTGTCAAAAGTGCACAACAAACAGTCAGTGGGCTCCATTTGCTCTCTGGGACTTCCCAAGCCACAGATGCAGAGGGAAAAATGGGGAAGGTGGATAATGTCAGTCATAGAAACCAAAAAACCTAAATTTGGACATGTGCTTTTGAAAACAGAAAGTAAAGTTTCTGCTGTTTCCAAGCTTAAAGGTTCAAAAACAGCATAGAAGTAAAAGCTCAGTAGATCCCAGTTATGGAGCAGAATTAGCCCTTGGATTTCTTGAGGATATTTATTTCTCTCTGAAACCCTGCTTAGCTAATGCCTATTTTCCCACTGTCATGTGGTTGAAGCAAAAGCATCAGTGGCTCTTGTACAGAGGTGGAAGTAACTCACCTGAAATGTTGGGTGTTGATATATGCTAGAGAAAGGAGGAAGCAGAAATCTACAGACAGAGAAGTATTGCAGTTGCTTCTCCTTCACTCCTAGGTAAATCTGGAAGAGAGAAAGGTCTTCTCCAGAGTAAGTTAAAGTATAAGCCAGAGAGCGGTTTTGTAGGCTATAATCTTCGTCTCTGATTGAACAGAGCAGTTATCAATATCTTGAATTTTTCCTTGTCTTTGGCACCTTTCAAGGTGGGTTGGTATTGGCCTTAAAATTTAGAGGAGGGGACCATTAGTTTGGCCCTTAGACTTGAAAGAAGAAATAGGGAAAATATTATTTCATGGTGCCTCTAGCTTTCACGATTTCTTTTTGGATAATTAAAAAATGACAGCAAAGTAAAGGTAAATGTCGCCCTTGCTTGAAAGCCAGTCATATATGACTCTAGAGTTTAGTGTTCATCTCCATTTATAGCCAAAGAGCCAGTGCTCTCTGCATCTGCAGATACTTCTGTGAACATGCGGCAGTCATGGAATGCTGTTGACCTTCCCACCTAATTGGAGTCTATTTATTTACTTGCAATTTCTTGCTTTCAAACTGCTAGGTTGGCAGGAGTTGGGACCGAGATGGGAGCTCATTCTGTCATGCAGCACTCAGGTCTTGAACTGCTATCCTGCCAAACTTCCAGTTGCCAAGTTCAGCATCTTAACTACTAAGCCACCACCATCCCTTGGCAGCAGTGTACCTGTGGCTTATGTTGGATGCCAGTAACATCTAACTTTGGTAACTTCTGAAGCTCGCACTGAAAAAAGAAAGATGGAGTGAGAGCCCTCATTATACTTGGTAACCTACCATATCCAGTTGACACAACTCCTGCAAAAAGCGACTGAGTTATGAGGCAGATCAAGAAGCCACTGTCTATGAGGAACCTTGAGACATGATAAATTTAGTGCCACTAGATGTCACCACATAAATATTCCTGAAAGTATCCATCAGCAGTTGACCATGTTTGAAGGGGGTGGGAAGCAGACAAAACAAAGGAGCTATAGGTTTAGTAACTATTATGGGATTATGCATCTATCAAGCACAGCAAAGCAACTGAACTGATTATCAGTGATTCTCAAATTAATCATGCTTAGCCTCTAACATCACAATGATATATTATTTCCACAAGGAGGAAGAAAGTGAAATACAGTGTCCTGCTGAATACACTACAGCAGGATATTCGGTTGAATATACTTCAGATGAATATAGAGTGATGATTTAAACTTGCTCTTTTTGCAACAGCATCACCCAATATACCTTGCTTCATTAAACATGTATGAGCCATGGCAAAAAGCATACTCATGTTGGTTTTGGTATGTTCCGCCATGTAGCAAAAGTCTTAGCACTTAGTTTCCTTCACCTCTGCATTTTACAGTTGCATCTGGTTTGCTGTGTGATTGGTCACTGGAAGGTAAACATGGGCTTCATTTGAAATCTGATTTCCTGGTATTATCTCTGAGGAGGCTGTGTTATTAAAAGGAAAAAAAAATAAGTGTTAATCCCACAGAAGGGGTCTTTATCTTAAGCACTAATAAGATAGTAAAACTCAATTGAATGTTTAAAGAAAGTGAATGGCGAGTAAGATCTAGCACACAAGCTATATGATTATCAAAAGTTACTGTAGAATAGTGTTAAGTGAAAAGTATGGGAGTTGCCCTTCAATCTCTGTTCTATAGATGTATAATAAAAGCTTTATGATACAGAATTCTGTGATAGTAACACTCAAAACTCTTGAACTCATAAGATATATTGCTGTGAATTTTTAAAAAGGGATTATTTATTACTATTATTCTTAACATTATTCTTATGTGCTACAAGTCCAAGCAAAATAAAATAAAATAGGCTTATGATATAAATAATTCTTGACTATTGTTATAAATAATTGTTGACATTTCTGAATTATGAAACTACTCAGCCACTCTCAACTTCCTTATTTTTTCAAAGACTTATCCACCCATTGTGATCATATAATAAACTATAGCTGCATATTATTGTGCTGCAAAGCAAACAATGCTTTACAAGGTAATTCTAAAAATGAGGTCACCCCAAACAAACAAACAAATACAGTGTTACCTCGCTTAAAGAGCATAATGTGTTCCACAGAATTGCTCTTTAAGCAAGTTTGCTCTTTAAGTGAAACACCATTTTAAGTGACCATGTGTAACTTCTGAGGAGGGGGGAGAGGATTGTGAACCACAATTTATTTGCTGAGTGAGTTTTTGGTTGGTTTTATTTGTTAAGCGAAGCGAACATTCACAGAAAATTCTGCTCTTTAAGCGAGTTACTCTTTAAGCGAGGCACTCTTTATGCGAGGTTTGACTGTATAACTTTTAAACTGGACTTCAGATAAGCACCAAGTTTAGCACAGGCGTAGCATTATGTCTGCTCTTGTGCTGTACCAAATTTGGGGATGTTTGGACAATGGAATGTTGTGTTATATTTAAGAAAAAAATTTGTTCCTCTGTGCAAAAGCAAATGGCCCTTTATGTCCCCAGATTTAGGACAGATCAAACAAGGTGAGAAGATTGTTCTTGCTTATTTTGGAGGAGAATGATTGGTTCCATCCACTTTTCTTTCTTAGATGAAGTCCAAGATGCAGGGGTTGGAATGTTCATTTTTTTCCCAAAGGTCTCTCAGAGGGGTAAAAAAGTGGATAATCTAAATTGCATTGAAGAGGATTCCTTGGCTTGCCTAAACTAAGTAAATGCTTTGGAAGCTGAAACATGAATTTCTAGTCTCAATTCTGTGAAGCAAGCCTAAGAGGTAGAAGAATGTGTCTGTTTCTTCATTGTATGTGCTGCAGTTACTGACATCTTCACTTCATGGCTTCATTAACTCCAAAACAGTCCTTCAAAATATTTTGGCACAGAGGGATGGCTGTCTTTGCTTATATCCTCTTCCAACAACCATATAACATATATTATGCTGATCTTTAGGGACTCACAGCAGTGGGTAATTCTACATTCTGTTGGAATTGTGTGTGTAGTGTGTGTGTATATATATAGTTAACTTCCATTTTAAAAAAGCCAGAAAATTTGATACATCAAAAAATTATTCAGTTTATGAATGAGGGATATTGTGCTTCTGTATCCATGATTCAAAATATCAGGAAATAGCCTGATATTGCTACAGAATATTGTGCCCACTTTGACAACAGGAAAGAGGATGCCAAGCTTCACATACTCAAGAGCAGCATGAATATTGACAACATCAGTTGCAGCAGCCAATAAGGTCTATATTCACATAGACTAGGGGCACCCAAACTATGACCCGTGGGATGGATCTGGCCTGATATCCCATTGCATCCAGCTTCCGCCACCCTCACTGCTCCCAGAATGCATGTGTGTGTGCAGAATGCACCCCACACGTGTGCAGAATGTTGCCATAAATGACCCGTGGCTGTCCTAAATGTGTTTACGATAGCCACAGGTCACTTATGCCAGTATTCTGTGCATGTGGAGATGCATTCTGAGCGTGCACATTTGACTTCCACTTCTGGGTGGGAGGAACCACATGAACAGCATGCTCGGTCATGTGACCGGCTTGTAGCACAAAAAGTTTGGGCACCCCTGACATAGACAAAAACACCATTAACATAGTGCAATATACAAAGAGACACTAAGCACTGGAAAATCCCAGAAGCTGACTCTTCTTCCATCAGTTACCTCCTCACCCAAACACAAAAAAACATTATATATATTTTTTACAATTGTGAATGGTGGTGAGTTCTTGTTGTTGTTGTTCAGTCGCACAGTCAATTCCGACCCTTTGTGACCCCATGGACCACTGCACACTAGGGACTCCTATCGTCCACCATCCTCCGTAGCCCACTCAGCTCTACTCCCACTGCATCAACAATTTCATCTAGCCATCTCATCCTCTGCTGCCCCCTTTTGCTTTTGCCTTCAATCTTTCTCACCATCAAGGCCTTCTCAAGAGAATCCTCTCTTCTCATTTCCTGTCCAAAGTATTTTAGCTTCATCTTCAATATTTGTCCTTCCCAGAAGCATTCAGGGTTGATGTTGACCACCTTGACTATTGCCGTTGGTGATGCTGGCATTCAGACTGGCCTTTGTTACATAAAATGTGGCATCTTTTTTCCAGCTTGCAATGCAGGCACAACATGATGCAGTTATATTAGGTCATTTCCTGATGTTTTGAATTGAGGATACAAAAGCACAATATACTACATTCATAAACCGGAAGGTTTTGATGAATTGAATATTATCAAAAATGAACCAAAGGAACAGATCTTATATAAACCAGAATGCTGTTAAAAGCCATTAGTTCATGCTTTTCACATCAATATCATCCTAATGTTCAGCATCATTTCCCAGAATGTATTTTGTTGCTGATTGGATATACGAGCAAATATCTATTGGAAACCATATTTTCTCCATAGAGAATTTGGACAGCATCTAAAGGCCTCTAAAAGCTGTCTAATGTTGAATAATGAAATGTCTAATTGATCCACCACTATAGAAAATTACACCCATAGTACTGGACACTATGTCCAGGGTACTACCATGTACTTTAAAAAAAAGTATACATTAGTTATAAGCATTTGTGCATATTTTATGGCACTGAAACATATAGTGCTGCAGACAGGAATCTGTCATGGTAATGCATGAATATTTCCTTTAAAACACCAGTATAACAGCAATAATAATAATAATAATAATAATAATAATAATAATAATAATAATAATAATAATAATAATAATAATAATAATAATAATAATAATAATAATAAGTCAAAAAAAATTCTGAGTTGAAAGGATTTTTGCTTGAGAAATTCTGCTCAGGGGATGCCTGAATGAGGCTCCTTCCATGTCCTGAGCTCAGTGATTAAGAAGCTCATTTTGTTAGCTGGAAGGCCAGCAAGTCGGCAGTTCAAGACCCCGGTACTGAATGACGGTTTGCGCACCCGTCTCTTTCCCAGCACCTCCCAACCGAGCAGTTCAAAACCAAGAAATTGCAAGTAGGATGAATAGGGACCATTTCAGTGGGGAAAAGATCTTAGGGACATGAAAGCAAGGTATTGTTCAGTTCCCATCAGAAATTGCAAGATATCTTACTTTAGGTTGTCATTTAAACAAATAGAGCAACATCATGCGTCTTAGGGGTACATTTTATAACGTCTGGGAGGTTGAGATGTAACTACCATTTCTTTTGAAAAGGGGCTAATGGATGTTTACATTTTGTTGTTTCATGTGAGACAACATATCCTAAGTCAAGCTATACTGAGAGTGGTGTGGGCACCAACTCCTGCAGAGCCAAAAACCTGTGTTGTTCTTGAGTCCCAAAACACTGGAGGTGGAGCCAGTGGCCTTTACATACTCCATCTCCTGGATAGTCAGCACACTGTCTATGGCTGCTGCTAATGGTGGTGCAGCTGCTGCTAAAACAGTGGTGCCTAAACTAAGCCCGGGGGCTGGGTGCGGGGCCCGATGACAATTCATCTGGCCCGCAAAGCCCTCGTCGCTCCTGGAAGCAGAAGTAAAATGCATACAGGCACATTTTACTTCCGCTTCCAGGAGCGATGAGGGCTTTGTGGGCCGGATGAATTAGCGTCGGGGGCCACACCCAGCCCATGGGCCTTAGTGACCAGCTTCCTGAACCACATGATCAGCCCACAGCCCAAAAAGTTTGTGCATCCCTGTGCTAAACCTTCTGGCTCCTGCTGTAAGCTGAATGCACTCACCAAGTTTCATTCAAGTAGCAAAACACAATTAATTGCCATGCACACTCATTCACATAAAGTATTTACTTCAATTCAATGTCCATACAAACTGTTTTCTTAAGTATTTATTTATTTATTGTTCACACTTATAAGTAACCAAGGCACCCTTAGGCATTCCTTTGTGTCAGGTTCAGGCCTGAGAAATCAAACACCAAATACCCCATTTCTGTTTGTTCCATTCATATCATAAAGGGACAGACCAGATTCGTATCTGAGAGTAAACAAAACAAAACAAAAGATTTAAAAAAACTTTGTGGCACCTTAAAGACTAACTCCTGCATTTTAATGTTAGCTTTCATGGATCACGTCGGCTTTGTCAGACATAAGATTTGAGTTTCTACATATCAGGCACGGAGGCACGTAGGGGTTGGTTGACATATCTGGTTAGCATAACCCAGTTATTGGTATTGCCTCCCTGGGCAAGGGAGGGCTCGAAGATGCCGCCGCACGAGACGTCGCTGCTGCCGCGCCCCCCCCACCCCCGTCACCGGCCGGGAGGAGGTTAAAAGGAGCCTCCCTGGGCAAGGGAGGGCTCGAAGACGCTGCTGCGCGAGACGTCGCTGCTGCCGCGCCCTCCCCCCCGGCCCCCATCACCGGCCGGGAGGAGGTTAAAAGGAGCCTCCCTGGGCAAGGGAGGGCTCGAAGATGCCGCCGCGCGAGATGTCGCTGCTGCCGCCCCCACCCCCCACCCCCGTCACCGGCCGGGAGGAGGTTAAAAGGAGCCTCCCTGGGCAAGGCAGGGCTCGAAGACGCCGCCGCGCGAGACGTCGCTGCTACCGCGCCCTCCCCCCCAGCCCCCATCACCAGCCGGGAGGAGGTTAAAAGGAGCCTCCCTGGGCAAGGGAGGGCTCGAAGACGCTGCCGCGCGAGACGTCGCTGCTGCCGCGCCCCCCGGCCCCCGTCACCGGCCGGGAGGAGGTTAAAAGGAGCCTCCCTGGGCAAGGGAGGGCTCGAAGACGCCGCCGCGCGAGATGTCGCTGCTGCCGCGCCCTCTCCCCGTCACCGGCCGGGAGGAGGTTAAAAGGAGCCTCCCTGGGCAAGGGAGGGCTCGAAGACGCCGCCGCGCGAGATGTCGCTGCTGCCGCGCCCTCCCCCCGGCCCCCGTCACCGGCCGGGAGGAGGTTAAAAGGAGCCTCCCTGGGCAAGGGAGGGCTCGAAGACGCCGCCGCACGAGACGTCGCTGCTGCCGCGCCCCCCCGTCACCGGCCGGGAGGAGGTTAAAAGGAGCCTCCCTGGGCAAGGGAGGGCTCGAAGACGCCGCCGCGCGAGAAGTCGCTGCTGCCGCGCCCTCCCCCCGGCCCCCGTCACCGGCCAGGAGGAGGTTAAAAGGAGCCTCCCTGGGCGAGGGAGGGCTCGAAGACGCTGCCGCGCGAGACGCCGCCAATGTTTGTTGGACCTTGTTGGACTCTCCCTCGGCCAGCCGGCCTTGGAGGGAGAGAAACCTGGGGGCCTTGGGCGGCGATAGAGGATTTTGTATGGGGGGGGGGTCTTTGGTGGGATATTGTTTCTTTTGTATTTTATGGAAGCCGCCTAGAGTCAGGTTCGCCTGAGCAAGGCGGGGTATAAATTTGAAGAATAGAATAGAATAGAAATTGTGATTGAACCAAAATCTGTGAAGGTGGACATGTCATTTGAGGAGAAATTGATTCTTGCTGTTGGAGTTTCTCCAGGTAGTATCACTGACTCTATTTCATTGGGAGATCAATTGTACTCTATGGAAGCTAGTTCTCATTAGTCTTGAATAACATCAGACCAATAATTTCTGACCCAAACTCCTTAAAATTTTGATTTTAAAGGTTTTTAAAGATTCTTCTTCAATTTTGAACAACAACAAAAAAATCATAGAGTAGGCTAGGGATTGTTATAGAAAAGTCCAAGTCCACCCCTTGTAGTTTAGGTTTAAAAAGAAGGCTGCATGAACTGGCACATGGTAGCTTTCTGGTTCATTTTCTTTTGAAAGTATTTAATTCAATGCTTTTGAATAGCTGGAGGAAGGCTCCTGCCACTTTGTAAAAATGTATGTTTTTCTGCTCACTATAATGGAATCTCCCAGCCAGTGGCAAAAATGTCACTCCTTTTTTATGGTGACAATAATTTTGAACTGCCCCCAAACTCTAAAAGCACTGAAGCTCAGGGTTTTTAGAAGAAACAGACCAGTTTTTATAAATCAAAGAATTCTGCTGTTACCAAAACAGGATCGAAACAATGGGCAATTTATGGTCACCTTCCTGTGGCCTTCTCACATACATGCTTGTAGATCCAAACATTTTTGTCTGGCTCACGGTTGTAAAGGAATAGGAGGGGATGCTTGCTTTTTGTAACAGGTGTTTGTTGATTTCGTGTTCCCAGAGAACAGAGAAGAATTAGATCTTCAGATTGTTGCTGGGGAAGAAAGACTAGACATAATATGTTGGATTTTGTGGAATGGGATCTAGTTTAACAGACATGTAATGCTAAATGTTGATTGGTTAGAATGCTTCAGAAGAAGGGCCAAAGGTGGAAAATGGACTCTGATATAAATCAGACAGGAGGGTCGTTTTTCACCATGCTTTCCCATGCTGTGAAGGCTTAGCATCACTTTACACTTTAAGGGAATGTGAGTACAGTGGTACCTCACGTTACAAATGGTTCAAGTTACAAAATTTTCACAATACAAATGAAAATCAATTGAAAATAATGACTTGAGTTATGAATTTTTCCAGAACAGATTAATTGCTTTTCAATGCATTTCTATGGGTAACCATGTTTCAAGTTATAAATTTTGGTTTTCAATGCATTCCTATGGGAAATTTGAGTTCATTTTTTTTTTCATAACATGAAAAATGCCTTGGAACACATTAAATTTGTAACTCGATGTACCACTGTATGTAAAAAAACAAAACACCAAAATGTAGTTCTCTAATCAGATATAACCAGGTCAAAGCCTGAGAGCTAGAAAGGATTCCCTCCCCCACCCCCATATATGGGATGGTTATTTTGTAAATCATGTTCCTCTACTATAATCTATTGAGACTTCCTGACTGTGTATTAATAAAGACATGCTTGGACCCCACAACCATTGTCTCTGGAGAAGTGAGAGCTAAGCTGTGCTATGGAAGCATCTTGTGCCTTTGGAAAAGCTACAATACCCCAATGCAGTGATAGCGAACCTTGGCACTCCAGGGGTTCTTGGACTTCAATTCCCAGAAGCCCAAGTAAACACTCCTGCTGATCAGGGCATCTGGGAAGTGAAGTTGAAGAGCATCTGGACTGCCAAGGTTCACCATCACTGCCCTAATAAAACATTTTTACTAATCTCCTACCTGGATTGGTTAGTTTGCATACTCAAACAGCCAGACAGTAAACCCTCACATTCATGCTGGCCCGAAGCCAGGCAGAGAGTACCAGGGCCACACTGGAAGGGCTATGGGCCCACAGCAATGGGTACAGATTGCTGGCTAAAGGGGAAGATGATGTGGTATGTTAGAGAGTAGAGGATTCAACACTTCCAAGCCAGAGTGGGGTTAACCCTTACAACGGTTTACCAAATTTAACGTAATTATGAAGGAGAACAATTGGCATTGGAAAGTTTAAGACCTAAACAATTGTGACAAATTTTGCTTAAAGATTTCTGTGCTTGAGTCTCTGCTGCTTCATGACAGGGCTTGATCTACCCTACCATCAATTTCAATAAATAAGACAGCCTCTCTCCACATCTTGCACCTCAAACCATCCTGTTCTTTCAATGTAAAAATGAAAGCTTGTTTCACATCCATCTTGAGAATGGGAGAGGTATGGAAACTAGGGGATAGCAATGCTAGAAAAAAAAAATAAACTGACTTAGGGAAGATTCTACAGGCACAGACTGTAAGGAACAAGAAGAGATGTAAAACTGATTTAAGTGGCGAATATAAGTGCCTCAGACCTAGTGAGATGCTGGACTGAGGCAGCCTCCACTCCTTTAGTGATTGTTAGGACAAAAGGCAATCATTTTAGTATTCTTCAGCAAATACATTTGTTCTACCATGAAATGATGAAGTTGGAATAAAGGGCAGCTGAATAACCTCTCTTGCCATCTTCCTTTCAGTAGTCAGATGCCCCACAGTCATAAAACATTTAGGAGACCTGCTGTGTGCTCTCACATACCCCACCTGCAGAGTTTGTAAGTCTGAAATGGGTAACTATCCTGTTGGGAGACTCTTCTATCATTATATTAAGAGGTCAGGCATACCATGAGGGGAGCAGACTGTGATCCAGAACAGAAAATAGCTCCTTGGGGGTTTTTCCCCCTTAAAGAAGAGGTGTTTAAGTAACTTGGCAAAAAAAATGGCAAAGTGAAATTTCAAGCAGCACTTGCAACCCCATCCCCTTTAAACATCTATAAAATGTCATATGAAGCTAAAATATATCTTTTTTCTCTCTTCCACCCTTCCAGTCTGATGTTTGTTTAAAAGAACAATGCATAAATGTAGTCTATCTTTTATAAATGCTGAACCGCCACTGCTGTCAACGGAGAACTAGAAAGTTTTCTTAAGGTGCAAACAACATTGACCCCTCTGCTGCAGATGGTGGCTAAGTAGTTAAGGCTCTGAAATTGACTGGGAGGTTGGCAGGTCAGCAGTTTGAGGCCTGAGTGTTGCACAATGGAGTGAGTTCCCATCTCTATCCCAGCTGCTGTCAACCTAGCAGTTGAAAGCAAGAAACTGCAAGTAGATAAATATTAACCACTTCAGTGGGAAGGAAAACAGTGTCCCGTGCACTCTGGTGTCTAGTCATGCCTGCCACATGACCACAGAAATGTCTGCAGATGCAGGCAGTACTGGCTTTTGTACTATAAACATAGATGAGGACTGAATCCTACAGTCAGGTAGAACTGGCAATCTTTCCCTTTCCCTTCATTGTTGTTCTTCAGTCGCACAGTCAAGTCTGACCCTTTGGGAGCCCATGGACCACAGGACGCCAGTCTCCTCTGTCATCCACTATCCTCCATAGTCCACCCAAATCTATGCCCACTGCATCAATGATGCCATCTAGCCATCTCATCCTCTGCCATCCCTTTTCTTTTTGCCTTTGATCATTCCTAGCATCAGGGCCATCTCGAGCGAATCCACTTTTTCTCATTTGGTTGGCCAAAGTACTTGAGCTTCAGCTTCAGTATTTGTCCTTCCAAAGGAGCAGTCAGGGTTGATTTCCTTCACGATGGACTGATTACATCTTGCAGTTCAAGGGACCCTCAAAAGTCTTCCCCAACACCATATTTTGAAGTTGTCTATTCTTCTGCCCTTAGCCTTCCTTATGGTCCAGTTCTCACAAACATACATCATTACTAGGAAGACCATCACTTTAATTATGCAGACTTATGTTGCCAGGATGATGTCTTTGCTTTTTATTATTCTTACCTAGGCTTGCCGTAGCTTGTCTCCCAAAGAGTATGTGTCTTTTTATTCTATGGCTGTAGTCATCATCTGCTGCGTTCTTAGATCCCAAGAAGGTAAAATCTGTCATTGTTTATGTTTCTTCCCCTTTTATTTGCCAGGGAGTGATGGGGCTGGATGCCAATATCATGTTGTTGTTTTTTATGTTGAGTTTCAAACCAGCTTTTGCACTCTCCTCTTTCACCCTCATCAAGAGTCTCTTTACGTCTTCTTCACTTTCTGCCATTAGGGTAGTGTCATCTGTGTATCTCAGGTTTTGTATATTTCTCACAGCAATCATAATTCCAATGTGTGCTTCATCCAGCCCTGCATTATTCATGATGCACTCTGCATATAAGTAAGATAGGATGGGTGACAATGTACAGACTTGTCAAACTCCTTTTCTTATTTTAAACCAATCAGTTGCTCCATATCCAGTCCTAACTGTCACTTCTTGACCCACATATAGGTTTTGCAGGAGGCAGGTGAGGTAGTCTGGTACTCCCATCTCTTTAAGAACTTGCCACAGTTTGCTGTGGTCCACACAATCAAAGACTTTGACATAGTCAATGAAACAGAAGTTGACTTTTTTTCTGGTAAAGGAGTCCTTTTCCTTTAGAGTGGTCAAAAGAGGGTCAATTGACAGTGTTCCATGCATGCTGGTGTCTAGTCATGCCTGCCACATGTCCACAGAAATGTCTGCAAATGCTCTTTGGCTATAAATAGAGATGAACACTGAACCCTAGAGTCAGATATGACTGGTTTTACCTTAAATTTAGAGAGGAGCTATATACTACTTGGTGTGATCCTTGCATCCAAATGGCATACTGACCTCAAGCTATCCTATTTCTATTATTGTGAAATGGCTTAATAAATAAACCACCACTTGTCCAAGATATTTTACTGCCAGAATAATGCAGACCAATATTTCTCCATTGCAAATGAAATAGATTTCTTGCGAAGGAGCTGCCTTCTCAGAATATAGCCACAGGATTGTAACACATGGTCGGGTAGTAATATGCACATATTACTACCCCACCATGACGTCATCAAAGTGTGGGTGGAGCCAACATCATGATATCATGATGTTGTGGACAGGGCCAAAGAAAAATAAATAAATAAAAATAATAAAAAATAAAATAAAATAAAAATAAGCACACACACACACACCTCTCAACCCACCCACTCACCCACCAAACCATAAATAAATTTAAATAAATAAATAAATAAAAATACATTAAAATACACCCACCCACCCCCAAACACAAATCAACCAGAGCTTTTAAACAAGAACTTAAAGCTTATTCAGGCTAATCTTTCTTACACTAGGTCAGATGAAAGGAACTACAGAATGAACTCACCACAAGATGGCTTCATTTTGGCACTTTTCAACTTTTCAACAGTTAAAGAAGTTAGGTACTAAGTCTTTGCCTAACCATTTCTCTAGGATAATATCCATTAATGTAAATGTAAAACAGCTGTACCTTCTTAAGAGTTCTCCAATTGGAACAGCAATTGGAACAGCACAGGTGTAGCTTATTGTTGAAGTAACTCCATGACTTTGCTTAAAAGCCCCAAGCCAGGCCACCAAGCCTTTTTAGGAATTGTGGTAGGTAAAGCTATTAAATACCCATTAAAATACACACAGACACACCACATCCAAAGGTGAGTCACTTACCCTGGGGAGCAGGCTATAGGGAGCTTCAGGCTAGCAGCTTCTCTTCCTCCTCCCCACTTGGGAGGACAGCAAGGAGGCCCTGCACACGAGCTAAGCACTGTAGGCGTGCATGCACACCAAGTGCTTGGCATGCATACACAGTGGGGGACCCAGTGAAAAGGTAAGCCCTGAAGATGCCCCCCCCCCACAAAAAAAAGCTGCTACCGTTTCTCCGGGACACTGAAAAAAGTTACTCCCGGTTCTGGCGAACTGGTGCAAACCTGTTACATCCCATCACTGAACATATGTCTTATGCTCTCAGGCACACTTGGGGTGCAAACCATAAAAAATTTGTTCTTCTCACTACTAAGCATCAGTATTATTTTATCAGTCTTGAAGAGTTTCCACATGACTTTGTATTGCTATTTGTGTGTTCCTAAGCAGACAATTCAAGAAGTGTTAGCTTTTTGAAAATGTTTCCCTTGAGCAAACGTAACAGCACTGGATGACTTTTTTTGACCAATCAGCCTTGTGTGTGTGTGTGTGTGTGTGTGTGTGTGTGTGTGTGTGTGTGTGTGTGTGTGTGTGTGTGTGTGTACTCTTTTTGTCATGTGTGTGCACATACATCTGTACTTAAGGGAAAGGCATCAGGTTTGGACTGCGGCTTTTTGCAAGAAATGTTGAAACATTCTTGTTCTGGAGGAAATAATTCATGAATGGTTGGAGAATTCTCAACAAGCTGTCTATATATGTTGAAGCTGCCTCTTTTGACAAGAAATGAGACAATGATGACATCTCTTCATAACCCTCATTCACATACGTCTTGTCACACCTATTCAATTTGAGATGCATGCCATTATCTTAGTTCTGCCTGACCAAAGAGGCCTCATCATAGATGTAAAGGGAGAGGGTGAGCTGGTGATGTTGCCATCCAATCTCAAACAGTCTCAAATTTGCTTCAGGAAAGTGTATCAATCCTACTGCTATCCACATATAATTTGGCAAAGCAGGTAGTAACCCAGTGTTTTGAAATCTTGTCTTTGAAATCTCTGACAGAAGATAAGTTCTGTCAAATTTTTGTTATTTCATGTGCAGTTAGCAAAAATGTAGGCATTGAGAAATATAGTTTCTTTGTTGGGTGCAGTGAGAAAACATATGATGTATCCTGCATACCGGGTCTGATGTCCTGTTGAAAAAATCCTAATGCTTACTTATAGGAAATAATCCTATTCTTACTTTACTATTCCATCTATGATTTGTGCAAGTCACAAAAAATGATAGTAGCATTTCAAATCTTGAACTAGAGCCTCCATCACTTGAGAGAGCTGATACCTGTTGATATTGTTCTGTTTCTGTGCCAAGATGCCCACATTTGATAATCCTGTGAGGAACAGTAAAATTCTTTCACATTCCTAGATTGCTATTTGTTTGAAAGGTGTTGCAATGGAACCTTGTCCTCCACCATGTGATCTCCTCAAATCTGTACACAATTTGGGACTAATTACATTGTACAACATGGCACCCGAGCAAGCATGGCTAAGCGTGCCATAGTACTGAGCAGTTTTGAAACACGGCACCTGCTAGTATTCTCTAATCTGCACACGTACCAGCTCCCTCATTTTGCAAGAATGATGTCCATACTATAACCACCAATGATTTGAGATGTTTAGCAATATGAAATGAAATGAAAACAGCATTTTTTCCCCAGTGGAAACAGAAATGATGAGAGCTTTATTTTGCACAGCTCCATTATTCCCAGATTATAACTATAGGGCAAATAATTCAAAGCAAAAACACCCCCAACACAGCTGTGAAATACAATCATCTCTAGTATTCTTATGGAAGAGAGGCCTAGCAGGTGGCTACAAAGGAGTCTGCCTCAGAAAGGAAATCACATGTATCAAATCATATAATTGGCCATGCTACATATTTTGAGATTATTTTATTATTGAGAGTACAAAATTGTGCTTAATGACTGGGCCAAAATGAATCCTCATATTTAGTTACAATAATTGTCTTTAATTATACATCTGGGATGCAGATGTAAAAGATAAAATAGGCTGGCGGAGGGGGGGACCTGCCTGTTCTGCTTTTATATTCTCTGTAGAACATATTTTGTAGATTGCAAAGGTATTGCAAGAGAGTGGGGGCACAAAGAGCACATCAGCCTGGCTGAAGACCAAGGGCTCTACAATATTTTATCAAGTTTGTGACCCATTTATCTGAAAGGAATGTACCAGATGACTCCCAGTCAACAGCATCTCAAAGTGATGTATATTGGCCTCTTCCTCCTCCTCATTTTTTCCTACGATAGGTGGTAGGATAGTGGAACCAATATTAACAAGATTGAAAACCCAAGACTTTGTGAGTAGGAGGGACTATGACATGATTCTCCCCATGCTCAACAATTTCCTTGCTTACTGTAAGATTGGCTGAAATCCTTGTAAGACAAATACTACCATAAGCTGTCTGTTGTAATACATAGCATAACATGTTATTTTGGACCTGAATGAGTGGTTACGGGTCATTATATTTACAGAAAAACAAAAACCACCTATGTCTCAATTGTTGGCATGGGTCAGGGTGACTTTGAATGATAAACACTGCCTGGTTACATGTTCTCCCTGCTACCTCTTCATCACTTTTATACCACTATTTTTTTCCTGCTCATATGCAATTGCAATGAAGATTGTTCAGCACTTGACAAACCTAAATGTATAATTGGTGGAGTCACAAGGTGTCTATTTGTTTGCAGACTCAACTCTACTATCTTATTATACCATGCTGAGTCATAACTAAGGCTAAATCCTGATAGTACTAATGACAATTATACCAAACAAAATCATAGCCATTTGGGTAAAAAAAAAAACCCACCATAGATACATTAGTGTGTGATGCAATGGAGCCATGATAATATAATGAAAACATATTGCTATATGGATCTGAAACACAGAAAGCTGCCTTCTAACAAATCAGACCCATATAAATGACCAGATGAGGGGAATACCTCATTCTAAAATAAGGTATTCCCCTGTCCTGCTCATGAATCCCCGCCCCCACACTCACAAGCCTACTTAGACCATAAGACATAGGCCTCTCTTGGTCACTATGGCCTACACTGACTGGGAATCATCCCAGTTATATCTGGAGGTGCCAATGTCTAACCTGGAGAACCTCCACAAGCAGAATAAATGGGTTTCATGTAAGATGTGAGCATTCTCCAACAGGAGGTTCAATGTTCCCCACCAAAGTCATGGAATAAATAATCAAGACAATATTTGGAGAAAGGCATGGGTCACATTTATTAAAAAGGTAAACATCTTCCTCCTGCATTTATTAAAAAGTTATCCTAACCGGGTGGGGGAGGGGTTGGCAGTGTGAAACCTGGGACCCAAGTAGGGAAAACTATACTGCCCCTCTCAGGTCTTATCGGGTGAATCCTTGCACCAGGGCAGTGCTGATCTTTGTCAGCTACCACCTAGGTAGCATCTGGACGAGCAACAATCAGTGCTCACCAGCTTGTAAGTGAGATCAGAGAAGATCAGGCATGTTCAGGGTGTTATGGCCATAGGATGGTTAATGGAGTTATTCCTCCTAACCACCTCTTTGTCAAGGTGTGAATGGGAGCTGTGTTGGGCTCACCATTCACTTGAGGCTCAGCAGCACATATATACATATCCAGCTAAACTACTCCTTCAACACCAAGAGTGCCTAGCATGTACACAACAGTTCAGCATGGCTCATCCATCGTACAGACTGGGCAGCATAATACTTCATGGGGAGCAGCCAAAAACCCAACCTGCCTCTATACTATCAGGGTCCATTCTTTAGACCTTTCTCCTCCACTACTGATTTAAATCATCCTATTAAATTTATTTATTTATTTAAGGCCTGCACATGCACCTAACCCAGCTGCAGATCTTTACTTGGGCAGCCCAAGTATTAACAATTAATCTTGTCCCTTATTGTTGGCCTTGAGACTGGGAGAGGCAAGGGTGTACCAACCTCCTGTCCATCTAACCTTCAAACTATGGAGACTGAGTGACTTCTCCTTTTGCTCTTCTCCCAAGATGTTGACCCTTTCATTTATTCACAGAAACCATTTTGAGAAAAGCTAAATGAAGCCATATTTCTTACCAGATAGTATCTTCAGCAACATTTGAGCCAGGAATGATGCTTCCTTTTGAGCACCTTTATAGCTGAATAATTTTGAAATAAAGAAAAGGTGTTTCCATGGAGATAGTAAAAATTTCAGTAGATTTTTAAACAGTATTAATTAGACAGCATGGGACCAATTGGGGAGTACATATGACATGATAAAGGCTCCAAAGCAGCTGTCATCTCCTTTACCCCACTCCTTTCCCTTCTTTTAAAATATCTCCTTTCTATATGCAGCAAGGAAGATAAATGTCCTATCGGTTCTTTCATTTGTTGAATAAATGGCATTTCTCCAAAACATCAAGCCTGTTTGGCACTAGTTATGAGAGACAGGAAAAAGAGAACTAGCAGTCCTCTTCTCCCACTCACATTGATATAGTGCCATTTTCTGATTGAAGCATTCATTATTAAAAGAAATTAAAGGTAACCACCCACTTTAAACACACAATAAGACAATTAACTTTATGACCTTTGCAACAACAGACTAGACACCAATATGGGCTGCAAAATATAGCCATTTACCAGTGAGCCTAAAGTTGTCTTAGAGAACAGATCAAAACAAAAACCCATGAAACAGCAAAATGCAATGCCAGCGTCCCATTAGAGCTGTCAAATCAATATAAGAAATGAAAAGATTCTTAGCCTCCTGTCTACTGAAAGAGACTTAAAGCTGACCTGCTGGGGATTGATCAGTTCTACAATAGATCAGTTCACTCCTTTTCATTTGCCCTTTTTAGAAAGAAAAAAAAAAGGAAGGGAGAAACACACACGGTAAAACTAGAAAATAGTGTCTGCCATAAACTCAATGTTTTCAGGTATCAGTTCCAATGCAAATATGAAGTGAGCATGATTTAGAGCTACATGCAGTGGTGGGCTGCTGCCGGTTCAGACCGGTTCGGCCGAACCAGTAGCAGAAATCAGAGGGGATTGTCGGGGGGGGGGGATGCCCTCCAGATTGCTTTTGTGGGCAGTCCAAAATGGCGGCTTGGAAGTGTGCATGCATCATAACGCAATTTGACACATGCACACTAAAAAAATAGAAGTGTCATGTGTCAAATGGTGTTTTGACACATTCGCACTTCTGAGCAGCCATTTTGGGCTGGCCAGAAAGGGTGCAGCGGCTGGAAGAGCGGTGGCGGTGGCCTTTCCTCGCACACTGCCGGGCCGGGCCAGGCTGGGCTAGGTTGAGGTGTGTGTGTGTTTTATGTAGTGTGTTTTTATGTATTTAAAGTCTATTTTAATTTGTATTTTTTGTTTTTTATTTCTATTTAATGTCTATTTTAATTTGTATTTTAATGTGTTTTTTATTTCTATTTTTATGTGTACTGTATTTTTATTTAATTATTTTATTTTTTACTTTGGCTCCACCCACATCATGACATCAGCTCTGCCCACAATGTCATGACGTTGGCTCCGTCCACAACGTCAGCTCCACCTGCAGTGTGGTAGTAAAAGTTTTGACAACCCACCACTGGCTACATGTTCTGTGAAACCTTGAACATTCAAAATAATATGTTTACTAGACAGTTTTAGGAGGTAGTTTTGCTAATTTGTTTAATGCCAAAACAAAAATTAGCCTTGTGGCATTGGAAAGTCTGGGCAGAAATGACAGACCTAAATCAGGTTAAATGTTTACATGGACCTATTAACTCAATATATTATACAGTGTGTGAGTCACTGAAGAAGAAATCAGAGAACTGGGAAAAGCAAATGCAGCCTTTAATCAGATTTATTATAATCAGTGATATCACATTTTTGTGTTTTTACCAGTTCTCTAGCAAACAATTGGTAGTAATGGATAAATTTGTCAGTTTTGTTTTTCTCACACTTTATAAGAAGTCCTACTTCTGAATTTTTACAATCAATAGTATAGCTATGCTCAGCAGGAATAATAACAAGTCCGACCTGCCTTCTTGGCAATTAGATATGGAAAACTATAGAGGAAAAAATAGCAACCAAGATTCAGATGGGAAACATAATTCAGTGTTAGTTTGGAAATGAAGAAGGTCAGCACTAAGCTAAGCAAGCAAAGTTACATCCTCGATGAACAAACCAGACAGTTTTGCTTTCTTTCATATTTTGTTTTTATAATAGAAGAATCTCAAGTTTTTATTTCCTGTTTATGTGAAGACATTTGACAATGTGGACATATGTATTGTGCAAATCAGACAAAAAGAACATTTCTGTATGATGCTATGATGTTTATGAGTAAAGCAAGGAGCCACCATTTACTACTGGGATGGGGTAAGACATGCTTTGCATCTCTTTGAGCATTCATAGAGTTAAAGACACAATTAGAGAATTGAACTAAGGAGAGGAAAAATTGTCTGGTAAGGAGAAAGCAAATGAAATGTGTATCACCACTGGCTACTTCTGCCACTTAAGAAGCAAAGAGGGATTAGACCAGTGGTGCTCAAATTTTTTTCTTGTGGGCTGGTCCTGCCCCCCATCACACAGTTGCGGGGGCTGGAGGCAGGCTGTTCTGGCTGCTGGCAGTTTTGATGTCAGCAGCGGTGATGGAAGCGACGATCGTACTTTGTCCGGGCTGCTCCGAGCGGCCTCTTGCTCAGTCCCATCCCTTCTGCAGCCTTTGCCAAAGCCTATTGCCATGTTGGGGAATTTTTTGGAGCCTCCTGTGTTTCAAAATCCATGGTGCCGGAAGGGTAAACCTGGTGCACTGCGGTGACATCATCCTGGGCGCACCACTTTTGCATTTCCCCCTTATTTTGAAGCTGTTGTTTGGCATGTACAACAGCACTTATGGAAATTATAAGAAATCAGCTACAAAAAGCTTCACAATTGTTCCTCCACACACATAGAAATCCAACACCATTTCCACACCATTTGTGAAAATTTCATTTCACACTTGCTCTGCGAGTGGGGCAGCATAGAATAATAATAATAATAATAATAATAATAATAATAATAATAATAATAATAATAATAATAATAATAATAATAATAATAATAATAATAATAATAATAATAATAATAATAATAATAATAATAAATTGTTGTTGTTGTTGTTGTTGTTGTTGCATGTATCTTAAAATAGTGTTGCATCTCAAGTGGAGCTGGAGGAGGATGTATCAGGAAATCTCTCCAAGCAACAGATTTTAGGGAAGAAAAACACTAAAATTCCTCACATTCTCAATCTATCAACATTTCTACTGCCAGTTCATACAACAAAACTCATCTGTCAGGATGTGACTTGAATGAATCAAAAGTGTTTGTTACTTTAGCTACATGCTGTCAATGGGTCTCTGACCTATTAATGAGAGATCTCCAAAATGTCCTTTCCTCAACATCCCTACCTAGCTTTAGCAAATGCAAGCCTTCGGCTTCCTTCAGGGCTGGGATTTTCAACCTACAACCCATGGGCTGGATGTTGCCCATGACATCATTTTATGTAGCCTCTCACCACTTCCACCACACCCGGAAGTGCCATATGGTGGAGGAGGGGCAAAATGGCCATCCGGCTCCCAAAGCTGTCTGAGGGACCATGAACTGGCCCCTGGTTTTAAAAAGCCGAGAACTCTTGCTTTAGGGATTCAATGAATCTCATATTTGGGTCTTTTGTTTTTCTGCTGTCTTTAATCTATCTCAGCATTATTGTCTTTCCCAGAAAGTCATGATTTTTCATGATGTGCTCAAAATAGGATAGCCTCAGCTTCATCATCTTTTCCTCTAGAGACAGTACAGGGTATGTTCAAAGATCCCTTCCAGCACCATATTTCAAATGAGTCACATTTTTTACCAGTCAGCTTTCTTTATTGTCCAGTTTTCACACCTATGCATAGTGATCAGAAATGTGAGATTGTTGATCTCTGTTTTGGTCTCAAATGACCTATCCCTTAACTTGATGATCTAATTCCTTCATTACTGCCCTTCCACGTCTCAATCTTCTGATTTCTTAGTTGAAATCTCCACTTGGACTGATGATTATACAAATTATTTCACTATTTCAAGTTCTTCATTGTTTACGTTAAGTTGAGTAGATCATCTGTTGCTATGGTTTTTGTCATCTCCATGATCACTTGAGTTCTGCTTTGACAGTATCTTCTTTCAGTTTCCTTTAAAGTAGTTTCATATTGTTACAACTTTCTGCCATTAAGATGGTGTCATCTGTGAAACTTAAATTATTGATATCAGAGAGTAAACAAAACAAAGACAAAAAACATTGTGGCCCCTTAAAATCTAACTCCTGTATTTAAATGTGAGCTTTCATGAATCAAGTTCACTTCATCAGACATAAAAGTGAGACCTCATGGCATCAATTTATACACACCAGATACAGAGACATACAATGGTTGGCAAGGCTAACAGAAAATTAACATTGCAAATGGTTGCAAAACAAACAAACAAACACCACTATTTTTGATGTGGTAGCTTTTACCAGATTTTATAATTCATCTTAAATTTCTCATTCAAATATATTGGCTACTGTTTGCCAATTGTTGCTCTAGAGCTAAATCATGAAACCATGTAACTTCTAAAGCATGGGTGCCCAAACCTTTTTAAGCCAGGCCGGTCCCACCCCTGACACACAGGTGTGGTGGCTGGAGGTGGGTTGCTCTGGTTGCTTGTGTTTTTGGAGTCATCCATGGTGGTAGCAGTTGTGGCAATTGCACTTTCTCCCTGTTGTCCTGGACATGGATCTGCTTGTCCCCAAGGCAGCAGAAATTCTTGCCAAAGTGGAGCACTGCCTTTTAAATTTTTTTTGCTGTGTCCCCTCTTTGAAGTCTGCAGCATTAGGGACCTCACAGCAATGATTACATTTCCCAGACTCCCTTGGCCTCCAGCACTAAGGGAGTCTGGGAAATGTAGTCCTGCAAGGTCCCTAACGCCGCAAGGGAATGCAGCAAAAATAATATACAAGGCAGCTATCCACGTTGGCAAGGGTTTCTATTGCCTTGGGGACATGCAGATCCACGTTCAGGACAATAGGGATAAAGTGTGACGGCCATGACTGCTGCTGCTGTAAGTGATGCCAGGCAGGTGGGGGCAGGTGGGGAGCATGTCTGGGAATGCCCAGATTCTTACTGCGAGCCTGGTTAATTAGATGTGTGGGCCTAATTGGGCCCACGGGCCACGGGCCATAGTTTGGGTGCCTCTGTTCTAAAGAATGGGAAATTGTCCTTGCACTTTAAGGGTTTCTGTCAAGGGTTTCTGGGGCATTATCAAAGTTGATGGACCACAACTAACATGTTGTTATATGTTGCTATATAGGTTATCCAGTAAAACCCCAGGTTACGGACGACTCAGGTAACAGAAAACTCAATGTATGGAAGCAAAGTTTGAGGAAATGGCATCCTGATTTATGTAAAAAATCACATTACAGAATGAGTTTCCCCAGAACACATTGTGTCTGGGATGGTTTATAGTGCTGCTCCCACGCCATTTTTGCATCTGTGGCTGGCACGAAGACTAACAATCATGTTATGGATTGGGTTTCCCCAGAGGACATTGCATCTGGGAGGATTTATAGTGATACAATTTTAGAGTCTGTAGGTGGTGCAAAGTGTCATCTTTGAGCAGGGCTTTTGGTGAGGAAGCTGCCAACAGGTAAGGGAAGCCATTCCTCCATCCACCAGGTGAACATCACTGCAATGGACATCTGTGCCAAAGGCTTCCTGAGGACTCACCTCTCCTTCCACTGAGTCATCATTGCTGGGTCAACATGTACAGGGTCAACAGCCCTGTGGTGATGATGACTCAGTGGAAGGAGGGGGAAATTCTTGGGAAGCCTTTGATACAGCTGGTTGGAAAGCAGTATTAATCCATTCTGGGACTTTTTCCAGTGGAAGGAGGAGCAGCTCCTCTTGCCCGCTGGTGGCTTCTTTAGCAAGAGAGCCCAGGATGTGGGCTCCCCTGACAGCCGGACAAACTGTTCCTGTTCATCACCCTCTCAGACAGGGAGGCTGGGCCGATGCTGACTCTTAGAAAGAAGCACTAGTGGGGCTGGTGGAGCATTTCTCACACAGTGGAAAAGGTAGGGAACTTAGCTTCATCTTTCACATTCCCTTTTACTATGTGCTCTGCATGTTTTGACTTTTTTTAGGTTGGCCACCACTTGCCTGGACTCCTGTGCTTCTTCAGTTGATCTCCACATAGGTTGTTTTGCACATGGGATGCAGTCACAAGTTGAGATATCTTCAAAGTGAATTACTGATCAAAACAACAGGATGCACAGGAAATGACAAATTAAGGCACTTAAAAATTACATGGCACAATACATAATATCATGTCTGATATGACTATGTTTTGGTGCTAACCCAAATCCAGAAATCCCACTTTTATTTCCATTCGTTATGTTTTTATATTTTATTTTTTAAATAAAAATATATTTTAACATTTATTTTCTATTTTCCCAGTATGCATTATGTTCACACACACACTGAAACAGCTGTGGGTAAATAACTACGGTCCATATATTTTTAATAAATATTTTTGCACACAAACTGTTAAATAAAACAACCAAGCAAATCACCCATTATAGTCAATGGGAGGCAAAAGTCATTGAATTACATTGCCATTCCCCACCACCACCACCTACAGGTGGTGGCTCCATGGGGTGGTGGCTGGGAAATGGAATTAATCCTTTATATTCCAGTGAACTTTAAATGTACAAAATTATCAATAAAGACATGTTTTATTCCATTTAAGAATCAGCAAGCCTTTGGAACTTGGACATCATAATCCAGCCCCACGACCATGGAAAGATCTGAGATTGCTCAGAAGTAAAGCCACATGGCTGCACCCCAACTTTAATTAATAAAAATTGCTTATTTCCCTTTTCTCTCTTCACAGGCAAGCCACAGAAATGGCCTGCATCATACCCTGAAGGTCCAGATGGAGTTTTAATAAAGAAATAATATTTTAATAAAGAAATAAGGATTATGTCTAACAAAATAAAATCATGTCTTTAAAGACTGCAGGTTACCCAAAAAGGGAGATATCTAAAGATAGAAAAGAAAGAGAAACAAAAGTGCACTCAAAGACTCATTTCCTGCTAGTCAACCTGATCCTTCAGTAAACTGGGCACCAGGACAAATTCCATCAACATTTTCTACAACTCTTTTGTTTAGGCTCCAGTCTCTTGATTAGGCTATTTTGCATATGTGTACCTTAATGTATTCTTAATGAGTATGAGTGCTGCAATGGTTATCTTTGGGATGGATTATCTTTGGGGAAGTGTGGGAAGACAAACCATCCAATTCCATTGGATGAACTTCACTCCTTCTTCTGAGACTTCTACAACTCCATTGGTTGTGTATCTTGAGGATTATTGTTCTGGTTGGCCCAGCTGCCTCCTACGCCAAATCTCATTGGCAGCACATTGTTTTGGTTAAAGAGGAGGTCAGGTGGGTCAAGGCAGGGAGTGTCTCTATTATCTTGACTTCTTTTCTTTGTTTGTGTAAACTGATGTAATCAATTGTAATTGGCATGAAGCTTGTGCTCTATAAACAGTGGTGGGTTGTCAAAAAATTTACTACCCCACCTTGATATCATCACAGTGTGGGCGGAGCTAATGTCATGATGTCATGTTGTGGGCAGGACCAAATAAAAATAAAATAAAAATAAGCACACACACACAGACCTCAACCCACCCACCCAAAACACAAACCCATAAATAAATAAAATAAATAAAATAAAAATTACATTAAAATACACCCAAACATCCACCCACTGACACCAAACACAAATCAACCCACCCACTGACCCCAAACACGTCACTTACCTGTTAGTATAAGTCCCTGGGCAGCACCACGTTGCAAGATGGATATGGTCATCATACCAGTTCTCTAGGATAATATGCTTTAATGTAAATGTAAAACAGCTGTACCTCCTTAAGGGTTCTCCAACTGGAACAGCAATTGGAACAGCACAGGTGTAGCTTATTGATGAGGTAACTCCAAGACTTTGCTTAAAAACCCCAAGCCAGGCCTGCTGGCCGCCAGGTATTTTTAGGAACTGTGGTAGTACATCAATATAGATAAAGGTATTAAATACACATTAAAATACACACAGACACACCACAACCAAAGGTGAGTCAATTACCTTGGGGAGCAGGCTATAGGGAGCTTCAGACTAGCAGCTTCTCTTCCTTCTCCCCACTTGGGAGAACAGCAAGGAAGCCGTGCATACGCACCAAGCACTGTAGGTGTGCATGCACATCAAGTGCTTGGTGCACATGCGCAGTGGGAGAACCAGTGAAAAGGTAAGCCCCGAAGGTGGTTCCCCCCCCCCCCAAAAAAAAAGCTGCTACTAGTTCTCCGGGACACTGGGTAAAGTTACTACCAGTTCTGGCGAACTTTGTATTTGACTTTACTTCTCAATGGGGCCCCTTTGTGCTGTCTGTTAAATATCCCTAGAAATAAAAACCTTTGTCACACCTCAGATCAACAGGACACCAGCTCCCAACTACTCCAACTGAGATAGGGCTTGATTTTGTGGGTGGACTCTGTTTAATTGAGATGGTACCTTCAATTTAATAAACTCCTTTTTATTGTAACCCACAATCTAATGTGGTCTTTGGTTCCTTATTCAACCCTGCCTGGAGGATGATACCCCAAATTTAAAAGGTACAATTTTTCAGGTGACATCAGGGATGAACCACCATCCAATTAAAGTAATTCTAGGTGCCACTTCAAAGAGAGCAAATTAAGCATGTATTGAATTATTCTCCCATTTGAACAAACAGAGTTTTTAGATGACTTATATAAACGAAAATAAGCAAGTGGAAAGCATTTTACTTTTTTTTGCCTGCCATTATTATTATTTTTTTTTTTTGGCAACTAGGACTTAGGGGAAAACTGCAAACTTTGTAAAGTGCATAACATGAAGGTGAGAAAGAATGTCACTTTCCTTCTCAAATAAGCATGCAGGATCTGACCCAGACTGGGCCTGCTATGTACAATGAAAGGGGAGTGAAATTCCTCCTCCTTGCCACTCTTTCCTCACCCTGAATTCATCCTCTGCACTCATGGAGTGATTAGAATAAAAATAAAGCTATATGATTCTAACTCACCTTTAATGTTTGCACATGTTGTGTGCACCCCAAAAGTCATACATGGAACTCTTTAATTAGACAAAATTTACTGTGGCTGTTGAAATAATGCCACTGGACTGGTGGAGCTATGCAACAGGATACTGGTCAGTGCCACTAACATTCTTGGAGGTTTAACCTCATGTGCTAGATGGATTGGCCGATATCAGCTAATGTTTGTTCACTAGTACTGTACTTGGTTATCCCTGCAGAGCATGTATTTCACTACTATGCATTATATTGCAGTTGAGAATCAGACTCACAGCAGAACTTGAAATTTAACTATCAAAAACAACTCAGCCTCCATGGTCACTGACTATAGTAGGGGATATGCTAGGAGTTGTATCTAAAAAGTGTAACTTCACATATTGCTGCTTTCCTATCAAGCACAATTGTATCAATTTCCTGTGCATATTTACTAAGGTGTAAGCCACATTTAATTTAGTAGGATGTGTATCTGATTAAGTAGCTCAAAGGGCCATAGCAAGGCAGATATAATTTACTCTTAAAAAGAGCACTTTAATGTCTACTGTTTGAATCCAATCTCCACAGACTTGAGTCATAGTAGCCATAAGCTTAATAACAAATCTGAGGAGAAACTTCTAATAAACTTCTTGCTTCCTTAAGGCAGTACTTGACTAAGCTCCCAGAAGGCTAAGGAGAATAAAATGTAACCTCAAATTTCAGGAAAGTCATAGAATTGTGGCTCTGGAAAGGACTCCAAAGGTCATCAAATCAACTCCCTTCCAAAATAAGAAATTCAGTAGCAAATGTAATATCAGAACTCACTAAAGTTCTTTTAGACCACAGTTCTCATAATCCACACAGCTAGCATTTCTATGACTTTATTGCTTTCTAAGCACTGTATAGAGACGCAGCTCTACAAATAGATTTCAGTTGTTTGCAAACCAGCTAGGCACCAAATGTTCTCACAACTGTGATGTTTACCCAGATACTTCAGTTTATACAGTGTCTATCAAATTTATTCAAACAGTAGATGACTTTAACAACTGATTGCATTTGTACCATCAAATCTAGGTAGAGAATACACAAAAGAAGTTGACCATTCTCCACTTCTGGGGGCACCCCATGGCTGTATAGTTTGCCTATGGCCAAATAGGCTGGTTCTTCTCCCAGGAAGCATGGTGGGGAATCAAATTTTCAGCCTCTGGCTCTGCAACCAGATTCCAAAATCACTAAGACAGCGATGGAGAACTTTGGCACTCCAGGTGTTCTTGGACTTCAATTACCAGAAGCCCAAGTAAGTACTATTGCTGATCAGGGCTTCTGGGAATTGAAGTTCCAGAACACGTGGAGTGCCAAGGTTCACCAACACTGCACTAATCTATGAGCCAACTATACGCTTGCTAATCACCTGGAAAGTTTTATTTCTGGCAAAACAATTGGCCATAATGGAGACTGCATAATTTATCTTATACCTCCAATTCATAAGGTTTAGAGACTTATCTTAAAAACAAACCAACTTAAAATGCAAGACAGCTGGTAGGCTAAATAGTTACCAAGTGGCATCTCTAAAATCCAGCCACAATCAAGTTTGCTTTATTTAAGTCAGTAGTGCCCAAACTTTTTTCCTAGTCCCACCACCAGGATACAGTTGTGGGGGCCGGAGGTGGGCTGCTCCCAGTGCTTATGATTCCTGCAGAGCAAGGCAGCGTAGGCTGTGAAAGGAGTCCCAAAGCAGGTACAATCACTGCCATCGCCACCATGTTTAGTGAGGTAATATTATTTGTGGTAGTGGGAGGAGAGTGGGGTTGGGTGGGGGCATATCTAGTACAGCCCAGGTACTCACCAGGGGTATGATTAATGATATATGCTGGCCTAATTGGGTCCACAGGCCATAGTTTGGGCATAGCTGATTTAACTAGATGTTAACTGGCAAAACTTCTGGATTTCCCTTTCAGTTAAAAAACAACAACAATACCTTCTTATTTCTTTTTACAACAACTCAAGTCAGGTGTAATTTTATTATGGTCATCCTTGCTACATTGACCAAATACTATTAGCTTTCCATTAATATAATATTGTGCTCTCATTTCACCAATCTGTGCATTCTTTCATTAGACTTCCTCAGTACTCTTCAGAAAGGTTAGATGCTCTTCAAAAATGAATATTGCTTGTGACAGATTCATCTAAGACTTTGAGGCAGAACTCTCTTTCCACATGCAAACTCAAACAACAAGCCCTGCTCTGTTAATTACCAATTCATCAGAACTGCAACTACATACATTTGAAAAAAAAACTATTTGCAATCAAGTTTGACCCACAAAGCTCAATGCTGCCCACTCTGTCAGTGCAGAGACCTACTGGGGTTCAATAAACCTTCAATTTTTGCAACATGCCTGGAAAAGATAAAGGAGGTTGTCAAAATATGACAGGTTACGATGTCTGGCTGGTGGTTTGTGATCAGCATGAGCATCTCAATTTTTTTCAAGTGTGCTGGAAAATAATAATCAGATGTGAAACTTAGACCTGAAAAAGAAGTATTCTCTCACAGCAAAGCTATATCTCCTAATTACATATGAAGAACAATGGCATGGGAGTCAGTCTGAACAGGGTTGCCAAGGAACCAGGAAAAGAATGGATCTGGCTAATCAAAATATTTTACTTTAGAGGCAGTTGTCTTAAAAGCAAGAGATATAGAGATAAACTCAATAGGATTTTTGTATTTTTAATAGGGGTTTCTAATATGTTTTTAATATGTGAGTTTGTCTTGTTAGATGCCCAGAGTAGGAAAACCTCCTAGATGGGTGGGATATAAATGGAATAAATAATAATAAGTAAAACAATTCCTGACAATACAAAATTGTTCATCTATATGCATGACACAACAATTGCCATTCTAGTTTCAAGCATGGTAGCTGGAAAACTTACCAGGGCCCTTGAAGAATTAGGACAGTATTACAATATCAACCATTTGAACCCTAGTCCAAACAAGACTCAATTATGTGCTTTCCACCTTCGAAACCAAGAGGCAACATCACTTTTAATGAAGCCATGAGTATAGTGTCAGGATGCATCAAACCAACACCAGTTGAGAAAATATACCCTCTTGTTGGTATCACTCCACCTAAGATCAGGAGAGAAGTAGTGGTGGACACTAAGAAATCTAAGCAAGAAAATGACTCTCAACACCCTCTGAATGGATATGAACCTCAAGTCCATTGGTTCAGATTCAGGAACAGCTTTATAGCAAGAACAAACATTCTTGAGAGTACACAAAAGAAAAACCAAATTACAAGATGAAGAAGGAGCTCACTGGACGAGGAGCAACATTAAAGGAAAATATAGCTAAAGATCTCAACCTCCCCTTCGTCACTTGGAGAACCTTGAATAGGCTGAGGGTTGAAGTCCCTAAATGCAAGACCAACCTGCTCAAATGAGGGCTGCTGGCAGACAACAACACATTCCGTGACTGTGGAGAGACACAGTATCCAGGTCATTTACTGGTCTGTTGATTGCTACCAGAAACATGCACCGATGAGGACTTGAGTTTGGGCAACAACAAAACGTAGAAAGCGGCTTCATTTTGGCAGTCCAGGTTTTGCTTGGGACATGAAAGAAGAAAAATCTTTCAAACCTATCCAACATAATTACACTTTTTCTGCCACTCTGCATAATTCCCTCCAGGATTCCAGATGTTTTCATTAGAAGCAATCTTTGACAGCTGCAAACCTCCTTTCAATGACACCCCTAGCTTCCATAGGTGCTGGGAAGAGCATATTTCTGAGCAGTGTAAAAAAAGTAGAACCCTTTGACAGGGGTTCAAAAAGAAGTTATTTGGTAGGAAGTTGTGGCGCTTCAACATCTGTGAAATGCAGATGCATGGAGCCTGTATCAACTGCTGAGAGCTCTGAAGAATGGGCTAAATGCCTGTCTGGACATTCTCATAATATCCAAATTATATGAAATATTAGTTCCTTTCTATTTGTCTCTGTATAGATTTCACCTGAAGTTTTATGTCAAGTTCTGGTCAACATATTTTAAGAAACTGGAACAGGCACAGAGGAGGGCAACAAGAATGATCAGGGGACAATGAGGAAATACTGAAGTCCTATGGAAAAAAAGGACTGAAATAATTTGGCATGTTTTCCATTGAGAGAGAGAGAAAAAGACTGAATGGAAAGATTTCTGCACTTTTCAAATACTTGAAAGCTTGTCATGCAAAAGACAGAGTAGAATTTGTTCTCAATCATTCAAAAGTATAAAACATGTAATAATGGACTCAAGTTATAGAGAGGCAGAGTTTGCTTGAATATCAGTAAAAACTTAACTATTAGAGCAGAATGACAATTGGACCAATTACCCCTAGAGCTGGTGAGCTCTCAAACCAGAGATATTCAAGGGGAAAATTAGACAGCCATCTATCAGACATATTTTGAGTGGGTTCCTGCATTGAGCAAGGACTGAACTCAAGGGCCTTATGGGCCCCTTCCAACCCTTTTATTCTAAAATTATGCTGCCAATTGCTGATGAATAACTAATGCTGCAGGATGGCTTATGCTCTTTCTTAAAATATGCATGTTTAAAGTGATGTTAAATCAAGGATTATTTTGTTTTCAAGAAGTGTACTATCTTTATTTCTTTTTCAATATCAGCCTAGTAAACAACCAAACAGTGTATTACTTTGGTGCAAATATTACATTATGACAGCTATAATCTTCTCAGACTCCATGAGTTTCTCAATATTGATTGGTTTTAGTTAATTTCTGCAGTACATCTGTCTCTACCTAATCCACAGCCTGTTAGGACAATATTGAAAAAAAGGCTGCTTTACCACAAACGTCTTAAAATCCTATTGAGAACCTGTAGCAATTTCCCTGTGGCTGGGCAGATGAACTCAATTACATATGATCCTTTTTAAAAAATCAATTAGGGTTGATTTGTTTTTCAGACATACTGCAGTGATCTCCTGTTACTGGCAGCTGTAGAAGCTGAAATGAAATTAAACAGAAACTGTTTTAACAGTGTTCTGAATAATTCACTCAAATTGACTCAGAAGACAGTCTCAGAGTTACTATATATTTATTTTTTAAAACATGTTCCTTGGTCATCTCAGTCATTAAATGTTGTATTAGTAGCTAAAGGAGGTGAATTCTCATTATCTAACCTGTGTTTTCAGTCAGCAAAGAAAAGAAGTGGAAGCCAGATTGGGACAGCCCCTCACCCAATGGAGTAAGCATGGCAACCAGACACAAACTCTCTCACCCCCCTTTCCTTCTCCTCCTCCTCCTCTGGGCAAGGAGGCAGGCACTGGCTATGGTCTCTGTCAGTCAGTGCCAAAAGGAAGGGGAAGCCACCTTGGGAGAGCCCCTTGCCCAAAGGATGAGGATGAAAGGGGGCAAGGAACGCTGAGTCCACCTGCCAGAGACCACAGCCAGTGCCTGCACTGTGGAGGGGAGACTAACCAAAGCCTTTCCAGTGCAGCCTGGAAACAAAGGGTGCAAGATCGGTGCGGTGGCAGAATCACTGCTCCCACCTCCACCTCTAATGCTGGTGCAGGAGCCCTAAGAGAGACCAACCCTAGAGGTGCTCTGGCCCAGGTAGTGCAGCTAGGCCTGGGATGTGCAAGGCTGGGCAGCATGGCTGGTCAGGGAAGGAGCAACCCCTGCCACCTGCTGCAACCAAGGATGGAAAAAAGGAAGGAAGAGTTGGATTCAACCATTGGCTGAGTAGTGGAAAAAGGAAATTCGAAGAATCCTCCCTTCTTCTCCCCACAACCTGATTTCCCCAGCTAATCCTCCCTTCTCATCTCACCCCAATCTCCCCAGCTGTGGCTTGGGTGGTAGGAAGGTGATCCGGAGATAAAAGACTCTTTTTTTAACCTCCAGAACCTATGGGAAATTGTGGTTCGACATATGAATTATTCGACATACAAACACTCTCAAGGAACCAGTTAAATTCGTATGTCAAGGGTTTACTGTATTTTAGTATTATGTCTGACATAATTGTTGTTTAATGTTACATTTAAACAAGTTTCATCTGTAGTCAAAGTAACTACACTTGATCTTAGCCAAAAGGCCGAGAAGTGATCAAAGTAACTATGAAAAAGAAACGAACATAAAATGAGAAGACGAGGGAATCTCTGTGAATTTAGGGAATATGTGAGAGTTATCCTAACTGAAAAGTAAGAGAAGTTATTCTTATTCACTTATTCACTTTATTTTTCTTTCTGGAAAAATAATTCTTTGTTTGGAGAAGAACAAATTGAATTTAGAGTGTCAGCCAAATTCATTGTAAAAAAGACAAAAGTGTTTCAAAACTTAAGAAGATTCCATTAACTCCCTCATGTACATCTTATTTGTTCCATGGCAAGAAAGAGTAATCAGGAGGCATCTAAAACCATATCACTGAGAGAATCAATCACTTATAATGAAAGCGAGAAAAAAGGTCTGTTGAGCTTCCAAAGATCTATGCATATGTAGACTTGAAAGAAAGCTTTTTATGATTATCCATGAGTTACGTCTGTGTCTTTGGGGGTTTGTGAATGACAGCCTCACTTCATAATGCTACTGTTCAGAAAGTCTTTCCAGAATATACTGACTTTTTATTAACTTTCTTATTCTCTTTTTCCACTTCTTAAATTTCATTCCGGCAGTGAATAAAATCTTTAATTCTTTTTTTACATTCTGCAATAATTTGATCTCAAGAACATTATTTGAACTTTTCCCCTAAAGCAATCAGCATATTTAATGATATTCTAGATAGAATTACCCTGGATATATGCTGGACATAGTAGAGAATATATTTTAAAAACACTGGCATTAAATGTGTATATCAGTGTCACCATTATTATACCTATTTATGTTGTATATTTGCAGGTAAATTACCTTTTGGACTGCAGGGGTTTCTCATTTAGAATTCTATGTGAATAAGGGGCAAATTGTAATGACTTACAACCATGGTGAGCAAGCCTATTTAGCAACTGTGCTACTAGACAGGCAAAATGAATAGCAAAAGCATAATTTCAAAATAAAAGAAAAAAGTATACAATAGAGCTCATTCAGTTATGAAAGAAACACTGAGGGTGATGAAAGGGTTTGTGGACCTGGGATGACTTCTGGCCTCTGTCCCATCCAAACTTGATCCAACATATGTGTAATTAGTAGAAGAAATAGGTAGTGGTTATGTAAATGTCACTGCCAGGATTGGCTGCAGCAACATAGTACTGGCATAACACAAGGAACAGATCCATACACCAGATGACCTGCCTGTCATCTGATGTACAGATTCCAACACCACACTGGTTTAGTCATATGATCTGAACCATCAAGGGGTAGGCATCTCCATTCTGGGCACAAAGCCACTAAGGTGTGGAGAGACTCCTTGGTTTCCTTTGTGGACAACTGTTGGAAGCCCTTCCACGTTGGGCATGCCTCCCCTTAATTTCCTTGGTTATCCTCTCAAACCAAGTTGGAAGGAGATTCCTTTGCCTGGGATAGAGTAGCAAGTCAGTCTCCCTCATTGCATATCTGTTCCAATGTTTGAACTGCCACTAAAGTTGTTGAGATGCAAATACCCCCCCCCCCAAAAAAAAAATATTTTGCCAAATTATTGTTGGTGCAGCCACTCCAGTAGGGCTGACCTAACCCTGCAAACAGACCCTCTGGACCACATCAAACAGGTGGACCCCATTATCCATGTATATGTTCTTGTTTGTGTAAACAATGCCACCAAACTGTTCAAGGATGAGACCCACCACTCATCTCACCTTTCTCCTTGCCAAGTCAACTTGTCTGGGCTGCATCACCCTCTACCACATGCATCACCCTCTACCACCCTCTAGTAAATCTGATCATACCAAAGTGGTGTGAGGCAGCTAGAGCCACAGAATGACTTAATCCTCCTCAATTTACAAAATCAAGTATAGGTTTATGCTTGGAGATCATTCTCACTGAGCTGGAGCACGAGATACTCCAGATGTAGATAATATTGCAGGCACATGTTTACGGTGGGCATTAGTGACTCACAGTCCATCCTCTAGTGTCCAAACCACCTAAGGTGTACTCAGTCCCACAGTGTGACATATTAAATTTACCCCCCTGTGCCTAAACCATCTGCCAGGGGAGGAAGAAGCCAGGGCAGGTTGAGGCCTTTGTCGTCCATCCCCCTGAGCCCACACCAACATATTATATTGTAATGTAATGTATTTTTTGTAAGCCACCCTGAGTCGCCACGGTGAGTGGGTGGCAATATAAATTTGAACTAATAAGTAAATAATAAATAAATCCCTGATAACCCAATGACTCTTACATCTCTTCATATTCCTTGTCCTGTTCAGGAGGAATACCCAGAGGATACTTAGAGGCTAAGTCTCTTGTACAGATGAATGTCAGGTTCATGCTGAAAAAGGTACCATCATTTCCTAAATCAAAGAGCACCACATGGGATATTCAAAGCAATCATGATGTAATACTTGGTACATGGCTGATCACTATTGGCTGTTTGTTTCCACAGTGGCATGTATGAAGCCCATAGAAGTTGATGCACCATCCTGAAAGAATGAGTCTCAAACTCCATGCCCTGAAGCCCTAAACTGGATAGTACTGATGCCATGCCTGACCACAGGCTCTTACCCATGAGTTACTGGGAAATCATATTTAGTGATGTTTTAATACACATTATTTTCCTTTTGTGATTTAGCTATGTTCCCACAGAAAGGAGAAAGAGCTCAAGTTAAACTACCAGTTCTCTATAATTCAGCCTCAATTATCCCAGACAAGGTAAGTGCAGTTCTGTAAAGAAGCAGAAATGGAACCATAGTAATTTACCTTCAAGTTGCTTATACAGTGGTACCTCGCTAAAGGGCATAATATGTTTCACAGGATTGCCCTTTAGGTGAGTTTGCTCTTTAAGTGAAACACCATTGTAATTGACCAATTGTGAATTCTGATGAGGGGTGGTATTGTGAAGCCCAATTTAATTGTTAAGCGAGTTTTTGGTTGGTTTTAGTTGTTAAGCGAGGCAACCATTAAGAGAAAATTCTGATCTTTAAATGAATTAGTCTCTAAGCGAAGCACTCTTTATGTGAGGTTTTACTGTAGTTACTTGATTAGGCTTTCACTCCACACTTTCCAAGAAAACAATGATCATGGCAACAGGCCCTATCAGTCCCTGGAGAATAGATGGGGAAGAAGTAGGAGCAGTGACAGATTTTACTTTCTTAGGATCCAAGATAACTGCAGATGGAGATTGCAGCCATGAAATTAAAAAAGTGACTGATGCTTGGGAGACAGGCTATGAGAAACCTGGGGAACATAGTTAAAAGTAGAGACATCACCTTGCAAACAAAAATTCACATGGTCAAAGCAATCGTATTCCCGGTGGTAATGTATGGTTGTGAGAGCTGGACCATTAGGAAAGCTGAGTGCAGAAGAATAGATGCCTTTGAAATGTGGTGTTGGAGGAGAGTTTTGAGAGTCCCCTGGACAGCGAGGAGAACAAATAAGTTGATCCTAAAAGAAATCAACCTTGACTGCACCTTAGAAGGTCAAATAGTAAATATGAAGCTAAAGTACTTTGGACATCAAAAGAGAAGAGGGAATTCACTTGAGAAAGCCTAGATCCTGGGAAAGGTGGAGGGCAAAAGAAGAAGGAGGCAGCCAAAAATGAGGTGGTTAGATAGTATTGCAGACGTAGTGAACACAAAGCTGGTATGTTGAGGAGGATGGTGGAAGACAGAGGTGCCTGGAGGGCAGTGGTCCATAGGGTCACAAAGAGTCGGAATTGACTGTGCAACTGAATAACAACAAAAAGCTTCTATGGTCAACACTGAGTGCTTAGTATACATCCAGCTTTACTTGCCACAGTGAGCTTCCCTTCTCTGTGTATAACTGAACCATCATTATTACATTTGTTGAATAACAAGACCTCACTTGCACCACAATCAGTGTGGTCACCAGCCATGGGAGCTGTGTGGACTCTATAAGGAGAGGGGCCTCAAAAGGAAAATACTCATATTCTGAATGGAACTTGTGAAACAATCTTGTAATCTCATTACGTAGCACAAACATTCTACCAGCTCCCACAATTCTACCTGCTACTTTCTGCACTTTAAGATGGCACCCAACACATTATCATTGTGTCATAACAGTAATTCGTAGCTTCATAGCATCATCCACAAATTATCAACACATTAAACACCATGCTTCCTTTTACTAAGAATCCTATTGAATCAAAGAGACTTGAACTTTAGTCTCTGAAGGAACATCAAATCTTGAGGTGTCAAGCCATGGAACAACAAAGGGGACAAATAGGTTTCAGAAAAGAAAGGTTTTCATTATGCTTCTAAAGGTATAATCAAAATTGAAAGGTGATATTTGAAAAGTTTATTTTAAAAGTATTTGCTGTGGTTTCTTTTGATGGGTAGTTACAGGTGCAGTAAGCCCACTGGCACAAGCCCATTCCCTTTTTGTTTTGCATATATAAATGACTCAAGTGTTTGCAAAATCTGGGTATGATCTGATCGACCACAGCATCCTGTGGTATGATAAAGATCAAAATTTACTTATCCAGTGCCTTTTGCATAGAATATAAAATATTTTAATTAATTAGAAGAAATACATTGATCTGCTAAAGCAATCTGTACCTGAGCTTCATACTACCAAAGCTCCATTATGGATGGATTCAGCATTTATTAAATTAATGCTTTAGAAAAAATAATCTTCCAAGCCTTGCTTTAACACTTGCCAAATGTTCTCAGTGGTTGGAATCAGCACACATAAATGTAACATGAATCAAAAATAGACCAAATTGCTAATCAAGCCCATTTAATTGTTTGCAACAATTGTCATTCAGCTTGTAAAACTGGTGCGATAACCTAGGTGTTCCTAGCAAATGATCACACTGAACTGAAAGCATAAAAGGGAGACCTGCTACCTAAATAATCCCCTTCTCCTTGAGGCTCCATTCACAGCCTTCAAATTGGGAGACTAATTCACTAGCTACTTTGTGAGGGCCAGGGTGAAATGAATGGAGATGCTGATATTGCCATTATAGCTTCTCGTATGCATATTTAAAAGCTGTGCATGAAAGATTTTCAAATGGTTTTCCCCATAGCTACAATACACCCAGTGGCTATGTGAATCATATGTTAATAATACAGATATCCTATTCACAGTAAGAGTGACAGAGGGGGAAAAAAACAAAAACTCTTAAGTGATCTAAAACCAGATAGAAAGCTTACACAGAAATGCAAAAAGTAAAGTGGACAAGGTCTGTAATTGCAAAACTTTTCTTTATAAGCAGTCCCCCTTTTCCTTTTAATTTCATGGATGGTTGGAATTCTCTATCTGAAAATATATCCAGCCCGCCATGAAATTTACTTGTCTATAAAATGTCTGCTCCTGTTAACTTGAACAAATAGGTCTTCAGAAGGTTTGGTTACATATAATTAAACAAAAGTAATGTAGGTGCAATGGATATCACAAAGTCTGACCTCTGAGAAGATGGCTGTCCTAAATGTGCAACTGGGTGACTTCTACTTCTCTCATGGTTTAATGATCATTTTTCACTTGTGTCTTTATAAAAACAGGACAGAGACTTGAATCCCCCAGGCTGGTTCTAAACATCAAATCCCCAGTAAATCTGGATAGGGGGGAGCATTTAATTTGTAAAAAGTGAGGCAGATACATCTATGACTGACAAAGGGCACACATTAGACAATATCAATGGTTTTTAGCTGTTGATCCTACATGGGGCAGATTTTAAGTCTGTGCATTTCTGTCCAACAAGCTATCATTCTCTCAGACCCATTTGAGAACAGTGTGACACAAAGAAAACTGAGGAAATTGTAAGTATAAATAATTGACAATTTCAGTCCCCAGGACAATCCAGCAACATAGGCAGTGTTGTGGAGCACATTTTTTTGTACATAGCAGGGATAGATGGACAGGATTTTCATTTTCTAGAAATAAATACCTTCATAAAATTAATTATTAACAGTGAATTGATGTGACTGTTTTCTGGCTGGGAATCTGTCACTCTATCAAGGCTGATTGTCAACAGTGGAGAGATGCAGTGCTACTCAGGCTGAAGAGTTTTAGAGACCTAACTGATTTATACCAGGTACTCTAAAATAATTTCAGAGTGATTATTGGATTTCTTTTTGTAACATTTAAGCTACTGAGTAATCAAATCAAATCATTATTATGGCCCAAGACCAGCACAGAGCTACTGAGTTAAACCCAGTTCTAGTTCCAGTTGGACACATTTGAAAGACTTTGGATTAAAGACTGCTTCCATTGCCTTTATATACAGTTCTTTCCAGAGATGGGGAGTGATGCCCCGGCCGTGCAGCTGGTCGCTTTCGCCACCCTGGCTGCTCGGGCAGCCACGGACATCTCCGCCCTCCCTCGGACTCAAAACACCTGTCCAGGGAGATAGAAAAGGGCCACCGGCAGGAGCCGTGGCCAAAGACGGTGCCCCGGCCGTGAGAGTGGCTGCTTTCATTGCCCCGGCTGCACGAGCAGCAAAGGACGCCTTCTCCACTGCTCAAACTTTTGTGTTTTCCCCTTCTTGACACCCTTGTTTTGTTATTTTCTAGTTCTATATTTTATAAGTAAGATGCCCTGAGTTGCCATGATGTGGTGAGTGGGCGGCTATATCAATATGAATTATAAATAAATATAAATAAGTTTCCTGTGTCATCTGACAAAATAATATACCTCAGTTTGGGTGCTATACACCTGGATACAAGTGGTCAAGAGGGCTGCCATTTTATGCTTCATCTCTGATAGCCATGACTGTGACTGAACAGGTAGGCTGGTTTACATTTACTCACCTATTCTGACTGACTGTCCCTGCTTTATTGTTTCACTACAGTGAACAACTTCAGTTCTCTGTTGTATCTGGACAGGAATTGAGCAGGCAGGAAATGTTAAGACTCCCAGTCATGGTCTAGATTTATTCCCTGTTGAAAGTTGGCATAGGAGAATTATGAGGCCCTGATGAAGGACAGTGTTACTCTAGAATAGGAAAGAAAGAACATTGTTTAATGTTTGCGTGTATAAATGTGAACTTATCTAACATACAGCTTAAAATGCACTGAAAGGCAATTATCTGTCAATATTTGTGTTCTTGCAATGCAGCCTTCTAATCAAGGTAGGCATACAAAGGGACGGTGCACATCATAATGTAGAAAACATGAGAAGAAAAGTATTTATAAACAAAAAGGCGTACATCTGAGAAAATGTACAAATATTTGTGTTGATTTTGATAAGAAAACTGAATATGGAAATAGAACAAAAAAGCTTTCAAAAATGAGAAAACAAAATGCCCATTTGTACTTTGTTTTATAATTTGGTTATCCATGGAGGAACCTGTGATTCAAACATAATTTTATTTTCTCTGGTGTATGTAAAAATAAAAAGTGACTCCTCTTGATTCTTACTCTTGGACCAATCCAAAATCAAACTAAACCAACAATGTAGTAGCCAAAAACCTCCAAACCCAAACAAAGTGAACAGATATACATTTTTATATTGTACAGTAGGTGTACAGAAGGTTGCCCTTGCTCGAAAGCCAGTCATACCCGACTCTATGGTTTGGTGCTCATCTCTCTTTATAGCTGAAGAGCCAGTGCTGTCTGCATTTGCAGGTGTCTCCATGGTCACGTGGAAGGCATGGTGAGACACTGTAGTGCACAGAATGCTGTTAACCTTCCCACTGAAGTGGTCCCTATTTATCTACTTGCAATTTCTTGCATTCAAACTGCATGTTTGGCAAGAGCTGGAATAGAGACAGGAGTTCACTCCATCATGCAGCACTCAGGTATCTAACTGCTGACCTGCCGACCTTCCAGTCATCAAGTTCAGCATCTTAACCATTGCAGTCTCTGTACAGAAGGCAAATATCCTGAGACTTCCTGCAATTACCATCCTATTGTAGACTGAGTAAAGCAAGCCTACTGAAGAATATCTGCCAATGAAATGAGCAAATCATAAGGTTGCCTCTGTCAACAGAATAACCAGTAGCGCAGTGTGGGATTCAGCCACCCGGGGTGTAAACCAAATTTACACACACACCCGGGCGGGGCCTAGGATGCTCATATACCCAAAAAGTTCCACCCGGGGGGCGCCCCCCATGCTACTGAGAATAATGAAAGCTTGATTTATTAGCGAAGGGGTAAATGATATCCTGTATAAAAAGACTGAAAAAATGAATCTACTTCTCAGTACATTTAGAAGATTCATACTAGCAGGGCCAGGAAAGGTAACAAAAGTAGGATTAAGGAGGTATACTTGTAGTATTGATTATATATTGGGCTTGTATAGGAGATAGAGCAGTATTACTTTAGGAAGGTTGCAGAAGTATTTCCTATTGCACAGTAATGGGACTGAAGTGTGACAGGTAATACTTATGCCACCTTCACAACTTGCAGCAATTTTCTTCTGAACTTGATGTGGATGGTGTTACATATATACAAAAAAATTTTTTACCATTGTTTTGTGCATCTAAAAGAAGAATTGTACAGAAGCATATTGAATGCTTTTACAGTTATAAGATGATTCTGTCTATGGCAGTGACTCCCAATGTTGGGCCCATGCCCCACAGGGGGACTTCAATTCCCAGAAGCCTAAGTCAGTCCATTGGCATGTCCCTAATGACACTCTGTAACAGGATGGGTGATGTAAGCTTTACAACATCCACCCTGCTACCGAGTGCTAAGCAAAGGAGACAAGTATTGAAGCAGTAATGGTGGAAGCAGTGGTTGGAATGAGGGTGTGGACTGGATGATTTGGTGCCATGGGCCAAATCCAGTCCACAAGCTGTAGGTTGAGAATCTCTGATGTAGATAATGGAAATAACCATTAGTGACCTACATTTCAAGAATGGAATAGCACCTATGTTTATGTTTTCAAAATATTCATAGATTAATATTAGTCATTCTTTCTACATACATCTCTCTAAAGAACTTCTCAATAGTGAGTGTCTCATTCATGCTGAAAATGAATGCAAACACTTCTTACTGCACTTCTAAGATCTTCCCGATGTGTGCAGAAATGACATCCCAGACTGAGTGTCCTGCTTTATTTAGTTCATTTTCTCATATTGTTCTGCTGAAGAAACTTTCAAAGTTTGCCAAACGTCATGCCCTTTTTAATGAAATCTGCACAGGAACTCCCCCCGCCCCTTGCTTCCAGGTGTATCCTTTGCAGGAAATATCCCATTCAGTATATGAATTATAATAATCTTATAGAGTTCAGCATGACCCTGAAACTTCCAAGAAATCCTGTGAGATTTCCCTCAGGTTTATCTGGAGTAACAATATATTGTAAAGTGAGATACTGTTTATATATTGTAAAGTGATCTCACTGCACAGAGCAAAGAGTAGTAAATAGTTTTCTTGCTTTATTTCCAAAAGGAAGAGGCGGAGATGTTCACATCCTCGCAGATGAGGCTGGCTTTCTCCATGGGTTGATATAGGTTGCTGAGAGGCTATCAACCACCACCAGATTTCTCACCATTAGTTGGATAATATGATAACAATTACATTGTTAAAATTAAAGTTTCTGAAAGTTGTGCAAAATGTCTCAAAGCAACACAAGTTCCATTTATCTTTGTGAAGCAAAGAATGCAGACAGACAGACATGAAGTGAGTGCAAACGCAGGAGGCCTGGCTAGTTGCTCAGAGGAAGAGAGGAGGTTTTTTGTTATTGTTGCTGCTGGCATTTTGTTTAATGTATGGGTGTTATTTTTGCTTTCTTGATATTTATAATTTTATTCAATTTGTCATTGTCATTGTCATTGTCATTGTAGGCAGTGTCAGCATCGTTGTTGTTCTATGCTTTCCAGATAGGAAAGCTACCCCAGATGGGTAGAATATAAATAAATAAACAAAGAGAGAGAGGGAGCATTCAAAGTTTTCCATTTCTAAAACAGCAGCAGCTAACATAATATAGCTCTGCAGCCTACATACTTCACACAGTTCCTACAATGTTGGCAATTTGTGCAAAAATCCTTTGTGCAAATTTAACAATGCTTGTAGAGAGTGACAGAAAATACCTCCCTTTCTCTGTAGGAAGAGGGGGGGGGAGCGATTTCTGGTGCTAATGTGAGAGAAGCATCTCTGCCCTTTCTCAACTGTACAGAATTTGTATTAATTTGTGAAACTGCACACCAGAGAGAGACACCCTCACCTGTCACTACCACTTTTTGCATACAGTAGAGGGAGAAGGCTTGAGAAAATAGTTGGAGAGGATAAATGGGAAAGTAACTTTTCTTTAGCGCACCATTTGTTTCTGTTTTGGATTATAGCCAAGCCAATCAGATTGCCTTTGGGGTTATTTCAACTCAGGCTGTTGAACACACACAGTTTCTCTGATTTCACCAGTAGAATTGCTGTTTTTCAGCTTTAAAATCAGATTTCTTGTGTTTTGAAACTAGCTGTTGCTTCCTTGCAGAAGAAAAGAAATGTTTCTGTGTTATTAATAACCCCGTTGCTCGTTGAGGATTCTCCCTAATCTCTCATTGGGCCTTCCTTTCCATCTCTCTCAACTTTGTTACATGTGATCACAATTTAGAGGTAACAGAATGCTGTAGGTTGTTGTTGTTGAGATACAGTATGTGTTTTTGTTCTGTCCCAGCTTCTCAACCTGAGTATAGTGACAGAGGATGAGGGAAGAATGACAAACTGAGACAGAGTTTAAATATAGTGAGTTATCCATCAGAAATAAATATATTTGCACTCTTCAGAGAGAGTGAAAAAGCACTCACTCAGTTTTAAAGGGCATCAAGGAATATGGGGTACTGCACAAATCAGGTGAACGTTTTCAATTGCACTCCTTTTAGTCACTATCTTTTATAGTTAATAGCCTGCTTAAAGTTTTTTTTTTTTGGGGGGGGGGGAGAATCACACAGTCTCAAGTTTGGAACAGTAGGTTCCTGTTATTTTTAAACTTGACCTATGGATAGTTGATAGCACCATTTATGGTTATTGTGTTTTTATAGCAAGTTGGTTTCCTTTGTCCTGCTGACCAAATTATTTTGCAAGCACTTTGATTAGAGGTTATGGACCGGTTGAACTTATTTGTTCTGTTTTGACCTTTCTTCTGCTTTCTCCCTCAACTTTGCTATTTCATCCTGTGGATTATATAATCAGAGTTCACATGCAAACTTCACAATACATTTCTCCACAACCATTTGTAATGCTGGCCTGACTTTCAAAGCTTACACCTGAAAGTTGAGGTAGATTTTCCTATTATTTTATGTTGCTGTCTTCTACTTCACCGGGTGAAGGGGTGATTTAAACCTAAAAGGCACTCAAGGAGGCTGGAAGAATTATTTGGAGATTACATTTGAAATCTAAGCATTTATAGATATTTTTTTTTACAATTGTTCTTTCTAACAAAGGGAAATATTCACATTCTGATAATAAACTGGCCACCCATTGTGATGAAGGTTGGTCTCAGCTGACTTGATTGTTCTTTGAATGTTCTCCTGTGCTCAAAAATTTGACAGGAAAAGGTAGAAAGAATATTAATATTTTCGTGCCCAGAAATACACTATTGTAACCTGTGAAATGTGAAAGGAAATAATTGCTTTGATTTCAGTTCAGAGCTCTGAAAAAGAGTGACAATTAAGTACCCCAACCTGTGTTGTTAATCTCAGGCTCAGGTCCTGGGTTATATGATTAACTAAGTGGTCATCTTGAAGCCTCAAAATTTTTCTTGAGTCTTCTGAAGGACTGAGGAATGCAGTGGACATCACTACTCAAGACTACCTTCATGTAGGTTCCTCTGCTTTCTTCTCACTCGTTTCTGTTGTTAAAAAAAGAGCTCCATATCTGGCACAGAGGAAGAGGAAAGTAAAAGGCATGAATGAGAAATGGCTCTCTGAGTTTCCACTTCATCAGGAAAAGGGGAAACATTCAGGTAATAAATTAGTTTCCCTTGATCAAACATATCTGAATCAATTATTCAAGCTTGAAGTACATGCTTGAACATTTCTGAAAAATAAGTCCACAAGTGCTGCTCTTTTTCTTCAAAAGTGAATTTCTAACAACTGAATGGAAATTCTCATCACTTCTGCTCACCAGCAAATGAAATGTTTTTCATAGGACATATTATTTCAGTCATACTTGCTATATCCAGATGGACCATTTACCACCCAGAGTGCATAGCATCATCATTAGATTTATGCGAGTCCTCTCACTAAAAGCTAACAAATCACTCTGTACCTCTGTACCTGATGTACTGTATATAAATTGATGTCATGAAGCCTCACTCCCATGTCTGATAAAGTGGACTTGATTCACGAAAGCTCACATTGAAATATAAGTTATTCTTTAAAGTACTACAGCATTTTTGTTTTGTTTTGTTTATTCTCCGATATTCTCTCAGCGATGGGGTGGTGATACAAATCTTAGAAATAAATAAATAAATAGCAGCAATAATAATAATAATAATAATAATAATAATAATAATAATAATAATAATAATAATAATAATAATAATAATAATAATAATAATAATAATAATAATAATAATAATAATAATGCCTTAATCACAGACTAACATGGCTACTATTATATTTAAAAAAAATCAACTATAACAATTAAATTGTTGTAAACTTACAGGTTTGCAATTCAGATGCATTGGCCAGAATTCCCTTGATGGGACATACAGTATTGTGCAAGAAGGCTTAGGCCATCACTACCTGGTTTGGGGGGAAATCCATGAGTGATGGGGAAAGTGTAAATCATCCCCTGAATGACCTAGTCCAGTGATGGTGACCCTTGGGACTCCAGATGTTCTTGGACTTCAATTACCAGAAGCCCAAGTCAACACTCCTCCTGATCAAATTTCTGGGAATTGAAGTTCAAGAACACCTGGACAGACCAAAGTTGGAGAGCATCTTCTGCTGTCTATCCTATCACCAAGTTTGGTAATATTTTGACATAGGGTGTCTGCATTATGAACCACCACCACCCCCGGCAAATCACTCATCCAATTTTCCACAAACCAGCTGGCAGTGGCCTAAGATTTTTGCATAGTACTGTATCTTGGTTGTACAATAGGATGCACAACAAGGTATACAGAAGAGGGAAGACCTGGCTCCTTGTCAATTAACTCTCAACAGCCACAGCAAGTTATACAACTTACATGAACACCAATAGGATTCTGGCCACTATTTCTTAATATATGTAGACAACTTTGAACTGCCGATATTTTCAGTAAAAAGAAATAGCTTTGTTCAGAGACTAATAATGGCATTAAATATCATGGCTAACATTTTCCACACTCATCTATACAGAGACCACTTCTAACAAAGTTATAAAGGAACTCCAGATACTTCAATTACAATTGGATAAAGAAATGGAAGAGTAAAAAGTAAGGCACAATACAAAATGAGTCACAACCTGAGGGGAAACACAAGGACAATGGATTTGGAAATGCAATATCAGAAAGCAGAAAAGACGGGAGTATAGGCTTACAGAAAATTGAAGAAGTAAAAGTCATCCATATAAGATATGTCGATCTTATTTGCTCTTTGACAGCCTGTTTCTTTAGACTGCTCCCTAGTCTCCCAAATGATAAATTTATTTTGGTGGTGCTGTTATCAAACCAAAGCCATCAAAACTGATGATTTTTGTTTTTATTTTCTCCATATATAATTAGAACAGCTGGAGAAGAATGGCTACACATCATCCTTGAAGTGGTACTTCAGTTGTCACAAAGCTACCCAGGAGGGTATGTAAATTGTATAGGCATTATGAATTATTAGTCTCCAAGCACCAATGAAATGTATAGTGCTGCAGCAACAAAATGCACAAGTCAGAGAAAGTTAAGCAAACTGAAGTAACAGTGATATCAGTAGAACTTCTCACAGTCTAGAGACTCAGCTCTATTGATTAAGTGACATTTTTGTGCCCTGCACCCAAACAGTTAATCAGTATCTGAAACACAGAGGAGTGAACTTTGTAAAGGTAAAAGGAAAGGTCTCCCTTGCTCAAAAGCCATTCATATCTGACTCTAGGGTACAGTGCTCACCTCCATTTACAGCCAAAGAATCAGCATACAGAACACTGTTACATTTCCACCAAAATGGTACCTACTCATCTACTTGTGATTTCTAGCTTTTGAACTGATAGTTTGACAAGAGCTGGAACAGAGATGGGAGCTCACTGTTTCATGCAACATTTGGGTCTTTATCTGCTGACCTCCCAACCTTCCAGTCATCAAGTTAAGCATCTGAGCCACTAAGCCACCAGTCCCATGTATATTGTACATTGTCATCTGAGGAATGTGCAAAACCAGAGTGAAACAGGGGCATCTGTTTTGATTTTTAGAATGACTGAAGTGCAGAATATTGTCTGGCCAGGTTACCCTGCTATGGTAATAGAGTAGACCATACTGCCAGTGATTCAACACTGATTGCCAGGTGATGGATAACTAACCTGACAACCCTGAGCAACAACAGCCTTGAGTGACAAACTCCATAGGGGAGGGTGGTGGTCCCTAAGTGGATTAAATCCCACTTGAATCCATCTTGATGGAAGGAAGAAGCTTCATTAATACTGGTCTGGGACTGCTGAGGACCTTTTGTGCCAAAAGGGCTCAGGACCAAAAAGTGACTTGTGGAAATGGATCTGTAGTACAGATGTCACACAGTGATGCAGAATGAAAATGGAAGATCACTGTGTTATATTCTCAGGAGAATCTTCATGGCTGATCACCTTGATGATAGCCAACATTAGAAATCAGATACAGCACAAGATGAAAAAGAACTGCAAAAGTGCATTACTGCCTGAAATGTGAGCACAGTCTTAATTTAAGGTCAATCACATTCCCACCAATGATGGAATTGAGCATGAGACTTTCTTATATCTTGGGTATCAACCTGCAGATGATCTGAATTGGATATGGCACTTGAAGTAGATGAAGAAAAATAAGGAGAAAAAGAAAAGAAGCTACTCTTTGCTTCCAGTGCAGAGCAACAGCACAACAAATCCTTTATGAGCTATTCAATATTTATAGAGCTTAAAAAATGGCAGCAAATTGAGGAACAGGAGAACTCAATAGTAATACAGAAGTTTGAGCTGATGGGCACCAAAGGAAAATGCAAGTGCCTCCAAAATCTCTCAATAAAGCTGGAGATCTCTCCAGGTATTCAAACCCACTGAGGCATTAGAAGAGAATGAGGTTACTTTGAAGCTACTTCATCAACAATTTTGTAGAGCTGTAGGGTGGAAGACTTTTGTCATTATTTAGATAGGCTTTGGGATCCTGAATGTTCTTTTTTTTCCTTTGTGTCTCCCCCCCATCCCCAATACAGACATAATGTACTAAACTGTAGTGAAATGATGATAAACGACACTGGTCAACACAATTTTTCTGGCATGAGGTACTCTAACGATTCTAAGGTAATTTTGAGGCGCTGATTCCAAATCTGGCATCCGTTTTTTTTGTCCCCAGCAGATCAGGTTTTTGAGATCTCAAATATTGCAATATACCTACGAACAGCAAATTTATCATCATCTTCGTTGAGCTAAACAGACATACAGACCTAATAAAATAACATCAAATCTGCAATACTTTATTGAACAAACATATAATTATGAAGTGAAGCACAAAGTTGAGAGTGAAAGCATATTAACATGTAAGAATTGAAACGTTAAGATATGAAAATATGTACAAATGGGTAAATTGACAATATCGACCTTACATCGCCATGAACGACCTTTTCTTGGATGCTCTGCGACGTTCAACGTGTGTAATGTCTCTCATCAAGGACCAACAGTAATCTGCCATCATGTTGGTGTTCCATCGGCCTTGGTAACATTCTTCCATTATTTTAATGTCTTGATGAAAACGTTTGCCATGCTCTTCGCTCACGTCACCCAAGTTCTCTGGAAAGTTGGCCAAGTGACTATGTAAATAGTGAATCTTGCTGCTCATTCTACATCCAAGTGCTTGGAAACTAAAGAGCAGCTCCTCCACAATCTCTCAATAGTTGTCTGCTTTCTTGTTGCCAAGGAAATTCCGAACAACATTAGTGAATGCATTCCAAGCTCTAGCTTCTGCTGCCGTCATTGCTGGAAGAAAGTGTGGATCTCTGATTAGAGTTCTAATTTGAGGGCCATCAAATATTCCTGCCTTTTTCTTCTCCATGCTGAGACCTGGAAAGGTTGTACATATATAGCTGAAGCAGTTTCCAGTGTGATTCAGGGCTTTGATGAATTGCTTCATTAACCCAAGTTTTATGTGCAGTTGAGGTAATACAATTTTATTCCTATCAACCAGAGGCTCATTTGTAATGTTCTTGTCACCAGGCATCAAACTGATTCTTGGTGGCCAGGTCTTTTCCACCCAGTGTTTCAACCCAGTGTTTTACTGTAGCCCTACTGTCCCAATAGCAAAGGAAACAAGGGTAATCCAATCTATCCAGAATTGTCTTCATATTGGCATACTCTTCTTTCATTTGTACGGAGTGTCCTATTGGGATTGAACCAAATATATTTCCGTTGTGCAATAACACACATTTTAAATTCCTTTTACTACTGTCGATAAAAAGTCTCCATTCACTGGAATCATATGTGGGCAGTCCTATATGGAGAAGAAGCCCTTTAACATCATTACAATAAACAAGTGGACCATCAGATTGGAAGTACTTTCGCAGTGCTGCTTCTCTGTTACAATAAAAGGAGACACTAGTGCCAGGTGTGAGTACTCCTTTCTCTTTCCGCCTGGAAGCCAACAATTCTGCAGACTGCTTTGGCAAATACAAATCTCTTACCAGATCATTCAAGTCAGGTTGACTAAACAGAGTAACAGAATCTGCATCAGATGGCATATAGGTTGGAGCATCATTATCCTCATCATGTGTAGTAGAACCGAATAAACTGTGGGATTCAACATCAATCTCTGGTAGCTCTATATATACAGGCACAGGTATTTCCTCACAGTGTCCAACTGGTCATTCAGCAGATGGGATATTAGGGTATTGTATGTGGTGTCTGTTCTTTTTATTGAAACCTTTGACATTGACAAGGCAAAAGTAGCAGTCATCCACATGGTTCCTTAGTTCTCTTCAAACCATTGGCACACCAAACTTCAGCTTAGAATTCATTCCTTTAGACCACAACCACAATGTTTTGATACAGGTTTTGCACACTGTATGAGGAGCCCAACGTTTGTCTTGGTCTCCCAGTGGTACTTTAAAGTCGGCAAGATATACCCTCTTGACAAAGGTAGTGATGTTGCGCCTTTGATCCCGCAAGGTGAAACTGCCACAGATGTAACAGAAGATATCTGTGTCATTACAGCATTTCCTTCTTTCCGATGTTGTGTCCATTGTTATATCACAAACTGCACTAAAATATATATACATAAATAAGGTTATCTACATAGCATCACATTATAATCACTAATTTTATCACTATAATTCTATAACTAACTCGCACCAACATGCAGTCAGGAATGACAGTTGGGTTGGTGAATAGCATAAAAATGTGATGTGATAGAGCAAATCTGAGATCATATTTGTAATCAGCAGCCTGAAATTAGTATAAAACAACTGCAAAAGCTTATGCCAGGGATTTTTTTTGTATAGCTGTCTTATGTAGTTGTGTTTGTGGAAGGATGATTCTCATTTGCTCTTCGAGTGACAATGTCACATAGCATATTAGGGTTTGTTCCCCAACACCACCATTTTCCTTTTCTCTTTATTGGTTTTATTTGGTTTTATTGGTTTTGCAGACACTGTCTACTGGTTATAGGGTGACTAGGTTAGCCAGTCTTCCCTACCAGCCTTTTCAATCTACTTGGCTCTCCCCCGCCCCCTTCATTTTTCATCTCCTTTTTACTTAGGGACAGTGGTGGCTCAAGTGGTTAAGACACTGAACTTGAAGACTGGAAGGTTGGAGTTTGATACCTGAGTACTGCATGATGGAGTGAGCTCCTGTCTCTGTCCCAGCTACTGCCAACCTAGCAGTTCAAAGAAATTGCAAGTAGATAAATAGGGACCACTTTGGTGGGAAGGCAAACAACATTCTGTACATTTGGGTGCTGAGGCATCCCTGCCACATGTCCATGGAAATGTCTGCAGATGCAGACTGAATTGGCTCTTTGGCTATAAACAGAGATGAGCACTGAACCCTATGACTGGCTTTTGAGCAAGGGCGACCATTTACTTTAGTTTTTACATATTGTTTTGGTGATGCAAAAAGGAGCATAATGTGTTTATGCCAGCTGTGGATGCATTTATGGAAGCTGTCTGTGCATGCATAGGCATGTTTTACTTCCACTTCTGGTGGGAGGAATCACATGAGCAGCCTGTGGCCCAAAAGGTTTGGGCACCCCTGGAGTTGAGTGTCCTCGAATGCTAGAGCTATACTGACACAGGATCCAGAGACTAGAGTCCTGTGATTACCACCTTTTAAATTAAGGATAATTAATTTCATTTATTAGTGGGTCAACAAGCTTTTCAGCTCAAATTTCAAGATCTGCCATTTGTCTGAAATTGACAATGCTATATGGTTTCTCCCAGGTTCATCAGCTTTTGTGTTTCCTGTCTTCACATAGTTATGTATTGGTTTTTATTGTTTTTAATTAACAAACCTCTAGAAACACAAGGGTAATATCATCAATCAAAGGATGTAGTTAGTCAGAAAGTCTATTAAAAGATAAAGAACAAGTCAATCCCAACTGTATGTCCCTTTTTTTAGGTACAGAGTGGGCCAGTGGGTTTCCATGATGCCTACTGAAATCTACTCAAAAAAAATCAAAAAATCACATCCACCCTTCCCCAGTTCAGTGTGCCTAAATAATACATGAGACATGAACTGAAAATATTGGTGTGAATAATGATCAGTCATTACTCATGCTAATTAAAACACTAGAAATTATATAGTGGGTGGATTTTTTCTAGAAATTAGATGTCCAAAAAGAACACAAAGTTAGCAAGATTCAAAACTCCACACATATGAAGATGTTATAATGCCCTGAAACAGAGGACATAAAATAAGCCACCTTGAAGAGAAGAAATCATTGTGAGTACATGTAGGTGTTTCCAGGGCAACACACTGCAGCCAGCTAATCTTTCCTATCCAGAAGTATTACACTTAAACCTGCTGACGAGCAAAATGACTCATCAGTTCTTATTAGGACTACACATGAAAATTATTTCCATTAATATAGAGGATATTTCTTTATTCCAAAGTGGAACACTGATCTTCACTTTATCATCAGTGGAAAGGTGAAACCTTTTGTGTTCAAGAAATTCACATAGGGTTTGTTTAGTGTTGACCAAATGTTTCTAAGATATGCGTGGTTGCCAGAAAGTCCCACAAATAATACAGAAATGTCATTTTTGTAAGATCAATGGATTATATTGAAGAAGACAGCAGAAAATATTGATAGTCAAACTGATTGCATATGTACTATAAAACTAGTATACCATTCAGCTTTAAGAAACTATCTAATATGGAAAACCAAATACAGTAGAACCCAACATAATGAAATAACTCCATTCCATGGAGCTCTTCGCTATGCAGTTTTTTCGCTATGTGGTTCCCTATGGAAGATGCCCCGCATAACAAAAAAATGTTAATTAACTGGGGTATCACTATTGCATAACAAACACTTTGTTGTGTGAATTTTTCACTATACGATGTGTTCGTTATGTGAGGTACCACTGTATTCACTTTCTTATTAATAATTCCAACAGCCATTGCAACATTTGGGCATATGAACAAGAAAACAAAAATGGCAAAACTGTTATAAAATGGTTAGAATCCCATTCAATGTGGCCTATACATTATCCTAAACTACCCAGTTCATTTATCAGTAGCAGATGGCAGAGAGACTACAATACAGATCTATTTTCCCCTAGTGAGCCTCTATAGCTCAACAGTGCATCTAATGATCTAATCTGAAACACTCAGCAGAGACCCACTGCATGTCAGATCTTCTCAGCCATCCAACCTCAATCGATACTATTCTGTAGGAGGTATAATTTCAAAAAAGACAAGTGGGAAAAGTTTGCAACAATACCAGACTCAGCTGTTCTACTTCAAAGCTGGAGATTCTTTCTTGAATTTCAAGGGAGGCACAGTCACTGGAGAAATCAAAGGAATGGTCTCCCATAGGGTAGCATCCTGGCAGCATTACTTTTTATCATTTGTACAGATGATCAACTGACACTCATAAACTCCAGAAATTTCATCTATGCTGACTATCTTGCCTTAAGAGTCTCGTGGAAACTTTTGAGTCAATGAGCACAAGCTAACATCTCCATTAGAAGATCTTTCCCTTATGTTACAACAATAACCAGGTGAAACTAAGCCCCTTGATAATACAGGTACTGTATATGCCTTTCACTTAAAGAAGAGAGGAGTAGAGAAGAAATTCTGAGTTACCTGAGAAGGCAAATTATTGGAATAATGTAATATTCTAAAGTATTAAATAATCACTCTGGATCAAACCCTTCATCATCCTCTTCTTATTCTTCTACTGTATCCAAATATGAATACAGTTGTACCTTGGTTAAAGAGCATAATGTGTTCCACAGGATTGCTTTTTAAGCTAGTTTGCTCTTTAAGTGAAACACCATTGTAAGTGACCAATTGTGGGGGGACTGCGAACCCCAATTTATTTGTTAAGTGAGTTTTTGGTTGGTTTTATTTCTTAAGTGAAGTGAACATTCAGAGAAAATTCTGCTCTTTAAGCAAGTTATTCTTTAAGCAAGGTGCTCTTTATGCGAGGTTTGACTGTATAGGCAATCATCATGGAGATCAGTCAAGAAGATTGTCCTGAGAATATAATGCAGTTCATCAAAGCCTGACCCCTACCACTGATCCAGTTCTGTGAGTCACTTTCTGGTCCTGAGCCATTTTCACACAAAGTCCTCATCAGACTCAGGCCATTATTGATGAAGCAACTGCCCTCCATCAAGATGGATTCAAGTGAGATTTATTCCACTTGGGGGCCATCACCCTTCCCTGTGGACTTTGGCATCCGAGGCTGTTGGTCCTCAGGGTTGGCAGGTTTGTTAACCACCACTTGACTTTTTGGTGTCACCATAGCAGGAAAACCTGGCCAGATGGATTGAACCTTGACTTAAAAAGAAATATCTATTGCATCCAGAAACAACATGATGAGGAAACTGGCTGATTCAGACTTGGATTAATACCAACAAATAATAAGAACACTTTTGTTCCTGTACTAGAAGAATAGGATAGTGCCATTAAGTATAATCAGCACATAGCATACAAGGGGGCATAGCTCTTAATGAATTATGCAGGAATGTTAGTGGATGCCTGAAACCTACTCCTATTGAAAAATTGACATTTGGTTGGTATTGCCCCTCCAGAGGTTAAGAAGTGCTAGCAAATAACAAACAAAGAAAGGTAATATACTCCATGATAAAGTATCCACTTCAAGGACATCAATCCCCTAGATGAAGGCTAAACGTTTTCTGCAAATCTCTGAAGCTCTCTCTATGTATGAAACTAGAACAGCCTGGGCTAAACCCACGGAGAGCAAAAACAAAACAAAAAACCAAACACCTTGCTGAATTGATGAATGCCAGAAGGTGTTTCCCACCAAGGCAAGATTCTAGCTAGATCATCTGGAAATCATTGAAAAAAATGGGAAGCAAAGTAGGAAGATCAAAGAACAATCAAGTAAAACAGGGTTACTTGGATAGAAGATAGATTTTCTGTGGATTAGGAGAAATCCAATCAATGCAGCATTTATGTGTATGCAATTTATGACTTACTACATGTCAAAAGAAAGTCTAGTAAACAGCTGAAATAACACTATTGAAGTAGCCTGTTTCTGGTCACAAATATTCTAATATCATTGTAACCTTTTATCTTGTTTTGAAATGTATACATCAGATCCATCCATAATATTAAATCATACAACACTCTGATAGACATAAATAAATAAAAATGCCTTGAGAAGTTGAACCTTGGGATTTCACAGGCAAATGTGTTTATTAAAAATTCTTCAACCATATCTACCTGACTTCAGTATTCAGTTAATTGACAAACCGGTTCAGAGCGAATCTGAATTGGAAATTTACTAGCTTCATGAAAAGGCAGTGACAGATTTCCTGCAATTGAAACCTGTTTGCAAAGGACCTATAAAGAACTACAGTTGTACCTTGCTTAAAGAGCATAATGCGTTCCACAGGATTGCTCTTTAAGCAAGTTTGCTCTTTAAGTGAAACACCATTGTAAGTTTCTCTTTAAGTGAGGTGCTCTTTATGCGAGGTTTGACTGTACTTTGTTAGCTGCCTGGTTTGTCAAGAGAGGGATGCGCTCCCTAGCTCTCACCTATTGCAAAGCACTTCCTGAGTTTCAAAGTTCCACTGGAAAGGAAAGCAACCTTTAACTAAAAGATGAAGTGATCCTGCCACCACCACCACCCCCAATCCAATTTATATTGTCATCTCCTTGCACCTGCTCCTAAAACTGAACCAGTATTTCTAACGAGCTTGTTTTTGTGCCAATAGATGTGATATTTAAAAGCCTAACTCCAAGACCATATAATAGCCACAGTTAAAGAGGGAAGAGTCATATCTATGAAAATACTGTTTCATCCTTTTTAGTTCTGTCCTAATTTTGCTCATTCAGGCCAGCTAGTCACATAATAAAAGTCTATGCCTTTCCATTCCTTACTATTTTAGACTGTAATCACTTTGGGGCAGTGGTGGGATGTCAAAAATTTTACTACCCCACCGTGATGTCATCACAGTGTGGGTGGAGCTAACATCATGATGTCATGGACGGAGCCAACGTCATGATGTTGTGGGCTGGGCCAAATAAAAAATAAAAATAAGCACACACACACACATCAATCCACCCACCCACCCACAACACAAACCTGTAAATAAATTAAATTAATTAATTAATTAGATAAAAATACATTAAAATACACACACACCCATACACCCCTCAACCCACCCAAAACACAAATCAACCAGAGCTTTCAAACCAGAGTTTAAAGCTTATTCTGGCTAATCTTTCTCACACTAGGTCAGATGGAAGGAACTACAGAATGAACTCACCACAAGATGGCTTCATTTTGGCACTTTTCAACTTTTCAACAGTTAAAGAAGTTAGGTACTAAGTCTTTGCCTAACCCATTCTCTAGGATAATATGCCTTAATGTAATGTAAAACAGCTGTATCTCCTTAAGGGTTCTCCAATTGGAACAGCAATTGGAACAGCACAGGTGTAGCTTATTGATGAGGTAACTCCAAGACTTTGCTTAAAAACCCCAAGCCAGGCCACCAGGCCTTTTTAGGAACTGTGGTAGTACGTCAATATAGGTAAAGGTATTAAATTCACATTAAAATACACACAGACACACCACATCAAAAGGTGAGTCAGGCTAGCAACTTCTCTTCCTCCTCTCCACTTGGGAGGACAGCAAGGAGGCTGACATACGCACCAAGCACAGTGAAAAGGTAAGCCCTGAAGGTGGTTCCCCCCAAAAGCTGCTACCAGTTCTCCGGGAAACTGGGAAAAGTTACTACCGGTTCTGGCAAACTGCTTATATCCCATCACTGCTTTGGTGGCAGGAAACTATTTATTTTCTCCTATGCAGTGTACATTCTTTACCAGGGTGGATTCTATACAGACCCTGGGCCATATATGAGCTCCCTTCCCAAGGCCCCAAATGCAGTCCCTAACACCTCTGCTTACAGTTTTCCTGCATCTGCAGATCAAAATGTTTCTCTTTTTTCAATTGTTCAGTGGTGATTTTACCAGTTTTTTCTTTAAAAAAAGACTGAGCTCCCATTTAAGAAAGGAAAAATATTTCAGCAGTTGTGTGTGTGTGTGTGGGGAGGAATTCTCATTATCTAAAAATAAAAGGTGAGAATGAGACAAACCTAATACAAGTCAAGGTGGTCTGTAGTGTGGTCTGTAAGAACAGGTTACTTACTATACAGAAAGTAAAAAACAAAAACAAATATAACATAATACCAAAAAAAGGGGAAAAAAACAAAAAATTAATTCAATTTTTTTTCAATACATTCAATCTCCTAACCATACTATTTATATGTATATATAAAATATACTTTTACACATTGTACGAGTTATTCTCTTCATCATGGTATTACAACTTTTTAAAACACAATACATGTATCGCCCAAGTGCATTATGGTCCTTGAGTCTGCCAGCTATCCCTTTTACAACTCAGTTATTCTGCCAAAAACACATTGCATTCGGTGAAGGTTTATCACCTTTATTTTCCCTCAATGTGTATTGCAAAAAAGGTTTCCAAATGTCCCAAAATCTATTTTGTTTTAATATTCCCCTTTTTATGTTTAGTTCCCATGTAAGTTTTTCATTAAGTGCCATATCCCAAACATCGGTATACCATTTACTGAGTTCTAAGTTCAGAGCACCTTTCCAATTTCTGGCCACCTGTTGTCTTGCCAAAGTTAAAAAAAAAAACAATTTTTTCATTCAACTTTAAATTAAAGTTTAAATTTTTTGCTATTTCTTGTTCCACTTTGTGCCAGAAATTGGAAATAATTTTACAATCCCACCACATGTGTTTACATGTCCCAGTTTCCTGTTGACATCTCCACATCTCTTTGAGTTGCTGCTATCTATTTGATTTAGTCAAACTGGCATCATATACCACCGCCACAGAATTTTGCAATTATGTTCTTTAACTTTTGTGGACAGATTTCGCATAATCCTATTTTTCCACTTTTTCTTCCAGTTTTTTTCCAGAAATGTTCATGTTTAAATCCATTTCCCACGTACTTTTGAGAACATTCTGAATTTCTTCTGTACAATTTATCATTTTATATAACTTGCTTACTACTCCTTTTATCCCCATTGAGCCTTTTCTTATCTTATATAACATTTCCTCAAAGTCTGTCAACTGTCTTGTAGGTTGTAATTTCTCTTTATATATAGGTTAACAAAAGAGGCAACATTAGAAGTGAAAATAACTACTACTTCTTCATGTGCTGTATCTATTCCAGACATTGTCTATCATCATGTTGATAGTCTTCCTGTTCTTAACTCCTTGGAACAGTTCTTCTGAGGAGATGCCACACCAGTCTCTCAAGTTCTTCAGCCATGAAGTCTACCTATGTCCAGGGCCTCTCTTCCCAAGGATCTTCCCTTGCAGAGTGAGTTGGAGCATTTTATACTTTATGTTGTTCCTCATGATATGACCAAGGTGTCAAAACTTTCTTTGCTTAATGGTCTTAAACAGTTTTTCTTCTTTATCCATCCATGCAACACTTCTACATTAGTCACATGGTCCACCCAATATATCCTTAGCAGCCATCTGTAGATCCACATTTTGAAAATAACTAGAGTAATGCAATATAATTGGATTATTCTATGCATCTATGCTTTGTCAAAGTTTCAGTGAGCTTCAGATATCCCCCTCCTTCCAGGCTTACTCCATTATCTGCCATGCTGAAAAATCCTTCTAAAAGCTGTATTTATTTTCTAATTCACTTGCAAGCCTCTCCTTCCTCCAACTTTATAGAATTTAAAATAAACCAGCAGGTTGCAAAATATATGCTTATGGTTCCAGTTCTGGCCATGACTTCTGATAGCCATGCCAAACAGACTGCAGCAGCACTGTGTGTATTTTACAAATGACAGGCAAGCTGTTATTAAAACCTCTGGGGGGCTAGTAAGCAAATACCATTTTTACAATTAACTGTTTGGATCAGATCTTAGATAGTTTAATTCTGAGACAACAAAATGAGCAATTAAACTCACAAGGCCCAAAGCAATTGCTTCATTTTCTTTGAAGCAAATGTAGGGATGTGTTTGGTGCATGACTTCTACAGATCGTAGTTCTTAAGTATATTGCATACTTGGTGTTCAAAAGAGGAATATTGCAGTGGGTGCAAAATTACAGCTAAACAACACCAAAGAGTCTGGTAGTATCTTGAAGATGAACATGATTTATTTGAATCAGGGAAATGCACAGTTTAAAACCCATGAGTTTAAAACACATGTGCCCTCTCTTTTATCTATAGTTGCCCTTCCTATTGTATACCATGTGCTCTCCCTCCCTCTCTCTGTCTCCATCAACATACTCATTTTGTTGACAGTGGAAATGTAAATTAAAATTGTCAGTCGGATTAATGGAGGCTTTGGGGAACCTGATCCTGAGACACCACCAATCCATTTAAGTCAGGAAAAAAATATTCAGAATTTTGTGTTTCTAGATCTCAATCTGTCAGAGATCTTATAGGTCAAACAAACAGACAAATAAATGCACATAATTCTGAGGGAGAACCAATGTTGTACCAATGCTAAATTTATATTCTATGCTTTTACTGTACCAGAGTTCTTTGGCTGCAACAAGCAAGCAAATGGGGCTTTGGAGCAGCTGATTTCAACAATACCAGTATATCCATGATACATTTTGTATGTCCAACTTTTCTTCTTTTCTCTTCTAGCTGCTTGCTCCCAGTCAATCAATGAGGACAAATGGGACTCTGGAGGATGTTGAGATGAAAGCAATTCTGTCATTTAACGTGGGAAATCAATGGTTTGACACATACAATGATTGGAAAGAACATTGCTTGAGGTGACTATGGGTGCTTGAAATAAAAAGTTATACCCCTAGATTGGGGGAAGCACCTCTTTCTTCCCTCCTGATTATTTTCTCTCTTTCCTGACTCTTTTCCGTTTGTGTGTTAATCTCTAAACAAAGGTGTTTTGAAACTCACCCTGCCTTTTTGATGCTGTCTCCTCTGACTTCCACTGAGCAAAAGAACCACCATGGTTCTTTGGACAATTTCAGGAAAGCGTCTTCAGGTCCAGCCTGTTCTCTTGTCAGTTCTAATACAGTTGCTATTGCAGTGGGGCAACTATTTACCTGCTGAACTTTGTGCATAGAATTAAAACAATCAGTTGCAGTAACAAAAATATTAGGAGAGTTGCTCCTTAGAAGGAGCCTTCTAGTTTAACACACAACAGTGCAGCTTTGGAAGTGTTTTCACAAGACAGGGCTTTGCTGCTGGTGTTACATGTTGTCAAGTTGTCACTGACAACTTTAGGGGCTGCGGTGACTCGGTGGTTAAGAAGCTCACCTTGTTAGCTGAAAGGCTAGGAAGTCTGCATGACAGATTGATTGCCCATCTTTACCCCCCTTGAAAGGAGCCTCATTGTTCCCATCCGCAGCTATAGACATTGAGCTTGGGCTCTGTTGGGGACACTGTTGATTGGTTTGTTTGAGTTTGTGTGTATTAACAGTTAGGAGGGGTTGATCTATTCTGTATTGACTTATCTGTATTGATTTATTGTGTGTATTGATCTATTATATGCTGATTACTGTATTTATTGCTCTGTTATATTTTATCCTAGTGTATTTTTGTTGTATTGTAACATTGATATTGGTGGATTCTGTAAGCCGCCCTGAGTTGGTTTTTACCAAGTAGGGCGGCATAGAAATATAATAATAATAATAATAATAATAATAATAATAATAATAATAATAATAATAATAATAATAATAATAATAATAATAATGTTCCCTGAGTGGAGTTTATTCTGCAAAAAATCCATTCAACCCAGAATAATTTCTGACACAAAATTATTATTAACAACACTTTGAATGAGAGCTCTCCAAAATGCCCTGACCTGCTCAGCTTTTGCAGGCTCAAGCCTGTGTCTTCCCTCTTGGTGTCACTGAGAGGGGTCTTTAAAGGTGTTAAAAGCTTTTCTATGAATAAATTATGTCATGGGAAATTAACATGGTGGAGTATTTATGTACCTAGACAACAGCTCCCAGGGAATTTCCATGGGAAGTTCTGTCTTGCCATGTTAAAGATTATCATTGTTGCATATTAAAGATCTAAGCAGCAGTAATATAACCCCTGACCATCTTTCTCAGCTCTTTCCTGTTCAGTGCATGAGAAGTGTACAATGAAAGCTGCATTTCACAAAGAGATACAGGCATATATTAAGATGTGACTCAACAGTACATTCCCACACCTTTTCAGTGTTCTATAACCATAGCACACATTTTACCTTTGTTTTCATTACTGAGCTTTCAGTTACATTTTGTTCAGAAGAATAAGCACTGTTTACTCCCCTCTCCCTTTCACGGCAGTCAGATCTCTAGTTCTCCTGGCTCTCAAAATCTTGCTTAATTGCAGATTGCTTACTCATCTGTTCTTTGGTGTAACTGTCAGTCTTAATTTGCTCTAATTGATTGGTGCTGCCTATTCCAATAGAGAATCACTTAACTGTGAGTAACTGGAGGAAACTTACTGTGGTGAGACGAAACAGGAAGGGAAATGGAGGAGACAATTGTTGTTCAACATTTGCATTTTTCCAAGGAGGAGCTGGAATGCAGTGGTGCTTCATGAAAATCAATAACTGTTTGATAAAATGAAACATATGCTAGTAAGCTAAGAATATTGCAGTATTCTGTGGAAATGCTAATTCAATTTTATTTGCAATTCCAAACAAGCTTCTAGTAAAAAAACAATCACAATAATTGGGGCTGAACTTTCATGTGAGCATGGCTATCATTAGGCTATTACTGTTATGACTTTAACCCCAATTTAATTTTAATTGAGTTGAGAGGGGTGGACAACTGGTGCTGTATAGATAGGTTCTGTCCTATGCTGCATTTTTGCTGACACTCCTAAAGATAAAGAAATGTCACTTCAAATCAAATGTCAGGAAGTCATTTACTCTGGGAGGAGGAATTTCTTTTGAAAGTTCTGCATATGTCACAAAAGAGATATTTGAGAGCAGCCTAAAGAGTTTAGGAAGAGGGGCTTGGTAGAACTTTTTCTTGTTCCTCTGTGAGTAGAAATGTTTTGTAAAAAAGTTACTCCACTAATAAAACACAGGATCTAATTTACTTAAACCAAATAGGAATACTAGTAGAGTAGACATACTTTTAATATGGAATTTAAGTATTCATTTTGGTCATATAATAACGTCTATAGTAGTGGTCCATTTTTCCTTCACATATCCAGTTCACTACACATGAATGTCACCTCACTTTATTTGATGGTAGTTTGGTCTCAAGGCTTCAATTATTTGCAGGTTTAAGTCATTTAGCCCAGCTGTAACTTGACTGGTCAACTGCCCTTTATATTCTAGAGTGTGAAACCTCTGAATTGGGGACTAGTCTCCTTGCTGTGAATCTTTACTTGCATTACCAATTAATTTTCATGTGTGTGGTATATCTACTGACAAGGGTAGACCTTCTCATAAGATGTCAAGGTCTTTCTGCTAGAGGTCAAGCCATAAGCATCAATTGTATAATACATTTTCTTGACGTTGTCAAAAAGACTACCCTATAAAAATGCTGAAGTGCTTGCTTGCTACCATCTAGAATATTTTTTTAGTTGGACACTAAAGCTAAAGTTCAATTTCATAGATCCATAGGACAGTGGAATTGGAAGAGCCCTATAAGGCTATTGAGTCTAACCCCCTGCTTAGAGCATGTGTATTTCCATTTCATGGTTAATCTCAAAACATGCTATAGTTATGTATTTCTAATACAAGTATATTTATTTCTAATACAAGTCTTACAGTCACATAAGGTGAAGGTCTTCCTTGTTCAAAAGCCAGTCATGTCTGACTCTATGATATTTTTGTGGTCATGTGGCAGGCATGACTAGATGCCAGAGGACACAGAGCACTGTTACTTTTTCCTCCAAAGCAGTAAGTATTTATCTTCTTGCAATGTCTGGCTTTCAAACTGCTAGGCTGGCTGGAGCTGGGACAGACTTTAGGTGCTCACTCCGTCATGCAGTACTTTGGTCTCAAACTGCTAGCCTACCAACTTTCTGGTCATCAAGCTCAGCATCTTAACCACTAAGACACCACAGCCCTCCAATGGTCAAATAAATCTCACAGCAAATAAGAGCACTGCTGCATTAAAATCCTTTGTGTCTTTAATTTTAGTCTAATGTACTCTGATCTAGTATAAACTGGAGAGGAATTGCCCACATAACAACATCTGGTTAACTCAACAACACAGAAGAAGGTAGTGTCTAGTTCTGCCCATCATTGATGCTTTCTTCCTGTGATGACTGACAGATATTAATGGAAGAGGTTTCTTCTTGTATAGAGATTTTCCATCTCAGGAAAAAAAAAATACTTTTCTGGATTCTTGCTCAGGTCAGCAGTCTCAATAGAAGCAGGACTTATTACTAATCATGTGAAGAAAGCATCAACAAAGAACTGTAGTGTTATACACAACATCTTAAAAACCAGGTAAATCAGATATTTAGTGACTGAAGCAGTCTTTTCTATGCTGATGTTTTGGTGTCGGGGTCATTAAGTGGAAGACATAAAGTAATAATAATTTTGTGTCAGAAATTATTCTGGGTTGAGAAGATTTTTGCTGGAGAAATTCCGCTCAGGGGGCACCCGAGTGTGGCTCCTTTCCTGTTCTCAAGAGCTGGGAGAGAGACGGGCACTCAATATGTCAAGCAGTACCCGGGTCTCGAATTGCCAACTTGCCGGTCTTCCAGCTAAAAAGGCAAGCTTCTTAACCAATGAGCCACCACAGCCCTTGTATAAGAAACGAAGTGAAAGTGGTCTGTTCTTAACCAGGGCAACTTGTTGTTTGGAAAACTGATGGATAGTTCAGGAGCCAATGAGAGGGGAAAATAACTTTCTTTCCTCTTTTGCTGTATTCACTACAGAAGTGTGCTATCTTAGGGCTGTATGAAAATTTTATCCTAACGAAAATTTTAACTGTTCACTTTTAATCTGATTGGAAATAAGTTCCATTTGAAAATTTGTTTCAATAGCAGAGACATTTAAAAATAAAATAAAAATAAACATGTCAGAATCATAATCCCTGTATTTATTTTACTTATGAGGTGGGTGTGGATGTGTGTAAATATCTATTCATGCCTACCACAGGTCCACGGAAAATGTCTGCAGACACAGACAGCACTGACTCTTTGGCTGTAAACTGAGATGAGCAACAAAACCTAGATTCAGACATGGCTGGCTTTTGAACTAGGGTAACTTTTGCCTTTACTCCTACCTGCTTGTATGTATGACCAAATACAATGTAATAATTTGTTGTATTTCTCTCAGTTCCAATTTATGATGAACCTTTCTACTTAAGAAGTAATTTTGTCACTCTGTTCTTTCAGAGCTGCCTGAAGCAGCTTGCCCATAGCTACAAAGGCTTGCTCTTCTCTTGGGCTGCAGAACAAAACATAAAATTTCCAACTACTCCTAACTCATAGAGCTATTTAACTACAAATGTTGAAGGGTGTGTAGTCTTTGCTCACATCTGGAATACAAGGAAGCCAAAAAAGAACTGTATGCTTTGCTATGAGACAATTTGAGGATGCTGGGTGACTGACAATTCCATATCTATGAAGTACATGAAAGGCATTGAAATCTGAATCTTCTGGTGAGAAAACTGAAAACTTCCACCTCTAACTTGATGCTACAGTACTGCAGCTTCCATTTTGGAACTTGCTTTACACAAGAAAGCCTGGTGTCACCATCTGACCATGATATTTTTTTTTGTGGGAGTGGCTTTTCCTTTCATTCCCACCTCACCCCATTTCTGAAATATGAAGAGTCCTACTGGGCTTAAAAGATAGTGCAGTGGTACCTAGCTTAAAGAGCATAATCCGTTCCACATGATTGTTCCTTAAGTGAGTTTGCTCTTTAAGCGAAACACCATTGTAAGTGACCAATTGTGACTTCTGGCAAGGGGGATTGTGAAGCCTGATTTAGTTGTTAAATGAGTTTTTGGTTGGTTTTAGTTGTTAAGCAAGGTGACCATTTAGAGAAAATTCTGCTCTTTAAGTGAGTTGGTCTCTAAGTAAGGCACTCTTTATATGAGTGTTTACTCTACCTATTTGTGAGATTATTGTGGCTTCATTAAGGTATCACTCATACTTGTTTTCAATTGGAGGTATTGAATTTCAGACTTTAAAATAATTTCACAACACACTTTTCCATACATTGGTGTTTTTTTTTTAATTAACCTAAACAATTGTCTCCCAGAGCAAAAGTAGGCTAATCTAAGTGAAATATGCTTTTTATTTAAACTTTTGCTTTCCTTTTTAGGCAATTAAAGTTTTTCTTTTCTTTTCACAGTGTATTAGCATATATACATTTTTAAATGAGGGGGGAATAACAGTAATCTACAAAGTATTGCAGATTAATGAGATCAATAATATCAAGACTTCTGGCTTTAAAAAAAAACACTGTTGAAATAATAATCATAATGTATTTTCACTGACTTCCTTCAAAGCTGAACTTAAAGCCACAAGCTGGCTCTTAGACTCTGAGTTTAAAAAAAATGTCATTTCAAGGAATAATGCCATTTTCCAGGATTTTTTTTAGCACAGTTACCTATTTGATCCAAAGAGAATGTGTGCTGGAAGGGGTAATTTCATCTTTAGCCTTTTTTGAAAGTGTGCCATTGCATAGTTTTTCCTTTGAAATATTTCAATTGAAATAAAATTGAGCTGCTGTCATGTATCGCTTAATTACAGATCTTGCTATTTTGCGAAGAGAAACGGGCTCCTAGGACCAAAAAAGTGAACTACTAAGAAAAAATAATTTAAAAATTAGCTCATGCTTTTAGAAGGTGATTTTCAAGCCTTCAGTGAGCTAAGAAAAGACTGCAAAAGGCATGTCAACATGTACCAGTAATAATAATTTAGTGTCAGAAATTATTCTGGGTTGAAAGGATTTTGCCCACCATCCCCCGAGTGAAGAGTCGGACACATGAACATGGGTTTAAATATCTTGGCCACTTTATTCAAAGCAATAATTAGTGACTAACCACAATGACCTGCGATGTGGCCGCGTAGTGCAGAACAAAGGCCGAGAGCAGGATGTGCTTCGCCCCATCCTCTCCCCATGATTATACCCTAGGCTGGGAGTTGCCTGCTAACAGCGCTAATCTCCCTGCTACTACTTTGGCCATTAAAAGAGTGCTGCCTGACAGCTGCCAAGTTGTCGGATCCACCGAGCACCAAGGACTGTGGTTAGCGTGACTACCACGATCCGAACATTTTGGATCCTTACCACTGCCAGGTACTCCCCATGGCCCTTACCCAAATGTAATTGTGTCTTCATCTTTTACCTTTTCCAGTGCTACACGCCAGTTGCCAAAGCACGACCACCACCAGACAAGAGCCCATGAAGACAACCCCTGGGCATCAGTGTGAGATGAGCAAAAAAAGCCTATCCTAGAGCCCAATAAGGGATAACGGCAAAATATTCCCATCCAGCCCAAACACAACCAGCTAATCTCTCACTGACCACCAGCGGTGGGTGGGGCATTGTTCTTCCTGCTGCAAGTTAGAAAGGGCCAGGATGTGAGCGGCCAGCCCTAATAAGGGCTAACTTCTGATTCCTCCCCCCTACCAGCCTGCAATGCAAGACAAGTCTCCTCCTCCGGGAAGAGGTGGGGCAAAGCGACACCAGTGGGCATGCACCCCAAGGTGTCATCCATTTGTGGAAGAAACTCTGCTCAGGGAATACCAAAGGAGGCTCCTTTCATATCCCCAAGAGCTGGGACAGAGATGGACACTCACTCCATCATGCAATACCCGGATCTCAAACTTCCAATTTGCCAGCCTTCCAGCTAACAAGGTGAGCTTCTTAACCACTGAGCCACTATAGCCCACATGTACCAATACCTGATCATTTTGGCAAACTGACTGATTTTCATGATTTACACATTTGTCACAATTTTACAACCTCTTTATCAAGATGATATTATATATGTTGTGGGGTGGCGGTGGTGGGAGTCTATAAAATCTGATTGTTTCCTGAATTTTTACTATGGAATGCAGTACAGTAATAACTCGGATAATGTTTACCTCGGATAACGCTAAAATCACATAATGTTAAGTAATCTGGGGAGGAGAATTGGATTGAATAATGTTAAGGTCCTCTGGGATGGATCGGATAACAACCGCTAAAGCCTGTACGGTTACAATGTATCTCTATGGAGCTTTAACGTTATCCCATAGATTTTAACATGTATCGGATAACACTAAAAATCAGATAACACCAAGACTTGTGGAACCAAGTCTTAGCGTTATCTGAGGTATTACAGTTTGAAAACAGGTGACACGAAGGAGAGGACACCAAATATACATGTCCAACTCTTGCTAACAGGAATCTTATGTGCTTTAGCTGTTGTTTTTCCATAATAATAGAGATAATATGAAAAGAAAAGACAGCCTCATTTGTGAAATGCTGAAGTAAATTTGAAGTGTCTTATTCAGATGAAATATCTTTGTGATATTAGAGCCAGTGTATAGTTGCTTTATTCACAATTAAATATGTTTTTTAGACAAATCCTGATACCTAGTAATGCTGATTCAGAAGGAGAAGAATCAGATGAAGGAGAACTGAAAATTGGTGGAAGATACATCATTAATTTAAGATGCACAGACGACGCTATCATACTGGCAGAAAGGAGCAACGATTTGAAATGCCTTTTAAGGAAAGTGAAAGAAAAAGTACCCTCCCCCCAAAGGCTGCATTTGAACATCGTGAAGACAAAAAATCATTGAGCTGCTTTAAGCAAAGTTTAGGATCTCAGAGACAAAATAAGCAAGTCAAAGGATAAGCAAACAAAGTTTTCTAACAGGTGAATTTCTAAGCTAAATATAATATATTTCAGAGACACACAGAGAGAACAAGTAATACAAGGAACAGAAATACAGAGAGACTTGCATATTTACCTATTCTGGGTTGGGTTCTCTCTGTTCTTTCTCATGCTACCTGAGAGTAAAGGATAGCTTCCTTGTCAATGAGAGAGCTTCAAAAATCTGGGCTTAAGGCTGATGTTATATACTATAAATATGCTGTGTCATAAGGTTTGGCTCTATGACCCTCCACTCAAAAGATATACAACTGCTTGGAGTAATTAGATGTCTTGTCCTTGCAGCTAGACCCATTGTGTCACCCCATCACATCATTATTTGTGTGAGTACATTGGTTCACTGTGACATTGACACATCTCTTCCTTTATCTGGTCTGAAATTTCCTTACTTATTATACATCCTTGATGTTTTATCTTTTAAACTTGACACCTATTATCTATTCAGCTTTACCAAGCCAAGGACACAGCTGCTTCTCAGACATTATATCTAAGAAGTTAGACATCTTCTGTTGGCCCCTTCAGTCTAACTAACAAATTCCATGGGAAAGCACCTTTTGGGTCATCGTAACCTCTAAATCTAGAGCTTGAAGGGGAAAATGTCAAACTTAACTCCTCACCATACAATTGTCTTCTGGAAAGCCCATCAGCCCCATGGGCAATACAATCATGACTACAGATAATCTACATAACTTTGACATTGACAAATCTGTGAACCAATGCAGAAGACAGAATTCTCTGGAAAAGATTATAATAATTGGAAAGATTAAAGGCAGCAGGAAAACAGAAAGACTAAACGTGACTCCATAAAAAAGCATCAGGCTTGAATTTTCAAGAGCCAGGCAGAGCTGCTGAGGACAGGACATTTTGGAGATCTCTCATTCACCATAAGTCTGAGACAACTTGATGGCATGTAACAAGTAATGATGGGATAAAAGAAATTATATAATTTTTAGAGGAAACTCACCCATGTTATGAGATCACAGTTGACTCGTGATGGTGAACCTTGGCACTCCAGATGTTCTTGGACTTCAATTACCAGAAGCCCAAGCCTCCATGAATCCACACAAATAGGTTTGCTGCGATTTATCCAGCCCATGACATGCTTCCCTTGTCGCACCTGGAAGCGTAAGTAAAACGCGCCCATACAGGCATGTTTTACTTCCACTTCCAGGAACAACGAGGGCAGCGTGGCACAGGATGGATAAATTGCAGCAAACCCATTCATGTGGATTCATAGGAGCTTGGGCTTCTGGGAATTGAAGTCCAAGAACATCTGGAGTGCTAAGGTTCATCATCACGGCCATAGACATTATCAGGTGGATGCTGAGTTTTATGACTTCAAATTTTATGTCAATTGTGTAGGTATGCAAGATGGTGTGAGTTATTGTGTTCCTCCTGCATTTACATCTCTAACATATACACTTTAGCAACACCACATGAAGGATGGTGGAGGAGGTCCCTGGCATTCAATTGTCCATGGGGTCACAAAGGGTCAGGTGGATGGAGTAAAGCATGCCATGGGGATCAGGCATTACAATCTGTTCCAGATTTTTTCTCAAATCTGTCTTTGGGGATGAAAAATATAGTAGCAATACACAATGCTTTATTTAAGAAGAAAACTTCAGTGTGAATAGAGAGCATTTAGGAAGCTAAAATGGAAGCTCTGGAAGAAAGGAGAATTATTTATTTTTTATTTATTTTTTATTTAGATTTATATTGCCGCCCACTCACCAAGGCTACTCACAGCGGCTTACAGTCAAAACAACAACAGTACAATAAAAATTATAAAATACAACCACATAAAACAACCAAACCAGAACACAAACTAACTCCTTTTTTTTATATATATTTTTATTAGGTATGTAAAACATTACAATCAAAACAAATACATAAAACAGAGAAAACAAAGTAAAATTACATAACTCTAAATTATATAAAGAGAAAATTCAACAAAGAAGATAATATTTCGCATAGTTAACAATACTACATTAATATCATTCAAATATTATTAACTCGTTATAAGCCAATATTTAATCTTAAAACTGCAATCCATATCTCCTCCTGACATCTCATCACCTCTATATGTTATTCTTTATCCCTCCTGTACTTTTTTATCTTCAAAAACACCCTGTGCTATATACATTGTCCGGGGATTTATGTTTCCTTATATTTTCCAAAAGTCATTTTGCTCAGAAGCAGGGGGTATGCCTTTATTCTTAACCATTGTATGTTCAATAAAAGGTTTCCAAGTCCTCCAGAAATTATTACTAGATATTTTACCCTTTTTAAGATTTATCTCCCAAGTGAGCTTTTCATTAAGAGCCAGGTCCCACATTTCCTTATACCAATCCCTTCTTTGTAAATTTTCATTATTCTTCCAATTTCTTGCTATACATTGTCTAGCCGCCGATAACATTATCGCCATCAATTCTTTGTTATCCTCACTCATTTTATATTTATCCATCTCAGTTAACAAAACTGTATTTACCCCCAGTTCAGCCCGCTGACCCAGTATATTCTTAATTTCATTCTCAATTTTCCCCCAAAAATCCTTCAGAACTTCGCATGACCACCACATATGCTCATATGTACCTCTGGCTTTTCTGCATCTCCAACATTTATCACTCACATCTTTATACATTAAATGCAGACTTACTGGGGTTCTATACCATCTCCAAATTAATTTATAATTATGTTCTTTCACTCTTACTGACATAGATCTCACAATACGTCTTCTCCACATTTTTGCCCATGTTTTCTCAGTAATTGATGTATTCAGTTCCTGTTCCCAGCTATCTTTCAATACTTGTTGAGCCTTCCCCCCTTTATTTAACATCTTATATATTTGACTAACTATCCCTTTTAATCCTATGTCTCCTTTTCTTAATTTGACCAACAATGTTTCAAATTCTGTAAGCTCCCTGGCTACTCCCATTTCCAAAAAAAATTTCTTGTTCCAATTGTTCATCTGGAGGACTTTGAACCAATCTAGCTCCAGTTGTCGATATAGTTCCTTTCTCCTCTCTAAATCCCTACAAGTTTTGATCCAATCTTTCAACAAAGAGACCCCGTTTTCTAATAAGATATCCTTAATCCTCCCATCTATTTTCATCGGAAAATTATTAAAATCTTCTAATTCTGTCACTATTGAGATCCCTGGGATAAGATCCTTTCTTGCTTTGTTCCATTCCTCAATTGTTGCTTTTATCATTTTACCCTGAATTCTCATTTTTTTATCCTTGTCCCCGCATAAAAAGAATGCCTTCCCTTTCCTAGAAAGCTCTTTTAATTCTAATTTTCCCCATATTGGCTCTTCTCTAATTAATAATTTAATAACATTTCGTAACTGAAAGGCTCTATAATACTTGCTAATGTTCGGTATGCCCAATCCCCCTTCTTTTTGCGATATATACCACAGAATCTTAGGTATCCTAGCTTTTCGTTTCCCATTACAAAATCTGTTTATAACTTTTTGATATTTTTCCAGTTCTTTTTCTGTGTGTTTTATTGGCAGGGCATCAAATAAGAAATTCAATTTAGGTAACAACATCATTTTACACATTGCAACCCTGCCAAACCACGATAAATTCAACTTGTTGTACTGAAGTATTTTTTTATCTATCTCTTTCATTTGTTTTCCATAATTCAATTCCTTTAGTTCCCCAGTTTTCCTAGCAAGTATTACCCCTAAATATCTTAATTTATTGGGAATTTGAATATTGAATTTTTGCCTTATTTCTTCTTCATCCTTCTTGTTCCCATTAACTAACATCAACTCGGATTTATCCCAATTCACCCTCAAACCTGTCATTTCCTCAAAAGTTTCCAGATGTTTATTAATCTTTGATATTGTTTGTGTTGGTTGTTTAATTATAATTAGTGTGTCATCGGCATATAGACTAATTTTATTCCCTTCTATTCCAGTTATTTCTCTATCTTGCCGAATTAAATTCGCCAATAGTTCCATAGCCAATACAAATAATGTGGGCGACAAAGGACACCCCTGCCGAGTTCCAGCCTCCAATTTTATTTCTCCTGTATAACTATCATTGAATTTCACTGTCGCTGTCCCCTTTTTATATAAGTTCTTAATCACTTTTTGGAATTTGTCTCCAAATCCATATAATTTGATTACCTCATGTATTGTTGCCCATTGCAAAGAATCAAATGCTTTAAAAATATCCAAGGCTAGAAAACCTACTTTATCCTTTTGCTTTTCAGCTATATCCAATAAATCCACTGTCCTCCTTGTAAGATCTGACATATATCTCCCCTTTACAAACCCTGCTTGATCCTCTCTTATGTATTTGGCTATGAAACTATTTAGCCTAGTCACCATAATCGTAGAAAATTTTTTAGCGTCTTGGTTAATTAAGGATATCGGCCTATATGATTCTATTTTCTGCAGATCCTTACCCGGCTTAGGGATCAGTGCAATAATAGATCTATTCCAGGATTCCGGTGTTGATTCTCCCTCTAAAATCCCATTAAACAATTTGTGTAATCTCAGAATAATCCAAAGCTTAAAATCCTTGTAAAATTCCGCAGGAAGCCCATCTTCTCCCGGTGCTTTGTCTAATTTTAATTTATTAATTACATCCTCAATTTCTTTTACCGATATTTGTTCCTCCATCTTATTTCTATGCTCTTCTGTTAATAATGATATGTTATACTTTTTAAAATAATCCTCCAATTTGTTCAAGTTTACCTGCTTCTTTGAGTATAGTTCTTTATAAAAAGCCTCTATTATTTCTGCTTTCTCTTTCCTTTTATTACATCTCTTCCCTTTCTCATCTACCAATACTTCTACCTGACCTTTATTCTTTTTATCCCTCGCTGCTTTTGCTAGTAACTTAGAATTTCTATTACTATACTCAAAGTATTCTCTTTTTAAAAATATCAAATCTTTTTTTACCCTTTCTATATCCTGGGCTTCGAGTTCTTTCTTTACTTTCTGTATCTGATGTAATACCCTCTGATCTTTACCCTTTATATATTCCTGATGAAGTTGTTTTAAATGTATTTCCAATTCCTGAGTTCTATTAATGCTTTGTTTCTTTTTCCAACTACTTAATTTTATTGTTTCTCCTCTAAAAATCGATTTCATTGTATCCCATACCCCTCCAGCGCTGACCTCATTATTATCATTCCATATCCAATATTCATCCCATTTTTCCATAATTTGTTTTTTCATACTGTCCTCTTTATATAATTTTGGATCATATCTCCAAACATATCTTTTCCTATCACCTTCATCCAATTTTATATCTATACTTATCTTTGCATGATCTGATTCTCTAAACGTCCCTATTTTAATATCCTCTGTGTTTTTCAATATCCCTTGCGTAACAAATATATAATCAATCCTTGAATACATATCATAAACTTGAGAGTAATAAGTGTATTCCCTTTCCTGTCCTTTAAGCTCCCTCCATACATCTTTTATGTTCATTGATTTTGCCCAGTCGCTTAGAATATATTTATTACTTCTTTTTTTAGTACTTGTAGTGTCAATCTCAGAGCTTAACAGGTTAAAATCCCCCCCAATAATCATATTCCTCGTTCCTTCTTTGTGTAAGATTATTTTTAATTTTTCTAAAAATTCTGCCTGATTGGTGTTCGGGGCGTATATGTTTGCCAAAATAATCTCTTCATCTTCAATCCTCCCCTTAATTATTAGGTATCTCCCCTCTGGGTCAGCTATAGATTTTATTACACTAAAGCCCAATTTTTCCGAAATAAGGGTTGCAACACCTCTCGCTTTTGATGTCCCATAAGCCATTTCGTAAGTATCAATTCCTCTCACAAATAATTTATTAGTGTCTGCCGATTTTTGATGGGTCTCTTGTAGAAAGATGATATCAGATTTAGATTTATTGAGCGCTATCTGCAACCTCCTCCTCTTTACGGCATTCCCTGTCCCTTTCACATTCCATGTTAACAATCTTAAACTCTTAACCATTCGTATTTACTAATCCCTCCCCTTCTTTACATTCATCCCCGGACGTGTCAACCCCATCCCCTACTAAAAATCTAAAAAAAAACCTAAGAAAACTGAGAAAAAATACGAATAAATGAATGCAATATAATGACAAAAAGAACAATTGTACATTCTCAGTACAAAATAGCTCAAAAAAATAAAATACTTGAAAAAAATTACTTACTACAACTACAAAGAAGAAAAGAAAAAAAAACTTACCTACTCTTCCATTTTCTGTTACCCTCCCCACACCTTGTTCCAAGATGTCGCCTCTATCATTCAAAGAGGGGAGGGGGGACCGGGGAAAAAAAGCATTGTGTTCTTCTAAGGCCCCCCTCCCTCCACCATTATAATTTTATTCTGCAAATTATTTATTCAAAAAGCTCCGCACTCAATGTTCCTGACACTTCCGCTCCTCCCACTGCACCCTCCACCTCCCCCTCCTTATTCAAAACTGGGCCCATCACCCCAACTGCATACAAGTCAGTTCTCATAGCAATCCATTCTGAACTAGCCACCTTCATGAACCCTAATTGAGTCAAGTACTCCAAGACATCTGTTCTGTCATCCAAAATATGCCATCTTTTTTCATAAAAAAATCTCAACTGTTGTGGAAATCTCCAATTATACTTAATGTCTTTTGAAGCCAAAAATTTCGTCACAGGTTTCATCATATATTTCCATTTTCTTTCCTCCGGCGCGATGTCATTGTAGATTTCCACATCAGCCCCCTCAATCTTTAGAACGCCAGACCCCGCTTGTTTGATGTAAGCCATCACTTTTAACTTATCCGCCCAATTTGCAAACTTAACCAAAACATTCCTTGGTGATCTCCTGTCTCGCCTTCCCCCCACTCTATACACAGCTCCAATGTCTTCTGCCACAAAATCTTTTCCCATTTTCAAAGAGTTCAGCCAATCCACTACTCTATCTCTAAGCTTGTCTGGCGTTCGTTCGGCCATTTTACGTATCACAATATTCTGTTTTCTCTGCCCCTCCTCCACCACCATCATCCTTTTCTCTTGAACAGATACTCTTGAAGCAATCACATGTTCTTGGATCAACATCTCATTCATAGAAATCTTTGCTTGCTCTATATCCTTTTGCATTGTGTCAGTAATCATGTTAATTTTTTTTGTATTCTCAGTAACCTCCTTCTGCATGTCAGTCAGAGTCCTGGCCAGGCTCTCATGTTGTAGCCTGGCCAGTTCTCTGTCTTTTTTCATTTCTTCACAATTATTCTCCACCATTTTATTCAATTTTCGCATTGCAACCTGATTTTCATTTCCATTTTTAACCAATTGTTGTAAGATAGCAAACATATTGTCCATTCTTTCCGGTAAATCCACTGATCGTCCTCCAGCGCCTGCTTGAGAGTCCGTTGCTACCGTTGTGGTCTCCATTGTTGGTGATGGTGTGTGCCTTTCCTTGTCTTTTTGATCTTTTTCTTTTTTCTCTCTCCTCCCCTTTGGCCTGACTGTCTCCTCCCCTTCCTGCATAGCCTATCTGCTTGATTTTACAATTCAAAATTATAAAAATCACACCTCCTAACTCAGCTCTATTTCAGTTGTATCTACAGTCAAATCTAATCAGGGTTCTAATACATGAATACTAAAATCTATCTGTATATAGACCAACAACTTAAATCTGGTATTCAATAACTCAGTGTCATGTACTATAAGGAAGGGCTAGTCAAATAAACTCTTATTATCTGTCATGTGTGGCCAAAGAGCAAGGAGAGGGGGGAGTATGGGGGGGAGGGAAGGACAGTCTGATTATAAAGATATTAAGACCGCTGCTATTTTCCTCTTCATATAGGCAGGCTAATTATCTCCTCTCTAAAGGAAATCTGATCGGAAAACACAAGCCACAGATCTTAAAACAGCCATAAAAGTCCATCAGAAAAAGAAAGTCAACCAGTGTCCTTCTTCTCTTCGCCTCGCCGCTGCTCTTAGTTTCGTTTCCGCCCACAAAGTTAAGTTTCGATTAGTCCTGCCATTGTTGTTGCTCCCTTTTCCACACAGCCTCTGTCCCAAATCCAGCCACTAAGCACCGTCCTCTTACACTCCCTCCAAGCCACAGTTCAAAAGACTTTTATGAAGAATATTGAGAATAAATCGCCTCCGAAGCGGATTCAGGGACAAACCTTTACTTTCAATTACGCTCCAGCAGCTCCGCAACAAACAATAACTGATCTCCTCCCTTTGTCCTCTCTTTGTCCTCTCTTCCTCTTCTCCAAGCCCCCGCCTTCTCAGTTCTCCCGACCGGCTTCTCTCGTTAATCTTCTTTCGCGTCCCCCCCCGTCTCCCCTCACACTAAAACTCTCTCCATCACTGACCCACTCACGATCAATGTTGTCGTTATGGGGTAAACTCCGAGGGACGCGCTGTTCTCCAAGCACCAGCAATCACAGCTCTTCCACCTCCGCTGCAGATCTCTCTTGCTTACGACCCTCCACGGCGCTCCTCGATTTCTCCTCTAGCACCGGAGGCACTGGAGGCGGCTCGACGGACAGCGATGGGAACCGGAATGCTCTTTCGAGCCTCTCAGCCCCCCCACCGACCGGAGCTCGACTCTCCAGGCCCCGCTCACGCCACTCGCGCCGATCCGCCGATCCGCCGCTCTGCCTGTATTTTCCTTTTTTCTTTTCTCAAGCCAGGTCGGGAACACCCTTAAACATCGCCAGCAGCCCTTTTGCTCCAGAAATCCACCTTATTTTTTACTTTAATCGCATTGTAAGTCTCATTAATGGCGGAGGAAGGACAAGCCGCTACTTCCCTTCACTCCATCCAAACCACGCCCCCAAACTAACTCCTGTCAGGCCGTTGTTGTGGGCCCAGAGGAGTGGGCAAGGTCCCCAGCCACTGCTAGGCCTTGGCATCTTCTTCCTTGGGCCGTTGTTGTGGGCCCAGAGGAGGGGGCGATGTTCTCAGCCACTGCTAGGCCTTGACATCTTCTTCCTCGGGCCGTTGTTGTGGGCCCAGAGGAGGGGGCGATGTTCTCAGCCACTGCTAGGCCTTGGCATCTTCTTCCTCGGGCCGTTGTTGTGGGCCCAGAGGAGGGGGTGATGTTCTCAGCCACTGCTAGGCCTTGGCATCTTCTTCCTCGGGCCGTTGTTGTGGGCCCAGAGGAGGGGGCGATGTTCTCAGCCACTGCTAGGCCTTGGCATCTTCTTCCTCGGGCCGTTGTTGTGGGCCCAGAGGAGGGGGCGATGTTCTCAGCCACTGCTAGGCCTTGGCATCTTCTTCCTTGGGCCGTTGTTGTGGGCCCAGAGGAGGGGGCGATGTTCTCAGCCACTGCTAGGCTTTGACATCTTCTTCCTCAGGAAAAAGAGAAACAGAAAATAGGATGGGTCTGAGGAGATGGATAAAAGGGCACACAAAATGGAAAGACGCAGAAGCCAAAGCCAAATTCCCCTTTAAAATTCTGAATTTGATTGGGAATACTGGACAAGGATTTGAATGTTATATATTAGGGATGCATCAGAAAGGGAGATTCATCACATGCAGCCAGTCCATAGTATGAATCCAACCATAATTAAATTTATACAGATCCAGCCTATGAATCTTCACTCATTACATTCATCGGTGATAGAAAAACATTTCTAATAAGAAACAAGAAGCTAACATGGAATTATAAGATTTTCACATCACAATTGACAAATACATTTTTTAAAAAAACCTAGCAGCCAACCACTACTTTTTTGATGGCTGATTGATCTAACAGCCATTTGTCCTCTTAACCCAAGATGTGTCAGACAGAGTGTGATGTGGTGAGTACATAATACTGCATTACAGTCCTATCTGATGCAGCTAACATGTTTGCATTTCAGAGGAGAAATGTGGTGAGTGATTTTGTTAAAGCTACAGTACTCAAATGCCAAGTGGGTAAATGAAAAGTACCCCAACAAGTCTCTTGCTATATGTGTGTGTGGTTTTGTGATTGTTTGGTCCCACTTAATGGCTAAAACCCTGTTGGTTAGCATAGTGAAGGGGTCAACAAATTTGGCTCTCCAGATGTTCTTGGACTGGTGCCCTGGTGACACAAAGGTTAAACTGCTCCCCTGCAACCCAAAGGTTGTGAGTGTCATAGAATTCAAGGAACATTACGTTTATTAAGTTACTTTTAAGCAATTTTGTGTTTTCATAAGATAAAAGGTTGAGAAACGAACTAGCTTCACTGTAAGTGGGACATCTCAATACACATACCAAACACATTCCAGAGACATTACATTACTAGGTTTAGTGCCCCTAGTGAATGGACTTCACCTGGGAGAGAGAGAGAGAGATCCAGGGGGATAATCTACCTTGTAGTTTGACTGAGAGTGAACTCTTAGTACCTAGGTTTGCTCTGCCTAATTGTAGGTCATTAACTTCTCCAAAGAGTGGGAGGGGGGAGTACAGGAAGAGATAAACTTAACCCTGACACAACCTTTGGCAGAGCCCATTTGAACTCTCAGATCCGGGGAAAGGAATGATGGGACGCCCAACTCTAGGAAACACCTGTCGGAAAAATTAGATCATTCCCATGGAAAAACAAATTCCTGAGGGGAGAGAGGGAGGGAATTACTATTTAAAAAACCCTGATTTTAGACACTTGGGAAGAAGAAAGGAGAGAGGAACATCTGAAGGAACGGGAGCCCTTATCTTGTCATCGCAACATCGGAACTTCAGATGGATACTAAGAAAATATTTGGACTGAGAAATGGGGCCGAAAGAGGCCAACTCTTAGCTGATTTTACAGCAAGGTTGGACTCTGAGATACTTAGGAAGTTAGTTCTTTGTTAATTTTCTTTAGATTCTAAGTAATAGAGTAGAATTAAGGGGTCCACCATGGCTCATGTTAGGATAGCTATAGGGAAAGTGATCTTAGCTAGACTCATTTTCAGCATATGCATCTGCTATTTTTATATGGATTAGTTCTGCTTTTGGATTGCTTCTGCAATAAATAATGAAAAGACACCGACACATCTTCATTTGCTGAATCGGAACATTGGGAAGGAATTTCAGCTGCTGATATAGGAGGGAGCAGAGAATTCTACATTTTCCCACAATTAGAGAATGGGGCCTGGGGGCAGGTGGAGGAAAGCTCAGAGAACTGATAACATTGCCTAGGCAAACTTGTGGGAGGTTTTGGCCTGTGGTAAATCGGACTTCTGACAGAGGGCTGAGAAAGGACTTACTGTCTGTGTGTCCCAACTATATAGAAAGAGGCAGTTTACTCAGAGCCACATCTGGTGCTAGGTAGTCAAAAACGGACTGATTCTTAACCTGGACCAGCTCCTCCTTCCCATAACTCTTTGCATGCATTGGGAAGTGCATGGAAGGGCCTTTGTGGTAATCCATCACAGTGAGTTCAATCCTGAAGGTTAACTCAAGGTTAACTCAACCTTCCATCCTTCCAACATGTTTTCGTATTTTTAATGTTTGTTAAACTGTGATGTCAAGGAGCAGAGATTATGTATCTGGTTGTAACAGGATGGCTGCCTTTGAATGTTGAGTGTGTTGAAGAAATAAAAGAAGAGTGCACAAAAACTAACCCAATATCTGAACTACCGTGCTTATCCCTTTGCTGATCCTCAATCCCTTGGAATTCAAGTGAGGTCAGAAAATGCCCCACCATGCACTCAATGCACTTTTTTTTATAACCCTAAAGAATGACAAGTAAAGAAGGCTGTTTTCTGCTATCACTTAAAAAAATGAATTAACAGAGATTGACCTTTCAAGGGACTATATTGTGCTCATATTCGGCACTGAAATTAGTCAAACAAAGGCCCAAGATTTTGTCTACGTCAGCCCTAAACAGTTTTACATTAGTCAGGAACTAAGTATGCTGAGGTACCACTTCAGAAAAAAGACACAAATGATGCTTCAACATACTTCAAGCTAAGAAAGACTCCCAGTCTCCAGGCAAGAGAAAAACAAGAAACTCTCTTTGTTTCTCACTGTCTCTGTAATTTAAATGGGCCATCGTTCTCCAAAACAGTGGCCTTTCACTTTGAGAGCAAAAACAGTTCACACACTGTCTGGATGATCTTTAGTCCTAGAGTTCCATACAACAAAGCTGCAGACATTTCCATTTTGTGTAATCTGTGGGATTTTAGGTAATGTGTCGATTTGCAATATTTCTCTAATTTTGCTTAATTTGCACAAACCAAATTGTTCTCATTTTATTCTCTTGTTAAAAGTTGCACAACATTCTTTTTCCACTTGAGAGGCATGAATGATAATTTCATAGATCCTTGTTCTTGCATGACAAAACAAGAAAAGTGAGGATTTTTAATCATTTTTGAAGACTAATGGTTCAACTGTTGATGGCTTTTCCAGCTTTGCTGAAAGGTAATTGCAACACATTTCAGAATCTTCGTTCATTCACTCATGTACGATGGTGGTCTTAGACCACAATAAAGATTTAATAAATAAAAATAAACATTCATTCTTTCTTTCATTTTCACACACACCACTCATCTAACAATAAAGTTTCTCTGGGCAGTTGATGAATTAGTAAACAAAATAAGTACATGCAGTATATGCAAAAACCCACATAAATAGGATCACATAAATAAAATGAATTGATAATATATGTAAATACACCAAATGTCGGTGGTATAAAAAGGAACAGATAATGATAAATGGAGGAAATTACCACAGGAGTAAGATGTTCTTATGCTTTCTTGTACAACTCGTCTTTGACAAATTTATGGAATAATATAGAGCCTGGTGAACATCGGGTGACAAAGTCTGCCAGAGCACTGGGGCTGTCACCAAGTTGGCATTGTTCTTAGTTGAAACCTTTCAGGTGTTCTTTGGAATAGGCAGTCTTAGTTCACATGCCTGAGAGAACTACATTGTCTGGACCCAATTTATCATAGAGATACGCTCCTTCAGTTACAGAGGTCCTAACCTTTTCTCCTTCTCCCTGCCATCTGAAATCTGAATGTCCAGTTTAACCTGATAAGTAACCTCCAGCAGCTTTTGGTGTGTCTTTTGAAAATGATTTTGCCACGTGTCTATGGTAGACCTGGTCGAATGACTTCACAACAATTTTGGGCCCATTCTAATATGATATTGACATACACACTCAAACAGCTAGCAATCTACAATCCTTATATAAAATATGATACTTATGCATTTAATTCTGAATCATGTATTTTGATTATAATTATTGGGGGTGGGTGGGGGACAGGTAAAAATAAACCCAGTTGGAAAAATCTTCGGAGTTTAGAAATCATTTCACAGAGCGCTACAATCATGAACTGCAATGCAGTGTTCCTATCATGAAACCATAAAGCACACAGAGAAATGATATGATAGATAAATGGAAGGCCTTTAATTTATTAGAAAATGCAGTGTCAACAAGATAAGGCTCATTCATATATAGACTATGTTCCTGGTTGTCAGTGATTACCGGAAAGCTAATTCAAGAAGATCAGGAGTTATCAATGAACAGCTGATGAAGATAGATTAATGTTTTATCAAATCAATATGTCTCATTTATTTTGACAAGTACAGCACAATGTGAATTATTAATAAAATACATTTCTAGGAAACATCCATTCAGCTGTTAATAAGATGCACTTCTCTTTGCCAAGATTCATGCAGGCACGTAGAGGCAGTAAGACACCACCACATTCTTTCTCCAAAATCCAGGACAACTTTCATCTCAGGAAAGTCCTGCTGTTGTCATACATCTCCAGACCTCAAAAACCAGAGTGTTATCTTTTCGAAATATGTTTGGAAATACTTTAAGTTCTTTTTTCAGATGTCCGTATAGTATACAATATTGCACCCGTTGGCTTCCCCTTTCTTTATTGATATTTCTTTAAGCAACCAAGTACAGGCCCTGAACTGATGCTGACATTCTACTTTAGGAGAAAGGGTGTGGAAACTTGAGAAATCTCCAGAGAAATTTGTGGATTTTACCACAAGGTTCCCTCTGAAATGCATTCAAAATATCCAGCACTTTCTACTTATACTGCATTTTACTTATTTTGTTTTTTAGTTCATCAACTGTCCAGAGAAACTTTACCAAGGAAACCAGCTTTGGTGTTAATAACAACTTGTGATAGATTGATGGTGGACACCCATGCAGTCATGAGCTAACCCTAGGATGGGCTGTATCCAGGGAGAAATCAGCCCTGTAGCCCTGCACTGATTTGCACAATGTTAAAAAACCCCAGTTCCCTTTCCAAAGAAGAAGTGGAACAGGGGGTCGATCTGCCTGCCTCTTTGGAAAGGGCAACGGGGTTTCCACGTGTAGAATCCCTGCTGGAGTTTCCAAAGAGACAGGCGGATCGAGCCAAGAGCCAGTTTGGTTGAGGTGAGGGTGCACGCATGCCTGGTTTTCCCCAAACAAACCGGCAAATGGATGCTCAGACTGCTGGTTTGGTTGAGGAGGAGGGCATGCATGCCCTCTCCCCAATCAAACCACCACTCTGAGTGGAGATTTCTGCCCCTAAGATCAAAGTTGGGGAATTTGAGTCAAACTTTTGCATCACACAATGTTATGTTAACATTGTGCAGTGCAAAAGTTTTCCTCAAATTCCCCAACATTATCTGTTTTTAATGCTGTGTGGTGCACACATTAACTAACATATTACTATAGGTTAGGACCTAGCCCTTTTTTTGCATTTCTCTTTTAGGATGCCCATTCTGGACTTGGAGTGCAGGAAGCTGCCGGGGCAGAAGGCTTTGTTCCCTGGCTAGAGTGTGAGGGCAATCTGACACAATACCAGATGCAACTGACCACCAAACAGGATACCACTGGAGTACACAAACATAAGTGTGTAAATAATTTGATCCAATGCCTATATGTATTTGCTAATTTTTTAAATGATATATATGTTAGTCATTCACACTTTAAAATTCATGTGTTTTCTAGGCACTTCCTTGCCCAAGACATCCCATAAGCCTTCAAAATGTGTGGATTCTCAAAGCAAGATGTTTTCTTTTGTTGGAATGTACAAAAGTACCACTTTCATTAAATAGAATTACAGTAACACCTCGGATAACGCTTGCATCAGATAACACTAAAGCCACATAATGTTAAGCAATCTGGAAAAAAATTGCATCACATAATGTTAAAATTCAATGGGATGCATCGGATCATGCTCCCTAAAGCCTCTGCTGGTTACAATGTATCTCTATGGAGTTTTAACATTATCTAATTTATTCCATAGGATTTTAACGTTATGTGATATATGCATCGGATAACATTAAAAATTGGATAGCACTAAGGCTTCTGGAACCAAGTTTTAACGTTATCCGGGGTTTTACTGTATTTCCCATCTCTGTGTGTAAAGAATTCTAGTACATTACATAATATCTTTTTAAATTGATTATCTTTGGCAATAGTTAAAATATAGTTTTAAAATGTGGGTTTTAACATGCTTCTGCTGCTAGGGGACAATGAAAGTGAAACAATGGAAGTCCAAGGATCTTTGGGATTTTCAAACTATTGTTTTTCTAGACAAATTTTAGAACTAAGGTCAAATTGTACTGTTGTCCCTCCGATAAGATGAAAAAGAAAATAGGAAAGCATGATAAACTTTGATGTTTAGGTGTAACAAAATGTGAAAAATGTACATGAAATTTATTTTCTCTGCTTCTACTGTTTTGAAACATTGAATGAGATTTTTTTATGGAGCTATTTGGAGATGAAGTGAAAACATTGACCTCTTCAGTGAAAATCTATGGGTGTGTTCCTAATGCAGCTGCTGGAAATCTGGTCTTCTGAACTAATGGATCTGAGTTTGATTCCTCTGCATTCAGTCATTATCTAGAAATGTGTAATAATAAATCTGGTTTATCCTATTAATAAAACTAAATGCCAATATGGAGGAGTGATAACATATTTTATTTTCTGTACAGCAAACAACAGCGCTGAGCAAAATGTTTGAACTCCATGTTTGTGAAGTACTGCTTAATCATAAGTAGAACTCACTCTGGTCCAGTATTAGTCCTCTTAACTATTGTTTAATGTAAGTGAATAGTCACTTTTTAGTCCATCACACTGGTGATGGACAATTCTCCCCCAGTTAAAATTCAGAGCTAAAAGAGATTACTCAAGGAATAGCATGATTGCAATAAATCTACATTGAATTGACAGACCGTTAATTAAAACATCTTGTTATTGTGGGGGCTGCTCATTTCTGGAAAACTGTACAAGAATAGGGGGAAGAGACTGATGTAATTCATCACTTTTAACATGCCAACATGATTCAAATATTGCCAACCTAATTTAGCAACCATGCAGAGAACAGAAACGTTTGCTTCCATTTTTAACTGAAGTTTCTCATGCTATCTAATTGGGGAATGATAGTTGTTGCTAAATTTGATTTATTAAAAGTAGTCAATAACGACTAACCTTAGTTTTAATCTAACTTGTTTCAATGCATCACTACTATGTCACCAGAGTGCCTCTATTTTGAGAATACAATTTTCTTCACTTGTAATAAGCCTGCAACCATCAGACATATCCTTTTTCACAAGAGTGCAAGGGTTTGTAGCCCCCCAGTCAGGGTCCAGGGACTAAGTAGGTGACACAAGTGCCAGGACCCATGAAAAACAGATAACAGGCTGAATGGAAACTGTATCTCAGTTCAGAGCCCAAAGCCATATCAAGCCAAGAAAGCAGGATTAGTCCAGACAATGAAAGCATAGCCCAAATTAGCCAGAAGTCAGATGACTGGGAGAACAGACAAGGTAGAGTATCTTCAGGGGCTGGAGCAAGGAGAAGTTGGATGTCCAGAAGCCAGGAACAGTCCAAAGGAGCCAGGAACAAAACAGGGAGTGTTCAAGGTCATGAACAAGTTGTTAGTCTGCCTTCACTTGGGATGCATAATTTCTGTCAGATCTACATTATCTTCGAGATTATTTCCTCCCACATAGTGATTGCTCCTCTGTCTACTCTGAGGTATGTGCATGTAGCTATGAGCTTGAAGGAAATACTTTCTTTTTCTTCCTTCCTTCCATTTTTAAAATATCTTTCGCATACCTGTTTGCTTAGACCTAATCTTATTATCGCCCTTCTACTTTCCTCCACCAACACGTCAAATGCAGTCCAACATCAACTTGATTAACAACTAGTGATGAAGTTAATTCCAATTATAGCAATCTTCATAACAGTCCTAAGTCTGAGTGTGAGTTCTGTCACTACAGTCTCTTAGTTATCTTTGCATAGTTTTGTTATCTTGTTCAAAACCAATATACTATGAGAACCTCCACTGAGCTCCTGTTAGCACCTCTGTGGCTGAAGTATCTGGGAAGGGGGGAGCTTGGGCTTTATTTGGGTGTTCAGTTTCTTCTTAAGTACAAGTAGCAAAATCTCTACTCCATTATTTTTAACTTCTCCTTTCCTCTGCTCAAATCACTGGCCATTTTTTCAAACATTATGAATGTTGAATAGGATATTAGGCAACTATTGTGGTATTGTTCTGACCAAGGGCAAACTATGAAAACATTCCTTAATCACTCCATTTTTGCACGTCTCCTTTTTGCCTTACAAATGAACCTTACTTGCTTTCCCTGCTCCAAAGACATTAATTAAATCATGAAAGCTGCTAATGTGCTGTAGCATCACTAATTTCAAATCCAGAGAAGGGTTATGAATAGGGATAATATCACAGGCTTCCAGCGTTTCCCTTTTAAGAAGGATCGTATAGTATGTTCCTTCCCCTATGGCTGCTACAGGAAAGTAATGAGGAGTTTCACTTTGAGGCTGGAAAAAAGGAGGGTAAAATAATTTATTTATTTGTTTATTTATTTTACAGACTTATATTCCGCCCTCCTCAAAGAGATTCAGGGCGGCTAACAAAAGCTTAAAAAGATACATAAAAACACAATTATAAAATCCAATTTAAAAATTATTAAAATATTAAAACTGAACAAGTTAAAAGATTAAAAATTGATACAATGAGAAAGGGGGGGGGTTCAAATGAGCCAACAAGCTGATGCAACAGTCTGACCCAGACCCCATACCTGTCCCGCCAGCCAGGTCTTAACCCCCTTCCTAAATGGCAGCAACTCTGACTGGAGATGTAGCTCAATTGGTGGGAGGTTCCATAGGGCCAGGGCAGACACAGAAAAGGCCCTCCTCCTAGTGCTAGAGAGGTGAGCCTCTCTAGTCGATGGTACAACCAGAGCGCCTCTCTGGTCCATTCTGGTGGGATGGACAGATGTTCTTAGGGAGATGCGGTCTCTTAGGTATCCTAGCCCACTACCATATAGGGCTTTAAAGGTAATGACCAGCACCTTGAATTGCACACAGAGGCACACTGGCAACCAGTGCAGCTCCCTGAGCAATGGTGAGGCACAAGCAGAATGCCCGCACCCCACCACAACCCGAGCAGCCTCATTCTGTACCAGTTGCAGCCTCTGGATGGTCACCAAGGGCAGCCCCATGTAGAGCACATTACAATAATCTAGTCTGGAGGTGACCAAAGCGTGTGTGACCATAAGCAAGGAGTCCCGATCTAGGAGCGGGCGTAACTGGCATGTTATACGAAGTTGTGCAAAAGCCCACCTGGCCACGACTGCCACCTGTTCCTCAAGCAATAGTTGTGAGTCCAAGAGGACCCCCAGATTACGTACGGGGTCTGTTTGGGGCAAGACTGCCCCATCCAGAACCAAAGATGGTAGCTTCTGAGTTAACGCAGGACCCCTGACCTACAACCATTCAGTCTTGTCGGGATTCAGCTGTAGCCTGTTGTCCCCCATCCAGACCCTCACAGCCTCCAGGCACCTGGAAAGGACTTCCACTGCATTGCTCGGGTCCCCATGGGCCGAGATATACAGTTGGGTATCATCAACATAGTGATGATACATCATCCTGTGGGAATGGATTATCTCACCCAGTGGTTTCATGTAGATGTTAAATAGGAGAGGTGAGAGTACCGAGCCCTGAGGCACCCCATAACAGAGGGACCTTGGGCTGGACACCTCGCCCGCCAACCACACCGACTTGGTCTAGCCCCTCAGAAATGAGGAAAACCAGGACAACACAGTGCCCTGGATCCCCAATCCTCAGAGCCTATCGAGAAGGATACCGTGGCTGAGAGTATCAAAGGCCACTGAGAGATCAAGAAGAGCCAGGACAGATGGATGTCCACCATCCCTCTCTCTCCAGAGATCATCCACAAGTGTGACCAATGCAATTTCCGTACATATCCAGGCCTGAATCCTGACTATAATGGGCCCAGATAATCCGCTTCATCTAGGATCTCCTGTAACTGCCGTGCCACTGCCTTCTCCACAATCTTACTCAGGAATGGGAGGTTAGAGACAGACCGGTAGTTGGTCATAACTGCGGGGTCAAGGGATGCCTTCTTTAGGAGGGGGCGCACCAAGGCATGTTTTAATGTCTTAGGGAAAAACCCCTCCCAAAGCGAAGAATTAATGATGGCCTCAACCCAACCACCTGTCACTGGCCTGGCAGATTTCACCAGCCATGTGGGGCATGGGTCTAAAGCACATGTAATGGCACACACAGATCCCAGGAGCCTGTCCACTTCCTCAGGGACAACTGGATCAAACCGATCCTAGATAACATGACCAGACTGCACTTCGGCCAGCCCCAGATCCAATGTTCCCATGCTGGGATTCAACCTTGACCGAATCCGAGCGATTTTCTCCATGAGATAATCAGCAAAACCTCAGCCGACCCCTGCCATTCAGGGTCTGACCCCCCTCTTCCGAGGAGGGACCTGGTCACCCTAAACAGATTCACTGGTCGATTATCTGCAGAGGCAATGAGGTTGGTTAAATACTGATGTTTCATCACCCTCATTGCCACCTGATAGGCCTTAACAGCAGCTCTAGCAAGTCAGGCTCACTCTGAGTCTTCACCCAGCTGTGCTCTCGGCGTCTCTTTGCCCATTTAAGCACCCTCAACTCCTCTGTAAACCATGGAGAGGAGTGCTGCCTACGAGCATGGAGAGGCCGTAGTGGTACGATTACATCCAAGGCCGCTGTCGCTTCCTTATACCAAAGATCAACAAGCGTCTCAGATGAATCGTTTTGTTGATCCAGAAGAAAAAACCCCAGTTCCCTTTGGAATCCATCTGGATACATCAGACACCGGGGGTGGACCGATCGAATAGCCCTACCTCCCTATGGTGAAGCGTCATTCCCAGGAAGTCCAGAGTCACCAGATAGTGATCCGACCATGGCACAGGAGAGATGTCTAATTTCTGTAATATCAGATCACTCTGCCACTGCTCCGACAAGAAAACTATATCCGGGGTGTGGTCACTGCCCCTAGTTGGGCCCTGAATTACTTGAGTCAGGCCCACAGCTGCTATGGAAGGCATGAACTCCCGAGACACCCCGAAGCCAGCCCCCAGTGAAGGCAAATTGAAGTCCCCCAGAACCATAAGTCTGGGGAACTGCAACGCCAACATGGCGACCGCCTCAAGGAGCTCAGGAAGGTAATCTGCTAACTTTCAGGGAGACAGGTACAAGAGCAAGATTCCCAACTGACCCTTAGGGCCCAAGCGAAGGAGCAGGGCCTCACAGCCCGGCACTTGGGGAGCCATAGCTCTGGTGACTCCCAATGTCTCCCTGGCCACAATGGCAACACCACCGCCCCTCCCATTAACCCTAGGCTAGCGCCAAATACCAAACCAGGCCAGACACAATTTGGACAGGGTAAACCCATCCTCTGGTGCGAGCCAGGTTTCAGTGATGCATGCCAGGTCAACTCGCTCCCCCAGAATATAATGTGAAAACAGGAGAGCCTTATTACAGACTGACCAGGAATTCATCAGCAGCAGCCTAATGGAGGGGGCTCTCTGGATCAGCTGCACAGGACCCTGAGGAGTCCTGCTGAGTCCTGCTGATGAGTACTGCTGAGGAGGCAGAATAGGGAACAGATATTAGACAACATCTGTTCCACATTCCCCGAATGCGGCCTGCCCCTTGGCTCCAGCCATACCGCACCATGCCTGACACAACACTGATCCAGGCCCCAGGAACCTCACTGCTAACTCCAGGCAGAGCATTGCCACCTATCACCGGCTGGCAGGTCTCTCTCCCCTTCCCCCCATCCCCAATTCCCGCTTAATGGCCCCAGGAGCAGAAACACAGCTGAGAGGCAGCTGCCCTTCACCTTGCAAGGTCCAAGGCTTTTCTCTCCGGCCACATGGAGGTGGAGTTTGGGGCCAGCTGAGAAACAGCCTCACTTCTCCTTGCAAGCTCCAAGGCTTTTCTCTCTGGCCCCATGGGAGGTGGAGTTTGGGGCCAGCTGAGAAGCAGCTTCCCTTCTCCTTGCAAGGACCAAGTCTTTTCTCTCAGGCCCCATGGTGGAGGTTGTGTCCAGCTGAGAGACAGCCTCCCTTCTCCTTGCAAGGTCAAAGGCTTTTCTCCCCAGCCCCATGGAGGTGGAGTTTGGGGACAGCTTTAAGGCAACCTCCCTACTCCTTGCACGGTCCAAGGATTTTCTCTCTGGCCCCATGGAGGTGGAATCTGGGGCCTGCTGAAAGACAGCCTCCCTTTTCCTTCCAAGGTCCAAGGCTTTTTTTCTCCGGCCCCATATATGTGGAGGTTGGGGCCAGATGACAGGCAGCCTCCCTTCTCCTTGCAACGTCCAAGGCTTTTCTCTCCGGCCCTATGGTGGAAGTTGGGGCCAGCTAAAAGGCAGCCTCCTTTCATAATAGAATGCACCCAACTATGTAGACAGACTTTGACTGGCCAAATCCCTTTCTCTCCTTTTTGCTTGATTTAGTCTGTGTCATTTACATTGCCCAATGAGAAGAACAGCCTTCCCTCTGACAAATGAAAACACACAAATACTGATGCCAACCTGGATAAACATTGACTAGGAGTATCTCTATATAGACTAATCATCAAACCATACTACCTTTTCCAGGCACAGAGTGAATAGGGAAGCTGGTGTGCATTCCCACACAGCACACTCATGTGCCTGCTCTGAAATCATAATTGGAAACCATGTATACAACTTGAAAAATATGAAATTTTCATCTTTCCCCTGCCACCACTTGAGTGATTTGTGCCTTGAATTAAAACAAAGCCAGAAGAGAATGGAAGGTATGTAGTTGAAAAACAGAGAGGCTTCTCTGTATCAATAGATTCACCTCTCTAATCCAGGAACTACAGCAACGTCCACGGAGCCCATAAAATAAATATCAGGCAGACAGAAAGGTAGACATGCTGCATCAATCAACAGTCTCCTTTACTTCCTACTTCTCACCAAACTACTCAAAGATACATTCACTATTCATGATCATCCACATATTGTATGAATACCTTTGGATCAGGCTGACATTCTTAATGTGATGTAGTGGATAGAGTGAAGGACTAGGACTACAGAGGTCTGAGTTCAAATCCCTCTTCAAACATAGAAGTTTTCTGAGGTGTATCCATTGGTGGGCTGTCAAAAATTTTACTACCACATTGTGGGCAGAGTCTACATTGTGGGCAGACCCAACATCATGACATTGTGGGCGGAATTGACAACATGGGCGCAGCCAAAGTCAAAAATAAAATAAAATACAAATACAGTAGACATAAAAATAGACCTAAAAACACATAAAAATACAAATTAAATAGACATTGAAAGACATTCAATAGAAATAAAAAACACATAAAATTTAAAATTAATTAAGAGACCGGAACAAAATGGCGGGGGAGTAACATATAGATCAAACAGGCTGTGTGATGAATGCTTCAAAAAAGGTGAAAAAACTGAGGTTGTTAGAGATAATGACAGATGAGAGTTGTTGGGGGTGAAGATGGTGAAGAATTTAGGGGGAATGAGATTTCAGGACAACAAAGAGGAGTGGAAAAGTCAAAAGATGCTGAAAGACGTCAAGAGATATACACAAACAGGTAAGGAGTGAATGGAATGTTTAAGCCTGTGAGTTCCCTATAAGTCTCGCTTGAAAACCTCTCAATGTTTTTTTTTTTTTTTGACTATACTGTTTATCCAAGGCTCAGGAATGAGAAGGGAGATCTAATTGATTAGACTTAAGGAAAGATAACACTGCTAATCTCCCAGTGTAGAAGTCTGAGGAAAAGTGAGAGTGAAAGACCGGATTTTAAGAGACAAGGTGGAAAGTGAGAAAAGTTTTTAAACTTTGAATACCTTTAACTTACCTTGAAAGTGCTGGACTCAAGTCTTGATAAATGGAGAGAAGATAAAGTGGTGAATTATCATTCAGGGACTCGGTGTGATTTGGTATGAGAGACTGATTATTAAAGTGGAACAGCTGAGTCTTGATAGTATAAATAAATTGAGAAATAACCGAGAAAAGTAAGGGAGAGAAGAAGACTTAAAGAGGAAAAGAAAAACGGGAGATAGAAAAGTCTTTAACTGAAGAAGATAATTTAAATTTAATGTAGAGTATTGGGAAATCTGGAAAGTAATAATGAGTCACTATCATATTAAAAAATCTAGAGACTTCAGTTACTTCAGCTACAGAGGATTGGTACAGTCGGAAAAAGAAGAAAAGGTTGTAGAGATGAAAAGAGGGCAAGGAACTACAGAAGAAAAAGAAGAAATGGATAACCTAGAATCCTTACAGTGGAGCAGTTGCTTATCGTCGGATATAAAGGCTATGGTAGAAATGTGCACAGCGGTGGAACGACAGATGAGAGCAAGGATGGAACAACCGGGCAATGTTGAGTAAAGGTCTCAAGAAAAATCTCAATAAGTGACAAATAAATATATTTTCAAAGAGGAGGAAGAAATGCAATCTGTAAAAAGAGAGTTTAAAGATACAAAGGAAATAGCAAAGGCTATAACAGATAAATAAGAATTGGTATAGTTAGAAAAAGAACAAAAGAGAATAGAGACAGAAAAATTTGAAATCAGTAAAACAGGAAGAAGAAAAGTAATGCTTGGGAGTAATGGAGAAAGAAATGGACATTTGGAATAAAATTGAGAAAAGGCTGGATAAAATGAACGAGATAAGGAAGCAAGAAATGAATGATATTATGAAAGAACAACAAGACTTAAGGAACTTGTTGGAAAATTTTAAGAAAATAAATGATAAGTTTGTGGCAATAGAATTAAAATCAAAATTTATGGAAGAAGAGATCAAAAATATTAAGCAAGAAATGAATGATATTATGAAAGAACAACAAGATTTAAGGGATTGGTTGGCAAATCTTAAGACAGTAACAAATGATAAATTTGTGGCAATAGAGACAAAATCAAAATTTGTGGAAGAATCGATTAAAGATATTCAAGGAAAAGGAAAAGAGGGAGATGAAAGAAGAGACAATCAAGAAAAAAGACTGTATATGTTGGAGGCAGAGGAGAGACAGAAGAATTTATTGATAAAAAAATATTCCAGAGGGTAATCCAAACAGGTTGAGGGAAAGAATTATTAAATAGTTGAATGAATTGAAGATGGGGAGGAATTTTACACAGGAGGATATATCAGCAGCTTATACACTGGGGAAGAAAAGAAATGGGACATTTAAAAGGCATGTCTTGGTAAAATTTGTAAGTTTGGATAGCAAACTAAAATTGATGGCATATCTCAGAAGAAAAAGTACACAGGTACCAAAATTGGCTAGTGAACAATTGGATATTTATCAGGATCTAACAAAAAAAGAAATATTGTTGAGGAAGAGAATTAAACCAATTACTAAATTGTTAAGAGATAAGAGAGTGAATTATAATTGGCAACAATCTCAACAGTTGAGATTCTTCTGGGCAGGGAAAGCTGTGGTGATAAGAAAACAAACTGACTACCTGGATATATTAGAATCATGTAATATTATTAAAGAAGGATCAAAAGAATGGAGGAAACTTAAAGAGGAGCTCTTAATTACAGGAAGTTCCATAAATTTTTGCAACAGCAACAATATTAGCAAATAAATTTTAAGGAAAGAAAATTTATACGATTTCTTTTGGATCAAAAGAAGTTTGGGGTAACATAGTTGATAGGAAAAAACTGATAATCTAGTTTTCAGGTTGTCGTAATTTCTAAATTGTTATGAAGTGTTTATTGATTAATTTATATAAAGGAAATTTAATGTAAAGGATTGTGAGCTTTGGAAAGCAAATAATGAGTTATCATAATTTAAAGGAAGATAAAAAGAGAAGAAAGGAAGGAGAAAAAGAAAAGAAAGATTGTTTTAAAAAAAGAGTAATAATTTCACGACAGTAGAAGAAAAATCAAGGGAAGTTAAAGATAATTAAAGTAAAGAAAATGATAGAATGGATAATAAAGAACTGGATCTTTGGAGAAAACTGAGAAATGGTTGTTGTTTTTTCTTTAAAGAGTAATAATTTAGTAACAGTAGAAGACAAATGAAATTTAATGCAAAGGATTGTGAACTTTGGAAAGAAAATAATGGGTTGTTATAATTTTTTAAAGGAAGATGAAAAGAGAAAAAAGGAAGAAGAAAAAGAAAAAGAACAGGAAGTTTTTTGATGAGTAATAATTTAGTGACAGTAAGGTAGTGACAGTGAAGGTATAATGAAAGTATAATAAGATTAAAGGGATTTGTTGGTAAATTTTCAGAAAGTACAGACTTGCAACAGTAACAATATTAGCAATTTCAAGGAAAGAGAATTGATACTGCTTCTTTTGAATTAAAAGAAGTCTTGGGTAATATAGTTGATAGGAAAAAATGTGCTTATTGATTAATTTGTATAAATGAAACTTAATGTAAAGGATTGTGAACTTTGGAAAGCAAACAATGAGTTGTTATTTTTAAAAGGAAGATGAAAAGAGAAGAGAGGAAGGAGAAAAAGAAAAAAAGAATTTTGAAGAGTAATGATTTAGTAACAGTAGAAGAAAAATCAAAATATGTTGAAGGGGAAGTTAAAGATAATTAAAGTAAAGAAAATGATAGAATGGATAATCAAGAATTGCATATTTGGAGGAAAAATGAGAAATGGTAAGATAAAAAGGATAAGATAAGGAAGCAAGAAAGGAACGGTACTATGAAAGGATAACAACATTAAAAGGATTTCCTGGTAAACCATAAGAAAGCAACAGACAATAAAGAATAAACAGTAAATTTAAGGCAAAATTAATATTTGTGGAAGGAAATATTAAAGATATTTAAGGAAAAGGAAAAGATATAAGAATGGATAACTAAGAAAAAAAGATTGTACACCTTCGAGATGGTGATGAGATAGAAGGTAGTGATAAAAAGATATATACACAAATACCAGAGGGAAACTTAGATTGATAGAGGGAAAGAAGTGGGAAATTTAAGGAGAAAGGGGGATTTTTATAGGAATGTTATGAAATTGTAAATAACTCTTGTCAAGGAAGGTTAAAAGTGGGTAAGGATTGAAAATTCAATTAGAAATAATCTAAAGGGAAAGTAATAAAAAAAAAGAACGGTAAACAACCACCAGCTGAAGGAAAGAAGAAACAGAAGCAGCTGCATTGTTATGAGTAACAAGACTCAATTGATGTCTTTAAACATCAGTAAGAACCCTCTCTAGTACCGGTCTCCCTCCCCTTCTTCGACACTTGGAGGCGGTCCTTCAATGGAAAGGACAGGGGAGAGAAGACGACAAGAAGGTGAAGGGTTGGGTGGGGGTTGTTTTTGTTTTATGTTATGTTATTATGGGATTTTGGGTGATGTAGGGTTGGGTGAGAGTGAATGTAGTTATTTGCTTTTTGTCTTTTTTAATTTATTTTTGGTGTTGTATTGTCCTGCAATGCTATATGTCTTTTGTTGATTTTTATAATATGGAGAATTATGTTGTAATTTTTTGTAATCTCTTGTTTGTGTTTTTTATTTTAAAGTTTAATAAAATTTAGTTAAAAATTAAAATTAAAAAGACATTAAATAGAAATAAAAAACATAAAAATACAAATTAAAATAGACATTAAATACAGATAAAAGCACACTACATAAAACACTCACCCACCTCAACCCACCCCAAACACAAACCCTAGTCACTTACCTGGGGTCAGGGAGCAGCAAGCAGCAACAGCAGCAGCCTAGCCTGGAGTAGCATCAACAGTTGGTGGCAGTTGGCAGCCTCAGAGCTGCAAGCATCCAGCCTAAGGAGTGAGGGTGCCTGCCACAGAGCATCTAGGGTGCAGCAGTCTTTTATCCTTCTCTGGGGAAGGCTAAGCTTGGAGTTAGGTGGCCTGGAGCTTCCTCCACCACAAAAACTGCCACAGCTGGGCCCAATCCTCTTCCCTCAGTAGATATGGGGCCCAAGGGTGTGCTGACAGGAAAGTCTTCCTGGTCCCAGGCAGTAGCAGTCTTTTATCCTTCTTCAGTATGAAACCTTTCTTCCTAAGAACATAACAACCAGAAGAAGTCTTGAACACACAGACAGTATGAGGAGCATAGAATCTATTGCATGCATAAGGAAAAGAAGTTTGGACTGAGACCTTGCTTTATGCAAAGTCTTGGTGTTACCTAATCTATAAGCTACACCTGTGCTGTTACAGTTGCAGAGCCCTTAAGGAAGTACAGCTGTTTTTCATTAAGGCATACTATCCTAGAGAACAGGTTAGGCAAAAACTTAATACCTAATATCTTTAACTGTTGAAAAGTTGCAGAGTATTTTAGTGAGATATATGAGTTTATTATCAACTGAGTTAGATTTGTTTCTAAACCAAAATTTAAAGCTTATTCTATCTAATCTTTCTCACACTAGGTCAGATGGAAGGAACTACAGAATGAACTCACCACAAGGTGGCTTCATTTTGGCAGTTTAGAGTCTAATGTTGACACAAAAGAAGAAGATTGATCTTAGGCTGAATTTCTGGTTATGGGTTGACATAGTGGCAGTTGGGATGGGTCATGGAAATTTGTTGAAGGATTGGTCCAGTTATTGTTCTTGTTACCTAATATTTTAAAATTCACCCTTTAGTTTGAGTCATACAACATGAGGGAGTACTTAAACAGATTTTTAGATTTATTACTGAATCAAGATACAGAGTTCTTTAACTTGTTCTCTCTTTGCATTTTTGGCAGCCTAAAATTAATCTCTTTTTCAAAGTATGCAGAAACCTGTAAACTGGTTAAGATTAGTCATTAAAGACTAAAATACTCTGCAACTTTTCAACAATTAAAGATGTTAGGTACTAAGTTTTTGCCTAACCAGTTGTCTAGGATAGTACGCCTTAATGTAAAACAGGTGTACCATATTAAGGGCTCTGCAATTGTAACAGCACAGGTGTAGCTTATTAACACCATAGCGAGTGGAGCCAACATCATGATGTCATGGGTGGAGCCAACATCATGATGTCATGGGCAGAGCCAATGATATGGGTGGAGTCAATGTAAAAACCCAATAAAAATAAGTACACATAAAAATACAAATTAAATAGACATAAAAACACACATAAAAACACATAAAATACACATTAAAATAAATGCACATTAAATACACATTAAAATAAATGCACATTAAATACACATAAAACACATTAAAAATACACATTAAAATAAATACACATTAAAATACACACACACACATCCAAAGGTGAGTCACTTACCCTGGGGAACAGGCTACAGGGAGTGCCAGGCTAGCAGCTTCTGTTTCTCCTCCCTGCTTGGGAAGACAGCAAGGTGGTTGCACAGGCGCGCCAAGCGCTGTATGCGTACATGCACACCAAGCGCTTGGCACACATGTGCAGTGGGGGAACCGGTGAAATGGTAAGCCCCCAAGGTAGTTCCCCCCTAAAGCTCCTACTGGTTCTCTGGGACACTAGGAAAAGTTACTACCAGTTCTAGTGAACTGGTGCAAATCTGTTGCTGCCTATCACTGGGTGTATCCCTGGTAAAGGTAAAGTTTGCCATTGTTCAAAAGCTAGTCATATCTAACTCTAAGATTCTCTCCTCATCTCTGTTTATAGCCAAAGAGTCAGTGCTGTCTGCATTTGCAGACGTTTCTCTGGACATGTGACAGGTATGACTTGACACTGGAGTGCACAGAACACTGTTTACCCTTCCACCAAAGTGTCTTGCTTTCAAACTGCTAGGTTGGCAGGAGCTGGGACAGAGATGGGAGTATACTCCATTGTGCAGCACTCGGGTCTCGAACTGCTGACCTGCTGACCTTCTAGTCATGAAGTTCAGCACCTTAACCACTAAGCCACTGTAGTCCCTATATCACTGATAAAACTACCCCCTAAAGATATAAAATACTCAATAAACGTTTCATTCTTATTGATTTAGTCTGTCCCAATAGGAAGAGACAATTCAAAGAGGAATTTAAAGCTATGTGAGATTCCTCTTTTCCAATCTAAAGTGAGACAAATAATGTTTTTCCTCTCTTCAGTTTTTTTGTAATTGGCATAACATGTTTCAATTGTTTTTTTACCTTGAAAAGCAAAGTATATATATACACATACACATAATATCTTGGGGACCCTTGCCCTCCTAGTCAGCAGTCAACCTGCTTTGGAATAATTATCAAGACTTATGCAATTCCATAAGTTATGCAGGTTTCTGCAAAATTGGTCATTTTTGCACAAAATCTGGCAACATTATGTGCAAAACACCATTCTGACTTAAGCAAGCACTCTGTAGAAATTCGTGAGAAATTCTCTCCAGCCTTGTCTGCCGAGAGAAGACTTTCATTTCCATGTGCTGACATACAAATTAGAAGAAAGTGAGGGTTTGTATCTCTAGTCTTTGATATATTTTAGATGTCGTTCCAACTCCCATGATTTTGATGCATGCAGACATTGCATCCCTAACTATTTATTCAGCTGTTGAACCCACTTTGGAATGTCCATGAAACTTCCAACGTCTCTGATGTTAAAAGTTGTTAACACACTAAGTATAGGGACCAGTTGAAACTGCTGGGGGAAAAGAGTAAAAAGGACCAGAGGACACAGCATTTATCACAATGTTAGCCAAACTTTTAGGTTTTTGTGAATTGCATGTGTGTGCATGTAGCTAACAACTTTAAGCTGGAAGTAGAACTGAATAATGTATCAGCTTTTGTTCACTGGTTCTTTCAAAATTCTGATTTGCATGGCATTTTTATACAGCATTCAGACAGCAAAGTTATTTGAAGGTAACATCACACAGTGAAATATTTAGACAGACCTGTTTCATCTGGAGATGAAAACTTTGGAAGAGTCTGTATTTACATATATACTGCACTCTGAAAGGTCTGAAAGCAAATGTTCTTAATATGTTTTAGATGAGATGTAAATATCTTCCTCACTAAGTGGCTTAGTTGAGCGCCGCCCCTCCTGTTAATACTAGAAGATCAATTTGCTTTCATCTTGAAACAGTAACGTCATTAGTGACATGGAAACAAGCTTGCTTTCAGTTAGGAAGTTGGATGAGACTCATCTGTATCTGCTGTCAAAGGACATCAGGGGAATGTCTAAATCCAAGAAAATTAATTCACTCTCACCATGGTGCTTTTAAATCTACCCAAGAGACATAACTAAGGTCCCAAGAAATACCACTGAAAAAGCATACAGCAAAGTTCAAGTAAACTCATGACAGCAAAGCTTTAAAAATATCAGCTCCTAGTGGCAAGTGTTATGGTGGACCTTATAGGCATGAGAGGCAGCCACATTGACATCAAAGACAAATGTTTATGACTTGATTGAAGCTAGATTGTACTTTTTAATGAATAACTGATATCTGACTGTAGAGCCAGATGTTGGGATTTTAATTCTCTACTGTGCTTTCTGGGAGAAGAGTCAGCCTACACAGCCATGGAAGCTGAATTGTCCCACAGCACCCTCAGAAGAAGTGAATGGTTCAAAATTTCTGTGTGTTTTCTACCTTGAAAACCCTGGAAATTGTGGCCATAAGTTAGAATTGACTTGATGACACATAACTATTGTTAATAAATGATATATTTGGAGTTAGGTAAGCATATCTACCTTCTCTTCAATTCTTTAAGATCTGACTAAGCTCTGTGTTTGTTCCATGTTCTCCATAGGTTCCCTCTTGGCAGTTTTTTGTTGTTGTTTGGCTGCACAGTCGATTCCGACCCTTTGTGACCCCATGGACCACTGTCCGCTAGGCACTTCTGTCCTCCACCATCCTCCTCAACTCAATCAGCTCTGTGCCCATTGTGTCCACAATATCATCTAGCCATCTCAGTTTTGGCTGCCCCCTTCTTCTTTTGCACTCGAACTTTCCAAGCATTAAGGCCTTCTCAAGTGAATCTACTCTTCTCATTTGATGTCCAAAGTACTTTAATTTCACCTTTATTATTTGACCTTCTAAGGAGCAGTCAGGGTTGATTTCTTCTAAGATTGACCTATTTGTTCTCCTCACTGTCCAGGGGACTCTCAAAACTCTCCTCCAACACCACATCTCAAAGGCATCTATTCTTCTGCGCTCAGTTTTCCTAATGGTCCAGCTCTCACAACCATACATTGCCACCGGGAATACCATTGCTTTGACTATGAGAATTTTTGTTTGCAATGTGATGTCTCTACTTTTCACTATGTTCCCCAGGTTTCTCATTGCTTGCCTCCCAAGAATCAGTCGCCTTTTTATTTCATGGCTGCAATCCCCATCTGCAGTGAGCTTTGATCCTAAGAAAGTAAAATCTGTCACTGCTTCTACTTCTTCCCCATCTATTTTCCAGGGACTGATAGGACCTGTTGCCATTATCTTGGTTTTCTTTATATTGAGTCTCAAGCCACTTTCTTCTTTCAACCTAATCAGGAGCTTCTTTAGGTCCTCCTCACTTTCTGCCATTAGGGTGGTATCATCTGCATATCTCAAATTGTTGATGTTTCTCCCTGCAATTTTGATCCCAAATTGTGATTCCTCCATCCCTGCATTGCGCATTATGTGTTCTGTGTATAAGTTGAATAAGCAGGGTGACAAAATGCAGCCTTGTCTTACTCCTTTTCCTATTCCAAACCACTCTGTCATTCCATATTCTGTCCTAACTGTTGCTTCTTGATTCATGTACAGATTTCTCATGAGGCATATAAGGTGTTCTGGTATTCCCATCTCTTTAATTACTTGCCACATTTTGTTATGATCTACAGTGACAAAAACCTTAGTGTAATCAATGAAATAGAAGCAGACTTGTTTCTGATATTGCACTTCTGGTAATTCTCTCTCCACATGCTGTTGCAGTCTATCCTGTATTATCTTGAGCATCACCTTGCTAGCGTGAGGGATGAGCGCAATTGTTCGATAATTCGAACATTCTTTGGCATTACCCTTTTTGGGGATTGGAACGTTTACTGATCTTTTCCAACCCTGTGGCCATTGTTGTGTTTTCCAAATCAGCTGGCATATAGAATGTAGTAATTTGATTCCATCATCTTTTAGGGCTTTGAAAAGTTCAACTTGGATACCATCATCTCCACTGGCTTTGTTGTTTGCAGTGCTTTGTAGGGCCTTTCTGACTTCACTCTCTAGGATATAATATAAGTTGAGGTACCTAATTTGGACCTCTAAAGCTAGGGAAATAGATTGACTCGAGTATAAGTTGGGATGGAAAGTGCAACAGCTTCTAGTGTGTTTCAGTAATTTAAAAAATGAAAATACAGTAAAATAAATTAATTTAGACATTTGTGTGGGTATGTTTTTGAGTTTTTACCATCGTGTTAGTGCTTTTTTTTAAAGCTGTATGTTTAAATTTGTGCCACCACAATTTTGGGACCCTGAGGGTCATTGACCTGAGTATAAGTCAAGTCCCCTTTATGGACCTCCTTTTGGGGGCTAAAAAACTAGACTTGTACTCAAGTAAATACAGTATATGAAAGCTCTGTATGCCTTGGGACCAGCATCTTCCACAAGGGTGCATATGCAAAATTTATCTTCTAACTCTTGTCATTATCCTGTATTTAGACTGAGGGAAGATTCACTTATTTATTTATTGTCATAGGAACACTTGACCTCATTGGGCAGCTTTGCTTCATTCGTTTTCTCTAACATTGGCTGCTTTTCCCCACTTTTCTCTACCAGAAGAAAAGCAACTGAGCCAGAGAGAAAGAGAAAAACAGCACAAACTGCATTGTGTTTTTTCTCCTTGTTACTCAATAAAAGGCAAAATACTGCAAGAGGATTGATTGGTGCTATTCAGCCTTGCCAGGAGCACAGAACAAAAAGAAAGCTGGAATTACATCTTCTTGGATGCCTGTGATAGCTCATTGAACAGATAGCTGGTAGAGAAAGACACAGGTTACTTCTATACTTTAGAATTCTATAACGTTATGCAATTATGTTTGAGCTATATGGAACTCAGATGCACTGCAAGGAACATGCAGACCTCCCCCTTGCCTCTTTAATAAAGGAAATTTGACAGTCTAAAAAGGTTAGGAATAATGCCCCTGGATAGCCTTCCCATGAGACCCTGATTCTTATGGGTTATTTTGCCCATGTAGAGAGGCCACCCAGGTGGGGTGGACTTTTCCTGCTCAGACACAATTCCATAATTAAAGTCACACTAGAGGGAGGAGGCTAGCGTGCTTCTTTCAACATGTGTGGGTTGCATATGCTTCAAGTCACAATTGAACAGGAAAAATGTTATAATGAAAAAATAATGGTTCTCACCTCTTTTTGTTCATGTGAAATCCTTTTGGGAAAGCTGTGCCACACAACTTGGATAATATCATCAGCCAAAGTCTACAGAAGGTCCAGTAGAAACATATGGATTTATATCATTCCCTTCCACTTTCAATGACACCCAAAGGCCTCCCTAAGATAAAACGGACTCTTAGGAACCTGAGAACCTAGAAATGGGGTGAGGAATAGGAATTTTTAAATTGCTACACAACAGCTGCAGCTGATGACACCATCCAACATATACACCATAGGTTGTGCAGCAGGATTTCAACCAGATAGTGAATCTAGTGAACACATGCTGAAATTTTGGCTTAGCAGTCTGTTTTTGTTCTAGAAGGAATAGTCTGATGTCTTTCAGGAAAACAGTTGAAGTTTTGCATGCCTGAAAACAGTGTGGGAGATACAAATGGAAAAATTCTCCATGTTTTAATTAAAAAATAGCCTTTTTTTGAACCATGGAGAAATTATGCAAGCAGGTGTCTAACTGTCATGTCACTGCCAAGCCAGCTAACATAAGTGAGTCACTCAAAAGCTCTACCTCCTCCATTCACCCATGATTTTACCATAGTTTAAAACATAAAATATTAATCTAACCAACCTAATTCCCCCTGGTGAGCTTACTCATCATGAACATTATGCTGTCTTCCCCTGGTGAGTAAAACTGAATACAAAATTAATGAAGATCTCAAAATCTTCACTGAAGTTTCTCTTCCATAGTTGGTACCAAATGCTCCTTCCCTTTGTCTTTATTCTGCTTTAGCCTCTGAGCTATAGAAATTTATGAATGCTTTCTCTGAATCACTCTGTTTGAGAATCAGAGTAGCCAGTTTGTAGTTTCTGCAGGAGTATCCCTTAAATTGAAGTATTTCATCCCAGAGATATCAATAAAATTTTTTTTTAGTAAACTTCTCTTACTCTTCAGTAGCTTAGTTCTTTTTCTGTCTTCCCAAGGCTATTGAATTCTGCTACTCTCAAGCTACCAGTTCACCAGCACTTGATCTTCTCTGATTGTACTGCTTTCCAAACTCCTACTCTTTCATTTCCTAATGCCACCTTCATTTTTTTAGTTGGCAAAGCTAATTTTCCTAATCTTTTTATTTCTATTTATTAGGTTGGTCTGACTCACAAGCTTGGGTAGCATAATTAACAACAACAACAACAACAACAAAATATTAAAAATGGCAATGGATGTAACAAGAAGATTCTAAATGTAATTCCATCCTTTTTGGCTCCAGGTGAGTGCACTCAAGCTGGTTGTTCCTAATCCACAAATAACTGTCCTCCATTTTCTGAAGAGTACATGAATTCCTGGGTAAAAAAGTACAATTCAGGTTAAAGACTGCCACAAATAGGTATCACTTCTCAGGTATATCTACACAGCAGTTACAACTGTGCATGAATGAAGACAACTTGGCAGCAATTTCTAATGGTAAATGTGAAATTCCTTTCCCACACTCACCCCATCCTCTGCTCTTGCAGTAGAGTCATGTTTGTAGAATTCCCTGAACATGAAAAACATCTACTTCTTGCAGGTGTTCTGCCATGAAATTAAAACTCCTTGTTACAGGAAACTTTTTTCAGCTTCCTAGATTTCTTTTGGGTTCTGGTTCTTTACCAGTAATTAGTTCTTTACTGGTGATTAGGGTTTTTAAAAAAATGCTTTCTAGTTCTTTATTGGTTATTCATTTTTATGCTTTTAGCTGCTGCTCAAAATTTTTCTGTTTTGATCTGCATATTGGTATTTTTGATTTATTATTTGAAATGCTTTGTATTATTTGAAATGCTTTGTAATGCTTCATCAAGGGAATAAATTTTATATATATATTAAAATAAATATACCTCTATTAATTTCAATGTATACTATGAATAAATGCTTGTGGTACATATGGTTAGTCGTTTTGGAACCAATGTCATGGACTAGAAGTTATTGGTGCTCGTTGTTGTTATGTATCATCAAGTTTGGGACCAAAGATGATACTAACTAAGCTTTCAAGATATGTGACATATTTAAGGAATGGTTTCACCAGTTCCACAAATCCAGTGAGTTTCCATGCCTGAGTGTAGATTTGAACTGAGGCCTCCTAAGTCCCAGTCTACCATGATATCCACTAAACTACACTGCACTCTTCCAAGAAGTCACCAAAAATACAGTACAATTATTATGTCCCTTTTAGATCTTTGGTGTAAAGTTTGGAAAGCCAGACAACACTGTGTGAAGTGATTTTTTGGGGGGGCAGGTGGGGGTGGGATGGAATTCACCTTTTTTTTACAACACTTTACATTAGGGGTGGCCAACTTTTTTTGCTGTGGACCTGACCACACCCCTGGACAACTGAGCAGGCCTGACCACACACCCTGGAAGCAGAAGTGGACACATTTACAGCTGTCATAAATGCACCCACTTCCATGTTTATGATAGCCATGGGTGCATTTACACATGCACAGGTGCAGGCACTCATGTGTGGGCATGTTTTATGGCTGACGTAAATGTGCCTGCTTCTCCTTCCAGGTGCGGTGGTGGTGGTGACATGCCAAATGGAATGGTCCCATGGGCTAGGAACCCCTGCATTACATCCATGAACCATGAATGTAAGATAAATAATTTGAGACTCAATAAAGAGAAGACTGAGGTAATGGCAATCAGAAGGAAACAGCATACACTAGATATCAAGATGGAGGGAAAAAGTATAAAACAAGTTCAAATACTTAGGAACAACATTTACTGAAAATGGGGAAATGGATGAAGAGACTAGCATATGGTGCAATAAGGGAAACCGAATATTGGGACAGTTAACACAAGGTAATACCAATCTACACAAAGAAACACCACATACAAAGCATATTCATTCCCACCTTATGTTACCAGTGCCAAACATTGACACTTACAACAAAAGATAAACAAAAGTTGGTCACTACAGAAATGAAATGTCTGAGGAAGGCTGCTGGAGTGACTAGAAGGGATAACATCAGGAATTAGGTTATAAAGGAAAGAATTGAAACAGAACCAATCCTGCACGACATACAGAGACAATAAATAAAGTAGTTTGGAGATAATGTCTTCAAATTCCATACCTTACAAAACATATGTGGAAAGAAGAGAAGGACAAAGACCACAAGCGAGACCCAGAGGAAGGTGGAGAGATAACATCAATGAAACATTACAAGAACACAAATAACGCTGGTGGAAGGCACTAAAAGTGCTAGAACAAAAACCTTGCATCACCCTTGACCCAATGGGCTAAAAGAGGAAATGAAGGAGAGGAGGAAGAAGATGAAGATGAAGAAAAAAGAATAGGGAAATAGGTCTATGATCTAAAATCATGTGATCACCTGGGATAAGGGACACACATGAGGGACTACCTAGGTGCATCAAGCAAATGTTTTCTCATTTTCCTTCCTACAATTTGCTCTGCAGAAGAGACAAGCCACAATTCAAACTCAAGGACATTTCTAAGTATAAGATTAAGAACCAAATCTACTTCCTTTAGATGAACCAGCAGCTACTGCCAAGACATGCATTTCCAAAGTTCTAAAGGCAAATGGGGTTGATTGCCTGCAGTAATGTAGTCATACAAGCTTTATAGCCTTTGCTGCTATTAATCAAAGGATTTGGACTAAATATCCTGCTGTGAGACTCTTCTTTTCTTAAATGGATCTCCTAAATCATGGTTGCAATGCATTGCTTTAATTTTTATAGCCAGACAAAACTGGCAATTGTCATTCATGCCTACATGGCCTTCTGGTGCACTCTTCACGGCATTCTTTGAAGAAGCCAATTCACAGAAGCTGCAAAGATTGCAAAAATTCAGTTGCACTCATTTCCTCCATTTCACTACGGAATTTGGTGTGGATTTGTTCTATTGTTTGAGAACCTGCAACAGTTTATTGCAGGGGTGCCCAACCTTTTTGAGCCATAGGTTGGTCTTGTGGTTCAGCAGGCCGGTCACATGGTTCAAGGGGCTGGTCATGTGGTTCTTCCCACTGGAAGCAGAAGTAAAATGTGCCTTACTATCTGTTTTGCAACAGGATGAGATAGATTTTAAGCTGTCATTTTCTCTGCTGAAACCAGGGGTGCCCAAACTATGGCCCATAAGCTGGATCTGGCCTCTGACTCCAATTTATCTGGCCTGTGCCACCCTTGTCACTCCCAGAAGCAGAGGTAAAACACACCCATATGGCGTGTTTTACTTCTGCTTCCATGAGCGATGAGGGTGGTGCGGGCTGGATGAATTGGAGTTGGGGGCTGGATCTGTAGTTTGGGCACCCCTGGTTTATTTCTACCTCCTTTTCCACCCAGAAAGAGGCTGTGAACAACATATTACATACTGGAAAAATAATACACAAAACAAAAAGTAGGCTGGGAAGCCACCATACAATAGGCAGAAAGGCCTACATCTGTGAACGTTGGCTCCTGCTAACATGGGGAGCCTTAACAGAGGCGTAGCTACAGCCGTATCTGCCGTATCAATTATACGGGGCCCCCAGGCCACGGGGGTCCCCAACGTGCATACGCAAAACAAATCTTTACCCTTCCTAAGGGCCCCCAAACAAATTTTTATACGGGGCCCCGCCAAGGCACGCTACACTTCTGAGCCTTAACAATGTGAGTGTAAAGGAAGAGCTAGGGTGCTTACAGTTATCAGAATTAGACCCAGGAGTGCAGTCTGTCAGTTCTTAACTACCTTCCTGGCTTGTAATGATGCTCATGTAAAGAACAGGCATCCAGAAATGTGCAACAAGTGCTATGGGGTTGTATATAATTGTGTAATTGCTATTGTTCTCTGACAACTGAGTCTGGCTTGCAATAGTCTGTACTCAATGGACTACATTTGAGATGTAAATTTTTGGTTGTTTCAATCCAGTTTGCAAGAAAAAGAAAACTGACCTCTCCACTTCAAGATGGGAAAGAGTGAGATATTTTGTGTTCTCAAGAGTTTCTGCTCTTGCAAGACCAGCTTTTGCATAAATAATTGAAACATTTTTTTTTAACCAAAACCTTCCAGTTTATGAATTCGGGATATTGTGCTTCTGTGTCCGCAATTCAAAACACCAAGAAATGACCCAATATTTTTGTACAGTATAGCCAGTGGTGGGTTTCAGTAGGTCTGCACCAGTTCGCCAGAACCGGTAGCAGAAATTCTGGCTGGCCCTGCCCATCCAAGTTTTGAAATAAAGTAGTCCTAATTTGGGTGCAACACAGGGCTTTCCCCCTGGCCACACCCACCACACCACATGCACAGTGTGGTAGTAATTTTTTTTGAAGCCCGCCACTGAGTATAGCACTTATGTTGCTGAAAGGGGAAAGGATTCCAAGCTTCACATAGATTGATGATCCCAATGTTAAGTCAAGATGAGCTACAGGATATCCTCTTGTACTCCATACCACTCATAAAGAGACATTAAAAAAAAGTCCCAGAACATGAGTTGCAAGAGAGGATACTGTTAATTCAACAGCATCGTTAGCAATACAGGAACAATAGTTTCAGTCAAGAGACAAAAGCCCATCCCAGTCACAGTAAATTTTGTGTCAAGATTTCTGTACTAGAAGGAAAATAGTGGTCTAGGTAAAGGGAACTGGGGGATATGATGACTCTCTTAGGAGTCCCTAGGCCTCCACAGACAAGGCTGAAGGAATACACCTCTCTGTCTTTGCATGATGTGTGTCTGTATGTCTGTCTGACAGGTGCATCTCCGTGTTTAGGGTGTGCTTTATCTATGTGTTGAGGTGGGAGAAATGGGAATGTATGTAAGGATATAGATGTGTGCATGTATGTGCACATATGTACAACTCTAACCCTTTAGTCAACGCCAGATATGACTTTTAGGGCTGAAAATGTTCTTTGTCCCCCTGCCCCAAAGAATGAGCCAGACACAGTGATGGAGTAAACTAGAGCCAGAACTTTATTAACTATTTAACCGAATACTTTAAAACTTCCCTTCATGATCTGCAGAGGACCTAATGTAATGCCGATGTCAAAGTCAGGGGCCAGTGGATCCAAACTGACCCAGGCAACTGGCTTATTCAGGCAAGTCCAAAGCCAAAGGAAATGGTGTCCTCCAGCTTCCACCCTAGTCAGCCACCCTAATGTTGAAGTGTCGCTGGCCTGGAGGGCCAGGCCCCTTAAAACAGCAATGGCCCCTGCTTTCAACTTCCTTTGGTGCAGGGGGAGTGTGGCAAAGAGCCCCAGGGATGAGCATAATGCCTTAAGGATGTTCCCAAAGCATCCCAGATAGAAGCTGCCTGTAGTCTAAAGAAAGGAGAGACGTTAAAAATAAGAAAAAAAGTTTACCTCATATCGGTGAAATGAGACACACACAAATGCAAGTATATAGTCTTACACCAAGGTTTTTGATTGGCTTGAGAACTTTTGGAGTCCCTGTTATATGGCTTTCTAGTATTGCTACTGGGAGTAGAGAGAAGAGGAAGAGTTCACAAATGGGAAAAGGTAGTTGAAAGATGTGTCTAGTCTCATTATGTTCTCAATGAAGTCATTTGGAAATGATGCTACCTTGGATCTGATTTTTTAAAAGGAGTTTAATTTGATTTTGGCCAGAAATGAACCAATCCAAATTGGTCTGAGGCAAGCCTAATCTGAATCAAGGCAAGGTTATGAGCATGCTCATTTACTCTGAAGCAAAACTGAGAAAAATGTTTTTGCATATTTCATATTACTTTTTAAAAAACCAACTCTTCCTTTCCTATCACTTGCTTCATTTGTTTTGAATTACTTAACCAAATCTGATGTGTCAGGTTTAATAAATTAACTTCCAGTATCAAGATGATGTGAGATATACCACTATGACATTTTTCCTTGCAGGCAATTGTCCACCCATGTAACTAATTCAAGCAGAGAAAGCAAACAAAATTGATAGAAAATGGTACAGAAACACTAATAGCTGCTTAACAGTAATTTCTTCCTTAAAAAAAAAACCCCTGCTAACAGTTATATAGCCAACCATCTCAAAAGTAAATTGACACCTATGTATTTACAATTCTAAAAGATAATTCTTTACTTTGCCCATCAATTCCACAGAAGACTCAGACACCAGTGTTGGTTGAAAACTAGGACCACGTTTATTGAATAATAAACTCAGTAGATAAAGCCAATGGGTCTTTGAAGGTATCTTCACAGTGTCGTGGGTAATTCCTCTGAACCATACCCTCCCCCTGGCCTGGAAAGCCATGTCCAACTTTAGATTCCCCTCCCTTTTCCTACTGACAATCCATCTGATGCACAGCATGGAAGATGTAGCCATTGTTTTCGGGTGTATATCCCACCCTGGGACTGCTAGTTCAGCAATAAGCACTTCCAAATACAGTGGAGCCCCAAATTATGGAATTAATTCATTCCTTAGGGGTTTTTGTATCACAAAATTTTTGTATCTCGAAGTGCACTTTCCCATAGAAATGCACTGAAAACCAAATAATCCATTCTGAAGGTCAGGAAAAAGTAAAAAACAAACAAACCAACACCCATTTTTTTTCCTGTTCCAAACTCTTTATAAAGTGCACTTTGGGATTTTTCACCACATTTTTGCCACTTTATAGATTTGAACAGATAAAAGATGGGTTTTTTCCCTTCACTTTTTCTGACCTCCGGAAGGGATTAATTGGTTTTCAATGCATTTTTAGCACTTCTGACAGTGGCCTCTAGTGACCAGCTCTGGTAATATGCCAGACTCATCCCCAACAATCAGCTCTTTGCTTCCCCTGCCACCCTGAAGTGTTGAAAGCTCTGTGTTTTAACTGCCAAAATGCAACAAAAAAATCCAGAAATTGAGTGGAAATGCTCTCCATACCTTTCCACCACTATGGGAAGTGGCAAAGGTTTCCCAAGCAACTAAAAAATGGTGCAATTGCGCTCTCCATAAAAAAAAATGTATGGCAAAAAAGGAGGTTGAAACATCGTTTTCTCAGGATTCCCTTTCATATGGTGAGTTTTTTGTTACTTGAGGTGTTCGTAACTTGGGATTTCACTATAACTATTGGCCCTTAGGGGACTTAAAATGACTGCACTACTTGCCAAAGGTGACCTAAAAACAACATCTCCCCTCCAATTTGCCTAATACCATTTCCATGCATTATGGGACTGGTGAAAAAACCCACACCACAAAGACTATTCAAGTGTGTGCCAAAAATGCCTGCCCAGCCCCAAAGCGACCAGTTAATTCTAACCATGCATATCAGGGTGGGAGGGAGGGTCACTGTGATGCCTGATCAGGACACATGATGTTGTGGAGAAAACACAGGTACAGTATTTATGTTATACATAAACCACACTCAGACCAGTGATGGGATGTAACAGGTTCTCACCAGTTCCCCAGAACCAGTAGTATCTTTTCCCAATGTCCCAGAGAACCGGTGGCAGCTTTTGGGGGGAACCACCTCTGAGGCTTACCCTTTCAGTGGTTTCACCACTGTGCATCCGCACCAACCACTTGGTGTGCATGCACACCCTCCTTGCTGTCCTCTCAAGCAGGGAGGAGGAAGAGAAGCTGCTAGCCTGAAGCTCCCTATAGCCTGCTTCCCAGGGAAAGTGACTCACCTTTCGGTGTGGTGTGTCTGTGTGTATTTTAATGTGTATTTAATACCTTTACCTATATTGATGTACTACCACAGTTCCTAAAAAGGCCTGGCAGCCAGCAGGCCTGCCGGCCAGTAGGCCTGCCAACCGGCAGGCCTGGCTTGGGGTTTTTAAAAAAAGTCTTGGAGTTACCTCATCAATAAGCTAGACCTGTGCTGTTCCAATTGCTGTTCCAATTGGAGAACCATTAAGAAGGTACAGCTGTTTTACATTAAGGCATATTATCCTAGAGAAATGGTATAATAACCATATCCATCTTGCAACATGGTGCTGCCCAGGCACTTATACTAACAGGTAAGTGATGGGTTTATGTATGGTGGGTGTGTGGGCAGGTTGATTTATTTTTTGGGTGGGTGGGAGGGTGGGTGTAGTTTAATGTAATATTTATTTATTTATTTAATTTAAGGGTTTGTGCTGTGGGTGGGTGGGTGGGTTGAGGAGTGTGTGTGTATGCTTATTTTTATTTTATTTTATTATTGTTATTATTTTATTTTTCTTTGGCCCCACCCACAAGGCCATGATGTCATGACATTAGCTCCGCCCACACTGTGATGACATCACGGTGCGGTAGTAAAATTTTTGACATCCCACCACTGACTCAAACATCTCATGCCAATGTGTTAGGCCCTAACTGGTGGTCTGATGTTGTCTTCTGTTCCCTGATTGGCAAAGGCTATTCTGCTGGCACAATTTGAGTGGGTGAATGCTTGCTTTCTAATTTCCTCAAAAGGAATCAAAATAATTCTCCTCAGTCATGTAAGGGTTCTTTAAAATACCACATGACCTAAAATAGGCCACTTTTTTAACCCCTCCCCCCTCTGTGACTGTCTATGAACTTTGACCAACCCCCCACCCAAAATTATGTGATTTGAAGATAGATCTATGGCCAGCTGGATGTGAAAAGCAAATGATAATTTTGGAGCCACATGACTTCACACTGAACCCCCTCCATGACTTCCATGACTTTGGGTCGAACCCCTCCCCCCTAAAATGGTCACATGGTATTTGAATGACCCCTAGTAAGCTATATCCTCTAATACAAAAGATCCTCTCTTTATATCCACCAACAGTGACAAGAAGACACAGAACAGAAGTACAAGTTAGCACTTAAACCATGTGATGCTTCTCTTCCACCACTTAATAAGGCCATATCTTGTAACAAAATGGAACAATAAATAACAAAAAGTCAAACTATTCCTTACTGAATGATAATCATTATACAATTTAACTTATGAAATTTAAACTTTAGTTACTTGGGGAAGGAACTAATTATCAGTAAATAATGATTTATAATTAGTGGCTGCTAAACAGTGCTCCTGGATTTGAATGAAAATAGGGAGTTTATTCATTGGGGGAGGGGGGTATTTCCAGCAGTACTTTCCCATTTTGCAAAATATATTCAACATTCTAGCAATGTGAGCTAGTTAATATTCAGTGTAGTCCTGTTTCAAAGCCAGTTTCACAGGCAAATATGCATAGAATTACAGCTTCAGTCTTGCTTTCCCATGTTTAGAGTTTCCTTCAAGCCATTTAAGATCAAGAAACATATTTGGTCACTTTCAAGATTGCTTAAACAGCTTTATGCTGAAGCTCTAGTATACTGTACTTAGTTAGGAGTAAGTCCCATTTAAATCATATTCATGGATACATACATTTGTTAAGATATGATTTCAATCAGTCATTCTTGGATATGAATTTTACTGAAATTCCAAAAGAGTTGCATATATAAAACTGACCTCAAGAAAGTATCAGAAAGCTGGACCACCTTCCTGGATAAAACTATGCAGTCAGAAACATTGTTTTATTCTAATCCTAGGTATCTATATATTACTATGTTTATCTACAAAATCGTAGGTGCAAATAATTATGTATTGCCTGGCTTTTTCCTCATATGCAACATAGTGGCTGAAAGTCCTGATGTGTAGTGCCATAAGCCCTGTAGGATGACATCAGCAGCAGTGGCACTTTGCTGCCAACTAAAGCCTTCCCTTGGTTTTTCTGAGGCATACATGCAGTGGTGGGCAGCCAAAAAATTTACTACCACACTGTGGGCGGAGCCAATGTTGCAGACAGAGCCAATGTCATGATGTCATGGGCGGAGCCAACATCGTGGGTGGAGCCAAAGTTTTAAAAACCCATAAAAATAAGTACACATAAAAATACAAATTAAATAGATATAAAAATACACATAAAACACATTAAATACACATTAAAAATAAATACTCATTAAATACATATTAAAATATACCCACCCACCCCACACCCAAAGGCAAGTCAGTTACCCTGGGGAGCAGGCTGTAGGGAGCTTCAGGCTAGCAGCTGCTCTTCCTCCTCCCCACTTGGGAGGACAGCAAGGAGGCTGCCAAGGGCCTTAGCAGCAGCCACTGGTTCCTCTGTGGCTGTGTGTGGCTCCCCAATGCTCTGCGCTGCCACACTCCAAGCAGCAAATGGCTTCTTGGCTCAGCAGGCAGAGCACTGTATGCACACATGTGTGCCAAGCGCTATAGGCACGAATGCGCACCAAGTGCTGTAGGTGTGCCAAATGCTGTAGGCACGCATGCATGCCAAGCGCTGTAGGCACACATGCGTGCCAAGCACCTGACATGTCTGTGGAGTGGGGGAACTGGCGAAAAGGTAAGCCCCCAAGGTGGTTCCCCCCAAAAGCCACTACCGGTTCTCCAGGACACAGGGAAAAAAGTACTACCGGTTCTGGTGACCTGGTGCAAAGTGGCTTCTGCCCATCACTGCATACACGTGTCTTTTTCAAATGTGTACAAGTCACATATCCACTGAAATTGTGAAAGGAAGCCTTTCATCATCAGCCATTTGCTTCTGCTCCTAACACTGTCACCATTGCATGCGTAGAGCAGCAGAACAAGCTTACTATATTGATATGAAGCCTGATAACATTCTCCATGGCAGGTGCATGGACAGGGCACAGCCCCACTTCTCTGGTGCTCACATGTTACCAGCTCCATGTGAGAAGACATGAAGAGGTGTGTTATTTCCAGTGGAGGGCAGCAAAAATTTTCATTACCACACTGTGAGCAGAGCCTGTCATGGGTGGAACCTACATCATGGGTGGAGCCTATGTCATGGGTGGAGCCTACATCATGGGCGATCTAGTCATGCCTGCCATATGGCCATGTATACATCTGGAAACACAGGCAACACTGGTTCTTTGGCTGTAAATGGAAATGAGCACTGCACCCTAGAGTCAGATATGACTGGCCTTTGAACAAGGGAGACCTTGAGCCACTTGCAGGGACAAAACCTGATGGGGCAAGGCAGGGAGGTGGGCGTGGTTACCCAATTTCGTTACACCCCCCCCTGTCCGAACGCCACCCAATTTTGCCACCCCCTGACCAGAGGCCACCCAATTTTACTAAACCCCCCTCCCAGGGGGTGCAAACCTGTTGCTGCCCACCATTGGTTATTTCCAATAAACATACACACAGCATTGAAAGGCAGCCATTTTCCCACCTTTCATTAATTTTTTGCTTTGAATGTACTGTAACAAATTTCCTGGCAATGTTCTAAAATTTTCTTCCTTAATACAGCCTATCCATTGCCCCATCTGCTTGGTTTGTACACCAGAGGATTCACCAGTTAAGAAGGGGGGGGGGAAGAGCCCTTATGTTTAGAACTTATTTAAGTTTCCTGTTTATTGCTCATCTCAAAGCCAGAGAAGAGGACAACCCCTACCAGCTGTTGAAGTTTCTGTCAACTTCAATAGAGTGTAGCAAGTACTATTCCATGGTAATATGAAAATAACTCCTGGGAATAAGCTTTACACATGTACATCTGCTTTCTTATTCTGTAAACCTTTGTATTGGGATGCAAAAAGCTTGTTTCATGGGGCTGCCGTGGCTCAGTGGTTAAGAAGTTTGCCTTGTTAGCTGGAAGGCTGGCAAGTTGACAGTTGAAGACTCGAGTACTGCATGACAGATTGAGCACCCATCTTTGTATCAGCTGATGGGGACATGAAAGGAGCCTCATTTGGGCATTCCCTGAGTGGACTTTGTTCTGCAAAAATCCTTTCAACCCAGAATAATTTCTGACACGAAAATATTATTATTTTAGGGGGAATGTGTATCTGAGAATCTTCTAGAAATGTGATGCTCCAATTTAAAATTTGGGGGAATCTGGGTGAGAAAAACAGACAGAAACTTCATGTCGCCTGTGGGCCACGTGTTGTCCACACTGAATTACAGACTTCCTACTGATTCAGGACTACCGTTTTCAAGGAAGCAACCACATTAGTTCATAAGACTATTGAGAGCAAAATAGAAACAAACAAAAATATTGTGGCATCTTGAAGAGTAAATTGTTGTTTCAATGTAAGCTTTTGTGACTACATTCACTACTTCATAGAGAGGGGAAAGCATGTTGTGTACTAGATAGACAAAGGAAATGGATTGCCAAGATGTGAATAGCTATCTTGACACAAGTGAATAAGAGTAAGAATGTTGTTTGCATATACATCCTGTTTTCAGTGGAAAGTCTCACACTTCTTATGAGGTGTGTAGTTACGGGAGCCTCAGTCAAGACTCTGGTCCATGAGACCATCAATTGTGTTCAGAGATTCAGAACTTCATGCTTTATTTTTCTTATTCAGTAGAATTGGAGCTTACCTCAGATAACCTTATATGTTTTATAAGGTATAATATGACTAGACTTTCATGACATATCTTTGCTGTTTTAGTAGCAGAGTTGAAGATCAATTAACATTGAAAACCAGACTATGAATTTGCAAAAAGAAGCATAAAATCATATTCTAACATATAGTCTATTTTAAGCCTAAACAATTGGGATAAGTGACATTTATTCAGTAATAGAGACATTTATTCAGTAATAGAGTAATAGAGATGGCAATTGTAAAAGGCACAGACACACTTTAAACTACTTTGCCCCCCGACCCAATGACGAGACAGACAAGCTTGCTGGGTTAAAAACTGGGCCACTTTATTAACAAGCAACCAAAACTGTATCATAACTGTCTGCATGGTGGGAGTAGCACAGGTGAGCAAGCCAATTGGAATTAACGATGGAATGTAACCAATTAAGTTAGTCCATAACAGAGTGTTCTGCTGTTTAACACCTCTGCCCATGTTTCAGGTGAACATGCTTGGGGCTTCCAAGACCTCACACTTGGTCACCCCAGTTCGTGGAACGCATTTAACCGACCTGGACTAACTCTCCTTGCCTCGCTACGAATTTGTCAGTCAAATGCGCTCCTTGCCTGAAATGGCTGGACTAAGCAATGGCTCACCCGTGCTACCCGCCCTAAAGAAAAACATCCCCAGATCTCAACCCATGAAGCAGTGTGGGATGGGCGAAAACTCCATGCACCAAAGGAGCCAATCATGGTGCATGCAAAAATTCCCATCCGGCCCACGAGGCAGCCAAAAAATTCACACTACGCACAGGGAGGGAGGGGGGGCGAGCGAACAGCTCGTGGCTCAATAGCGGCGCAGGCAAAGAGGCCGAGCACGCGACCGTCCTGGCCTTAAATAGGCCCAGTGGCGTCCAATCACTCGACGCCGCTTGTCTGCCCCGCCCCCAAGATGCAGGAGGCAAAGCGCGCGCCCGGAGAGCTTCTCCCGGCGCGCAAGCATTGCCCCCCGACCCAATGACGAGACAGACAAGCTTGCTGGGTTAAAAACTGGGCCACTTTATTAACAAGCAACCAAAACTGTATCATAACTGTCTGCATGGTGGGAGTAGCACAGGTGAGCAAGCCAATTGGAATTAACGATGGAATGTAACCAATTAAGTTAGTCCATAACAGAGTGTTCTGCTGTTTAACACCTCTGCCCATGTTTCAGGTGAACATGCTTGGGGCTTCCAAGACCTCACACTTGGTCACCCCAGTTCGTGGAACGCATTTAACCGACCTGGACTAACTCTCCTTGCCTCGCTACGAATTTGTCAGTCAAATGCGCTCCTTGCCTGAAATGGCTGGACTAAGCAATGGCTCACCCGTGCTACCCGCCACACGGAGAGCAATTTTTACATGCTCTCCGACCCACCCAAGGCCGGCAATTCGGCCTGGACACCACCACGCAGACCAAACAAAAACATCTGGATACCAAGTTCCGATAGGTGTATCCTATCGCTACGGTAAAGGCGGTGGTCTTCCACAACAATGGAAGGATGTGCAACCACCGTTCCCCATGCCATATGGGCAAAAAAGCGGGCCACATAACGATTTACCCTGCACCTGGCTCTGTTAATACCAAGGGCATCCGCCGGAGAGCGATGATTAGCTCGAGGTATAATTTCGGACCACACCAATCGGGTCTGAGGCCACCAGCTATGCAGTTGGGATAAATCCCGGCATATGGTGGCTGCCAAATCAAGTCCAGAAGTATCCCTTAAATCATTTCCCCCTAAATGGAGTACCAGGATCTCCGGCGGAGGGCAATCGGAATTAGCCGCAATGAACGGCATGAGATGCCGCCAATGCATGCCCCTCTGGCCACGCCAAAAAACAAATGCTTCCCCCTGCAAACCCAAGTGGGGACCACACGGGGCTTGGGAAGCCTGCCTGCCGGCCCAGTAGACAAAGCTGTGGCCGACCATCCAAACGCGTGGCCACGCGGGCGAAAAAAGGAAACCTGAAAGAAAGGAAATAGTACAAGTCAGAATAAGGTTAAACAGGACGGACATACAACTGGAAACAATCAGAAGACCATCTGCCCAAACGTTTTATATCAGCAGCAGAGTATCCTAAAGCAGCTGCCGTCGATGCCGCACCTATTCGGAAAGAATGGGAACAATACCGAACCCCAGGTAGGCCAACCGAGGACAAGACAGCACCCGTCACCCGCCAAAACTGGTAACGAGTAAGGGGAGAACCATCACCGTGACAGAAGAGGTGACCAGGGGTGGCCCCCCTGAAGGCCAAATAGCGAGACAAGGCACGCACAGGGCAAATTGATGGCCAACTACAAATGAGCAGCCGGACAGTAGTCCCTCGAGCTGAATGGTCAGTTTTAGAGAAACGTACCTTTAACACGGCCGACGTGGAGTGCAAGGTCAAATCAGACAGTTGCAATGACCGCAAAGAGCGATCCCTAGAACTATAGGCTACCAGTTCACCAATCCGGAAGGCACCAAAAAATGCCACAGCAGAGGCGGCATGAAAAAGACTGGTTTCATACCCATCTCTACAGTACTCTGGCCAGGCCGCTGCCACACGGTGTAAAACCGTGAGAGAGACAGGCTGGCGGGTGTCGGGGCGAGGGCCGCGTTCCTGCGACCACCCTTCCAACACCCTCCGAACCCGGAAATCCTGGGTTAGGTCAGCATATCCCGAAGCCTTGGACACAAAGGCAAGGGCAGATAGACGGCCTCTGATAGTAGATGGTGCAAGGCCTTGATTATGCAATGCCACCATAAAAGCCAGCAAATGCTGAGCTGGAATGGGCCAGCTATCCTGAAGGGCTGAATCCCTGCGAAAGGAACAAAAACCCTGCCAAGCCGAAGAGTATGCCGCCCGGGTCCCAGGCGCCAGGGAATGGGCGATTGCCCGGCTCACTTCCCCAGTCCAATGGTCCAGATAATCGGAGGGAGCTGGGATGGCAATGCGCTGGCTGCTGGAGCGAGAGCCCGAAACCTGTCCATCTGTGAACGGGACAAAGCATCAGCAATACTGTTATCGAGTCCCGGAATGTGTCTAGCCCTAAACACGATGTTAAGGCGAAGGGCCTGCAAAACAAATGGACGGACCAGGCGCATGACACGAGGGGACCGGGAAGTCAAGGACCTCAGTATATGGACCACCGACATATTGTCGGACCAAAAAAGGACCTCAGAATTGGTCCAAAGGTGGCCCCACATCAAAAGTGCCCCAAGTACGGGGAAAAATTCCAAAAAAGTGAGATCCCTGAGTATACCGGTCCCCTGCCATGACTCAGGCCACAAACCTGCACACCACTGGCCCCGGCAGTAGATACCAAAGCCAAAGGCACCAGAGGCATCAGATTGCACCTGGAATTGGGAACGGAGGGGCAGTGGCGAGCGCCAAAATGACACCCCATTAAATTCTTGGAAAAAGGTCAACCACGTCATTAAGTCATCCCTAATTCCGCGTGTTACCCTAGTGCGATGAAAAGGTTTGGACAACCCGATCATCGCATCGCAAATACGGCGGGCGAAAGCCCGCCCCGGTGCGATGACCTTGCACGCAAAATTTAGGTGGCCATGCAAAGATTGCAACTCTCGCAAGGTGATCTTATTACGTGACAGAGCAGACCGGATTAAATCGACAAGGCGTTCAACCTTCTCCGCTGGCAAGCGAGAGAGTTGGGCCACAGTGTCCAATTCTATACCCAGGAACGTGAGGGAAACAGAGGGTCCCTCCGTTTTTTCAGGTGCAAGAGGGATCCCTAACCTAGATGTCAATTTCGTGAAACAACCTAAAAGGTGCTGACAGGTACCCGATGATGGTGAACCACAAAAAAGGAAGTCATCTAAATAATGAGCCACCTGTGTGGACCCAGCCTCGACCTCCAAAGCCCACTGCAAGAATGTACTAAATCGCTCAAAAGCTGAGCACGAAATAGAGCAGCCGAAGGGCATGGCGCGGTCCACAAAATAATGGCCATCAAATTGAAAACCAAGCAGTTCAAAATCATCGGGGTGGACTGGCAACAAGCGAAAGGCTGACTTAATGTCGCATTTCGCCAGAAGCGCACCCGGACCACAGGATCTGACCATACGAACCGACTCGTCAAAAGATGTATAGCGCACGGAACATAGTTCGTGCGGAATAGCATCATTGACGGACGTTCCATCTGGGAAGGACAAGTGGTGAATCAATCGAAATTCACCACCCGCCTTCTTGGGGACCAAACCCAGCGGGGACACGCGGAGGTTTGGAAAAGGTGGGAGGCGAAAAGGACCCGCAACCCTACCTAGATTAACTTCTTTTTGAATATGTTGGCGGACAATCTCCTCCATTCCAACCGTAGAGCGCAAATTAGGCGCGAACTGTGGGAAACGTGGGCCATAAGCCGGAATACGAAAACCCCTGGTAAAACCCTCTAACAAGTAACGTGCATCTGACCGTTTAGGGTAAAAACGAAGAAGGGAACCAAGCGCCTCAAGGCAAATTGGGCTGGGACCCTTTGGAATTACCGGGGCCATCGGATGTCCGCCTGGGCTGGGCGGACTGCCCACGTTGCCGGGAAGCCCCAACCTTGGGGCATGACGAGGCCGAGTGCGCTCCCGCACAGATTGAGCACTCGTGTTTAAAGCGGCATTGCTTACGCGAGCACTTACCGCTAGACGCAAAGTCCCAGCAGGGCAAGCGGGGTTGAACCGTCTGCCCCGCTACCGTGCGGGGTGCCAGGGATTGCTGGGGTCGCTGGACAAGGTGACCGCAGTCATAGCGGTCACCAAGCACCGGTCGAGATGGAGTCATAAAAATAAGCCAAAGTTGCTGATGGGTGACATCCCAACGCATGTCCTGATGGATGGCGGCCCTCATACGGAAAGCCTCATCGTAAAGGAGCCATGCGCCCCCAGGGAAGTCCACATAGGCTCTGTAAATTATGTCGAGGTACTGCAGGAGCGGAACAGCCAGCTCCGGCGCACCTTTAATGGAAACCCCCGCATAAATCAAATATGCGGGAAGCCAATTGGCCCAAGTCCTTGGTGGCTTCTTGCGTTTTGCAAGTTCTTTATCCCTGTCATCCTCCTTCTCCTTATCCCGCTTGTCAGAGTCACGGTTAAGGAGAGAAAATATATCAACATACTCCCGTCTCAGGATCTTCTCCCTAGTCGCAGGCAATAAATGATCACCCAAAGGGAGAGACGGGTCGCCGAACGGCATAGCCGATAAAGGCACTGAATTATAACCAGTATTCCCTGAGTAATATGCTGGCCAACCATGTGGAGTATAAGCAGGGACCTGAGGGTAGGCAACCGGACCCCACTGAGGATAAGGTGGGCGCCACGGTGCTGAAACAGCCGTGGCAGGCGATGGACCAGCGGATGCAGAGTACAGCGGGCCAACCGGCCATGGCCAACGGACCGTATGCGAAGATGGAAATGCCCCCTGTGATGTACTAGGACTTGCCGCAGGCATGCTATGTACCGCATACTCACCTGGACCACTCTCCCCATATAACCAAGGAGGTGAGGGATGTTGATGACCATAGGCGTGGGGTGCCAGAAACGGATGCTCAGGTTCATCCTGGACCACCGGTGTCCCCTCCGCCACTGGAGGGTCAGCCATCGACACCTCGGGGTCAGGTTGATTCTGGCGCTGGCGATAAGCCGCCTCCAAATCGTCAAGCCTACGAAGAATGGAGGGAAGCTCATCAGGTTGGACCATGGCGCGGTGAGGCCTCAGGCCTCGTCGGACAGATGGAGAAACCACCGGCTGCTGAATTGCAGCTACAGACCCCCCCTCCAAGGCCTCTATGCGGGCCAAAATATCAGAACCGGGCACCGGGCTATGTGAGCCCGCGCGGGGGGCCGCACGCAGCCGGGGGGCCGCTGGAGAACCAGCCGCAGCACTGGGCGGGCCCGCACGAGGGGCCGCACGCGGCCGGGAAGCCACAGAAGGGCGGGCCAGAGGCCTGCGGGCAGAAACGCGGGTGGCGCGGGGGACTGCCCCTGAAGTATGTCGGGGCCTGGCGGCGGTAGCGCGGCGAGCCGGAACACGCTTGGGAGCCATGGCAAAAGTTGAAGAACAAACTGGGCTAACCGGGGCAGTAACGCAACCGGAGCAGCCGGGGAAATAATCCCTAATCACAATGGGATCCCTAATCACAATGGGCAAACACAGAACAGACAAGACACAGACAACAATGAAGGCAAATCGCTATAAATAGCAACCGGAGCAGCCGGGGAAATAATCCCTAATCACAATGGGCAAACACAGAACAGACAAGACACAGACAACAATGAAGGCAAATCGCTATAAATAGCACTGAGAGGCTTTTCGCGAGGCCCGAAAGAGCGGGAGAGCGAACAGCTCGTGGCTCAATAGCGGCGCAGGCAAAGAGGCCGAGCACGCGACCGTCCTGGCCTTAAATAGGCCCAGTGGCGTCCAATCACTCGACGCCGCTTGTCTGCCCCGCCCCCAAGATGCAGGAGGCAAAGCGCGCGCCCGGAGAGCTTCTCCCGGCGCGCAAGCATTTTTGAGACTATAAGATCAAAGAGTCTTAGTTTATTAATTATATTTATTCAGATACAGTACAGTCAAACCTCACATAGAGAGTACCTCGCTTAAAGAGTAACTCGCTTAAAGAGCAGACTTTTTTTCTGAATGTTTGCTTTGTTTAACAAATAAAACCAACCAAAAACTCGCTTAACAAATAAATCGGGGTTTGCAATCCCCCCCCCCACAATTGGTCATTTACAATGGTGTTTCGCTTAAAGAGCAAACTCACTTAAAGAGCAATCCTGTGGAACACATTATGCTCTTTAAGCGAGGTATAACTGTACTTCCATTAAGTTGTGTTGTGTTTTTGTTTTGTTTTTTGCACATGGCAGTGCATGCAAGGATTCATGCTGAGTAGGTAGCAGGCTCTGCAGAGCAGTCTATATGTCTGATTTGTGCAAAAACTTAGCAAGACTCCTTCACCCAAGACACACAAGCAATTCAGAGACATTCTTTTGCCTGGTTTGGTTTGGACCCAAACAATCTGCACCCAGTTTTCTGAAGGGATTATAAAATGAAGTCAGTTTTATTATCTGCCAAACTTGAATTTATAAAACTTTCATTCCTGACTATTAAGATATCTGTGAATTTTGTTAGACTCTTCTAGAATGTATTGAACAAAAAAAAATTTCCCTATTTGCACTGGTATAAATGGAGATGTTCATGTTGGATGCCTTGGACCTGTGAAAAAAAGCTTGTTAGGAAGAAGAAGAAAAGTGTGGGAACACAATTTCATTTTTGGAAACATAATTGAATACACAGAGACACAAAGCCAAACTACTAAGGTATAAGCACTGAAAGCTGTTTGCCTAGGTCAGGGGTCAGCAAACTTGGCTCTCCAGGTTGGCTCTTCAATTGCCAGAAGCCAAGTTCAAACACCTGCTGATCAGGGCTTTTGGTAAATGAAATCCAAGAACATCTGGAGAGCCAAGTTTGCTGACCCCTGATCTAGATGATTGAGCCTATTGATTTTGGTTTCTCCCATATTTTTTCTTTTTAAAAAAAAAACCTTAGTTTTTTTCTTAGGGAATTTTATGAAATCACCAAAATGGACTGAAGCATTTTTCATGTGTGTGTCCCCCAATGATGTTACAAAGGCAATAGACTGCTCTCAGAATCTGGATGACTAGCAAGTAACGAAAGTACCAGGAACCAGAGCAACCAGGCAACAAGCCAAACAGTAACTGCACCGCAATCCAGAGTCCAAGTCCAAAATCATACTCAAGGTAGATGGTGTCCTAGACCACTACCCTTTGAGACATAATTGCCATTTTAAACTTATGTTATTCCATGGGAAGGGAGTAACTCTTAGCACAAATCATGGGTGAGTGAAACTCTAAATTATAAAGAAGACAATTTCCTGAATACCAAGTTCATTCTCTTCCAGGCACTCTTCATTGTAGGGCAGAACATTCAAGGACTTCACAGACTTTCCCTAGTTTGTTAATGCCAGGCTTTACCAGACATGCACGTTCTATTTTCCTGAAACTTCAATAGATCTGCTGTTCTTCCCATGGTGAAATATGACTCTTTTGTCCTTTGCTCCACTGCAGTAGCTGAAATCTGTGGTTTAGTGTAATAAGTCACACTATATTAGGCCTGTGAAAACTGTTAAGATTTAGCGAGTCAACTCCTCCACGTTTCATAGATTCAAAAGCACTTAAATTACTTATCATGCTAAACAACAGGGTTCCAGCCAGTATGCTATTTATTTCTTCCACACAGAACCTAATGGGCTTACCAAGAGAGACAGGAGTGAGCCTGGAAGGCCATGGATGAAAATCAGCAGAACTATTGAATATGTTTCAAGGGTATTATTTTGCCAAATGTGATTCTTTTTTTGATATTAGTAAAACAGCCACTAAATTGCAACCCTATCTTACCTTATCTTGATAAGTTCTATCCCACCTTCTCAACTCAGATGAGTTTCACAAGTTGGTTTACAAATATATGAAGCAATAGAATATAGATTTCAAACTACAGAAAAACCCACTCTAAAATATCAATAAAGCATCTTTCCATTGTACTGTGGTGTACAAGTATCGCTCCCTTTTCAATAAAACTCTCCACATTGATTAAAGCTGGGATTACAATCCCTCCACAGAATGTATTTTAAAGCATGATGAAATGTAACTGTGTTTTCCCACCTTCTTCCCTCTCCTGGTATTTCTGATCAAAACAGAATTTAATGGATTTTTTTTTAAAAAAAATGTATCCGATGTGATCAATTATCATTGAACATTTTGTTGTATAGATGTTTATATCACCACAACTAAAATAATATGTAAACTCCTTAGAGCCTATCGTAAGGTTTCATAACTCAGCATTTTAAAACTAATAACAATCCAAGGCAACAGAAGAAAAGGAAAATAATAAGTAATGTTTGGCTTTCTCAAGCAGAAATTGGATGTTTGATATTAAATGACATGCAATTCAGGATTTCTACCTGTTTGCTTCTTCCTGTTGCCAATATTGCTTCCACCACAATCTCACCTAATTCATTCAATGTATTTTATGGTTACAATAATACAAATCAGTAAGCGCCTGACTCTCTCCATTCTGCAGGCAATAGCAGTTGATATTAATCAGAACAACCACAAGAATAAAAACTCATTTATTTGCATTTCATATTTGCTTTCCACCCTTCATTTAGGAAATGAAGGAAACTATCCAAGAAGCTTAGTTATTCCATTTTATCTTGTATACAGCCTTGAGGGTTAGAGTGTCCAAGGTGGGCAAACTGTGGCCCATAGATCATATATAGTACCCCACCAACATGCAGAACGCAAGTGAAGCCCCATGGTGTTATTTTTTTAAAGCATGCTTTTCCTGCTCCTGGATGCCTCCAGGTTATGTGGATTTCATAAGTCACCAGTAAGCTCCTTCCCCCCAATAAAACTTAAAAATGGATGTGCAGATGATTGTGTTCTTTTTAAACAAAGCTACCCTTGTTGGCTATTTCTGGACCCACTGTGGCTCCTTATGGGCATCAGGGGAGAGGAGTGGCCCCACAAATCCACTGAAACTGCCCATTTCAAAGTTAGGCTACAAAATAGGAAGTAGTACAACAGTAATCTAGCAGTCTTCATGGCTAAGAGTAGATCATAACCCAAGTCTCCTATCCATTGCTAGCAGAAAGTGGGCACATATCCCAAATACTCCCTCCCCCCATTGTCAAAAATCAAGACACCTGGACAGGACTAGCAGTGGATGGTGGTAACATTTAACTTGCTCAAAATGGTGGACTTGGGTCAAATAATGACAAAGGTTTCTTTTCTTTTTAACTGCAGTGGCCGATGCTGGCTGATATGAATGTTAATTAATATAATACAATAAATGTGATGGGATATTAGTAGATTACAAGAGGATAGTTCCTTGATGCAAGGAACATATTCTGAAATTTGAAACAGGAATCAAGAAATTGAAAGGAGGAGAAATGGAAGTAGGAGTAAAAAGGGAAGTAATCCATCATTTGGAGAGAATGTCTTGGAATTCCATACCTTACAAGGCATATGTGGAAAGAACATGAGGCAGACCCAGAGGAAGTTGCAGAGGTAGTATTAGAGGAATATTACAAGAACACCAAATAACACCAGTGGAGGCTGGTAGAAGTGCCATAGCAAGAACCTTGTATCTTCCTTGGCACCTGATAGGGTAAAAGAGGAATCAAAGAAGAGGAAGAAGATAAGAAGCATCTATCATTGTTAAAGTCAGACATGCTAAGATTACCCCCAGATGATCTAGTTTTATAAAACAGTGGTCCCCAACCTTTTTTTCACCATGGACCAGTTTTATGCTAAAAAAAATTTCCACAGACTGTCTGCCAGCCACACTTTTCGACTTGGGCAGTGAGGTATCACACTACACACAGGTGGGAGGCAGAGCCCCTCCATTGGTAAGCAATGTTGAGGAGGGCCCCGGCCACCTGCCTATCTGCTGTGTCTGAAGCCTGTGTTCTCAGTCTGTTCACCAGACAGACCCCGCAAAGCACACTGAGGGCAGAAGGCTGCTATTGGGGCTCCCAGCTCCCCCTCATGGCCCAGTTCGAGATAGCCTGTGGCTCGGTACTGGTCCACGTCCTGGTGGTGGGGATCCCTGTTAATAAAAGGTTTATACTGTGGAATGTGTATACCAGCAAGCTGAAGAACAGCTACAGATGTGAATGACTAGTTGCCATTCTTCTATGGTATCACCAACTTTGTCTTCCATTAGTGTAATTCAATGTGTCTGTGTAATGATATTGAATATGAATTGTGTGCTGGGATGATCAAACTTCTTCTCCTTCCACATACATGTGAGCTAAACAAAGGGAGGGGGAAATGAATTTGTTTTGAGATTGTCATAGGATGTGCAGAAAGCCTTGATGCTGGGAAGGGTGGAGGGCAAAAGAAGAAGGGGGCAGCCAAAAATGAGATGGCTATATGGTATTGTAGACACAATGGGCACAAAGCTGAGTGAGTTGAGGAGGATGGTGGAGGACAGAAGTGTCTGGCGGACAGTGGTCCATGGGGTCGCAAAGGGTCGGAATCGACTGTGCAACTGAACAACAACAAAAGAGTCACTGAAAGAGAAAGTAAGAATTATCTGAGAAATGTGTCTATGGTGTGTTTTCTGTAGAAAACATGGTTTGATATTTATTTATTTTGAGCCATTGCATACAAATGGTTCAGCATGTTTTTATTTGAAAATTACACATTAACAAATTTAGTCAATAGAGAGGGAGTGCAGAAAAAGGTGTATATTAGTACAAATTGATAAATAAACATGTAAATTATAGGATATTCTTGAAGAAAACATATACTGTACACATTTGTAACAGGGAAAAAGAAAATCTGGCAAACTGATACAAATAAAAAATAATGAGAGGAATTATAGGAAAGATCTTCAGAGCTTGACAGTCCACATGAAATAATTCTGCTTATTCATTATAATGAATAAGCTTAAACAAATTCAGATTGCCATTGATGATTTATTTTTAAAGGATGAAAGTGCAGCTTTTATAACTATTCAGCAGAGACTTTTATACCTGGAATACCCAAAATTTAGGCCTGCTCAACCTTTTGTGTGTTCCCCCATTATATTACCATGTTTGGGTAAAAAAGCCCATTACTTTTCTGCCCTAACAATTTCAACTCACAGAAGAGCTTTCTTTCTGGCCAGAGTAAACTCCTTTCCCTCAAAGATGCTTTTTAGGCAGTACAATCCTACCTCTAAAAATGTGATGTTCTGCTCTTGTGGATCTCTTAATTCAATCCAACATATTATATCTGAGTGTCACTTATACGAGTTTCTTCACCAAGAATTTCTTTTAAATACTGAAGTTTCACAAATAGCTGCTCATTTTCTAGATCAGGGGTGCCCAAACTATGGCCTGGGGGCCAGATCCAGCCCCCAACACCAATTCATCCAGCCTGTGAAGCCCTCATCACTCCTAGAAGCGGACGTAAAATGTGCCCGTACGGATAAAATGGTATCGAGGGGCGAATCCAGCTCCCAGGCCGTAGTGATTGGCTCTCTTTGTCTCCTTTTTTATGCCAATATGCACAATTATATTTGGAACATTTACTGTTGAGAGCTTCAGCAATCTTTACTTATTTGACAACTGGAATATGAAACTGCATTTTAGAGCATACTAGTTTCTATAAGTCTGGTGAAGGCACAAGTGTGAAAGAAATTGCATTTAGTGCCAATATGTTTCTCATCAAAATTCATGTGTGCTTATCATGACGTTTAAAGATGGATCCTGTTCTGGTGTGACACGTGGTTCTGGCATGCTCTTTCCAACGAGCCATGACTGGTTGCAGGTGACATGGTAGTAGCCTTCCTGAACAATCTGAGACTGTGAATTGCCTTGAGTACCTCCTGATTGAAAACAGTGCCCTGTTTACTGAGCCATCCTTTCCAGAAGCACTATTGGAATGCTTCTGATATGTATGCAGATAATTGGCTTCATTTCAGCCAGGTTTTAAAATATTTCTCTCTGGAATTAGCCTTTGGGGCTGAAGGTTCTGGCTTGAATAGGTGGTGGAATCCAAAGATGTTAAAGTCAGATTTCTGACACCTGATTTATTTATTTTTATCCCTGGAGATCTGTAAATTCTGTAGGAATCCTAGGGCAATGAACAAACATCTGAAAAACCTAATTGCACTAAAGTAAATCTTAGCAATCTATGTAACAAAACATAACTCCATGGTGTCAGAGGTGTAGAACCAGCAACGAAACACAAACTCTATCTAATCAGAACAACTAGTTTGGTATAGCCATGGACAAGGTGCACACTCCTGGCAGAAGAGACTGAAAACCATTTCTAGTGTCTTCTACCTAGACAACTTTGGACAGGGTTGCCATAAAATGGAATCAATTTCATGGCACACAATTGTTATTACTAAGCTTAAGTGATGACAGACCTGAATATGTTAGATATTTTTAAAACCTGTAGATGGTGCCTTTTCTGCCTCAGATCCCCAAATGTCTGGTGGAAAACACATTATGTGTATTATTTCCATCTGAAAGCAGTTCCCCATCCCAAAGTTATGAATCTTTGGGAATAAGCATTAGCATATATTCTAAGTCCCAGATTCCATAACTGGAAATATAAAAGCAATCACTCTTATATATCGCCCCAAAGCCCCTTGAATCAACCAACCAACCAGTTCCCTCTTTCACAACTTTGAATATGAAATAATAGGGGAAAGTATTTTACACTGCAGATTTTTTTTTACCACCTAAACAAATTTGAACTGATCCTCTCCTTTAAAACAAAACACATTATTCATAGCATTTTACTAAGGGATATTAAAAAAAGATGGGTCCTTATCCTAAGAACCTTACAAAATAAATAGAGGCAGAGGGAAAACAACCCTCCCACCCACCCCAAAATGAGAGAGAGGTGGGAGAAGAAAAAGAAAACAGAGAACATGTGATAATGATAATGAAAATAAATATGTGCAAATGCACTCATGCATATTTTGGCCTTTAGGTGTTTATCACTGACAATTAAATGCAAATATGCATTGGAAATGGTGCCATACAAAATCTGATTGTTCTGCCAGAATATTTTCCCACTCATACAGAAATATAGCAATTCTATTTTCTTTGGTATAATTGTTGTCATTTTCCCATGAACAAAGGATTTGTGAAAATTAAGAACATGTGTGCCTAATTATTGGGACTTATTCAAGTTTATTATTATTTTAAATGGTAATTTGTTTTAATATGCATTGTATTTGCTTCTTAACAAATACCTCACCATTTATATGTTGTTTCATCTTAAAGTATCCTCCATATAGTGACAGACTTACAGTCTTGCAATCAAGCAGCTAATCTATTGCTAATTATTATCTTCTGTTTTTAATGGATATTTATTGTTCTTGATATGCCTGTATTCAAGAGATATCTATCCCATCAGGAACATTGGGAGAGGAAAAAGTAATGAGAAAATGCTGAGACATGCTTATAATTAGGCTAAGTGTTCAAAGCATTCCACTGAAAGAAGCAATTTGCAGATTGAGCTGAAACAAAAGGACAAAAGTGTGGTGGTAGGATGGAGTTGGAGAGAATCAAAGCTGGCCTTTTAAATTAATAAATCAGCATATGCCATGTTTGAATCATTGTTCCACATGGCCAGGGAATATAACATGATTGCTTTTCTCATTCAACTAGGATTATCCCTTATTCTTATTATTTATTTATTTATTTATTTATTTATTTATTCTCCTCCTCCTCCTCCTCCTGCTACTTCTTCTTCTTCAGGTAACGTATCCATTCTGGAGATTGGCTATGATCATGCCAAAAGTCTTCCTGTTTTTAAGTCCTCTACACAGTTTTTCTGAGGAGATGCCACACCAGTCTCTCAGGTTCTTCAGCCATGAAGTCCATCTATGTCCTAGGCCTCTCTTCTCAGGGATCTTTCCTTGTGGAATATTCTATACTTTATGTTGATTCTCATGATATGGCCATGGTATTGGAGCTTTCTTTGCTTAATGGTTTTAAAAGAGTTCTTTTTCGTTATCCATCCAGCGCAATACTTCTACATTAGTCACAAGATCACCCCATGATATTCCTAGCAACCGTCTGTAGATCCACATTTCAAAAGCTTCAATTCACTTTTCAGATGCTTTAGTCAATGTCCAAGCTTCAACTTCATATAGCAACACTGGGAATACACCACATCTCACTATTTGGATCTCTGTAACAAGAGTTAGATCTCTACTGCATAACAAGTGTCACATTTTTATGAAAGCAGATCTTGCTTTTTCTATTCGTATTTTCATCTCCACCTTGGGATCCTAATTTTCATTTAACATATTCCCCAAATAGACAATTTTATCCACAATTTCGATTTCTTGTGTTTCTGCCATTAGCTTGCCTTGAGTTGGTGTTCAGCTTATAACCAGATATTTCATCATCTTGGTGTTGAGATCAAAACCATATTCTGCACTTGAATCTCTAAAACTCAATCCAGCATCAACTGAAGATCTGCAAGGTTTGTGGCCAACTACACTGAATCACCAGCATATCAGATGTTATTCTGGTGTTCCCCATTAATTTTAATACCAATGTTTAACTGTGATAATGCTTCTGAAAAAATACTCTTGGAATATAAAACAGTGGTGTACAAGATTCCCATCCTTGTACATTAACATTGTATGTGTCTTCTGTTGTTTTCTGCCAGTAACTTCCCTGATCTTTTTATGTATGCTGAAAAAATCATGCTTAATTTGGCATGCCTCTATCTCTGCACATCTGTCCTTCATATAAGCTTCCTTTCCAGCTCTTATTTTGTACCTAATCATCCTTTGTAGATCATAATATTTTTACTTGTCCTGATTCTTACAGGTCCTTCTTACTTCCATTACATTGAGTATGTCATCTGTCATCCATTCCTTATTCTCATGGTTTGGCTTTTGTCTGCAAATAAGTTTTTCTCTAACTTTCTGGGTTATTTCTTTTATAATCCCCCATTTCTCTTCTATACATTCATTCATTCATTCATTCATTCAATCAATCAATCAAACATATTTGTATCACTGCCCAACTCAGCAAGTGACTCTGGCCACCTCACAACATTAATATTAATCATTACTATCTTAAAACTTAAAACCTGTAAAACCCTTAAAAACACTACAAAGATTATCCCATCAATATTATGATAGCAGCTAAAAGAGAGGAACGAAATAAAGAGCAAACTTTGTTATACGTCTTTCCCCCTGATGTTTACTCATTTTGTCTAACTCCTCTCTCATTGTCGCTTTCCCTACCATTCTACATTCTTTATCCTTAAGGACATTGACATCAAAATCAGTTTTTATTGTTTTAGTTATGATTTTACATATTTTAGGTGGAGACGACATACTAGCGGGTTACGGTCTGGTGAAATATCTGCTCCAGGATAGTTCTTTGCTGACAAAATGCTGTTACGAAACCTTCTATTTATAAGAACAAAGTCTATTTTATTTCTGACAATAGTATTTGGGCTATTGGCAGGGGCCTTTCAAGTGTAAAGGCATCTAGGTGGCATCTTAAACCATGTGTTGATGATCACTAGATCTTCTTCTCTGCAGAACTGTACAAGGCAGTTTCCTCTCACATTCTTTTTTCTAATGCCATATAATTCAACTTTAGCATTAATGTCTTCCATAATCACGGTAACTTCATTTCTTTTTGTATACTTCAGCACATCTTTGAGTTGATCATAAAACTCCTTGATCTCTTCATCCAATTTGTCTGCAGTTGGTGCACAGACTTGTATGACATTCATGTTGAAAGGTTTGACTTCAAGTTTTATCATAACGGTCCTATCTCAAAATGGCATCACACTAAGCACTGTGTTCTTTATCGCTTTGCTTTGGATCTCCCTAACTCAATTTCAGTGATGTTTTTCTTTATTTTCTGAGCAATAGACCAGTGTTTCCCAAATGCTGGTTTTTGGACTTCAATTCCCAGAAGCCTAAGTCATTTCCCCAAAGCACTGATCAGCCAATGTACTGACTTAGGCTTCTGGGAATTGAACTCCACTAGTGGGCTGTGTACCCCTTGTTGGGAACCACTCCAATAGACTATAGACTCCTCGGCCACCTTGTTCCACTCATTCCCATTATATCAGCATTCAGTCTATCCTTTTTCATAATTACTCCTGATGTTCCAGGTACAAACCTTTATGGCTAACCTGTGAAGACTGTCCTGGGAATAAAATAATACAATGGTCTTCCTGAACCTTCCACATTGCAGCATGACACCCCTACCACTGATTCAGTTTCATGAGTCACTTTCTGGCCCTGAGCCCTTTTGGCATGCAAAGTCCTTATCAGCCCCAGGCCAGTATTGATGAAGCTTCTGCATTCCAGCAAAATGGATTTAAGTGGGATTTAATCCACTTGGGGACCATCATCCTTCTCTGTCGACTTCGGCACCCAAGGCCATTAGTCCTCAGGGTGATCAGATTAGTTAACCACCGCCTGACACTCGGCGCTGAGTCGCCGGCAGTATGGTCTATTCTACTACCAGACCAGGATTATCCCAGAAGAATAAAAATGAAAGGGGGAAAAGATGGAAAGATTGGATAAGAAGTTATGTGTTTTATTAAATGCCATCTATGAAATAAAAACTCAGACTGCACATTGTGAGAAACTTAAAGGAACAGCAAAAAGTATCTTGAAAGCATAAGAGTTCTGTGCAAGAAATGGGTGCTACTATATAATATGCTGCCCAAGCTGCAGAGAGTGAACCAATAAGCTCAAACTTTTAGAGATAGATTTAGGCTCTCTGCAGGAGTTCCTGGTGACACACAGAGTCCTAAAGCTTCAAGAAAACAGTGATAAAGGATTATCTCCCTGAAATTTCAAAGTGATTCCACATCATTTTCTTTCCCTCCACATATTTCTCCATATTTTGACACTTGCTGTTTCTGTCATTCTGAAGGGAATGATAGTTTTTCATCCAAACGGAAAGACTAGTAATTCCACATCTATTTCTCCTACTGGCCAGCTTTTTACAATATAGACTGTTTAGACTCATTAAATCAATCTTTATTATGGTCCAAGATCAGCATAGTACAGCAAAAGAATAGAAGCTAAAATATGTATTTAAATACAGATTAAAAGGGATATGTATTTTCTGGGTTAAAGGCGTAATAGATTAAAATTGTGGTCCAGGACCAGCAGAGTACAGCAAAAAAGGACAGAAGTTAAAATACGGGTACTTAAAATGCATTTTAAAAGAAGGGTGTCTGCTCTGAGTTATTGGCATGCTGGATTAATATATAAGATTAATGTTGCTACATCTACTACTAAGCCTATGATGACTGTTTAGACTAAAACTCATAGGCCACAATCCTGTTGCATAATTATGCCAATGGAAGGGCATAATTGCCTGTAATTCACAAGACCCATTTAGCTTCCTGGTTGTACATCAAGCCATCAGAGAGAGACACAATGAGAAATCCAAGTGGAACTCATTAGTTAATTGTGATTTCTCATTGGTATTTACACCAAGATCCTACCAGCATAACTATGAAACAAGATTTTGGCCATGAAGCCTGCTCTTGAGAGAATCATCCACAAGAGAAAAACTATCATTACTAGCACATATTTACTCATACAAAAAATACATTAGAGAGGTGAAGAGATTATGTTTTTGTCACTTGTAATTTCCAGTTTTAAGCATATTGGAGCATAGTACACAGTACTAAAATACAGAGTTAATTTAGAAATCACACATTCACTTTCACAAAGTCATGGAAAATGTTGGATGGGCCTTCATTTAAATCAGGGATGGGTGACAGAGGTTTCACGTGACCTCTTAATGTGGCTTCCTGCACTTTAGGGAGTTGTGGTTACTAGTCAGAACGTATATAGCAAAATGAATCTTGATGCCATTTTTTGCACAGCTGTCTTCAAAAAAAGCAGTTGTGCATATCAGAAAGGGATTTTCTGGATGCCCAGACTGCTCAACCATATAGAATAAAATGAGGTGACTATGTGGAAGACAAAATCTATTGCTTACCATCTTTCCTCAGCTACCTTCTAGGTAAAAGAGGTACCGGTAACAAGACAAGGCAACCATCAGCACAAAAACCCAAATGCTGTTATTGCAGCTGGTCTGCTTTTCCCCTCCCCACCCTCTGTATTTTAATGTAAACCAGCGATTCTCAACCTGCAACCCACAGGGATTCTCAACCTGCAACCCATGACATCATTTCATGTGGCCCCCTACCACCTCCACCACACCAGGAAGTGTCATGTGATGGGGGAAGGGCAAAATGGTTGTCTGGCCCCCAAAGCTGTCTGAGAGAGCATGATCTGGCCCTCACTTTAAAAAGGTTGAGAACTCCTGATGTAAACAGTAGACAACCTTTGGCCCTCCAAATTATGCTGGTTTGAAATACTCTATCAAATCTACCTAGTATTGCTGATGACAAAAAACATCACAGTCCAACATCTGGAAGGCTAAATGTGACTGTCCATGTTGTGAGTGTATGTTTGTCAATGTCTGTGTAGGATTTCATCAAAATTGAAAACTTCTTCTTTTGTGTCCTGATCAAACCCTGGATTGCCAAATGAAGCAATTTTCTTGGCTTTGCCATTGGCCAAATTTAAGTCTTCAATGGTACATGTTTCCGACAGTAATCTGCAGACCAGTCAATGAGCTACATTGAAAGCTACTGTGAGGCCTTTAGACAAAAGGGAATACATAAAAATGGGAGAAAGAAAGAAGGAATTGCAATTGAGATGTATGTGGCATGACAGTCTGCTGACTATTCTCTTGGTGCCTGCCTTTTCAGGATCACCAGTCTCTCAGAGACAACTCCCTAATGGGATCTCTGGCCAATCAACAAAGCTGAGGTAAGAACAGATGTGGAAAAGAAGCTGCAAATTCCCATAGTAGAATGATTTACATCTCAATGCATTTCACAGAGTGAGAGGGAGTAAATGTCAATCCAGCCACATGGGGAAAGCATCAATTTTGAAAACACAAAGACCAGAAAAATAAGGCTTGGGTATAATATTTCTGAACATATCATGTCATTACAACAGCTGCTCGTGTTGTCAGGAACAGTGCTAGGCAAAATTTCCCAGAACATTATATTTAATCTAAGAATTTGTAGGGGGGGGGGTGTTTTGTTTTGCTGGAAATCTCCTCACAGATCTCAAGTCTTTGGAGACTACCAAGACCTAATCCCCAAATAATCAGAGAAAAGACATCCTATTTCCCCAGTTTCTTCACAGAATTGTGAATTTCAAGTTCAGCTCTGGAATTAGGTTTAATTTTTCCTTAATGTTATTTAATTTAATTTAATTTAATTGTTCGATTTTTATGCCGTCCCACTTGCCTAAGTGACTCTAGGTGGCTAATAAGACATTACTCTGAAAAAATATATCATTTTTGGACTGCAATTTTCAGGTTCTCCAAGCTGGTGAGGTCATTCTGAAAGCTGAAGGGAGCATTTCTAAGCATTTCTCTCTGCCCATTGTTTCTTCCCTCAAACCAATATAGTATCACTTCTTTTTTTCTCTCTCTCCCTCAAACTGTTAGAGAATTCTGACTTTCCTAGAGAGTCTTGGATGGTACTTCCCCTACCTTTTGCCACCCACGTAAAGAATGTACTGGGCCCTTTAAATTCATTCCTAGATTACCACCTGAAAATGTGTTCATTTGCTCTGAAACCAAGTTAAATACAACAATAGGAAAAAGAAGTGATGACTGTAAGAATAATCAGATTTAATGTAACCATAATAATAATAATAATTTAGTGTCAGAGATTACTCTGGGTTGAAAGGATTTTTAGGGATCGCCCAAATGAGGCTCCTTTCATGTTCCCAAGTGCAGTATCGAAACCCAACCTTCCAGTCTCCAGCTCAGTGCCTTAACCACTAAGCCACTGAAGGAGCTGCGATGTAATCATTAAAAATGTTAACCATTTAAAAATGTTAAAATGGACCCACCAAAAAAAGAGTCCTTATTTATGTCTGCCAAACAGTGCCTATCTTTACCAGCTTGATTACCAAAATGATGAACCTGAAGCTACTATATTTTGGCCACATCATGAAGAGGCAAGATTCTCTGGATAAGACAATAATGTTGGGAAAGGAGGAAGGCAGCAGTAAAAGAGAAAGGCCAAATATATATAAAAAAGATTAACTCCCTAAAAGAACTACAGTCTTGAGTTTATAAGAGATGAGCAGAGCTTTTGAGAACAGAACATTTGGGGGGTCAATCATTAACAGCTTCACCACAAGTTGTATATGACTTGATAGCACATGACAACAATGAATAACACAGTGAGTTCAGTTTCCATGGTGAATGCTACTTAATGATCAATCCACATTGTGGATCACTGAGTTATAAGGTATTAAGTTGTGTAAATTCATAGAAAATGGAGCCCTAATTCTCCCAAATAACCCATTAATATGCCTATATTCTTCCACACTCAGATGAATACATACTTGCTTTTATTTCCTTGCAGATGTTGCTCTTTAAAGTCTCCAGTTCTGAACATAGCCTAGTGCACTTGAAACAGCATGCTTTCATGCTGCAGTTCCATTCTCTCTTCTTTATGAAAATCGATGCAGTTATCTTTATATGTGAAATAAAATCTCTCTGAATCAATATCAGTAATGTAGAATTTAAAACCTTTACCTTATATTATTTTCTTGCTCTCTTATTCTACCAAGCATTACTTGGTTCAGTCAGATTTACTATGACAGCTCTCCAACTGAAGAAGAAAAACAATGTGTATTTTCAAACCAAAATGAGCCTCTAAAGTGTTGATTTTGTTCTTAAAGCAGTGAAGTCCATGCTCTTGCAGATGTCACCTACCCTGCAGAGTTAATTAACAGACCTGATACAAACATGAGGTGATGTTGCTTAGCAAATAAGTAGAGTATAAAGAAGGTCTCTCTTGTTTAAGCTTCTGTAAAAGAATTCAGTTCAGTTCCTTCTGTTCTATAACTATCTCTTTCCACATTACATTTTCACACCTAAATAAAATTTTGCTTTGCCACCTTTTAGTTTCTCTTCTTTAGCTCTTGTTAACCATATGCTGACAAATCTTTGCCTAAAATTCTGTCAGGGGTTCCCAACCTATGGCCTGGGGGCGGATCCGGCCTCCAGGCTGAATTGCCACTGACACCAGAAGTTGTCCAATGTCACTGGAAGTGCCAAAATTGCCATGTTTTCACACCGAAATGCCACAAAAATGTAGGAATAAAAAATTGCTCAAAAATGTTCCTCCCTCTCTCCCTCCTCCAAGGGAAGTGACAGAGGTAGGAAAAACACCCAGAATTGCAGCAAAAATGCACGTGCTGCTGCTGCTGCTGCCACCACCACTGTCACTGCCCCTCATTTGTCTGAGAGGGTGTGGTCAGGCTCCTGGCAGGAAAAGGTTGGGAACCCCTGTTCTATGTGATTAAACATGTCATGGAAGGGAACTTTTCATTCACTATAATGGCTAGCAGAAGTTGACATTATCTTTTCCTTTTCATGGTTAAAACATACATAATATTCCAAAAGAATATTTCATTTAGCACACTCAAGAACCTAAAGCTCATCATATGAGATACCTTCTGGGTAGTATTTTGTATGTGTTGTCTTGACTCTATAAAATGGCATTCACTATTTCTTTAATTTCTCATATTTATGTAGAAGTGCTGCTTAGGGATTGGAGAAAATTCATACTTCCCAGAGTAATGCATGGTTTGGGACACAATTATTTTTTGGTCTGTGTACTTCTACAGATTATGTGATGCAGCCCATAACTCAGAAATTGTACAGGAAAATAGGTATAAAATGCATCTATTAGATAATGGTGCATGCACGTGAGAATTGCAAACAAATTGCATGTCAAAGAGAATTATCTCTTATTTGAATATGTGTGCAATTTTCTTTTCTTATTAAATCATACTGATGCTGCCATTGGAAATAAACTTATGACTATGTACATAACAAATTGGCATAGACTGACAACAGACTGATTTGTTTGTTTGTCACACTTGTATACTGCCCATCTTGGAAATATTCTTATTCTGGGCAGTTCACATAATTAAAATACCAACAATACAAAATTAATATCCTTAACACCTCTTTAGATGTCAGTGTGTAAAGAAAATCCTATACTTAAATCAACTAACTTAAATAATGAAGAACTAATCAGTGGTGGGTAGGACATTTGGAAGGCCTCTTTAAACAATTTGGCCCTTAGGTATTTTTAAATGTGTCCGTGGATGAGAGAGATAGAGAGAGAGACTGTGTGAAAAGGAACAAAATACTCTAAAGGGGAGGTTATATGGAATGCTGGCTCAGTATTATTTTGGGTACAATGGGTGGGGGAAAGGAAACAAGATGTGAAAGAGAAAAGGACTAGCCATGACATGTTGACAGCATGCTATCTCTTAAGATTTTAGGGCCAGTACTGAGGGTAGGGATGGGTCCTTGTGACAACACATCAGTGGTCCTCAGTGATGTCACACAGGCAAGGGGCTGGAACAGAGGTGCACATGCTTCTGAACAGCCAAACTTGACAACTGTAAAAAGGATGGAATATTGTGGAAGACAACATGACTAGCTGACTGCAGCAAGGAACTGGTGCAGTCATTACTGCTACATTTTATTACAGGTTCCACATCCTGCTCCTTTTTTTAGCCCCTTCAAAATTGTTTTCAATAGAAGATATTATCATATCAAGCCACAGCAATATTCACCACATGCATTTTTAAATTGTTGCATGGTATTATAATGTAAATAGAGAATGAAACAAGTTGCCTAATTTGCTTTGGAATTACACAATGAGGTACTTCAGATGAACTTTTTCTTGGAGTCTGTCTTTCTCTTTTGGCTCTTTTGTTCCCTTTATTTTATTACTATCTCTGGGTGTTGTTTTTGTCTTGGTAGTATAATGGAAACAAACAAGAAGGAATTGCATGAACTAGATAGGTAACAAACTCAGCCATCAGATACTTATGTGTATAAGTATATACGTGTGTTTGTGTCAGTTTTCTGAAGACACTTTGGAATTCACATCATACAGAGACAAATATATCATTTCAATGTCAGTTTACTTTGGCTATGGGGGGGGAGGAGGTGAAAAACAGCTTCTTTTGCAAATAGCTCCTGTATGCTTGGACAATGTTGTAAAAAACATTTGAGTAGCAGTTCAAATTATTTTGTTTGGTTGGATAGCCAGTTACCCTCCCTGTTGGATGAAGCAGCAATTTTCTAAGCCCATCCTGACACAAAGCAATTGTCCTATAACTGGGTAATTCAATCTTCACAGAGTTTGGTGAAACCCTACTGACATTTGCGAGTTCATGGCATTATTTAATTCAGATAGTTTGCATCTATGAATACCTCTGATAGGAAAATTCCATTGAGAGAACAAACAAACTACCTTCATTTAGTATTCAGTAAAGGTAAAGGCCACCTCTACTTGAAAGCAAGTGGTATCTGACTCTAGGGTTCAGTGTTCATCTCTGTTTATAGCCAAAGATCCAGTGCTATTTGTATCTGCACATGTTTCAATGGACATGTGGCAGGCATGACTAGATACCAGAATGCACAGAAAGTGTTTACCTTCCCACCACAAAGGTAACTATTTATCTACTTGCAATTTTTTGCTTTTGAACTGCTAGGTTAGCAGGAACTGGGACAGAGACAGAAGCTTAGTCCATAATGCAGCACTCAGGTCTTGAACTGCTGACTTTCCAGGGGTCAAGTTAAGCATCTTAACCACTAAGTCACTGCAGTCACTTTATTTGTATTCAGTAAAGGGATGCAAATACATAAACTCTAATTCAGTTCAAATTATTTGTCTAACAAAAGGCCACATCATGTGAATTAGCGCGTGCATGAGTTTTTCCACCCATCCGCCCCAAGGCAGCAACCACCCAGAGGCTTCAGGGTTTCAGGGAGGAGCCTGTGCTGTATAAGAGTATGTCTCCTTCCTGCCTCACCCTATCTCTTCTTCTTCATAATCTGACAAAAGCTTCCTCGTGTGATGCACGTGGAATAAATCTCTACGAAGAGAGAGCCTTGGAACAATGGTGCATAAGGATCACACTTCTTCTGCTTCGAACATGGGCATGGAGAAGAGAACTTCTCCATGCCCCACGTGGGATTCAATGGTTTTAGTTCCTCTTTAGGCTGAGGCCTGAAATAGCTGCAGGACTAATGGATGGCAATCATTGGTCTCAGTCATTGGCTTTCATTTGGGTAATCCTAAATGAAAAGTGAGGTGTTTAGATACCTCGGTGAGTGAGGAATGTTGATGTGGAGCTAGAAGATGATAATTCAGTTCCCTACCAGAAGAAACGAAGAAGAAGAAGACTGTGTATCTTTGAACAGGCAGCCTATATGGCCTTTGGTAAGAAACACATTTCTAGGATGGCCCCAGAAGAAGGAAATGGTAAACTACTTCTGAGTACTCTCTATCTAGAAAAACTAGATTGTATTAGTCAGAACTGGTTTGATGGCATACAATCATCATCTTAGAAGAAGAAAGGATATCATGCTATATATGAATGAATTGGACAGATGGACTAACAATTGGGGAAGAATAATTCCTACTGTAGAGAGATGACAAAGTTTGAAGAATTAGTAATTCAGAGGCAAGTTGATGATGAAAATAAAAAAGGATTATTAAGCAAAAATTATAATATGTTAGAAGCAGACGACTAACAGCACAGTCTTAGAATAATTTTGGAAATGATTTCCATATAAGAATAAGTAATGAGTGGAGAAGATTATAGAATAAAAGGAATATAAAAAACATGTCTGTAGGGATTAAAGAGAATTGTTATAAGGATATATGGAGATCGTATTTAACATCTGTAAAAATAAATTGTAATGTTAAATATTCTGCATTGTATTAGAGATGTATATAATCAGGAAATTGGTACTTATTTTCATCCATAATACATGATGAAATTCTGGAAATTAGGTTTTAAAGAAAATAATGAAATTTTAGGTGTAAAAATAAAAATATGTCCAATAATGATCAACTGATGTGGAAAACAAGTTAATTACAAATTTGATAATAGCAGCTAGAGTAATTTCCCCCCAAAATGGAATGTCAAATATAAATTTCAAGTTAATGATTAGTATTAAGAAATTTGGAACTTAGGTATAAATGATATATTTAATATGTGGGAAAAAACTAAAAAATGATTGTTAAAAATAAATAATTTTAGTGATATGCTGGGACACTTTATAGAATTGTCCTATTGAACTGGAAAAGTTAGGGAAAGAAACATTGGAATTTTGGAGAGAAAGGGGTTCAGTAATTAGAGAGAAGAAAAGAAGAGAAAGGAAATGTTTGGTTTTTCTAAATTGGGAGTTCTCAACCTATGGCCCTCAGACCGGCCCCAGCCCATGGCACCATTTCATGTGGCCCATGTCGCCACTGCCACTAGAAGCGGACACATTTACGGCAACCATAAATGTGTCCTTGGCTATCTTAAACATGTTTATGGGAGCCATGGATGCATTTTACAGCAGTGTTTATGGCAAGGGGGGACCAACAGTCCAACCCATTCAGTTGCCCACAGCTTAAAATGGTTGAGAACCCTTTGTCTAAATAGTCCTTTGGATAACAAGAAGCCCAGTGTTAGATTACTTTTTTTTGTTTTACTTGTAAGAGTATTTTTTTCTTTTTATGTGTTATGTTGTTAGTGTATTAAACATTTAAAAATAAAAATAAAAAATTGGAAAGCAAGTTAAAATATATCTATTAACTTTATGATACAATTATGGACACTGATATGTACTTTTATCATGTCCCCCCCCCCAAAAAAAAAGAGAGACCTTAAACACTTTAATGTTTCTTGGTACAAACATTAATCTCCTGTTGTGTACTTTGTACATGTCCCATTTTATGATATTCATTTTTCAGGAGACTAACAAGAATGATACACACAGTGTTCTAATTGCACTCATACAAGAAACTTATTTGAAGGCATTATCATATTTGACATTTTCAATTTAGTCCATCCCTAACAACCCCAGCACAGAATTTGTCTTTTTGGTCATTGATACACCTTTAGTGTACCTTCTAGTTAAATCAGGTAATCAAAATAACTTATTAGCCATGCAGCTTTCAGACTTTTGTTGTTGTTCAGTCGCACAGTTGAGCCCGACCATTTGTAACCACATGGACTGCCACATGCTAGGATCCTCTATCCTCCACCATCCTTTGCAGCCCACTCAGTTTTGCTCCCATTGCATCGACAATGCCATCTTGCAACCTCACTGTCTGGTGCCCCTTCTCCTTTTGCCTTTGATCTTTCCCAGCATCACGGTCTTTTCAAATGAGACATCTCTTCTCATTTGGTGGCCAAAATACTTGAGCTTCATCTTCAGTATCTGTCCTTCCAGGGAGCATTCAGGATTGATTTCCTTCAGGATTGACTGATTTGATCTTCTTGCTGTCCAGGGTACTCTCAAAAGTCTCTTCCAGGACCACATTTCAAAGGTGTCAATTTTTCTGCACTCAGCCTTCCTTATGGCCCAGCTCTCACAACCACACATTACTACTGGGAAGACCATTGCTTTGACTATGTGCCCATCTATTTGTCAGGATAGCATATTAGCATTCAGATTTGTGGTTTATTTTTTAATTAGGTGACTGTCTGAAAGCAAATGATATCGAGGAAATACAGATAGCATTTTCCAGTACTAATTTACAATGATGTACATGTATTGTTGTCAGATTTTTAGTGGAGAGCCATATTTGTCTCTCAAATTTTCTTTAAGTAACCTTCCTAAATGGTAATCTATTTGTCAGATACATCTAATATCTTCATAACACCGTCTGGGATGATGCAGAAGGCCACACTACCATGCAGTACTAGAAAGGTTATTCTACATCAGGGCAACTCAATTATTTCTACAATTCTCTCTAGTGGTAAAGCAATATTTACCACTCAACAGGGCTACACAGAAAGAGCCTCCTCAAAGACAGTGGTATTTTTGAAACCAGAATTGGTCATACCCCGGGAAATGGCAACCTTATGATGGCTAATCTTTCTCACACTATGTGAGATGAAAGGAGTTTTGGAAGTGATTTCACCAAAAAGTGGCTTCAGTTTGGCAGTTTCACATCTGGCCTAGACACAGAACAATAAAAACCACTCAACATATGTCTCTCAAGGTAAAAGATTCACCCAACTCAACTCAACCAACAGATTAATATTATTGTCTGTTTTAATAGTATATACCAGTGGTGGCGAACCTATGGCACACATGCCATAAGTGGCACTCGGAACCCTTTCTGTGGGCCCCTGTGCAGTCACCCCAGCATAGCATTCACCATGTCCCTCTGCCCAATGGGAGCGCTTCCTCCCTCCTCCAGCAAAGAATTTGATCTGCCCCTCTGTCCAGCAGCCCACGGGGAGTGTTTCCTTCCTCCCCTGTTGCTGGGTTGGCACTTTGCAAGAAATAAGTGGGTTTGGGGCTGCAGTTTGGGCATTCAGTCTCCAAAAGGTTTGCTGTCACTGATACATACTATATGCATGAATGAATGGCTGCATAAAGAAACTCTCTTTAGTTTGGCATCTGTATTTCTAAGCTGCTCCTAAACCTTGCTGGGCCTCAGTACAGCTCACAATAATCAGAAAATTAAAAGATAATGTAACTGTTCATGGTTTTACAATCCTTAACAGTCATTTCCATAAACTGAACAGAAAAAAACTGGGGGGAAAGAAAAGATAAGGAAAAGAACAACCTGCACAAAATTGCACAAAAGTGTTCCTAAGCAGTTTTGTCAAGAGATCCCTACCTTCCCAAACAGGTTTTGTTTTTTTGTTTGTTTTTTTGTGTGCACACAAACAGAATGCCCTGTTACACTTGGAAAGTCAAATGCCAATGATGCAATTTGCCAGCTGTGAAAGCAAAGAGTTGATTTCAAGTTATGCTTGTTAAGTTATATTATGCTGGGTCAATGTGTTGTTACAGCTATTAGTGATAAATACTATTTCTGTTCAGTCAGCAGGGATAGATGTGTCATAGTACCACACAGGGTAACGTCAAAGGGGAAGAATTGTGGGGAGTTATATGAAGATAAAGAGGCTTTAAATCTCTCTTCTGTTTTCAGCAGCTCTCCACCCCAATAGATGCTGGTAACATCTTTTTTTAAAAAATGTCAATATATAAAGACAAACAGATCAATCAGCAATCTTAAACAAAAGCAAAATGAAGAGCAGATGTCATACTAAGTATGAAACGTACTTCTTCTAGTTGACTTAAACATGAAAGTACATCTACAAAGTGAGATTTGTGCTTAATGATCTGGGGATTATTTAAGGGGGGTGGGGTGTTTAACTTGTTTAATAGCAGCCTGTCCAACTGCACAATGATAAGCTGGGAATTGTGATTCTTCCTTCCTCTTCATCTCACACCCCCAGCATCTTGATGCTATATTACAGCAACCTGCAGACAGTAAAGTATCTCTCACTGTGACAAGTTATTGATCTTGTTTTCTTCTGAGACCCTAACAAGTCAGATTTGAGCTTCCTGAAACGTACAGCTACAGCAGTACATTCTGAGGGCTAGAAGCTAACAAGAAAATGTAGTCTCTGACTCCAAACACAGAAGCGGGGGTGGAGTAGGGGGTGGGACCCATTAGTACTCCATGCACACATCAGTTTTCTATAATCTAAGGATGGATTGACAAGAGTAAAAGCAAGCAGGTGTCCTCTATCTCTGCCTCCCTCTCTCTTTATCCATTTAAATAAGGACTTCGTTTCCCTCAAATAAAGGTTAAGAACAAAAAGTCAACTGAATTCAAAGCAGTCACACAACCTACCCTGTTTAATTTAGGATTCACTTTGGCTCATTGTCAAGGATATGCTCAGGCAATTTGAGACTCCAGACTCAATAGCTTTATGTGGAATGCTCCTCTTTACATTGTTAGGGGAATAGAGACACTTGCTTCAAAATGGAGGTCTCCTATGTTGGCCCCATGGTTTTGTTGAAAAATTCTTCTCTGAGGAACCTATTTCCTTCCTTGTCACAAATGTGGAATTGCTGAAATTATAGGGGTGGGAGCTATTCCTGCCATTTGTGGGCTATCTCGATTATTGCTTTAAAATGTTTGGTGGAAGTTGGGCTAGCATGTTTTCTTCTAGGTTATGGACACATGATATAAAAAATATGGGATACTAAATTATTTCTGAAAATAATCTGTTCCATTTGCAAAGCTGATCCTGGGGTGCAGTCCTATTACTCTTTGATGCTCTTGGCTCAAATTAAAATATGTAAACGTAACTCAGTCTATTCCTGAAATTTATTGGAAGTAATGTTGACTATGATGTTTGCTGAGGGTAGAGTTCCTTCTTTTTTTTAATATAAAAATTACATTCTAACACCATTCAAATCCCTGCGGAGCACTAGAGTTGACAATGTAGACACATGCTGAAAATTCATGGAGTCTACTTTAACATAATTATGCTAAAAAAATAATAAATTTCTATAATGTGATTTTCTAACTAAAAAGGATTCAGTACTTATAAGTTTGTTAATGAAAGACTGATTTCCAGCTTGCAAATATGTCAAACCCTAGCTTCTTGAGTATATACATTTTTAAAAAAGTTGTCAGTGATTCATTGGTGGTACAAATGAAAAGTCATATATGTCATAATATCTGTTGGCATAAGTTGCTCAGAGCCCTGTTCACATGGGAACTTTATGAGACTGAAATAGCAAGTCTTCATTTTTAAAATGTAAAGATGATACATTCAACTACCGGTATACTTTAAGAAATATCTGGTGGATATTTAGCAACTATGAGCCAGTCCTAGTACTGTACTGTATTTCCCCAAACATAAGACCAGGTCTTATATTAATTTTCACTCCAATAAACCCATTAAAAAACACACAGCAGTGACGGCGGTGGCAGCGATGATGATGATGATGATGATGATGATGATGATGATGATGATGATGATGATGATGATGATGATGATGATGATGATGATGATGATGATAATAATAATAATAATAATAATAATAATAATAATAATAATAATAATAATAATAATAATAATAATAATAATAATAATAATAATATAGTTTCAGAAATTATTCTAGGTTGAAAGGATTTTTGCAGAAGAAACTCTACTCAGGGAATGCCCAAATGAGGCTCCTTTCATGTCCCCAAGAGCTGGGACAGAGATGGGTGCTCAATCCATCAAGCAGTACTCAGGTCTCAAACTTAACCACTAAGCCATCACAGCCCCCTAATTTTCTGATTAAAGAGAAGGAGGGTGCATGGGATTTTTGAGGAGGAAGAGGATCACCAACAGGTTGTATTGGACCATCAGGTTGGAGGTTCCCCTCACGTGTTCCAAAACCTAACAAAAACATCATTCTTCTGTTCTATGTCTATCAATCTATTCACACAGGACTATGACAAAAGTGAATCTAGATAATGATTACATGCCAGTTAACAGCTGTTCATAAAAAGCCAAGTATTGGTGAAGAGGAAAATGTTGCTGCTGTACAGTGGAACACAAGCCAAGAAATGAACATTATTTTCCTCTGAATTCTGTAGCTGCCTGTCCTGCACATCCCATTTAAGATTTTATCAGTCAAGAGGAGGGGGAAAATAACTGGTGTAAATGTTATAAAATAAATACTGTCCGCTTGCCAACAAAAAATAAATAAATAAAAATAAATGAATGCTTTTGAATACCAAAAATTCCCTTGATTGTGAATTACTGTAATACAGCCTTTTCCTGTAAGTGCTATAACAGAAGACACATACCCCTGTTTCACTTTTTATTAAATTAAATTGATAAATAGTCATCTTAAAATTATCTTTAAATTCTGCTTGTAATTTTACTATTTTCATCTGGGTTCTATTTCATCAGTTCTTTTATGGTACTTCTATTCCTGTCTTATCACATTCATTCATTCAGCCTTGAAAAGGATTCTGAACATTTTAAATGACATACTAAAAATAGCAGCAATGTCTTTCCTCATGCCACTACTCATCATAGAATTTCCCTCTAAATGCTTCCTTTTTCCATTTGCTGGTACTCCTGGTTGTCGTCTGATACCATCCATTGCGTTGGAAGTCATCATTTCTTGAGAACAATAAATGACTTTGAAAATATGCCTACTGTTGCCCAGTGCCCCCCCCAGCACCTTTTGTCTTCAAAGATGAGCACATTTATGATGAGTAATTTATTTTAATCTGAACTATTCAGTATTAACTGCAAAATTTCCCATGGAGCAATACTAAAGTAGGATTTCCCCCACTCTCTTGAAAAGCTCAAGGAACTCTAAGAAAGTCATGGAAAGGAGCAAAACATAGTACTTCTCTAAATTAGGAAATTCTCAAGAATGAGATGCAGAATTACTGTGTTTGCCAAGATAGACAAGGACTGTGTAGCTCTCTGATCCTTCATTGAACAATTGTGATTGTTGGCAATACATAGCCACCTTAGCTTCTTACACATATTAACATCCTGGAGGAAAATGTTATAAAATATGTGTTGAGGAGATGTATGATGAAAAGCAAAAGGAAATGTATAACCCTCATCCACTTTCAAATGTAACAATAAGTTCAAATAGGTCACCAAAATAAATCCTAAAGCATCTGGACATAATTCTGCAGGAGGATCCTTCTGAAGAAGCAAAAGAGTAGCAAGACTACAAGTTCCAGAAAGCATTGGAACAGATTCCTCTCAGGAAACATCCCAACATGAAATGAAGGCTTAGAAACTTATATTGCCCTGAGGGCCAAGGCCATGCTCCACTTTGCTGAAATATAAGTGCCTGTGTACTGGAAATCCCAAAATTCTGTCTCAGGACTTTTTAAAAGAATTATGGGAATTTTAATTTAAGAAACCCAAATAGTGTATCCCTTTTGGCCAATGATCTTGATGAATTTTCTGATTAGCAAAGAAAAAAATAAATCTAGAATTTATTGCAAAAAGCAGGGAATTAAAATAGCATGATAGGGATGTGTCTTGGAGATTTATATGGCATAACTAATAAGATACTGCAAGATGTAGTTACACTGCTTATCCCCCACACTCTCTCACACACACACCTACAATGTAATGTAAGACATGAAAATTCCAATGTTTTGTTGCTGTTATGAAGCCGTGTCTTGAAATATGTAATGACATTTTGTTCTGTAGGATTACTAAAAATCACCAAATTATTATGGCAAGTGCATTATTGACTACTGGCTCTTGATTGCTATTTATATCATTTCTTCATTTCTTCTAGAAATGATTGGGTTAGGCAATGCTATATGATGATTAACTAATATAAAATTTGCATTATTGCCTTTTAATGATAGCTAACAAGATTGAGCAGTGTTTTCAAGGGAGCAGTGGAATAGCTTGGCTTTGAAATAGTCACATTCTAAAGCTTTTAACACAGCTTGAATATATTTTAAAGGGATAATTTATTTTTTAAAATAACACAAATGAGAAATAGAGCAGAGATCCATCTACACATCTATCCATAGCTATGCTAGAAATAAAATAAAGTTGCCAACATTTTGAAGCAACTGCAAGGTTTTGCAAATGGAATGCAAAAGAATAAAACATATCTCAATAAACGTGGTGGCTGTAATTTTACAAATATTTTTGAATTTTTGTGCTGAAAGGTCTCAAAAAAGAATATGAGCTAGAAATGTAAGAAATTTGTTGAGCGCCAATGACTTCCAAACTTTAATAACAGTTGTTGGTATGTTATTTGTTTATAATATATTATTATTTATTGAGTATATATCCATGCTGTCTTTTATTTTATTTTATTTTATTTTATTTATTTATTTATTTAATTAGACTTGTTTAACCACCCCCCTCCCAAGGTGACTCTGGGCGGCTATTCCCCAGTATTGGGACCCAAGTTGGCTCACAAATGGATTACGCAATATGTGCAAATAAAAACACAATATATTGGAACATTGTTAAAACAAAAACAAATTAAACATCTAACAATATTAAACAGACCAAAAATGGAAAAGACATTTTAAAATATGTTATAGAATATACCATAGAACAGGGGTTCTCAAATTTACCACACATACGCTGGACCACTCCCCCTCCAACAGCTGAGAGGCCTGGACATGTGGTTTTCCCCTGCCACAAACATTGCCGTAAACTGTGGTGTACACATTTGGACATGTGTGGGCACATTTATGGCTGTCATGAACACATCCACTTCCAGGCCCTATGTAATGGTGTCGAGGGCTGGGGAAAGCCCATGGGCTATAGGTTGTAAACCCCTGCCATAGAAAGAGTGGCTGAAATCCTGTTGTACAGTTATACGTGCAGCATAACCTTTTACAGCTAGTCGATAAATTTCTTAACTTGTGACAATTCTCCAAAAGTGTCTGCATAATTGCAAAACAGGATTTCAGCCAATAATATAATATATTCTGTGTTTCTTTGTCCAATTGAATTACTACCTTGAAATTGGTTTTCCCAAAGCCCAATCTAGGTCACCTGTCACTAACTGGCAGTAGGATGTGGAACTCTACATGAAAAAGTAAGATGGTTTCCTCCCTGGTGTCTTTCTTCCAACAGGCAAAGACTTGGATAAATAGGTAGGCAGCTAAGCAAATATCTTTAAATGGTGGCCAGGGTTGTGCATTGCCCTGAATCTGATCCCCAATTTAACAATTTGGACCTGATCCCAACCCATGTCATCTAAGAAATTCTCCAATCCTATCTGGGCCAATCTTTCTGCATTTTTGACTTCATTGATATTGTTCAGTCACACATTTAGTCCAACCCTTTGTGACTTCAGCACACCAGGCTCCTCTGTCATCCACCATTCTCTGGAGTCTGCCCAGATCTACGCCCATTGCGTCAATGATCTTGCCTAACCTTCTCATCTTCTGCCAACCCCTTCTTTTGCCTTTGATCTTTCCTAGCATCAGGGACTACTCAAGTGAGCCCTCTCTTCTGATTTGGTGGCTAAGGTATTTGAGCTTCAGCTTCAGGATTTGTCCTTCCAAGAATCAGCCAGGGTTGATTTCCTTTAGGATTGACTGATATTACTTCTATGCAGTCCAGGGTACTCTCAAATGTCTTTTCCAGAACCACTATTCAAAGGTGTTTTTATTCTTCTGCCCACAGCCTTCCTTTTGGTCCAGCTCTCATAGCCATACATTACTACTAGGAAGACCATTGCTTTATCAATGGGGACTTTTGTTGACAGTGTGATGTCTCTACTTTTTCTTATGCTAACCAGGTTTGCCATAGCTTGCCTCCCAAGGAGTAATGGTCTTTTTATTTCATGGCTGCTGTCATTATTTGCAGTGAACTTGGATCCCAAGAAGGTAAAGTCTGTCACTGCTTCCATTTCTTCCCCTTTGAAATGCCAGGGAGTGATGGGGCTGGATGTCATGATATTGGGTTTTTTGATGTTGAGTTTCAAGCCAGCTTTTGAACTCTACTCTTTCACCTTCATCAAGAGCCTCTCTCGATTGTTTTCAATTTCTTTCATTAGCATAGTGTCATCTGCATTTCTGACAACCCAGGAAATAGTTTACTTTTCCTGGAAAGAGGAAACATATGTTTCTCTAACTGGGCGTGGGGTAGACAGTGGGACACCTTTTTGGAATGCAGTGTACTTCAAACAGAGGGTTCAATTTGCCAAATTACAGACATGCAGTTTTTCAGTTGCAATGGCCAGCCACCTCCAAAAACCTTTCCTTTCCTAACCTTGTTATTAGCTATTGTTCCTTGTCTGCCCAAACCAGTCAAGTCAGGAACAGTTTCTTTGTATACTGGAAGTTAGATTGGAAGTCGGACTCAATGACACCTGTCTGCACTGGCACTCCCAGTGCAGGCTGTGCTGGGTTTTCCTGGATCACTTTAGGATGTGGTAGGAGCAGGCTCTGTGTAGACTGCTACACTGAGACAATTTAGGCTGCTGATGTTGACTGGTATAAATGTGACTGTAGTTCTGATTTCTGAAACAGCTGCTTTCCAGGTGATCAGCAGGGAAGTAGCTCCTACAGCCATGCTGCTAAAGATCAGCTGATGATCATGAGCACTTTTTTGGATCAGCTGGGAAACAGCAACTACAGATGTGCTCTATTTTATCCCATCCACAGCATGTAAGTATGCTGTGGACAGGTTAAAATACAGCTGGGCAATTTAGCAGAACACCATGATGGGGGCAGGTTGTGGATGATTGGCCCACACCAACAGACATGTGCATGCAATCAGACCAAATCTCCAATTGAATTCTTTATCATGTGCCATTTGTGTGACTCAGGCACAATTAGGAGCTCAATCAGTGACTTGTCTATGGCCATACCACCCTGAAGATGCCAGATCTCCTCTCAATCAGTGACTCTTTAATCAGTGCAGGGTTAATTCTCTGAGTTCTATCTTTGTACATATGTCAGCAGAATTGTTCAGTTGGGTTCGAGCCATTGTCTTTCTTTTTCCTTGATCTGTTAATTGAAGTTTAATGTTGTTTTAATTCAGTTCTTGCTTTAAGTATAACTTTCTTGTTGTACATTTATATTTAGAGCTGCTTTGGGGCTTGCATTTGGACAAAGAAAGAAGAAAATAACAAAGAAAAATACCTGTAACCAAAGCATGGTTGTAATTATCTAGAGGCCACCTGACAATCAATCCATTGTGAAAATGCCTATCATGCACTCCATGGGGGCTTGGCTGGATTGATTATGGTGGGCAGGACTCTGTTCCTGCAGATAACTGAGGCAATAATCAAGGCAGGCTTTTGTATCATTAACTTGATTGAACCCCTACCATGGATAGCTGCACAACACCTGAACAAATATTGCAAACATTTCTTGGAATGTTAGCAGCACTGGCCCACATTTCCAAAGTAAACATCCATGTTACTAAAGAATCTACCTTTACTGTAATGCTTGAAGTAAGCCTTGTGCAGGATTATGCTGGAATCTCTCCAGAAGGTGGGCTTAACAAGGATTTTAGATCAGCCAGGGAAAGAAAATAAGAATTTCTTGTTGCTAGCTGTTAAACAAATTAAACAGTTGGGAGGAATCTTGATGGTGCACTGGCACATGGAAATCTCAGAACCTGCAATTATCTCTTTGTTCGCAAATAAACTATTCTAACCAAGTTACCCAAAGTACATGCTGAACTAGTCAATCAAAAGTCCACATGGGAAAATGGTCTGTAAATTATCCCTTCTGATGAACACAAAGGCAAGTGTTTGCAGCCATTAAAAATGTGAAACTCTTGCCAATGTTTATACATAGTATGCGTAGGCTTCATCAACTCTGGAATTTTGTATCTTCCAACCCGCTGGCATTTTTGTCTGAGTTCACCACACTATACCTAAGACATTTAAGACTACCCTCCAAATCCCACAACATGGTCCAGTAACCTAACTGGCAACTCTATCTTCCATGCATCAACCCTAGCATAGTATCTGTTCATTAACCTCACCACATTCTTAATTTTATATCAAAATCATTTATTTGGATTTCTAATGTATTTTGTCATGCTATCCACTTACATGATATAAAACATAGGCAATTGTTTATATACTCTTGAATATTAACAACCTCCCCACAGTGCATCTCGTCTCTTAGCTTCAAATATCTACCTTAAAATGCTTTTAGTTGATTTGACATGCACACTTGTAGATTGGTGGGGACATACAGTAATACCTCGATAACGACTGCATTGGATAATGCTTAACCCGGATAACGATGCAAACTTTCAAAATAAATTTTGCATCGGATAACGATCTGTTAGCGTTATCCAATACAGTCCTTCGTAGCAGCAGGGTGGCTGGAAAGCTGAACAGGGTTCTCCGTTCAGCTTCCCAGCCACCCTGCAGCTATGGAGGCAGGGATGAGGTAGCTGGAAAGCTGATAGGGGCTCCCCCGTTGGCTTCCCCAGCCACCCCACAGCTGTGGAGGCAAGGGTGGGTGGCTAGGGAAGCCGACAGGGAGTCCCCATCAGCTTCCCCAGCCACCCTGCAGCTGTAGATCGGATCCTCTGATCTCCCTGGAGCAGGCAGGGAAGTCAGAGAGCCCAAAATTGATTTTTTTTAAAAAAAAAACATTCTTTTTTTTACTCATTTCAGGCTCTCTCTCCTCCCTGCTTGCTCCAGGGAAATCAGAGGACCCGATCTAAGCTGTTTCTGGGCTTCCCCGACGTCGGCAAGTGCAGCAAGCCAAAACGTCAGGGTTTGAACCATTGGCTGGGGACATTGGGGAAGCCCAGAAACAGCTTAAATCAGGTCCTCTGACCTCCCTGGAGCAAACAGACTTTTTTAAAACCAATTTTGGGCTCCCTGACCCCATCCCCTGCCGGGTCCAGGGAGGTGGGAAGACCCGATCCAAGCTGTTTCCAAAGTTTCCCCACCCTCCTGAAGTCTGTAACAAGCCAAAACATCAGGATTTGAATCCTGACGTTTTGGCTTATTGCAGCCTCCAGGAGGCTGGGGGAACTTCAAAATTAGCACGCATCGGGTCTCCCAACCTCCCTAGAGCCAATGCGTGCTATTTTTGAAGTTTCCCCACCCTCCTGGAGGCTGCAACAAGCCAAAATGTCAGAATTCGAATCCTGACATTTTGGCTTGTTACAGCCTTCAGGAGGGTGGGGGAACTTTGGAAACAGCTTGGATCGGGTCTTCCCACCTCCCTGAACCCGGTAGGGGGTCAGGGAGCCCAAAATTGGTAAAAAACCATACATTTTTTTAACCATTTCGGGCTCTCTGACCCCCCCTTCCGGGTCCAGGGAAGTGGGAAGACCCGATCCAAGCTGTTTCCAAAGTTCCCCCACCTCCCTGGAGGCTGCAGCAAGCCAAAATGTCAGGATTCAAATCTCGACGTTCTGGCTTGCTGCAGTCACCAGGGAAACAGGGCTTTTTTAACGTTGTGCGATCAATGCATCGCACAACGTTAAAAACCGGATAACGACGAGACTTGTGGAACGAAGTCTCATCGTTATCCGAGGTACTACTGTATATAGAAGTGCAAAACTGAAAACTATTATGTGGCATTTAGTATTGGGGAAATTAACATCCATTCTTGTTCCACAAATAGTGTGTGAATGAATGATTAAGACGTAACTTATTCCATGAAATAGTTGAAAAAGGGAGGAAGATTCAATGCTTGAACTAAAAGGCTTCAGGTATTCTGTATGTAGATTCACTTCTAAATGACATCTGAGAATGTTCTTGATCCTCATCTAATCTTGAAATATCTTCTGGCATTTCTTACATGTCAACTTGTCTTGATAGAAAACATGCCTTTTTCTTGACCATCATGAATATTCACTCTTTCAGCTTGTTATATAATTGAGAAAGTGTAGTTTTTTACTGTGTGCAGCTCATTTATCAGGATGGGGGGCTTGATTTACATCCAAATTTGTGGGTGTCTCCCATCCCAGTCACAAAGCAGCTTGTGGCCAAGTGGATATGGCACTTCACACTGAAATTGTTTGGGGATGTATCCCTGTTTAGTCTATGAACATCCCATGATTTTCTGATTCATAACTAATAGAGGACTGTCAAAAACAGCTTTCTCTGGGTTACAATGTGGTCTAGCAAGCTATAAAGGCAGATAAAACTATTTGTTCAGGAATGAATTCCAGTGAGAGACACCTGAACCACATTCAAGCAAGTAGTGAGCAGGAATATGTATGCAAGTCCACCTTCCCCATCCCTACATGGAGAGGCTTATCTTCTAATCTACATGCATTTTATATGAGGGCTTCTAGAGGGTTTCACACATTCATTTGGCTGAACATGCTTAGATATCTCACTGTTATCAGAAACTCAATTAAGGTAAGGTCTCTGTTTATGGTGAGACTTCTTTGTCAGTTCAGCTCAATGAATTTTTGAAAAGGAGCCAGTACATGTGGGAATGTTTTGGCTCTGCTCCCCCCTTACTTTTACCACTTCTATGTTCTGGCAAGTAGCTGGGATTTGCAGTGCCTGGGCCAATTCATCTTTCATGTCCAGATCAAACTTTGGACTGCCAAAATGAAGCCACGTTCTTAACTTTGTAGTTGGCCAAACTTAAGTTCTCAATGGTACATGTTTCTGGCAGTAATCAGCAGACCAATAAATGAACTGGGTTCTGTATCTCTTCACATTCACATGGCATGTTGTTGTCAGCCAGATGCCCCAACTTGAACATGTTGGTCTTGCATTTAGGGACTCCAACCCTCAGCCTATTCAGGGCCAATTGATAGTATGGGATGATCTCTGTGGTAAGTTTTGAATATAAATTATCATATAATTGGAAGGCAAGTATTTATCAGGTTGCACTTGCTAGCAGTTTGAGGGAAAAGATGAAAAGACCAGTCTGCTCTGGATGCCTTAGAAATCTCTCTTACACTTCCTGACTGGCATCATTCTGTAGATTATCCAACCAGTGATGCTTTGCAGAAAGCATCCAACCAGTGATGCTTTGTAGATTATCCAGCTAGTGATGCTTTGCAGAAGCCACCTCAGTGAAATACACAGGTATAGATTTATGTGATCAATGATCTCGCTAGCTCTTCCAGCCTAAGACAGACATTCAGTTCCTTTCTTTGTAGTAACACACGTTGCAGACCCGTTTCTGAAGCAACTATGGAGAGCTCAAACTGTTTCAATGGGCCAAGGACTAGTGCTATCAGAGCATACTTGAAAATTTTGAACTCTCTTCTCTGTTCTGCCATCCACATCTATTCAGCAATGCTGCAAAACAGATTTCTCTGTGAAATTGCTAAACTGTATCATGATGGTCAAGGATAACTTATTAAGATGCCAAGTAGACCCTTATTAAAATGCATCTTTTCTGAAAGAGCTAATTCAACCCATTGAACTTTGATAAAGTTCTTTTGATAGGGATCAATGGTTCACATGTTGGCAAAACTGTTGGAATAGAAAAGAGATAATTTTAAAGGCATGATTTGGAAGGAGATGGTGAATTGTCACTTCTCATCTTCCAAAACAATCAGCACTTCATAACTAGGATTAATCCAAGATGGTTTAAAGTTTATTTTTTCTTTGTTAATCTTTTGTATTTTGTTTCATAATGGGAAATGAAATTAAAGAACCAGGAAAAAAATGCAATATATTTTATATTTTTTAATTTATTAGTTTTCCATGATTCTTTTGACAGCAAGTAGATATATATAAATTTAAACTCATATTATTTGGCTTTTCACAAAATTATGTTTATTCTGAGAAAAATTCAGATATTTAAAAAAAGTTACTTTTTAAACTATCACTACCAGAGCCAGTATGGGAATTAATGGCGTTGTAGTCCAGAAAGTATTTTTTTCAATACCTTGATCATGGCTGCGAGCATCCTTGAAATTAGGTAATATTGACAAATCTTTGTGTCTAAAATGAAAAGCAGTAGTGAAACTAACATGGAGAGATATTTTAAAACTCACATCCTCTCGATGGTTTTCCAAACATAATAGTTAATATCCCCCAAATGGAATTTTTCCATTCTTCCTACAAGGGACACAATCTTTTTTGGGTACACAAATCCTGATGGAAACACCACTTCAAGGGTCTTCTTTTGTCACCTTTACCCAATTCATGTCCCTAGGCTTTTTGCCATGGAAGGTATCAGCTTTGCATTTCTCTACCTCACCTTCAGGGAACCGTGTTGAATATGTTAAGATGCTAAACTTGACAACTGGAAGGTCAGCAGGTCAGCAGCTCAAGACCCAAGGGCTTCATGATGAAGCGAGCTCCCATCTCTGTCCCAGCTCCTGCCAGTAGATACTATTTTGATGATTAAGGTAACAACAGTCTGCACTCTGGCATCTAGTCATACCTCCCATATAACCACCGAAATATCCACAGACATAGACAGCACTGCCTCTTTGGGTGTAAATGGAGATGAGCACTGCCCCCTAGAGTTGGATCTGACTGGCTTTAGAGCAAGGACAAACTTTTCCTTTATTTTACCTTCAGGTTGTACACTATCTTCCATCTTGCCTTTGTCTTCTCTCACCCAATTTTTTGAGAAGTCTTCTGGACCAACTTTCACCTCCACATCAGACCATTTCTTCTCTACCTGACTCTCCACTTTTATATTGCCCTCTTCTCATTCTTTTCCCCAGCCTTCTTCTGGCTCCCCCCATTCACGATGCCTTCATCACCTGGAAGGATGTTGTCATGAAATAAGCCCCATTTTAAACTGTGCTTTTTTCATGATCTTTATGTCCACCTAATTACCCTTGCTTTAGCCTCATTCAATATGGCAGTTTCAAATCAGGGGGAGAGAGAATGCAATGTAAACATCCTTGCCTCATGAGTTGCCTCATTGTTTTAGAGAAATGAAACCAATGTGTGATAGACGTGTCATGCTGTAAGATCATTGGTTGGAATCTCTAAGGAGGAGGGCCACAAGGTGGACCATTTGGGAGGAGATATAACCAAGAGACTCGTGCACACACATGGAGACATTCTCTGGAATACTGTGCTTTTGAACTGCAATCATGTAGCCTACTAAGCCAGAAGGTGGGCCATAGGCTATCCCTTAAACAAGCAGCTTACTTTATTTCTTTGTTTTGAAATGCTTTCTGAGCTTTTGTTGGACTGTATTCCTTATTATGCTTTGATTTCAATATACTTTTAAAATACCTGAGAGACTTGGAGTGATTACTTGGATCGATACTACCTTATCTACACATGTCTAGATGCCTAGGTTTCATTTCATTTCATTTCATTTATTCGATTTGTATACCGCCCTACTCGGTGCAACCGACTCAGGGCGGTTTACAGGGACCCTACATATCAAACAATCAAAGGCAATAAACATAATAAAAATCATACAATACAATGCAGTAAATATAATAATACAGTACAGCAGTGCCACAAACAAAATGACACTGCAAAACAAAGTTACAAAGTATAAAGTTACAAAGTACAGTTACATATACATATACATGGCATAGTTTCAGTAATAGGATACAATATAAAAAAAAATAAAAATAAAGTACATGATCCAGCAATGTCATACACAGATGGACAGTTCATACACAGATGGATAAGTCCCGGGGGCCGAACGCGGAGGCGGCCTCCCTCCAGCCGCAGGTGTTAGCGTTGGTGGTGTGAGAGTCCTACCGCTGCCACGGCTTTTGAGCCCTACCGGGCAGAGCTTCCGGGCACAGGTGGCCGAGTCCCGGGAGGCCGAATACGGAGGCGGCCTCCCTCCAGCCACAGATGTTGACGTTGGCAGCTGTTGATCCCTTGAGGCGGTGGCGGCGGGCGTTCTTTTATGGCCGCGCAGGGTCCCCAGGTGTTGCTCCCTCGAGGCCGGCTGGCCGAGGGAGAGTCCGCGAGAGGCGGCGGCTGCGGGCATTCTTTTATGGCCATGCAGGGTCCCCAGGTGTTGCTCCCTCGAGGCCGGCTGGCCGAGGGAGAGTCCGCGAGAGGCGGCGGCTGCGGGCGTTCTTTTAAGGTTGTCCAGCCAGGGAACTGCAACTCAGAAGAATGATAGTGCCTACTCGAGAGCAAGGCAACCTATCATTATAGATGTACACATTAATTATTTTCAGCCATGATCTCCTCCCTCATGTCTTTGAGAGAACTGCTCATAGAACGTTCCTCTGACCGGGGCTGGGGGGTGACACTTGCCACATAAATCAGTGGAAGTAGTTAGAAACAGAGTGTTATTACTAGCAAGAATCCTACTGACAATATTCATTTGCAGTATGGAAATCACATGACTATTGGTGGCCAATTACCACTAATGAGAGGCATTAATGAGAGGCAATTAGCCACCAAGGCTGACAAAACTTCCCTTGCACCAATGCAAATTGGACATAGATTTCTGGTATGGAGTCTGGGTTATCAGATTAAGAGTTTAGATATACAGTACTCATAATTTATGGCTGAGAAGCTGAAATTATTACTTTACTCAGTCCCAGTCTGATCAAACAAACTCAACTGAAATTCTTGAATGAGAGGCAAGGATTCAGTAATTGTAAGAATCTCTTCATTATTTGGTGTAAATCACCTGTTCTTTTTTCTTCTTCTGCCAAATGTCCCCTTCTCGATATTCAGATAAATAATTTGCTTTAATTCAATGCCCTATTTATTTAGCTTCCTTATTAAGAATAGCCAAAGCTGCTGGTTAGAAAATCTCCACTAAAATGTTGGCTGCTTTGTGCCATAGAAATGAGTTATGCTTTGTAATTCTCTCAGCAGCATTTTACTTTCATATTGTGACCGCCTGAGGATTTGCCTTGTCGGAGTTCTTTTACCATTGCAACTCACACACCAAAAATTAGTCTTTTAAAAATAACCCAAAAAGGCAGCATCAGCCATACATTTGTGTAAGAACCCTTGATATTCATCTATTTAAAATGGGAAACCGCAGGGACCGTTCTCACCTCAGCATTCTTAATGAGGAAAAAATCAGTTGCAGGACTTATTAACATGAAAAAAGCTCTTGAACTAGACCAGAGCTGAAAGCCAGCAGGAGAATAAAGTCCTCTTTTGTTGTGGTAGGAGAGCTAGGTAGATCTTTTGCAAAAGGAAGCTAGTTACTCATGGGGATATTTTGTTTAGGGGGTCCATAGGGAGCAATAATGTTCATTTATTACAAGAGGTAAGGGATGGATAGTGGGAAGCAAGGACCAGAAGAAGGTCTTTCTGAAGAGTATGTAATATTTAAAAGGCATAAGAGAAGAGTAGGTTATAACTGGAAAGCCTAACATATGTCATCTGCTACACCTAAAAACTGCTCTGCTGGGTACAGAGTTGCCAGGATTATTTTATTTTATTTTTATTTTTTTGACACTGCTGCTATACCTGTATGGTCAAGAATCAGAGTTGGAAAACATTTTTTCTTGGCCACCAGAACATCATATAAAGATGTGAGTATTTGGATTGTCCATCAAACTAGGCACTGGTTTCATACTTGTAGAACCAAGTAGATCAATAGACATAGCAATATACTTTTATTTATTATCTCCGTGTTTGAAAAAAAACCTTGTGCAAATGTTTCAGACATTAAAGTCATGGGAAGACACCCAATTTATTATTTTTGTCCCCTCTTCATTCTCTAGCAACTCAACTTTTACAAAATGTTTTGTAAAAGGCTATTTTAGGAAGTGATGTGGAGGAGTAACAAATGAATTGTTTCAGATGTAACTTGATATTTTTTTCTGTTTTTTTTTTTTGTTTTTTTTACTACAGAAACAAGACACCTCCACTTTCAAAAGATAACAAAAATGAGCTTTTAAAAAAGAAATAATGGTCTGCACTACTTATTTATAATATTTCTAACCACCTCTTCTGAAGTTAATCACATACAAAGAAAAAAATACATCTCACCCAACACTAAAAGGTCTATGTAGGTATAAACTGCAGTCTGAACATTTAGTGTTATGTTTTATGTTTTGCACAAAATGTGTTATTCTCTCATTTTGAGGAAAAATAAAGTGTCATTTTGTGAGGGGGTGAAAGGGGAAATGTTAAGAAAGTTGGAAAGTAATCTAGAACCTCATTAAATATTTTTGCAAGACCTCTCTTACATGTATTTCATTACAATCTACAGTATATTTATCTTTTATTCTGATAATATCTATGACAAATAGGCTGGATGCCTTGCAGCTCATACAATGAACTGTCAATTAAAACAGATAACAGGGAGAAGCTTCATAACTAATCTGAATAGCAGATATTACCAGTTGTAAAAAATGCATTAATCTGTATACTTATCTGTTGTGCTAAACCTTCTGTACCTGACATGTATAAACTGATGCCATGAAGTCTCACTTTTATGTCTGATGAAGTGGATCTGATTCATGAAAGCTAGCATTAAAATACAGCAGTTTTTTGTGTTGTGTTGTTTACTCTCTGACATGCTTAAAGCAGACAGACTTCCTTAACTTTAAAATATATTGCACAACAATCTGGTTGCTCGGGCATGATACTAAATCAGGGAAGACCTAGAGACAGAAGGCACTGAATGAGCAGTAGTGGAATAATGAGAGAGAGAGAGAGAACACTAACCATCTTTGTAAACTTTACATATGTAAGGGATATTGTTAAGGTCACATAGAAAAAATGGAGTCATCAGAGATGATCACGACAAATGACCTAGGTCTAACATCAAAATTTGGGGAAAGGCCATATCATGGTGAGGTTGGGTAGATCTAGGAGCCAGCTTTTCAACTCACTTAAAGATTTGCATTTGTGAAGCTACTAGCCCTGAGGAGTTGGTGCTTGGCTTGCAACAAGGTATTTAGTCTTCTTGGTGTTGAGATCCAAGCCATATTCTGTGCTTGAAGCTCCAACTCACTCCAGCATCAACTGAAGATCTGCAAGGTTTGTGGCCAACAACTCAGTATCATAAGCATATCAAATGTTATTCAGGTATTCCCTGCTAATTCTAAGACCACCGGATGCTCCCAGCCAGTTGGGCTGGGAGAATGAGAGGCAGCTGAGCTGGCTGGCCATAAAAACTCTGTTGTTGCCTCTGCCTTGAAGACCACCAGACGCTCCCAGCCAGTTGGGCTGGAGAACGAGAGGCAACTGAGCGGATTGGCTGACTGGCCATAAAATTTTTGCCTCTGCCTTGATGCCCACTAGATGCCGGACAGAGGTCCCACTCGGAGGCTGAGGACAATGGCCACCCCACCTTAGGATGCCCACCTCCTGGGGGTTTCAAAAGCCACACTAGCTTGGGCAGAGGAGGAAGGTCCCATCCGGAGGCTGAGGTGACAGCCACCCCACTCCTGAACTTGTGGTTTGTGTGGGGAACTTTTCTTGAGTGGTTGTGACTTTACTATTATACTGTAATGTTGAATTTTGTATATTGTATATTATATATTGTATTGTTTTATATCTATTGTGTAAATTAAACTCCTCCTTAGTGCTTTCCCTAAAGGAAGAATACCTGTGAAAGCTTTTCTGCTTCCCAAAGCTGATATATTGACTGATAAAAATGTTTTCTAGTTTACAGTTAAGCCTAAGACGTATTCATTTATACACCACAGCCAAGAAATCTGAAGGAAAACTGATGACTTAATAATGTTGTATGATGCAACAATAATGTTGCACGATGTCACAAACTGCTTGTTTATAGCTTGTCTTCAATGTATCCATACTTTGCCTTGGTCTTTCAGTCCCAAATCCAAGTAGGGAGAAGGGAGTACTTTAGACCAACAAAGATGGCCCAATGTTCCCTGATCATATACCTACATATTAAATATCTGAGCATTAGGGTGTTCCTAGGAGAATCCTCCAGCAAGTTAACCCATGACTATAGTTCACATCATTAGTTGACATCTGAAACTTCTTTCTTTCATGTCATTCCATGTGATCTCTGGTAAGGAAATCAATGATTGTTCTGTTATGGGAAATCAACTCATAGGTCACTGATGATGTCCAAGTGAAGGTGTGGCTGAGAATCATAGGTTGTGATAATTGAACAGAAAGCCATGGAGAAAAATCATCTGAACTAGGCTCAGAAATGAAGTACAAAGTTTGGTTTGCCACAATTGGGAGGCAAGGTTTTAAATGTACAAATTCTTCCTTTGTTGAGCAAAAACTTTGCTTGTGCCGCATATTCAGATCTCTACAAAACCTCCATGTCTAGTCTCCTTGATTATTTCAGCACTCTCACGGACAACTGACATGCTCCTATTCCCTCCCTCCTGATGTTTTCATCTATCCATATAGCAGTGATAGAAGCATCCATGGCTCATGCATGGAGAGGTATACTTCTCTTCCTACTGGCAAAAATGCTGGCACTATTGCAATAGACCAGAGTAATAGGTTGCTAGGGCGGATGAATCACAGTAAACCCATTCATGTGGATTCATGGGGGCTTGGGCTTCTGGGAATTGAAGTCCAAGTACATCTGGAGTGCCAAGGTTCGCTATCACGGAGCTAGTCTATCACTTACAGAAGCCTATGAGACTTCATGCCCAGTTAGAGAAAAGGGGTGGGGAATAATTTTATTTATTAGACATCCAGCTTTGAGATAATTATATTTCCATTTTTGCCTTTCAAAGATGGCATGGCATAGTGAAATGCATCATTTTCAATCGTCTCCATGATACCTTTTACAATATTGAAAGTTTCACTATCAGCATTTCTATTACAGTACTAGTATTAGGTCAAAGAAATAAGACCTATGAATACAGCCTACAGATTCAAATTCACTTTGCTGCAGCCATGTGGGTAAAATAAAATAAAATCTCTTTGCTTGATGTGCAAGATCTCTGCTCCCTGTCACTTCCTTCCCTTCTTGCAGTTCCCCCTGATGCTGGAATATAAACATTGCTTATGGCAACATGTATTTTTCAGAGTTTTTAAGGCAGGCATCAAAGATTAAATTCAATGGGTGCATCATTCATTTGGAAAATTAAGCCCAGCTATGTCATGCTGAATGCTTTCTGAAGTTCTCTTTTGTTGAGCAGGGAACAACTGTTTTGATCTGTTTGTCATAGATGTGAGGTTGCCTTATTTGTAAAGATGTGATAAAAGTGTATTTGTTCTGGAAGCTGAAATATAAAGTCAGTTTGTGGGCTTGCTGTTGACTGCCACAAATGTTGGACTTCACAGCAGGATGCAGGATTGTGACTGCACTCAAAGTGGATGGTGAACAGGATTTGACATTGCTGTTTCTGCTTGGGCTATTCATTTTTTTTGCAAAGGATGCAAAAAGAAACAAATGAAATGCATACCACCCTACGTATTTTATTTTCTTTGTTGGTCTTTTTTTTTTAACAAAAGAAATACTACCTATAATAAAAAGGCATCAAAGTTTCCTCTCTATCCAATATCCCATCTGCATCCATCCTGCAGAATTTCCTCATCTGTTTCATGGAGAGTTGGAATAATTTTCCACCTCATAAAGCCCCAGTTAGGCACTCCAGTATACCACTCATAGGATGATCTCTGCTTCTTCAAGTGCCATATCTGATCCCAAATATTGGCTATCATAATGGTGATCAGAAAAGATATTTGATGGAGCAAACCAGCCCACCACCAGAGTAGTCTTTTATTTTATATTTTAAAAATTCTCATTAAATGCTATCAGTGGCATAGCGTGGGTGTGTGTGTGTCAGGTAGCACATATTTGGAATGGCAAAATGTCACTTAGGTGTATGGGTGTTCTTCAACTTCATTTCCCAGAAGAACCTAGAGGCTGCTGTGGGGATGGGCACCAGTGTCTTGGGCCCCACCCAGGGGGTGGCAAATTTGGCTTACTCCATGGGCGGCTGAAACCCACACTACACCACTGAATGCTATACTTTAACATTAGGCATTTCACATTCCATATAAGGTAAAACCTTTTGTTGCAACACCTTGGACATCACTTTGTTTGTGTGGGAAATTAAAGCAATGATCCTATAGTTCCGGTACTACTTGGCCTCTCTGTTCTCAGGGATTAGAATGCATAGTGCACTTTGCCATCCCTGCTCTTGAACTGCGAAAAGCTGTTAAGCACATCCTTGTCAATACACATCTAGCACCAATGGAAACTTTGTCACAGATCCCAGAAAGGATTGCTGGACTTCTGGGTGCAACTTTATATACATATAAAGGTTGTTACAACTGAATACCCACCCCCTTGATATTAGATCTACCTGATACTTAGAATGTATGTTAGGCTGATACTGAAATAAGAATCCCTCCACCCAAATGGTGTCATGTCCTAAGCATGTACACAATTTATTTTAATTTTTGTGTGTGGCTGAGTCTGACCTAAGGAAATTATTCTGTTCTGCTCTGTTTGCCTAGTGTAGGATGACACTCTATCAATGGAAATATAAACACGCATTTATGCCACTGCAGGTAATGGGAAAATTGGGAGGTGGAGATGATGATGATGATGATTGATGATGATGATGATGATGGATTTTTTATTATTATTATTATTATTATTATTATTATTATTATTATTATTATTATTATTATTATTATTATTATTATTTATATGCCGCCCTACTTGGTGAAAACCAACTCAGGGCGGCTTACAACATAAAATCGAATACAACACAATATAACAGATCAACAATACAAAATCACAGCAACCCAAAATGCAGTGCAACAACATAAATATAAACACTATATAATCAAAATACTGTCCATAAACAGTATACAATACCGAATGGACAATAAACAATAAACAATATATTCATAATACAATTCATATCCAATACAAAGAAAATAACCATACAGTAATCAATTCAGTAATGTACAATACAAAACACCATCCTACTACCCATACACATCCCCCCCCCAACACACCTGCCATCCAGTCCTGGTACGGCTGCGGCAAACACCCACCCCCTATCCCCAGGTAGACTCTGGGCACCGGCGGGGCAAAGTCAACTCCCCTGGAAAGGTGTTTCGAATCCGGGGGAGGGCGAGACGTCTGCGTGGGCTGTCGGCGTTCTTTGGCTGTGGCTCCTGTGGGTGGCCCTTTTTTTAACTCCCCCGGACAGGTGTTTCGAGTCTGAGGGAGGGCGAGACGTCTGTGCGGGCTGGCTCCAGGCCGATGGAATGGGCCCAGAAGGAGGCGGGGGCAGCGCCTCACCACCCACAGCTGCTGGCGTCTTCTTCCCTCTTCGGGCCAAGGTGGCAGGGGACTGGAGGAAAGGCGAGGGCGTCCTCTTGTCTCCCCGCCGCCGAAGTTTTTTGTTTGTTTGTTTGTTTTTTTTGGGGGGAGAAACACCACCACAACAAGGAACATTTTATGGATTCAAAACATGAGGCATATTCTGTCAGAGGCAAAGTTTTAAAAGCTAATAGATAAATATCTAAATAATGGAACTTCTTCCTCAACAACTGTTACTGCAAGATAATGCACCCAGCTGAAGGTTTCAGAAGTGCTATATGAGTACATACCAGCCAGTATTTTTGTGATGTACTTAGAGGCACTAAGGAAATTACAGTCTCTATTGTATTCACTTCTGCACTAAATTTTCAAAACTCATTTGTATATATCTTGAACTTGCATCTCTTTTCTTAGCATTTCATGGTGTAACATAGGCAGAGTATTGAATAGCTGAAATTTGGTGTTGTGTTTCAGTACAGTCAAACCTCGCTTGATGAATGCCTTGCTTAGCGAAAAGCTTGCATAACTAACGGGCATTTCAAAAAGCGATCTGACTTACATAACAAAAATTTTCACTATGCGAGTCGGACTTTTCCTATGGAAAAACTTGCATAATGAGTATTTCTATGGGAAAACTCACATAACAAATTTTTTGCTTAGCAAAAATTCCTATGGAAAAACTCACCTAATGAAAGTTTTTATAGAAAACCTCACATATTTTTTTTGCTATGTGAGTTTTTCTATAGAAACTTTCGTTAAGTGAGTTTTTCCATAGGAATTTTTGCTATGCAAAAAAACTCACATAGTGAAAAACTCACATAGCGAGCAGCCTTGCAGAACGAAATATTTTCGTTATGAGAGGTTTTTCCAGTAATGCCTCTCTTCTTATTTGGTGGCCAAAGCATTTGAGTTTCAGATTCATTATGTCTTTCCAAGGAGCAGTCAGGATTGATTTCCTTTAGGATTTATTGAATTGGATTCCTTGCAGTCCAGGGGACTCTCAAAAGTCTCCTCATGCACCACAGTTCAAAGGTGTCGAGTCTTCTGTGCTCAGTCTTCCTTATGGTCCAGCTCTCACAGCCATACATTAATACTGGGAAGACCATTCAGTGGTGGGATCTCAAAAATTTTACTACCCCACTGTGATGTCATCACACTATGGGCGGAGCCAACATCATGACATTGTGGGTGAGGCCAAAGAAATAACAATAACAATAACAATAACAATAACAATAACAATAACAATAACAACAACAACAACAACAACAACAACAACAACAACAACAACAACAACAACAACAACAACAATAATAATAATAATAATAATAATAATAATAATAATAATAATAATAATAATAATAATAATAATAATAATAATAATAATAATAATAATAATAAACACGTGTACGCATGCACACACACACACACACACACACACCCCTCAACCCACCCACCCACCCACAACACAAACCCGTAAATTAAATAATTAAATAAATAAATAAATAAATAAAAATACACATTAAAATACACCCACCCACCCACCCCAAACACAAATCAACCAGAGCTTTTAAACCAAAGCTTAAAGCTTATTCTGGCTAATCTTTCTCACACTAGGTCAGATGGAAGGAACTACAGAATGAACTCACAACAAGATGGCTTCATTTTGGCACTTTTCAACTTTTCAACAGTTAAAGAAGTTAGGTACTAAGTCTTTGCCTAACCAGTTCTCTAGGATAATATGCCTTACTGTAAATGTAAAACAGCTGTACCTCCTTAAGGGTTATCCAATTGGAACAGCAATTGGAACAGCACAGGTGTAGCTTTTTGATGAGGTAACTCCAAGACTTTGCTTAAAAACCCCAAGCCAGGCCTGTCGGCTGCCAGGCCTTTTTAGGAACTGTGGTAGTGCGTCAATATAGGTAAAGGTATTAAATACACATTAAAATACACACAGACACACCACATCCAAAGGTGAGTCACTTATCCTGGGGAGCAGGCTATAGGGAACTTCAGGTTAGCAGCTCCTCTTCCTCCTCCCCGCTTGGGAGGACAGCAAGGAGGCCGTGCATATGTGCCAAGCACTGTAGGCGTGCATGTACACTAAGTGCTTGGTGCACATGCGCAGTGGGGGAACCAGTGAAAAGGTAAGCCCCGAAGGTGGTTCCCCCCAAAAAAGCTGCTACCGATTCTCCAGGACGCTGGGAAAAGTTACTACCAGTTCTGGAGAACTGGTGGGAACCTGTTACATCCCATCACTGTGACCATTGCTTTAACTATGTGGACTTTTTTGGGGAGTGTGGTATCTCTTCATTTTATTACGCTGACTAGGATTGCCATAGCGTGTCTCCCAAGGAGTAAGTGCCTTTTTATTTCATGGCTGCAGTCATCACTCTTCAATCCCAAAAAATTAAAGTCTGTCGCTGCTTCCATTTCTTCACTTTCTCTTTGCCAGGGAATGATGGCTCTGGATTCCATGATCTTAGTTTTTTTATGTTTTGGAAGCAAGTAGATAAATAGGGACCACTTCGGTGGGAAGGTAACAGCATTCCGTGAGCTCTGGTGTCTAGCCATGCCTGCCACATGACCACAGAAACATCTGCAGAAGCAGACAGCACTGGCTCTTCGGCTTTCAAACACAGATGAGCACTGAACCCTAGAGTTGGATACGACTGGCTTTTGTTCAAGGGAAACCTTTACCTTTACCTTTTCAAGCCAGCTTTTGCATTCTCCTCTTTCACCCTCATCAAGGTTTCTTTAGATCTTCTTCACTTTCTGCTATTACGATGGTTTCATCTGCATATCACAGATTGTTGATATTTCTCCTGATAATTTTAATTCCAGTTTGTGATTCATCCACCTCTGCATTATGCATGAGGTACTCTGCATACAAGTTAAATAAGCAGGATTATGATATAGAGCCTTGTTGCATTCCTTTTCCTATTCTAAACCAATCAGTTGTTCTAAATCCAGTCCAAACTGTCATGGTACTCCCATATCTTTAAGGATTTGCTATAATTCATTTTGATCCACACAATCAAAGGCTTTGATGAAGTCAATGAAACAGAAGTAGACATTTTTCTGGTGCTCCCTTGCTTTCTGCAAGATCCAACTAATCTTGGCAATTTGGTCTTTACTTCCCCTGCCTATTTCGAACCCAGCTTGTCCTTATTTAATTATTTATTACATTTATATACTGCCCATCTGGGATAGTTTCCCACTCTGGGTGCTGTACAATAATAGAGCAACATAATAGTAACTAATATCCAAAACAAGAACTATTCAACAATCAATAACAATGTCTGAGGCTGAACAACTTCTGGTTGTTTTCAATCCACATACAGTCAAACCTCGCATAAAGAGCATTTTGCTTAAAGAGTAACTCGCTTAAAGAGCAGAATTTTCTCTGAATGTTCGCTTCGCTTAACAAATAATACCAACCAAAAACTCACTTAACAAATACATCGGGGTTTGCAATCCCCCCCCCACAATTGGTCACTTACAATGGTGTTTCACTTAAAGAGCAAACTCGCCTAAAGAGCAATTCTGTGGAACACATTATGCTCTTTAAGCGAGGTACAACTGTACTGCTGAAGCCTAGCTTGTGGATCTTGAACATGACCTTGCTAATGTGTGAGAGGAGTGCAATTGTATGGTAGTGTGAACATTCATTTTATCTTTGAGTGATGACCATTATGTTCTGATGCTTGCCACTGACAGAGGCTGCTTCTTCCATTGGAAGCCAGAGTGGAACAAACTCCTTTTGGCCCACCTTCAACTCCATGGATCCTGAAATACTTGCTTCAAAGGTCTTAAAAAACTCCTAGAGCAGGTTTTTTGGCACTATGGATGAGGATGACTTGTGAAAGAGAAAGTCCCATTATCCTTTTAATGCTTGTGATTATAGTTTTATGGTGTAGACTGAAAGTGTGTAAATATCATCAAAAATATTTGTCTTACAAACAGCAACAAATTCACTTTGAGGAAGTTTGTGGCCAGGACATAGCAGTCTGTATTCAAGTACTGTGTTCATAAGTATTTGTGCATATCTATATATGTACAGTAGCTCAAGTGGTTAAGATACTGAACTCGATGGCTAGAAGTTTGGAGTTCAATTCCTGAATAGTGCACGATGGAGTGAGCTCCTGAATCTGTCCCAGATCCTGCCAACCTAGCAGTTCAAAAGCAAGAAATTGCAAATAGATAAATAGATACCACTTTGATGGGAAGGTAAATAGTATTCCGTACACTCTAGTGTTGAGATATGCCTGCCGCATTTCCATGGAAATGTCTGCAGAAGCAGACAGCACTGGCTTTTTGGCTATAAACCGAGATGAGCATTGAACCCTAGACTTGGATATGACTGGCTTTCGAGCAAGGGTGAAATTTACCTATATGTGTCTAAGCAGTGAAGAATGAAAATGGGGAAGCACAGCAGGGTTGAAATTCTGTCCAGTTACTACTGGTTGGCTTCCAGTGTGCAGGCAATGTTCTCTGTAGATTCCTCCCTCATCCTCTCTCTTTGGGGAAATATGACATTTACGTGAATTAGAAGTTTCTTAAATTTTTAAATTTAATGTTAATTTTATTTTAATTTTAACTCAAATTTTAAAATTTACTCTAATTCACTCAAAAAATGTTTGTTGACAATCAAAAGAACAACCCTATTAATAGCTTTGCTGTCCTAAGGGACTGCTGCTTTGTGTAGCCAGTTAGCTATGTGTCCTACCTGCAACATAGGCAGGTACAACAGCAAAAAAAGTCAAAATGCTGCTAAATAGATAGATAGATAGATAGATAGGTAGATAGGTAGGTAGGTAGGTAGGTAAAATCTAGCCCCAGAATTCAAGTACAAAATGCTGGAAGTGGGGTAAAGAGATAAACCCAAATTCTGTTCCTAATGATAATGTGATCTACCCAACTCAGATGTCACACAAGAGATTCAATAGCACATTCACCCACAGAGGCACTCAATTGATTGGATTCTAAGATGTAATGCAAAATGAGATCTGTGGCTGCTTGAATGAAAATGTTTTTTCCCCAGTGCATACCGGCCATACAGAATATTCAAACAATGTAGATAGAAGTCTCTGATAGGCTTGCCCTATTCCCTTTCCTTGCAAAGATGTTAAATGACCCCCATTTATGGGACAAGGGGATTTATATGATCAGTTATACTGCTCCAAAGAGCCCCATTACTGGAGTGTTCAGGAGAGCCTGGACTTTTCATAGGTGCTTGAGATGTCAGTCTCCTTTTGCTTTGTGTTTCATGGTTCTGTTAAAGCATTAGTTCCATTTTCCAAGTAAGCTTCACTGACATAAAGCATCTCCCACTGATGTAGTTATTGTGGAAAAATGAAAGGGTAAATTTGGCACACATGACTATTCATATCTGGCTTTGCTGATCTGACTTACACTATTTCATCAGTACAATAACCATTTTAAGAGATAACCTTGAATAGTTAGTTATAATTGGTATGAATTCATCAGTGGGGAATAATTGTTTTTTCCTGTTTACTGTTAAGCAAATTTTATAGCACAAATCAACACAAAGTTTATAGCACAAATCAACACAGAAGAATACTACATTTTCTGTGGTTCTTAAATTATAATCATAGCATACAATGAATTTTTCTAGCACAAAGCAAGTCTTAGCACCTTTTACTGCTACATATATTTCATTTAACATCCAGCTTTAAAAAAAGAAGAAGGATATAATGGCTTGCTGACTATTTTGCAAATTTATCAGATAGGCCTAATGGAAGTACTATTGTGCCCATATTTTTAATTTAAAAAAAAACAATAATCAGTGAACCCACACAATTGTGACTATTTTATTCAGCTCCTACAGTTCTAGTCAGATGTGAACTAGCATTAATACTAGCAATTTATTTATTTATTTATTTCAATTTATATTGCTGCCCCATTCCAATGACTTTGGGCAGCTCACTTAAAAACATAAACCAATTCACAGTCCCAACCAGAGAAGAGGTCAAAGGATTAAAAGGTTACAAAATTACAAGATTACAATGACCATAGTTTATAAAGCAGCTATTAACTATTGGTTGAAAATTCTGTTCTGGGCTCCTTTAGACATTTTAACATTATCATGCAGGGAGATGAAGCTTCGTTCATGGAAAACTCCACACTGAATCGTGCACTACAGAGCTCTAGGCCTATGTAGAAGACCTCCAAGTTCATGCAGATGAATTTGAAGGTTATCTACATAGACTGAAAGCCTGCTGTTTGGGATAAGTTGAAGGGGAGGCCCAGATTGGTTCAATCACTCTGCCCCCATCCATGCCCAGGCCACCCCATTTTGAGGGCACATCAACAAGCTCAGTTAAATTGCCCCACTGTATTTTCTCTATTCCAATCATATGTGCATAGTGGGGATGGGATAAAATGCAGTGCAACTGAAGGAGCCATATCCCAGCTTGGCAGAGGTACCATGTCCCTGTGAGTTGGGAAGTGCTGCTGCCACCTAAGACAAGGTAATCCCCATAAATTGTAAAGCATTGCTGTCACAGAGGGGCTGTGGTACCTGCCTCAGCAGCAGCATAAAGGACATCCTGTGCCCAAACCTATGGGGGGGGGGGTGTTCCTCCAAACAGCTGGGATACTTACTCAGCTGGATGTGGGACTCACTTCAAACAGCATTTTGTTCCTCCCCACAACCTCAAGTGCATTTTTTAAAAGTTACTATGCACCAAGCCAAGAGGACTGGTGTAGACAGACCCTTGGGGTTTCAGAAGATTATCTGGGGCACCTCAGTTTCTCAATAGCAAAACTTGTGCCAAAACAAAAGACTATTAGATTGCTATGTTCAAACTGATGTAAGCCTATTAGGCACCTCAAGATTTGCACCTCTTTACAAAAAGATCTCTCCTTCACTTTTTTTTTGCTAGTCTCATGACCTTTAATCACACACACACACACACACAAAAGCCTTCACTAAGGTACATGTAGATATGCTGACAGTTCCTGTCTTAGGAAGCCAGTACCAAGAAATTCCATATAAAGAGTGAGGGTGGGAGGGAGGGCACAGTCAGAGCAACAGCAGTGGTGGTAGAAGATGAGGCAAGCTGCCTTCGCTCCCACTCATCTTAAGCTCTGGGAACGATTCCCCCTCAATGGCAGAACTGCCCAGAGCAGGGGCACATACTTTCGGCAACTGAGCTGATTTTGACGCAAAAACTCACCACTACCCCGGCACTGGTGGTGGTTGCCCCTCACTCTGGATTCACACCTTATCTGTGGAAAGAAGCAGGGAGTTTGAGGGTGGGCAAACTGCTAACTCTGGGTGGACTCCCCCACCCGGCTTTCCTGGCTATGTCCCTGATTTGGTGCATATACTCATTTGTAGCAGAACATGCAAGACTATTGAAGTCTATTCTGGAATAATTCACTGGAACTACTGACCAAGCCAAACATAAGATGTTACTTTTATTTATTTATTTATTTATTTACTTACTTACTTGCTTGCTTGCTTGCTTGCTTGCTTGCTTGCTTGCTTGCTTGCTTGCTTGCTTGCTTGCTTACTTACTTACTTACTTAGGGGACTGCAGTGGCTGAAGTGGCTAAGATATAGACTGGAAGGCAGGAGGTCAGCAGTTCGATTCCTGAGTACTGCAGGATAGAATGAGCTCCTGTCTTTGTCCCAGTTCCTGCCAACCTAGCAGTTCAAAAGCAAGAAATTGCAAGTAGATAAATAGGTACTACTTCGGTGAGAAGGTAAACAGCATTCTGTGTGCTCCAGTGTCTAGTCATGCCTGCCACATGACCACGAAAATGTCTGTAGATGCTGTAGAAACACAGGTTAGCACTGAACCCTAGAGTTGGATACAACTGGCTTTCAAGCAAGGGAAACCTTTACTTTTACCTTTACCTTAGTATAAATTTTTAAAAATCCTTCTTTCATTTCTTGATCTTTTTTCTCCCCCCCTCCCATCTCTCTCTCTTTTTTTTGAATGTTAGTATGTATTATTTGTGCAACTCAGTTTAATTTAGAGTCAAGATGTACATAACTGGTTAATTTGTTTTTGTAATTGAAATATTTTTTCTTTTTTTGTTTTGTTTTGTCAGTAACATTTTTTTTAAAAAAGATGTTTTTTTCCCAGATAAGGACAAGTTTGTCATATTTTGAATGGCAAAGTCAATTCCTATTCTTGCAAAAGAAAGGCTCCTTACTCTACCTCTAACCAAGTTGAGAGTTAGATTTTTGCTATTCAGAGTACTTTGTCTTTTTTTCCTACAATAAGAAATTACAAATATAAACAAGCAATTTTGACCAATATAATAAAAACAAACTAAAAGAGTAAATAATACATTACATGGTTACATTAACTATTAAGTGCACCCACCACCTATAGGACATTATATTGAACCATAATTGAGCGTACCCTGGTAATGGCAACCATGTGTTGCCAGCTAATCTTTCTCACACTGGGTCAGCCAAGAGGAACTGCAGAATGGACTGCTTTCATTTTGGCAGTTTCACGTCTGGCCTAGATACAGAAGAAGAAGAAGTCATGAGAAGTCATCATTCATTCACATTTTAATCAGCTGTTTATTTTGTCATGGCAGAAAATGAGGCAGCTTTAGCAAAAAAACAACAATAACAAACGGATATGTTTAAAGTTAAGTTAAATGAGGTTTTGTTCAAAATAGTGTTAATGACAATTTGAGAACAGATGTTCATCCTTTTCTTGTTTTTAATACTAGGTGGCATTGAGAAGGAGGGGAAGGTGCTTAATGATTGGCATACCTCAAATATAGACTAATTAGAACATTGAGAAGAGATTTCAGGAACAGGACTGGAATTCAATATTTTTGGTGTCTATCACTGGGTTTTGTGTAGCCAAGGGGTCTCTAACTATGTTCTTTGATTTTCTGACATGTTAGCTATAAAGTTTTATGTTCTGAAATAGACTAGAGAAAATAAAAGTAATTTAATAATAAATTTAAATAACTGTCAGTACTATTTGTGTAAAGCAACATATGCTGTCAGAAGTTTTTCTTTTTTATAATTTTAGGGAGAACCTTCAAATTTCAAATTTATTACTCCCATGGAAATTTCAATAAATTATGCAGTTTTACCATTATATGAAACATCTCATTTGCATGTGTGTCTCATTTGTCCCTGGAACCCCTGCTGAGCAGCCCTTGAGTATTTCCCACCCAAAGCTGTTATGTCTCTTGAAGAGGACTTGTCTTTGGTTCTGAAAGAAACAGTCATTTGCCTATATCTCAGTATTACCTGGGAGCTATTTTGATAATTTGAAGGGATGTTGGAAATTTTTTAATAATTTTGTTATCAAGGACTCTTAAGGGGACCTCATCCCAAATATGTTCTTCTTCAGGCACTCCCTGCTCCCTTCCTTCCCGGAAGCCAAAATGTAAAAAAAATAGAACTGCACATGCATCAAATGAAGGTTTGACGCATGCTCAGTACCCGGGAGGCATTTTGGCTTCAATTTTTTTCCCCCAGTGAGGCATCCGAACTGGACATCTAAAAAAAAATCCTGGTTGGTTGCTACTGGTTCAGCGAACCACCTGGGAATGTTGCTACCGGTTCGGGTGAACCGGTGCGAACCGAGAACATCCCGTCACTGACCTCATCCAAAATATGTACTTCTTTACAGGAGAGAGTAGCAGCAACCCCTTCTGATTCAGGTGAAGTGGATATATGGCTTGCTTGAATGTAAGTGTGTATTGGAAAAACTGCCACTCCAAGTAATAGTCTCTTATTTTTAAATAAATATATCAGCAATACATTTTTCCACTTTTGAGAATACAAATTTGCAAAATCCATCAGCGGTCTAAGTTCTTCACCACTGTACAGGTTAGGGCAATTTATCAAGAAACATTTTATTTCACTGTGCAAGAGATTGTACACTTACATACCGTGGTTCCAAGGCTAGCCTTTTTATAATAATATTTTCCCAGCAATTACTAGACATGCATTTTGAGAACAGAATGTACCAGTTCTAAACAAGTGGCTATATTATGTTAGGTCAACAATTTGCATTTTAAGCAGAGTCTGAATAAGTATTTCCCTGATATATTTGAGCTATTACACCTTTCCTGGGTCAATAAGTCAGTCTGCTAACACACCTTAAACAGATATTTATCTAATCTGTATCTTGGACCATCCATAACTGGGCACAGATACAACAAAATGCTTGCTTTAGAGCTGTTGTAATCTGATTTTCTGCTTCTTGTCTAGATGAGGTGAGAGGAAAATTAATCAGAGCATGCTAAAGGGAAAGAAATGTAGAGGGGGGGAGCTTGAGAGAGGTAGTTACATGTTTGTCTCAGAAAGGCAAAAGGGGATATATGATCCTCCTGATCCTAAATTTCTTAATTTAATGGACACAGACATTTTATAATGGGTAAAAGCTATGGATGTGAGGTATGTTAATGTGCAGCTTTGCTTCCCTGTCTGAAGAAACACCGAAGGTTTCTCAGTTGTTAGTCTATTGCAGTGAGAACATCTTTAACCATCTCTTCATCTTTTAAATAGCACACATTATTTTTAGGAAAAGATACTAGAGAAAGTCGCTGTTTACCAGGGTCAGTCTCCACTGACATTTACTTGACAGAGTATGATTATTATTTTGGATCTGGAAAGGGGTTGGAAGTGTCTTTTAAACATTATGTTATGTATCATTTCCTAGTGTCTCTATTTAAGCTTTTCTACCCTTTTATGATGAAAGAGCTTTGTGTACAGTGGGCAAATATGGAATGTTCAAATATACACATCTATAAGCAAGTTCAAAATCTCTTTTGATTGACGCACAGGCTATGCATCATTTATCTTCAGTGTTCTCACAATTGGTCAGGTTATGAACATTTGTGTGGCATTATTCGCCAACCTTGAGGGTTTTCCCTCTATTCCCTAAATAAGTAAGCAACAAGTCCAAGGCTGCATTTTCAAGGTTTCAGTTAATTTTGTTGCCAGGGTAGCTGGTCATGCTTCACACAGCTGTCCAATTAGAACTTCCCCAGAGTGATAGGCAGTAATGAAATATAAAGGGAGGTTAATGCTGAGCTTGGCAGCACTGTCATTAACAGTAATGGTTATGGGCAGCTCCATCATCCTGGAGGACAGATACATTTTTTGGTCCTTTACAATTTGCTTTGGGTACATGGAATGATTGCGTTTTTCATTGACAATACCAAGCAGCACGTTTGTGCAATTGAACAAGCTGAAAAGCTCAGCTTAACAAATCTCACTCCAGAGGGTCTGTTAAAATACAAACTAACTGATGATATAGCTGGAACTCCTAAATGCATATACAGTAAAACCTCATATAACACTAAAACCTGGTTCCACAAGTCTTGATGTTATATGATTTTTAGTGTTATCCGATGCATGTTAAAATCCTATGGGAGCCATAGAGATACATTGTAACCACACAGGCTTTACCGGTTGTTATTCGAAGCATCCCATAGGATCTTAATGTTATCCGATGCAATTCTTCTCCCCAGATTCCTTAATGTTATTCGATTTTAGTGTTATTCGATACTAATGTTATATGAGGTATTACTGTATACAAAATAGCTTCTACTAGTATTGTAGTGGATAACTCCAGCATTTCTGGTCCCAAGCCCAGATGAGAAAGGAGGAGGTTTGGGCATCAGGGTAAGGCCACCGCCCCATAAAACCTTATTGCTGAAGAAACAATGAGGAGCCTGGTTGCCTAATATGCTGTAGTGGTGGAGACAGGTGCCACACAGCACGAGAAGGAACTACTAATGCTGTAATGGATCATATCATTATAGTGCTTTCAACAATTAATGCATGTCCCCTGACATCAGTCTTTGCCAAGTTACATTAAGGCAAAGTGTTCCTTAACAGAACTGTACCATCATGTATGAACGTGATAACTTACATGTACATGTAATTAATATTTTGAAAGTGCCTCAGGGCTGTTGTTGACATTTTAACAGTTCAGTACCTGTCCCTGTAGCCATTTTCATTTAGTTCCTACCCTCACAAAACATATCACTGTGTACCTGACCCTGTGACCCAAATATTGCCCTCCACACATCTGATATAGATAAAATTCTATTGATTAGCATAGTAAGTCTAAAGCAGCGTTCCCCAACTTTTGGTTTTTGGACTTCAGTTCCCAGAAGCCTAAGTCAATTCCCCACAGCATTGATCAGCCAATGTATTGACTTAGCCTTCTGGGAAGTCCTCCTGTGGGGTGTGACCCCAGTTGGTAACCACTGCTCTAGAGTAAGTTCATTTAATCATTCCAGACTTTATGAGTCATGTCCTTTGTAAGTTCTGTTGGTTCACATGGGTCTACTTTAGTTGTATCTCACTACATTGAAGTAGTCATAGCTAGAGTATGCCCTTTTAAATCAACAGAACTTGCAGAGGAGTGGACACACATTTTGAGTAAGTTAATCATTCTAATTATTTCTGGGATGTTTCTATAACCAGAACTTTGACATTTCACTACTAGTAATAATAATGTAGCTGCCATTTTCTGCATCCCATTACCTTCACTCTCCATGCCTACAACTGTGTACCTGGTGCATATAAACTTCTGGCCTAAATATTATGCCTCATACATGTGAAGAATTGGGTTATAATCCATGAAAGCTCACAATGTATTAAATCTGGTTGCCTTGAAGGTTTTTGTTTGTTTATATTTTCAATCAGATAACACAAAAATAGCTTATCAAGGCCTTTATAAACCTTAATACTGCAGGCATGTTGAGCTCTCTTTATATGACAGTTTGCTTTAGGTTTTGAGAGGATATTTTGAAATGTTTCTTTTTCACTTAAGCTTGTTCAAAAGTGCATGAATAAACATCTGGATATTTTTGCTAGTTAAGCTTCTGTCAGCATTCAGTTCTTCATGATCCCCAAAAGGTCCTCTGTTGAAATTTTTACACTATTTTTCTGTGTGAGACAAGGTAAAATAATGTATTGTGTATGACGGTTACATTATAAAAGTGCCTCAAGCATTTTAGCCTTTGTGGCTTCACAGGATGTGCTTCAGGTAGCAAAACATATATTACTTACAGATAATTGAGCCAAACATTATATACCATTACTCATAAAGTATTAGTGTTAAGTTCCTAAGATCCATAGTCAGGTCCATTAGTCATCAGAGCCATTTTAAAGCTGTCTCTCACATGTGCCAAGCGTCAAAATCCCCTTAAGTGACATATTTTATTTCAATATCTATCATCTCAATTCAGAATTTAGCTCCCCAGGAAATGCTGCAGAAGGAAAACTTGAAACAGCTTGAGGCAATATGCTTCCGTGCTCCTCTAATTATTTTCATAAGAGACCTACTGAAACCTCCAAATTCTAGATTTGGACTTTGACATAAAGTTTTTATAGCATTCAGGGGTTTATTCTGAAAATGTGTCTGTTTGAAGAAGATGGACAGAACCCTGGGAGAAATCCAAATATCCTATCTCTATCCTTCAACTGTAAGGAACCACAATCATTTTAACAGAGAGAATAACAACATGACTCCAGACATTTTATTGCATAAAACTTCAGAGAAAGTTGGAATTGTTTTGGCCAGAGGCCTCTAAGTACTCCTAAAGGATCATGTTGTGTTATGCAAAATAGTAAACCAAATCTCTCCTATATTAATTTGTGAAAATCAATGGTTAAGGTATGTACCCTGCAACTTTTGGAATGAACATATGTCTGGAATATGGTGACAAATGCTTGACACCCTATGCCTTTGACAGAATATGGTTTTGTAAGGTACTGGACCCGAGTAAGAAACAAACTTTCTTATGCAAAAAGCACAGTAAAGATTGATGCACTACTCAAAACCCAAAATTAGGTTATTTACCCAAAACCTCAAAACCCCTCAATAAATTTGTGTTTAATTACAGCATGGTTCTTGTAACTTTTTCCTATAAATATATACCCTTTATATTATAGAAGGCAGAAATGATGACAAAGGTTTATTTTGTCCATTGATTTTACTGCATGTATGACTATTGACATATATCATATATTGATACAGAAATAACAAAGCATATATTGTTAAAGGTTAATAAAACAACATCGTAAAATCACTTGTGACTTAAAATCAGAGATTAATTGAACAATTAGTTGTAACTAAAACATTTATGTACCTGAATTACTTCAGGGTAAAATTATAACAAAGTTATTCAAAAGAAATCATGGAACAATTGATGTTATACTTACATGCTTCTATAGTAACATAGATGTTTGTTAAATGATCAAATACAATTAATAAAGCAATTAATATATGTGATATAAATGTAGAGCAATAGAAAATATAAAATCTATGATGCACAGCTTTATTTCTTGATGACAAAGAAAATAAAAACCCTATCCAATCTACTACAAAACTGCTTACCCTGCAATGAGAACATAGACTTACAAAGCAATATACAGTAATACCTCGGATAACGCTAAGACTTGGTTCCACAAGTCTTGGTGTTATCCGATTTTTACTGTTATCCGATCCATGTTAAAATCCTATGGGATGTATCGGATAACGTTAAAGCTCCATAGAGATACATTGTAACCGCACAGGCTTTAGCGGTTGTTATTCAATTCATCCCATAGGACCTTAATGTTATTTGATCCAATTCTCCTCCCCAGATTACTTAATGTTATGCGATTTTAGGTTATCCGAGGTAAACGTTATCCGAGGTATTACTATAAATCCTTCAAGTCACTTACTGAGCCAAGCAAAAGAGTCAGCCCTATCATAGGGCCTATCCTTCTCTCCAGCCAAACATACACAAACAATACAATTCTGTGGTGACCTGGAAGAACTTTTCAAGAGACTACAAATCAAAGAATATTTTCATAACTCAGAGAACAACCAGCATGCCCATTGGTGGGCAATGGATTAACAGCTGGTTGCTGGTGTCACCCCAGAAATTTGCTCTGGCCAGAGGTGCTGTGTGATAATGCGCTAAGGTGCAGTGGAAACTCACTCTAAGGGCAAGAGAAATAATAGGTAGCATCTTTGCTCAGCCATCTGCGCTAGTTTAGGCACCACTGCAGGATGGGGTGTTTTCAGTTTAAATAGTAAATAAAGTTGTAGCCCTAGTTGAGTGTACTTGTGTGTGTGTGTGTGTGTGTGTTGTGGGGGGGGGCTAATGCTACTGGAGACTTTGTTCTCCATCTGTGATTAATGAAAAATTCCATTGAGGACTTGAACTGCTTGGCTAAAGCCCTAGAATTCTGACTTTGGGAATGCCTGGTGTATTCTGCAGGTTGATGTCCAAGAGATAAGAATGTCTCATGACCAATTCCATCATTTGTGGTAATGTGATTGACCTTAAATACTGTGCTCATATTTGAGGCAGTAATGCACTTTTGCAGTTATTCTTCTTGTGTCATAGCTGATTCCAAATGTTGGCTATCATTATGGTGCTCATCCATCAAGATTGTCCTGATAATATAACACAGTGACCTTCCATTTACCTTCTGCATTGCAGCATGACGCTTGTATCACTGATCCAGTTCCACGAGGTACTTTCTGGTCCTTAGTCCTTTTGGCATGCAAAGTCCTCATCAGCCACAGGCCACTGTTGTTGAAGCTGCTGCCCTCCATCAAGATGGATTCAAGTGGGATTTAATCAATTTGGGGAACATTACCCTTCCTTGTGGACTTTGCCACCCAAGGTCATTAATGCTCAGGGATGTCAGGTTAGTTAACCACAGCCTGATGATGAGTGCTGGGTCACTGGCAGTATGTTCTACTCTGTTAACATATCAGGATAACCTGGCCAGAATGCTACTTCTGAAGTTGTCTGGGAGAATTGCTTCCAAGGTAGTGTCTTAGACTAGAAAATAAATAATTTTGTCAAACCTCTCTCAATGGCAAAGCAGTGGCAGAGAATCCAGAGATGAACATGCTGTATAGGCAATTATTTATTTTGGTAGACTACCTCATTGGAAAAGAACTGTACAGTATATCGTACTAGAGTCTTGAAATATCACTAGGTGGGAACTGCCACATTGGCTAGATCAATTTGCATCTGTGTTGTTGTTTATAGTCTTGTTGTACCTTTTCATTGGCCAAACTGGTCATCTACCTACCATTCTTACTGAAGTAATCTCCATTAGAAAAGAACTGAATACCAAACAGAAGTTTATATCATCAAAAGGCTAGTAATTCCCTTTTGACTCATCCAATGACTGTTTTTTTTATCTTGTTTCTTCATCATGTATGTAAATGATTGTCATGTAGTCCCATTTTTATTTATGTCTGAGGAAGTGAACTCAATCTATGAAAGCTCACATTAAAATATAGCAATTCACTTTAAGGCACCACAATATTTTTGTCTTTTGTTTCACTTTGCTTCTTGTCTGAGACGTCTGCACCATTTAACATAGCTACCACTCTGAAAACTCTAACCTGACAATGCAAAGTTAAAAAAAAAGTGGGTTAGTATCTCCCCCTCCCCCCCCAAAAAAAAAGAGGGAGAAATTAATGATACTAGAAATAAGTGAAAAGGGGGGCGGAGTTAAGATGGCGTAGGGTGAACACCGATCCTTCTCTTCTCTGACTAATTAATGTGGTAAAGAGGAGATTTTGAAGATAAAATTGAGGGAAAATTTACCTGGAGGACTGCTTTTAAAGTGTATCGATGGTGCGGTTGCTGTGGTCGTTGTTGCTGCTTCTGAGACTTAGATCGGAGTCTTGAAAGAGAAGAGACTGAACGGGGCACGAAAAGCGGAGGCTTGAATCGCAGACGGGGGAGGGGGGGTCGGAGGACCTAGCCCCTGCCACTGTCTGTGGAGCCGATTGAGGAATTTGAAGAATTTCTTGGGTGCCGGAGTTCGTCTCTGCAAAAAGTGTGATTACCGGTGTGAGATGGGAGAAGCGATCTCAGTGATAAGGCTTGTTTGGAGGCTGGCGTCGGCAGAAGGAAGAAAGTGACTGTGGAACCAGCTGGTGAGCGGGGGTCAAGGAGAAAGTGTGACTCTGGGAGGAGAGAGAGTGAGAGTGTTTCATCTCTTGTTGAGCTCCGTAGGGGAGCCTCGGAGCCTCGGAGCTGGGACAGAGTTGGAGGAGGTGGCAGAAGTGTGTGAGTGAGGAGTACAGGTTTTGTCGGGACCTGGGCACATTTTTAACTGAGGCATAAAGACATAAAGGCTGGTTGACAAGAGCACAGCTGAAGAAAGGGCTGAAACTTTATTGAAATTTTATTGAAACTTTGGTGCTGTGTTGGAGAACTTTTCATTGCCCTCTCCCCCCATTGCCCGGAGCGTAATGGCGGACTAAGGAAAAACTTAAGACCACAAGGGGGCGGGGATGAGACTGTTTCTTTGTCTCAGGAATTGCGCAGCAAAAAATACTGAGTAAAAGACCCATTCAAGCGAGATCAGCAGATTCACTTCTCCGTCTTGTGTTTGTGGTTATGAAGGTGGCTGCCTGAGAATTATACACAGCAGCTAAATAAAAATTATAAAGACTTTGAAGGCAGCTTAATAAAACTTTGAAGGCAGCTCAATAAAAACAGCCTCCGAGGGAACTGAGACTTAACCTCAGAAGACAGAGAATTTCTCCACTCCTTGTTCCCTCCCCTTGTTATATACTGCATCTGGTATACTGGGGTGTCTGCTGGGAAGGGAGGGAGAGGAGATGGAGGAGCCGGTGGTGAAACCAAAAGGCCGAAAAGGTAAAAAGGGGAAAGAACAAGAAGAGGAAGAGAGGCATACACCTTCACCCAACATGGAAGTTCAAGAGACAGCAGCGAGTACCACAGCTATGGAACAGGTGAGCTCCCTCGACCTGGCACAAAGAATGGATAACATGACAACAATCCTTCAACAACTGGCCAAGAACATGACTGATACTCAGGCGACATTGCAAAGGCTGGATGAAAACCAAACTAAATTGAATAAAACAGTGGAAGCCAACAGTGAGGAAATGAAGAAAGATAGGGAATTAGCCAGGCTACAGTATGAAAGCCTGGCAAAATCCCTTACAGATGTGAAAAAAGATGTTGCAGCGAACACGCAGAAGATTGGTGAGATTACAAAGACAATGAACAAGGAAGTCAAACATGCCATAATATCTGTGAATGAACTTTATATTCAAGAGCACATTTTGGAAGATAAAATGACAGTGCAGGAACACAGAATGATGATGATTGAAGAGGGGTGGAGAAAATTTAACATAGTGATTCGTCATGTGACTGAAACGAAACCAGAACGGCTGAAAGAGCGAATAGTGGAATGGTTGAACTCACTAAAAATGGGTAAAGAATTTGGATCAGACGATATTGGGGCGGTGTACAGGGTGGGTGGAAGGAGAGATAAGAAGTCACCTAGGAACGTCTTAGTCAAATTTGCAAACTGGGCAGATAAGTTGAAGGTGATGTCTTTTATTAGACAAGCTGGGTCTGGTGTCCTAAAAATGGATGGGGTAGATGTGGAGGTGTATAATGACATAGCGCCCCAAGAGAGGAAGTGGAAGTACACTATGAAACCTGTTACGAAGATATTGAATGCAAAAGGGGTCAAGTATGTATGGCGATTTCCACAGCAGTTGAGATTTTTTTATGACAAAAAATGGCATGTGTTGGATGTGAATATGGATGCACTGTTGTATTTAACACAAATTGGTTTGATCAAAGAAGCTGACTCGGATTGGATAGTAATGAGAACAGAATTGGCCAGGGTGGGGGTGATGGGACCGTTAGTGGGCCGGGAGGAGGAGGGAGCAGTGGGCGGCGCAGATCTTCCAGGTGCTAGTGGGGAATAGGTGGGGTCAAACCAAGTACAAACTTAGTTAATGTCAGAGGGAGGAGGTTAATAGAAGATTGATATGCCTTTCTTCTCCGGTCCCCCCCTCCCCTCTTTGAAGATCAAAGGTGGCATTACAAGAAAAGATGTGGGGAGGGTAGAAGAAGGGAATAAGATAGGTAAGTTTTTTGTTTGTTGTTGTCGTAATTTACATTTTTCTTTCAATTTTATTCTGTATAGATTCTTTAGTCGTAGGGAGGTTAGGGGTTGGTTAGTGAACACGTTCGGGGAGGGAAAAGAGCGATGGGAAATAGATCTAAATATAAATGGTTAAGTCATTAAGGGTTGTAACATGGAATGTGAAGGGGGCAGGGAACGCCCTGAAAAGAAAGAGGTTGCGAGTATCGCTCAACAGAGATAGGGCTGATGTAATTTTTTTGCAAGAGACCCATCAAAAATCTGCAGAAGTTAACAATTTGGCGGTGAGGGGAATTGATATATATGAAAAGGCATATGGGACGTCTAAAGCCAGGGGAGTCGCTACTCTGATCTCGGAAAAATTGGGGTTCACGGTGAACAAGATTATAGCTGACCCAGAGGGGAGATATTTAATAATTAAAGGGAAAATTGAGGAAGAGGAAATAACGTTGGCCAACATTTATGCACCAAATGATAAACAGCAAGACTTCTTGGATAAAGTGGGGAAAATATTGAGAGAGGAGGGGACTAAAAACATGGTCGTAGGTGGAGATTTTAATATGTTGTGCTCGGATATTGACAGTACAAGTGCAAAAAAGAGAGGCAAAAAGTATATATTAGAGGAATGGAGGAAATTTATGGGGTTAAAGGATGTGTGGAGAGAGTTAAAATCCCGAGAAAGAGAATATACATATTATTCACATGTGCATGATATGTATTCGAGAATAGATTATTTTTTTGTAACAGAAGAATTGGTAAAAAAAATAGAGGACATCAAGATTGGAACATTTAGAGAATCCGACCATGCAAAAATGATAGTAAACATAAATTTTAACGAGGATGAAAAAAGTGGATATATTTGGAGATATGATGGGCAGCTATATGGGAAGGAGTCAATAAATAAACAAATAATGGAAAACTGGGAGGAAAGCTGGAAATTTAATGAAAATAATGAGGTCAGTGGGGGAGGAGTCTGGGACACAATGAAGGCAATATTTAGAGGGGAATCGATAAAATTAAAAAGTAATAGGAACAGGCAAATCAGAATCAGGAATCAAGAATTGGAAAGGCAACTAAAATACCTCCACACCGAATATGCTAAAAAAAAGGAACAGAGAATATTTCAAGAGATTAAAAAAATTAAGAAAGAACTGGAGGGGAAAGATATTGAAAAAGTGAAGAAAGATTTGATTTTTCTTAAAAGGGAATATTTTGAGTACGGCAATAAAAACTCTAAATTACTGGCGAAAGCAGCAAGGGATAAAAAGAATAAAGGGCAAGTAGGTGTATTGGTAGATGGAAATGGGAAAAGATGTAATAAAAAAAGGGAGAAGGCAGAATTGATTGAAATTTTTTATAAAAAGCTGTACTCAAAAAAGGAGGTAAATTTAAGTAAACTGCGAAAATTCTTTGATCAACAACAAATTAGGAAGGTTACGGAGGAGCATAGGAATAAAATGGAGGAAGCAATTTCGACTGGGGAAATAGAAGAAGTAATAAAAAAATTGAAGAAGGAGAAAGCGCCTGGGGAAGACGGGTTATCAGCGGAGTTCTATAAAGATTTTATGCCGTGGGTAGTTCCGAGACTGCACAAGTTATATAATGGGATTTTAGAGGGAGACGCGACTCCAGACTCCTGGAATAGATCGGTAATTGTTTTGATTCCCAAGCCGGGTAAAAACTTAGAAAAATTGAATCTTATAGACCAATATCTCTGATTAATCAGGACGCAAAATTTTTTACTACAATTATAGCAAATAGATTGAATGGTTTCATAGCCAATTATATCAACGAGGATCAGGCGGGATTTGTTAAAAATAGACATATGGCAGACCTTATAAGAAGAGCCGTGGATATTTTAGATATAATGGAAAAAAGAAAGGAAAAAGTGGGGCTTTTAGCATTAGATATATTCAAGGCATTTGACTCATTGCAATGGTCAACGATTTACGAGATGACTAAACTATATGGATTTGGGGAAAAATTTCAAGGTGTTATTGGAAAATTGTATAAAAAAGGTGTGGCTAGAGTCAAATTCAATGATAGTTACACAAATGAGATAAGATTAGAGGCGGGTACGAGGCAGGGCTGCCCTTTGTCGCCTTCGTTGTTTATACTGGCTATGGAACTGTTAGCAAACGCAATCCGACAAGATGAGGGAATAGTAGGAGTGGGAGAAACCAAAGTAAGCCTTTATGCAGATGATACATTGTTGACGGTGAAGCATCCAACGGAGGGTTTAGATTGGATTAACAAACATCTGAAAGACTTTGAGGAGGTTACGGGATTGAAAGTTAATTGGGATAAAACAGAAATGATTTTAATTAATGGGAGGAAAGAAGATGAAGAATTAATAAAGAGGAAGTATAATATACAAATTACACAAAAGATGAGATATTTGGGGGTAATGTTATCAAGTAAAACTGGGGAACTTAAAAGTATGAACTATGACAGACAAAAGAAGGAAATAAAGGAGAAAATAGTAAAGTATAATAAATTAAATCTGTCATGGTTCGGAAGAATAGCTATATGCAAGATGATGTTGCTACCCAAATTGAACTTCCTGTTTGATGCTTTACCATTAAAACATACTGATAAAGAGCTGAATGAGTACCAAAATATGATTAACCAGTTTTGCAATGGGAATAAAGGGGCCAGAATAACTAAGTCGTTATGGTACGTTTCGCAAAAGGAGGGAGGATTGGGGATCCCAAACGTTATAAAATATTATAGAGCATTTCAAATAAGAAATGTCATAAAGATTTTAGACAGGGAGGAAACAGTTTGGGAAAAATTTGAAAGGAAAGACTTATCGAAGCTGGGTAAGGCACAGTTTTTATGCGAGGGAAAAGAAGAGGGAAAAAAGACGGCCCAAGTTATGATGTTACAATCAACAATTGAGACATGGAATAGAGTGAGGAAAGAGCTTACTTTGGGAATCTCACCAATCCTAGAAGTGGAGGACTTTCAGGATTTTCCGATAAAAATAGATACAAAGATCAGAGATATATTGGTGGAAAATAGAGTGCTATTACTAAAAGACTGGGTCAATGCTTGCAAAGATCAAGAGAAAAGATATGAGCTGTACTCGCAACTTCAATTGGACTGGTTCAAGATCCTCCAGATAAATAATTGGAATAGGAAATTTTTACGAGAAATTGGCTTAAATAGAGAATGTACGGAATTTGAAATACTTTTGACTAAGATTAGAAACAGAGAATTGGGAATTAAAGGGGTAGTTAGCAAGGTTTACAAAATCTTGAATAAAACACAACACATACAAGAGGTGCTGAGAGAAAGCTGGGAACAACAACTAGAGACCAGGATAACAGTGACAAAATGGCAGAAGATGTGGAAAAGAAAGATAATGAGAACTATGTCTGTCAGACTTAAAGAGCACAATTATAAGTTGGTGTGGAGATGGTATAGGACCCCAGTCAGCTTGCATAAAATGTATAGTAACATGAGCGAGATATGTTGGAGATGCAGAAAAATAAAAGGAACATACGAACATATGTGGTGTAGCTGTGAGGTACTTAAAAATTTCTGGGAAGGAATAAAAAAGGAAATAGAGAACATATTTGATATACAGATCAGGCTGGGACCAGAAATAATTTTATTAACAGACATAGAAGACCAGGATATAAGTAAGGACAATAAAGAGTTATTAGCCATAATGTTGACTGTTGCAAGATTGGTTATTGCTAAGAGGTGGAAAAGTAATGAACAAATAAGTTTGCAGGAGTGGTATACACAGATGTGGGAGATAGCCTTGAATGAAAAACTTACCTGGGAAATTTACTGTAGGAAAGGAAATGTCAATAACAACAAATTCTGGAGGATCTGGGAGCCTTTCATTAACTATACTTTAAAAGAAAAAAAGGGCATACCCCCTGCAAAAGATTATAATGACTTCTGGAAAGTGTGAAAGGTATAAAAACCCCCGAACTATGTATATAGCACAAGGGTGTTTTTCTTTTGATGATGTAATAGATGCGAATGGGAAGAAGATTATGTATCAAGAAATGAAGATAATGTAAAGGTAATAGGGGTAAAATATGCTACGTGATCTTCATAAGCCTTTATATTATTATAATGTTTTTATTTGTATTTTTGTCTTTTCTTTCTTTTGTTTTTTTATGTATTTCTTTCTTTATTTACCTAATAAAAAAATATTAATTTTTTTTTAAAAAAAGAAAGAAATAAGTGAAAAGGTCATGTTACATCCTTCTGCCACCATGCCTAAATGCAGAATGGTTGCCCAAATTGTGGTACTGAGGGAGCTATATAGACTCTGGTGACTTTACCCTGAACCCTTCCCAGGATCCCATATCTTAGACTGCCCAGGAAATCTCTAGACTTGAGCTTTATTGCTGTTTCAGCTGTATGTCTCCTTCTCCCATGGCACTTCCTCCTCGCCCTACTGTTTCAAACCCAAAAGTACTCGAGACAATTTGTGTGATATGTTGTGGTGATTGGTTTGTCTTGGAGGGTGTCTAGCGGTATCTTGTTGTATATTTTCATTGGCCAAAATGTTCACGTAACTCTAATTCAGTCTGTTTGGACATCTTCATCTAAAACCAGGCCAGACTATATCTTACAGTGATAGTGAACCTTGACACTCCAGGTGTTCTGGAACTTCAATTCCCAGAAGCCCTGATCAGCAGGAGTGCTGACTTGGGCTTCTGGGAATTGAAGTCCAAAAACACCTGGAGTGCCAAAAGTTTGTCATCACTGATATATTATATAATTATGGTCTTATGGCTTGAACAAGCCAAAGCCCAAAAGCCACATTCTGAGCTGTAGCAGTGGACTATACAGCAAAGCAGTCCTGCTGGCATGGATGTGCGGTTCTTTCTATAGAAATTCATGTCATTTTGGTTGCTCACTGCAGACAATAAAACATGTCCACTGACTTCAATCTGACACCCTTCTTATCTCAGAACCCTGGATGGGCACTGAGCTTGCCCAACCTTCAGTCCAGCCAAATTAGGAGTTGCCTTGTTTTAAAGCAGGGGTGCCCAAACTTTTTGGGCCATGGGCTGATCATGTAGTACAGGAAGCTGGTCATTAAAGCCCAGGGGCCGTCTGTGGCCCCCAATGCCAATTCATCCGGCCCATGAAGCCCTTGTCACTCCAGAAAGTGGAAGTAAAATGTGCCCATACAGGCGCGTTTTACTTCAGCTTCCAGGAGCGACGAGGGCTTCGCGGGGTGGATGAATTGGTGTCGGAGGCTGCACTCAGCCCCTGGTCCTTAGTTTGGGCACCACTGTTCTAAAGTGAATGAATGCTATCTAAAAGGGAAACCTCCTAAATACATTCAGCCAAGAGATGAGATAGCTAGCAAGCTGTTAAGCCATACCATTTCCTAACTGCATCAATGCCCCAAACTTTACTTGTTTTGGGACCCACCTAACTATAAAAGAAGATATGTGTAGGTTTGGGAAAGAGTAATGATGCATGATTATTTATTGTTTATTACAATACAGTAATACCTCATATAACATTAGTATTGAATAACACGAAAATCGCATAACATCAAGGAATCTGGGGGGAAGAATTGCATCAGATAACATTAAGATCCTATGGGATGCTTCAGATAACAACCGCGAAAGCCTGTGTGGTTACAATGTATCTCTATGGATCCCATAGAGGATCAGATAACACTAAAAATCATATAACACGAAGACTTGTGGAACCAGGTTTTAGTGTTATATGAGGTTTTACTGTATTCTGCCTCTGCCATGCACCAGGGAACAGGTCTGCCTAGAGCATAGTTGCCTGATCAATTGGAAACTGCCTGTAGTAAACTTTTATAACTCCTTTTATATACAGTTGGAAGCATCTGGTTTCAAATAATCAGGTGTGAATTATTCTTAGAAGGACAACTCACAATTTCATCATAGCTTTGTGTATCACTTGCACTGATTTCATTCAAATATTAAGCAATGTTAAATATGATTTAGTTCTTTGTGTGTATGCAATGAGAGAGAGAGAGAAATCTCTCCAAAACAGATTAAAAAAAAACAACACTACTAATCACTGCTGTATCATTAAATAATTTTTCTTTACTTTTAGGCAATATGCTATTGAACAGCTCTTTCTCAGATGGTTAAGCATTTACAGGCCCATCATAGTAAGTCACTATTTTCAATGAATTTTAAAATGCCAGACAACGGAGTATCTTGCCTGAAAGTTGTTGTTCCTGCACCAATTTCCTTGAGATAACATAATCCAAGACAGCTCACTGTGGAAAAATAATGAGAGTTTCTGAATCACTGGAGCAGTGCTAGAAATGGTTTATTGGTTGCTCAGAGATATTATATAACACAATAGAAAAGTTAGAGATATAAAATATAGACTTTGCTTTATAGCAATAGTCATGATTTTTTATTCATAGCATGGAGTTCTCTATAGATCAGATGCTGGGTAATTTTGAAGGACATTTGCAGAAACTAGACAGAATGGTCTTTATCAATGACTATTGTGTGGATCTGTGGTTGTACTTAATACCCAGAACCCAAGTTATGCTTAATTTCAACTCTTAAACAAACCCGTCTTGGGTTTTGACAGCTAAGGACAGTATTTTAAATGGTTACATTATAAGGAAAATACATAATCAAACTTTGGACAAATGTGCAAAAATCAATTGAATCATTCTGGAGCACGTTTTCTTGAGAACACAGCAAAAAGGTAATAATAATTTTATGTCAGAAATTACTCTGGGTTGAAAGGATTTTTGCTGGAGAAACTCCACTCAGGGGATGCCCGAATGAGGCTCCTTTCATGTCCCCAAGGGCAGCCCTCAGGTATCGAAACCTGACCTTCCAGTCTCCAAACTCAGCATTTTACCCACTAAGCCACCATAGTGAAAGACTATGTATAATATATCGTATATCTTTTGACAGCCATGTACAGGAAAACCCACAAACAAGCCTGTAGCAGAGCTCTAGCGAATAGCAGGTGAAAAGGGGGTAAACATTCCTTATCCCTGTTTTTTTAAATGTTTACACAGAAGACATAAAGCATGAAAATAAATTACATTCAAATAAAGAATTTTTAAAAAAACATTACATTGCATTTCTCATCACTCTCAAGACAATTAAGAAAGAAAAAACAATCATAGTTTTTCCTTTTCTTCTCTCTAGTTGCTGTACATAATTTCTCTTCAAAAAACATAATGTTTCTTTTGCTGGTGCCTGATCTTTCCCTTCAAATAGGACAAATTCTATAAAATATCCCGATATATCAATAAAACTATTCACTCATAATAATCCTTTTTTTTTTTTACTTTGAACTCACACATTAATTGGTTCTCTGCTATGACTATATAATTTCCTATGAGAAGCAGTTGGAGCTTATGTGTTAGGTACAGTTGCTGAATTTTATGTTCCCTACACAACAACATTTTAAATGTGTTTTTAATGTGGTAGTTCTGCTGAGATTACTTGTTGACTTAACTTGGCTCTTTTTTCTTCTTCCTGCAACAGGCTTTCAAATCATTTTATGCTCTTTTGGATTATAGCCATAAAGCAAGCACAGTTTCCAAAGCTTGCAGTGGCAGCAGATTCTTTACAGGAGTGAAAAAGCTATCTTGGGAAGGAACTCAGAAGGTTCTTCTTATGAGTCTGTTTCGGAACTTTACGTTTATTCCTATTTAATTCCTTAAATGCATGCTTGGGACGTTCTCTCTCATCCTTCAACCATGAAACACATATGAGTAAACAGCTCCAAAATGGTGTTGACAGGTGACCAAATGTGAGAGCTCTGTAATCAGTACTGGGGGAAACATTCAGCCAGAAATGACCCAGTTAGGTCTGTTTAGGGTTTTTAAGTTGCATTTCATCTGCTTGCTTACTCAGTTTCTTTCGTTTCCATCCATTTCATTTTGAAAAAGATTTACATTGCTTCCTCGCTCCACCCACACTGACTTGGAGGGTTATAGGAGAAAACCCTGCTATAGTCATTGTAGCAAGAACTATGTGCTGGACATCACTGTTGGGAAATAATAGGACTATAATTTTATTCGTATGATACATCCACTTACAAAATGCATTGTGTAATCTCGGGCCTTTCAGACCTCATGCCAGATATTCAGGACTACAATTTTCAGGGAATCAGGAAGTACAGAATGCAATGAGCTGCCGATGCTGCTTCTTCATCCTATTCAGCTAATTCCACTCCAGCTCTCTCTTGGCTGCAATATGACAAAAGTAAAGGTTTCCCTTGCTTGAAAGTCAGTTGTAGCTGACTCCAGGGCAGTGGTGGTGAACCTCGGCACTCCAGCTGTTCTTGGACTTCAATTACCAGAAGCCCAAGTTAGTAAACCAGCTGATCAGGGCTTCTGACAATTGAAGTCCAAGAACAGCTGGAGTGACAAGGTTCACCACACAGCTCTAGGGTTCTTCTTTGTTCACAGCCGAAGAGCCAGAGTTGTCTGCATTTGCAGACATTTCTCTGCTCATGTGGCAGGCATGGCTAGACACTAGAGTGCACAGAACGCTGTTACCATCCCACTGAAGTGGTACCTATTTATCTACTTGCAATTGCTTGTTTTCGAACTGCTGAAAGTTCCTGTCAAATTTGGGTCCCCAGTTAGGGTTTTCAAAAGTAACATTTTCTGGTTTTTAAAATTATTTCATTTCCTTCCATTTCATATTTTTAAAGCAGGTGTAAGTGACATGAGGCCCATGGACATCATCAAGCTCCTTTGTATTAGGGACTTTGGAGGCTCCACTACAGCACCCTTGCTCAAGACATCATCCAAAATGAAACTAAAACTGTTCATCCACACACTCCCCCACCCCATCCCTCATGGTTAAAAATATTCCTTTAATTATATAATTTGGCCTTGTCTAATTTGTGAAACATCTCCAGGGAGAAAGACTGATGAACATGAGATGGGAAAGAGTTCCACAATGAAAACACTACCATTTAGAAGGTCCAATTCATGATTGAAATCACTCCAGCCTCCTTTTGGGTAGACAAGTGCAGCCCCCAGGTTGAGGAGGGTCTAGTTGTCCAGACTCAATTCATCAAAGTATCAAGGCCATGAACTGTTTATGACATTATATGTTGATACAAGAATGTTGAATTGGGCACCAAAACCTACAGGTAACCAAACAAGGCTAGCTAGAATCAGGGACATCCATTTGAATCACTGTGTCCCTGACACTAGCTCGGCAGCTGCACTCTGTACCTGCTGAAGCTTCTAATCTATTTTCTTAGCCATTACAGTAATCAGTTCTCAAGATTGCCAGTGTATTAACCAGTTTTGTGAAGGAGTTCTATTCAAGGAATAGACAAAACTGGATTATCTGCCTCAAATGAAACAAAGGCAGCTCTGTGCCATGGTGGATATTTGCTTCTCTTTAGAGAGACAAAGTCCATAACACCCAGATCCTGTTCCTGGTTCTTCAGGGAAGAGTAACCCCATCCAGATGAGGTTGGTTAATACCCAATCTATCGGACAAACCTCCCAACAACAGGATCTCCATCTTGTTTAGATTCTATTTCATTCTCATCCAATCTGTAGCCATTGATCTAAGACAGGGGTTCACAATGTTTACACACCGCAGGCCAGACACACACCCTCACACAAGTGGGGGGACCGGAGGTGTAGTTGCTCCCTGGACATACATTTTTTGTTGTCATCGGTGATGGTGGTGGCAGCCATTACACCATATTTCCAGTTTCTTGCACACCCTACGTCGCTCCCAACAGTGATAGGAGTCTTTTCGGAGCATGGTCACTCCATTTGGATAATTGTCTGATGCTTCCCCACTTCATTTCAGCTCTTCGAATGTGCCACCGGGCAACTTCCTGGTTCTGCGCTAGGAACCAAGCCAAAGACACAAGTTCCGCCCAGCACCGGAAGTTTTCCAGCGGTGCGTTCAAAGAGCTGAAATGAAGTGGGGAAGCATTGGACAATTATCCAAATTGAGTGAAATTGCTCCGAAAAGTCTCTTGCTGCCATGGAGGCTGTCCAAAACCCTGGAAAAACTGCAATTTCCACCAATGCCACCACTGTGGTAAGTGATGTATCGGGAATTCTGGTGGGGGGGGCAAGTGGAGGGCAGGTCTAGAGGTACCCGAGTTCTCACCAAGTGCTGGATTAATGATGTACATGGGACCAATTAGGCCACAACCCAGGGGTTGAGAAAGCCTGATCTAGGACTTGAGCATGTAAAGGGGAGACTGAGCAGCATATGGTCAGCATATTGATGGTAATGTACTCTAAATCTGTGAATGACCTCATTCAGTGGTTTCCATACTAATGTTAAAAAGCATTGGGAAGATGATTAACCTCTGTGGTACATTACATAATTGAACTCAAAAGGTTGGGATACACAAAAACAGTGTCCTCAGAGAGTGTGGCATTTTTGAAATATAATCAGGAGTACCCTGGTAACAGCAACCTTGTGTTGCTGGCTAATCTTTCTCACACTGGGTCAGATGAAAGGAACCGCAAAATGAACTCCCCAAAAGTACCTTCATTTTGGAAGTTTCATGTCAGACCTAGAGACGGAAGAAGAAAAACCAACAAGTCTAAAACCAACTCCCCAAGCTGGACCCTCTAAAAACATTTATCAAGAAAGGATCTGAGCTAGTTGAGGGCTCAGCTCTCACTTCCCAACTCCATCAAATTTCCCAGGAGAATACAGTATCAAAAACTGCTGAAATACCCAAGAGGACTAATAAGGACATCCAGATAGAAATTGATTGGGATTTATCAAGGTATGGTGGTAAGTATACATTGACTATAATTATATGGAAGTTATCTTGATCTAGTGTGTAAGCCTGAGTGATAGGGTTGCAGGCTACAAGGATGGTTAGCTTAAGGTTGGAGCTTTGAGGAATCAAGAGGGATAGGCCAGCCTGAAAGCGGCTCCTGGAATTAGTTCTTGTGGCTAATAGAGAATGAGATCTATACCCTTCCATGGTTATTGGCACTGTGGCCCAGGTTTCCTGGAGCAAGATTATATCAAAGTCCTTAATATGGTGCACAAAGTCACTAGCATTGTCCTTGCCCCTCCACCCTGGAATATTCCAAGAAATGATTTTGGTGGGTTGGGGCGAAGAGGCATTAGGGAGTCAATCTATTGTGATTAATTGGTCTAAGGAGTTGTTAGTATTATGGTGAATACAACCATTTGCAGGGGCACTGGATCTTCTGGTTGGGTCGCTCACTGGAATGGACTCCACACATGGCTGTGCAAGTTGAGATGAAAGAACACAATCAGGGACTTGATGAATGATTGCTCTAGTCAGCAGTTTTGCCAATGAATCAAGAGCCTTTCGGAAAGTAGAGCAGAATTGAGGATAGACATCACAAGGAAACTATGCTAGTAAATCTCCCAGTTTAGACCTCAGTGACCTCAGAAGAAATTCTAATCTAATTGCCCAGTTTAAGCCACATAAAGCCCCTGGCCGGGATACAGTTCCTCTCAGATTACTCAAACAATCTCCAGACTGGTGGGCCAACATGTCGGCTCCTCTCTTTACCATGGTTGACCAAACCATTTGCAAGCCAGCAGCCTGGTTGAACTCAATTACAGTCCCCATAAATAAAAAGGGAGGTCACGTATCTTTTGTGAATTACAGGCCAGTAAGTTTCCTCTCTGTAATTGGTAAGTTATACGCCAAACACATAGCAAGCAAACTTATTGCCTGGATGGAAGAACAGCAGAATCCGTGGTCCAGAACAAATTGGGTACTGTCAGGGGAAATCTACATTAGATCACTGTCTTATTGTTAATCATCTGGCTGTTAAATATAGTGTGAAGGCTAACTCCAAGCTTTACACTGCTTTTTTTGATTTGAAGGGGGCCTTTGACGCTATTCCTCGAGCACTCCTGTGGACCAAACTGGCCAAACTAAAAATTGACAAGAGCAGTGATGGGATGTAACAGTTTTTCACCAGTTTGCCAGAACCAGTAGTAACTTTTCCCAGTGTCCTGGAGAACCGGTAGCAGCTTTTGGGGGGAACCACCTTTAGAGCTTACCTTTTCACTGGTTTCTCCACTGCACATGTGTCCCAAGCACTTGGTATGCATGCATGCCTACAGTGCTTGGCATGTATGCACGGCCTCCTTGCTGTCCTCCCAAGCGGGGAGGAGGAAGAGAAGCTGCTAGCCTGAAGCTCCCTATAGCCTGCTCCCTAGGGTAAGTGACTCACCTTTGGATGTGGTGTGTCTGTGTGTATTTTAATGTGTATTTAATACCTTTACCTATATTGACATACAACCACAATTCCTAAAAAGGCCTGGTGGCCAGCAGGCCTGGCAGCCTGGTGTGTGGTTTTTAAGCAAAGTCTTGGAGTTACCTCATCAATAAGCTACACCGGTGCTGTTCCAACTGCTGTTCCAATTGGAGAACCCTTACGGAGGTACAGCTGTTTTACATTTACATTAAGGCATATTATCCTAGAGAACCGGTACAATGACCCTATCCATCTTGCAACATGGTGCTGTCCATGAACTTATACTAAAAGGTAAGCGACGGGTTTGTGTTTGAGATGGGTGGGGCGTGGGTTGATTTATGTTTGGGGTGGGTGTATTTTAATGTAATTTTTATTTATTTAATTAATTAATTTACGGGTTTGTGTTGTGGGTGGGTGCGTTGATTTTAATTTTATTATTATTATTTTTCTTTGGCCCTGCCCACAACATCATGATGTCATGACATTAGCTCCACCCACACTGTGATGACATCACGGTGGGGTCGTAAATTTTTTGACATCCCACCACTGGACAAGAGGCTATTATATTTAATCAGAAAGCTCCACACCTCAACTACCTGTCAAGTTAAAGCTACCCCCACAGGGATGCTAAACCCAAAAATCCCAACCAACAAAGGGGTTAAGCAGGAGAGCATCTTGGCTCCCTTTCTATTCATTATATTCATTAATGATTTGGCTCCCTACCTATATTTCATCAATGACAATAACACTGAGCAGTTTAAAAGTGTAAAATACCTTGGTGCCCTCTTTCACTATAAGGCTAGCTGGGATACTCACCATAGGTTTGCCATAGTCCTAGATTGGGTTCTTGCCATGTTTCCTTATTATTTGCTGATGGCACAGTCCCCCTGTCCTGCTCCTAAATTGGTCTCAAGCACCTTCTGAATCGCTGTCAGGACTATTTTTCAGTGAATAGACTCACATTGAACTATGAAAAACCAAAGGTCTTGGTTTTTGCTAAATCTTGGAAATTCCCGATTCCCGATTTAACTTGGAAAAGGGATCCAATACAGAACGAGAATAGAAAACACCACCAGTATAACTCGGGTGGTCCCTTGAACACGGAGCCAGGCAATCCGTTTTAAGCATCAATACGATTTGACAGGGACTCTTTGAAAGAAGAAATCAACCCTGACTGCTCCTTAGAAGGTCAAATAGTAAAGATGAAGCTAAAGTACTTTGGGCATCAAATGAGAAGAGATGATTCACTTGAGAAAGCCTTGATGCTGGGAAGGTTGGAGGGCAAAAGAAGAAGGGGCAGCCAAAAATGAGATGGCTAGATGGTATTGTAGACACAATGGGCACAGAGCTGAGCGAGTTGAGGAGGATGGTGGAGGACAGATGTGCCTGGAGGACAGTGGTCCATGGGGTCGCAAGGGGTCGGAATCGACTGTGCGACTGAACAACAAAAAAATCAGGTGCAACACAGGGCTTTCCCTTTGGCTATGCCTACCATACCACACCCACTGAGTAGGTAGTAAAAAAAATGACTCTCACCACTGGTCTACACAGGGAGGTATTAACATTAACATTTATCTCCATCCCAAAATTGTATCACCAATGCTTTGAACGAAAATATTATATATTAATTACAGTATGTACATTTTTATAATATCTGTTAATCTGCATATGACTTCTACATATGGTACTGAAACCACACAAACTTCCTTCTAGCAGGGTGCTTCCTTCTTGAAGTCTGACAGATCACAGTTCTTGCTTTTAATTATCTCGAGCAGAAAACTCCCTTGTTCTTCAAAACTGCAAAGAACCAGCCTTGTTTTACTAGCCATTTAAAAACTTTCCCATCCCTTCTTGAGCCAGTAAAATAAAAGGAACAGTAATCCTTTCCTAAATTATACAGTTAAAGTTGCTGAATTCCCAGCTCTTGCCACTGAGTACTGTTTTAGTGAGCTATACATCATGGGAATGATGGCAATCTTATGATGTATTGCATTAATGCATCATCAGTGTGACATAACTCTAATGATGAATGAGTACTACATCATCCAGGGAAAGCTTTCAAACTTGATGCTGTCTGGGAATCCTGCTTTCAGGAAGCACTCTTACCTCAAAGTTAATCATTTTACATATTTGCAACTTCAAAAAAGTCAGTTGAAAGTAACAGTTTTAACTAAGAGACATCTCTCATACATGCATGGGTGCAGGATACTACATTCCTAGTTAGTTATCTGCCATCAAGTTGAAATCAGATTATACAACTCCAATTGACTTTCAAGGTAAGTAAAAACATTAAAGGAGTGGTTTTACTATTTCTTATCCCCTAGTGACTTTCCATGGTCAAGTAGGGATTTGAACCCTAGTCTCCAGAGTTCTGGTCCATCACTCTGTCCACTGCACCACACCAGTACCACTACATCCCTAAGACTAAATCACTTGTTGTATCAGAATGTTCACAAGGGAACAGGATTTCTCCAATGAATAATACACTTTTTAAAGAAGTAAATGTGTCCTTCCTTTGACATTCTGTTGTCAGTTCTCAGGGGTGTTCACATTACCAGAAGACTGTCACACAGATAAAACAGATTGCTCTCATTTACAGAGAAAAGAGATTCCATAAATTATATGGCTCTACATGTCTACCATGCACACTTTGCTGATATGGATCTGTGACTGCTTAACAATTACTGATATCACAGCAGTTCATAATGGAAACAAAGTAGTATTTTCTTTACTTCCAGACTAATTAGGTGAAATATGCTCCACTTTTGACCCTTGTGTAGTGCAGAGCAAAAGGGGGGAGACCTGGATTTCCATAGTCTTGCAGTAATTGTGCACAGGGCTACACAGAAAAAGCCTCCTCAAGGGTTGTGGTATTCTTGAACCACAAACGGGTGTACTCTGGTAATGGCAATCTTGTGTTGCCAGCTAATCTTTCCCACACTAGATCAGGTGAATGGAACTGCAGAATGAACTCACCAAAAGTATACCTTCATTTTGACATGTCTGGCCTAGACACAGAAGAAGAAGAATTGTGCACAAGTGGCATTTAGCAAGAGGCAAGTCATATACACAAACTGCCAGCACCATTCCAAACAATTAGTTAGCTCCAGATGTAAGCCAGAAAGCTTAGTCTTTTGTAAGGTACACCTGACTGAGTTAAATGTGTTTCTACTATGAATATGACTAAGGGTTCATCTACACTTTTGAACTAAACAAGAGTATCTTCAAAGTTCTTTTATTTTCAATTTCATGTCTTGTGATCTTTGTGTTGATGAGAGTGTCTTCTAACAAAACCCAAATGTACTTCTCAATTTATTTCACCAGCATACAAATTCTACTATCACCACCTCTTCCTCTGCTGCTGCTGCCTCCACCTCCTCCTGTACCACCTCTTCCACTGCTGTCTCCACCTTCTACTCTTCCTCCTTCTTCACCACTGTTGCTATTCTCCTGTCTTTGATTTGGAGATTCGAAATGTTGAGTTCTTCTTGCGTGATCTAGCTGGAGAGACACTGGAGTAGAGGGCAGAAGACTCTGATCCAAAACTAAAGGACAGAGTCTCCCGTTCTGTGTATCTACTATGGGAACATTAAATCTTTTTAAAAAAATAAAAAAGCCCTCCTAACTGGCATAGCAGTTCAAAGCCCATTACCCATTACCATGGCAACACTAACTTGCCAAACCCAACACAGGTGATTGCACATGCAAAAAAAAAAAATGATTTAAAATAAACTACTGTGTCTAAAATCAATTCAAAATAAACAAACCCAACAGGCTGTTTCAAATAAACTACTAGCCAGCTAAAATAATGTGTGCTTAGCTGTACATGATTTGGTTCCCAATCTTTAAATCAATTTAGAACATGAGAAACCCAACTCAAATGCAGGTTTATATTGATGTCTAGACGAGGCCTAATTTTGGATCCAAGCACCATCATGATTACATTTGGGGGGAAATATAATTTATACCTACTGTTTAAGATCTAGGAGCAAGTTATATTTTGCAACTCTATATTGATGTTAAACATTTTAAGTATCCTTCCTGTCTGTTTCCTGGCATCTCAGGCTTGGTATCTGTATTACAGTAATACCTCCGATAACGTTTACCTCGGATAACGCTAAAATCACATAACGTTAAGTAATCTGGGGAGGAGAATTAGATCGAATAATGTTAAGGTCCTATGGGATGCATCGGATAACAACCGCTAAAGCCTGTGCGGTTACAATGTATCTCTATGGAGCTTTAACGTTATCTGATCCATCCTATAGGATTTTAACATGGATCGGATAACACTAAAAATCGGATAACACCAAGACTTGTGGAACCAAGTCTTAGCGTTATCCGAGGTATTACTGTATTGCTATCTAAGTATGTAGCAGAAATGTGTTTCTTGGCTCCCTATATTTATATTTTTCCCATTTCTCCACATTTCCCTGTTACTAACCCAGCAAACCATGGACAGCACAGACTGCTTCCATAGCAATCTGCTTGGACACAGGCACTGCCAGTTTGCAAGATGCTTATGAAGAAAACTGGAAGGGTAACAATTTATTATAACTGCATTTCAGTGCTTTAAGCATTCTACAGGCTAGGACTTTTTCTCTCTCTATTGTTTTTCTTTCATTTTCCCAAGCAGTTAAACTGTGAGCTTAATTAGTTTAGTGCTCTAAACTTAAAAAACTTAAAACCTTAACAAAATATCCAATATCTTTCAAGTTTTGCTGGGAATCATATCCCTTTCAATGAACTATAAAATGTACACTATGTTTCTAATCTATTTCTCTTTAGCACCACACGTATATACATTTTCTTTTAAAAATAAATACATTATATCTCACCTTATGTATAGCATTTCTTGCTACTCTACTCTGGGCTACCTTATTGTGCCTTATATTCATTACAGGGGCGTAGCTACCGCTGTATCTGCCGTATCAATTATATGGGGCCCCTGAGCCATGGGGGCACCCAACGTGCGTAAGCAAAAATTAATAAAAACTTCCCATTTTTTTAATTTCACAAATGACAAAAGTCAAAAAAAGCATTTTTTTCTTTTGTGAGAAATCTTTACCCTTCCTAAGGGCCCCCAAACAAATTTTTATATGGGGCCCCACCAAGGCATGCTACGCTTCTGATTCATTACTACCAATATTTTAAAATGTTCTGAGGATTTGGTAATTTCATTTCATTTTGAGACAAAACGCAAGCATCAGAGACAAATCAAACTGTTGATATGAATCTATAATGTGGATACTATTAACACACATCCCTCCCCCCCAAAAAAAGGTAAACATTACAAAGAGTTAGAGTTTTTAAAGAAATATCTGGTAACAAGTTTTAGCTTTCTTCAGAAACTCTTGCTGCCACCAGCCTGACAAAGACTTTTTGTTTACTCATCCAAAATAACTTTAATTCAGACCAGCTAATTTTGATTTTATTGCCAAATGCTTTCCTAACATCTCTTACAGGATCATTTCGATCTTCACCAACTCTGAAACTGACCTTTTTTACATCAGCAGCCACCAACTGTCAAATGTCCCTGTGAGCCAAACCTGGGTTTAAACGCTCTTGGACGCTTCAGAATGAATTTACATTGTCTACCATTTTTGGGAGTCCTTTTCTCCATAATCTGTCACCAAGCAACCATCATCACCAAGCAACCATCTCACACTTGAAACATAATGGCAATATGTGACATAACTGACAGTTTTACACACCACATTTCTTCACATACATAGGGAAAGTTAACAATAAAGAAAAAGAAATAATATGTCAGATTTTCTATGATCTCTGAAGTTGAAACTATACTCCTTCAGGTTTAATTGTGATAGATGAAGATTCGTGGCGGTGGGGGGATTAATAGATGATCTTCTAGGGGCAGTACATATGTATGAAAATCAGTGTGATTTCTCTGAAATAACACATAAGCAGTAAGTGCATTGTTTTGTCACGAAAGTGGAACACAAGAGATGCATTACTAGCCTCCAATTAATGAGTTATTTGCTGTGGGTCTTCAGTGTTTACCAAGCCAGTGGGGACATACATGCCCCTAAGAATCCCATCGTGATTAATTAATTGCCAGCCAGAAAGAGGAAATGTTGTATCTTCTGCCTTCTGTCTGAGTAACAAAGCAAAATGATTTCAGCCAGATTGCAATAGTTGCAATAAGAAGATTTTGCAGGACTTTGTGAGAATATTCTTGGCGTATGACAGCTATTTACCACTGCGAGTTTGACTTTAGCTTACAACTATATCCTACTACTATAAGATATTATTAAAAATGAAGATAAACTTAGGTCAGGTTCCCCAACCTATGGCCTACGGACCAGATTTCGCCCATGGTGCCATTCCCTCCAGCCTATCACTGCTGCCATCACACCTGGAAGTGGAAGAGGGCACATTTACATCAGCCATAAAATGTGCCCATGCATGCATAAACACACCTGCAGCTGTCATAAACATGGAAGTGGGCACATTTATGACAGCCATAAATGTGTGCCTGCTTCTGCTTCCAGGGTGCGTGGTCTGGCCCACTGAGCTATCTGGGGGACGTGGTCAGGCCCACTATGAAAAAAGATTGGCCACCCTCTGACTTTGGTCAATCTTTAAAAGGAGTTGGATGAATTCACAGTATTATTCTATGAATAACTACTACATCATAATAGATCCTTGAGACATATGAACAAACAACTTACCTTCTGTTGGTGCTGTTTCTTGTAGGCAAGTTTGTGTTCACTGGACTAGATGAGACTTTTTTCATCATACTACATGAGAAAACAAGATAGCTATTTTCTTCTAATTCCTCTTGTGATCATATCAGATTCCAAAGGGAAACAGTCAATTTGGATGGAGTTTTAGTCTGATTTCTCAATGAATTTATATTGTTCAGTGACATGCACAGAGAGGTAGCAATTAATAATGAAAGACTCAAAACATCTACATCAAGAATGCATCCATCCTGCCTTTCTAGGATTATGGCAATATTTGACTGACAGATTAAATGCAAGAAACAGAATTTTCTGGAATTATTGTAAGTAGAAATGTGACAAGTTCTTGGGGGGAAATTCAGTAGTTTTCCAAGTCCCTCCATGCCAAGGTTCCTCACCAAGTCTTCCTCTAGTAACATTCCCATGAAAATGAAACTTGGACATGTCCACTCCTTTACAATTTTTTTTACCTGTTGCTCTGTGCAGGAAATTGCAAAGTTTTGTGTAGCTTAATACCTTCTGCAATGAATATCAAACAAGAAAGCTGATATTTTGCAGAAATTGCAATAATCTTGCACAATTTAGCATTTTTTCCTCTGTGACGGTAGAACAGGAAATATGTTGTATTGTACAAAAATTGTACAGTATAGATTATTTTCAATATATTACACATACAGTAATATCCCGGATAACGTTATGACTTGGTTCCACAAGTCATGACGTTATCTGATTTTTAGCGTTGTCCGATGTGATCGCGTCTTTTTTCCTCCCTGTATTTAAACTATATATAGAGAGAGAGGCTTGAGTTTTAAATACAGGGAGGGGAAGAAAAAAACACAACCCTCTCTCTTCCTGTAGTTTAAATACAGGGAGGAAAAAAGAACTGCTTCCGTCTTTCTCTCCTTCCCTTTCCTTCCCTGTACTTAAACTACAGGGAAGGGGGAAAGAGAGAGATGTGATTGGTTCTCTAGAGAACCAATCACATCTCTCTCTTTCCCCCTTCCCTGTAGTTTAAATACAGGGAGCGAAAGAGATAAGGAGGCTTTGTGACTGCAGTAGGGTCGGGAAAAGGTGGGTGCTTTTCCCCGACCCTACTCCAGTGGCAGAGACTGCTGCAGGTGGGGGGTGGATTGGGTAGTTCTATCCAAACCACCCCACACCCGCAGACCTTTGCATTGGACAACGCTAAAAGAATTGTTATCTGATGCAAGTTTTTTCCAAAAAACTTGCATCGTTATCTGATTCTAGCGTTATCCGATGCAATTGTTATCCGGGGTATTACTGTTTTGGAATTTCTTGTCAGTGGAAGTGCAGAATGTCACACAGAGGTATCTCATTACTTATGTCATATGTTCTCTTAGCACAGCAATGTCTGGAGACTGCACCAGTCTTTAGAGTCAATGTAATAATTTTGTCATAACATGTAACTTCACCCATAATCCCAAACATCAGAATAACTTCATATGACTAAACTTCCTCCTCGCTTAACTCCTCGGGGAAAGTGAAAATGGGACACAGCTGAACAGCAGCAGTATTTTTTATTAAAAAAAACTTTATAAGGATTGCCATGAGTTGAGATCAATTTACTTGTAACCCTACACCACCACCACCAGCAGCAACACCAACAACAACAACAACTGCAATAAATTTGGAAACCTTTATCCCAATCAATTTGATCACAGTGAATTGCTGTGCGGAGAAGCAAAACCTTTTTTCGTTCAGCAAGGATGGGGGATTTCCTTGTGAGATCATTACATCACCAGGAAGAGCACCCCTAGAGGTTCTCTTAGTCATCAAAGAAAGCCTACCCATATGCGTCAGGGCAAGTTCACAGCCTTTGAACTTTAGAGGTTAGTCACCCAGAGATAAGGGGGAAGAGAAAGAAAGCTTTGGCAATTTGCCAGGATGCAGGCTTGGATCCTCGAAAACCTTGAAAAGATCTTAGATCTAAGTTAAGGACATCGTAACATTCCTTTGGTGAGGAGTCAGCCAAATTTGTAAATAAAAGGAGTGAATTTTGCCCAGTTAGAAAGCTCATCAAGGGATTTAATGAGAACTTTTGATCTTCGGAGATCCAAATGAGCATCTAAGAAGAATGAGGCTGGGGACGGCCTGACTCTTTGAAATTTTATCGGAAGGAAGAGAATCTTTCGGACTTAGCCTGAGACAGGAGCAGAATGCTTTGAAAATTTTTTTGGCTTCTAGACTTAGATAACATTTGCAACATCTTCAGACTTGGAAGATTTCTGGAGCTTGCTTTGCTTTACTTGGAGACAATGTGGTTTGTTGTTTTGTTAGACAAAGTGTGATAAGCTTTGCATTCAGCAGATTAGTTTGTTAGGACTAGTTTTCTTTTAGATTTATTTATTTATTTAATTTATTTATTTATAATTTATATTTATTAGCTGCTCTCTCAACAAGAAGGCAGCAAACGTGGCCACCTGCACGGCTGGGGCAGTGTTTTTGGCCGAGGATTCTGCCGGCAGCCCTTTTCGAGTCCGGGGGGGTGGAGATGTTCAAGGCTGCCCACATAGTAGAAGCGGCGGAAGCGGCCACCCACATGGCCGGGGCAGCTTCTTCGGCCGAGGCTCCTGCAGGCAGCCCTTTTCTATCCCCCCGGACAGGTGTTTCAAGTCTGGAGGAGGGTGGAGATGTTCGTGGCTGTCCGCACAGCCGGGGTGGTGAAAGTGGCCACCTGCACGTCTAGAGTTTTACCCTACTATGGGAAGTTTTATTTTACTTTTAAGTCAAGTTTTCCTTTTTGTTATTGTGATGCTTTGCATGAAGAAACAACTGGCTTTCTGGACTGTATTTTATTCTTTATTCCAGTAAAATGTGAGAGCCCATAAAAGGTCTCTTCTAAGAAAAGACAATGGAAATATTGAGTCCGAATTGCACCTGTTTTCCATGTTACTTAAAAATCTCACATGGCTCATCCTTGTGAAAAGAAGCGAGAGGAGGAGAGGCCAGGAGGGTGATAAGGAGAGCTGCTCAGGTGGAACGTACAAGGTCCCAGGGTGGATTTCTAAGGAGTTGCAGGAGTCTACAAGCCCTGAAGCCTGAGGGAACTGATTTGGGGCTCGAAGTTCAGAGCCACTTTCTCATCTCTACTCGCTCAAGGTGAGGCTGCTTTGAAGCAGCTCTTAAGGTTTTAGGTCTCTTCCCCAGCTGGCCTCGTGATGACATCGGTGTTGGCAGCATCGGCATTGGCGGCATTGGTATCATTGGTGGCGTCAGCATCATCAGCATTGTCGGCATTATTTTCATTGGTGGTGTCGGCGGCGGTGGCAGCGGCAGTGACACAAACTTTCTTACTTAAATGTACTTGTTCATCTGCTAATCTGATCCTTTGGAAACCTTTGCATCTTGATTAGGATAAATGGTACCATCTGTGTGGAAAATAATAAATAGAAAAAATCTGACATCAGAAATGACAGAACACACAAAGCCAATTTAAGAATATGTCAGTCTCTCAGGACACTTTGTTACTAATCTCAAAGTGGCTATTGTGGAAGAAAATTGAAAAAGGGAGAATTAAGAAAAAGACAGCCTGAAATCGATACATTTCAGTGTTCATCTAAAGGCTTAAAGACCAAAGTTTTCTAGTTCACCGTGTATAATACGCTAACACTGTACATTAGTAAACTAATTTCATTTGCAAAAAGCTTGCCTCAGAATCAAAAGGTGATTGAGGCAGAAAAACACAAGCAACTTCTTTCAACAAAACACTTTGCAGTTCAAAGGCAGCCTTATAGTTAGTTGGTAATCATATAATCATTCTACCTATGATCAATATGTTTAAGTAATCAACACTTTGAAGGCTCATTACATTGGTTAATAACACTATTGTGATTTTGAAATTCCCAGTGTTGCTGTATGGAGTCGAAACTTGAACATTGACTAAAGCATCTGAAAAGAGAATCAAAGCTTTTGAAATGTGGATCTACAGGTCGCTGCTAATGATATCATGGGTTGACCATGCGACTAATGTAGAAGTGTTGCACTAGATGGATAAAGAATATGATCTGTTTAGGGCCATTAAACAAAGATTGTGTTGATTGTGATCCGCCCTCAGTCGCCTGTGCGAGTAGGGTAGACTAGAAATATAATTAAAAATAAATAAATAAATAAATAAATAAATAAATACCTTGACCATATCATGAGGAACAGCATAAAGTATACAATACTTCAACTCACTCTGCAAGGAAAGATCCCTGGGAAGTAAGGCCCTGGATGTAGGTGGACTTCATGGCTGAAGAACCTGAGAGACTGGTCTGCCATGTTCTTGGAAGAACTTTTCTAAGGAGTTAAGAAAAGGAAGACTATCGCCATGATGATAGCCAATATCCGGAACAGATATGGCTCCTGAAGGAGAAGGAGATTCGGAAAGTTAATTGTCTCTGCCTCTTTATGTTTGCACCTATCTCCATCTCCTCAACTCTATGTACTGTACATTTGTTAGTAACATATTACTACCATAGAGTTATTCAGTCAATTGCTAATCGGTAAGCCAACACTGTAGATATGCTGAGTCATCATGCCTCTATAGTATAGCAGCCAACATGTGCATATATCTGTGACTATCTATTTTACTTCTTGTGTTTGAGGAAAATAGATTATAATCACACAAAAATAACTCAGTGGCTGAAAGTTTAACATAATACTCTCAGGTGAAAGTCCAGCCCTCTGGACTGTACATTCCTCTGAGGCTTTTTGCCTGCCAAAACACCCTGCAAATGGAATGTGTCCCTTAGAGTAAATTAATTGCAATTGGATGAGGTCCCACACATGGGAAGGCTGATATGGTGAGAAGAAAAGGAAAGTGTGAGGGAGGCACTTTCTCTTTCACTGTGGAAAGCTGAGGGAAGGGCCTCACACAATGGAGCCATGAGTAAAGAAGGCCAAGCCCTATCTAAGTCAAGTTTTATTATTTTTGTGAACTTTCAATGACTAGTCTTCAAGTCTGATTTCCTATGCTATATTCATTTCTTTATTTCACTTTGAATAAAACTCATAAAATATAAATCCTTTGTGTCTATTCAATTGGAGCAAGAGCTGACTGGACCACACTACATAGGCCTCAAAAAGCTACCTTATCCGAGCCTTGCACAATTTCACTAGCCTAAGTACCATGTGGAGTCTAGGGGAATTCGTAAGTGGAATTGCCCCATACAGTCTGAGACAGGCCATGGATAGTGAATGAGGCCGCAAAGTGAGGTGTTGAGCAGGAAGGCATGGAGAAATCACTAGATAAAGAGATTTCTACCACTAGAAAGTTCCTTGCTAAGTTCATCTGATTTAAATGAACATACTCTAGTTGTGACTTACTAACTATGCCAAGCAGCAGGATTTCAGTCATTTAGACATGCTTGTTGTTATATGACAAATTTAAATACTCATAGTTAAATAACATTCTTATGGTACATACTAAAAATAAAGCATTCTTATTTACTTGTAAACGTGTGATTTTCTCATATCTCTAAGATTTTATCTGCAGTGGTGGGCTGCTGCCAGTTTGGACCAGTTCAGATGAACTGGTAGCAGAAATCCAGAGGGAATCACCGAAGGGGGTGTAGTAAACCCCCGGGCAACCAGTTCAGGTGCCTCTCCGGCCACCTTCCAGATTTCTTTTCTGGGCAGCTTGAAATGGCTGCTTGGAAGTGCGCATGCATTAAATCTCCATTTGATGCATGTACACTGAAAAATAGAAGTGTGCATACATCAAATGGTATTTTGATGCATGTGCACTTCTGAGCAGCCATTTCCGGCTGCCTGGAAAGGACTTCAAGCAGCAGCAGTGGCAACGGCACCATGCTGCCATGCCACGGTGCCGCCACTACCTACCTGCAGCCCCCCCCCCCAAGTCTCCAATGGCCCGACCCCAGCAAAGGTAAGGAACTAGGGTTTGTTTTCTTTGTGTTTTTGGGGGTATTTTATGTAGTGTGTGTTTATGTTATTTTTATGTGTACTGAGTCTATTTTATTTTACTTTACTTTATTTTATTTTACTTTGGCTCCGCCCATGATGTGATTACGTCGGTTCCGCCCATGACATCATGACATCATGATGTCAGCTCTGCCCACAACATCAGCTATGCCCACAGTGTGGTAGTAAAATTTTTTGGCAGCCCACCATTGTATCTGGGTGATGGAAATGATGGGGAAAACGTGGTCTCAAGGCTAGGACAAGGAAAAACACTTAATGGACCAAGTGAATGGAATGAGAGAAACTCAAGAATTGTACACTAGTAACCCGGATAATGATGAGACTTGGTTGCACAAGTCTCGTTGTTATCCGGTTTTTACTGTTGTGTGATACATTGATCACACAACATTAAAAAAAGCCCTGTTTCCCTGGAGGCTGCAGCAAGCCAGAACGTCAGGATTTGAATCCTGACGTTTTGGCTTGCTCCACTGGCTGGGGACGTTGGGGAAGCCCAGAAAGAGCTTGGATCGGGTCTTCCTACCTTGCTGGACCTGGCAAGGGGGTCACAGAGCCCAAAATTGGTTTTAAAAAGTCCATTTTTTACCAATTTTGGGGTCCCTGACCCCCTTGCCAGGTCCAGGAAGGTGGGAGGACCCGATCCAAGCTGTTTCTGAGCTTCCCCGACATCCTCAGCAAGTGCAGCAAGCCAAAATGTCAGGGTTCGAACTCTGACATTTTGGCTTGCTCCCCTGGCTGGGGACATCAGGGAAGCCCAGTAACAGCTGTAGATCGGGTCCCCTGCCTGCTCCAGAGAGATCAGGGGACCCAATCTACAGCTGCAGGGTGGCTGGGGAAGCTGACGGGGACTCCCTGTCAGCTTCCCTAGCCACCCGCCCTTGCCTCCGCAGCTGTGGGGTAGCTGGGGAAGCCGACAGGGGAGCCCCCCGTCAGCTTTCCAGCCACCCCACCCCTGCCTCCGTAGCTGCAGGGTGGCTGGGAAGCTGAACGGAGAACCCTGTTCAGCTTTCCAGCCACCCTGCTGCTAAGAACGACTGTATCAGATAACCCTAAAAAGAACGTTATCCGGTGCAAATCTCCCCCCCCAAAAAAAAAATTGTCGTTGTTATGCGGTTTTAGCGTTATCTGATGCAATCGTTATCCAGGGTATTACTGTATTTGTAAGGGTGTAACTATTTCCTTACAGTATTATTCCTGACAACATTTTTTGAACCACCAATTATGCATCACTGGGAAAGTGTCAACATGTTTAAAATATAACTTATGGGTTTAAATGTTTAAAGAGCAAAGCTAAATATAATCATTAATTTAAAAATAATAATACTGTTGCATGAAAGGTGTATTGATAAAGGCCAAATAGAGATTTAACAATCAAATTTGCATATCAGCTGAAATTATTTTCTAACAAAATCTAAGACAGCTACTTAGTTAAGAAGACAAATCAGCTTTTGTAATATTTGGCATGTAGAAAGATAGATTATATATAATTTCCCATCATATTAAAGTACACTCTGTATTTATGTTGCTGTAAAAGTAATGCATGAGAAAACCTCATCAATTGGAAAGATGACACAAAATGTGACCTTTATTGAACAGGATGATATATATGTGTGTGCAAATATGTGACTATAAAACAATCCATAAAACATATAGCAGAAACATGGTTTCTGAGCAATCTATTGCACAGCACATAGTTACACCGGGCCACAAACTGCAGCATATCTGAATATAAATGAAGATGCTACATAAAATTAGGAAAAGACATACTCTAATAAGTTGCCAAAAATGTCTGGGAAGACGTCTGTGAAACATTTATTTATTTATTTTTTCTGATTTCTATTGTCTGCTAACTCCGAAGACTCTGGACGGCTCACAGAAAATAAAACCAGTCACATTTTAAAACCAATAAAAACCCATTAAAACTGCCACCCAAAATTACTCTGTGGTAGCTCATGTTTCTTTATTTAAATAAAACATTAAATCAATCCTTTAAAGTTAGACTCAATGATCCTTCCTGCTCTACAGTTATATGATTCTATGAAACTATCCAGGGATTTTGACATAATTCTGTATTAGTAGTATTAGGTGTGTCCAGAAATTACTAAACACCGGAAGCAAACTTGGGGTATTTGTTGGTGTACGTACAAGTCCAAAGTGATGGAAAGAAACATGAAGTAATGCTCAAAATCAATTACTATACTCCACAGTACTAACTATTGTTTCATCAATTTACAGGTAAAAAGCTGGTGGTTTTTTAAGGGTGCTGGAGAAACAAAATAAATGTTGTTAACAAAACCAGGAAATCTATAGTGGAAGGAAACTAACAGTCTAATACAAGAGTTCTCAACCTTTTTAAGGTGGAGGCTGAGCCATGCTTCCTCAAACAGGATCAGGAGCCAGATGGCCATTTTGCCCTTCCTCTACCACATGGTATGTCCATGTGTGGTGGAGGCAGAGGGGGCAGCACATGAAATGGCACCATGGGCTGCATGTGTCCATGGGTCACAGTTTGAGAATCCAATTTCCAGTGGAAAGTCTGGAAACTTCAGTCAAAAAGCTTCTGGTAATCAGGAAGTCCAAAGGAGTAGGAAGTTAACCATGTCAATGAAAGTGCCAGGCTCTCTTTGGAATGGAATTGTGTTATGGCTGTGATCAGCAGCCATTTTATGAAGGAAGTGTGTTAGCATAAAGCAAGAGTAACAATTATTTTGCTTGCTTGAATTTTCAGGCCGTATGGTGAGCATGGTTTGGAGAATAAGGCCACTGGAGAGCTCAATCAAATTGAATGAGTGTGCTGTACAACATTATATAGAGTCAAAGAGATGTAGGTAACAGTAACATAAGGAATAAAATATAAATTGTATGGTTCTGTGTGTAGGAGTAAGTGGACAAAAAATAAAGATTGAAATTTGTTTGAGTTTGTCTCGATATTTGAAGTCAATCGGTAGATGATTGCAATGAGAACCTTTCCAGGGGAGAACTCTTTATTTTGTCCATTTTTATGCCCCCTCTCCCCATTCGGAAAATACAAATGTGTACTAATATTTTAAAATATTTAGATAAAAATAAAATAGGATAGGTAACAAACAGGCTCAAAGCAAATCTATTTAGATATATAAGACACATAATTCAAACTAAATTCACCCATAATTGGTAATATTCTGATTTTATAATAATAGTAATATTGGTATTGAAACAATTATCATGATACTGTCTCTGCCCAGGAAGATAAGTAGTACACAGATATTGCCATGGTAGGGGACTCTATTGGTTCTAAATGTGCCCTCTGTACATGGTGGAGAAAGAATTTTACCTCCTTATTCATTATGAACAGCAGGCTAGAGTGGGGGACATTCTACCATCCTTGTTTGGAGGTCTGGGGCCAGGGCAAAATGCTAGTTTATAGGCATGCCGTACCCTGGATCAGGCCTCTTTGCTTGGTCATGACATACTGCCTTGGCAGCACTGATATGAGAGAGTCTTTGCTGTTTATCTGGCCAGTGTCACTCAGTGTAGGAAGCAGCGGAAAATCAACATTATGGCACAGGCTTCCTGGGTCCCTGGGCTGCTATGTTTTGCCTAATGGTTTGTTCTTTTGCCAATTGTCCACTGTCTGGTTTCTGTATTATTGGTATTTTAGTAGCTATATTTCCTTCATTTGTTTTTCTACTATCAAATGGCACATTTCCCATATACTGTACCTGATTACTACCAAAGTAGTTTGCTTCAGTACAAGACATAGTCCCTAAATTGTACATGGGAAATATTATTGCTTTTCCCCATCCTTACAAACTCAGAGTGAATTGGTTTTTTTGATGTAAAATTGTATGATTTGTTGATGTATGTGATAATGATGTTTTTTGTGTGTTTAAATGTTATGTTTTAATAAAATTATATATATATATATATATATATATATATATATATATATATATATATATATATATATATATATATATATATATATATATATATGATGTCATAAAGATTTTATGTTTTGTGTATCTCTTGACTTGAACCTGGGATATCTGGCAACATTGCAGATTGCTTTATGAGCTAACTCATAATCTCCTTGGGTATGACTTTCCTAAGTAAGTAGAGTGCTTATGGAGGAAACTGGGGTAGTGGTGTACTTATCTGCTATAACTACATTGTAGTATTCTAGGAGTTTTATATGTTAGTATTTTTTCGGAATAATATGATTTCCTTATCAATATTTACATGTCTGGGATATTGTTATATTGTATTATATTGTTTTGTTTAGTATGGAAGCCGCCTAGAGTCAGGTTCGCCTGAGCGAGGCGGGGTATAAATTTGAAGAATGAATGAATGAATGTCTGTGCTCAAGAGCTAGCTTGCTGGAAAAGAGTTTCAGTGAGATATCAAGCTACTTATTTTGCAAGGCAAGGTACATTGACCTTGCTTCCCCTGTGATGGCCTTGGATGGAGAGCTACTTGATTATCTTGTAGTGACTGCTAGCACTCTGCAGTTTAAACCTAATTTTGTTTAGCATGCCGTACATTTTCAAAGTTACAATAGTATTTAAACAAGAACATCAAACTGGGCTTCTTTAGAAGCAATTTGGAATCACTTGTATGTCATGCTTATTCCCTTAACACAGGATTCCTAAAACTTGGCTCTTGGACTTCAATTCCCAGAAGTCCTGATCAGTAGGTGTACTGACTTGGGTTTCTGGTAATTGACATCCAAGAACACCTACAGTTCCAAGTTTGAGGAACCCTGTGACATATAGAAAAACATGATAGATTAGTTTACAACTACCTGATACGTATTCCCAATTGCCATACAGTGAGTACTAGTGCCACCCTTATCAACTCTTAATGGATATACAGTCAATAGACATAGCAGGGTGTTCTTCATCAAAGATTTTCAACATGTAAAAATATAGCTTTTTGAGGAGTGAAAAAACAGAGAGAGTTGTGTTTGTGCACCAACTTTACAATTTATAAATTGCAAACATGATTTCATAAGCCACAGTCACCTGTACAGAGAAGTATGACCTTCACAACAGTAAACAACTTTGCAAAGTCAATAGTGCTCTCTTCTCTGAAATTTAACTGAGATTAGATGGGAATAAAAAAAATTGAGCCAGACATGTGTCCGGAACGAGCAGCCATTGTAGTTTTGGCTAGCCTTACACACTGGTCATACTTCCAAAGGGAGCTTTATATCTAAGACCTAGTTTGCTGCCACATGGCCTGTGCAACAAAAAGATCACAGAGTGTTATGCTTCAGTCACTACTCTGTCCAAGTAGCAAAATGGACTCCAGTATGTAAACCTGCAATAGCAATTACACTTATATACCACACTATAGAGCTTAGTGTACTCTCTGGGTAGTTCACAAGTTAATTAGTATTTTGCCCCAAACACGCTAGGTACTCATTTTACTGACCTGGGAAGAATAGAAGGTTGAGTCAACCTTGAGACTTGGTCATGATAAACTCACAATGTTTTGGCTGCAGTGAATCAGTTTAACCACTGCACTACCAGGGCTCTTTACTATCCATTTCCCTATTCCACTTATCTTACTCCTGGACCTTGAGTTCACTAACTTTGCACAAATACTACTCTCATGAAAACACCTGTATTGTGAGCCAATGAGATCTGGAGCCAGCTAGGAATGGGAGGAAATGAGGAGTCCACAGTTTAAAGCCACTCTCTCTCTCTCTCTCTCTCTCTCACACACACACACACACACACACACACACACACACACAAAACCCAGATGTTCTTGTCTTCCCAACTTACTCAACCTAGACTTTGTCTCCCACCTGGAGAGCTGGAAATGAGTAACCATTAAGAGTATATCTACCACCCTGCAACAGGTCTACTTTAAATGTAGGCCTACGCATTGGAGGATCTGCTCAGAATTCAAGCCGTTAACCTTTTCTGTGGAAAGTAAGCTTTTTTCATCATTCTTTCAATCTAGTAAATCCAAAAAAAGGAATGGTTCATAAATCTGGTTCAGTTGTGTTGAACATACAGTTCCATGCTTCTCAGTTACGCAGCATATCCAGTTCTAAAACTCTATAAATAAAAATTACCCTACCTATTTAACTGATTTCTGGTCATGCTGCTTTTGATCAAAAGATGAGCTAAAGTTGCTGCTTGGTGAGGAACAAGACAAGTTTTCCATTTCAGTAGAATCCTGGGAAAATTCCAAAGAAAATTCCTCGTCATTCCAATCAGACTGTGTTGGACAATTATGATCATGCATGATATTGACACAATGTTTTAGTATTATACAGAGTACATCCAATATGACATTTGCAGGAACTCTGTCCTTAAATCTGAGTTTTGCTACTATGAATTCCACATTTTAAAAATGTGCATTATTATTCAACTAGAAATATTGGTAGTGATGCCTCTTTAAATTGTTCAGCATCTGTGGTTATTAACTCACATTTTTAATTAAGATGTGCATGATATACCAAATCCCACTATGTGACTTTGAAGGAGCTTTGACAGTAATTCAAAAGGATGGGACAGGATGTTTTTGGTGTTCATAACTCCAAAATTAAATTCTTCCAAGCATTTCCTCCATATTTCATGAGGGAAGGGTATCTGAGTACAGTTAAATAAGGAGAGTATCCTCAATCAGTGAGGCAAATACAAAATGACCAAGGGGCTATATGAACAGGAAACTTGCTAATAAAACGAAGTACACTGTAGCCAAGACAAACAATGTTAACAACGTGGTTGCAGCTTTACTAATTGTCACTGATCCCAGCATATCAACCCACATCTAACTTAAACCATCATTTGTTCTCTCTTAAAACAGTTGATAATTTTATCACTTTCCCCTTGAAATTGTTCAGCCTGCCTATTAAAAGTGAAAATATGTAAGAGCACATGGATCATTTTATAGATTTCCTACCCCTGGTATATCACATAAATAAAACTTCCCCTTCTTAACGGGACAGTCAATCACATGCTTCCATTTTTTTCCTAATTAACTCTCCTTGTTGGTAAGTGCTTTATTATTCCACCAAGATGGTTTTTGTTGTATGAGAGTTGTTGTGCAGGGAACAAACATATTTATCAAGGATGACAGCTCTTTTATATAGACATTTCTTTTCTTTTTAAAAATATTTGCTCAGAATGCAATATATTCATCGCTTCCAGAATTTTAAAGTTTACAACAGAAAAGACATGCATTCTTGCAGTAACACTCTTCCCATGCTAAAACAAAATCCAGCATTTAAACTCCCCATTTTTGCTCACTATTAAAATCTCTTCAACCATCAGGATCTACTGCTTTAATATCTTCTGAAACAGTGTAGTATGTTGAAATGACAAGAGCAATCTTATTTTCACAACTATTTAGGATTGTTTGTTAGAATGCTTGTCCTCATAGCAGATCTTGCTGCAGTTGTAACAGTATAGCTGTAACCGTATTCAGACATTATTCACCTTGCTTGTTTCAAGATTGTGAGCAGGGGAACACCTACTCCTTCTTGTTGCCATTCTCACATGGAAAACAACTGGGTCAGAAGAGAAGAGCTTCCTGATGTATGTGGAAGATACAAGATAGCATACATGATGAATGCCTACTTATAAGCAGAGACCTCTTTCCCTCCCGTGCATTTCCTTCCACGTAAGGAAAGCACACAGCATTCCACTCCTCACATGCTTGATAAAGTGCAGTGGAGGTACAAGCCCTGCTGAAATAGGGCTTGTACCTCCAGGACAATGAGCCATGTTCTCTAGGTAGTAGGTGTGTGGGTGGGGTGGGAATGGCCAGTCTGTTGAGACTTTGTGTTTAGACAATTAAAACTGGACATAGTTATACTGTGTTTGATCACACGTTTAAAAGTTGGGAAAGTATTTATTTGAAACAAGAATATAGTACGTGTGGCAAAGAGACTCTCTTTTAGCCTAGCTTATGTTCACTGGCTGGAGATAGCAAAAACGTAACACAGTAAGAATCTCAGTTGGATGATGAAAATCTGTATTATACTCCTTGCATACTACAAAGTGTAATATCCCTTCTGTCAGCAATGCTATTGTTGCCTTGTTGATTCATAGACAATAACTGCTAATGGAAGTTACTCACAGCTTGATAGTTCTGTTATTGTACCAATTAACTGTTGCCAATTTGTTCCTTACCTGTATTCTCACCTGATCATGGAGGCATCTATAGCAACCACACATATACTGCACCATAGCACTTAGTGCACTCTCTGAGCAATTCACAAGTTAATTAGCATTTTGCCCCCAACATGCTGAGCCTTCATTTTACAAACCTTGGAAGAATGTAAGGCTGAGCCGACTTTGAGTCTTGGTCAGGATCAAACTCACAACCCTTTGAAAGTCATATAGTCTCAGTCTTATATCTCAAAAAATGGATTGGATCTACAAATGCTCACATTAACCTATAACGGTCTTTAAGGTGCAACAAGACTTCTGTTTTTATTTTTCTAAGTTGCTTTCCCCCCTGAGCTGTATGATATGTAATAACATTTAATAACACAACACTAAATCACCAACCTCTGGGTTTTCAGTTGCAAACTATGCATTCAATGTTGACCTAAGCATCCATGCAATGGATAGTCCTACAATCTGACAGAAAGAGACAAAAGTTTCAGGTAGCAGATAATGTTGGGCAAATGCTGCATACTTTTGGCCATTTCCTATGAACTCTAATTTCTTATTTATTTATTTATTTATTTATTTATTTAATTATTTATTTATTTAGATTTATATTGCCGCCCACTCGCCAAGGCAACTCAGGGTGGCTTACAGTCAAAACAACAACAGTACAATAAAAATTATAAAATGCAACCACATTAAACAACCAAACCAGAACACAAACTAACTCCCGTCAGGAGTTGTTGTGGGCCCAGAGGAGAGGGCGATGTTCTCAGCAACTGCTAGACCTTGGCATCTTCTTCCTCAGGCCGTTGTTGTGGGCCCAGAGGAGGGGGCGATGTTCTCAGCCACTGCTAGGCCTTGGCATCTTCTTCCTTATTTTGGAATACAGTATATAAGTTTATGAGCCAACAAATGTATCATCTTGAGAGACAAGTTTATTGACATAGATGTGGAAGATGTTCCCATATTGCTAAAAAAAAATTGGTAGTCTGATACAAACCTCCCATATTCTTTGTTCATGGCATAGACCAGTGGTTCTGAAATGCTAACACAGAACCATTGCAATTATGGGAAGTGTCCTAGGGAATAAAGCAATTTCAATTCTTCAGAAAACACATCTAATTTATGAATTTGGGATATTGTGTTTCTCTATCCACAATTCAAAATGCTAGGAAGTGGCCCAATATTGCTGCATTAAACTGAGCTCATGTTGGCAGCAGGAAAAAGGATGTCAAACTTTACATAACAAAGGGTAGCCTAAATGTTGGTGACACCAATGTCAGCAGTGAAGATGGTCTACAGGATACTCTCTTGTTCTCACTATGATCCACAAAAAGACACCAAGCAGAGGGAAAACCTAGAAATTATTTTCTTTTTTAATGAGTGAGTCTTACCCAAACACTCTTATGCAGCAATAATTCTTTTCCTGGTGTCAGATGATGTAGCCAGCATACAGAAGCTAAATCAGCGTGGATTTCATCACTGAACTGAAGGAAGATTCCCCCCCCCCAAGATCCTCCTTGTTGGAAGAAATATGGAATACGCACACACACATACGTACCTGCAAACTGTTGGCATGTCCAAGTGAAGCAAGTCATCATGGAAAATATGCACTACTATTTTGTGGGTGCACATTTTCACAACTGATTAATAAAGAAAGGAAATATGTACTTTGTAAAAGTTTGGTCATCATAACTGATCTTAAAAATGCAGAATTAAATAAATAAGCTAACTCTTACAATTTCCTAATGAGTTGTATGGCTTAGTGGAGATTAGAACATGGATTCATATCTCAACACCAAATTCATGACAGCATAATGACTCTTGTGTTCTCATTGCTTTGGCCAAACACAATGACAGAATCCATTGTCCAAGTATGGACAAACACGTGCACATGCACACGCACGTGCACACACATGAACATATATTTGTCACACTAGCAGTCACCTTAGAATCCACAATCTCATTTCAAAAAGATCTATAAATAAAAAATTGAACTGCTAAATTGAGACAGTGTATTGACAAATGGAAGTGGACCTAGCAACACACTGTGTAGTCACCAGCTACCAAATGTTTTCTGTGGATGTCTATGAATCCCTGATAACCATTATTTTTCTTCTGCTTGATCGAACTGGTATTCACCACAAGATACGTGAAGGATAATCAGTGTTGTAAGAAGCAGATGCATTTTATCCCCCTGAAGCTAGACACTTTCCATAATCATAACAGCAACATACGTATATTCCTGAAGGCAATGTAACCAAGATTTACACACTCACCTTCAGGCAGTTTGTCCAAAAGAGCAGAGAATGCTAATTAGTGATTGCTAAAATATCTAGGCATTCCATCTGCATGCCTTGAGCCTGACAGTTTTTCAGGCAATTAATTTGACTGACCAAAATGTAAATATTTTAGGAAGTTCAGAAAGTAGTACAGTATTTTATATTCCTGAGGTCAGCAAGTTAATGTGTCTTTAATGTTGATATATATTCATCAGAGATTTTATGAGAGGATGGAATAGGTGCCAATATCTATTATTATAATAATGAGTGTATTACCAAGTCAACTCTGATTATCATGACTATTTCCAGAGTTTTCTAGGTAAAGAGTAATCAGTAGTGGTTTAACAGTGCACCCTTCAGCAACTCTCCAGGATAGTGTCGATTAACTAAGTCTATACAGGTTGGCATTGAAATGGTAAAATATAGCAGAGTGCAGGAAGGTGGCTGGCTTTTGCCACACCCTGAGGTTTGAGAGTGTTTGTTGAGATACTGGAGACAAAAACAAACTCCGGCTTGGGTTGCAGGAAATATGTATTTACACTATTTACAAAGGTTGTGCACAAAGTGCAAGTTAACACTTGTCTTGAAGTCAGACCAAGTGGTGCAGCAAGTCCTTATAGTCTATGTGAGCTAATTAAGCTCTTATCTTCGATAAAGCAATGCAAGCAGTCCAAACCTTTATCTGTTGCTTCAAGGTCGGCTTCGAAGATATTCACCAGTTCATTCTAGCTACGGAGTAGCTCGGTTCCAAAACAGTCCTTGGTTAGGTCACCACAATGTGGCTGAGGTATGTGTTCCAATATCTTGCAATAAACGGGAAGTAGACATACCAGACAATCCTCAAGAACGACGAAGGTCCAATGGACGTGAGCACAGCAACAAAGCAGTCAGAGAACAACAGGCTGGCTAGCTGGCAAAGACTGTTGCCTCAATTTATGCTAGACACAAACACTCAATCCTTGCACCTGGCTGTGGTAGCTGCACAGTCTTAAAGATACAGTCATTGGTTTGCTCTCGTTGCAAACCTACTCATATATCCTAACAGGCATCTCTCCCAGAAGACACAGTTGGGAATACAACCTCAAACTGAGCTACCTCCTGATTATTCACCTATGATCTTGATGACAGGCAAATACGAGGTACAAAGCCCTATCAATCCTGTTTGAGGCCTTGGCTATCTGAACACAAATTCAAATGGGAGACAAATATTAAGATTTAATAATAACCTTAGATGGAAAAGTCCTCTGGGAAGTTAATTTGCTACCATCAGCAAGCGAGCTGGTAAAAGATGCATATTCACAGTGTGCTTCTCAATGATTCCTTCTCAAACTGGGCAAAGGTAACAGGTGGATTTCCAAAGGTCAGTCCTTGGATCACTACTATTCAACATTTTTATTGATGATTTTGAAGAGATGCATTGAATGTTTATCAGAACTGTGGCTGACACAAAACTGGGTGGATTAGCTAATACCCTGGAATAAAGGGGCAGAATCAGAAAGATTTTAGCACTGGATTGAAACAAAATAATCAACAACACCCCATAAACTTAATAGGGAGAAGTACAAAGTTCTACACCCAGAGAAAAATACTAAATGCACAATTATAAAATGGGGGGATACTTGGCTCAGTTATACTATCTGAAAGAAGAATCTGGGAATTGTTTGAGATCACAAGGAGAATATGTACTGACACTATGGTGAGCGTATAAAAAAGGCCAGGGTTATTTTGGACTGTGTTAACAGAAGTGTAATCTCTAAATCACATGAAGTACTGGTTCCTCTCAATTCAGCACTACTTAGTCCTCAACTTGAGTCCTGTGTCATGTTCTGGTCACTGGATTTTAAGAAGAATACAGACAAACAGGTTCAGAGAAAGGAAACAAGGATGATCAGGAGACTGGAAACCAAGTCCTATGAGAAAAGACTGGAAGAAATTGCCATGTTCAACAGTGAGAAAAGAAGACTGAGGGAAGATATGATAGTGCTTTTAAAAAACATGAAAGGGGCAGAGTCAATCACCAAAGACTGCAGCATATATAAGAAAATGGGCTAAAGTCACAAGAAGTTGGATAATAGCTGAGTATCAGGAAAACTTTCCTAACTGTTAAAACAATATGACAGTGTAGCCAATTACCTCATTTGGTAGTGAGTGCTCCAACACTGGATACATTCAAGAGAAAGTAAGACAGCCACCTTCGTGTTATACACCAATTAAGCCCACTCCTAGACCGGGACTCCTTGCTCATGTTCACACATGTTCTGGTCATCTCTAGAATGGCCTTTTGTAATGCACTCTACATGGGGCTGCCCTTGATGACCATTCAGAGGCTGCAACTGGTCCAGAATGCGGCTGCCTGGGTGGTGATGGGGTGCAGGCATTATGCCTGTGCCTTGCCTCTGCTTTGGGAGCTGCACTGGCTACCGGTGTGCCTCTGGGTGCAATTCAAAGTGCTGGTAATGACATTTAAAGCCCTACACGGTAGTGGACCAGGATACTTAAGAGACCGCGACACCCCAAGAACATCTGCCAGTCCTACTAGAGTGGACCAGAGGGGCTCTGTAATCATGCTATCAGCTAGAGAGGCCTGTCTCTCTAGCGTGATAAGGATGACCTTCTCTGTGTCTTCTCCAGCCCTATGGAACCTCTTGCCAACCGAATTGCAGCTACAGATGGAGTTGCTGGCCTTCAGGAAAGAGCTAGAAACCTGGCTGGCAAAGCAGGTGTGGGGCACCAGGGACATGGTAACCCCTGCCCACTGGCTCATATAACAAGATCACTCCCTGTCTCTTTTGTCTTTTAACTGAAGGGGTGGGGTAGGAAATTTGGTGTGTGTGTGTATTCTTAATGGTTTTTTTAAAGGGTTTTATTCCTGAGGATTCAACAGCCTTAGAACAGGGGCTCCCAATGTGGGGCACATACCCCACAGACCGACTTCAATTCCCATAAGCCTAACTCAGTACATTGACTGATAAGTGATTTGGGGAAATTGATTTATGCTTCTGGGAATTGAAGTCCAAAAACCAAAGGTTGGGGAACACTGTCTTAGAGGTTCCTTCCAACTCCATTATTCTATGGTTTTACACTGTTTTGCATATAGAAGCTGTCCAACAGTGAGGTCTTGAAGCCATTCCTGAAGTGGGTTTATGTACAGTATATAGATTTCATAAATTCCTCTATATAAATAATTATTGGCCTAATCTGCTGTCTCTCAAAACCATCTTTTCTGTGAACCAGCAGCTAAAATGATTTGCTAATGGGAAAATGTAGTACAGAAGAAGTTGCCAATAAAACCCCTGACAAGCCTCCCTTTTCAGGTTGTAAACTTTAATTTGGATCTCTCACATTTATAGGTGAATTAAGCTCTGACTTCATTATAAATTTTATCGTCAGGCCAACTGAAAGTCTGTAACATTTATAGTGCTGTCAGGCATTCCTACACGATATGCTTTGCTGATGCCTGGTATAATAGGTAAAATCAGAAAGGCTGGGTTATGCCAATTACTTGCTTTATCCTCATACACCATATCTGACAACAGTCAGTTTTGAATAGTGATGTGCGAAGATAATTTCTTCCATGCTATTTTTTAACATTCTCACTCAGATACATGGAAAAGAAGCTGTCATCAAGAAAAAAAATCAGTAGAAGAGACATATATGGAAAAATACTTATGGATGAATTTCAGGATACTTGTTCTTACTTTACTTATATAGTGTCTTTCATTGTGTAATCATCCTGATAGCAGTCAACAGGCACCATTGCTTCCCACACTTCAATAAAACTAATAGACAATGTTCTGAAGTAACTCTGTCTATAGTGCTTTCTCAGTCAAGAAATGTGGGTAGCCAAGTAAATGGTGCAAAAATGAGAAGTAAAATTATTATGCTTGTCTCCAAGAATGCAACCAATGCCTCTTTAACTTGTTAGCAATTTATATCTGTGACTTACACAATTTCACTTATTCTGGCTCATTATACCACTTGAGAATTTGAATCTCCTCTAACCTAACAATTTAAACAATGGGGTAACAAAAATTTAGATGGGCCTCCCATTAGAAGAGTCATGAAATTTATTTTGATTAAGGAAAAGCAACCTAAAGTAAACATTAAGCTATAACATTATGTTCCAGTCTTGTGTTTCAAATTTTGTGACACAGTTGTAGTATTTTTAATGTGTGCATTGGAAAAATCTGAAGAACGATTGTGCACATAATGGGAAGTACCATTAAAAAGTCATATATTATGAGAAAATGTTTGAAAAATGTGCAGAGGGAAAAAATAGAACAATAAGTATTAATTTTATGGCCATAGAAAGGAATATGAATTTTCTGGCAGACTTTTGAAAAAGTACAAAATGATGCAGAACTGATAATAAATGAACCTATACAAAAGAGATTCACATGTCACAAATTGTTGCCACATATCCCTAATTACTAATATACCTTCTCTTGTTTAGAGCTTTCTTTAGGTTTACCTGGAGTAATTTCATTATCTAGGCTGGCTCTCTTGGGACTGAAGTTGCTTCCATTGCTACCACAGCTGACCCAAGCTCTTCTGACTTCCAGCTGAGTCTGTGGCTATCTTCTCAAGTCAGATTTCCAATGAGGTCTTTGAACTCAGTGGGAGTTCAGAGCAGTCGTGTAAAGGACTTCATTGTTAATATTTTATCAAGTTACCCTGGGCCTGACGATGCTGTATGCACCAAAGAGAATAAATTAACTGTGATTTCAGAATTAAATTAAGGTTATTAAATTTTATTCACTATATAGAGAATTGGACAAACTCTTTATGATATTCAGGTAATTAATTATCAGTAAAGGAGTTAATTGCCTGGTAGGAAGTTTAGAAAAAGAAAGTGTTATGAAAAATACTGTACTCTCTTATTCTATTTTCATTCTTTTTCAAAGATTATTTGAGCAATTGAATTCTTCCATTTTATGACTTATGCTTCCATAATCCAATATCTGCTTCCTTTCATGCCTTTAGCTCAATAGAGTTTAAAACTTCATCCTTATGCCTTGAGAGTTAATTGGGCACCAAATAGACTAGGACTAATAGCTGTAAATTAACTACAGTTATACAAGCTTAAAAATTACACTATTAATATTTATAAGCCTATATGGCCAATAGACAAGATAGCTACAGTGAAGTACAAATCCACACACACAACAAACATTTGTGCAACTGGATAGACATAGTTCTTTGCCCAAAGTATACTTAGTAAGAAAATTCAGGCCGAGAAGAAATTGTGATACTTTATGCCTGAAAATGACAGAATCATATAGGCATATCCAAAGGAGTAGATTTTAAGTGATGGTAGTAGTAGTGCTTGTGATAATGATGATGACACATCCATCTTGACTCATTCATCATTCTGTATGAACTAAATCAGTGTCCCCCAACCTTCTGGGACAAGGGAACCACATCAAAATGCCCAATGCCTAAGAAGGATCACATTTTAATTCAAAATTTAATGGGATTATTTATGTATCAATTTAGCTCAAAAGTAAACACCCAGAGTCAATGAAGAAAGGTTCAAGTTATAAGTACCTCAACTTTAATACCTATGCAATCAGGTAAAAGTAACATTCTCCTCTCCTGGATATAGTATGTTGAAAATGGAAATAGAAAAGATGTAAAATTTTAAAATTCAATGTGTCAGAAAGTGGAAATTAACATTTTCCTGTTTTCCTTGCAGCAGAAGCAGGAGTCTCTGTGTTTCATTTACCACAATGCCCAGACATCCAAAATTAATTTTGCAGCTTTGCTTGTATTGCCTTTTGTTTATTAGTCAAAGTCATGTCATTTATACTAGTAAATTGCCCTAGAGTAGGCACATTAACTCAGTGGGAATTTGATTAGCCAATTATTTCATTAATTCAAATGGGCCTACTCCAACTCCAATTTACTATACTAAACCCTGCGAGTAGGTGGCATAAACTCTGTGAGTAGGGCAGCATTCAAATGTGAACACCATCAATCATGCTATCCTTTTGGGTAGGCTCCAAGGTTTAGGAATCCAGGGCACTGTGTTGTCCTGGTTTTCCTCATTTCTGAGGGGCAGAACCCAATCGGTGCAGTTGGAGAAGGAGGAGTCCAGCCCCAGGCCCCTACAATATGGGGTGCCGCAGGGCTCGGTACTCTCTCCTCTCCTATTTAACATCTATATGAAGCCACTGGGTGAGATCATCCGTTCTCACGAGGTAAGGTATCATCAATATGCAGATGATTCCCAGTTGTACATCTCGGCTCGTGGGGACCCAAGCGGTGCAGTGGAAGTCCTCTCCAGGTGTCTGGAGGCTGTTAGGGTCTGGATGGGGGAAAACGGGCTACAGCTGAATCCCGGCAAGACTGAGTGGCTTTGGGTGAGGGGCCCTGCGCTATTACGGGAGTTGCCAGCTTTGGTTCTGGATGGGGCAGCCCTGCCCCAAACGGATCCGGTGCGTAATCTGGGGGTCCTCCTGGACTCACGACTACTGTTCGAAGAACAGGTGGCAGGCGTGGCCAGGAGGGCTTTTGCACACCTTCGTGTAATACGCCAGTTACGCCCACTCCTGGACCGGGACGCCTTGCTCATGGTCACACATGGTTTGGTCACCTCCAGACTTGATTACTGTAATGCGCTCTACATGGGGCTGCCCTTGGTGACCATTCGGAAACTTCAGCTGGTCCAAAATGCGGCGGCCTGGGTAGTGACAGGGTGCAGGCGTTATGCTCGTGCCTCGCCGCTACTTCGGGAACTGCACTGGTTGCCAGTATGTCTCCGGGTGCAATTCAAGGTGCTGGTTATTACCTTTAAAGCCCTACATGGTAGTGGGCCAGGATACCTAAGAGACCGCCTCATCCCAAGAACATCTGTCCGTCCCACCAGGGCGGATCGGAGAGACTCCCTTGTTGTTCCATTGGCTAGAGAGGCACACCTCTCTAGCACTAGGAGGAGGGCCTTCTCCGTGGCCGCCCCAGCCCTCTGGAACCTCCTGCCAACCGAGCTGTGCCTGCAGACAGAGCTCCTGCCTTTTCGGAAGGGCTTAAAAACCTGGCTGGCAGAACAAGTGTGGGGACACATGAGTGGGGGATCACACGTAGGGTGGTTGGTCTAAGGGACAGTCTCAGTTTCAATTTAACTTTCTGATGCTGTTTTTAATGTTTTTATGATTGTTTTAAAGTTTTAAGCATTAAGTTTTTAGATGACTTAGTATTAACATAAGATTAACTATGATTTTAATTTGTAAGCCGCTCAGAGTCGGGTTTACCAGATTGGAGCGGGATAGTAAATACAAGTAATAATAATAATAATAAATAACAATAAATAAAGAATGTCTCACTTTGAGTTGGCCCATTTGAATCAAGGAGACTCCCCACTGATTCAATGGGCCTTCTCTAGTTGCAACTTACTACACCAAGCAACATGATTTGGACATTTGTCTGCTTGTGGGCTAGGAAATTGGAAACACAGCCAAATCATTCTTTTAACCTTATCCAATATCCTAACACTTAAAGCAAAAAGCAGTCACATTTATATCCCACCCCATAGCACTTAGTGCACTGTCTCGGCTGTTCACAAGTTAATTAGCATTTTGCCCCCAACATGCTGGGTACTCATTTTATTGACCTTGCAAGGATCGAAGGCTGAGTCAAACTTGAACCCTGGTCAGGCTCAAACTCATAACCTTTTGGTTGTGATACAGCAGTTTAACCAGTACACCACCAGGGCTCCTTTCATACCTATTTTTGTTCAACTTGCTGTTAGAGGCTTGCCGATCTGTTTATTTATTTATTTTTAACATTTGTTTAAGTAACAAGGCCTCTTTATTTTTAATGGCCTATTTTCCATGACCTTAGGGAAGGGTGACAAATCTCTGCTGCTTTTCTATTCATTTAAATGCATTATGGTTCAAGATCAAGAAAAACGGGCCACTACCTTCACAATTTAATTCCTTATTTCTAATGCTAACCATAGAAAACACCTGAAAGTCATTGCATTAATGTTTCTGCCCTGTGCTTCACATTAGTATTTTGAAAGGATTTGCTATCAATTAGAATATGCTTCCTATATTTTTGCTCTCAGTTGTAATTATAAAAATATGACAGTGGAAAATATATTTCAGGGTTAGAACCTCTATCTGAATTGAGGGAGTAGCAGAGGTTAATGGCAAAAGGAAATGTTGAATATTTCAGTTGTCATTGGAAATGTAGTGAATATATCCTAGAGGAAAACCTTTGTAATCTGTCCCTATGCCTGTGGCAGACGCTGGCAAAGACAACGATCCTGCTGTGATGTTAATCATAAAATGCAGAGCCTGTTGAGAGCGATGGTAATTAAGCCAGACTAACTCATTTCTTCCCACACAGTCTCTGGAACTTCATTATTCTTAACAGCAAATGTGATGCTATTTTAAAAGAAATCCATCCAGATGTTGGTTACTTAGGTGTACTATGCCAGTCTTCCATAGACAAATTATCTTCTGGATAGCAAATGTGAAAGGAAAAAACACCATGGAAGACTTTTTGCTTTAGAATTTTGCCATTTGCATCTAACTCTTGAAAGCTAGCTGATATTTCCCCACTAAAGTTTTAGGCTGAAGAAATTAAACTGGAGCAAGGTTATATTCTCAGTTTCATGCTACGTCCCTCTGGCTTATAAATAACAAGGCAAGTGAATTATCAAACTGCGTTGAACACATGCACATTCCACATTACAAAAAAGTCTGTTAGTGGGCCAGGAGAAAGCATTTGATCATTCTGTATATGGTACTGGCTATTTTATTGTTGCTGTTATTGTTGAATTTGCTGGAATCATTTGCATACAGTTATGGACCAGTTTTCAGTGGCAGTTCCTCACCCCCGCCCCAAATAGTTTCAAAGCTGCATTCCAAATGACCAGAAGAGGACTATTCCAAAGGGGGGGGGGGAGAGAGAAATCCTTGTCAGCAACCAGTGAAAGACTAATCTCTTTTGGGTTCCTTCACAAGGGGAAAGGTGGCATAAAAAGAAGTGCACACATGTGTCATTGGCTGCAACTTGTACCCAAGATTACATTTTTTTCCTGAAGCAGGAAAAATGCCATTGGCATGAATTTGTTTAAGGTGGATCCCAGCTTGCCATGAAGTGACCTACACACTAGAATCATGGAGCCATCTCCCATGGCACATATGAAATGAGAAATGCATGATTTAGCATTGGGACTGCAATGGACTGCCACAATCTTGAGGATATTAACAAGGTGCACCTTCACAGCCAGTCCATCTGGCATGGCCTCTTCTGCTCATTTTGCTGTTGGGCACAATATGATGGTTTACAGTGGCATTTCCTCCACTGAGGGGACCATCACCCTACCTAAAACGGGCTCATCTGCCTGTAACCATTGGCCCCTTTGGGAGCCAGGTTATTTACCACCACCCAACACTCAGCATCGAGTCATTGGTTGTATAGTGGGATGTATGGCCAGACAGTGCATACATGCATATAAATTATGAATACATACATTCGTAAAACTGAAACAGAACAAAAAAAATTATTTAATAAAGACAAAGAGATGAATATATCTCTCAGATCTGTTATCATACTTGAGACACATTGAAGTCCAAAGATAGGCCAGCTGTTAGTGGGTTTAGAATAGACAGAAGCCTCTTGAGCCCACAATTACCCTTCTGCTGGCTAATCTCAAATCAGCCAGTTTATGTGGATTTGTTGGGAGAACATCAGCATCAGCTAGGATCAGTGGGCACAAGAGAAAAAAAGAGGATGGAGAAGAGGAAGACAAGAGCAGGAACTGAGATATATCTAAATCTCTCTCATCAGAGACTCAGAGTAATTGATCAAGGTCATAAAGATGGTCAACCTTGGCACTCCAGGTATTCTTGGACTTCAACTGCCAGAAGCCTAAGGCTGCACTCCTGTAGATCAGGGCTTCTGGGAATTGAAGTTTGAACACCTGCAGCAGTGGTGTCACATGGGGGGCAGCCCCCTCCAACCTGGGTGACACTTTTTGGGCTATAGGTGTTCTTGGACTACAATTCCCAGAAGCCCTAGTGGGAGCGGAAGCTAGCGTCCACCAGAGGGTTGCAAATTTGGCTTAAGCCCCGGGCGGCTGAAATCCAATCGATGTTACTGACCTGGAGTGCCAAGTTTGGTCATCACTGATACTAGGAGAAAGTTAGCCCAGTATCACAGAAGTCCTAAATAATTCCAAGCCATTCTAGGTGGGTAGGGGTTTGGATACAGCCAACCCTCAGTCTTCTTGATTAGATAGGATGGTGCCCTGTGTCTCTGATTTATTATGTTACAATGAGTCATTGAAGTTGAGCAGATGTGGTCCTGCACTGGGTTTGAAACTGAAGCTGGATTTAATCAGAGACTACTGATCAAAGGAATCTAACATTGTAGGACTCAAAAGCCTGAAATTCTAATGGTGCAATTCTGAATTTGTAAGACTGTTGATGCCATCAGCCATAGGATTTTACTCCTAGTTAAAATTTCCTACCTCTCCTCTTCTTCTGATGTTCCCTAGAAATTCTTTGTACTCCAAGAAAGTTTGGAAGGGAAGAGAAGGAGATTGTTTCAAGTCTAAAAATTGCTGCTGCAAAAAGTAGCTCTAGTGGTGCAATTTTTTGACATTAAAGAGTTTTACAGTCTCGAGACCACCAAAGACTTACCCAGGATGAAAGGAATCCCAAGGGATACTTGGAACCATGGGGTGGGTTGGAGACAGAAACTTTTAATTAGCAATGAAAGATCTTGTCTGAGAATGTCAACAGCCTTATATGTATAGAGGCTGAGCCAAAATGGTTTCATCCACAGTTTAGCAAAATGTAGGCAAATAGCACCTTCTTTTTCACTGTTTCCTCCACGTTTTTGGTCAACCTTATACCATATTTATCTTAATAATTGCACAACTTATAACTGAATCCCTCTCAACCCCTTCCTTAAACTTAAACATTCATTGGTAAATAAATACAGTCTGTCCTACAGTTAAGTAATAATATAGAAATTTAAATAATTAAAAGAGCATATGTTTTGATCTATAAATTGAAAGCCCTAAGAAATCTCAGGAAATCAATTTCCACCAAATTGTATTTTTCTGCTTTGCCCTCTGTAGAACTAAACATCACAGTACAGTATTACTGAAATGTTAGCACCTATTCAATTAACATGTCAAGGCTGAAGGCAAATCTTTCTTGATAAAAAAAATGAGAGAAAAGAACGAACCCTGGGGACTCCAAAAAGCATCTAATCAGCAGCCAGTCACCAAATGTTTCCCAGATTGATTTGAGAGTGCTCTGAGAAGACTGAACTTTTCTCCTGTAACTTTTCCTGTTCTCACAAGAGATACTGATAAATACATGTACTGTTCCCAGGGAGACAGTTCAGTCTCTCCCATTAAAGGGAAAAATGGAAAGAAAAAATGACAAGAAAATCCTTCCAGTGTTATTAGTGTTGTTCTCATTCTGAAACAGTATGATTCTCTATGTACACCACCACTTGCATCACTACACAATGTGTTATTAATAATTGTGTGCCATAAAGTCAATTCTAATTTATATTCTGGGTTTTGTAGGTAGGGATACAGTGAAGTGGTTTATCATTCCCTTCTTCTGTCTCCTTCTATGATGCACAGTGAGGAATCAAACAGCCAGAATCCTAAATCACTGAGCTATCCAGCCAACTGCAGAATATGTATAGTATTATTGTTACTACAGCCATGTTTGCAGCTTTGCCAGTCTCCCAGCTGTATTTCTCTTTCTCAAACTTATCTCCCTTCTTTTCTTACTTACTTAAGTGATCACCGTGAAGCGGAACTCCAACCTCCAATGAAACTTTCTCCTATCCCTAACTTAGAAATCTATTGATTTCCAAATTGTTCTAGCAGAACAAGATATTCTAGGGATGTGTTTCATTCCTTGCTCATATTTGTTCCTGACAAGCCACATCCCTAGTTCATTGTGATTTGCTAAAGCAAAACAAAACCAAAGAGTGAAAATATAGATATCCTCCAGGAGCCCTTGGACAAAACTTGGCAAGATTTTTGATTTCCTCCCTCCCATTTTTTCAGATGGGATACACAATCCTCAAGAAGTGGACTTGATCCACGAAAGCTAAAAATAAAAATAAAGAAGTTAGTTTTTAAAGTGCTACATTATTTATTTATTTATTTATTTTGTTTATTTTGTTTTGTTTTCTGATATGCCTGAACCACAGACTAGCATGGCTACTATTCCAAACAATCCTAAAAGATTGTGGTATTTTGAACCACAATCCGGCTTACCCTGGGCAATGAAAGTCTAGTTGTGGCAGCTACCCTTTCTCACACTAGTTCAGGCAAAAGGAAATATGGAACGATTGCACCAAAAGGTTGCTTCATTTTGGCAGTTTAAAGTCTGACCTAGACATGAAAGAAGCTGTTCTTGCTCAATGAGGTACCTCCTCCAACTTTGGAAATTGCTTTAAATTTATCCCTAGATAAATTTTAGTGAAAACTCTGACATCTTGCTTATACATGCAAAATCCCAAAAGTCTTTTCTACTTGAAAAGTAACCAAGCACCTTATGCTGAAGATGTGTAAGAAAAACAGTGATGAATCACCCAAGCTTGCTTTTCAGCTCCTACTATAGGGAAAAGAGAAACTGTATGGCATGCAGCTGTGCTGCACATCTCTGTGCATCCCATCAACATCCCCAGCCAAACTCCCACTCTATCATCAGGAATCAAAGATGTGAAAAAATGACACCATTTCTGCTCTCTCGATGATTCAGAGCATCTTGACACATCCAGACAGCTTGCAAAGAGTTCATTTCTCATCTTTATCAGGAGAATATCAAGCACATCAGTATTTCCAGCAATTGCACAAAATAACTGCCCAAAGCTAATTTATTTTCTCTTTGAAACAAGCCACCCATATACCACAGGCATGGAAGAACTGTCTGACTGACTTTAAAACAAATGTGCAAGCAATCCACCTAATCCTTCTCATTTTTAGGAGGCCATGCAGTAAGCAGCAGCTATCTTAGTTCATGTTCTGTATCTTAAGTGGGTAACTTTCATTGACATTCAAGGGAAATGTCTTGCAAAAGAGGAAAGAAAATGCAGTTTCTCATTCATCGGCTAAGAAAGACTCTTCAAGAATGCAGTGTTTTAGTTTCAGTTGTGTATATTACAAGGTGGGGGAGACTTGTGAATGGGGTTTAATGAAACCACCAGGAATCTCACTTGCAGGAAGTTTTAAACAGGCTAGCAGAGTATTCCCCAATGCCATGAAAACACAATTTAATCCCTGGGAGACATTTTATACATTTTTTTTCATGCTGTCAGAAACAATCAAGAGACAGAGTGTGTCCAAACTGTTTTTGAGGCTTCAAATGTGGTCAATTGGGTTGTTATTGGTTTTAGTTCTTCCAAGTATCTTCAGTGATAGATAGTGTGATCAAACAATGGGATGGGATTATGTCTGATCAAGCTGGAAAGGGCTGCTTTGCTGAGTGCAATTCCCCTTAGAACAGTGTTTCCAAAACTTTTTTTGGCCGTGCTCCATGTAAGCATCATTTAAATCCTGATCCCTCCCCCCAGTGACATCACTGTCCTAGACATCACTCACAACAATAACAGCAGCAGCAGCAGCAGCTGCAGCAGTCAGCAGCAACAACAACAACAAATGCAGAACAGTACTATTAAAACAGCAAGCGACAATAACACAATGAGAAGATCCCATCTCTATCACCACACTTCTAGAAAAATTCACAACACTGGGAAAGTGGGGGGATACTTTTGAACACTGTCCCATTGAAAGATAAATTCTGCTTTTTCTCCTTCTATAGTGAAAAGTAGAGACATCACATTGCAAACAAAAATTCGTACAGTCAAAGCAATGGTATTCCCTGTGGCAATGTATGGTTGTGAGAGCTGGACCATTAGGAAAGCTGAGCGAAGAAGATTAGATGCCTTTGAGATGTGGTGTTGGAGGAGAGCTTTGAGAGTCCCCTGGACAGTGAGGAGAACAAATAGGTCAATCTTAGAAGAAATCAACCCTGACTGCTCCTTAGAAGGTCAAATAATAAGGATGAAGCTAAAGTACTTTGGACATCAAATGAGAAGAGAAGATTCACTTGAGAAAGCCTTGATGCTTGGAAAGGTTGAGGGCAAAAGAAGGGGGCAGCCAAAAATGAGATGGCTAGATGGTATTGTAGACACAATGGGCACAGAGCTGAGTGAGTTGAGGAGGATGGTGGAGGACAGAGGTGCCTGGCGGACAGTGGTCCATGGGGTCGCAAAGGGTCGGAATCGACTGTGCAACTGAACAACAACAAATAGATTTATATTATGCACTTATACGTAAATGTTTCAAAGAAAGGTTCAAATCCATGAAATATGAGACTGACAGAGATATATCTTGTCTTGCACATCATAGATTGTTATAGTATGGTTCTGGCCAAACTAAAAAAAAGAACTTTTCTCATTTTTGTATGAGTATCTTACCGCAGGATCAAAATTTATCTACGTGAGAATGAAGAAAGCTTTGTATCATTTAGTTACCTGATAGCAATCATTTCGCCCTGATGTTTGTATTATATAATCTGTACTTTTTAAACCTAAAATAACATCCAGAACACTCTAGTCACATATTCCCAGCCATACATAAAAAGAAGTCCATAAGCTGTAAGCAAAGTTCATCTCTTTGATTCATACCTATTGTGGGTCTCCTTTCTAATCAAACGAAAATTGTCTTTTGATCTGACATTTTCCCTGCAGCTCTGGTGAACAAAGAAATCTGAAAGCTCAGAATAAATTTGATAGGAAAGATCTGTACTTGCCTATTAGTGACACTATTAGTGTTTAGAATTTGGTATTTTCCCTGATTTTTATTACTGCTTAAACCTCAACTAAAATGTCCACAAAAATGGCTATGTGATGGTGACTCCTATTACAGTCTACTCCTATTATATTACTCTTGGGAACATGTAAAGAGAACCTTATGATAGAGTACCTTTCAACTATCACATCAGATAGAGTACCTTTCAACTATCACGTAAGGAATTACGCCATCTCCTCCAACAGCTCAAAGATATCTCGCTGAACCTGGGAGCTAGCCAGAGTGGTGAACAGCTGTATCTAACATAGAGGCCACTGAGCCTTCTGTTCAGATGTTTACCTTTCAGAAATGGCAATCGTATGTAGAAATGTGCACATCCTGCTTATGCCAACTGACATATTTAGCATAAGTGTGGTAGGATAAATTGTTCTATGTTCTATTTGAATATAATTTACTGCCTGCTTGAAGAAAATGGAAATGTGTGAATTTTATCACAGCAGCAAGGATGGTGGAGGACAGAGGTGCCTGGTGGACAGTGGTCCATGGGGTCTCAAAGGGTCGGAATCGACCGTGCAACTGAACAACAAACAACAGCAAGGACTGAACACATTGTCCACTGCATACTCTAGCTGGGAACACATGTTAGATGAAGAGCAGGATGGACCGGTCTTCACCTGACGCGTACTCCCAGCCAAAGTGTGGGGCGGAGAAACCTCAGACAAAGTGCTCCACTAGTGCCAGTAAAAGCAGTGGGGACTCAGGAAAATGTGGCAAAACTGCTGCAATCGTCAGTGCTGCCTCCACCACTTCCGCTGTCACCACTGTAAGTGATGTCTTGCGACTTCTGGCAGTGGGAACAGGGTGGAATTTTTTATTCTAAAATGGTGAATGCAAGTTTACAGCATGCAATACTGCATGCAAAGTAGCCTAATGCTGCTCATCCTTTAAAGCAGTGACATTACAGAGGAAACCAGGTCACCTGCTTTTGCTTTAAAAAGTACAAATATGTGTAGCTTTTCATTCTCTTCCTATCTTTCTCTATCTTCCTTATTATAATTTAAGTATTTCTTCAAGTCTTCCTGCATCAAAGATTTGTAGTTATATGTCACAAACATACTACAGTCATTATTCATGATTCTGGATTTTTCTACAATCTGGCCACTGTCATAGGTAACAGATACATTATTACTCTCACTTTCACTCAAGACTAAAGAATCCTCTCCCTCCCCCCCAATAATTATTTTTCATTAGTCAGATTTTTCAGGATTTCTCTTCTCCTTAATTTATATTCCCCTTCATTTGCAATGAATCACACAGATGCAGAGGGTTATATAACTTATTATGCTTTTATAATATAGCTTCTACTGCAGATGTTTCCAATTAAGCCATCTTGATCCCTTTAATTCAGAGGTTATAAAAATTTGTTCCTAGGATGTCAGACATACATGTTAACTTGGATAATGTATATTTCCTTAAGTAGATATGCTTCCAAAGCTCTTTTCAACTGAATGTCTCTCTGGAGTTTGCAGTTCCAAATTATCCTCTTTTTGTTCAGAAGCAGAGTTGAAGCTTTGGGGTTTCTGCATTGCTCTCTCCCCAAGAGAAACAGTTTTGGTTTAGAAAATCAACCAAATTCTACACTAGATTTTTGAGTTCTATAATTGAAATGTAAAAATGTTTACCACATGAACATACTAACAAAACATGTAGCCAGAACAAAATAGTTATATGTTCTAGTCACTTGGTACTCAACAGCAATCATGCTTTCTGCCTTCAATGACATTTCTGGACCTTCTTGAAAGAAAGTCTAAAGTAAATCATGTTACAATTGTCCATGGCCATGAATAACTGTGATCTATTATTTAGTCTTTGTTTAGCTATAGTTGCTTTTGAATTAAAAAGGAACTCTTGGTTTCAAGAAATATCACATGGGTACTAGTTCATTCAAGGGCATGGGACTCAATCTAATAGAAGATGTACACCCCTATCCAAATCAGTAATTTTCCCCACCCATTGTAGCTGGAATCCTACTGGTGCTAGTAGAACTTCCTGTAGGTAATTATGGTTAATTGTTTAATTCCCAGACCTTTTGGTTGAATGCTTGGACCTAGGATGACATACCACTGCAACTTATTCTAGCACCTGCTCAGTTAACCTCAGTAAGGCACATACACTTTACACAGACAATAATAGGATTCTGTTCAATATTTTTCTCTCATTAGGACAAAACTCTCTGGCATGCTTGTCTTTATCCATCTGAAGCTGCTCCTTGACACTTAATCAAGTTACTCATTGCTTCCTTGGGATTAATATCATGGTGGCGGAGGGGGGGGGGGCTTTCTGGAAGAACATTAGCCATGACTGACAAAACTGTGACTAAAGAAACTGTATTTAATCAGGCACATTATATTCTTCATTATTTCATCTCAAGGGGAGACATACATGAAGAAATAAACTTCATACCTATTTTATGTTGCAAAAAAAGATGTTTAGCAGGAAAAACTGATTGGGCTGCTGCAGGTTCAGTTCACCTTTGTTTCAGTTCAAAATCTGTTAGCGACCACTTGCCTTTGTCATACCCTTCTGCAGCATCTGAGGAACAGCCAAATGACTATATTTTCAAGTCAAAATAAAAAATCCCAGGTTATCAACTGGGCCTATGCTCAGTGGCAACATGAACACATAAAGGGCTATTATAAAGGTGTACAGAAATATATTACTTTGTAAGGAAAAGTTACCATTAGCCATATTCTTACTGCAATCATTATTAGTCCAATGATAGAAATATTTATTAAAAAATTCTGTGCTATTCTGAAATCAACACACAAAGGGAACATAAAAAATGCTGATTTCCCCCTCCAACTAGACAAGCATATTACTAATGAACAACTGATGCTATTTTAATTACCTTGATTAGTTTAAGCATGGGACAGGAATGGGAAGGTATTTGACTGAAAAGAAAGCAATTTTCCCATGCAGTTTTAAAGGCAATAGTGGATTACTTTCCAAATCGTTTTGTACCCTGTAAAAATTTATACTATTTGTCAAAGCCATGAATAAAATGTGCAGGGCTCAACCAAAGTTCTTTCAAGCTTTTATGGAGTTGTAAAAGAGGTAGTTTAAAAATGCATTTATCTGAACCAAGCACAACGAAGTCATGTGCACTCTTGCTTGTCAGATTTCTAAAATAGTCCTTGCATCTCTGTGTAAGCAGAAACAGCCACAGTATGTCACCAAAAACAAATTCCATTTTCACTTTGTCAATTCACAAAGTTTCAAAGGTTAGTGTTACAAGAGGTTTTCAAGGGGTTGGAAAGGTCTAAACTAGGAATACAACATTTAGGACTCCAACAGGAAGAGGCTCCTTAAAAGTGTCATCAACTAGAGAGGCTCATATCTCTGGCACAAGAAGGCCTTCTTGGTATCTGCTCCAGCCCTATGGAACCTCCTTCCAACTGAACTACATCTCCAGACAGAACTGCTGCCCTTCAGAAAATACCTAAAAACATGACTGGCAAAGCAGTTGTAGGGCACTGGTGATACGGTAGCCCTTCGGAAGGGCCCCTTCCCCCTTGCTGGCTCATACAATGATGGCCGCTTGTACTTTTAGGTTTTAATCTCATTTTTTATTTAGTGGGGGTAATTTTTAACAACAGATTTTAATGGTTTTAAGCTCTAATGATTTCTGTAATTTTTAACATTTTAAGAGTTTGTGATTTTCTGAGAGTTGGGATATTAACATTGTGAGCAGCCCAGAGTCGCTCCGGCGAGCAGGGCAGCTATATAAGTTTGAGCAATAACTAACTAAATAAATAAATAAATTCAAAAGGCAGCATGAGTAGCTGTATGTTTGCTTTCAAGGTTGAAAATAACTGATTCTTTAGAGGAGATTCTGAAAATACACTGACATGATCTTTTTTTTTCATAATTGCTTAATCTTATTTGCAGAGGCGATAGCTAGCCCATCACTAGGAAATAGTTTGAATCCTTCCTCTGACATGGAAGCTCAGAGATAAAACCACTCCTTAAATATCTCACTTGCCTTGAAAGCCCTATTAGGACTGCTATAACTTAGTTCTGACTTGACAGCACATAATGTAGTAAACATTTGCAAAAGAAAAACAAAACAAACAAACCACCTTCCTTTGCTGGCAAACCACATCTTCCCTCTTATTGCTGTGGTGGTGGCAATTTAAAAATAAAACAAAACTCATTTCATTTACCATGAATCATTCTAGCCTCACTGTTTTTGTTCTGGAACTGATAATGCCACAAAGCTGAGGGATTAATAAGAAGCCATCCATTATGGAAAGCCAAAACACTCACCTTCTAGTTGGCGATATCAATAGGCATAGCAATATTTGAGGTTAAGAACACAATGAAGATAATGGGAAAGTTTGAGGAACCCCCCATTAGCACATCAGCATCATGTATGATCAGCACACAGATCCTTGTGGGTGCTAGTTTTTTTATATGGGAGGCATCAGTGAGCAGGTTTATATAAGACTGTGCCTATGTGACACTCTCCAATTTGTAGCGAAAAAAGGAGAGGGAGGATTTTTAATGCCTTAAGCGGCACTTCAGACAAGTGTGTTACAGATCCTGGAAGGAGGTAGTTAGTCAGACATGTTTATTATAGTAAACAGAAATATTAAAGTCTGAGTTCTGTAACTGTTTATTTGGCTGTTCTCCACTTTGATTCACACTACAGCATCTGAAGCACCTAGAAACTGAAGTGTTTTGTTTTAAGACTTTAACACAGGGTGTCCCATTTCCAATATGTATAGTTACTTTTGAGACACCATGTCCTTACAATGACTCTGTCTCTCTCTTACACACATGTTTGATTGCTCTATGTTTCATTTGCACTTCTCACAGGGGATGTTGAACTTGGGACCCTAAACCCCCCAAATTACCATTAATAACTACCAGGGTGTCCCAAAGTTTGCCATACATAGGAATACTTGCATAACAGCTGAGTCACCTCGGTGAGGAGGGTGGTGGATAAATATGAATGAATGAGTAAATAAATAAATAATCTTCACCATAAGTGGCAGATGTGTGTGTGTGTGTGTGTGTGTGTGTGTGTGTGTGTGTGTGTGTGTGTGTGTGTGTGTGTGTAAAAAAAGAGGTGGCCAACATGCAGAGCATATTTTGCAAATATTTTGTAATTTTAGTGATGAATATTTTGTGCACAAAAGCACATTGAGCTACAATTTCCCACTTTCTTTCCTTTTGTGTTGTGATCTTTGGGACACCATACATAATATTTTTACAATGTGCATTGATTTTACTGGGAAATCTCACCATGAAGACTTTTATACATGTGTATTTTGTTGTGGAACTGTTGTTATACTATATTCTTGTCTTTATAGATAACCATCTTATTGCCATTGAATTCATAATGTGTATGTCCTCTATTTAGTTCACAGTACTGCAGGCAGTAGCATCAGTGGTGGGCTCCAAAAAAATTACTTCCACACTGTAGGTGTGGGATTATTATTATTATTATTATTATTATTATTATTATTATTATTATTATTATTATTATTATTATTATTATTATTATTATTATTATTATTATTATTATTATTATTAATTGGATTTCTATACCGCCCTACTTGGTGCGACCAACTCAGGGCGGTGTACAAAATAAATTAGCATACAGTCAACCAATAAATTAGACAAGGCAAAAAATACAATATGAAAATGCAACAACACAGCAACAAAATAACAATAGCAATAAACAGCATGAATACGGTCCAACACTACAATATAATCACGTATTATAAATACACTATCACCAAATGTAACAACTACAAATACAAATATCATCAAGTATCACAGAAACTACATACGCCCACCGACAACTGTTCTTAATCAACCTCTGGCCAAGGTGAAAGGGGTCCGGGGGAATGCGGGAGAGTCCGTGCGCCACCACCGCCACCGTTCTTATTCCGGCCTCCGAGCCGAGATGGAGGTGGTCCCAGAGGGAGGGCGGGGTGAACGTCTCACCGCCTGAAGCTGGATCCGCTCCGTCCATCCCCGGCCAAGATGAAAGGGGCCCGGGGGAATGCGGGAGAGTCCCCCGGTGTGGGTGTGGCCAGGGGAAAGCCTTGCGTTGCACCCGAATTAGGACTACTTTATTTCAAAACTTGGATGGGTGCGGCCAGACAGAATTTCTGCTACCGGTTCTGGCAAACTGGTGTGAACTTGCTGATGCACACAACTGAGTAGTAGATATAGCCTGAGATCCCTAGAGTGCCAATACTCCTCTCACCATGATAGCCAAGCAATCTTGAAGTGCATCTTAATTTTGGCAGTTTGAAAACTCTGCAAACCATGATTTAGTCCTGAAACATCTTTACCTGAAGACATAACCATAAGTTAAATCATCAGGGGGAGACCACCCAGGATACTCTTTGTTACAGAACCACTAAGTTAAGAACAGCCCACAATAACTACTGAGCCATATAATCCTGGTGTTGTGCCCAGGATAGTTAAATGTGCTGATAGCTGGGAGAATTTGTCTGCCCCGCAACCTCCCAAGAGGTTAACGAATTCCAAAGAGCCACAAGGTCAAGCATTTTAACTGCCGCACCAGCCTGCAAGACAGAATTGTCATCATATGGACCAAACACACAGGGTCCCAGCAGGGCAGTCTAGGCAAGGCCTGGTTTTAAGTACCACAAAGTCTCTTAATCCCAAACTCAAACATCCGAATGATGCAACCATCTTACTTTATTAAGAAGGGTTTTAAAAGTCCAAAAACAAAGCAATAGCATGAGAATCTAAAAAAAAAAGACGTTAAAAAAATAGAGAGTTGATGACCATTAAAGTCTGAGGGAGGAAAAATACACACAACAAGAAGGCTAACTAAACCATCTAGTAATTTAGCATTTGCATAGTTTTAGCATATTCTCAGAGCATACACAAAGAACCTCCCTTATAGCATGGTACCAAATGAGCATAATGTCTCCTAGTTAAATAAAGTAACTTTTTTTTACCTTAAGTTTCTAGACCAGTGGTTCTCAATGTGAGACCCACGCCCCACAGGGGTACTTCAATTCCCAGAAGCCTAAGTCCGTACATTGGCTGACCAATGGGGAATTGACTTAGGCTTCTGGGAATTGAAGTCCCAAAACCAAAGCTTGGGAAACAGTGTTCTCAGCTCTTCCAGAGGCTCTTCTAATTGGGGATTAAATTCCTACAAACCTTCATCACGATGAGAGCAGTTTCTCTCTCCACCCTTTTACATCTGAAATCATCCACCCAATTAACTGTGTACTAGAGAAGAAGCTGCATGGCTTTGAAGTTCTTTCCCAGCCAGAAAAAGCTACAGACATCACTCCCTTTTAATTAGAGTGGTCTTCCCCCCTGCTTTTCTCAACAAGCCATTCCCAAACACTGATTACATAGCCTGGTTTTCCAAAAGAGCATCAAATCCCATTTCCCTCCAATTTCTCCATCTCTTGACAACCTTTTACTCTACACAATTTTATCTTAGCATAGCTTCCGTAGTGTGTCATCTGCTGCCCTTAGTTCAACTAACTAGTCTTAAAATATCAAAGGAAAGTTGCTTGTCATTCCAAATATGATGATGATGATGATGATGATGATGATGATGATGATGATGATGATGATGATTATTATTATTATTATTATTATTATTATTATTATTATTATTATTATTATTATTATTATTATTATTATTATTATTATTATTATTATTATTATTATTATTATTATTCTATTCTATTCTATTCTGAGTCTCGGTCTGTAAACTATCTGGTTTCTGTAAACATGAGATCTAGCAGAGAAAAATGCCCTGTTCATGTGCTCACATGAAGATGTGATTAGTACTGTATTAATGATCCTCTGTAACACTCCCACCCCAAAGTCAGTAATATATTTTTATGTCGTGTATGAAGGCCTGAAGCAGAGGCATGTAAACACATTTAAATAGCTTCCACAATAGGGATGCATGATAAGATAGGGCTTCTTCCCATGACAGCTCTGTGAAACCTTTCAGCTAAATGTGCTAATTACCTCTGCTGAACCTCACCTTAAACATATCAAAGTCCAACAAATTCCTAAAGGAGATGTTCAAGGCAGAATGTACAGAACACTGAAGACCCTTTCGTGAATATGGCCATGTTCTGCTTATCTTCTGCTAGAATCACCAAATAACTTGATCATTTTCTCCTTGTCTCTCCTCTCATGGTGCAGTGATTAAACTATAGTACTACAGCCAAAACTGCTTATGCTGTGAGTTCAGTCCTGGTTGACTCAGTCTTCTTTCTTTCTTAGGTCATTAACATGAGTGCTATGTGATGACATATAGGTGTAATTACTATTGTGATTGCTATTGCTCTTCTTATGTCCTTGCATGCAAGGATGCATATTGGGTGATTCTCACTGCATACATTTTTATAAATGGCGAGACATCTATGGCTGTCTTTTATGTTGATTGTACTAGAAGCAAAGCATGTGAAGTATATTTCTATATGACACAACAGATGTGCAAGATTTTCTTGTTTCTGGTTTTGACTTAAAACATTGTAATTGTCTTCTTAATTTCATTGAGGTTTCAACATTTCCATTGTAGGAGGAAGTAAACTAACAAATACTACCATTCGGAGTAGTGGGGTTGAGAACTTAGTCTTAAAAATCTCACTCTGGATGCCTGCGTATTCAACATGTTTGTCATGCTTATTTCTGATTATTTATTTTTTGACAGAGATAAATTATCCACCTCTCTAACAGGGCAAGCAGGTACAAAATGGTCTCCTCCATAACAAGAATATCTTGTAACTATTGAATTTGGCCAACACATTTCAATTGACTTGATTTTTAAGAAGAATGGACCAAAATATGCATGCTTAAAAGTACATTTGGTGTGGAAATCTTGAGATTAAAATACACATTAAAATGAATGTGGGAAAACTAAAAGTTACTTTTTCCTACCCAACACCTTAATCCTGTATTTTCAATATCCTCTTGAGGTAGCACTGCTAATTCATATTTTGGTCTTCTGTCTTCAGATGTACATTGATGATTGCACAATTTATTGTGGGAAGGTCCCTATCTTAAAGATTTTCTCAAACATTTCCTGTAGTGAGGTGCTATTTTGAGAAAATGGAATTACTGTAGTAATTTCACACACAGTCATTTCAAGTGCTCAGGGCGGTACTTTATTGCAGGTCATTTGCAGCTGCACTGCTCACACTAGGCCCTACTATAAATCCTACCAAGCTAAGAGGTAGCAAGGAAGTTTTCTCTCCTAGTAATCCTTTTCTGCTGCTTCCATCCGTCCTCCTTGCCAGAAGACTTAAACAGTACCATGGGGCAGTGTAGGGATATGCATAATATTCAGCAGAGATTTAGCTGGTCTTACTGAAACTCCACCAACTTCTTTTTAAAAATTACTTGGATATTTTGTTAGAGGAAAAAGCCTACTTATTTTCCCAAATTGTGGTACACATTAAATCTTGAGGCATATGAGTTATGTGCTGTGGTCTCCTGCTGTGTCTACTAAAAGAAATAAAGAAAAGAGAAATATTATCATGATTGCCTTTGAAATTTGTCCCATTAGAAGTCATTTTTCACCAATATATTCTATATAAATTAGGGAGCTTGTAGGGCACAAAATGGTCTCCAAAGAATAATGTCATGTCCGAAATTATTATGGGTTGAAAGGATTTTTGCTGGAGAAACTCCGCTCAGAGGACTCCCAAGTGAGGCTCCTTTCATGTCCTCAAGAGCTTTTCCCACCAAAGGGGTCCCTGTTTATCTACCAAACAAACCAAACATTTTCAGCAAACCAAACATTCAGCAAACCAAACATTTTCCTTTTGTGCTGATGTTTCTCTTCCTTCAGCTTTATATTTACTAAGTCTATGGTAGCTTCACTTGGACTAGGAACCAATTAATTTCCATCATTGCTCCATGCTTTTACTTTTTTAGGACTTCTCGTTTTCTCTCCAGATAGAACAATACCAACGTACTTGCAGTCAGAACAGCCATTTACCAGATAGCTCAGTCAAAGAGAAATGGAACTGATATTCCACCTGAAATGAAATGGCTGTTGTAAGCCAGGTGTGAAAGCTTGAATATGCTAGTACTCACTCCAGTCAAATCTAGTCTAAACGTCTAGTCTAAAACTCAAGCTTTCCTCCTTTTGAGGACATTAATGTCTACCACCTTGTGACTTAATTTAATTTAATTTAATAGATTTATATACCACCCTATCCAACGGACTCTGGGCAGTGTACACAAGTTAAAACCAATATATAACAATTAAAAAACTCTTAAAAACAGAGCAATATTACCCCCCACTGTGCCATTTACTATTAAAAACAAATATAAAATCTACAAAGCCTTAACATTAAAAAAATAATTATAGGCGGGAGGGGGGGAACCTCAGACAAGCCAGAAAGGGGAGCTTGTTGGCAATCCCAGCCCCCAGACCCATTTTACCAACCACGTCTTCAATTCTTTCCTAAATGGTGGCAACTGGGCCTGGAGACATAGTTCTGCTGGGAGGAGGTTCCATAGTGTGGGGGCTATGACCAAGAAGGCCTTTTCCCTTGTGCTGGAGAGGCAAGCCTCCCCAACAGATGGTACCTGAAGGGAGCCCTCTCAGTTTGCTCTTGTGGGACGGGTCGATGTCCTAGGGACAATGTAGTCCCTGAGGTATCCTAGTCTGCTACCATGAAGGGCTTTAAAGGTGACAACCAGCACCTCGAATTGCACCCGGAGACATATAGGCAGCCAGGGCAGCTCCCGCAGCAGTGGCGAGGTGTGGGTGAAATGACTACACCCCACCACTGCATGGGCTGCCACATTCTGGACAAACTGCAGTCTTGACTAATTATATTGCACACTGCAGAGAGTGCTTAATTAATCACAGTTAATGGCTCAATTTTGAAAACATACACAGACTTAGGATCCCCTTAGTATGGACTTGGTCTTATTTGGAATCTTTTTCTCCTACTGATGGCACTAACCACTAGGTATACAGTTGACAGAAATCACAAAAATAAAATCACACAGATGGCGGCTCTGAAACAGCTTTAACTAAGATGATGAGTTGCAGCTGTTTTTAGCTCATTTGCACACTGAATCATAACTTCTTTGAAAAGCACAGCCAGAACTTGGAGCCGTCACTCATTTCAAATAGCTCTCTAAGGAGTACAGAATAGGAAGAATCCCATTCAAAAACCTAACCTGTTCTGGAGGTCATTTTTCAGCATCCACTGACAAAATCATCTTTTAGCGTTTGCACCTCCATCACTTGTTTGGGCTAAATAAAGCAGAGAGATACTTCAGAGATCAATGCTTGACTTGCAGTTGTGGAACCAGCTTCTTAGCAGCTATTGCGATTATTTCATGCAGTCATTCAGTGCTCACAGGTTACTTTTAGTTTTTTAAAAACCTATTATTTTTACATTTTCCTCCAGGTTGCTCAGGAAAGCACACAGGGATTTGCTCCCATTTTATTTTCACAATAACCTTACAAGATAGATTAAACTGAGAATGACCTGCAAATCACACAGGGAGCAGGTTCTCTAAATAGGGGATGGAAACCAAGTGTGCATATGTCCTGACTTTCACTGTACCTTCACCTCTGTAGCAGCTAGTAGCCTCCCTATCTTCCCACACGTCAATTAATGTCTCAGAGAAGAAGTCATGAGGTAAAAAGTCCCACAGGGCTTTTTGTATTATGAGGTGTGGGCTAGTCAGAGAAGCTGCAGAATGATGGAGAGATATGTACTGGGGGCGGTATAAGATTTATCTGCCCTGCACTGTTGCAGTATGCTCAAAAATGTCACCAGATGAAATTCTGATGCACAAAATTGTAAAAAAAAAAAAAAAAAAAAGACCAGAGAAACTGATGGACAACTTTTGTGGTGGCCTTAATTTCACCAACAATCTCTCCTTCACTCATACCTTCTGTAATGCCTATTGAAAAGTAGAGTTGTACCTTGCTTAAAGAGCATAATGCATTCCACAGGATTGCTCTTTAAGCGAGTTTGCTCTTTAAGCAAAACACCATTGTAAGTGACCAATTGTGTGTGTGTGTGGGGGGGGGTTTGCGAACCCCGATTTATTTGTTAAGCGAGTTTTTGGTTGGTTTTATTTGTTAAGCAAAGTGAACATTCAGAGAAAATTCTGCTCTTTAAGCAAGTTACTCTTTAAGGGAGATGCTCTTTATGTGAGGTTTGACTGTACCTGCATTATAATTATTTACTGTAGGCCCAACTTGTTGCCTAAATGTGAAGTGAAAGAGAAATTATGGAAGTGCCTCCCCTTCTCTAACAGACTTCCTACATGCAACCTGCTTGGTCAATCTCATGCCCAGTTTGACTAAAGGTTTGTATAGAGGAGCCTCTGGCAGTTGATGCCTACGTGACTGTCTATCCACTTTGCACTTAAGATAATGGAGTACTGCCCAAAATTTATCTAAAGGGGCCCTTTCTAAGAAATGTAACATTTGGGGGACTCTGGAAAATGTGCTGAAACTTGAAGAAAGGTGAGAATACAGAGCCAGCCAAGAAGAGAAGACATTTTTCTGAAGAAAACATCTTAAAAGTAGTCCAACAGAAGCCATCGTGGAAGGCACAAAATGGTGGGCTGGCTGACAACACAGTTGTTGTGATGGCACAGCAAAACTCCTTATGAACGGAACAACAAACTTATTATAAAACTACTGCTAACAGTGAGACCCATTTCTCAGAAATGATTATCCTCCTTCTGGAAAAAATATAACGAAATATTCCTTTTCTGTTCTTCTACCCACACAAAGGAAGGAATTTTGGATGGCCATTTGCATATAAGTAGAGGTTGAATGCTTTCTGCATAAAATACTCTCTACAGATTGAAAACTAAAATGTAGCAGGCTGTCTGGCCAATGTCTCCATGCCATGAATATTTCTTATTCAGAGGGATATTATAAGTGGGAGAACAGTCAAGCACATAGTTCCTCATCTTCACTCTAAAATAGTGAAGCCCAAACACAGACAAATAATGTTGCACTTGTATTTATCTCTTTCACCTCCCAGCCACAGATCAATCTCACTCTCAACATTTTGAAAGTCAAATGGGCTGGGGTGGGTGAGAGATGTAGTATGTTTTAGACTCTGTCAAAGTCATTTCCGAAGATCAGTAGAGCAAACACAAAGTCAGATTGCTTTTCAAGGGCAGTTTGCACAATTTTCAAATTTCAATTTTCCCAAACTCTCAAAGCCACCAGTACATCTTAAGCATTATAGGCAGAAGGATGATTTTCTACTCTTCTGAAGCAGGTGCAAAGAAGCTGCACAGACAACTCTGCTGACAGTGTGATATCATTGGCTAGCCATATATGGCTAGACATATAAATAAATAAGAATGTGGTCATATTAAATGTCAAAGGAATTGCAAGCTGATTAATCTCCATCACTGTCACCAATAATCTGAAGTGACTGCATGGAAAAATGGGTTTCAGAAGAAGAAACAAATACCTTTTCTCCTAGACCCTACAGAATTTATCAATATTGCTACTTCTACTTACGGCTGTTCAAATCTGCTTTCAAAGCCCTAGCACTCATTTTGGGAAGTCAAAGATAGAGTTGAGCCAAGGCATTTTATTTCCTGTTGGTTGGGGGAGGGAAGACATATCATCTCCCAATACATATACCTTTCCTTGAGCAAAATTGGACAAGATTGAGGGTTACTTTAAGATAGGTAGTGGGATACAGTTCTCCAATGCACCAGAAGACAGCAGATTAATCGCCAGTGTGGAGGCCAGGCTGTTCAACAAACATAGGCCAAGAGATTCAGGAGAAGTACCTCAGATGGCTGGCAGGAATAGCTGCTGCTGGTCTTCCCTCAGTCTCCCATCTAAGAAGGTTGTCTCACTTTATATAAGGGCACTGCCAAACTTGAGGCCATTGTGGCTTAGTGGTTAAGATACTGAGCTTGATGGCCAGAAGGTCAGGATATCAGCAGTGCTGACCCAAATGCTGCATGGAGGAGTGAGCACCTGTCTTCTGTTTCAGCTTCTGCCAACCTAGCAGTTTGAAAGCAAGAAATCACAAGTAGATAAATAAGTACTACTTTGGTGGGAAACTAAGTGTTCTGTGCATGCCAGTGTCTAGCCATGCCTGTCACATGACCACAGAAATATGTGCCGATGCAGATAGTGCTGACTCTTTGCTGTACATGGAGATGAGCACCACACATTAGAGATGGATACAACTGGCTTTTGAGGAAGGGAGACCTTTACTTTACTGACAGCCTTAAACCAGGTTCATTAAAATGGTGCAAAACCTGGTTATTAGACAGTGATGTCAGCAACTGAAAACTGACTTTCCGTCGTTTTCAGTTTCAAGATTCTTGAACTTTTTCTGCATAACCCTTCTTACCTGATTTTGGCTAATAACATAGGGGTGGGAAATGTATTTCATCTTTAATGTAGGACTGCCATGTGGATAAACATATTAACACAAAGAAGAAGACAAGTTTGTAAGTATTGCAAATACTTTTAAAGTTCATCAGAGTTTTGATAGCTATAGGGAGATTGCATGGGATTTCCAGCATGCTCAAGTGGTGGGGGGGGGGGTTTGAAAGCCAGAAATCACAAGTAGATAAATAGGTACCACTTGGGTAGGAATGGTAATTGTCCCCATCCACCCTTGCATGGGAAAGGTAAGTGAGAAAGAGGGAGCCAATCTGTTTATGGTCAATAGCTGGGAGAGAGTCCCAAGAGAACATTGAATTTAAATTGAACTCAGTTCTTCAAGCCTGGTTTGGCTTGACACTGGCTGGAGTTTACATGGCAGAAAAGGCAGTTCACATACAGAAGCTCAGAGGGAGTTCCTTCTTATCTACCCTATAGTTATGTGTACATATTTAGCTCATGCATGCAGTGGTGGGCAGTAACACGTTCGCACACACACCCTGGAAAGAGTGTGTGTGTAGCAAAATTGGGTGGCTTTCAAGCAGGGTGGTAGTGAAATTGGGTGGTATTCGGGCAGGGGTGGTAGAGAAATTGGGTGGCCACGCCCACCTCCCTGCCCTCCCCAGACTAACACAGCTACCATTTAAAAAGTTTTATTCTGTGCAAGCATATCAGAGAGTAAACAAAACAAAAAGACAAAAATGTGGCACCTTAAAGACTAACTGCTGCATTTTAATGTGAGCTTTCATGGATCAAGTCCACTGGCTCTTTGGTTATAAACAGAGATGAGCACTGAACACTAGAGTTGGTAACGACTGGCTTTCGAGCAAGGGCAACCTTTACCTTATAACAGAAGATTCCTGATTGGTATTCAAATTTGACATCAGGTTTTGTCCCTGCAAGTGGTTCAAGGTATCCCTTGCTCAAAAGCCAGACATATCTGACTCTAGGGGGCAGTGCTCATCTCCATTTACAGTGCTACCTGTGTTAGTATATGTATACATGGCCATATGGCAGGCATGACTGGATCACCCATGACCTAGGCTCCACCCATGACATAAGCTCCACACATGACATTGGCTCCACCCACAACATAGGGTCTGCCCACGGTGAGGTAGCAAATGTTTTTGCTGCCCACCACTGTATGCATGTTGTCAAGATATTTTGGTTCAAACTGGAAGAATAGTTTTTCCAGGTTAAGCTATTCCTCTCTGAAGAGTCTGGAATAAAGATGTTTTTAAGCCCTGTATTTGGGAAAGGGGGTGTATAAATGAAATGTGTAGTGAAATCCTGTTGGGAGGGAAGGGGAGAAAAACCTCCATGAACCAGTGTTTGTTTACTGCTTTCGGCAGTAATGATGCTAGTCTCCATAGGAAGTATGTCTTGTAGTTTGAAGCTGACTTTGGATGGACAGCCTTTGTAAGGATTGATTCTTCTAAGATTATATTCCTGTGTGTTCTACAGCAGAGAAAAGAGAGGAGTTTGAGCTCAGTGTGAAATCATTATAGCCATTGGTTATTCAGACATGGTGTTCCATCCTATTCTTGCAATAAGATACATAAATATTTTCTCCTTGTACAGGTTGCCTTTTGTTCACTTTATCTACTGAAGTTAACATTGTGCAAATTAAACATGTAACTCCTAAGGTTATATTTTCCCTTAATTATTTCTTGGTGGGTGTTTTCACGTATCTCAAATTACAAAATTGATTTGAGGGCATGTTTCATACTACTTTGCCCTGGACACCAACTTTGTTAATTGTGGCTCCAGCGTAATTCATTTTGCCTGCATTTTCTTTAAAAATTAAGATCTTTTTTAAAATACTCACTAGAATGTACACAATTTGTGCTTTGTTGCCTTATGGATGATGTTGACGCAACGTGTGTTAAAGGCTTTGGGGAAGTACAGGATGTGTGGATAAAATGCAGTCCTATCGGCTATCATTTTCAGGAAGTATAAATCTAGTAAATTTCCATTGAAATATAGACTAACATTTCTTACTCATCCCTCTGCAGAACATCCACCAATTCATTCATGCCCTGTATGTGTGATGCTAAGAGAAGGAACAACAAAGTCACCAAAACTAACATGGATCCCTGCTTGAGGCATGGTGAGTCCTGAAACATGGGGAGGTTGTCTGCCATTCTCCCCAGGCATTTTTGTATGGCAGGAGGGCTTTTTGGGGAGAACATGGAAGAACAATCCAATTGGAAGCAGCTGTGTCACCATTACCTCTTTAGCACATCAGGGGAGGATATTTTGAGTACCCTGGGTTCCTTTTTAGTGGTTCTCTTGTGGATGTTAACCTCCCACTTAGCCTTTAGTTACACCCTAGAAGTATAACTATTGGGTGAAGGGGAACATTATGTTTTGTGTTAACTTCTATATTGTCTTGTCACAGCTTTATTGGTTGCAACAGAGGAGGCAAATGCACACATAAGCGCAGATGCTAAGTGCAGAGGACGGTTATCTGTCCCTGTCTCAGGCATGCAATCCTCTGCCTGTGAAGATCAAGGATTGAAGGTGTAGCAGGATGAGCTGAGCTTTTGAGAGCTCTCTCCTTCCCCCACAGATGGTATCAAGGATCTCTTCCCTAGAGCAAAGGTTCCCAACCATTTCAACCCGGGGCTAGGTCACACTCTGTCAGTCAGCTTCGAGGACTGGATGACTATTTTGCCCTGTCCCAACAGTTTCAAAGGGGTGGTCATTTTGTTTCTCAAATGCCCTTGAAGGAGTGTATGGCCACATGAAATGACGTTGCAGGTTGAATCTGGCCCATGGGCCTTAGGTTGGGAACCCTTGCCATAGAAGTTCCACACGGAGGGGATATAGACCCACCTCTGGTTATCAATCATTGGCTATCCAGCAACAACATGTGGGGAAGGCAGGCAATGCATAACAGTTAGGTCACCAAATGCAAAGACCTCCTCCTCCTCCTTCTTCTTTTAGGCCAGACGTCCAACTGCCAAAATGAAGCCACCTTTGGGTGAGTCATTCTGTAGATCCTTTCCGCTGATCTAGTGTGAGAAAGATCAATTGGCACAACAGAGCCATTGGCCAGGGTACACCTAATTGTGGTTCAAAAATACCACAACCTTTGAGGAGTCTCTTTCTGTGTGCCCAAACTGTTTCTTATACTGTAGCAGTACTTTCCTGCTTCAAACAGTTTGAGCTCTGGCCTTTCTATTCATCAATTCATGATTCAATAAACTGTTAAGCTGTGATATCTGTAGTATGGTCTTGGCATGTGGGTAGCACATCAGGTCATCCTGTCGGGCTCTGCAGTATTTACTTTTTTCATCAGTTATACCCAGTGGTGGGATGTCAAAAAACTTTACTACCCCACCGTGACGTCATTGCAATGTGGGCGGATCTAATATCATGATGTGATGGGCAGAGCCAATGTCATGATGTCATTGCCGGGGCCAAATAAAAAATAAATAATAATAAAATAAAACAGAAATAAGCACACAAACACCCACCCACCCACCCACCCACAACACAAACCCGTAAATAAATTAAATAAATAAAAAATAAACAATACATTAAAATACACCCACCCACCCACGCACCACAAACACAAATCAACCAGAGCTTTTAAACCAGAGCTTAAAGCTTATTCTGGCTAATCTTTCTCACACTAGGTCAGATGGAAGGAACTACAGAATAAACTCATCACAAGATGGCTTCATTTTGGCACTTTTCAACTTTTCAACAGTTAAAGAAGTTAGGTACTAAGTCTTTGCCTAACCAGTTCTCTAGGATAATATGCCTTAATGGAAATGTAAAACAGCTGTACCTCCTTAAGGGTTCTCCAATTGGAACAGCAATTGGAACAGCACAGGTGTAGCTTATTGATGAGGTAACTCCAAGACTTTGCTTAAAAACCCCGAGCCAGGCCTGCTGGCCACCAGGCCTTTTTAGGAACTGTGGTAGGATGTCAATATAGGTAAATATAGTAAATACACATTAAAACACACACAGACACACCACATCCAAAGGTGAGTCATTTACCCTGGGGAGCAGGCTGTAGGGAGCTTCAGGCTAGCAGCTTCTATTCCTCCTCCTCCCTTGGGAGGACAGCAAGGAGGCCATGCATATGTGCCAAGCACTGTAGGCGTGCATGCACACCAAGTGCTTGGTGCACATGCGCAGTGGGGGAACCAGTGAAAAGGTAAGCCCTAAAAGTGGTTCCCCCCAAAAGCTGCTACCGGTTCTCTGGGACACTGGGAAAAGTTGCAACTGGTTCTGGCGAACTGGTGCGAACCTGTTACATCCCATCACTGGTTATACCTTTGTTTCTGTAATGATGCCTTGTAAAAATAAATGTGCTATTATATGACATTCAGAGTAAACAATAAAATCTGAGCATTAAATATAGGTACTACTATGTGGTTCTAACTATCTTATACATATGGATCATTAGAGGTTTCTCTACTGTCTCCGTCACAGAAATTACTGGTGGAGAATGATCCCCAGCCCCCTCTTTTGTCAACCTTTTTCTTTCAGTTTTTATTTACTGATGCTGCAGTTCTACTTCATAGTCCTGCCACATTCTAAATTCTACTAATTCAAAACAGAACATTTAGAATGGCAATTATGGGGTCGTTTTCTTCTTTCATGTCCCAATCAAACCTTGGACTCCCAAAAAGAAGCCACTTTCTTGGCTTTGTCATTGAACAAACTTAAGTCCTCATCTGTGCATGTTTCTGGCAGTAATTGGCTGACCAGTAAATGAGACAGATTCTGAATCTCTCTGCATTCACACAGCTTATAGTTTTCTGTCAGCAACCCCCACCCAATTGAACATGTTGGTCTTGAATTTACTCCAGGGGTTCCCAACCTTTAGGAGCTGTGGGCCAGGCCATGCTTTTTCAGTCAGCTTTGAGGGCCAGATGGCCATTTTGCCCTACCTGCATAATGGGGGTGGCTATTTTGTCCTAATACCTTCAAAGGGTGGCCATTTGGTTTCTTGAATGTCCTTGGGGAGGTGGGGGACACATGAAATGGCACCATGGGTTGGATCTGGCCTGCAGGCCTTAGGTTTGGAACCCCTGATTTAGGCACTCCAACCCTCAGCCTATTCAGAGTCTTCAAAGTGACATAGGATAAGTTGAGTTCTTCAGCTATTTCCTCTTTTGATGTTGTTCTTTGTCCAATGAGCTCCTTCCTCCAACTTCTAATTTGGTTTTGCTCTTGCGTACCTTCAAGAATGTTTGTTCTTGTCATAAAGCTCTTCCTGGTTTTGAGCTGGTGGACTTGAGGCTCATATCCATTTAGAAGATGTTTCAGGTCATTATCTAGCTCAGGGGTGCCCAAACTATGGCTCAAGGGCCGGATCCGGTCCCTGACACCAATTCATCTTGCCCCCGAGCCATAGTTTGGGCACCCCTGCTCTAGCTTATTTCTCTCAATGTCTATAGCTACTTCTCTCCTTATCTTAGCTGGAGCAATGGCATACACAGAAAGAGCTTCCTTGAAGATTATGGTATTTTTTCAACCACAATTGGGTTTTACTGTACTAACTTTGTTTTTGGTATTTAGGTACTGCTGCTTAAAAGAGACTGTCCTGTCAAGAATCATGCTGAGGTATTTTGGTGCTGAGCAATGCTGTAATCAGTTCATTTGCCAAGTTACATCCAATTTTACCCCCCCCCCCATTTTTTTTATGGAAAGCACACACATTATTCTTGCTTGGATTAGGCTTCAAATAGTTAATATTGTAATACTGTCCTAATTCTTCAAATGCTCCAGTAAATTTTCCAGCTACCTCATCAAACCTTAATCATCACTGTGTCATCTGCACAGATGAACAATTTTGTATTGTCAGGACTTGTTGATCATTTGTTTATATGCCTGCCACATGACCATGGAAATGTCTGCAGAAGCAGACAGCGCTGGCTCTTCAGCTTTGAAACAGAGATGAGCATTGACCCCTAGAGTCAGATATAACTGGCTTTTGAGTAAGGGAAACCTTTACCTTTATACAGTTCATTCTGCAGTTCCTTTCACCTGACCTAGTGTGAAAAAGACTAGCTGGCAACACAAAGTTGTCATTACCAGGGCACACCAAATTGGAGACAATACACTTCCTTGGGGCAGTCCATCTTCTGTTCATTCTATTCATCATGACATAGAATCTCTGGTTCTGGAGGAAGCTGCTAATGATCTTAGTAAGCTTATTGTCTTTGGTAAGATTATTTATTTTATGAAGCAGAATCCTATGATTGACAGTATTGTACACTGCAGTTAGGTCAATGACAGCCACTCTTGTAATTCATTTTCTTTTGAATCCATACTCAATGTATTGCATACTCAATGCATTGCATAAGGTTGATAATTTGACTAGAACATGAATATTTTTCCAAGTTGGTGGTAATTGGTGTTGCCAAAGATACAATTTGTGCACCATATCCATTAATGTGGTTATATCCCCATGCCTCATTATGATAATTAAACTCTCCAGTAACAAAATGTATTTGGTAATACGCAAAACTATCCAGTTCATTAAAACAAAAATTTGTTTCTAGTGGCTTATACACAGAGGAAACAGAATTGTGAGGTTTGAATGGTGAGAATTTCACTGTTGTTTGTTTCTGCCAATGCAGCTGATATTATACTGAGGTCAGGTTTAACAAAAATTACACTCTCATACTGCTCATATAGTCTCTCAATCACTAGTTCCATTCCAACCACTTTGGGTCTATTCCTTGCTGTTTCCCAATGTGTTTCCTGGACTAGAAGTACCGTATATGCCGGTGTACAAGACGACTGGGCGTATAAGATGACCCCCCCAATATTTCCACTCAAAATATAGAGTTTGTTATATACTCACTGTATAAGACTACCCCCTTCCACACACCAAATAAAATGTAAAAGAACATCAGATTTGATTTCAAATGTTAATTTATATTCAAATGCTTATGACATGCAGAAAAATTGTCACAAGGCTGTATGTTATCAAACATGTACAGTAAACATAAAACAGTGCAAGTTTATTAAATGTAATTCACCAAAGACAATTCACTAAAGCTGAATGGAACAATAAACCTATGGGAGCTGCCATGCTGTTTGTTTTCTAATCTGTTAACCAAACTGGAAATGTCAATGATAGAAGGAAAATAACAAATAGAGGGAGAGAGCAAGTCCCAGGCAAGTCCCTAGCAAGTTTGCTGGCACGACAGTTTCCCTTTAAAAGCCTTCAAACTCCTGTTTGTCATCTAATATTAAAAGTTGTTATCCGATCCATCCCATAGGACCTTAACATTATTCGATGCAATTCTCCTCCCCAGATTGCTTAACGTTATCCGAGGTAAACGTTATCCGAGGTAAACATTATCCAAGGTATTACTGTATTTTATTCAACTGAAGTGCACCCGACATACAAGACGCCCCCCCCCCCGCTTGGAGGCATGTTTTTCAGGGGTAAAAAGGCGTCTTATACCCCAGCATATATGGTATGTCACATTTGTATTTACTGAACATGTCTCCCAGTAAGGTAAAGGTCACCTTTGCTCGAAAGCCAGTTGTATCTGACTCTAATGGTTCAGTGCTCATTTATGTTTATAGCTGAAAAGTCAGTGCTGTATGCATCTGCAGACGTTTCCATGGGCATGTGGCAGGCACACATAGACACCAGAGTGCACAGAATGATGTTTACTATCCCACAGAAGTGGTCTCTATTTATCTACTTGCAATTTCTTACTTTTGAACTGCTAGGTTGGCAGGAGCTGGGACAGAGCTGGCTCATTCCATTGTGCAGTACTCGGGTATCGAACTGCTGACCTACCACCTTCCAGTCAGCATCTTAACCACTTGACCCACTGCAGTCCCTGTCTGCCAGTAGAGTGTTCTTATTACTGGAAAATAAATCTTTCAGTATTTATTGAGATCATTGTTAACGTATGTCTTGACAATGACCTTTCTGGTGGGTTCATTCTTCAGTTCCTTGGTTCAATCTGGTGTTAGAAAGATTAGCTGGCAAGGTTGCCACCCAGGGTATGTCCAATTTTATTCACAATCCTCGAGGAGGCTCTTTCTGGGCAGAAATTTGTTTTCTGTTTGTTTTCTTTCTGGAACACTGTCTGAAGTCATAAATACAATTTCCCAGGGAAAACTTTTACTAACAGACTGATTGTTCAGGTGGGGTCAGATTTTATGAGAACCATTTTTTTACTATGCAGTATGTGCCTCTTTAAGAGAGACACTTAGAACGTGTACAGATGAGTGCTTAGCACATGCTTTTATTCTCTCAAGGGTCAGCCCAGACTCCATGCATCAAGGTTGTACAAACAATGGAACAACAGAACCTTCTGTCAAGTGCTTTTTGGAATGGGTGGGGGACACTGTTTGCAGCACTTATGGGTACTGAAAATGGCATATGAGGATAGGCTTGAAGCCATCAAGCTGCTTCCACTGTCAACATCCGGTATCCTGGGAGGGCTTTATTTCACTTAAATAATCCCCTTGCTTTGCTTCAGAAGAATAGATGAATGGTTTAACTCTCCTAATGAATCATTATAGGACTGGATCAGATAGAAAGGCTATTATTTTCCTCTATGTTTTCCTTTTATTGCCTGTCCAAACCTTTCTGTAACATCCCAGAAAAGGGCTGACCCATAATCGACACAAGGTTGGATGCCAGCTTTAGCATTTTATGCTAACAATAATTACGAGTGATTTCTGAATTTGGAAGATAATTCAGGGCTAGGGCAGATAATGTGGCAGTTGGCATTGTATAGAATGCTGTTCTCTCTGTCCACCTTCATCAGGGCAATTTGGTGATCACCAAAAGTTATGTGCTAGTCCACCTTTGTAGGTCCGAAATGGATCAGTTGGGTAAGGAAAAGACATAAATATACAACACTATTAAAGTCTAACATTTTGCCCCACACAAACTGTGGTAGATTAGTTGGACAAGAGGGTGAAGGTACATGGTACTTTATTTCAGCATAGGGATGGCCTCTGTCCTTATTAAAATTCAATTTTGAAATATTACCTCTGGAAATCTGTGTGGTGTAGGGATTCAAGGCTGGTGTTTTGGGACTCATTTGTTTCACAAATTTTGACACATTGTTGAGTTCATGCGGGCACCTGATGGGCTTCTTGCCCATCCATAACACCACTGATCCCAAAATTTAGTTGTCAGAAAAAGAATGTAATGGAAGGTTGCCAGTGTTGTGCACCACTTAAGGTCACAAGTCCTGAGTGCCCAGTGGCCAGGTGTGGGGTGGGTGTGGGGTGTCACCTGTTGTTTTTCCAGCTGGAAAAGACAACACAGATCCAGGACTTGGGACTTGCCTATGTAAGGTCAGGAGTGGAGGTCTGATAGGACTATTTCTCCTAACCTAGGTTTCCCCACTATGGTAGGCCCTATTGCAGGAGATAGGAGGTTATGTCTTACATCTTTAATAAAGTTTTATTCCAAATTAAGCACTCCCCTGAGTCACATCTTTTTAGCATGGGTTGGGAGACACATATTCTACCAGCTTAATCTTGATTTTTTGTAATGACTAATTCTAAGATCCTTGACCACTTAACTAGCTTTGTTCAAAAATTCTATCCTCCAGCATGGGATTAACATTTGAGATGCAAGGAAGCAGGAAACAGAAGTTGAGCCATCCATGATATTAGGGTAGCATAGATGATTTTACTTCTTCCCTTTATTTGTCAGAAGTGGGGCTTCGAAAGGGAGGTGAATGTGGCTTCACTCTTCATCCCTCCCCCCTAGATTAGGACTACATGGTGGAAGTTGTTTTGCCTGAAGAAATCAGGGTGTTTTGTCTGAGCATAGAAGAGTCACTAATATTTTCTCAACACAGTTTGCTATATCCAAATCCCAAGTGAGGACAGAAGATGTTGTTAAACTATTAAGGTCAGATGCACAGAGAGTGATATATTTTGCTTAATTTTCATCAACCATTTTTCAAATAGTAAAAAACACAAAAACATATATAGCTTGATCATAGATAAGTGAGAATAACAACAGCAGCATCATGGAAAGCTCAAAGTACCAAACCAAATTTGCCCAGCATAACACTACATCAGAACAATGAGATTTGTTTCTTGTATCCAGCTCCAGTCATTATTAGGGCCATGGGTGTTTCAACTGAGCAGTGAACTCTTTCCCCCTGCTCTTTTCTTTATAATATCTTATTGAAGAAATGGAGCCCAGCGATTCATAATTGTTTATTAACACGGTATCAGAATAAAAGAGCCCTGTAGTACTTCTGTTTCATTTTCATATTCCATGGGCCAGCTGGTTCACAGAACATCATTAATGAAGCATGAGATTTCATGCCATTTGGCCATCCAACTGGAGAGAAACTTTACCTTATGCCGATTCTGTCTCTCCCTGTTCCCAAAAACCCAGGAGGTCTGATGTGCTGCACAAGCACATTAAATGTATGCTATGGATGCCGCATTTTGTCTCTGAATCTCACACCAAATTATCATACTGTTTGAAAGAGTGACAGTTTTCAGTGGAGCATTACCTTGTGAAATAGAGAACAAAGAGACACACTGGGAAGCAGAGAGAGGATGATGTGAGTTTGAAACACCTATTATTCAGAAGGAATTTAGATACTGTTAATAGCTAACAAGATTTTTTTTCCTCATCAGCTAAGAAGTCAACAGTGCAGACAATTATCTTTTATAACATGTTACTACCAGATGGCTTCATAAAGAGTTATGAAAAATATTGTTATACAGCTTTCTACATAAATATAGATGTATGCATTTTTTCAGTTCTTTTTTTAAAAAGCCATTTGACCATGAATTTCATGCCTTTTGGATACTTGTCTCTCCCCCTATTTTAAAGCCTAAGAAACAGTGGTGGGATTCAGCATGTTTACGTCAGTTCACCAGAACCAGTAGCAGAAATTCCGGCTGACCTGCCCATCCAAGTTTTGAAATAAAATACATGTAGTCCTAATTTGGGTACAACACAGGTCTTTCCCCTTGGCCATGCCTACCATACCACACCCACAGAGTAGGTAGTAAAAAATTTTGAATTATTATTATTATTATTATTATTATTATTATTATTATTATTATTATTATTATTATTAAATTAGATTTATATGCCCCTCTACTCACCTCACTGAGGCGACTCAGAGGGGCTCACATAACATAAACATATACAGTATCACAATCTCAAATATAAATACAGCATAATATAAAAATATAACAACAGATGCAGCACAGATAACACAATCAATCAATTTTACATAAAAGAAAAAACAAAACAATAAAATACAGTGTAAAAATACAATACAGTCAAGAGAGACAGCAAGGTCTTTATGGCTGAGCTAGCTGGTCCACACAGTTGGCCCTCATTCCCCCTCTCCAGCAGGCAGAGAGAGTTCTGTGATGTTCCTGAGGTGGTCATGAAGGCAGCAATAGCAGTAGCAGCAAGGTCTTTATGGCTGAGCTAGCTGGTCCACACAGCTGGCCCTCATTCCCCCTCTCCAGCAGGCAGAGAGAGTTCTGTGATGTTCCTGAGGTGGTCATGAAGGCAGCAATAGCAGTAGCAGCAAGGTCTTTATGGCTGAGCTAGCTGGTCCACACAGCTGGCCCTCATTCCCCCTCTCCAGCAGGCAGAGAGAGTTCTGTGATGTTCCTGAGGTGGTCATGAAGGCAGCAATAGCAGTAGCAGCAAGGTCTTTATGGCTGAGCTAGCTGGTCCACACAGCTGGCCCTCATTCCCCCTCTCCAGCAGGCAGAGAGAGTTCTGTGATGTTCCTGAGGTGGTCATGAAGGCAGCAATAGCAGTAGCAGCAAGGTCTTTATGGCTGAGCTAGCTGGTCCACACAGCTGGCCCTCATTCCCCCTCTCCAGCAGGCAGAGAGAGTTCTGTGATGTTCCTGAGGTGGTCATGAAGGCAGCAATAGCAGTAGCAGCAAGGTCTTTATGGCTGAGCTAGCTGGTCCACACAGCTGGCCCTCATTCCCTCTCTCCAGCAGGCAGAGAGAGTTCTGTGATGTTCCTGAGGTGGTCATGAAGGCAGCAATAGCAGTAGCAGCAAGGTCTTTATGGCTGAGCTAGCTGGTCCACACAGCTGGCCCTCATTCCCCCTCTCCAGCAGGCAGAGAGAGTTCTGTGATGTTCCTGAGGTGGTCATGAAGGCAGCAATAGCAGTAGCAGCAAGGTCTTTATGGCTGAGCTAGCTGGTCCACACAGCTGGCCCTCATTCCCCCTCTCCAGCAGGCAGAGAATCCCACCACTGCTAAGAAATAATAATAAGAATACCTTACTATACTCCTACAGGCGTAATGTTGTAATGGAAATGTTGTATAGATTTGACAGCAGGATTGATCGACAGCACTACTGTTAATTTCCACATTTGTAACAGAGTGGAATCAAGCAACAGCTTCAGAGAGAAGAAACAACTGGAAGATTTCAGAAGTCAGAATTCAAAAGAGAAGAATGGAACCAATATATATAATTTATCAGTTGTTCCCACGTTTATACACTGTTTTCATATTTAATATAGAAATTGTTCTAGAAATTGTATAGGTGCAAAAAAGTGAGCAGATTTGTTAAAAGGGCTTGGTATTTAACAGCTCCTAGGACATTTATCCATGAACTTCAGAAAAGCCAGGGGAGTTCAAATTAGACAAGATCAGCCATTACTTCATTTAGATCCATGGCCACATACATTGGCCATGCATTTTTGAGATGACATTACCTGGAATAATGTTTTGGAACCTCAGAGTCAACCTAGGTATTTATCATCTTTTTCAAAAATGGTATTCCATCAAGTGACTAAAGAGGTATGTTTATCACAGCATATGATTTTCCCCACATATGTATCTTTCACTAGTTCCATTCCAGCCACTTTGGGTCTGTGTCTTTCTGTCCTCCAATGTGTTTCCTGGACTAGAATTATGTCACATTTGTATTTAATGCACATGTCCACCAGTAGACGGCTCTTATTATTGGAAAGTCCCTCACTATTTATTGAGATCATTGTTAAGGTGGGTCTTGTCAAAGACCTTTCTGGTGGATTTATTCCTTATTTCCTTAGTTTGATCTGGTGTTATAAAGATTAGATGGCAAGGTTGCCACCCAAAATACACCCATGATTTTCCCCACCTATGTATCTTTCATTTAACATGCTTTGCACTGGAATTTTTCATGAGAAAATAAAGATAGGTTTCATTTGAAAGTCCAGTTGTTGGGGAACTGAATGGTGATAAAAATCTGTTTCACTGTGGTGGCTTAGTAGTTAAGATGCTGAGCTTGGAGACTGGAAGGTCAGGTTTCAGTACCCGAGTGTTGCACAATGGATCTTGGGGACATGAAAGGATCCTCATTTGGGCATTCCCTGAGTGGAGTTTCTCCAGCAAAAATCCTTTCAACCCAGAGTAATTTCTGACACAAAAATCATTACTTAGTAGGACAAATGACTTAATCACAGGTAAAGAGGCAGAGAGGTAAAGAACAAGCAACTTTACATCTGGTGTACTCCGTACCCCTCAGACATGGAAGAAGACATTTTACCATAGCCATCCCAAATGTTCTTGATGTTGCCTGTTACTGCAGAAAAATAAAAGTATATTTATTAATTGAACTACAGTGGTTATGATATAAACAAAAAGAGGAAGACAGTCAAGGAATAGTCATTCCCTGTAACATCTGCTTTGATCTCTAGTCTACAATTTTGAAGCAATTCTGCTGGTTGAGTTTATCTTAGTTTTCTTTGTAGTTTGTAGACTATTGACCTGAATTGTAAGCTGTTCTTCCTTTTGTATAAGAGATTGTGATTTTCTTTAACTCTCTTCTCCATCTGCAGTCCCATAGATCATCTCTGGCATGTAAAGGGATACAGGATGGGGTCAAATTTGGGAAGGGGAAGGTAGACTGCAGTGAGACAAAATGGCAAAACAATACTGTTGTGTGAACATGATCTTTATTTGATCCCAAAAATAACTGGTAAGTATTGTGGACACAATGGGCAGGGAGCTGAGTGAGTTGAGGGGGATGGTGGAGGACAGGAGTGCCTAGTGGACGGTGGTTCATGGGGTTGCAAAGGGTTGGAATTGACTGTGCGACTGAACAACAACACAATTTAAACCACTGGCCACATTCCTATTATCAATCACAAAGCATAAACATGCCATACGCAGCACATTCTGCAATACTTCAAGTTTCCCCAGTTTTCAGTTGTATGAAACATGCAACAAAGATTACTCTGTTTGAAGCAATGTGCCCAAAAAGGGAGCAAATACCCTTTGTGCAATTCATATAAAAAGAGGATTGCACAGACAAAAGGTGTTGGATTGCTGGAGTAATCAAACAGGTTTTTCATCACTGTGTTTTAAACTGATAGCATTTCCTTTTATGTGATACAGGTTGCACCTGTATTTGCAGGGGATATGTTCCAAGCCCTACCATGGATACCTGAAACAACAGATAACAGTGAACCTTATATAACCTTAGATAACAGTGAACCTTCTATTTTACATTTTAGACAGTGTCCTTCCCATTCCATAGTTTTCAACTCACTGTTAAACTAGTAAAGTTTGTCATAACTGTATAGGTGGAAAATATAATCCCTTTGGGTAAATACCCAGAAGAGTCTTTATAATAATACCCTTGAAAACTACAGATTGTAGATATGAGGGGTCTTTCACCTGAACTCCCAGAAAGAAAGGGATTGAAGGTTGTGAAGAAATCCATCCCTTCTTTCCTTGCAAACACATTCAGATGCAGTCATAGAAAGAGTTGGCCTCCACAAAGGAATAGAAACAAGTTTATTCATGTAGAAGTGAGATGAATCTGTGAACCAGTAACTTTCCCTTTTTAGAACAGTTCATTGAGTAGGCATTGCACTAGCTCTTTTTGTACTAAATTAAATCTCTTTTGCAGTAACTATGTTGTCTGTTGAAATCTAGTTTATAGAATTCTGTTTAGAAGAACTTATGGGACTTCTTCTGTAATACCATCTATGAAAGAAGATCATGTTAACAGAAGCACAATAATGCTATTTTCTTTGGCTATGATGAGATTCTGAAAGATAGCTTAAAATGAAGACCAGACAGCACCTGCTTCACTACTTAGTTTAAATCGTGCTAAAAATCTCGGGAGATATATTTCCACAGTTATTTATATTGAGGTGTTAGCTGAAATGCTCCTGAGTATACTTTATTTATCCAGAAATAAACAATTTTTGAAAGCAAACTGAGCCTCAGCACTTCTATGGGCTAGCCCTGTATTCTCTCATGATACTGCCTTTGAAATGTCAAAACTTTGTATATTCAGTTTAAGGTGCCCAGTGGTTTTACGTCATGGTTGACTGTGGCCAAGTTAACTTGTACTTGAAATTCCTGAAGGACTGGACTGTCAGAGCCAGGAAAGAACAATAAAATAAACACTCTCATTATAAACAAATGGCAGAAAAGTTATTCAAGATGTGTAGTTCAATCACGAGAAATTGAATAATAACAGTAAAGGGATCTAAAAGGAAGAAACAGCATACAGCTAAAAAAAAAAAGCTTTTCTTGGCATCGTGTGAATTAGAAACAAGTTCAGAAATCACAGATATTCCTGAGACACAGCAGGGCAAAGTAATTCCACCAGCACAAATACAGGAAGACCACTTAGAGGTGAAGTCAGGAAATGCTATTCCTAATCATAAATATTTTTTCAAAGTTTTGACAATGGTAAAGAGGAAGTTGTTGTGTGTGTGTGTGTGTGTGTGTGTGTGTGTGTGTGTGTGTGTGTGTGTGTGTGTGTGTGTGTGTGTGTGTCTTCTGTTTATTAATGTAATTTTACACTATTGTTTTGATGTTTTGTTTTTAGATAGATTTTAGTATTGTGGCCAACATACCAGACACGCTTTCATTTCTCTTGTTTTGCTTTCTTCTACATTCTTGGGAGCTGACAGGAAATGAGACTTTGAAGAAGGAGAAGGAGAAGGAGAAGGAGAAGGAAAAGGAGAAGGAAAAGGAGAAGGAGAAGGCACCATGTATGCTGATGGTTAATATCCACTGGTACAAGTGCTAGGAAGAATCCGTTATAAATCTCTTCCCATATTACCAAGATGAAGTTTGTCCATTATCCTCCTGTCCATATTTTTCAAAACTTTGTCTTCTGTTCCACATTGGAGTCTCAGCACTATCCAAAGTTCATCAATTCCACATTCTCCCTGAAACATTTGTTTATTGGGGCATGAGAGGTAGAAAAATTCCCAGAGAGATGCAGCTCGATATAAGAAGAAAAAGAAGCATTAATGGAACCCAAGGTGTGAGTGAGTGACAAGGCAGCATTGGCAAGAAGGAGAAAATAGGAGCGGCACCCCCCCCCCAAAGGCCCCATATTCTCTTCATCCTTCCATTTAAATGTTTCAAACATTCAATCAAACATTCAACGCAGGGCCAGAGCCAGGATTCTATATTGGTGGATTTCAGGAGGGGCAATACATTTTCAGGAGGGGCAGCAATGTCACACCCACATATATAACGTCGGCACCACGGGGTGGGAGGTGGGGTGGGCTGTTAGTTCTGGAGGGTCCCCCCCCCCCGGCTCCCCTGACTACAGCCCTGCAATGATTAAACGGAAAAGGACTCATCCCATTTCATATCCTTGAAGGGGAAAAGCTATTTTTAAGGCAACACAACATTCTCAGAAGAACAGTTGCTACACAGGGGTTTGTTTTTAAATGATTCATGTTAAAAACAGCAGAGCTGTCAAAAGCTACATCTTTTGTATGGTTGGACAAAGCAAAGGCCTTGCTTTTATAATGGGTTGCATTTTCCATTTCTTTCCATGTTCTCTGTTTCATCTGACTGCCACACTTGTCTTAACAATTGTTCTGCCGATATCACTACATTCTGGAGAGTGACATGTGTTGCTGCTCAACTTCAAATCACGGTTTGAAAAAGAGAAAAATCCCCAGGAGATATGAGTAAACATTCTGCACATGTATAATTCTCTGCGGAGTTATCCTTCTACTGAAAAATTTAATACTCTTTCTGGGTATTTCATCCTGCAAAGATGTAAATCTTTGTTTACCTTATACTTTTCTGTGTGAATGAGAAGCTGTCAAATTGTTTTCCTCATCTGAAGGATGTCACTCATGTTATTGACAAATTCTTGCTCTGCTAAAAAGATTTTGGGGCAAACTGGAATATTTGCTGCCTTATGTTATGGCCTTGGAACCCAACATAATGAGCAAATTGGGGCATCCTGCAAGGTAGATTTACTTACCTGATTATGATTTTTTTTTAATAGTAGCCATGTTAGTCTGTGTTTCAAGCATATCAGAGAATTAAAAAACAACAGCATTTTTTGTTTTTGTTTTGTTTATTATCTAATTATGGACATCTACTTATATGAATTTTATTAATGTATTTTCTCCCAACTTATATTCCTTTTTAAACTAGCCTATTTTCTGTATTGTATTGTAATTATTTTGCTATGTTATTGATCATTCTTTCTTTATTCATGTCAGATGCACCACCAGCATATAACATACAAATTTCTATTTTTAGTGCTTCTGGGTTGAAAGGATTAGCCGGTTAAAAATATCTGTTTCCCAGGGGATGCTCAATCACTGAAGTAGCAATCTTCAGGGAGGCTCCTTTCATGTCCCTTATGTTATTGATAAGGTTGCAAGACTAATCAATTAATAAACTACTACTGTTTGCTGTGTGTCTGTGTAAGTGTGTGTGAAAAAGAAAAAATACACTAATTTTGTGAAGTTCTGTGTAAATTGTGTAGAACTCATGAGAGAGAAGACCCCTTGACTTCCTGTAGCACTGGAAATGTGATATTTTATGAGATTCTGTGGGGACAAGTAATTCTGAGGAAAAAATTTTATAGTCTTCACGCATTAATGTTTCATTTTGGTACATGATTTGAAGTTCAATGGAATTAATAGAGCATGCTGTGCACAACTCCATTTCATGACCATGAGGTGATAAGTCTAGAAGTTAAACAATTTTTCTCACATATTCAGATCTGTAATCCTTCCTTTCTAAGAAGAGTAAAATCCTGTTTTGTTTTGTTTTTTCAAAGCTGTGGAACCTGGGAGTATTAGAGGAGGAAAGCTGTCTATTATCTCTCTCTCCTTATGACAGAAAGTTGGAGGAGAATATCCAACTGTGACAAGTAACTCATAAAAAAATAATGAAGACAGTCCAACTCCAGGTGTAACCCATACTGGAAATATGAAGCAGCTGTGCTGGGGTGAGTAGGAGGCTTGGAAAGATGACCTGTATATATGGAGAGATATACTATTGCTCTATGTGTGTAGAATTGGTTTCAGTATAATTACTTGCACTGTTGAGATTTATGTACTTTGTAGTTTGGAAAAGTTGGAAGCTAAATTTTTTGACTGTAAGGTAAAGGTCACCCTTGCAAGAAAGCCAGTTGTATCCTACTCTAGGGTTCAGTGCTCATCTCTGTTTCAAAGCTGAAGAGCACTGTCTGCTTCTGCAGACGTTTCCGTGGTCATGTGGTAGGCATGACTAGACACCATAGTGCATGGAACACTGTTTACCTTTCCACCGCAGTGGTCCCTATTTATCTACTTGCAATTTCTTGCTTTCAAAGTGCTAGATTGGCAGGAACTGGGACAAATACAGGAGCTTATTCCATCCTGCAGTACCCGGGAATCAAACTGCTGACCTTCCGCCTTCCACTCAGCATCTTAGCCACTTGAGCCACTGCAAAGGGAACCGAAAAATAAACATGAAGTAAAACGAGCACAACAGTAAGGAACTGAGCTTTTCTTTTCTTTTTAAACATTACAGCTTTTTGTATATGTGACATTGTTGTAATATGCCATTATTTTTTCTCCAACTAATCCTCTGTATGAATGACCTCCAAGATGTTATTTAATTAAGCAGCCTTATTCAAGCCTTTCAAACTCAAGGCCATAGTGTCTTTTACTGAGTAAACATTCAATTCACTTTTGATTTTCTTATTTATTGAGTAAACCTTCAATTCACATTTGATTTTCTTATTTTTCTGCTGCCTTAAATGTTATATTTTCCAGTGAGCTTTGTCTTACCATGAAATGCTTAACATATGATAGAATCGGCTTAACCATTCTTGTTTCTAGGGATAGTTCAGAGTTCATGTGACCCACTTATCTAAATCCATTTGAACATTGCCTGAGAAAATAAAAATCTGTCTCTGACCCACATTTTTTACCGTGAAATCTACAATTTTTATGTATTGTTTTTTAAGTAGATGGTGAGCTACTCCACACAAGCTCAGCAGTATACCTTACAAGAAAGTTGAACTGAAGCATAAGGCCTTTAAAACCTTAATGCCTCATAATAATGAATAATATATTGATGAGGGATTAATGTTTCCAAAAGATATCCATTCCGTACTAAGGAGCATATGTAGTGATTTCTTGCTGCATCATTAGAGATGGAGGACATAGAAAGTGCAACCCCAAAGAGTGAAAACCATTGTGAGTACTCTCAGATGTTCCCTGGGCAATGGTGTACAAATAGCAAAATCTTTTCCAGAAGTATTGCACCGTAAACTTGTTGATGAATAAAATGACACAAGATCTCTGGTCAGGACCACAAAATGACCATAATTTCTATTAATATAGAGGTTATGTCTTTGTCCAGAGAGGAACTCTTGTCTTTTTTGTTCAGTGAACAATACTGTTTTGTCTGTGAGATGCTTGCAGTGAATTGATCAGCATCAGCCAATGTTCCTGGGAGGTGTCTAGCTACTGAGAGACCCCACAAACAATATGGAAGTGTAGCTGAAGAAAAAGCATTTTGAAAATTAAGTGAATCAAAAAGTAAAATATCTCCCTCCCCCTCCCCATGCCTTTGTGTGCATGCCAGGAAGCAGGAAAAAGAACTGACCTGGTATGTGAAGATAAGGGGAGTAGGTCTGACCAGGTCTGTCTGATTCATTGTGGATATTTTGTATTGACATTTCTGCTGTCTGTCTCAGCCGTGTTTATGAAAAGGCCTTTGTCTGTTTGTGCCTTGTTCTTGGCTTCAATGCAGAGACTCTGTATGTATACAAAGAACCTTTCTCTCTCTCCTATTTTATTGGTGCATGCAGTGGTGGGCATCAGCAGGTTCACCCCACTTTGCCAGAGCTGGTAGCAGAAATACTGGCTGGCCCCGCCCATCCATGTTTTGAAACAAAGTAGTCTTAATTCAGGTGCAACACAGTGCTTTCCCCCTGGCCATGCCTACCATACCACACCCACAGTGTGGTAGTAATTTTTTTGGGATCCCACCACTGGGTGCATGTTTTTTTTTTAAACCTCAATCCTCAAACTAATACTGTGTTGCCATTGTTCATCAACAGAAGTACTATGTTTGCTAAGACCAGGTTTAACATTCCTTTCAATGAACTATACTGAGGAGGACAACATAGAAATCTGGATGGTTGAACTGGCTGCATGTGTTGCAATACTGATTTACTAACTACCCAATATATAATTCTGCTGTAAGGAAATATCTAATATGGAAAACCAAAACACCAGTTTGAGATTGCAAAAACCATTTGGGACTATTCACTTTACCCTCGTTGTTGTCATCAGTGGTGGTGGCGGCGGCACGCTTGTCTAGGGTAGATGGGAGTTGAAGTCCTGGAATACCTAGATCATTGTGCCTTGTTCACTACAAGTAAAGACAAGGTTACAGAAGAAGAAATGGGATGTTTCGCCTTTTTCTCATTGGCTATTTCTCTTCTTGACATTTCAATACAGCTGCTCCAATAGATCTTAGAATTCCTGATGTATACATCTAAATTAAACAGATATCTCTAGACCTCATTGATGGGAAAGTAGTTTGTTGCACAGGGAAAGTGAACCAGGGGTTAGATCTGTTTATAATATGTGGACAACCAAATACATTAACACCCCCCAAATAATTCTGGTTTCTCCCCCCAAATCAAAGACATAACGCCCCTAGTATGCCCATGTCAATAAACTCCCAAATGTACTTAAATAAATTGAATTGTTCCTGCAAATCACTCAGCCCAAATACAGCCAATTGCTATTTTTGTTTTGTTTTAAACTCACTACACTTCTAAAGACTAGCTAAAATATTATTGCATGTATCTGGCTGGTGGGTAGATATGTAGGTCAAATTGCTTCCTACAATTTTTGTAATTATATAACAAGAACAGATCCAAAAGGTTACTCAAGCTACAGAACACACTTTTTTGTGCTTGCGTACATGTATCATGGACACACTGGATATCCAGTGGAAGGCAGTGAATAGAATAATAGACTAGAACTCAGGAGGTCTATGTTCATAAACCTGTTCAGATATGGAAGCTCATGGGTGTGTGTGGAGCTGGTAAAACCATTCCTTAAATATCTCACTTTTCTTGCTAGAAGTCAGGTTTGCATTGGTGGCACATAACAACAATAAAAATGGTGTGTTTCTGCATGAATTGGGGGAGGAGGACAGAAGAATTAAAAAGATATTTCATCTCAAATAAATACAGAAACCTTCACTGTAAGCTTTTTTAGTTACATCATGTGGCCGGGATCTTGGCTGGTCCCAGGAGCACCTCTGAGGAATGGGCAGCCGGCCCCACCCTCCTAGGAGGACATTGAATGGGGGTTGGGGGAATGTGGATGGGGGGAGGGAGAGAAAGGCCTGCCAGCTAGGGAATAGGGATTGGGCTCTGTCTGGTATGGGCAGGGGGTTTCCTGTGGCCCGAATTGGTGTTGTGACGGGCATGGGGCGGTATGGCGGGTACCGAGGGGCGGGCCGCACTCGGGGAACACAGGACAGATGTTTAGTTGCTGTCCCTTGTTCTGGCCCCCCGGCTACACCTCTGGTTCCTGAGCTGCCGGTCAAGAGTGACCCTTCCCTTAGGCTGCTGCTGGTGAATGCCAGGTCAGTCTGTAACAAGGCCCCCCTGCTTTCAGATTCCATATTGGGGGTGCGGGCTGACCTGGCATGCATCACCGAAACCTGGCTGGCACCTGAGGACGGGGTTCCTCTATCCGAACTGTGTCCAGCTGGGTTCGGTATTTGGCACCAGCCTAGGGAGAAGGGGAGGGGCGGTGGGGTCGCCGTAGTAGCCAGGGAGTCGTTGGGAGTCGTCAGGGCCACGGCTCCACATATTCCGGGCTGTGAGACCCTGCTCCTGCGTTTGGGCCCTAAAGGGCAGTCGGGAATCCTACTCCTATACCTGCCTCCCTGTAGGGTAGCAGATTCCCTGCCTGAGCTCCTTGAGGCGGTCTCGATGTTGGCGTTGGAGCTCCCCAGACTTATGGTTCTGGGGGACTTCAACTTGCCATCATTAGGGGCTGGCTCGGAGGCGGCTCGGGAGTTCATGGCTTCCATGGCAGCTGTGGGCCTGACCCAGGTAATTCAGGGCCCTACCAGGAGCAGTGGTCACACCCCGGATTTAATTTTCTTATCGGAGCTGTGGCAGAGTGATCTGAAACTACAGAAATTAGACATTACCCCTGTGCCATGGTCAGATCACTATCTGGTGACTCTAGACTTCCTGGGGGCGAGGCTTCACCGCAGGGAGGTAGGGCCAGTTAAATGGGCCCGCCCCCGGCAACTAATGGATCCGGAAGGATTCCAGAGGGAACTGGGGTGTTTTCCTCTTGACCTGCAATGCGATTCGTCTGAGGCTCTTGTCAACTCATGGAACGAGAGAGTAACGGCAGCCTTGGATGTGATCGCTCCACTACGGCCTCTCCTTGCCCGCGGGCATCGATCATCCCCTTGGTTCACAGAAGAGCTGAGGGAGCTCAAACGGGCAAAGAGACGCCGAGAGCGCCGCTGGGTGAAGACCCGGAGTGAGTCTGATCGAACACTTGTTAGAGCTGCCATTAAAGCCTATCTAGTGGCGATGGGGGCGGTGAAACGACAATATTTCACCGCCCTTATTGCCTCCGCAGATAATCGCCCAGCGACCTTGTTCCGGGTGACCAGGTCCCTCCTGGGAAGAGGGGGGTCTGGCCCTGGTTGGCAGGGATCGGCTGAGGCTTTTGCTGATTATCTGGCGGAGAAAATCGCTCAGATTCGCTTGAAGTTTAATCCCGGCGTGGAAGAGACAGAGCTGGGGTTGACCAGAGTACAGTCTGGCCATGTTATCTGGGATCAGTTCGATCCAGTTGGCCCTGAGGAAGTGGACAGGCTTCTTGGATCTGTTCGCGCCACTGCCTGTGAATTGGATCCATGCCCTGCCTGGCTAGTCAAGGCATCTAAGGCCGTGGCAGGCGGTTGGGTCGAGGCAATTATAAATTCATCCCTGCAGGAGGGGCTTTTTCCAGCACCCTTAAAACATGCTTTGGTGCGTCCCCTCCTGAAAAAGCCATCCCTCGACCCTACGGTACTTACCAACTACCGACCTGTATCCAACCTACCCTTTTTGGGTAAGGTCTTGGAGAAGGCAGTGGCGTGGCAGCTACAGGAAGTCCTGGATGAAGCGGATTATCTGGACCCTTTCCAGTCAGGATTCAGGCCCGGATATGGTACTGAAACTGCATTGGTCGCATTGGTGGATGATCTCTGGCGAGAACGGGATGGAGGTCATCCATCCGTCCTGGCTCTTCTTGACCTCTCAGCGGCTTTCGATACTGTCGACCACGGTATCCTTCTGGGAAGGCTCCAGGGATTGGGGATCCAGGGCACTGTGCTGGCCTGGTTCTCTTCATTTCTGAGGGGCCGGACCCAGTCGGTGTGGCTGGAAGGCGAGAGGTCCAGCCCTAGGCCCCTGCAATATGGGGTGCCTCAGGGCTCGGTACTCTCGCCTCTCCTATTTAACATCTACATGAAGCCACTGGGTGAGATCATCCGTTCCCACGGGGTGAGGTATCACCAATATGCAGATGACACCCAGCTGTATATCTCAGCCCGTGGAGATCCAATTGATGCAGTGGAAGTCCTATCCAGGTGCCTGGAGGCTGTCAGGGTCTGGATGGGGGACAACGGGCTACAACTGAATCCCGGCAAGACTGAGTGGCTATGGGTAAGGGGTCCTGCGCTATCTCGGGAGTTACCATCTTTGGTTCTGGATGGGGCAGTTTTGCCCCAAACAGACCTGGTGCGTAATCTGGGGGTCCTCTTGGACTCACGACTACTGCTCGAGGAGCAGGTGGCAGCCGTGGCCAGGAGGGCTTTTGCACAACTTCGTGTAATACGCCAGCTACGCCCACTCCTAGACCGGGATTCCTTGCTCATGATCACACATGCTTTGGTCACCTCCAGACTTGATTACTGTAATGCGCTCTACATGGGGCTGCCCTTGGTGATCATTCGGAGGCTGCAGCTGGTCCAGAATGCGGCTGCTCGGGTAGTGATGGGGTGCGGGCGTTATGCTCGTGCCTCACCACTGCTTCGGGAGCTGCACTGGTTGCCAGTATGTCTCCGGGTGCAATTCAAGGTGCTGGTTATTACCTTTAAAGCCCTACATGGTAGTGGGCCAGGATACTTAAGAGACCGCATCGTCCCAAGGACATCTGTCCGTCCCACCAGGGCGGATCGGAGAGGCTCTCTTATCATTCCATCAGCTTGAGAGGCGCATCTCTCTAGCACCAGAAAGAGGGCCTTCTCCGTGGCCGCCCCGGCCCTTTGGAACCTCCTGCCAACTGAGTTACGTCTACAGACAGAGCTCCTGTCCTTTCGGAAGGGCCTAAAAACCTGGCTGGCAGGGCAGGTGTGGGGCTCCAGGAATTTGGGGTCCCATGTTGGGTGGCTGATATGATGGGACAGCCACCCCTCCCTCACTCTTTTAAACTTTTAAAATCTTTTTAAACCTTTTAACCTTTTTAAATCTTTTAGATTTTTGTAAATTCAGGGTTTAATTCTTTTTTAATTGACTTTTAAGTAATTTATGAACCTTAAGGTTTTAATTTATGAATTTCTGTAAGCCGCCTAGAGTCAGGTTCGCCTGATTAGGGCGGGATAATAAATCTAAATAAATAAATAAATAAATAATGTAGAAAAGATGGAATCACAAAGTTGCTTCTTATACTTGTGTTAAACTAGGGATTCTCAACCTGCAGCTCACAGGTCGGATGTGGCCTGCAACACCATTTCATGTGGCCCACCACCACCTCCACCACACCAGGAAGTGCCATGTGATGGAGGAAGGACAACATTGCTGTCTGGCCCCTGAAGCTGTCTGAAGGAGCGTGACCCTTCCCCCAGCTTAAAATTTTGAGAACTCCTGTGTTAAACGCTGATTAAAAACATTACTCTCATTTTCAGGGTCAAGTTGTCTTTTTTTGGTGTGGTTGGGGTGGGTGGGTAGGCTCAAAAGCTAGCTTTAAGGATTAGCTTTAATGAATGAACATACTCTCAAAGTAATTCCTCAGGCTATATGCATAGTAAAAGTTCTGGTTCCTGCTAGCAATACCTGGAAGAATGAAAAATCCAGTATCAAAGAGTAGAAACTGTTTGCCTTGAAAATATTTGTTAAAGGTCTCCCTTGCTCGAAAGCCAGATGTGTCCCATTCTAGGGTATGGTCTTTATCTCTGTTTACAGGATCTGCAGATGTTTTCATGGTCATGTGGCAGGCATGACTAGATGCCAGAGCACATGGAACACTGTTACTTTTCTAATTGAAACAGCACCTATTTATTTATTGTTTTTGTACTGCTTGATTGGCAGGGACAGGGACAGATGGTAGACACTCACTTTGCTGTGCAGTACTCAGGTTCGAACTGCTGACCTGCTGACCTTCTAGTTGTCAAGTTCAATGTCTTAACCGCTAAGCCACCACACCCCTGGAACTATTTACCACCCTTTTATAAAACATACCAGAGATCAGTCTAATATATAGAAGAGGTAAAAGTACAGAATTGGAATTATCCCTAAATTAAACTTCTGTGACAAAGAAAATCTCAGGGGCTTTGAGGGAAATTACTAGACATAAAGAGCAAGAAGGTCAAAATCATATATTCTTAATGCTGAGAGAGAGAGAGAGAGAGCTTCTCTTGTTCTATACAGAGTCAAATCCAAAGCAGCTATTCAGAAACACTTGAGGTCTGCTGCTCCCAATTTGCAAAGCAGGCCTCTGTGCAATCAATCTGACAGAGACAAAATCATATAAAAGATCAGGGGATGCTTGACTTCACTTCTATATTGTTGTGCCTCTCTCTCTATCCTATCTCATTCCACAGGCTGCATTTGTATTTTGCCACACAACAGGAGTCTCTGATGCAGAGAGAACTGATCGCTCCTCCGTCAATGGCCACAGTATCGCAATAACATTTAAATGAAATGCATAGAGTGACTCATTGCTTCACCAAGTGTCTCTGGATGCCAAAGCACCCCACATCTAAATGCAGGAAAGAGATATAACAGAGTAAGACATTTATGTCTTATATAACTACTATAAGGGACTGCAGTGGCTTAGTGGTTAAGACACTGGACTTGATGACTGCAAGTTCGGCAGGTCAGCAGTTCAAGTCCTGAGTGCTGCACAACAGAGTGAGCGCCCATCATCTGCCCCAGCTCCTGCCAACCTAGCAGTTTGGAAGCAAGAAATTGCAAGTAAATAAATAGCTACCATGTTGGTGGGAAGGGTAACAGCATTCTGTGCATTCTGGTGCCACATGTCCATGGAAACATCTGCAGACACAGTCAGTGCTGGCTCTTTGGCTATAAACATAGATGAGCACTGAACCTTAGAGTTGGATAGGAATGGCTTTTAATCAAGGGTGATCTTTACCTTTACCCTATAACTACTACTAATAATGTGGTTCTTGGGGCTAGATTTTTTCCTATGCTTGCATTAATATATGGTAAAACTATTAGGAGCTAGCTGGAAAATTCAATGGTATAGGTATCTAGCTGCAAAGACAGATATTGGGAGATTGAGTCCCCACCTTGCCTCCTGAGAGAAGAGCTAGCTTGTCATATACAATCCCAAAACAACCCCTGAAGAAGGAAATGGTAAACCACTTCTGTGCATGCTCTACTTAGAAATCCCTATAAAGAGTCACCATAAGAATTCACTTGAGCATATGCAAAAATGCAATGCTATTGGGACCCACATGGATTACTTTATGGGTAAGATTAACCAGTTGGAAATTGTCCTCATCAAGGTCATGGTGTTCCCCAACCCATAAAAAAAATCATGCTGATGGCAAATAATATTTCATCACTGTAATGCTCCAAAGCTATGTGGAACATAATATTGAACTTATGGCTCTGCAAAAGGGTTGGGAAGTTTATAAAGATGTGAGGCAGTGGTGAGCAGCAACAGGTTTGCATCCCCCCGGAAGGGGGGGGAGTTAAATTAGGTGGCCTCTGGGCAGGGGTGTGGCAAAATTGGGTGGCCCACAAACACCTCATTAGCCCCAGGCCAGTATTGATGAAGCTTCTGCCCTCCATCAAGATGAAGTCAAGTGGGATTTAATCCATTTGAGTATCATCACACTTCCCTGTAGATTTCACCAGCCAATGCTGCTAGTCCTTAGGGTTGTCAGGTTAGTTAACCACCACCTGATGATTGTCATTGAGTCACATGAAGTATGAGTCACTGGCAGTATGGTCTACTCCCATGGTTCCCCCACAGGGGGGGACAATTAGATTTTTAAAGGGGGCAATTTGAGCATGAGTTAGACTGAGTTAATGGCCTTTTTAGGCTTCCTCCACGTGAATAGATTGTGTAACCAGAGACAGTTCTGAAAGATTGTGAAGACTTATAGTTGGTTAGTTCCATCACTGGACTATGTTCACTGATATTATTTTCTTTAGAGTCTGACCTTAACATTTCATACCTGCCTAATTTTGTTCTTCCTCATCTTCCTTCTTAGTTTTTGTGTTTTGTTATTTCATTATAAAAATATGAATGGGATAAACCTTCTGTCACCTCTCACAGTCAAATAACCTAACAGTTGTCATATCAGAGAAGTAAATTGGGGTGGGGGGATAAATGACAGGAATATGATATGTGTAAAATTAAGAGGTCTATGTTGTGTAGGGAGTCACATATACTGTGCCTTAGGTGCATGCTTGCACACAAATACTTGTACACAAAGTAATAAGCAGAGCACATCTGTATGTCTTCAGGAAATAAAAAAAATAAAACAACAAAAGGGCATTTAGAAAATCCTTTAGAGAGTGATCAAGCAGAGAAGATAATGAAAGATTCATGCCTTGCGGGTTATATAGGTGTGAGTTAATCATTATTAACAAGATACTGCAACTAATTACTTCTTTAAAGCATATAATTCATTCCAAATCTTATTTTTAGCACAAAACATATTTAGCATTTTAAACTATGGCTTATAGTTTATACTTGTTAAATGTTAACTGCCACACTAGTAGTTGTTCTGTATATTGGTGATTTTCTGCATTTATTTATTCATTGATTGCTTAACAGATGAGAGAAACTAACCTCAGAACCTGTACAAACCTGAGACACAGAGAAATGCATAAAATATGTGATCCATTACAGAACTGGTGCCAGGTTGTAAGACAAATTTCTCTGCTTGTGTCTTTCTGTGAAAGAGCATGAACTCTACTACAGGTTGAAAGTGGTTGAGTTTAATAACATAGGCTTTCACTAGGAAGGCTTAGATAAATGGGATTTCACACATTGTTGTGATAGAATGAGGAGAGGCAGAGGCAGAGAAAGGCCTCTTTCCATGCCCACTGTTACAGTTAGAAAAAAGGTGAAAATCTGTTATATTAGATATGATTGCATTCATCAAAGCCTCCTGGCTGCAAAAGAACAATATGTTTCTCTCATTTGATCTATCACCAGTTACCAGTAAACAAGAAGGATCTGAAAGAGGGACATGAGCAAAGAGAACCACATAGACACCAGAAGTGTAGATAGCATTTTCTCACTGAGGAAGGATTCTGAGAAAGGGCCTTTGTATTTCATACAATTTTTAAACTATCTTACTTTGAAGTCACTGTTAGGGTGGCTATAATTCAGTTCTGACTTGATGATACATAGTATAACAAAAGTTTGACTAATTTATAAAAAATCCACAGGTCTACAAAATTTAAATAATTTTCTTACGTCCCACACAAATTCACAGCTTGGTGATAGCAATTTTATCATAGGAATTAAACAAAATGAAACAAAACCTGAAACTGCTAACTCATCACATGTTAAGCCAATATTGAATTTTTGTGAAATTGCTCTTTCTCAAGAAGGCACTGCGTCTCAACAAGCTGAGACAGCCAGTCAAGAAATCACTGACCCCTGCAAAATTCTGTGTGCAGCATAAGGAAAATACATGGATCCCCCCCCCCGGAGGTTCCACAACTAGTGTAAAATGTTTTCAAAGACACACACTAGTGTATTTTCACTTTCCAAAGGCAACACATGTATACACAGTCACAGATCGAGGCTAGAGGGATTGGCTGTTTGATCAAAAATGTGCAGACATTCCAGAAGTTTTGTGGATTTCCCAAAAATATGAGCAACTCTGACTCATTATGAGCCTCTGGATGTGATGTGGCAACAGGCAGAGGAGAAAGATGTAGCTGATGCCATTTTGAGCTATTTGCAGCACCAGAAGATTCCCAAGGGCCTCGTTGGGGAAAGTGATGAATATTTTTTCCTCCTCTACTTTCTGTGTGGTGTGTGAAAATGATGTGACTTTGACAGTCTGTTTGCTGCAGAGCTTCACTAGAGAGATCCCATCTACAGCAAACCTCAGACACAATGTTGTTATATTCTTTGTTTGGTCTGCAGAACAAGCAGTGGGCCACCAAGGCCTTAACTATTCATCACCTATTCGCCCACCATGCGAGTTTTTCGCTATATGAGTCAGACTTGCATAGCAAATATTCCTATGGGGAAACTCACATAATGAGCTTTTTTAGGGGAAAAACTCGCATAGCGATTTTTTTTTTGTTATGCGAGTTTTCCCCATAGAAATGCTCGTTATGCGAGTTTTCTATGGGGAAAGTTCGACTTGCATAGCGATTTTTTTTCATTATGTGAGTTTTCCGCCATAGAAACACTTGCTATGCAAGTGTTTCCATAGGGGAACTCTGACTTGCATAGTGAAAATTTTCGTTATGCGAGTCAGCTCATTTTTTTTGGGTTTTTTTTGGAAAAACCCGCTCGTTAAGTGAGTTTTTCTCTAAGTGAGTTGCTCGCTAAGTGAGGTTTGACTGCAGTAATTCCTTGCATAACAAATTTAATTCGTTCTGTGAAGCTGCTCACTATGCGAGTTTTTCACTATATGAGTCACACTTGCATAGCAAAAATTCCTACGGGGAAACTCACATAATGAGCTTTTTTAGGGGAAAAACTCGCATAGCAATTTTTTTTCGTTATGCGAGTTTTCCCCATAGAAACGCCCATTATGTGAGTTTTCTATGGGGAAATTCCGACTTCCATAGCAAATATTTTCGCTATGCAAGAAGGACTCGCATAGTGAAATTTTTTTTGTTATGCGAGTTTCCCCCCATAGAAATGCTCGCTATGTGAGCGTTTCCATAGGGGAAGTTTGCATTGCATAGCAAAAATTTTGGTTATGCAAGTCAGCTCGCTTTTTGAAAAACCCGCTCGTTGAGTGAGTTTTTTGCTAAGCGAGTTTTTCGCTAAGCGAGTTTTTCGCTAAGCGAGTTTTTCGCTAAGCAAGTTGCTCACTAAGCGAGTTGCTCGCTAAGCGAGGTTTGACTGTATTCACATCTCCTGCATTTATGTGAGTTAGACATGAGCCAATGGGCTGGTTAATGCATGATGAACAGAAGTCTATCTTCCATAGCTGACTTCAATCCAACTTCAGTGAATAAGGTTACAACAGAATAATGTTGATGCAGACTTTCATGAATTGAATCTTACTTGGGGGATGAGACCAATCTCACATGAATTTAAAAAAGGGAATAATGGTATACTAGGCCAAAAGCCAAAAACCAACTACTGTATTAGGACCACATTCAGAAAATGGAGAGTTATATAACAGGAAGGCAACAAACAAACAAAATGACCTGCCACTTATATTTTTCAGCTTCCATACACATATTCCAGCTGATTAATTAGGCAGCACTGTGAGAATGCATATACTGTACTTGCCAAAAACATGGTGCTAAGCTTTGTAAACAGTCACAACTAGAGTAGGCCCATTGAATCAATTGGGATTTGGTGAATTAATTCCTTCATAATGTCTATTGAAGTATACGCTACTTGCTATTTACTGCATTAAGCATCAGGATTTCAAATAATATATCTACTTGTGGAAGGAGAAGAGTAGGAATGGAAGTGAATTTCATTTGGCTCATTTTTTTAAATCAATACTCCCCAAAACTGGGGAATATCTTAATACAAATGATGGAAATACCATGAGATTTAAGAATTTCAAATTTGGGACAAAGTAAAACTGACATATTTACCTATTCAAGCAGTGAAACCTATGAGATTAGCTCTTACAATCCTGGCTTTAAATCCTTGTGTATTCAAACCACACTTTTGAGTTAAAGTACAGTCACCACCTCTTATGGCAGATATTGGTAAGCTAAGTATGGTGTGTTCATCTCTCTGTTGGGGACTGATAAACTTTTTGGGCCAACATAATTGGTTGAGAATTTGTGAGGTTGTATTTTATGATTTTTACTGTACTGTTGCTGGTTTGACTGTAAGCCGCCCTGAGTCGCCTCAGCGAGTGGGTGGCAATATAAATCTGAATAAATACATAATAATAAATAGTTTGGTTCATTTTGTAGCTTGTTCTTTTTTATTTTGTTTTTGATAATTTAATGCATGAATCAGATGATCATGTTCTGGATCATCTTAATACATAATACAAACAATCAAAAAGGTTTTTTTTTCTTCCCATTGAAAACAGGATAAATTTATTATTATTATTATTATTATTATTATTATTATTATTATTATTATTATTATTATTATTATTATTATTATTATTATTATTATTATTATTGTCGTTGTCGATGATGATGACGACGACGATGGCAATGACGACGGTGGTGTTTTTATTGTTATTGTTGTTGTTATTGTTGTTGTTGTTGTTGTTATTATTGTTATTGTTGTTGTTGTTGTTGTTGTTATTGTTATTGTTATTGTTATTGTTATTGTTATTGTTATTGTTATTGTTATTGTTATTGTTATTGTTATTGTTATTGTTATTGTTATTGTTATTGTTATTGTTATTGTTATTGTTATTGTTATTGTTATTGTTATTTCTATACCACCCTACTCAGTGGGACCAACTCACTGGAAACTTAAATATTTAAAATAGGTCTCAGAGAAAATTTGCTCATTTCCAAGAAAAAGTTTGTGTCTTTGTGCAAAATTTAACACAGCAATAACTGCTGTCTCATCTTATGTGGACATTTAAAAGAAAAAAGAATGAAGTGAGTAATTTGTACCATTATCAGCTCTGGCTGTTTTAAGTTTGTTGTACATGTGCTTAACTTCAGAAAGGGAAAAGATCCACAACCACAGCAAGAGAGGAGCATTTGGTACCTCACTGTTCAAATCAGAGATGAGGACATGTCTGAAGAAGTGGACGTGATCCATGAAAGCTAACAATAAAAATATAGCAGTTAGTCTTTAAAGTTCCACAGTGTTTTTTATTTTGTTTTCTCATAATGTCAGGACATCTTATTGCAGTCTTAAATGTGCATTTGGTGAGATTTCTTCATATCCCTCATGAAACCATTTCAAGGTTCCCTCAAAAAAAAATGTCTCTAAGAAGTACTTCCTAAGTACAATAAGTTGAGCAGGGCTTAGTGGCAAAATTCAGTGGCAACTTCTTCTTCTTCTGTATCTAGGCCAGACATGAAACTGTCTAAATAAAGGCACCTTTTGTTGAGTTCATACTGCAGTTCCTTTCACCTGACCTAGTGTGAAAAAGATTAGCCAGCAACGCAAGGTTACTGTTACCAGGTACACTCGATTGTGGTTCAAAAATATCACCGTCTTCAAGGAGGGTTTTTCTGTGTACCCTTATGATGTGGAAATGACCTAACAATAATTATTTCTTAACCCCTTCTAGATATTTTATAAAATTTCCTAGAGAGCTTGTTGTTGTTGTTCAAGCAAAAATTATCATGTCTACTGTTTTGACAAAACACTACTTTCTTTAAAGGTTCTCCCTTTGTTTTAGTTGGTATGCCAAAATGAGGTTGGGCTAGCAAATTCAATCTTTGTTCTCCTAACGTCTAGGAAAAAAAAATATAACTGTGGTACCTGTATTGCAGTTTTTATGCTTAAGAGGGCCCCTAAGTTCTCATTGTGAAAGAAATGCAAATTACACAGTCTAGTATCTGTTTGTAGAAAAAGAAAGGATTAAGAACAACATCTATTATTTCTTTGTTCCGTTCTTCCCATCCATTATCAACTCCGGAATTTTAATTGTTGAATGAATGGATGGAAAGTTTCCCAGTACTAATGACCTACTTTTTATGACCTCCACGAGACAGTCCCTCTTTTCTGTTAACAGACACATGATTTCTGCCTTCACTCTACTTGTTGTAGTGGTCACTGTAGGCTGCCTACTGATGTACTTCTTTTATTTCACACAGATTTGTTATTTTTAAAGAATACATCCTACCTGAAAACTAAATCATGTACTATACTTCACACACAATGACATCCTTGGATGTATCTACAGATATTGTTTGAAGGAATGCCATCTGATTTTCCAAGAAGGAAATAAAAAAACCTACCTTTTTTGTTTGAAAGGGAGATCAAAAAATTTCAGCGATAGATTAAAAATGGTGATATGCTCAGTTCATCATACAGGTTTTTCATCCTTTTCACTGTAATATATTATTTTATCTTTTGAAACTGGTACCACATAAGACTGACTGCTTTGTGAGTGGAGGTTCAATCACATACAGTATATTCCTGCAAGAGGAAACTGCAGTTGCAAATTAATTTGAAGGAGAGATGAAAATGAAAGGCCCAGAGCTGGAACCTTGATAACTATGGCGCATAAAAGTTGATTACATTGAGTATCAGACAATTCTGTAGACGAGGTACTTTTGTACCTAACAATCAAGCTGTGGGATATTGATTTTCTATATTATAAAGGCCAGTGTTTGAGGATAGAAAAACCTAGCCTTAATATGGAAAAAAAACGTTGTTTTGTGAGAACAATTTCCCTTTCCCCCATATCCAAAACAGATTTGAATTAATTATCTTAGAATTGCAGAGCTGGAAAGAACACTATAGATTGGGGTTCACAACCTACGGCACATGGGTCATTCCTGGCCCCCAACACCATTCCATTTGGCCTGCGGAGATCTAGAGGGGAATCATACTCCTAACCTCTGGTTCCATAGCCAGGTTAGAGTTAGGAAAATATTCAGAATCCAAAGAGAAGAGGGGGTATTTGTCAGTTTCTCAAATGATCCAAAGCAAAGCAAGGAAACTTGAAGGGGCACTCAAATTGGGCCAATGCATGGGAGGGGGGACAAGTCCCAATAGATGTTGCCTCCATAAAGAGTGTAGGAACAAGCTTCCATAGAAAACCATTCCCCCAATTACCATTGAGAGTTGTGGGAATCCTCACAGTACATAAAGGTGCAACAAAGCACTTTGCAGAGGAGAGGAAGAAGCAGTGAAGGAACTTTATGGAGGTAAGAGGGTTGCATTACTTCCTGCCACTGAAAAGCAAAGATTATCTGTATATCTAGGACATACATGACATTAAGTTTCCCTTGCTCGAAAGCTAGTCATGTCTGACCCATTGGACCAGAGCTCATCTCCATGTACAGCCAAAGAGTCAGTGCCGTCTTCATCTGCAAATGTTTCCATGGTCATTTGGCAAGCCCAGCTAGATGTTGATTTGCATGGAACACTGGTACCTATTTATCTATGTGCAATTTCTTGCTTTCATACTGCTAGGTTGGCAGGAGCTGGGACAGATGATGGGCACTCACTCTGTCACACAGCACTCACTCTGTCACACAGCACTTGAGTCTCAAACTGCTGACCTGCTGACCTTCTACTCATCAAGCTCAATGTCTTAGCCACTAATCCAACTGCCTTACTTCTCACCAAATCTCTGATGATTTTTATCAGATGATCTATAAGCCTGTTCAGTCTCTTGTCTAAGTGTTGTTTATAAGCAGAGATTTATTTTGTGTGTTATTAAGGTTGGTTTTTGGATGGGACAGCTCTTCAAATATGAGAAAAAGCTCTGTAAATTAGATTATATAACCATACTATTATCATGTGAGGAGTATCCTTTCATAATTATCACATGTGAAGGGGATTAAATATCTAGATATATAAATAAAACTATGTGTTCTTCACAATACTATTTATTGGAGAACAGTGTGAAGTATAATATTAACTTTGATTGATCTTTTGGCTTATTGTTATGTTATGTACAGACTGCGAATGTTGTAATGCTGAACTGGGTCATGAAAATTCAGACTTTTAAAGCCACTGCAAGTTCAGTGAGACAAATCTAACAGCAAGAGGAGGAAAATCTCAGTAAAAACAGAATGGGTAAATTCGTAGTTTGGCTTCCCACTTTCCTAAAAAAAGGGGGAAATCACCGACAGATTAAGTGTTGTAAATGTAGGTGCGTTTTAAATTTCTAAGTGCTGGAAATTCATACTTCAAAAAATAATTAATGTGGATACCCCAGTAGCTATTTCAGTTTATTTTAGCTAGTAAATGCAAGGTACATAGGAGGTTTAATTTTGTATATGCAGAACAAGCAATAAAGGACTGTGCCTGTGGTTAGAATACTGTAGTGATTTTCTCTTTCCATTCAGGAGCCTAAAGTAGACATTCAGCATCAGAGAGTATAGAAAATATTTCTGTACAACAGGACATAATTTTTAATTTCATCAGTTTATTTCATGGCCCATTTCTCCTTCAAGAAGGGTACCTGCTAGTGTATATACCTATCCACATTTTATAATTCTCACATTAATCTTTTCAGGTATGATAGGGTGAGAGGCAAAAAAAATTGTCCCAGAGTCCTAGGGAAGTGTGAGGAATTCTATCTCAGCTTGATGTTCTATGTCCAGGTCTTGGTTCATACTTCCAAGCTTATCTACATGGCAGAATCAATTTGTTCTCTAGTACCATCATGTAGATGGACACCTATGGATTCATCTTTCATAAGGAAACAGATGTAAAAATGTGCACAGAAAAATGTTGGATAGTTTGAATGCATGAAGAAAACTGCTTAATCACATGTGTTTGAATGTGGACATTGTGTTAAGAAGTACACCCAGTTGGAAATATATGTGCACATGGGGAAGAAAATGAGAAATGCATCCTGCCTCATTTGCTCATGGCCACTATTTCCACTTGTTCTTCAAAGGTCAGAGCAAAATACGGATTGGACATGGAGATGGGAAAGGGAGAGCCAGCTGTGGGTATGGACTTTATAGCTAAGCATATTTCTTTTTTAAAAAATTCAGTAAACTAAATGGGAGTTCAAACCTAAATCTCCCTTAGTTCTATCCTCTAGCCACTACACCACCTTTCTGTTCAGTCATAGAAGAGATATTTCTCTTTGTAGAACTTAGTCAATTATTAGTTTCAAAGCTAGATTAAAGCCCTACATGGTCTCCTTCTGTATATCATGTATGACACATGCTGATGTTGGCCTGTTCTCTTGTTGCCATTTTATTTTGATGTCGGAAATGTTATATCTTTTACTTTGTATTTTATTAGCATAGTGCATTTCATGGAAAATGAGAACAAAGAAGCTGGATGGAGTAGAAAAATCAGAGTATGTGCACGTATGAGTGTGCATACATGTATGTTTCTTTTCTTCAAACTGTGGAAGATGACATGGGGTGGGTGAGGAGGAATAACATTTCCAAGGCAGGATATCTAATAATGAAGCTGGAAGATACCTACATCACACGTGAGGTCTTATTATTTCTTGCAAGAGTGGGTTAGATGACACAAACAGTAGCTGTGTGACTATTGAACAGAGTGATGTAGCTCTTTCAGGTGATGGCTGGTGTAGAAGAGGTAGCAGCAGCATTCCCAATTAACCTCTCTTTTGAAGGACATAGATGTAGGGGCTTCTCCGTTCTTTCCAAGATAGCCTGCTTTCCACCAGTAACATTGAACTACATTTCAGAGGATATCTGGCTAGTTTTCTGTAGAAGCAAGAGGGGTAACATTACCTTGTGCTCTGCTTCAGGCAGCAAAATGTCTTCTGTAATCCTTGGAGACCACACTTAAATTCAGCACCTATTGATCTGCAACCAGGAATTTAATCATCATCTTGAATGCTCACTTACTGAATTGTTGAACTATTTAGGTAGTTATTCTCACTAGTCTCCCTGTGGCAAATTATATTATTTCTGTGAGTAATCATAGATTGGGAATGATATCTGAGATAATATTTCCTCTCTATATCCTGAACCAATAGTCCTCGCCTAAGTGGAGGTGGGTGGATTACAAAGCCAAAAGCATCAAAAATTAACCTATAAAAGGTCCATATTATTATTAACCAATTAGACCCGGGGTTCCCAACCTTTTTAAGCAGGGGGCTGGGTCACACTCTCTCAGTCAGCTTCAAGGGATGGATGGCTATTTTGTCCTGCCTGCATGATGGGGGGGGGGGGCAACCATTTTGTTCCAACAACTTCAAAGGGGTGGTCATTGTGTTTCTTGAATGCCCTTGGAGGGGGTGGGGAGCCACATGAAATGGCACTGCTGGCCAGATCTGGCTAGTGGACCTTAGGTTGGGAACCTCTGAATTAGACCATTATCTGCTAGCTGGTTGAATAAACAGTATACAAGAGAAGTTGAATGCATATGATTTTAATCATACGTTATATACAGTTTAGATCAGGATTATGCTTCCTAATGAGTTTTTAAGTTGATTTATTAAATAAATGTATGTTCTGCCTTTCATTCATTCATTAATTCAATTTACATACCAACCACCTAGTATAAAAATGATGCTGGATGGTTTACAAAATGACAATTAAAACATACAAAACAGGGAGAAAATAATTAATCACATTTTAGAAAACAAGTAAAAATAATAGCAAGAAAAGATGAGACATAAAATTAATCATAACCACAAATTGCACCATTGTCATAAGAAGTATCACTTGAGGAGGTTAACAACAACAAAACAGAAATAGTTGCAAAATAAAGTAGAGCATTGTTTTAAACATCAACAATTAGTCATCTCAATGAAAAGGAATGAACTGCATCCAACAAATGAAGCTCATTTCACCAATTAAATTAGGTTAAAAGCCAATGCTTGTCTGAAATTCTGACTCTTTCGTTACCATTGGAAAGACAACCAATATAGCACTTACTGCAGGTCAGGGGCATTGAGCAGACTCCATCTTTTGCATTTTGAAAGAATCTCATTATGTCTTTAAAGAGGTCCATTCAACATTACAGGAGGGAAAATGTCAAAAAGTCATTTATTCAATAATTATCTGCATATAATGTCTAACTGCACTATAGGAAAATTGGGTTACACTTTTATTTGCATATATACAAGTAAGTTCCAATGAAGTCAATAATTTTCTTTTGCTCATTATCTAACCAGAAATGTAACACAGAGTCTGTATTTTGCATCATCAGTGCCACCACTACTACCACCATCCTAGGGAGCTCAAAACTGTTTGATTCAGAGGTCAAAACAAACCATGACACTTTTGTCAACAAAGAATCTCTCTCTCTCTCTCTCCCTCTCTCTCTCACACACACACTTTTTTTAAAAAGGTAATCACTGCAAGTATCCAAGTCTTCATTCGTATGGGTTGTTTTCTGCATCTCCTTGGATTCAGTATTGCAAAATAATAATAATAATAATAATAATAATAATAATAATAATAATAATAATAATAATAATAATAATAATAATAATAATAATAATAATAATAATAATACTGTTTGTGCTTCAGTTGCATGGTTGACTTGGCCTTGAGCATAGACAATAGAAAAGAAAACAGAGTACTCACAATCAGCACACACTAAATTGCTATGTTTATGCCTCAGACTGTGCAGCCATTCTCATACACACATAACAAAGATGGTTTCCTGGTAATCAGCAAATTGGGGGAAAATAGTCACACAAGCCTTGTGTCCAAAACCTTTTTATTCAAACATGGGAAGCAAAAACATCCCCTTTGAAATGCTTAATATTGGTAGCTTTTCTTCATATTGGAATCTATACTGACTTAATTATAAGAAGTGGACATGTGTAAGAAGACAGACTTGATTATAAGAAGTGGACATGCATAAGAAGGTTATAAAAATAGTTGCTCTGCTATTACCGGAAAGTGCAGCATAACAGCTGAAGAAATGTGGAAAATATCTAGGGGAACACTGTAGCTGATTGTTTCATCCCTATGATACACCTCCATTGGATAGTAATACAATAATGAAGATGGTTTTGCTGTGTGTTTGGGGCTTTTAATTCACCCCACAGCTTCAACAATTTGAACAGTAATTTTGCTGGCTTGTTGCCAAATGTTTCTCCCTCCAACACTACTAATTGCTTTCCATCTCATCTTATTTGTCTCTGTTGTAGATTTTTATGGCCCACTGCCTACCTCTTATAATCTGTCTGCAATGGGTTTTGCACATAGGCTCCATAGTAATACCAGAACCCTTTAAACTTGAAAATGTACAAGATACTGAACCCAGAACTGTACCCAAGCCCACTTCAGAGAGTTTTCCTTATGAAACTTGAACTCAGCAAAGTCTTTGAAAGAGAGATCCAAGGGGATCTACAGTTGTGAATTGTGATTGCAACAATTTGACACAACTGATTTTTGGATTTCCTGCTTCACAGCTAGGTGTAATGGCACTTCCCCATTACTTCACATACAAGATGTGCCCTGTTCCCCTGGCAATCATAGGTCCTGAGCAAGTACATGCAAAGGAGAGACCAGCATAAGTACCGTTATATGATGTTACCCTAGAAATCTAATGAGTGTCTGCTTAGCTCAGCAGGCAAATGCCCAAACAGGATCAAAGTACAACCAAACACACATCAACTCCTCACGTCCACCTCTCAGTTCCTGAATCTTAAGCCTTGCATTTTGCCTCTTTGTGAAATATTCACTCTATGACACTTCTACAATATTGTCAGTTGTGAAGGTTTGTTTCAGATATCAGCAAGCCAGGTTAAGATGTGATAGCTGCTGAAGTAACATCCCAGTCCCTTGGATTCCAGGACCAAACCCTGAGACTAGGGAGTAGACTAGAGAGTAGACCCTTGTGTTATCACTGAATGGGGCAAGTAAGAGATGGGCGAGAACATTTATCCCAACATTTGCTAGGACTCATTCAACATGAAGGTTCACGAATCATCCTAATTGATAGTAGTCATATTTATTTGTTCAAAATCTTCAGGGGCTTTCTTTATCATGTCAGATGCACCAGCAGCATATAGTAACATACAAAGCTAAAATTAACACATCTAAAAACAAAACAGAATTTAAAAGTACTAGACATCTGCCCAATATCGGGCCACATCAACAGCATTTCCCCTTGCCAACATAAGGCAATGAGCAAGCTCAGCACACTATTTTCTGCAATCATGTATATTGCCTTCTATCAGTAGACAGCAAAGAATCTGAAGGAGGGAGCCCCCTATATCCATGGGAAATACCTGTCCAGTTCCTATGGATTCTGTTTGATAACAAATAGGGAAAAATGTTAGAAATCCTTGTGCTCAGCACCCACACTCTCCTTATTGACTAGGATATAAACAGGCCTAAAAAACCAACTCAAGTGCAGCCAAGCTGGTATATTCAAATTCAGCCCTTCAAGTAATATGGGGAACAAATGGCTTAAGACTCTTAAGGTTAAAACTCTTATTTCCAGTGAGGCTCAGGTATGTAGCTGCAGACAATGTAGTTAGTGAAACATATTCACCAGCTCCATTTGAATCTGCAAAAGTAAATTTTTGAGATGAATATGGCTAATGGTGCTGCATATAGCTTTACAGTGAAGCAAATGGTGTTTATGTTACATCAGACTGCCTGCTTTTTCTTTTCATGGTTGATGCTATTTTAAAATATGTTTCAAAATGTCCACTATATGGGGAAAATGGGTGGAAATGACCTTGTCCCTTGTATTTCTCGGGAAATGAGGGCAATTTTATAGTGTATAATTTCCTGTGATACGGGGGGGGGGGGAATGGGGGGGAGATAAACATGACTCAAAGGAAAAATAATGGAGTTTTCTAGCAGTTCTAGGGCAATGTCAGAAAGAGGAGATTCTGGGACTTCCAAGAGTTCTCATCCAAAAGATTCTTGGATCCTTTTCTTCCCCACATGAACAAGGAAGGAGAGTAAAACAACATATTCTTATTTGCGACTGCCAGGAGTGTTTTGGAGCTCCAACTAAGAATGTTTCTTCCCTTCTCCTCCTTCATGAGAGACAGAAGAATGAGGGTTAAATCCTTATCCTGACCTGTATGCCAGCTAAAGAAAGTTTCCAGTGTAGAATGCCTACTTCAGAGGCATTCATATAATCCCAGCCAGCAGCAGCTAGGACAGGGATTGTCAACCTGCAGCCCGTGGGCTGGATATGACCCACAGCACCATTTCATGTGGGCTCCCACTGCCTCCACCACACTAGGAAATGCCACGTGGTGGAGGAAGGGCAAAATGGCCGACTGGCCCCCAAGCTGAGGAAGTGTGGCCTGCCCCTGGCTTTAAAAGGTTGAGAACTTCTGAGCTAGGAAGACACCTTCACAAAGCATTATCTACCCACATCCTGTTCAAGAGATTTAAGGGATAAGCTTTTGCCTGCTATATCATCCTATAACCTGTTGGGTTTCTAAATGGATTTCTTTTAACTGTTCTGTATATATTTTTCCAACATTCTTTTAACCATTCATATTCAATTGGAATACATTCATTCTAAAATGAATATCAAAGGGAAATAAATAAAGAAATCTTTGAGAAGCTATATGAAGGAAAGTCAAGATTCTTAGGCTAAATTGGCTGACAAGCATGCTAATCATTCCCTTTACATTCAACTCTGTGGTGATCAGGAATCTCTCAAATTTCCCTCATTTCATATTGAGCACAAGGGAAAATGTCATAATGTAGTTTTTCTTACAGGCATCTTTTTTCTCCCCAGTCAGGGAGTGTACACACAGGGAAGCTGCAGGGAAATGTAGAGCTGTGCAACATTACAATATCTGAAAACAGCATCTCCAGCCGTCTTGCAATGTTATGGAAAGATCAAAATTATCACAAAAGAGAATTCTAAACATCCATGAAAACAAAACATTAAAATGGAAATCTTTGTGTGTGGGATGGGATGGGGGACTGAATGTCTGGGAAATTGGAGGCAATTTCATTGTTCATTGTTGGCTGCAACTTGACCTGAGACAATTTCGGTACAGAATTAACCTTGCCTTTTTCCTATAGCTGGGCAAAATATCTTCTCCAGGACTTGCATAGAAGGAGCTGTATTGTAAGAATCTGCAGCAGACACTAAATGTATCTACAGTGATCCTCTTCAAAATGTAATGCCTGTAACACTGCTGAGACCTGAAGAATGGCAATTAGTTTTGAGCTAAAAGTTCTCCAAAACACATGCTTCTGAGAATCATTTTGAGATTGTCCTCAATATTCTCGCAAAAGGACAATTTGCATAATTTTCTCCAGAGTTTCTCTGGGAAGGTTACCTCCTTTCTCAACAAACCCAAATGTTCCAGATTAATCCGAAATAGAGGCATTTTGGAGGGATCCAAATTTTGGTCTACTAGTCAACATAGTTGTTATTGCTGAAACTTGTAAATGTGTGTGTGTGTCTATGTGGGGGAAATCCCACAAAGATCCCAGGGGAAAGGATTGGAGAAAAAAACATTGCTAATTATCAGTACCACCTCTCTTGTAGGACTTCAAAATCAGAGAGGCAGTTCCTCTTCTCTAAAAGTTTTCTTTCCAGAAGCAAGGTGAAGAATTTCATTGTGCATAGCTATAAGGGGAAAAACTAGTTTAAATTGTGTGCATAACATTACTGGTTGTGTCAGGCAATTAGAAATGATTTATGCTTCTTTTGAGAAAATAACCATCATTTTTATTGGTCCACCAAGGGTAATAAAGCAAGCAACCTGTAAAATACTAGAAAGCAGTGGCATTCACACAGCATCACAGGGAACCCTTTGGTTTTGTGAAAATACGGAAACAATTTATCACTGTCAGGACTGGTGGACAAATATCTTTGAAAGAAACCAGTTTGCTCTCTGTTATTTATATATGGACATATTTACAACCTAACTTTACTAGCAAAAGTGTGATTCAGATGTGCTCTATAGTGTATCTTCAGTTGATGGAATGTACCAGTATTGTTAGGAAAAAATGTGACAGAGAAGACAACTATAGCAAGCCTGTTTACACTGCTAAATATTCCAGAATATTTTGCAATGATTGGAGATCTCATGTTAACCTCTTCCATAGACAAACCTGTTGACAGGAAGCAAAATCCCTGAAAACAGAAAACTGGGAAATCATCATCACTAAGGATTGCTCTCATTCAGTTTCCCAAAGCATTCCTGTACAGTTTTATTCTTATGAAGCATTGGTTTTAAAAGTTTATACAAACTTTTGCCTAAACACACCAGCTTTCAAATGGCCTGCTTTCCAAAATCTGAAGTTGGAATACACAGTATGATCAAAGCTTTCTCTGGTTATTGCCACTGAGCAATTTGAAATAAAGGCCCATCATTTTGGTGCAGCAAATTTTGAAGAGCATCTCTTTAAACCAATGGGTTCTACAATGAAAAGCATAACATGAACACAGTGTTGTAGAAGGTGTATGTTATAGTTCTGTGCTGACAAATTATACTTCTTCCACATCTTAGCCAGACATGAAACTGCCAAAATGAAGGCACCTTTTGGGTGAGTTCAATCTGCAGTTCCTTTCTCCTGACTGAGTGAGAGAAAGATTAGCTGACAACACAAGGTTGTCGGTACCAGTGTATGCCCAATTGTGGTTCAAAAATAATTACAGTAATACCTCCGATAACGTTTACCTCGGATAATGCTAAAATCACATAACATTAAGTAATCTGGGGAGGAGAATTGGATCGAATAACGTTAAGGTCCTATGGGATGGATCGGATAACAACCGCTAAAGTCTGTGCAGTTACAGTGTATCTCTATGGAGCTTTAACGTTATCCGATCCATCCCATAGGATTTTAACATGTATCGGATAACACTAAAAATCGGATAACACCAAGACTTGTGGAACCAAGTCTTAGAGTTATCCGAGGTATTACTGTATTTGCTTATCTTTTCATTTTTTATTTTTTAATTTTCTTTCAATAAGGTGTTCAAAGCAAAATATATAGAAAAACACTCATAATCGCACCTGCAGGAGTGATGTTTCTCAAGTTTTTGTTCTCAGCTGTTCAACTGAGTGAGGGAAATAAGTGAAGACTAAGAAGGGATTCCATCCTGCTTCTTCTTAGGGTTTCCTTCACAATTCCATTATTTATTGAAAAGGAATTGCCACATCAGTCCTAATTTGAAATTAAGCCATCCCACACCCGCCTCCCTGAATATATGAATGTACATGGAGTACTGAAACAATAAATCAATGATCTACATTTAAAAAAATAAGATAGAGGATTGGCACTCCTTTGACACTCCATCATTATGTTCTGTGAAATGTATTTAATGGATGTCTTCTGATTAATTTAACTGGTGCTTGGGAACACAGGAATATTTCATTCTCGTTTAGTAAGAAATCTGTCCTATTCCCAAGCCAATGCCAGAGGTCCCTTAGTAATATCTCAAAAATCAACAGGTAATTCCAGAAAGTATGCATTTGATTCATCATGTGTTAGCAGTTTGTGAACAAAATGTTTGCAGGTGCAGACACTAGGGGAATATATGAATCTGCTCAAAACCACAACGGCAGGAACTCTAGAAGAGGATTGACCAACCTTGGTGCACAGAGATTCTTGGACTTCAGTTCCTAGAAGCCCAAGTAATCACACCTACTGATCAGTGCTCCTGGGAATTGAAGTTCAAGAACATCTGGGGCACCAAGGTTGGCACTGCCATCTCTAGAAGGCATGTCTACACTGGTCCCCCTTGGCCTACGGAGTGAAGGTTTTAAAAAACCACAGGTGGTCAGGGAGCAAAATGCCTCTGGGCACAACCCCCATGCCCAGGGGGTGCAGCAGGCCCATAAACTGTGGTGTCAGTAATAGATGCTTCCCAGCTGATGGGGAAGAGCACCCCCTTATCAGCTGGGAATCGGCTGCTATGGCAACAGCTGATGATCAGTCTCCAGTTGTGCAATCAGCTGTTGCAGCAACGTAATAGCATCCACTTCCCAGCTGATGGTGGGAGACCTCCTGCCATCAACTGGAGGTGGGTGCTATGGTTGCACTCTATTTTATTCCTTCCTCAGTGTGCACATAAAAATACAGCAGGATCACTTAGTTAACCTCTCCCCCCCCCCCGTGCATTAAAATGGTGCTGGTTGTATGCTGGAATATCTGCTACAACAGTTGGAGCTGATCAGTTGGATCAAGGTGTGCACGCAATCAGCTCAGCCTGCCTCAACCATTCTGAAAACCACCCCAAAGAGGAATATATCTGCCCTTGTAGAAAGCCTTTTTTTCAGAACTGATCCAATTGCTTGTTGTTGGGAATCTTTTTGGCAATTTCCCCTTTTCCACGTGTGCTGATGTATCTTCAGCCCAATGCTACTAGCCTTTCCATCTTTTATTAATTATTAAAGTATGGAACAGAAAGTGGTGTTACAGGGGCTAGTGAGAAGTTCATTATTTTTATTAAATGTGGAAGGTTTTTTTTTTCCCCTTTAGTACATTGTGATGCCGGACAAGGCAATACTGAGTTCCCAGCTGGCATGGAATCACAATGCAAGAGGACCAGGGTAATAAAAAACCTGATGCCCAGCTGATTTACAGGCTGCAGACATGATTGCCCCTTTTTCTCCAGGAAAAGAGCTTAGCTGATTAAATGGGTCTCTTGTCAGGGAGACTTCAAGCACAGAGCTCCTTTCTTGTAGAACGGGAGTCTTGTCAAAGCTCTCTTCACTGTGCTCTCCTCTTTCATTCACTTGCAAATCGTGGTGTGCTTTGTGCAACCCAAGTGGCCCACCACCACAACACACACACAAACAGTAGCCACAATATCTCCACACCTTCACCCCCTCATTGCTCAAACCTCCTCACACTGAGCACTGGCCGCAGCCTCAGCAGCAGTGATCGCTCTTCATCTTTGAGGGATGGTTTCTTGATTAATCAGGGGGCTCTGAATGGAAACCAATCAGACAGAAGGTACCTTTGGCTTCGGTTTCCTAGTTGCCTAAGTTAAAAGTGATGCAGAGAGAGAGAGAGAGAGAAGAGAAGCGGGAGAGGAAGCTCTTCTGAGTACAGAGCAGAGACAGCACTGGAGTTAACTATTCACAGGCAGAGAGGAGAACAAAACGGCACACTGGATCAGCCGTGGACAGCTCAGCATCAAGCAGAGCCACTGCCAGGATCACCAGGGAAGAGGAAGGTGAGTGATGCTCTTCTCAGACAGAGATCTCCCTTCCAGGAATTATAGAGACTGGTTTTGGTGACATTTATGCTTGGTTGTTCTCTTTCTTCTTCTTCTTTTCAAGGATAGGGTGGCAGAATACAGGTTATTGCTGAGGAAAAGGAGAAGCAATTGCAAGACGTTTCTGAAAGTTGTAACTTTTTAAAAGCTGTTTGCACTGATTCCAGCCCTCCAGAATGGAGAACACAAAAGGGAGATGCATGGTGCCCATTTGACAATAAGTTTGCAAACAGGAAATTTATTGTTTATTCTGCCTTGTGGTGGAGTATTTTCAGAAGATCAGGGATTTCCTTCCCCACTTCTGTTTTATTTACAGTTTAATTTGAATGCATGTTTACTTCTTGCATTCAGTATTTCTGTGTAGAGGACATTTCCTCTCCTCTCCAGAGAACAAGCTTTAAATCTGTCTTCAGTACAATTGGAGATTTAAAAAAAAAAGGATCTGGGCAGAACTCAAGCAAGGGAAAGGATAAACACAGAGTGGGTTGGAATTATTAATATGTATGGCAGATGGATCCCTCTCAAGAGGAATAACAAGGAAAACAATGTTAGGTTATGTGTTGTGTTCAAATGAAGAGAGTTTGACCTGCAACTGATTTTGGTTTGGCATATCTACTGGTTAATTGCAGAGACCATTAAAGACCGGGGAAGGGATACCTGTAATCAATTTGGCATGTGCTGCTAACCAGAATTTAAGCTTTCAAGCACCACAGAGTTCATCTGCAGATTTATTTATTTATTGCTCATAAATACATGTGTGTGCCTTAAAGTTAGAAAATAGGATGGTGATGGCAGTGGAATGCCTACTGACAGTCCCTGCCGAGCACATAACCTTATCTTCTGTTACAATGTGATTTCTGAGCAGGAAAACAACTGAAAATCAGCAGGGAATCAAGAAAAGCTCTTAGACATAATAGATGCTGCTCAGCATCCGAGTCATCTGAAAACAGCAATTAATTGACAAGTCTCCCACCACCACTTCTTTCCCTCCACCCCCTCTTTCCTTTTTCAATTACACATGCAACAAACTACATAATGGCATTGTTCCAGTTTCACAGAACATCCAGGACTTGGGTTACAAATGATGAATGTGAACTGTAAAGGAAATCAATATCCACTGCAACTGTATGGGCAGTCTTGTGTACTGTAGTCATCCATCCTCTGGCAGGCAGTTTTAAATAATGGCTCCAGTGAGAAATGGACAAGAAGCTCATCTCGAGCAATATTAATTTTCACTGGTGAAGTCTGAACGTAGGAAAACTGGGATGGGGGTGGGTGGGTATCTGGCTTCTTTTCCAAGTTGAAGGCTAGACTGTAACAGGGTTATTCCCGAAAGGCATTCCATAGACTCTAGAGAATATGGCATAGAGAATAGTCTTTCTAGTTCTTGGTTACGGAGTTCAGGAGGAATATATTATCCCCTGGCTAAAAAAATTGTTACTAACAATGTTTTTCATTGTATTATCTAAGCTTAGCTGCTTGACTAGTACACAAGCCTTTGTGATGTTCCTATAAACAGAAGTTTACTGTTCCTATGGTCCAATGGAAGTGTTCATCACTTCATCTGGAATCACGAGTGTAAATCAGACATTCATCAGAATTTGCATGTTTTACACACACACATAACTTTTAGCATGATACAGATCTGAATGTGTATCCTAAAGTAGATAGCAACTTTTATTTCAGCCAACATCTGCCTGAATATAACACAGAACCTTTTTGTTATGATGAGAACTTCTATGCTAATAGTTCCTTAATCATGGGTAACAGCCTTTTTTCACTTGGAAGACATATTCTCATCAAGGAGGAATATTGTGATAATTCCCTTTCAGGCATGTAACAGAGACTGTATATGCCATGAATACTAACAGGCAGCCAACTTGATTTAAAGATGAGACTGAAGTGATAATTGTCAAGCAATGGAGTCACATTTTAGTAGCAAATACATGAAATGTTATAGAAAGGCACACATGCTTTATGGTCAGATCAGATTGTTGTAAAAGCAGAATGAAGTCCATCAAAGATAGAAGAAACAGCCATATACTGTATTTTCAAAAGGTAAACTATCTTGGTACAATGCATCAATGCTGTACATGAGGAGGACACTAATTAAGGTTTTGTGTAGCTCTTTTCCTCTCTTCTTCCTCTTGAATTATCTGGAGGAAAGTGTCAAATCTAGTCCTGCACAGACATAGCAAGAATAGAAGAGTCTGAGCTACTGTTTGATGTGAACAAAAGATACTGGATCAGCCCAGTTTAAGCAGATTAAGAGTGACAAAATATACCCAACATAGTTATCTTTTTCATGGTATTAGTGCCAAAGATTCACAGCAGAAAGTTTGTCTAGCTTTTGCCAATCTTATTGTAAACAAGCAATGATTTCAGGATAATAGCTGGATGTAGAACGAACATCCATTTCAACTTGACTAAGCTTCCCAAAGTTTTGTTTAACACACCTACATGGTTATTCAAGGGGACAAGGAGGTGAAAAGAGCTCCTAATAAAATCAGACATAGAGCTTTATGAGTACTAATCACTCAAACACATAGAAGCATGGCACTGATAGTGTTCTTTGAGATCATGGACTCTCATATTTTCCAAAAATTATCATTCTGACTCCACATAATCCTGGACAGATACCTATCCCAAATATGCTAGACTGGATTTTACAATACTGTATGTTCTTTTACCAGATACTTCTTCTTTTTCCATGTTTGGGCCAAACGTGAAACTGCCAAAAAGAAGACACCTTTTGAGGAGTTTATTCGGCAGTTCCTCTTACCTTAAAATGTGTAAGAAAGATTAGCTGGCAACACAAGGTTGCCATTACCAGGGTACACCTGATTGTGGTTCAAAAATGCCACAATCTTTGAGGAGGCTCTTTCTGTAGCAGATGCTAAGTAGTGTTTTAAAATATTTTATTTATAAAATGCAACCTGATGTAGTGATCTGTCCATGGTCAATGTGATGTAGTGATCTGTTGAAATGGTCAAGAGTAATATCTTGAGTAGCTCACCCGATCCATAAGAAACCAGATTTATAGGTGGAGTTCACAACAGGATGCAGACCTCCTGCCAGAACTGATGCCAAGCAAAATAAAATAAAATTTATCAACATCAACCAAGTCAATTTAGATCCTATAACAACCATGATGAGTCTTCACTTTCAGATTTTGCAGTCAAAACTAGCAACCACTAAATAAGTAATGTATGCCTTTGTACTATACTTTCACTAGTATTTTAGTGATATCAATATTATTTGAGCTACTTCTCCCTTCATTTCTCTTTAGCTCCCTATAGATCTTAATAAAGGGTAGTTCATGCCTGACAGCAGACCAAGATTGCCTATTAAATTACAATAAATATAACCTGTAATGGTGTTCCTCACTTTTGACTTTCCTTTGATGAACATAAATAAACAATATGCAACTCAGTAAATCATTCCACAAGATTAGTGAGGAATATTCTCCTGGCACATATGGCAAACTGCAGCTGGGTGAGAGTGGGCTTTTAAGTGGGCTCATAAATGAAATGAGATCTGACCCTTGGATTTCCTGGGTGAAATCTAACATGGTAAGTATCCATGATGAGGATGAAGATGATTCTATAAATTATTGATGATACTGATTTATACCTTATCCCGTTGAGCTTAAGTGGGCAAACATGGCTGTCGTCTTCCTTGCTTTATCTACATCATGACTCAGCAATGTATATCAGACAGTAGTGTAGCATAGCGCGCGGGGGGGGGCGCACCCCTGGTGGCACTTTTGGGGCATATGGTTGTTCTTGGACTAAAATTCCCAGAAGCCCTAGTGGGAGCAGGCACCGATGTCCTAGGCCCCACCCAGGGGGCAGCAAATTTGGCTTACACCCTGGTCAGCTGAAACCCATGCTATGCTACTGATGTCAGACAGAGATCATCCCAAGGTCACTTCATGAGCTTCAATGAGGGCTAGAACCAGGATTTTTCAAGCCACTGGCGGACAATATAAGCACTATTTCAGATTGGTTTTCATTGTGCTACTGAACATAAGCCTCATAGCTTTGTGAATGATGTCTAATCACATCCCCTGGGGAAAAATACCCCTGTGAAACCTCTTGAAGTTTACTGAACTTCCACAATTTCATCTCCTTGAGGATATTTGTTACAAATGTGAAAAATGCTACAGAATGAAGTGTGCTCTGAAGTTCAACATGTGTGGGATATGAAATATGTTAATATATTAAGTACAAAAGCTATGACAATGATAAGCATTACAGTTATGAAATGCCTTCTTAAGATGAGGATGTGTAGGATATGGAAAAAAAATAATTAAGAGCTCAAGTACACTTTCAAGGTAGTAAGCACCATTAAAAGAACATCAGATAGAGAGATGCTTACTTCTAGGTAAGGACACTGGATTATACTGGTAAATTCTCTTTATTATATTCTACCACAGCAGCCTGGCAATTATGCTAACCTTCTAAGGTCTGCTGCAGAGATAATGTAGTTTTCAAAGTTACTGGGCCAGGCCATTAACTCACACCCTTTTCTCCCCAATTATCTTCTCTCTGCACCCTGCCCATGGTGTTAGTTGTCAATTGTCAACTTGGTCAAATTAAAAATATTAATAGATGCAGACGAGCTTTGAAGTATTGAAATTAGAGGGCTAAGGTTTGGAAACTGATGATAGAAAAACAAGATCTAGCAATTATTGCGGGAGATGCAGCTATTCTGACTTGATATTTAGAAAAGTTAAAAAATAGGGGAAGCACAAAAAGAACTGTAGTTACTGCAGGTGTTCTCTTCAAATGTCACCCAGAAATACACCATTTTGAACAAAAAATAATGATATGAATCTCTTAAATAATGATAGCTCAGTGGAGGCAGAGTATATTTTTTGCATTCAGCATGGCAGTCAATGAAGAAATCTTATTTTTATAAAAAGAAACAAGCTCAGATTTCAGTGAAAGGGAAATAAAGAGAAAGTAAGTGGAATTGACTCACACATCTGTGAAATGAAGCTCTGATGTAGTCAGGATTTTAGCAACACATGAGATATGCAATTCCCCATTTTTAAACAAATACACATTTGATAGTAAAATATGACTGCTGTGCTGATTGTTTTGAATTACATCCACCCTCTTCTCCAGGAAGTGAGAAGTTGTGAAATATACATACAGTTGAGTTTTGGGGCAATTTCCTTTTTCAGCATCGAAGGTATAACTAAATTATATTCCAATTGTAATTTCCTGAAGGACAATGTTACTCTTTTTGTAGTATTACTACAACTATTTTGCTGATAAATGCATATTACAGTGCTTTAGTATACTTTTATCTGATGTGCATATGCAAGTATCCATGTGTGCACATGTACACACACACACACACACACACACACACACACACACACACACACACACACACACACACACACACACACACACACACAGTAACAAGGGCTCACAGCATCTTTTGAAGATTTCCACCTGCCCTTAAAACACACACACACACACACACACACACACACACACACACACACACACACACAGAGAGAGAGAGAGAGAGAGAGAGAGAGAGAGAGAGAGAGAGAGAGAGAGAGAGAGAGAGAGAGAGACCTGTAAGTAAGATTGTGACCTTCTACAGTTCAAGGTAGTCACATCAAATGGTCTGACATGATATATTGGCTTGGTGACCTATGATGAAGTCACAATAAACTTATATAGGCGCCATTTGTATAAGGTGCACTGTTTATCATATTTATGATATTTTTCATCAATCTGTCCATCAGAAGTGACAATAGATTATTTGGACTTGACATAAGTAAGTGTTGATTCAAGACAGACACTAGGCTGCTGTTTAGTGAGGTGTGAGCTAAAGGGAGTTTTAAAACGGACAAACAAAAAAGAATGTTGAGTCCAGGAGATTCTGATGGAAAGAAGCTCCATGAAATTCAAAAACATATGTTGATGGGATACTTTGGATAAGAAAAAGGTTCAGCACCCTTCTCTCTGTCGGTTCTTCATTCAAAATTGTGTTCTCCAAAGTAGAGTTTGTAAAAAAGGACTCCGCTATTTTAATTCCCCCTTACTTGGTGTGTCTGTGTGAATGGTAATATGTACATGGTGCTATTCTCTATATTCTCTATATGAATATAGACCATATTGATTTTTGCCATTGGTCTTCTCAGCATTCAGGCTGCCCATTGCTACGTAAGCTTAGCATCTTTTTTCCTGCCAGTAACATGGGCTGAATATTGTGCAGCAATAACAGGCTATTTCCTGGCATTTTGAATCATAGATACAGAAGCAGAATATCCCACATTCATAAATCAGAAGGTTGCCCCCCCCATGAAGAATTAAGGTAATTATTGGTATTGGACACAGTATCATGCTAGAACCTTGCAGTTGTGCTCATGAACTGGTAGATGATTGAGATGTAACCTAGTATCCTGTCAATTAGACATAACCAGTAGGATTCTGGTCACTGAGAGACAAATGTGGTCCTAGGCATTGTTCCAATCTTAGTCATATGTGTTGGATTGTACAAGAATATAATGGAATATTAGGTGGGAGACGCAGACATATTGTTCAGATGTATCTACATCTCCTCTTTACCTATGGATACTTTTACTGCTATATGAATATACTGTATGTTTATCTGCAATTAACACACACTTCAGTGAAAGGAAGAGATCTAAGTAACATGTTTATGCTGAAAGGGGAAAGTACTCTTCATTCAATATGCTACCAGATTTTCTCACATATCTGTCAGAGATAAACAACAGATATGCATTTCTGTTCATTTTGAAAAATGAAATCAATTGTACAGGTAACAAACACCCAATAAGGCTGCATTTTCTGTTCATGAATAATACATTTTGTCATTCTTTGTCAATCAATGAAACGAAAATGTGTCTGATTGCTCTATTAGCTTTCATAAATGAGGATGAATGTGGCATTCATATTGTCCTGTGCTCCAAAACCTGACGGGTCTGATTAAGTGATTTGGTACTTTCCTGCCTTTTTTTTATGTGACAAGTGGCAAATGATTTCAACCATGACTGATTTTTTAAAAAAAATAAAAATAAAGCAACGTGCAATATAGTTATTGTTTTTTAATGCAGGGGTGTAATGGCAGTGAGTGGACAGAACTTCTTACTGACCCAAATACTACACATAGAAAACATTAACTTAAAGCATTCAAATGTGAAAGCATAGATATATATGCTCATTCATATCAACACACAGGCACAATAACTATACAGCCAGTGGTGGGCTGCTGCTGGTTTGGCCAAACTGGTAGCAGAAATCCGGAGGGGATCGCCAGGGGGGTAGTAATCCCCCGGGTGACCGGTTTGGTCGCCTCTCCGTCTGCCCTCTGGATGTGTTTTCTGGGCAGGCCAAAATGCCTGCTTGGAAGTGTGCATGCATCAAAACTCCATTTGATGCATGCACACTGAAAAATAGAAGTGTGCATGCATAAAATAGTATTTTGACACATGCGCACTTCTGAGCAGCCATTTTGGGCTGCCCGGAAAGGACACAGTAGTGTCCTTGGAGCAGCGGTGGGAGTGACCGCCAACGCTGCTCCCACGGCGATGTGTACTGAGTCTTTATTTTATTTTTCTTGGGCTCCTCTCATGATGTTGGCGCTGCCCATGATGTCATGATATTAGCTCCACTCACGACATCATGACATCATGACGTTGGCTCCACCCATGACGTCAACCCCACTCACAGTGTGGTAGTAAAATTTTTGGCAGCCCACCACTGTATATAGCTATGGAACTATCCAAACACTAATAATGTAATATTTCAATGCTTGGACCCCAAGTTCTGATGCTAGACTACTTTTTCACTTGTACCCAAACTCATTCCATTGCATTTCCTCTCTTATATGTGCTTTAAAAAACTGTGTTGTGGATAAACTTTCCATCCATCCTATAGCATCAATAGAAAAATGTGTTCTGCAGTAGAGATAAGAGAATCTGTCTTAATCTGTCTGTTCTTTCCTTAGCCATACATAACAGGTCCTAAGGAACAGAAATATGTGCATTGCAGATTGAACCCCCCTTCAATTGAGTAAAAGCTAAATGTGCTAATTTCTTCATTTAAGGGATGGTAAGCACTTGGTTTTGCTTCACTTTGCAAAATCAAAGTGAAAAATGGAAACTGAAAGATTTGCTCATCCTTGTCCAGAATGTTGAACCCTTAGCTCTCAAAGTATGGTTTGAAATTCTGTACATCAAATACTGCTAAATTAAGCTTGCTATCTTTTTGAGAGGTATATCACTTTCAACAGCTGTTTGTCAGGGTGATGCGACATGGTCTCCTCCAAGCTGGAAATAACTCTGCTTACCAAACTAAGCAGATGCACATAGGTGAGAATTTCATTTCAGTTTATTTGTAATAAAGAAAATTGCCTGAATTCTCAAGGGATTTCATATTTGGTAGGGAAAGAACATAACATTTCAAAACTCCAAATGTAGGAGAAAGTGGAACTGTCAGATTTGTCCATCCTGAATGAAAACAGTAGAACAAAGCTTCCAGATTTCTAAATTTAACTGGGTTTTTTTTACAAATTGGTGACTGGGACAATATGTATGCAAAAAGCTCTGGACTTTTTGTCAAACCTCTCTCTTCCCTCTCTTTCAATCCTCGAACTCATTTAGACAGATGTCATGATTTGCTGATAAGGTTAAGGGTTTGAAATGTTTCTACATATTCTTGCTGGAGTTCCTCGTTTTTAAAGCATCCCTTGAAAGCTATCCTTTTTATTATTTTTGACAATCTTTTATAATTCTTAGTAATGGGTCCATAATGAGAGAGTTGGTATCAGAAACAAAAGGTGTGTTTAACCTCATACTGTACTTAGATAATGGAGCCAATGACCCCAAACCTAGCAGTAGATAATTGAAAGGTTTGTCGTCCTAATAATGGCAACTTTACACACTCTGGCCTATGGGGTATGTGGGTAAAAGGCCATCTCTAGGGTAAGACTGGCTGATAAAGACTTCTTGTCCTGCCCCCGGAACTGGCACACTGTGACATGGCAGAATCACTGCTAAGCCACACTTTCCCTTCCAACTTTTAATCCATTCCATGGAGCTCATTGTTGTACAAAACAATTGCTATACGATGCATGCATCGCATAGAGATTTTCCGTATGAGATGCATCGTACAACTATTTTTTTTTTCGCTAAGTGGTTATTCCCATTGAAAAATTGTTGTACAATTTTTTCCATAGGGAAAATTCTTATGTGGGATGCCATTCCCCCCCCAAAAAAAACCTAATTGTTATGCAATTTTGTTGTTACATGGGGCGATTGTTGTATAAGGTTCCACTGTATTGCCCCCACCACCACCTCCCTTAAGAGGCTGTTTCCCTTCCCTAGGCAAATGATAAACTTTTCAACTCCCATGGGATATTTTCCCCCCTGAAGTCTTTACAGCACTTGGGTCTCAAACTGCTGACCTTCTAGTCATTAAGCTTAGCATCTTAACAACAAAGCCACTATGGTCTTCATGCAACACTTGTAGGTAATAAAGGCAGAAACGAAATATGAGGAAGTAGGGAGTGAATACCTGGATAATATGAATGTTCCACTTTTGTAACTGTCCATTTAAAGTGAGGACATAAAAAGCAAAATTGGAAGAACTGAAAGAAAAAGAGAGAGAGAGAAACTGTTTTGAATACCTTAACTTATGAAGCAAATTCTGATTAGCTATGAGACTCAATAGCAGTATCATGTTTATCATGTGGTTCGTGATTGCTTAGGAAGAAGTCTTGCTACCAAGAACAACATATGAGAAACTACCCAAGCTGGTTGTGGTCTCCAATCAGACTGCATGTGGTAAAAGCCTTCTTTCCAGCATAGAATGTTAATCCTCTTGAAATTTGGCATTACCAGCAATGCCTTGCCACAATGTAGATTTCTTTTAACTTTAGACAGCAACACTTCCTTCCTTAGAAAAACTGGATACAATTAAAGTTATGGTTCATTTCCAGCAGTAACAAAAACAGCAGGTAAAAGAAGGGAGTTCATCACTTATAAATATGCCACACAACTGCATAATGTAGAAGTTGCATTATGAACGTCTTGTGTGAGCATTTAAAACCCCATGAACCATTCTCTCTTTTTCATCTTCTAATCCCATAAGCATGTGAGCTATTTCAATGCCATAAACTCCTCTTCCCTATTCACATCTGCACAATATCCATTGTGAGTAAGAAACCTTTGCAGACACAGAAAATGAATTTTGCTCTTGTCTGGCACAGCACACAAAAACCCAAATGCTAAATGGGGAGGCAATTAAGGGAAAAACTTATTCACAGTAAACACTTCTGCCCATACAACATGTTGCTCTACTCCCCCGTCTCCAAGCAATTACAGTCAAGATGCCATTGGAAGAAAGGGACCAAATAATCCTCTTCATTAGCAATCACTTTAGATGAAACAGAAGTGTACCTCCGAAAAATGACTGGGGTGGGGGAGCCATTTGGCCCTTGAATGCAAAATAAAAGCTTTTCTAAATTCATTAACAAATGCTAGTTTTTGGCCCAAACAGGTCTTCATCAAGCTAGGCACCACTATCTATGGACAGTGCAAAAAAGCACCACCACCAAAGTCAAGCATGGGACAATTCAGAAAACATTGTAAGAAGTGGAATTTAAAGCCAACATTCTTGGTTTGACTTGGCAGCCTTCATTTTAAAATGCCTCTTTTTTAAAAAAAGACTGGCATAGACATCTAGCTGTATTGCTTGGGACATGGGCTGCCAATCTATTGCAGTTATCCATGTTGGGACATAAAACTTGTTTTTTGTCCAGCAAAATAAGACTATGGACTATACAAAACAGCTCTGCTTGTTGGTTTGAGGCCAATTCAATTAACTGGCTATTATAACTTCTTTTGGCAGCTTTAACCTTACTTAGATTTATTCTGGATACTTCCTTTGCAGCAATTTATATCCTTCAATTTCTGTATTCCAGTCATCATAGTCATGCCATCAAGATTCATTTATTCTTATCAAGTTGTATTTACCTTCCTGAGATAAGACTTCCAGTTCTTCCTGTTTGTTTCCCACACTCCTAGCATTTGTATGTAGACTCAGGAGATGTGTAACTTGTGGCCTGCCTGCTTTCTTTTGCACGTGTTTATCATGACTAATATAGGATCCCATTACAACTGCCTGTACTGTTCCTTCCAATTCAGTTCAAAACTATCCTGATGAAGTTCTTCAGGCTGTGACAAAACATATTTTTCCCAGCTCTTCTGAAGTGCAACTGTACACATCTCAATGAACCATCTTTCAGGAAGTGTAACTCATGATCCTGAAATCTGAATTTTTCATGTAGGCACTAATTTCACAGCCAGTCATTCAACTGGAATATTATCCTTTCTTTTTCATCCACTTCTGAACACTGATATAATAGATGAAAAGACTATCTGGCTCCAAAGTCTTTGAGTTTCCATCCCAGACCTTTAAAATCTGATATGATTTCTTCATAGTTCCTCTTGGCAAAGTCATTTGTTTCCACGAGGATAAGAAGAAAGTTACATGCATCCATGGGCTTTATGAGTGATGCTGATTCCTCTGTTGCACCCATCCTCCTGGGAGACAGCATTCCTGGTGGCTCCATAGTCTTCCTGGCATATTTCAGTTTCAATCCTATGTAGTAGGGAGTTTCCTGTTATAATTGTTCTTCTCTTATTGTAGGATGAAGATTTAGATCAGCTTGGATCAGCTTCAATCCTTCTCATGTCCTCCTGCATGTCTTTCCCTTCCTACTATCTGCCAGACTCTTCTTCAAGGATCTGAAAGTGATTTTTCAGTAGCACTTTGCAGTCTTCTTCTTTTACTCTTAACTGTGACTCTTTTCCATAGTGCTTCCTCTGTTACATTTAATCCAGGCATTCTCAACCTACAGCCTGAGGGCCAAACTCAGCCCCCAAAGCCTTTTCATCCAGCTCCCAATGTCTTCCTCATTGCCACCACCTCCTGGAAGCATTGCAAACTGGTACTAACGTGCATTTTCAGCAAGTTCTCATGCAAAATCTCATGAGATCTCACAGAAATCTCATATCTTGTGAAATTCCATGAGATCTTGTGAAATCTCACTGAAATCTCATGAGATCTCACTGAAACCTCACAAGATTTCACCAAAATCACATGAGATCTCAAAATAAACATGTGTTTTTACACTAGAACTCACGCGGAAACACATGACTGGACTGCACAGCCATTCTGAGAGGAGTGATCCACCCCCCCCCCCACCCCGCTGATTTAATCATTTCAATCCTTAGCATTCTCCTCCACTGTTTTGTCTTACTGTTGTTCCATATTCACTGCCTCCCTTGGCTGATGTTCCTTGAGATTTGTGTTTATCTATTCTAATAGCCTTACATAAAGCCACAATTTTTTAGTTCTTTCACTTTTTTCTCAACAGTGCTAACCTACACTTGGTGAATATGTACACCATGTTATTCTCAGGCACAGACAATCATTGCACACACTCTGTAGGTCGTCACCACATCCTTTCCTCCATAATGTCTGTTAACTTTTTATTTTCTTCTGTTTGTCCATGAATGCATTTTCTTCCTCTTGTCTGCCTTGAAGGATGTTGGGAAATTCTACTAATATATAACTATATCCAGAAACAATTTATTTTCTTAGATTTGTTTTCTTCATTCCTGTTTACTCTCCCTGTTTGCTTACTCTGGACACTAACTCCCTGGGGTGTGACTCAATTTTGTTAGCTGTAGTTCTTTATTTGGATCAAAAGGATGAGACCTATATCCATGTACCTAATGGTAGAAAGTGTTGAGAATTGGGCAGTTAGTTGTAAGAGTGGCCACTTTCATCCTGGAAGTTTATAACCAGGTGATTTGTTTGCCTGATGAGTCTGTTGCCAGGTGCTCTTACTGGGAATAGACAATGAATGTCTGGATAGCTTAGTGGTTTAAGGATCTGGTTGTCAAGCACGAGGGTCAGCGTTTAATTCTCCATTTTTTTGATAGGGCATAGACTCCATGATCACCAGGCCCCAATCTAGGTCTGCAGTTCTGAGATTCTTTTTATTATTATAATGTTATGCTCCTTGATTTCCTTTCTTATGTTTCTTTATATTTACATCAGATTTGCTCTAGACAGTCTTCTAAATGGAGGGCACTTGAAAAAAAGGATCACCCTCTGCCACTCTCTAAGAAGACAGTCCTCCTTAAAAGAGGGCATGTCGACAAAACTCTTAGCTGGTTTTCCTTTGATGCAGAGCAAGTTTGCACAATTCAGCCTGCACAATACAAATACTGCATCTCAGTTTATGGCCTGGCAGGTCCTAGATATACTTCTCCCTTTCACTGTTTCACAGATCGAGAAAGGCAACATGTTTATTGAAGCTCTGATAGGTCATATGTAGATAGTAGACTGCACTTATCTTTTTGGATGACAGTTGAGGTAAACATGAGGCAGCTGCTCCCAACAAAGGATTTTGAATTAATGAAAAGAGATGCACAGATTGAGATAGAGAGAGGCAGAGAGAGAAATAAGCAAGCAAACAATAAAGATGGCATATGCAGGTGCTTAATCTTGAATAGCAAAACTAAAATAAAATACTACTACTGTATTTAAAATGATGTATTATTTTATTACTTTAAAGATATCATTAGCATAGTACAGTGAAATTCTATATTGAGGAATGAACAATACAGTTCAAAACTGATCATGTCTTTTTTTTTGTTCAGTTGCACAGTTGATTCTGACCCTTTGCGACCCTATGGACCACTGTCCGCAAGACTAGTATTGAGGAGATATAGCAGAAAAAGCCATAACCTTGTAGTATATTCCTCTCTGTTTAGCAGATGTCCTCCTACCTTTTAGAAAAAGCTCATATGATGTGAAATTGTGTATTCTATCAAAAATATGGATTTTCTCTGTGTCAGCCTTAAGAAAATGTTTATAACTCAAAAAATTACAAAGAATTATCTTTTCTTAAACATATGCCCTGAACCCTCTGAGATCTACGGGTGTTCTAGTTATCTCTGGACATAGGTGATCTTCTTTGAACTTAATCCAGAATGGGCTGGTTTCAAAGCAGTAAATTTTGATTTAATTAAATTTGGCTCTGAATTAATTTTAAATTGGCACCAATCAAGCATTGGGACACTCTTAGTTTAGGGTTGACAGATCTTAGGGCAGGGATGGTGAACCATTTGGAGACCAAGTGCCCAAACTGCCACCCAAAACCCACTTATTGGGTTTTGACACAGTTGACACTAGAGCTCATTCACTTAGCATGAATACATTTCCATGTGTGTTGCTTGTGCAATATCAGCATGCCAAAAAGCGCTCACTGCAGATAGTGATTGCAGCCATGAAATATAAAGGTGACTGATTCTTGGGAGACAAGCGATGAGAAACCTGGGGAACATAGTGAAAAGTAGAGACATCAAATTGCAAACAAAATTCGTATAGTCAAAGCAATGGCAATGTATGGTTGTGAGAACTGGACCATTAGGAAAGCTGAGCACAGAAGAATAGATGCCTTTGAGATGTGGTGTTGGAGGAGAGTTTTGAGAGTCCCCTGGATAGCAAGGAGAACAAATAGGTCAATCTTAGAAGAAATCAACCCTGACTGTTCCTTAGAAGGGCAAATAGTAAAGATGAAGCTAAAGTACTTTGGGCATCAAATGAGAAGAAAAGACTCACTTGAGAAAGGCTTGATGCTTGGAAAGGTTGAGGGCAAAAGAAGAAGGGGGCGGCCAAAAACGAGATGGCTAGATGGTATTGTGGACACAATGGGCACAGAACTGAGTGAGTTGAGGGGGATGGTGAAGGACAGGATTGCCTGGCATACACTGGTCCATGGGGTCGCAAAGGGTCAGAATCGACTGTGCAACTGAACAAAAAAAAAAGGAAATATGAGAAGATTTAGTGAACTCACACACTTGGATCCATTATGCAAAGCAGAAAAAAAATAGAGTATAACTCTACTACTACAATTCATGAGCTCAGTTTCTGCCTAAGCTCTTACAGGAGTGATACAGTACCTGTGAGCAGAGGATTTCCCATGGGTTATCAGTGACCCTTCAAACAATCCCAGCATCACTGCCCATATATCCTATTTGCTGTGGATAAGGCAAATAGGGATGGTGTGTTATCTGATGATTAACAGGTTCTATCTAGATGTAGGACCAATTTATCCAAATTACCCTTGTGCCCTTTCTACAAGCAGCAGGTCAAAAAAACAAAAACAAAGATGCAGCCTCTTCAAAATCTCTGCTGCTCTGCTTCATGCCTATGTCCTCACAAGTGCATTTCTTGTAACACCAATAAGGCCTCCAGTCCTTGAAATCTCAAGGAATAGATTGCCAGTGGCATGTCAATTCTATTCTCAGTGCCATTGCGAGCTCAATGGAGTCTTAATGCCTTCCCTCCAGTGGCGTAGCGTGGGGGGGCGGGGGGGGCGGATGCCCCGGGCAGCGGCTTTCAGGGGGCGGCAAAATGTCCCCACTACTTTGGCCTCCCTCTGCCTGGGGTTAGGAAACAGGACTTCCCAGGCGGAGGGCGGCCCTTTTGCTGGCGAGCGCTGCTCGCCTCCGTCCACCTGGCTGGCCGTCGGGGGCTCTTCGCCGCCTGCCCCTGACTCCGCCTCCGTTGCGAGTTCGATCCTGGCAGGATACCAGATTGCCTAAGCCGTTCATCCTTCCGAGGCCGGTTAAATGAGTACCCAATGGGACGGAGGCAAGCAACGCTCGCCAGCAAAAGGGCCGCCCTCCGCCTGGGAAGTCCTGCACGCACGTGCGCACGCTGCCCACCTCTGCCCGCCCAGCCATCCACCCAGCTTGCTGTCAGAGGGGGCGCTCGTTGGGGGGGGGGGTGGCACCGTGGCGCGGAGCCCCTGGCGGCTGGCTGGGCGGGAGGAGGTGGGCAGCGGGCGCGCGCGTGTGCAGGACTTCCCAGGCGGAGGGCGGCCCTTTTGCTGGTGAGCCCTGTTCGCCTCCGTCCCATTGGGTACTCATTTAACCGGCCTTGGAAGGATGAATGGCCCAGTGGTCAGCAAACTTGGCTCTCCAGCTGTTCTTGGACTTCAGTTCCCAGAAGCCTTGATCAGCAGGAATGCTGACTTGGGCTTCTGGGAATTGAAGTTCAAGAACACCTGGAGAGCCAAGTTTGCAAACCCCTGGCTTAGGCAATCTGGTATCCTGCCAGGATCGAACTCGCAACGTTTTGGCTGCAGTGCAAGAAGGCTGGAAAGTCCATAGGGTTGGTGTGTGTGTGTGCGCGCGCGCAGGGCGCTCGTCGGGGGTGGGTGGTGCCCCTGGCGGCTAGCTGGGTGGGCTGGCGGGCGGAGGTGTGCGGCACGCGCGCGCGCCGCTCGTCAGCAGGGGGGCCACCTTCTACCTGGGTCCTGGGGGGGGCGGCAGCAGCGGCGAGCTGGGGGGGGAGCGAGTTTGTTCTTCGCCCCCGGCGGCTGAACTCTACGCGACGCCACTGCTTCCCTCAATTCATAGGTCCTATTTTCTATTCCTAGAACTCACATGGTATCAGGAGACCTTTACTCCAGACCCCTTTTAGCCCTTAAATGCTTTGTCAGCAGCATCCCATGTGCAAGATTTCACAGGGATCATCAGCCCCCTGAAATTTTGGCACAGAAATGTCCATATGGCATATCTATATTGAAGACATCCAGCATAGTGTTGTATATAGAGATACAGACTAGGACTTAAGAGACCTGCATTCAAATACTCAACCAACCATGATTACTCTGAGTTGAAATGATTTTGCAGGGGATGCCCAAATGACTTCCTTTCATGTCTCCTATTATGCAGCTCTTGGGGAATCAAACCCCATCCTTTTGGTCTCCAGGCACAGTGCTTTTACCCTCTGAGCCACTGGGGAGCTGCTAGCAGAAGTGGTAAAACTATTTCCTAAATGACTCATTTGCTATGAAAGCCCTGTTACAGTCACTATATGTTGGTTCTGACTTGATGGCACCTAACAACATATTCTTATTGTTGGACTTTATTTTAGCCTTATGTTACAGGACTAAAACAATCCTAAACACTGGTATCAGTACAGAAAACTAACAAACCCCACACAGTTAATACCTATGACACCTCCCCCCCCCCACACACACACACATATCACAGTACAGTAAAACTTCGGATAACACTAAAACTTGGTTCCACAAGTCTTGCTGTTATCCGATTTTTAGTGTTATCCGATGCATGTTAAAATCCTATGGGATACATTGTAACCGCACAGGCTTTAGCAGTTGTTATCCGATCCATCCCATAGGACCTTAATGTTATTTGATCTAATTCTCCTCCCCAGATTACTTAATGTTATGTGATTTTAGTGTTATCCGATCCAATCGTTATCCGGTGTTTTACTGTATTTTAATAGAACTTTCTTCCCTAGTAATCTTGGTAACAGTATTTCTAAGAAGGTCTTAAAAATCTTAAACAGAATTTTCAGCATCGCAGAGAAGCCACACATTTGTTAATTGCTAAGAATCCAATGTTATAAAATGAGAATGTTTTGGCACTCTAAACAGAGTTCTAGAGAACTTTTTAATAGGAAAGCATTCAGGTGCATTTAATTAATCAAGAAACATATTTTTTAAAAATTGTAATTATAATGCACCTGAGTACTTTAGACAACCTTGGAATGGTAAATAATAGCTTTTTCACATATAAGTTTCTTAGATCTGATCCTACATAAACCTCATTTCCTGGACACTTGAATTCACTCTGAATGCTGGGTGCAGTGGTAGCTCTATGATGAATCTCCCCATGGGCCTCCTAGAGATTTCCTTCTAAAAACAAGACTGAGCAGAGATTTTTTTAGGTGAAAACATTTGGCCAAATTCAATTTGCCAATACAGAAGGTTGTGGCTGTGCACACATTAAAAATGACGGAAACTTGCAAAAAATGTGTTAGTCACAGGATATGCATCCACCACCACCCCTTTCCTCTTTTCACAAGCTGCATAGGAAAAGGCAGAATCAGCAGGTGATTTGAAGCTCAGCTACAAAGCAAGCAGGCTAATATAGAAAAATTAGAGGTGGTGGTGTGTGACCTGAAGTGGCCGTTGTGACTTAAGAGCAGCATTCTGTCTTACACATAAGACTGTAGTAAAGACAATGACAAGAAACAGAAACAAACAAGGGGACAAGAAATAACAAGGACCAGAAGAAGTAACAGCTTTGCTGCAACAATTTTGAGGAAAGACAAAGATGGCAAGAAGTTAGCAGATGCAGAAGAGATTAAGAAAAGATGGAAAGAGTACACAGAGGAGCTCTACAAAAAGGACCTCAACACCCCTGATAATCACAATGATGAGAACATTGAACATGAGCCAGACATTCTAGAGAGTGAAGTCCGAAAGGCCCTAAAAAACACTGCAAACAACAAAGCCAGTGGAGTTGATGGTATCCAAGTTGAACTGTTCAAAGCCCTACAAGATGATGGAATCAAAGTATTGCATTCTATATGCCAGCAGATTTGGAAAACAAAACAATGGCCACAGGATTGGAAAAGATCTGTATACGTTCCACTCCCCAAAAAGGGTAATGCCAAAGAATGTTCAAATTATCGAACAATTGCGCTCATCCCTCACGCTAGCAAGGTGATGCTCAAGATAATACAGGATAGACTGCAACAGTATGTGGAGAGAGAATTACCAGAAGTGCAAGCGGGTTTCAGAAGAGGCAGGGGGACTAGAGACCACATCGCCAACATAAGATGGATCATGGAAAAAACAAAGGAATATCAGAAACAAGTCTACTTCTGTTTCATTGATTACACGAAGGCTTTTGATTGTGTCGACCACAACAAAATGTGGCAAGTAATTAAAGAGATGGGAATTCCGGAACACCTTATAGCCCTCATGAGAAATCTGTACATGAATCAAGAGGCAACAGTTAGGACAGAAAATGGAATGACGGAGTGGTTTGGAATAGGAAAAGGAGTAAGACAAGGCTGCATTTTGTCACCCTGCTTATTCAATTTATACACAGAACACATAATGCGCAACGCAGGGATGGAGGAATCACAATTTGGGATCAAAATTGCTGGAAGAAACATCAACAATTTGAGATATGCAGATGATACCACCCTAATGGCAGAAAGTGAGGAGGACCTAAAGAAGCTCCTGATTAGGTTGAAAGAAGAAAGTGAAAAAGCTGGCTTGAGACTCAATATCAAGAAAACCAAGATAATGGCAACAGGCCCTGTCAGTCCCTGGAAAATAGATGGGGAAGAAGTAGAAGCAGTGACAGATTTTACTTTCTTAGGATCTAAGCTCACTGCAGATGGTGATTGCAGCCATGAAATAAAAAGGCGACTGATTCTTGGGAGGTAAGCGATGAGAAACCTGGGGAGCATAGTGAAAAGTAGAGACATTACATTGAAAACAAAAATTCGCATAGTCAAAGCAATGGTATTCCCTGTGGCAATGTATGGTTGTGAGAGTTGGACCATTAGGAAAGCTGAACGCAGAAGAATAGACGCCTTTGAGATGTGGTGTTGGAGGAGAGTTTTGAGAGTCCCATGGACAGCGAGGAGAACAAATAGGTCAATCTTAGAAGAAATTATCCCTGACTGTTCCTTAGAAGGTCAAATAATAAAGATGAGGCTAAAGTACTTTGGACATCAAATGAGAAGAGAGGATTCACTTGAGAAAGCTTTGATGCTTGGAAGGGTCGAGGGCAAAAGAAGAAGGGGACGGCCCAAGATGAGATGGCTAGATGGGATTGTAGAGACAATGGGCACAGAGCTGAGTGAGTTGAGGGGGATGGTGGAGGACAGGAGTGCCTGGCGGACAGTGGTCCATGGGGTCGCAGAGGGTCGGAATCGACTGTGCGACTGAACAACAAAAAACACCTTTTCTGACCCCAGCAGTTTCTCCATCATCCTTCTGGTATTATATATAGGGAGAACCCAAGACACGAGGTTACATGAATGGAAGCAGCAAGTGATGCACCCATTATTTCTACAAAAGCCAACTGGCCTGGCACTTCAATCTTTTTTCAACTATTGGCAATGGGAAAGCATTTATTCTCCACAATGATGGCAACATATTAGCTTACGAGAAATTGTGTGTCTCATTTTAGGAGCTCAACAACTATCTGGACAGTGAAGCAGAGGCTGACGAAGCAGAGAAGTCTTTTGAGCCTGCCATGCTTGGGACTCTTGATTCAGACAGCCATGTGATTCCCAATGCCACTCTAAGCTAGTCCTTATATGCCAGAATTTAAGGTCTCCGTGCTAGCAACACCTTGCAAGCTCTAGGGCTTAGACTCAGCTGAGATTTCTTTGTTTAATAGTTTTAAACAGTTCTTGTTCTTTATTGATCCAACTGATGGGTCAACTGCCTCTGAAACTCCACAGTCTCATAGGTTCATATGCCAAGATCAGCAGTCTTTCCAGCAGAAGCTGCTGTACACATGAAGTGTTAAGCTTCATGCCAAGGAACTGTCTCTTACTTAACTGGAGACTTAACTTACTTAACTCTTACTTAAATGGAGGGAATGTTGGTGGGCCTGAGTGGAGTAGTGTGGAGCCAGCTACATGAGGGGTATCAGTTCTTCTGCACCCTTCCTTGGAGCTATCCATGGTGCTGCATCTGATAACTGCTTTGTAATTCTTACCCATGAACTGAACAGTGGAAACATGTCACAACGCAAGCCACATAGCTCACAGCTCCCTCCTCCTCCAACATCTTACTGACAGACTGCCTCACAATGGCTTATGATAGGACCAGTCTTCTGTATATATTTGCTGTATGGACAATTTCACTGCACTGTAGATATTCTCATACTTTATATGAGTTTCAAGAGAGGATCCAATGGCTTACAACATCGTGCCAATGAGTACATAGCAAATCTCTCTAAACTTACCATGGGAGTTTGGGTGGTTTTTTGTGCAGAACTCATCAGAGACAAAACAAAAGTAAGTAACAACTCTGGACAAAATATGTGCTGAAGTCTTGGGTAGTTCCAGACCACATTAATTGGCACCGATTTTCCATCAAGCTCAGATATCAAGATCCATTTACAAATTAACATAAAAAGAAGTACAAAGCTTTCAAATGTGAAATTTCTCCCCTTCCTGGTTCTGAAAATCTTTTCTGCTTCTGATGAAAAAGGTTACATTTTAAATATACAGCACCCTCCAGTTAGTTGCCCTTAGAGATTCCATACTGATACATACACCCATTTCAGAAGTCCCCTTCTCTATTCCTGTCTGTCCATATAATCTGGCCACTTATGTCCCAACACATGTAGTGTCTCTAGTCAATCTATGCATCTGTGGATCCACCAGACCTTCTTTGTCCTGGTATCATTCCCTTCAGCGTCTTCTCAGATATTTTTCTACATCACTGTCTTGATGTTCTTTCATTTCCTGTCATATTGCCTGTCAAGTTTCGGCATGTTTTGTACCTGCCATGGAGGAAGTACTCACCCCTACTGCTTCTGGATTTCTGATGCCAACTTCATTTAAATGTGGCTTCATCTACATGCTGATATGAAAACAGGGAGGATGTTGCTTATCTTTTGACTGTTCTAAATTTATACAAAGGCCAATTTAAATGGTCTTCAAACCTGTGGATGGAGTAACCCATGTTATACTAGCTTAAATTGTGAAGCAGGTTTACATAGGAAAACCTTTGGGACTTACTTTCAACTAAGTACATGTGTTTAGGATTACATGTTGACTCTGGTTTTGGAGAAATTCACAACTTACTCCAACATGCGTAGGATTAAGGACAGGACTCATTTGAATGCACTTGGCTTTTTAATATGTGGGACTCAGAAAGTACTAATTATTATTATTGCATGAATTCCACCTGGGCTATGGCTTGTACACTCATTTTACCCTTTCATGTTCTGGTGATTCATCCACAAAAGATCTTTACACCTTGATGCATTAAAAGTGGATAATTTAAATAAATCATCTATTGGCTGAAAATCCAAATATTTGTCTATAGATGAGTGCCAACTGAAATAATTAACCCAGAGGGATGTAACAAATGGTGATTGGAAAACTAAAACATTGTTTAGAGCAAGGCTAAAACCATGCCGTAACAGAGTATGCTGTGATAAAAGTAAAAGTCCTAACAAACACTGTCATATAGGGCACAAAAGGACAAACCCATAAACCAAAAGAAAAGACACACAAGCTATCTTGCAGGCAGGGACCTAAGATCATGTTCTTGCTGCTTCAGTCTTGTTATCTTCCATATTTATGAGTTCAAAAAGGTCAGGAAGAAACAAGAAATCTTTTGTTAAGACTAGCATATACAGAATGCACAGAATTATGTAATGTAAAAGATCCTGTATTTGTGGCACTCGTTTTATACTGGATTTTTCTGGGTTACTGTTTTGAAGGGAACAAGATTATGAGCAGGAGCTGGAAAGCAAACTAAGATTTTAACTCTTTTCATATATCTTAGATTGAGTATGGGAAAAAAAAGAAGGAACCTAACTATACCATACCTCAAATTATTTCTTTAAACCATTCAGGCTTTCAATAATGACAAAATAAAAATAAAATTAAGGTGGAGGGCTTGGATCAAGTTTGGAAAAAGAGCACATGGGGACAGTAGGTCTAACTGTTTTCTTACCCACCACAATCCTGGGAAACCTTCTCTCAAAGACAAATCATGATAGAAACATGGATACGTATTATCTCCGTCTTCATGCAGAAACAGTAAAATTCTGATCCATTCTTCTTTCTTCAAGGGCCATATCCATTCTGAATACAGTAATACCTCATATAACATTAGTATCGAATAACACTAAAATCGCATAACATTAAGGAATCTGGGGGGAAGAATTGCATCAGATAACATTAAGATCCTATGGGTTGCTTCAGATAACAACCGCTAAAGCCTGTGTGGTTACAATGTATCTCTATGGATCCCATAGGATTTTAACATGCATCAGATAACACTAAAAATCATATAACACCAAGACTTGTGGAACCAGGTTTTAGTGTTATATGAGGTTTTACTGTACTAGCTATCATCATGGTAATAGTCTTCATGTTCTTAACTCATTGGGAAAAGTTTTTTGAGGCCAAGGATCTTCCCAAGGATCCTGTCTTGCATAGCATTGTGGAGAATTCTATACAGTAATACCTCGCTTAAAGAGCAAAATGCATTCCACAAGATTGCTCATTAAGCAAGTTGCTCTTTAACGAAATGAATTTTCCGATAGGAATCCATTGTAAACCAAAATTTTGTTCTGGACCTCAGAAAAAAACCCAAAAAAACTTTTTTTGTTGTTCAAAATTATTTATAAAGTGCAGTTAAACAGCATAAATAGTGTGCAGGAACATGTTAAATCAAACAATAACATTCCAAACATCAAACTTCAAAATTTAATACATCATACACCAAGAATAAAGTTTAAAAAAGGATTCTTTTACAGGGTACCCCTTGAAAACTCATTAATAAAGTGCTCTTTAAAAACAACTGAACATAAGACACACTTCAACAGGGAAACATGGAAAACTGCAATTGTCCAGCATTAAAAAAACTGGGCCAATACAACAATGTTTTAGGTAAAGGTTTCCCTTGCTCGAAAGCCAGTCATATCCAACTCTAGGGGACAGTGCTCATCTCTGTTTCAAAGCCGAAGAGCCAGCGTTGTCTGCTTCTGCAGACGTTTCCATGGTCACGTGGCAGGCATGACTAGACACGGAACACTGTTACTTTCCCACTGAAGTGGTCCCTATTTACCTACTTGCAATTTCTTGCTTTTAAACTGCTAGGTTGGCAGGAGCTGGGACAAAGACGGGAGCTCATTCCGTCCTGCAGTACTCGGGAATCGAACTGCTGATCTTCCTCCTCCCAGTCAGTGTCTTAGCCACTTGAGTCACTGCAGTCCAACATTTTAAAAACTGTGCAAACGCAAAACTTTTTTTTAACTGGAGGAGGAAGAGGGGGAGGGGATAAAAATGCTCCTCATTCCACACTCGCAGCACGCTAGTATTGTTGATCAAAAACCTCCAAAGTGTAATGCAGCATGGGAGAAATTCTAGTCCAGCCTTTTCGTACCAGTGACTCTCAGGTAGAGAAGGGAGGGGGAAGCAAGGAGTTCTTGGAGTTCTCTTGATCGCCCCTCCTTTCTCCCACAGTGCAAGCAAGCGAGAGAATTCTTTGACCTTCTTGCTTCCCTCTCCCTCTCACTTTGCACTCCCTCCAGTGTTGCGAGACAGCTCTCGCTTGTCCCCTCTGCTGTTTTGGCAAGTGGATAGATGAGACAGCCTCTCGCAAAGCACTCCTTCCCAATTGGCAAAAGTCTGCTTTCGATAAGCAAGTTTTTGCTTGCTCAATGAAGCAGACATTTTCTCAAAAAACCTCCGCAGTAAGTGAGTTATTTGTTATACGAGTTACTCGTTATGTGAGGTATTACTGCACTTGGAACTTTCTTTGTTTAATAGTTTTAAACAGTTCTTGTTCTTTATCGATCTGACACAACATGTCTATATGATATCCTTAGCAGCCATCTGCAGATCCACATTCCAAAAGCTTTGATTTTCTTTTCAGACACTTTAGTCAATGTCTAAGCTTTAACTCCATATAACAACACTGGGAATATGTAACATCTCACTATTCAGATCTTTGTAGGGAGAGTTAGATCTCTACTGCATAATAAAAGGTGTGTGTGTGCTTATTTTTATTTTATTTTTTTTTCCTTTGGCCCTGACGACTACGTCATGGCATCATGATGTTTGCTCCACCCATGACATCATGATGTTAGCTCCGCCCACACTGTGATGACATCATGGTGGGGTAGTAAATGTTTTGACATCCCAGCACTGCCTTCAAGGCTGCTGCCAGTGAACCCCGGAAGCATCATTTCTCTCAGAGCTTTCACCATAAGCAAAACAGCTACACAGCTTATCCTTCGACAGTCATTGTGCAATTAATGTCTAAATTATGAGTTTGTGAGGTATAAAAGCTTCAACACAAAACATATTTTATTAAAGGGCACAATTAGGGAGAGGTTGCCATAAAAATATAACATAAAATAAGACCCATTAATTTTCTACTCCCCTCACCTCAGGTTGATTAGCGCAAATTAAATTTCATGCTATTCAGCCTAGGCACTTAAGCAAGCAATAAAACAAATACTAACTTTCAAAAGTGATTTTATTCTCTCTCTCTCTCTCTCTCTCTCACACACACACACACACACACACACACACACACACACACACACACACACACACACACATTAAGCAAAAAGGAGGAGGAGGAAACTTGTTTTGAAGGAAACTTTTTTATTGATAAAATTCTTACTACAGTACCATCTGTCGAGGTGAACTACATAAACTTGTTATCACTTTCAAAAACTTGAAAAAATATAGTTACATAGCTCAGTAAACATAGTTACATATATAGTGATTGTGGAGGGAAATATACAATACCAAAAGAAGACTAATATTTACAATTATATTCTCATTTACATAAAACTTAACTTTTAATATTCTAAATTATCCCCAAATTTCTTTCAGTCAACCACTGCCACCATTTGTACCTGTCGGGTTCCTTCTGTCTCACCATCATTCTTTTAGTATATACTCTGAGAAGGAGAAGAATCAATAGCAGGAAATGAGGGCATTATCTCCTTCTCACTTTTCACTTAATGCCAAGGTGAGATTGTATTGAATTAGACAAATATTTATAAACCCACACTTTAATGTGCCTCTAAAAGACAACATCTCTTAGATTACAGACACTACTCAGCCACCGCAAACTAGAATAAAACTAACAAGCACAGTAGGAGACCAACAAACTGACGAGCTTATTGAATGATTCAGGAAACACTTTCCAGAGAGATAAATGAAATCTATTCCAAATCACTCTACACTGTGTATAATATACATTTTTGCATACCTAACAGTAAATACCAGAGCATTTTCAAAACCCACATTTTGACTGTAAAGAGAAAGTGATACTTCTTTTTATCACCACAGGACAGGATACAACAAGTACAAAACAATACAATGTTGGAGTAGAGATAAAACCACTAGATCTGTTGTCATACTGGCACACCTACCCCCACAAACTGCATGGATTTTACAAATCAGTGTGGCAAGCCTTGCTGTTCCCATATACTTTGGCTTTCAGTCATCTATTAATATGAGCTACTGTGGATAGTAGAGGCTAAGTGTTTGTGGAGAAAGGCAGATGTATGTTCTCACAGAAAATTTTGAGACTAAAAGCTGCTACATGTGACATTTTTATCATACAGACCCCATTTCTGTATGCCTATAAAATGCTTTGTTTTCTAGCTGCTATCCATCAACCATGGAAGACTTGTTATTCAGTTATTTAAAATGTCTCTGGTTTATTAATGTAGGGTATAGCTTTTGTGTCAAAATGAAGGGAAATGGTCCTAAGTGTCTTTCAATATTTTGTCTGCTGATACAACAGGAAAAAAGATGGCAAGCTTTTCATCCCAAAGAATAGCCTAAATGTTTATGACACATTTAGATGGTTTGCAAGATGCAGTCTTGTGCTCACTACCCCTTACAAAGAAACACAAAACAGGCATTGACTCATTGTTTTGTCAGTTACCTACTTCTCACACAAACACAAAGGAATGTTCATGGGGGGTTTTCAACAAGTTTTCTATGATTACTTTATTGCTTGGGGCATAAAATAATACAAATGTCTAGATCAGTAATTCCCAAGCTTGGGTCCCTATTGGTTGTGCTGACCAAGATTTATTGGGAGCTGCAGTCCATCTGACGCTCAAAGGATGGGAACCACTGACCTAGAAGAAATGATATGTGGAATTAGGGACATCAGAGTTATCATCAGACAGTGGGGGGGGGGACGACTTCTGCTTATTTTGGCTAATTGAGAATGGCTCATTCAGTCAAGGTGATCCATCATAGGTATGTGTGAATGGTTCTTGATCTGGCTGCAGATGTATGTGCAGAATTGTGAGTCTGATTTTAAAATTTAGTCTCTGAGCTTTGTGAATTCACAGATCAGAGACTTTACTTCTTTCTTCCCATCTCCCTACTTTCTAACTTGACAAGTGCGAATAGTAGAACTTGGCCATAGTACCTGTTGATTGGTTGCCACCCCCATTGCTCACAGTTTTCAATGCACAGTACTATCAGTAGGCCAGATACAAGGTTGCAACTCTTAATTTCTGTATTAGTGAGGAGACCATTCCATGGTTTGACATTAACTGGTGCTACGTTTTTACAGAACATCAAATGGTAATTTGGAAATGTGGGTGGTGGAATCTTGATGCCTACATGGACATACATTTTGCAGAGGTCACAGTCAAACAGAAATCTGAAATACTGGAATCTTATTGCCATTTTGTGCAAGCAAATAAGTTACAGTGTCAAATTATTGTTAATCAATGAAATTCCAGTCTTCTTTCTGGTTCCTTGAGTGGTACAACCAGACACAAGACTACGCCAGGAATACAACCAGTACCTAACAAATTAGCAGCAATTTCCTACCATATTTTATGAGATTCCATTTGCACATGTATAAATCAGCAAAAGGACTCTGGCCATAGAGCAGAGCCTCCTGCAGATTTCAAACAGCTTGGCAGACGATAGGCCTTTCTAAAATAAGTCATTAAAATTAAATCTATGAGAAATATTTAATATTTATATTAAAACATTAGCAAAAACAACTCTCTGAGAACTACACTGCCATTTTTATTAAGACATGAATAGAAGAATTCTGTAGTATGCATATGCAAATATATTGCATTTGGTCCCATCTGCTGGTCTACCCATTTATCAGATTTCTGCATTTCACAATATTTTTCACAGGGGGAATGTAGAAGCTACATTGATAATGCCACCAAATGCCAAGAGGAAGGGACCAAATATATGTTTCCATTAATTGAGAAACACATCAATTAATTTAAATAGTGGGTGCGGTTGTACACCACTGATCTATCAGTATACCACTGGTGCAGAAGGTAAATATTGTTTACACCAGAAAGTGTGTCATAATGGGTAAACTGACACAACAACAGTTAGTCGCATTCTGGACAACAGTGGAATTGACTGTTTTTATCACAACACCAAGGATGGGAATAATTGTCTGTTGCTATCAGAAAACCCACACATTCCTTATTTTTGAGGATTTAGGCTGTCTCAACAGGATAAAGAAATATAAAGGTTTGTGAAGTTCCTGGTCTCCATTTGAAAGTAAGAGAAAGAGCCTCCCTACTGAGAATTCTGCAGACGGGATAAAATGTATTTCTCCTATGAAAAGAAATATACATATAGCAGGCATGTAAGAGTTGGATGGTTGTTAAGAATGCCATGAAGAATGCATTTCATTTTTTAGATACTTAAATAAAGTGATCATCATCCTGGCTTTTGGACAATCGAACACGTTTTTGCATGGAGTGGGCAAACTTGAGCAAAAATTGACATTTTTTTTTTTAAAGTGAAACTTCCTTTCTGCTAATGCAAAAATTTTGGCAAGAGTAGCAGGACATTCCTTGCCTTTCTTGCTAGTGACAATCAAACCCAGCAGTCAGTGGAAGAGAGAACCTGGTAATGGTGATGGAATCATGGTAAACTATTGCAGCTGTCCCTCTCCACCCATTGCCAGGTCTTGCTTATTGCTGCTAAGAAACTTCAGGTGAACAAAGCTGGGGAAGTCTAACTTGCCCAGCTTCATCCAACTTTCCTTCAAACAGCCACACTGCCCTTCAAAGGTTACTTAATGAACAACAGCAGATCTCAGAACATAGATACAGATTCAGGAACCACACCCTGCAACATAATTTCTTTTTGAGAGTGCTTTTGAGCTTAAGGGACTGTGGCGGTGTTGTGGTTAAGATACTGAAGTTGACAAATGGAAGGTTGGCAGGTCAGCAGTTCAAGACCTGAGTGCTGCATGACAGAGTGAGCACCTGTCTCTGTCCCAGCTCCTGCCAACCTAGCTACTGTATTTGAAAGTGAGAAATTACAAGTAGATAAATAGGTACAACTTTGGTGGGAAGGTAAACAGTGTTCCATGTACTCCAGCATCTAATCATGCCTAACACATGTTCACAGAAATGTCTGAAGATGCAGACAGCACTGGCTCTTTGGCTATAAAAAGAGTTGAGCACTCAATCCTAGAGTTGGATACAACTGGCTTTTGAGCAAGAGCAGCCTTTGCCTTTGAGCTTACTTTATTGTTGAAAGGTGATTAAGATTTCTGGCCTTTCCTCACTTTTTTTCACACATTTATCCACCATACTGCATCTTCTCTTGCAGTTCTTCCTCTCTTGATTTAATTGAAATGTGGGAATTAAGAAAGCAGCAAAAAACATAAGATAATATTCTTATCATATGATTAAAAACAAAACTTTCATGGAGCCACCACAGAACTATGGCTAGCTCAACAGTCCTGCATCTTATTCTTCCAATATTGTTGTTTGGGATATTTGTAGGAGTAGTAATGTAGTCATTAGAGGGGGTCAAAGGGAATACTTAATGTCTGGTGTATTGACTGAAAGAAGTTAACAATTGGACTCCAACTAGGTCTGTTCCAACAGTAGAAGGAGATCTCCACAGTAGAAGGAGATCCCCATCTCCACTGTTGGTTGAACTGGTCAAATAGCAGGTACCAGTTGGATGATGTTTTTTTAATACTTTTCCATGGAAATACCTTATAGATGTGACTGTTGTCTCTTACTATAGCCTACTAAGAAAGTCAGTGACCATGTGAAAGAATTATTTGGCAGAGACACTGTGAGTTCATGGCCTGACTCCTCCCTCACCATTTCTTGAGCTTAGCATTACTATCATCTGAAAACACTACTTTTTCATTATACTGCAGATATATAAAGCCAGGTTTGATTTCTTATGAACTTCAGTATTTTTTTTAAAAAATCCTCAAAGTCAAAATTGTGACTTCCTGAAACAAAGACAGGATGGTATACAGTATGAGGGGCTAAAATTTTTACTACCCCACCGTGATGTCATCACAGTGTGGGTGGAGCTAACATCATTACACCATGCCTAGAACCAAATAATAATAATAATAAAATAAAAATAAGCACACACACACACACCTCTCAACCCACCCACCCACAACACAAGGACAGCAAGGAGGACAGAAAGGAGGCCGTGCATACCTGCCAAGCACTGTAGGCATGCATGCACACCAAGTGCTTGGTGCGCATGCGCAGTGGGGGAACCAGTGAAAAGGTAAGCCTCGAAGGTGGTTTCCCCCGAAAGCTGCTACCGGTTCTCCGGGACACTGAGGAAAGTTACTACCGGTTCTGGTGAACTGGTGAGTGTTACATCCCATCACTGGCTAAGTCCAGAAATTAAGGGAAAAAATCTATGCATATATGAGTGGCTGGGAGTTTCTCCTTACTTAAACATGCTCTGCAATTTCTAATGTGAGATCCAAGAAAAATTGCCCATAAACTAATGCAAGTATATGGATTATAGAATTATTTATGAAAAACATTCAGTCAGATGTATTGATCACAGCAGTTGTTTTTTTCTGAAGAGATTACTGCCTATTCAATGAGTGCTACAAAGCCCTGCAGTTTATGTTCTACAAGATCCCATTGGTGAACAATGATTTGTCGCAAGCATTTGCATTTGCAGCATGCAATTTCTAATCAAGCGTCTTCAGAATATTGGCTCTTTAGAAGAACATCAACACTTCAGAAACAAACAACTACAAAAGCAAAACGACAAAGCTGTTCTCCTTCTGCATATTAATGCCCAAGCAAGATTGTGGCAGAAGCAACATAAAATGTAAAAAAAAAGGGAAAAATCCTTCCAAGTTTTGATTGAAACAGCTGTGTCCCAAGGCACACTAAACGGCCATGTCCATTAAAAAAAGAAAAACAAGAGAGGAAATGCCCATGTCCCTTGTCTCCAAATTAAGGGATTGAAAAACGAATGGCTCTGTATTATAGCAGTTTCTGCTAAAAAGCAGCCTGACTTGTATGAGCACATTAAACTGCTTGATATTGGCCTACCAAGAGAATCTGCAGAGCCTGTCTAAATTCTTTTCTCTCTCCTAAATTGAGTAGCAGCAATATTCTGCAAGAAATGAACATGCTTAAAGATTAACTATCAATACCTCTTGTTCATGCTTCAGCACTTAAAGGATTTGAGTCAGTTGTTAAAGCAGCTCCTAGAACTGCATTGTATTTTGCTAATGGACCATATTGTTCTTGTGTGTCTTACTAGAAGTTCTTGCTTTCTGTTCCTTATCTCCTCTTTTGTTTGCTCTGCAGTACCTTTCTGGTAGAGACCAACACAACTACTAATAGCCCCAAGAGGGTTTGTATTTTTGTATTTTGTATTTGTATGCCGCTCTATTCGCCAAAGCAACTTAGAGCAGCTAACAACATAGATCACAGAATATCACATATCAAAACATCACAAACATATCAATAAACTACAAATGTTACATCACAAAATATATCAAAATATCAAATATCAGTAACATCAAAATATCACATATCACATGTTAAAAACGTATTAAAGTATCACATATTAAAAAACATTACAAGAAATCCCCATTCCAATTACAAAATTAAGACATCATGAACATTTCAAAAACACAACCCAAACACTTTAAACAGTTCACAAAAATCTCAACTCCACCCCACACATTAAGCCCACTAAGTCCCAGCTACTTCTTTTCCCTCTGCCAACCTTGGCTGAGAGAATGTCCAAATTGGTGGTGAAGGGAAAAGACCCACACACAGAAGAGTAGCGTGCCTTGGCGGGGCCCCGTATAAAAATTTGTTTGGGGGCCCTTAGGAAGGGTAAAGATTTGTTTTGCTTATGCACGTTGGGGGCCCCCGTGGCCCGTGGCCCCCGTATAATTGATACGGCAGATACGGCGGTAGCTACGCCTCTGCCCACACAGCTGTCCTTGCTCCCCCTGGTCCGTGACCGGGCAAAAGCAGCGTCAAAGTCCGGCGGCGGCAGTTCTTCCAGCAGCTGTGGCCACTTCTCCCTTCTCCCGAGCAGGACGAGGGCCGGCATCTGGCGGTCGCAGAAGTGAGTTTTTATGGCTGCTGAAACCTGGAAGCTGGGGCCACTTCTCCCTTCTCCTGGGTGCAATGGGGGCAGGCATCCAGCGATCGTGGCAGTGAGGTTTTAAGGCCGCCAAAACCCGGCAGCTGGGGCCACTTCTCCCTTTTCCCGGATGGGACGGAGACAGGCACCTGGTGGTCGCGGCGGCGAGGTTTTAAGGCCACCAAAACCTGGCAGCTGGGGCCACTTCTCCCTTCTCCCGGGTGGGATGAGGGCAGGCATATAGCAGTCGCGGCAGCGAGGTTCTAAGGCCACTGAAACCTGGCAGCCTGGGCCACTTCTCCCTTCTCCTGGGCAGGACCAGGGCAAGTTTCTTACACTCCAAATTCTCTGTTCACAAAGTCAAAGGCAGGTCTGTGCTCCCAACTGCTCAGTCACAATCCTATCACATTTTTTCCAAATTACAACAGCATTTTCTTCCTATCCTTATCCCAAGAAAAACCACAACTATTTTTTTTTTACCCAGGTGGAAATTTGTGCACTAACATACATTTCTGTGAAGAAGTACCCCCATAACATGTGCAAAGGCAAACATATAATAGTGGGCTTACTCAGCAACCTTGAGATTGAAAGGGAGTCATTTAGAGTTTATCTGAATAATCTATTGTTGCTAAAGGCTGGGTGAAACTGCATTCTTGTGCTTGCCTGTCTGTCATCTTGCTTGACACCAACCCTTCTCTCGTCGACCTCCTGAATTTGGTATATAAAGAACATGCCTGTAAGTTTCATTCGTCGTCTGATGAAGTGGACTTGATCCATGAAAGCTAACAGTGAAAATACAGCAGTTAGTCTTTAAAGTGCTACAGTGTTTTTTATTTTATTTTATTTTGTTTATTTTGTTTTCTGAGATGCTTGAACCACAGACTAACACAGCTACTGTTGCAAAAAATATGTAAATAAATGTCTTCCCATCCCTAGCAATCACCATACACAACTTTTGACTCTCTTCTCTAAGGAAAATGGCTATGAGCTTGCAGAGTCGCCCCCCCCCCCCAATATTATATGGCTCATACAAGTCCCTCACTTGTGTTATCAGCTATTTTTCAGGAGCAAAATGAACATTGGCTTGTGAGTGTGTGTGTGGTTATTTCTTGAGGAAATGTGCATAATAATCCCTCAAGTGAGCATTTGAATTAGGGACCCAATGAGCAGAAAGGCAGTATATATTCAATCAGTCAATCACACAGAGAGGTTGTATGGACAGGAAAGGTTCCCTGCTGCTGTTAGAACTAAGTGTGTGTTGCTGTGGCCTTTTTGTATCTCTGCAGCTCCTTTCCATGAGTTAATGTGCAAACAGAACAATTGTTGACCTTCTACTCAGAGACAGAAAGGTAAAGATCTCTCTTGACCATTTATGTGGTCATGTGGTAGGCATAACTAGTCATGAAAGTGCACACAATGCTCATACCTTTCCTGCTGAAGCACTACCTATTTATCTAGTTACAATTTCTTGCTTTTAAATTGCTAGCTTGGCAGAAGCTGGGACAGATAACAAGAGCAAATTCCATCATGCAGCACCCAGGACTCAAATTGCTGACCTCCTGACCCTCCAGCCATCAAGCTCAGTTCCTTTTTTTTTATTAACTTTTTTCATTAATACAAATGTAAAAATAAACACAATACAACAACATAACATTACAATAACACAATAACATAAGTCAGTTTCTTAACCATGAAGCCACTATGATCCTTAGAGATTAAGGATCAGTTAATGTACCATGTTCACTTCCTCCTGCATTCAGAGATTTTAAGACTTTTGGTTTCCAGGACCAATTTTTCTGATCTCTTTTCCCCAAAATGTATAATCACTCTGTACGGAGAGAGTCTGTATCCCTGTATAAAAAACAAAATTATCCCCATATTCATAAACCACATTCAACAGATGTGGTTATTCCCAGCATGGATGATGATGTTGCATCTGTCTGCTTTATTGATATTAAAGAGACTCATACTAAGGAAAGAGAATGAAACCTAGATTCATTGCTAACATGGCTTAATGCATAGATATTCAACTTCAAAACTGTAAACATTAAGCACTGAGATGCTTAATGGATTAATCATTTGGACTTTTTATCCTCAGGTATTTCTAATTGGATTATCCCATCAAATTCCATGTTTAGGACTGCACATTCTCCAGTGACGTTAAATATTGTATATTGTAGAAAGCACAGTCCTAAAAAGACTGCCCAACAGCAAAATTATAATAACTAGGAAACTGCATAAGAACAATAGGTTTCAGCATGTAATGTTGTACACTATATCCCCGTTGGGTCAAATTCCTTACATATTTGAACAAGGACAGGAATCTCTTCTATTCCATGTGTTGATACTGGCTGGAAAATTGTCTTTATGGGTATAGCCAAACCACACAATTTAGGGCAGTTTGCTTCCACTTCAACAGCCATGGCTCTGTTCTATGGGATACTGGAATTTATGGGTTTGGTGAGGTAACCAGTAATATTTGCCAAACTCTTATACAGTATTTGTATTGTTTCTTCTCTAGCTTAATTCAGATTGATATGAGTGGCCAAATTTGGAAAGAAACCTGTGAGAATGGGGAAATACTCATGTATTGTGGAAGGGATGGGTAGGCAAAAAGGTTATCATGATGCAGAAGCATAGTTAGGGGGGCGAAAGTGCGGCCTGCTCCAGGTGCCACTTTGTGTGTGTGGTGTGTGTGTGTGTGTGATGCTGCCCCAAACTTCCTGGCAACAAGCGAATGTGCTGGGACCCTCTGTCACCACCAGGCTGGAGAGCGCAGCTTGTCTGCCTTCAGTGGCAGCAGCGCCCAGGAAGGCAGGAAGTGAAGCCGGTGGTTGCTACAGCCCAGTGCTAGCCATGCCAACCCCCCCCCCAACACCTAGCTGGTGCTACTCTAGCCACTGGGCCACAACGACCACCAGCCTCGCTTCCTGCCTTCCTGGGCACCGCCGGCACCACTGGGCTCAGAGGCGGGGCAGCCGCATGCCTGGGACCCCGACGTTGGGCTCCCCACTGGGCCTGTGCTGCACTGCCCCAGACCCTGGGCCTCGCCCGCACCGTCAGGGTCCCAGGCGTGTGCTGGCCCCGCCTCCTAGCCCAGCAAACCCCCCGAAGGTAGGACAGTAAGTTTGGCCTGGGCCCCCGGGCACCTAAACCCACCCTACACTACTGCCATGATGTTGATGGAAACAGCATCAGTGGAGATTCTCCTAGAAAAGAACAAACATACCTTATATTTAAAATAGATTTGGCTTTGCCAGAATGAATAGCAGCAGGTGCCATTTTAAAACCCTTAAACCACTGAAAAGTAACTTAAACTCATCTTTAAAAATAAAGTCTTGTTGCTGCCACTACCATACGAAGTTGCCCATGAAATGTTGAATAATTTTGTGTGTCCCTGATTTTTTTTTAATTAAAACACTTTAAGCTGAAGTTTGATATGTCTGTTTCATGCTGAAAATTGCATTGTGAGAACTCTAATCTCTGCCCTGGGTCTGATTAGTGGTATAGTACTAGATCAAAAACCCCATTTCAAATCTCTGTTTAAATTATGTGCTGCAACTTTTTGTTTAGCTTCAAAGAAGTCCCTCTTTAATTCTTTATGAGTGGCTTTCATATAGAAAAAGGGCACAGTGGCATAGAAAATAGAAAAATTAAATCACTTATCACTATCTCTGGGGAGTAAAGAAGAAGAACTATAAACTTTGATTTCATAATGAAACATTTTTATTTCATTTCAAGCCAAAAGAAAACTGAAGAACATGTGCTTACAGTTACAAAGAAGGAGGACACTTCAAAAATAAAGTGTCCTGTAAGTAGAAAGGAGTCTCAAATTCAAAGGCAAGCATAATACTGTAGCTCCCTCTTTTGGATGGTACATACATTAAATGTAACAGTATGCCAAAAAAAGAGACACCCAAAAAAACCAAAGGGAAAATAAAATCTCCACATTGTAAATATGACATATCCTTAGCATCACAAAATGAGCTTCTGTTTGTCTAAAGTGGTAAACACAGTGAATAAAACATGTGTTTCCATAACAGTTTCTTGTAAAGTATAATCATTCTGTACAGATAGAGTCTGTATCCTGTATAAAAATAGACAGGCTTTTGCCATTTAACTGCTCTGACAAGATTTTCCCAGGCAGTCAGAATCTTGTAATAGCAAAGTGCACTCGATTAAAAAAAATTGAGGGGAAGAAATGGGAAATAATAAGATGTAGCCTTATTTGCAAGCAAATCAGCAGTATTGATCAAACTTTATTGCGGTCGATGACCAGTACAGTAAAAAGGGTATAAGTGCATGAAATACCATCAAAAAGCACCCCCGTAGACACATTCATATGAATTAAAACAGAATAGAATAAAACCAGTTTTTAAATTTATGCTACAATTGGGGCAGGTATTTGTTTTAAAAAGAATAAAACAACACATAACACACTTTAAAAGTTATACAGTAATACCTCATATAACATTAGTATCGAATAACACTAAAATCGCATAACATTAAGGAATCTGGGGGGAAGAATTGCATCAGATAACATTAAGATCCTATGGGATGCTTCAGATAACCGCTAAAGCCTGTGTGGTTACAATGTATCTCTATGGATCCCATAGGATTTTAACATGCATCAGATAACACTAAAAATCATATAACACCAAGACTTGTGGAACCAGGTTTTAGTGTTATATGAGGTTTTACTGTACTTGCAGTTATAAAATAAGGATAAAAATGTCTTTTAAAAAATGCACATAGTAGATACCAATTGCATTAGTAGAATATATACAGAATTAGTAGTGCAAAATTAAAATAGTTATTGTTGGTTTTTAACCTGTCCCCGCTGTAGCAGGTTCTGCCTAAAGCTATGCCAGCAGTAACATTTTTATTTTAAAAACACCCTTCTTATAATATACAGTAACAGTAACAGGAAGAGATTCTATTGATCATCCAGTTCAGGCCCTATCGAAGAGATGCAGTGGAGAAATATATTTCCAACCTCTGACTCTAATATCTAAACCAGGGATTCCCAACCTGCAGCCTGTCGGCTGGATGCAGCCCATGGCACCATTCCATGTGGACCCCCACCGCCTCCACCACACCAGTAAGTGCCATGCAGTGGAGGACAGGTAAAATGACCATATGGCCACCAAAGCTGTCTGAGGGAGCATGACCGGGGGCCTGGGTTAAAAAGGTTGAGAACTCTTGATCTAAACCATTAAATCACTTTAATTTTTAGCCACTACTGCTGGGGAGTTACACAATTGAGCAAGTATGCTTAGTGTGCCATAATGTGATCTATAGTCAGTCTGATTAGGCAATAATAATCCATGATTATATTCCTGCTTTATGAGGAAATTTCCACCAGCTATGTGGAAAAAGTTAGGCCTCAGAATGATGCTCAGCTAAATTTCGTGTAGCTTAATAAATAGGTATATTTCACCCCATATAAACTTATTTGGTTTGGAAATATTTGATTGTCTGAGATGAACATACTAGCCTGCTAGTGTGTGGAGAAGGAAGGGGTCATTTGTACTGTCAGAAAGCTGCACTCTAGTTTAGAGCCTGTGTCTGCTGAGAACAGGTGAACTCTCTGGAGACTAGTATTATGCAATAGGAAAAAGAAACTTTCCTTATAGCAACTCAAATCATTTTATTTATTTATTTAATCCAACTTTTGTGCCGCCCTCCTCACAAAGACCCAGGGCGGCTAACAAACTTTTAAAACACAGTAAAAACATGGTATAAAAACAGTATTAAACAGGATTTAAAATTTATGGATATTGTTGAAGGCTAAAGGTCCCAAAAGTGAATTAGACCTAGAGAAGCTCCTGTTTCTGATTTCTTTTCACAGTTCTGGTGACAGAGCTTTCTGTTCTGTATCTGAGAGAAAAAGTAGCAGGGATTTTCTTGGAGAAAGAAGGAAATAAACCCAGGAGTATGTATCTTAAAATAGCTCTAGAAGAGACAAGAGTGAAATTCCTTAAGTATCTATTTCATTGCTCCCCACCATTTTTTTTTGAGATTTCTTGCTATCTGCTCTATTCCTACAGAAATAAGGATACAATAATACCTCGAATAACGTTTACCTCGGATAACGCTAAAATTATATAATGTTAAGTAATCTGGGGAGGAGAATTGGATCAAATAACATTAATGTCCTATGGGATGTATCAGACAACAACCGCTAAAGCCTGTGCGGTTACAATGTATCTCTATGGAGCTTTAACGTTATCCAATCCATCCCATAGGATTTTAACATGCATCGGATAACACTAAAAATCGGATAACACCAAGACTTGTGGAACCAAGTCTTAGCGTTATCCGAGGTATTACTGTACTGCATTAGCAGAATCAATTGGTGACAGTGGAGAATAACAGACCAATGCAATGTATTCGTAAACAGAGTTGAAATGTGAGAGTGGTACAATTGTTGCATTATTGGTAGGATTAGAAGTAGTAGTAATGGGTCTGGATAAGTGGGATCCTTCAGAGGCTGTCTGCAGTTAAGTCACCATATGCAACTTGGCAAGGCAACATTTTAGCATACACAAGAGACTGCCGAATGAAGAAATTTAGTATGACTGCCATTAGGTCAGATAAATGACATGTCAGGATGCTGCCAGAGGTGACCCCCATCCATTTTGTGGAGAATTGTTTATAAGATCAGACAGTTGTGGAAAATAATGTGGCACATCTCCCTTGTGCTGCTTTACATTTGTCAGATTGAAGGTTACAGTGTATATGAAAACTCAGATGCCTTAAATAATGCTGAGTATCAATATCAGGGCGCAGACAAGTAGCTGAGGAGTGAGAAGGCTTGTCATCTCCAATAAAAGTCATTTTCCTAGTAGGGAAATAATATCCCGTTCACTGAAATTTCCCTGTTCCCTCGGCAGGTTTGCTTTATAAATATAGGATGGTACTACATAGTATGCTCCTAGTTTTGTAACATGGTAAGAATGAAACCTGTTCCCATTAGAGAACAATTAACAGCAGAACATCAAAGGAGCCAGTTTACAAGACTTACATGTAAGGTATTTAAAATACAGTTCCTTATTTCACCCTCTAGCTGAGAAATAAATAGGAATGGAAGAAGAGACTGAAATAGTCTGGAACAAGATTGGAACAGTTGTTAGAGAGATTGGCTTTAGAAGGCCTACCTTGAGAGGCTTTGTCTCCACTAAAAATAAAATAGAATTTAATTAACTGAGAAAGTTACAATGTCACATATTCCAACAAATGCATGTCCTCACAGAATCAACGTGATAAGTCCACAACTACTATTGCAGGTCTGTTTTTGCAGCTCAACATGACATCGCTTGATGTGGCAGAAGATGGAGCGTCAGAAGACAACTGATGTATGAGATGTATTATTGTTGGCAGATAGACCAGAATCTATCAACTTGAGTCAACAAAGCCACCTGGTAGTATAGCAAAACTGTTGACATTCTCATAAGGAAGCAAATGATGATTAAAGGCAGTTCATTTGGAGTGCATGGCAGAAGTTCTTCCTAGTATGATCAATAATTCTCAGACAAGGCATTAGGAATGGACACCCACATACCCACACACAGAGATACCTCTTGACCGATTGTGAACCGTCAGTTTTTGAAACTAAACATACTGCAGTTAGATTCATTCTTCTGTTTTAATTTCTAACATTTTAATTTCTTATTGTCCTTCTGCTTCTTTTATATGTATTGCTGCCAGCTTCACTCAATGGTTCTACCTTTGAAAAGACAGAGCTGAGAAGCACTAATTTGCTTTTGCAACAAGAGTCAAGAAATACGTTAAGAAAGGAAGTCCCCATCTTGAACCTTTTAAAGTCCCGTAAAGTTGCTTCTAAGCAATGCATGTACCATCTGGCAAAACATGTGGCTGGTCATTATTTTCTGGTGTGGAAGAGCGAGAGGACTGTGTTTCTGGCATTAAAAAAAGCCAAGACATTGTCATACTAGCAATCTCAGGCAGAATAGCAATAGGAGGAACGAAAGTTGCTGCTATTCCACCGCAACCCAGAGAGCTTGACACAGCTCAGATGGCTGTTTCCTCCACATTAGTTGAAGCACATAATATACTATCTGGACAGCTGTTACTGGAAAATAGGAACATCCAGGCCTTTCTTAGGCCATGGGGATCCTATTTCTAGGGTAGCTGTTTCTCCAGTGTTCATGCTGGAGGAATTAGAGCAAGGAATTATGCCATTCTTCTCATGACCAATGTAGGTGACAATCCACTTTCTGGATATTTTAACCCTGTTCCCACAGTGTTGCAAATGATGTTTTCCCTCTACCTGCAAAAAGAAGTTCACTGTTGCACAAAATTGCTTTCTTTTATCCATCACTATTGATAAGTTTTTGTCTTAAAATTCTTTATCAGTGTGCCTTGTTGTTTTGAAGCAGCCTAAATCCTTGAGAAACTGTTGTTTAGCAAACTAATTTTTGTTCATACCCAGGAGAATTAGCTTTTACTACTTTCTACTACTAATGATGGTGAAATACCAATCTCTATGACACTTGTTGGGGAATGGGAGATTATCTCTCTTTCTCTCTCTCCCTGTCCCTCTCTCTCACACACACAAATACTAGTAACAGTAACAGTAACAGTAATTTCCACTTATAACCCGCCCATCTGGGTGGCTACGAACAATATATTAAAACATCTTAAAATTCACACAATCATAAAATGGCATCTTAAAATCACACATTTAAAAAAAAAACAAAAAAATCTGGGCCAAAACTGGGGTATGGGTGGGGTGGAGAGAAGACTCAGACTAGGCTGATGACAACCCCTTTTCAACTGCCTTCCTAAACAGAAGGCATTTTAGCTGCTTTTTAAATGTCAGTAAGCAAGTGGTCTGACACAATTCCATCGAGAGCAAGTTCCATACCACTGAAAAGGCTCTTTTCCGAGTCATGGCCTTTCTTGCCATTTTCGGTGTTGGCACCCAAAGCTGACCCATCTGGGAGGATTGTGTGATGCAGGATGATGTTCTAAGAGGTAGGCGCTCCGCCAAGTAGAAAGGTCCCAAACTCTCTCTCTCCCCCCCCCCAAAAAAAAAAAATGTTACGTGACAGCAGGGGAGATATAAATTTCCCCACACATGGCTGTTGAGATGCATTTTTGTTTGATATGGAAAACATGTACATGTCTTCATAGACCTATGGGCAAACACATGCATTGTTGTGGGTGTAAATATGCACATGGAGACCTCTCTGTTGGTTGACAGGGGTATCTTTTGAAATATGTGTTGTAAACACAATGAACTTTGCAAAGATGTGAAACTTCACATCAGGTATCAGATGCTACAATAGCAACAGTACAAACATGGCCAGGCTGGAGAGAACATACTGTAAACATGTGCGTTCTAAGTTCTGTGCACCAATGACGTGCCAGAGCAGGGGCTGCTTGGAGAAAAATCCTACAACACTTCCATTCCCCCAAAGTAATGCATCGCTGTCTCTCAGAGTCCTCTTCGGTAACCCAATCCAAGGCACAAAGATATTATTCACCCTGAAAAAAAACATGAAATGCTCTAGCATAAAATACAGAAAAATATACAGATCCACAACAATGTCAGAAGGAATTCACCCATGCATTGCACTACCTACACATATGCACTGACATTCTTTTACCTAAATCAAGACAATGAAGGCTTGATCCCTGCTCCCAGAAAACCCAGGAATTATGACCCTTCCCTGCTCCCTCTCAAAACTGAACTTTTACAAGAACAGCCCCTTCCTAAGCATTTCCTTAACCACTGAACTAAATCAATTAGTCTGCAGGGGTCAAACATGCATAGAGGCAGTGGTGGGCAGCAACAGGTTTGCACTCCCAGGAGGGGGGAGCAAAATTGGGTGGCCTCTGGGCAGGGGGGTGGCAAAATTGGGTGGCCTTTGAGCACGGGGGTAGTGAAATTGGGTGGTCACGCCCACCTCCTTGCCCTCCCCCATCAGGTTTTGTCCCTTCAAGTGGTTTAAGGTCTCCTTTGCTCAAAAGCCAGTCATATCTGACTCTAGGGTGCAGTGCTCATCTCCATTTACAGCCAAAGAGCCAGTGCTGTGTTTGCAGATGTATACATGGCCATATGGCAGGTATGACTAGATTGCCCATGGTGTATGCTCCGCCCATGGCATAGGCTCCACCCACAACATAGGTTCCACCCACTGTGTGGTAGCATTTTTTTGCTGCCCACCACTGCATAGAGGGGTGGACAGACCTTCATTTGAAGAGCTATTCTCCTCTTTTAGTGATGGTAAGTGGCCACCTCATTCTCCTCAGTGCATTTTCCTGGCCAATCAGGGAAAGAAGACAAGTTAATTGATAATCAGCAATGTCTTTTTTAAAAAAAGTAAAATTTGGGGTGGGGTGGGAAAATTGAGGATAGGTCATGTCATTGTTCCAAGGTAGTTATCTTGTCATAAGCTTGCACAATTTGGTAAGCAGCAGTGTATTATACTTAAATTATAGTAATGATGTCTAATTGTGATGATATATGTGTATATTAATTTAAATTAGTGTATACATATGTAATTGAAAAACATTTTTATGTGAAGAATGACCTTCTTTTCTTGGTATTCCTCCATCTCCTTGTTTCTGGTGATGGAGGAATGGCCATCCTCCATGTACACCTGTTTTTGTTGTTCTGTCGCACAGTCGATTCCGACCCTTTGCAACCCCATGGACCACTGCCCGCCAGGCACTTCTGTCCTCCACCATCCTCCTCAACTTGCTCAGCTTTGTTCCCATTGTGTCTACAATATTATCCAGCCATCTCATCTTTGGCCGCCCCCTTCTTCTTTTGCCCTCCACCCTTCCCAGCATCAAGACTTTCTCAAGCAAATCCTCTCTTCTCATTTGATGTCCAAAGTACCTTAGTTTCATCTTTACAATTTGACCTTCTAAGGAGCAGTCAGGTTTTATTTCTTCTAAGATTGACCTATTTGTTATCCTTGCTGTCCAGGGGACTCTCAAAACTCTCCTCCAACACCACATCTCAAAGGCATCTATTCTTCTGCACTCAGCTTTCCTTATGGTCCACCTCTCAGAGCCATACATTGCCACCGGGAATGCCATTGCTTTGACTATGCGAATTTTTGTTTGCAATGTGATGTCTCTACTTTTCACTATGTTCCCGAGGTTTCTCATCACTTGCCTCCCAAGAATCAGTCGCCTTTTTATTTCATGGCTGCAATCACCATCTGCAGTGAGCTTTGATCCTAAGAAAGTAAAATCTGTCACTGCTTCTACTTCTTCCCCATCTATTTTCAAGGGACTGATAGGGCCTGTTGCCATGATCTTGGTTTTCTTGATGTTGAGTCTCAAGCCAGCTTTTGCACTTTCTTCTTTCAACCTAATCAGGAGCTTTTTAAAGTCCTCCTCACTTTCTGCCATTAGGGTGGTATCATCTGCATATCTCAAGCTGTTAAGGTTTCTCCCAGCAATTTTGATCCCAAATTGTGATTCCTCCATCCCTGCATTGCCATGACATTATGTGCTCTGTGTATAAATTGAATAAGCAGGGTGACAGGCTACACCTGTGTAGCACCTGTTATAATCATTTCGTGTCAGAAATTTTTATGGGTTGAGAGGATTTTTGCTGGAGAAACTCCACTCAGGGGATGCCCAAATTTCCTTTCATGTCCTCAAGAGCTAGGACAGATGATGGACACTCAATCCATCATTCAGTACCCAGGTTTTGGACTGCTGACTTGCTGGCCTTCCAGCTAACAAGGTGAATTTTTAAACTACTGAACCATTGCAGCCCCTGGAACACCTGTTATTAATGGATAAGACCGTTTCTGCTGAAAGGATTGTGCACCCTTGCTTTGCCCCATCACAAGGGGTTGGAAGAGATCTTAAGAAAGCAAATGATTCTTCCTCAGTCACATCTTCCTTCTGACTACACTTCTCCCTGAGCTCTGCTAGCAATGAGAGGAACTAACATGTTTGATAGTTGGTGTGTCTTCAGATTCTGCAGACAAAGAAAGATTTATAAGCTATCCATTATAAACGAGTGAGCATAATCTTCCCAGTGGGAACACACTGTTTGGTAACTAATTGGTCAGCTCTAAATGAAGAAATGACCATCCTTAGTTGGAGGATAGCAAAGATGGCATTTGTATTGCTAAGTAAGGTGTCAGATAACACACTAACAAGCCTCCATGCTTGCTGCTGAGCTGCTTGGAAGAAACCCAGCTCTCATTTTACTGTCAGTAGGAGAGCTTAGCAACTGAGGAAGTCTGGACCATTTTAAAATGCAATGCTAATTAAATCATTTGGGAATTATTTCAGAGCAATTGGTTTGATCTCAGTTCAATTGAAGTAGTAAGGTTCCTGTTTGGCAATCATGGGAGTGTACAAAAGATTGGATGTGTGGAATGCAAGAGTAGTTTTTCTTCTTTAAAAGGCCATCATGAAATTCTTTCGAGATAATTTTCAGCAGCTAGGACCAATCTGGTACGTGTGTGAATGTTGAGTCCCTTCTCTGTTTCCTTAATTCATTTTAATTATATTACTCTGAGAATATATATGTTAGTCCTGTCTCGTCAAACTTTTCTGAAGTTTGTTTTTCACTGCAAAACTTATAATTGCTGGGAGTACAAAAATGATATATTTTTTTTAAAAAATCCCAAACTACCATTCAATTTCCTTTGTTGTTGTTCAGTCACACAGTTGATTCCAACCCTTCATGACCCCATTGACAACTGGACACCAGGCACCCCTATCCTCCACCAACTTCCTCAGCCCACTCAGCTTTGTGCCCATTCTATCAACAATGTCATCTAGCCATCTCATGCTCTGCCAGCCCCTTCTTCTTTTGCCCTCAATCTTTCCCAGGATCAAGGCTTTCTCAAGTGAATCCTCTCTTCTCATTTGATGTCCTAGATGTTTTCTAAACCCTAATGGCAGGAATGCTTCCAAAGTTTATTTCTTGGCAGTGGAAAGATGACATTGAAGTCAACTTCCTTTCCCATTAGAATTATTTCCAACTTCCTCCAGAGAAAAGGGGGTAAGGCAACATCAAAGAGAGGCCTTGTTGCATTGAAGGATGATATTATTAAAATACGTCCCATTTTCTTTAGGAATCAGGCTAACAGTGATACCTGGGCAAATGAATCAGCTGCTACAAACATAGATACAAGCACATTACTGAGGCAGTATAGATTCACCACAGCTTGGAGCCTGATGGCTGTCAGCAGGAAGAAGATGGACCTGAAACACAGACTCCTCTGTTTATTGGAAGAGAATGACTAAATAAAGTGTGTTTTCATAAGGACTACAATTCCTGAGCCTTTTGGAACTTGAATGAAGATGGAAGGACCTTAAACACAGCATGTAAAACCCCAAGCTTTCTTGTTAATTGAAACATAATTTAGCTCAGTGATGGGATGTCAAAAAATTTCTACTCCACCGTGACATCATCACAGTGGGAGCGGAGCTAACATTAAAAACAAAACAAAAAAAAGAACACACACAGACCTCAACCCACCCACCCACCCACCCAAACAACCACAAAACAAACCTGTAAATAAATTAAATAAATAAAATAGAGAAAGAAAGCCCCATTTAGAACACATTACAGTAATCAAGTCTGGAGGTGACAAGAATGTGTCACCTCCAGACTTCTTTTGCCTTTGATCTTTCCCAGCATCAAGGCCTCCTCCAGTGAGTCCTCTCTTCTCATTTGGTGGCCAAAGTACTTGAACTTCAGCTTCAGTATTTGTCCTTCCAATGAGCAGTCAGAGTTGATTTCCTTCAGGATTGACTGATTTGATCTCCTTGCAGTCCAGGGGACTCTCAAAAGTCTTCTCCAGCACCACAATTCAAAGGTGTCTATTCTTCTGTGCTTAGCCTTCTTTATGGGCCAGCTCTCACAGCCTAACATTACTACTGGGAAGACCATTGTTTTAACTATGTGGACTTTTGTTGGCAGGGTGATGTTTCTACTTTTTATTATGCTGCCTAAGTTTATCATAGCTTGCCTCCCAAGAAGTAAGCATCTTTTTTTATTTCATGGCTGCAGTCACCATCTGCAATGATCTTAAATCCAAAGAAGATGAAGTCTGTCACTGCTACCATTTCTTCCCTTTCTGTTTTCCAAGGAATGATGGGTCCAGATGCCATGATCTTAGGTTTTTTTAAGTTTCAGACCAGCTTTTGCACTCTTCTCTTTCACCCTCATCAAGAGCCTCTTTAGGTCTTCTTCACATTCTGCCATTAGGGTAGTATCACCTGCATATATGAGGTTGTTAAATGCTTAAGCAGTATGTGGATCAAGATCTTCCAGAAGTACATGCTGGGCTCCAAAGAGGCAGGGGAACTAGAGACCAAATTGGCAACATTCACTGGATCCTGGAGAAAGCAAGGGAGTACCAGAAAAATGTCTACTCCACTTGATTGTAGCAATGGTTCTACAAGGAATCCAGGCACATGAGTCCAGAATTTAGGTAATACCTAGATAACCATATGGTGACAAAGAGCCAGAAAACAAACCAGACTGTTTTTTCAACAATCAAAACAGAAACTAAATATGCCCAGCAGCTTCAGTGCTTGCAAACACTTTCTACTAGAGCTCGTATTCCACTTAACCATAACATGTAACATACAGGGATATTTCCCAATTTTTATTCTGCTCTTGGACTTGTACGAATTGTGTCATCAGCCCACAGAGTTGGTTGTAGCTTGTGATGGCAGTTGTTTTCCCCAAGACATTGAGTGTTACTGTCAAATGGTATGCAACTTGAAGGTTTATGAGTTGCAGTGCTGGTGGTCCACTCCCTGCCATGCTGCAGAAGTCACACTTGATTCATTCTTACCTTATTCTCTGAGTTGTGAGTGATATGTCAAGATATTTCTTCTAGCTAGCACCTTCCTCTGACCTGTTGTTCAGTTAGAGTCAACTTTGCTTCCAATGGTCTAAGGACCTTGCTGTCCTTCTTACTTTAAATACATTTCAAGCATTATTGCTGCCCACCAGCTCAGGATAAGAGACAAACACAGATATTGGAGTTAACTAGGGTGACAAATTTATTAGCTTGTAAAACAACCCTTCCTGCAGTGGTGTCTAATGTAGTGCAGATGAATTGGGATTCTGCCTTCCCTTTCACCTGCCCCTCATGGGCAAGTCCCAAAGCCCTGCCACCATGCTGTGAAAGAGAGAGCCAGTTTCTGGTCAACAAAAATACCAGGTTCCCTCCCTGAACTGGTCAAGTGACAAGTGTATATTAGCATTCCCCAGTGGTGTGACTCCCTCCGAGCCAAAATGGGTGAGGCAAAGGACCCCTGTCTAGCAGCTCTGCGCCATGTGGAGGTCTACCTTCTCTATGTCTAGCAGCTCTGCACCATGCAGAGGCCGACCTTCTCTCTGTTTTAAAGATATGCAGGTTTAGAACAAATTGCTGTATCATCTTTGGAAGTGATTGTGCAGAACTAATTAAAAACATTGCCATGGAGGTTGCTGTAGTAACATTTAAACCAGCATAATTGCTAACAAATCCTCATCATTGATCTCAGCAGGGTTCTCCACCTCACAGATCCTTGTTGAGAATCTAAACAGAACCTTGAATACCCAATGCCTTTGAAAGTTATGTTTGAAAAATATAGTCTCTGGCATAAAACGTTTACCCAGATGGCTGTATCCTCTACCATTGGGAAATGCAACATTGAACTTCCTCACTACTGAAGGCTCCCACATCGCACCAATGGCTGCAAAACAAGGAACAAGAAAACCCTAGTTTTTTTTGTTGCAAACCAAAATAAAATCTGTGAACAACAAGTATGAATTTGTTTTAGGCTCTGAAAAGGAAGATGATTAAGAAATGGAACATAATAAATTTGTGTTTGGTGAACATTTTAGAAAGGAAACCAGACAGATTTATTCATTCCCCCAATGACAAATGATCATTGAAAATTAATAAGGAAAACACCTTAAAAATCTATTTAAGCTTCAGCTTCTGCAAAACGAATTTTATTTCATTATTAGGGGTCAAATGGTCCACTCAAAGTTATCTTCACCATGGAACTCTGATGCTCAGAATAGTTCACAGAAACAGCAGTAACAAGTATTAACAGTTTCCCTGGAGTGTATTAAAGTATACAGGCAGACAGAATGTACAACGTACAGTGCTCCCCTGTGAAGGATCACTAAAGAATGAGAGACAGAGAGAATAAAAATTAACACGTTGAACACATAGCTCATTTTTAGATCCTCACAATATTTTATGTTTCTATCTGTGAATATTTTTTCAGCCTTCTTCTCCCTATGTGAGCTCTGAAATACGCAACCTTCCTACTGTCATTTGCTGCTTCAAATGTTCCATTTCATATGAAGCTTTATTGTTTCATTCTACTAACTGTATATCAAAAGCATCCCCATGGATTTGGAGAGGGCTTCATGCTGTCCTTGAGCAATTGTTTAACTTTCAAAAAGTGATCTACACACAGAATCCTTCCCTACCCCTGGAAATGCTGTACCATCAAATAGCTTTTACATGACAAAGCTCCTGTGATGATCTGACAAGGTGGGTTACATGTGACCAGATATAGGAATAGTATCCTATCTTCTGCATTTGGAGTTCCATGCATTTCAATATTGAACTGGATCCTGGGCAGTGGAAATCATGTGGATCTAGATTGATCTATATCTAACTAAAGGAATGTTAATTATTTGATCCACAAGTACTTGTTTCCATCATGTGTTAAACCATGTTTTTTCTAATCTACTGTACAGTGTGTAACCATCACTAGAGTAATACTTTTTTGACCTCCAGTTAATGAATTGTGGTGTATTTCTTTAGCTCTTTGTCCCCCATCATACTCTTCTTCATTGGTGCCACAATGTCAGTTCTGTTGGATGTAAAATGAAAGGTGTCTTTACTTCCACCAAGCTGGAAAAAACAGTTCATACGCAACCTTATTAAAAATGTTATTCACCACTCTATCTTTTTGGTTTTTTGTTTCAACAAAAAATTGTGTCCTGAAACAAAATAATCAATATGCATATTTATTTTTCAAAAGCTCCTGTGAAACTGTCGATTTACCAAGAGCACTATTCATTAGTCTATAACAAGAGGATTTACAGGTTTAATCTAACAGGACTTCCTAGTTGAGATAGCAACATGATGAAAAGAATGTTAGCTGAAATACCATACTGAAAGCTTCTTAAATATCAAACCTCTAATAGTTTGGATCTGTGTTTTCTGTTATATTAAGCAAGCTTTTGAAGGGGAGGCTATGTTTCAATCGAAAATGAAATCTAGAAGGACAGATTTTTTTATTGTACAACACTGATTTACATGCTCCTTCCTAGGGGAATACTTGATTTAACATTGCTTGCCACAAATCCTCAGTCTGACAAACAAATGCCATTATTCCAATTGTGTGTTAATAGTGTTGAAGAAGAAGGATTCTTTCCTTCTAGAAACAGTCAATACAACAAAAAAACAAACACAGCTGCAACATGGTATTCTATTAAGCCACAAAATGGTTGTCTCAAAAGCTGTGCTTGCAAAGTAGGTTTGGTGGCAGCCCAGAAGCAATCTATAGACCTCTAGCAAGACATTGACAACCAGAACCTCATAAAACCCCATAAACATTGTGATCAGTGATCTATAGTGCTCCATGACAGCTTATTTGTCAAATCCAGGAAGGAATCCTTTGACTTGTAATGAATTGGATTTCTTGTGCTGCTCTGGGGGAATGGTACAATTCTTTCAAAGCCTCTCAAAGATTTATTAGAGAGATGAACATTAACTGCATGTCAGTTTCTCTGAAGTATAACTTGCCTAGAAAGACTGGTCTTCACTAAAAAGACACAGAACTAGGCTGAGTTCTTCTACCTAAATAAGGTTTTTCCTGCTTTTTCATCTGTGGAAGCAGCTCCCCTTGGAGGCTCAATTGGCACTGACACTGGCATAATTCAGCAAAAAAGTGAAAACATTCTTATTTATTAGAGCCTTTAGGCAAATGATTTTAGTGTTTTGAAAGTTGTTTATGTTTTAGTGTTTTAATTTTTTACCTCTTAGATTTAATGTTTTTAAAACTGCTTTATGCTACTTTGTAACCATCCCTGAGATCCTGTGCTATAAAGAGGAGGGGGGCTATAAATACTTCAGTAAGGGAGGGAAGAAGGAACTTCAAGTTGCATTTTCATCCTCACTGCTCAACACCCAGGCTTTGAATAAAGAAAAAAAGTAGTAAACCAGAAGCAGATAGGCCTCTTTATCATCCTGAGCATCATTTCCCCTCATGAATAATCTGCAAATGTTATAAGGCAATGTTGGCTAGAGCTACAGATAGCAATGGAAAGACCTAAAGGTAAAAATGATTGAGTTCATATTTTTTTCCTTCCTGCTTCTCCCATCTGTCCTCTATCTTCCTTTCCTTTCAGTAGGCTACCAGGGAAAGGACAACCCAACCTAGCTACTTGAATTTTTTGGAATAGTAGCCGTGTTAGTCTGTGGTTCAGGCATATCAGAAAACAAACAAAATAAAATAAGAATTAAAAAACACTGTAGCACTTTAAAGACTAAGGTGTATAAAACCATGCCTGTAAGTTTTACTCTTTGTCTGAAGAAGTGGACTTGATCCATGAAAGCTAACAATAAACATCTAGCACCTAGTCTTTAAAGTGCTACAGTGTTTTGTTTTGTTTTTTGCTTATTTTGTTTTGTTTTCTGATATGCCTCAATCTAGCTAGAAGCCTCAGCTGATTCCTCACAAAGTTTTTAAATTTAACCAAGAGTTGCCAATGGTGTGAAAGCCTCAGATGTCTAATCCAATTCAAACATGAGCCATAATCTTTGGTAATTTATGGTAGATTTTTGTTTGCTTGCTTGTTTGAGGGACATGTGCTGTGGTATGTTTTATGGGTTCAATTTGCACACATAGCATGTGAGACTACAGCACAGTGGGCAGTATCCTCTCACTAGTCTCAACTGAGATGTGACCCATCACATCACTTGCTGAATGGGAAGTCTCCATTTATGTAAACCCCACAGAGTATATAGGTGTAATGTTTATGGAATTAGAAACAGAACATTGGGAAGAGACTCTATGTGCATTAAATATTAAATTCATTAAGGAATCTGGGAGTGAATGCCAAAAAAAAAAAAAAAGCACACATACTCCATATACATGTGAAAACCTTATTGGAGACAGTGAAGGGTTGTTGTCATTGTTTGTTGTTGTTTTTACCCCATAATCTCAAGGAGAAACTGGACATTTGTGAGAAATGTTTTTTCCTGCATTTTTGTAAATGCCCAAAGTAAATAATAAATTTTGTGTCAGAAATTTCTCTTGGTTGAAAGGATTTTTTCTGAAGAAACTCTGCTCCCAGGATGCCTGAATGAGGCTCCTTTTATTTTCCCAAGATCCATCATGTAACACTCGGGTATCAAAACCCAACCTTCCAGTCTCCAAACTCAACGTCTTAACCACTAGGCCACCACAGTTAATTCTTGCTTTTTTGCATGGATTGATGAAGTAGAAGCATTTGAGAGGTTGCTAGTATTTTTCTAAACAATCTACCAGTAATTTTGTGCTTGGGGTGAATGTATTCTTATTTTCACAAAAACAAAGGATACCAACACAGCAAGAAGAATGAAACATTTGCTGTTTCACTCTTAATAGGGAGGTAGCAACTTTTGTTCAGGCTAGAGAATCCTTGACAGGCTGTCTTGCCTTGCTGAAAGAGTGTACAATGGGAAAGATGCTGGCAAGATTATCTTTGCATCTCTTGTGTGAGAATGAAAATAGAAAAATAAAACAACTACTGTACTTGTAATGTTTATTTTATTCCCGTACCTTCCTTTAATATTCATCCATATCTTTTTTCTATTTTCCAGATTGACTGGAAGGCAAATACATCATTATCTGGAGAGGGTTCACCCGAATAAAGTAGGAGACATCTTGAGGCTCACCAACACTTTGCAGAAAACACGAATAATGAGAACTTGTTATTGCTTGTCATTTCTCATCTGGACTTGTATGTTTCATGAAGTACCCACTTCACTGTCACTGAAAAGGACTCACATGCACTTGCAAGCTGAAAGGATAATGGGGCTCTCTAAAGAACATGGAAAAGCACTGCATCGAATCAAAAGGGGATGGATGTGGAATCAGTTTTTTTTACTGGAGGAATACACTGGTCCGGATACTCAGTATGTAGGCAAGGTAAGCACTGGGATCCATAGACTATTTGTTATGATGATTAAATGTAATAGGTTTCAGTTTCTTAGCAGCAGCACTGAAGCCAGTCAGATCAAATGTCACATTCTACAGAGGAGAAATAAGATTTCACAGCTAGCAATTTATGGAATATTTCCGCTTTATGGGCACAGAATGGTCCTCTGGTACAAGGCTACACAGTTTGGAAAATAATGTTATTTCTTCAGATGATATATTCCTTCAGGGTTTAGATTTGTAGCTGGTGTTTGGAAAATAACTGAAAGTGTTGTATGTTTGTGGGGAAACGTCAACTGGTTGGTATGCCTTTAGGAACATAAAAAGGAACAAAATAGCATACAAGAAACACCTTATAGTGAGAATATAGGCATCTGCATGCTTCAAATGCCAGGAAATGAGAAATTAGCTGATCTACATCCAAATCAAGAGACACAAATTTAAGCAAAAAAAATTTAATAATAATAATGGAAGTTTGGTATAGTATCCCAGATACTCATTATCAAGAGTTTATACTACAGATGTAATGGGTACTGGCCAAATCAGTCACTCTCATCAATTTCTTCTATATCAGTATAATATTAAAACTCAAAGAATTTTCAAACTCATCGCCACCATCACCTCCACCAATTTTTTGGTACTTGTCTTCAGGCAGTAGTTAGCTATTTTGGAGTACTCTCTCTGGAAAATTAGTATCTTTTTAGCACACACTAAGCATGTGCAGAAAGAATGGTTGGTTGGTTGGTTGGTTGGTTGGAAGAAAGAAAGAAAGAAAGAAAGAAAGAAAAAGAAAGGCAAACAAATCCTTCCATGATTTTAATCTTGAAAAGACTGCAATGAAGCAGCTGCCCTTGTCATTTTGTGCCATCTGTGCTATTTGCAGTAAAGCATTATTTCTATCAAAGTATTATTCCATGAACTTTGCTTAATTTACACATCAAATATCTTGTACTTGTCTTCTCTTGCTGAGAGCCTCAAAAACATTCCTTGCCCTCTCACTGGGTGAGAAGAATAATTCTTCAGTTCTCTGACCTTGCATGCACTGCAAAGAAGCCAGCAAGGATTTACATCCTTAGTTCATGGCAGGTCATATTCCATCTTCAAATAAGATTTACAACATATCTAAAAAGTTGACCAGAATAATAATTACTGTGTCACAGATGCAGGGTCACTTATTGAAAAAAATAATAATAATGAAGGGTTATTTTTATTTATATAGAACACTGATACAGTAAAACCTTGCATAAAGAGTACCTCGCTTAGAGACTAACTTGCTTAAAGAGAAGAATTTTCTCAGAATGGTTGCCTCACTTAACAACTAAAACCAACCAAAAACTCACTTAAGAAATAAATAAGGGTTCACAATCCCCCCCACCAGAAGTCACAATTGGTCACTTACAATGGTGTTTCGCTTAAAGAGCAAACTCGCTTAAAGAGCAATCCTGTGGAACATATTATGCTCTTTAAGCGAGGTACAACTGTACCTGTATTTTATTGTTTATTTGCTTCTTTATCATAAATATGATTAACATCCTTCTCTCCTTCAGGGAGGAGGTAATAATTTCTGTAATATATAATTAAAATTGCAATTAATTGCACTATCCTAACTTCATGTTAAGAATGATTGAGGTAGATTTGGTAGGGGATAAACACCTTATTGCCTGCACAAGTGCCTTTAGGCCAGCCTTGTGCTAGTTGCTGGTAACTGATTAATAGCTGTCAATTCAGCTTCTGTGGTGTTGTGCTGAGTGTGTGTGTGTGTGTGTGTGTGTGTGTGTGTGTGTGTGTGTGTGTTGTTGTTGTTGTTGTTGTTGTTGTTGTTGTTGTTGTTGTTGTTTTAAAGAAAATCCATTGTGCTATTTTCCCTTAGACCAGCTAAATTTATCCCTTCCTGAGCTGGGAAGGGCTTGGATGCAACATAGCCTCAGCCAGACTAAAGTCAGACTAGCTAGTTAGGAGTGTGCCAAATATAAGAAATGGAGCAAAATCAATAAGAAGAACAAGCAGCAAACCAAACACAGTAGTCGCCTTATATTCTAAAACAACTATACAAACAAATATGTTTGCAAACTGAAAACTGAATTATAAAAGTCATAAAATAAGGGCACATAGTGCTTTACATAAATACTGTTGTTTGTACAAATATAATTTAAAAATAGAATTAAAATTGGGGATATGAACTTTGAGGGCAAATGTACAAAATGGACCAAATCAAGGGGTTTGGGGATTACTCTGGGATGGAGCAAGTGGTCACTGGTCATCAACATGGTGGAGCAACCCCTCCATGGATACTTCATGTTCAATCTGACGTTTGTGGTTGCTTCTTTAAAAGATGTGCCATCATGGTTAGTAAGGAAGGGGAAATCAAAAGCAGCATACAATGGCTGGGATTCTGTTGTCTTCAGCATTGAGTGACTAGGTCTACTTTAGGGATAATTTTACTGACAATGGTGCCTTTCTTTTCTCTTTGTTGCTGTGGTGATACTGACATTTGCACCATTGCTCAAAGGTGAAAATAACTCCTGGAAGCAGAAGTGAAATTTTTATGTATCTCTCACTGAATATCCAAGGTTGACCATGTCTCTAAAATTGGCAATGCCGTGTAGCTGAAGCCACAGCCTTAGTGACAGATGCTTGTGTTATGGAATGGGACTTTCCATAGAGAATTGAAAATGCACAGACACCACCATGGACCAGGTGGGAACATCAGTAAAAGGGGTGGAAGACAGTTCAGATACCTAGTTGTATATCCTTCAGGCAGAGACAGGAGCCACTGCATGTCTTTATTTAAAACCTATGCAGTCTTCAGTTAGGAGTCAGGCACAACGAGTATCATGGAAAGAGCATCATAGTGCAATTCAGTTCTGCTTGGCAAGCTTGACAGGAAAGGCCTAGTCTTCAGCAGCTGCATAGCTAATTTCTGAAGTCAGGTGGAAGAGCGAACTTGCTAGGTCTCAAAACACCAGCTGAAGTCTCAGTGAATCACCAGGTTTCCTAAGAACTACAGGATTCAAGACCAATATCAGAACAAGTTGTTCTAGATAAGGAGAAATTTGGAGAGTCATTAAATATTTGAGCAAGCCACAATTATGACTCGTTAATCTCTTGATGGACAATCCTGATAGTAGTGGCCCAGAGCCTATAAAAACCCTGTGAACTGGCAGAGAGACTTCCACAGACTTCAGCATCAGTGTAGTGCACAGAAAAGTGCTCCATGTGTCTTGTGTGTTTGGGTTCATTATATATGAATAGTAATAGTAATGGAAGCAGTTGTTGCATCTGCTGACCATGTTTTACTACTAAAATAAACTATCCTTCACCACCTCTCTTTGTTGTTTATCACCCTGATCAGCTGGGATTGTTTCCAGATTCTGGCCTCATTCATCTTTTGTGCCTGTTCACACAGATTTCCCTAAAGCAATTCTGCCACATTTCCAAACTTGCCCAGGCCTCACTCCCATGATATCACAAAGATTCCATTATGAAATATCACCAGACAAGACCTCATAGTCTTATGTTTTATCCCTACATTTTCAGAGAATGTTGTGCTGCTGAGCTGGGACCCCTGTAAACAATTTTTCATACTCAAAAACAACCTGGCAGCCAGTGTGACTAATTAAGAACTAAGAAAATATTACCAAGACCCAGAAATGTTTGTTTTGGCCAGACAATTTCAAGACTTGTATTCTGCAAAGCTAATATTTCCAAGCTTGGCATGTTATAGGATGCTGGAATAGTTAATTAATTCATTATTACAGAATGAAGAAACCAAAGTGATACTTCCAAAATCATTTTGTAGTCTGGAAAATGGTTACTTGTGCTAGTTCAGACTTCTTAAAAATGGAGCATCTCATTCTTTGACTACAGCTTTACAGAGACGTCCAAGTTCTGACATTAAAGTTTACCGGGCAAATCCAGTTAGCCTAGATCAGGAGTTCATAACCTTTTTAAGCCAGGGGCCAGGTTACGCTCCCTCAGACAGTTTCAGGGGCCAGAAGGCCATTTTGCCCTTCATCCACCACATGGCACTTCCTGGTGTGGTGGAGGTGGTGGAAGTGGTGGTGGGCCACATGAAATGATGTCATGAGCCACATCTGACCCACGGGCCATAGGTTGAGAATCCCTGTCCTAGACCAACTGAATGAATGGGACATTTTAACAGTCTGGTTTCAGGGTGAAAATACTCACCGGGGCCTTGCCATTGAAGAATATTCTCACAGAGGAAAAGTCTTGATAACAGGACCAATGTCAGTGCACAGATGAGCAAGTAACAAGTCATTCAAAGGAGAAGATAAAAGGAACAGTCAGAGTCAGGTGATAGATCAGATTCCTACCAAGTCAAAAATCAGAACAAAGAGAAGTTAGAAGATAATTTGGTGTAGCAAGCTAAGGTCATGTCACCAGGGTATTAGATGAACAAGAATCAAAGAAATGCAGAGAACTGAGAACTAGCTGAGCACATTTTGTACTGCTCTCACCAACTGCTCTCACCAACCGCTGTGAAGACAGAAAGCCTTATACAACTGTTGCCTGGAGACTCCCTCCCATACCTGTTGTCACTTAGGAAAATGGACCATGGAGGCTTCTTCTCTTGGAGTGTTGCTATCCTTCTTGGTTAGATCTTGCTATCTTGAATCTTTAGATACCATCCTCTTCCTAGGGATTGGGAGAACCATTTGAACACAGACTGGAAATTTAGAAATGTATATAACTCTAATGATCATATTTTCAATAACCTTACTACTGTCCTTTTTACCAATGAAAGTTTCCTAAGAAAAATGTTTTGCCATAATCTAGCTGAATGTAACCAATGAAAGAATCAGGGTAGCTAAACAATTTGCTTCTAGAAATGTATACAGCCAACAAACCACCTAAAGCTGTTTAAAGGCACCAACTGCTAAGAAGTCCTCCCATGGGTTTAAGAGAAAAGATGGATTTAAAACACAAGGTGATATGAACCTGATGTTTTTAAGCAGCCCCATGGCAAAAAGTAGATATCCCAGTGGGGATCTGAGGGATCATTTATGTCCAAATTTCTATTCTCTCTAGCTTAAGTTTCAATGTTGAACTCTCCAGAATGACATATCATCTGCTTTATTGAGCAAACATCTGCTCATTCATCTGCAAGAATTTCAAGCTACAATTTCCCCTTCTTAACTTCTGCAGTGGGTCAAGTGGTTAAGACACTGACTGGAAGGTGGAAGTTCAGCAGTTCAAACCCTGAGTACTGCATAATGGAATGAGCTCCCGTCTCTGTACCAGGTCCTGCCAACCTAGCAGTTTGAAAGCAAGAAATTGTCAGTAGATAGGGACCACTTCGATGAGAAAGTAAACAGCGTTCTGTGCACTTCGGTGTCTAGGCATGTCTGCCACATATCCACAGAAAAGTCTGCAAATGCAGACAGCACTTGCTCTTCAGCTATAAACAGAGATGAGCACTAAACACTAGAGTTGGATACAACTGGCTTTTGAGCAAGAGTGATCTTTACCTCTACTAACGTCTTTGTATTGAATAATTTCACTCTGAACATAGAGACATCTTATTTGTTAACTTTCAGGCAAACTTAGACAAAGAGGTTGTTGCCCCTGTCTCATTTATAGGGTGATGGAGTGGCAATTTTATTTTACTCTAGAATTCTTGGAGATTCATGCTGACAGATATGTACATTTTGCTCACATCAACCAGGGTATGATTCTCCAGGGCTCCATGGCAATCTGAAACATATCTCTTGTTGTTAATGTGGAATGCATTTTTTTTCCTCTCTGGCAAGAAGAGGAAGGTATTTCTACAAATGAAAAGCATGTAAATGTGCATATCCACAATGGTTTTACTTTTGTTTCAAAGCCTATAAAGAGGTAGCAATTTTGGATGAGTTGTTTGTGTCTTTCTGAGAAATAATCAACTCTTGTGTTTTCTATGTATGCACCAAGACATTTAATGAAAATGGTTCTTCTGCACAAAAACATTGATGCAGTGGGAGGGGGTCTACCTAGCTGCATCACACTGCCACAATTGAGGGGGAGATTAAAGATCCCTTGGTAAGATGTTTATTGTGTCAAAAGAGCTTAGTTTGATGAGAATGGGAATTTAATGAACATTCTTCACATCTTTAGTCTCGTATCCTATAAAGATTTTTTAATACTTAAGAGCAGTTACAGAAAAACACAGCTAATAAAAAAAAACCACAATCACACAGATTAAACCCCAAGCAACTGGGTGATTAATTAAAGCATAGCATATAATAACCCCTCTTATACACTGAAAACAATAAAAAGAGAAACTTTAAACACTTAGTTGAAAATAGGTAGAACATTTAATTATGCATGAAATGACAATTGAGCATACATGAGGTAAGTGACAAATAGTAATTAACAATAGTATAATTGGAACAGAATAATGAACACCACGATAAACAATGTTACAAAGTGTAAAAATAATAGCAAGATATAAATCCTTTGCTATTAAGGAGCTGGTAAAGAAGATTTTCATTCCAAATTCAAGCTGCGTGGAGCTTGAAAGTAAAAGTGGGCTTTCACGTACATTGGGACTCAGTAAAGCCAATATGTGGTTACAATATCTGTGAGGAGCCAAAAAGAATAAACTTCAGTGTGTGTAGGCAAACAGGGTACGATTGATATTGGATATAACATATGGGAAGCAGCTGCACAGCTTGGTCCACTGCATGCTGCTTTTTATAGGCTTGCAATACAGATGGAAATAATACGTGCTAAGTTGTTTTTTATTGATAGAGAAAGCAATATTACTAGCCAAGATAGTTCAAGGTTGGCTGGACTGACAGAGGTTGTGTAATTAAAAGTAAAAGATGCCACTTATATCCATTACAGTCACCATCTGTAGTGGGTTTGGAATGGGCAAAAAATCATTTTACTGGGAGAACCATCTTGGCTGACTTCAGATCGCCTTCACAACTAATGTGCTGGCTGCAATCAACTAGCAAAAGTGTCCCAAAAAGTGTGAAGCAGGAAGGAGTTCACTTACCCTACATTCAAACCCCTTTCAGTCCTGGTTTACAGACACCATATTGACATAAAATTAGGCAACGGTCTGGTAGACCTAAATAATTTCAATATTTGGATTCAGCACAGCCTCAGCTACATAGGATAAGTTCTTCAGCCATAGTTAGGACTGTATTCAGGAGGAATTGCTTAATATGACACTTTGAAAGAGGTGGAGAAGAACACTGAATATCTAACTCAGCTGCTGAAACTCAAGTAAATCTGGGGAAGAGAGGAGCTGTACAAACTGTGGCAAGAGAAAGGAAAGTATCTGGTAATTTTGCCTACCAAATGAAGGTCCACCATATTTCTAAAGTTGATAGCTCTACATAGTACATTCTATTCCCTGTATTTTTGATGCTTTGATGTTGCCAATCCAAAACCAAACATATAATAGCAATATCTGAAGAAAATCTACAATAAATTTGTTCAAGCCATCTCCAAATCAGCTCAGGTAGAGTTGAAACCCAATTCATAAAACATATATTTGGATAATATTTTCACACTCATGTATGCTTCATATTCGTCTTACCTTCTCCCACATAATAAACAAATAAATGCATGAGTCCAAACTACTATATATACTCAAGTATAAGCCTAGTTTTTCAGTCCCAAAAATGAGCCCCAAAAAGGGGAAGTGGCTTATGCTTGGGTCAATGACCATGAGCATCCCAAGATCATGTCAGATTGAGATGTGCCAAAAAAATAATTACGTTTACTATGTATTTTGATTATTGAAACTCACTAGCAGCTGCTGCATTTCCCATCCTCAGCTTATCCTGAGATCAATCTATTTTCCTGGGTTTTCAGGTCAAAATTAAGTACCTCAGCTTATATTCGGGTCGGCTTATATTTGAGTATATACAGTATGTGTATTTGTACAAATTGTACAACAATATTTCAATAAAAAACCCTGGCTAGACTGAAGTTGTGACAGTACAGCGAAGGAAATGTGAATTAACTCACATCCTCTCATTTTGTAGTAGTGTGGAGGCATTTGGTTCTCCAAATATCAGTGGTCAAACACATATAGGAGGAAAAAAAGATGCTCCTAATTATACTTCCATTTGAAGTGTCTTAGGTGGTGCTGTGCAAAAGAGTTTCTGCAGTAAGCCTTTGATTCTTCAATCACTCATGCCTATATCTTATCTTTCCAGCTGGTGGAGCTTGCCAAGCCATTAAAAATAAACACATAAATGAACAGGATTGACTACCAACAAGAAAGTCATTTCAAAAGTATCTTTGCAGCGAGATGTGAGTTCTAGTGCTGCTTATGTGACTCAAAGTATTTTGCACATTTTCCCCCTATGCATTTAGGCCCTGAGAATGCTGATGAGATCTTGAGAAATGCATGGGGAGGGGGATTGACATAATTTTATATCCTTACTTGTGAGATGATGTCAGATGAACACCAGGTGTTTCCTAACAACCTCTGTTTGCATATTTGCAAGTGAAGAAAATGTTTCTTAGGTCCCATATGACCTGCTTTTTTTTCCTCTCAAAATAAACCACACCCTGCAGTTCTATCCCTGGAATGTCTCAATTATTGGGAAATTGGAGGGAGGGGGGGTGTCATACAGAAATATGAACTGGGACAGATTTAACTATGAAAATATCCTGTTAAATGCTACAACCTGTGTCGCTAACTCTTCCTTTGTCCTATGTAATGTCTAGTCAGGTAAGGGAAAGTTCAGATACTCTCATCATTGTGTTGTACAACATAATCACCTCCACTCAACATTGCCAGGGTTAAGGAACTGTGGAAGTGGTAGTTCAACATATCTGGAGAGCAAAAAGTTTTCCCCTTTTGTTCTAATGGAATGTACTGGTGCAGTCATGTCATGAGGTTCCGTGATCTTTTGTGCAACAGTGCCAGTTAGAAGGCTAAGGAGCAAGGTGACGACAGAACAAACGGCATCACTCTCACATGCATGGAGTGACACCTGGCTAGCTTTCAGGTATTCAGTGACTATCTTGAGATCTTTAAAAAGAATGTATGACAACTGTTCCAATGTCACATGAGATTCCAAACAACCCTCTTAAAAGCAGCAGGCAGCCTGTAGAACAAACACAATTCTGAACAGCTTTGGCAGAACACTCAGGATGTCTGCTTCAAGAGGTGATGACTTGCCTGTCTGAGTGAGGCTTTCTGTGTAGTCACCTTGGAGAGGAAAAGAAACGTTGTCAACAAGCAACTGTCACAGACATCAAGCCTTTCTCCATTTCTTTGCACATCCCTGATACTTCTGATCTTGTTCTTTTTCATCTCCCAGAATGATTTGCACGTTCAGTCCTATCACAGAACTGAAAGACAAGTGCAGTCCTTTCTCTCAGTTAGAAAATGCTGTGTGTGAAGTATCTGTCTCTGCAGGTGCTACTGATGGAAAACTCTTTTTATATTTTGATCGTGTTACTTCCACCTGCAAGTTTATATTCTTCTTTTGTGTCTAGATCAAACTTTGGACTGGCCAAATGAAGCCACTTCCTTGGCTTTGTTCTTGGCCAAAATTAAATCTTCATCAGTACATGTTTCTGGTAGCGATCGAAAGACCATTAAATGAGCCAGATTCTGTATCTCTCTACATTCACACAGCATGTTTTTGTCTGCCAACAGCCCCCACTTGAGCATGTTGATCTTACATTTAGAGACTCTGACCTTCAGCCAGTTCAGGGTCCTCCAAATGCCATAGGCAATGTCAAGCTCCTCAGCCATATCCTCCTTTAATGTTATTCTGTGATCAGTGAGCTCCTTCATCCATCTTCTAATTTGATTTTGTTCTTGGGTAACCTCAAGAATGTTTGTTCTTGCCATTAAGCTCTTCCTGCATCTGAGCGGGCAAATGTGAGGCATATATTCATTCAGAGGATGTCGAGGGTCATTCTCTTGTTTAGTTCTCTCAGCATCTGCTGCTACTTCAAGTTTACATTGATCTGCATGTTGTTGATTTAAAAAATCAGGGAAATACACACTAAAAATAGCATTTAAAACATATTTATTAGTAGACTTGCTGTCAAGACTCCAATTTTTAAATTTCATTTAAAAAAAATCTCACAGATGTATCAGAGGAATTGAGATTTTGGAAAGCTGTAGCTAAGCCTAGTTCTGATTCTCATGTTGATCTGGAAAATGCAGATTGGCATTTACAAAGACTGTATTAAAATCCTACTTCCATCCCACCACTGTCTTGTCAGGTAGAGGTAGGAGTGTTTTGTACCCTGGCTGCTTCAGGTGACACTGTACCACCTTTGCACAGCCTAACTGCTATTATATTTCCATATAAATCTGGCATCACTCTGCACCTGAGGGTTATTTGGAATGGCAATTGCAAAGGGGCCAACACACCTATGGAAATCAATATTCTTCACCAGAGAGAATGACTGATCATCCAGGGCTATCATCTCCCTGAGGCAATGAGTAGTCCTTGCACTTTTAGGTTTGCAGAAGGCATTTTCCTGCAGACCGTCAAATCCTAGAGCTTATTTTTGCAGTGTCAGTCTAATGTTTCCTGCCTCCTACCTCCTGCTATTTTCCCAACTACTCTCTCTCTTCCATGGGCTGGTAGCTCAACCTCTGCCCTGTGATGATTCTTACCCTCCACAATAGGGAAGCCACTTGCTCCCACAGTACCCAATCAATTTGCCAGTAGCAGTGTGTTGTGCTGAGTTTTCAGGGGCTAAACATGATGCTATTGGGAAAGGTGGCCCAAGTGCTGCCTACATTTAAGCATCTTCTTACAGTGCATGTGATCATGTGAGCATCTGTAGGTAAAGGTAAAGGTTGGCCTTGCATGAAGGCCAATCATATCTGACTTTAGGGTTTAGTGTTCATCTCCATTTATAGCCAAAGAGCCAGTGCTATCTGTGCCTGCAAACATTTCTGTGGATATGTGGCAGACATGTCTAGACACTGGAGTGTTAGGAACACTGTTTCCATTCCCACCACAGTGATACCTATTTATCGACTTTCAATTTCTTGCTAGGTTGGCAGGAGCTGTGACAGAGACAGGAGCTGACTCCATTGTGCAGCACTTGGGTCTCGAACTCCTATTCTGCTGACCTTCCAGTCATCAAGTTCAGCATGTTAAGTACTGAACCATCATAGTCTCATGAGCATCAGAAGCAGTGATGGGATGTAACAGGTTCTTACCAGTTCTCCAGAACCGGTAGTAACTTTTCCCAGCGTCCTGGAGAACCGGTAGCAGCTTTTGGGGGGAACTACCTTTGGGGCTTACCTTTTCACTTGTTCCCCCACTGCGCATGTGTGCCAAGCACTTGGTATGCATGCACACCTACAGTGCTTGGCACGTATGCACGGCCTCCTTGCTGTCCTCCCAAGCGGGGAAGAGGAAGAGAAGCTGCTACCCTGAAGCTCCCTATAGCCTGCTCCTCAGAGTAAGTGACTCACCTTTAGATGTGGTGTGTCTGTGTGTATTTTAATGTGTATTTAATACCTTTACCTAGATTGACGTACTACCACGGTTCCTAAAAAGTCCTGGTGGCTGGTTTGGGTGGGTGGGTGTATTTTAATGTAATTTTTATTTTATTTATTTATTTACTAGTATTTATTTATGGATTTGTGTTGTGGGTGGGCGGACGGACGGGCTGAGGTGTAGGAGTGTGTGTGTGTGTGTGTGCATATTTTTATTTTATTTTATTATTTTATTTTATTTTTAATTTTTTCTTTGGCCCCACCCATGACATCATGACATCATGATGTTAGCTCCGCCCATACTGTGATGATGTCTCGGTGGGGTAGTACAAATTTTGACATCCCACCACTGATCGGTAGCACATGATTAAAAATGCTTCCAAATTATTGATTTCCTGAGATCTCCAGGTTTTGACTGTTCCTTACAGAGGTTGCTAATGTGTCATAACTACCTTTTCTTGCAAATGATGATGCATGTGTAGCACTCACTTCAGTCCTGTCAGCTTCTTTCTCCCTAATGTTATCCCTGCTGTTCTTCCCTAATCTCAGTGCTGAACAAGGCAGCTGAATGGTAGATTTTGTTTGGGAGATTCAGAATAGCAGTTTAGGCTGTCTTTTACCTCTCTTTTTCCTGCTCCTCTCAGTAGATGTTGTTACAGTTAATGCAGGTAGCATTCCTGCAGCCTTCCCTGACAGGGTGTGTCTATGCACAGCGTGACCGCCCTGGCCACGCCTTCTATTGGCTATGGTGAATGTTTCTAACAGTCTTCGTTCCCCAAGGTAAGCAAACACAAATAGTCTTTGTGAGGAACTGAAAACAAACTTTAGTTGCAGGCAGATAGCTATATACAGTGCAAAACATTAACAGAAAGAAAGGCAGGCTTATCTTCAGCAAAACTCGGGAGGAAATATATACACAAGGTCACAGTCTCTTTAAAGAGTTTTCTCCGGCTCTCTCTTCTTCCTATCCTTACTGACGATTAGCTGGCAAGGCAATAGTCTTTCAAACCTTTCAGGAGCAGCCAAGTTCCTCTGTTTGAAAGCAGCAAGATCCAGCTCAAACACCATGGAAACTATGACGAGACGGTCAGTTCTTTCCTCCATGATGTGGCACAAAGCAGCCAGATGTCCAGAGCAGCAGACCAATGGTCAAGTGAGCAAAAGGTTAAAGTGGCTCTAGGTTTGCCTTCTCTTATACAGCAACCTAGCTGATCACTACGAACAGCTGAGTACTGATCCTTAAAGGTGCAGTACTTTGTTTGACCATGTTGCAACCTAGTGCCACACCCAGGCACATGGTCCTATCATTCCCCAAGTGTCTATGTCTTCTATTACACTAATGTTTCATACTGCCTACAGACTCTACACAAAAAAGAGCAGTATTTGATTCTGCTATAGCAGAATACAAACCCTTCCAATGAAAATCAGACTCACACACACAGAGACATGTTATATTAACATATAGAACAAAACCTCTTTCCTTTGCCAAAGGAGCCTAAATTTAATATATATTTCCCTGTTGATTTATAACATACACTAGTACCTCGGATAGCGATGAGACTTGGTTCCACAAGTCTCGTTGTTATCCAGTTTTTAACGTTGTGTGATGCATTGATCACACAACATTAAAAAAAGTCCTGTTTTCCTGGAGGCTGCAAGCCAGAACGTCGAGATTTGAATCCTGACATTTTGGCTTGCTGCAGCCTCCAGAGAGATGGGGGAACTTTGGAAACAGTTTGGATCAAGACTTGTGACCTCCCTGGAACTGGCAGGGAACTTTTTTTACCCATTTTGGGCTCTCTGACCCCCCTGCCAGGTCCAGGGAGGTCGGAAGACCTGATCCAAGATGTTTCCAAAGTTTCCCCACCCTCCTGGAGGCTGTAACAAGCCAAAACGTTAGGATTCAAATCCTGATATTTTGGCTTGTTGCAGCCTCCAGGAGGGTGGGGGAACTTCAAAAATAGCACACATCGGGTCTCCCGACCTCCCTTGAGCTGATGCATGTTATTTTTTAAGTTCCCCCACCCTCCTGGAGGCTGCAACAAGCCAAAATGTCAGGATTCGAAACAGTTTGGATCGGTTCCTCTGAACCAGACTTTTTTTACCCATTTCGGACTCTCTGATCCCCCTGTCTGCTCCAAGGAGATCAGAGGACCCGATCTACAGGTCCAGGGTGGCTGGGGAAGCTGATGGGGACTCCCCATCAGCTTCCCTAGCCCCCCACCCATGCCTCCGCAGCTGTGGGATGACTGGGCAAGCCGACAGGGGAGCCCCCCATCAGCTTTCCAGCCACCCCACCTCTGCCTCCACAGCTGCAGGGTGGCTGGGAAGTTGAACGGAGAACCCCATTCAGCTTTCGAGCCACCCTGCTGCTACAAAATGACTGCATCGGATAATGCTAACAGATTGTTATCTGATGCAAAATTTCTTTGGAATTTTTTCATCGTTATCTGATTTTAGTGTTATCTGATGCAGTCGTTATCGGAGGTATTACTGTATTAATATATGAATCTACTAATCCTAACTCTAAAACTGAAGCAGCATGAAAGCTTGGTATTGCAGAGTATGGGGCTATTTCAAAGTTGTTACATAACTCATTCTGAGATTTTTTTTATGAAGGGTAGTCTATAAATAGAAATAAATAAATAAAAATTAATATGGGACATATATTTTGCTAATGCTGTAGCTGCTGACATTTTTATTTACCTTCCTCAGGAAGCAATCCTGTTTGATTCAGCTTCCAAACAAGACTAGGTCTAAAGACTTGTCACTTAAAAGAATTATGTTGCCCGACTTCATCAATGCAACTTGATTAGTATTGGAACCAGCCTTCAAAGCTATTAAAGATGTTTTATACACAGGAAAAAGCCATAAAATGTTACTTTACTGATAACAGTTATTTGATTCCTTTGACAGTTTACAAGTGGATAAAGACATTTTCCCACATTATAAATTAGCATTGTGATAGATGAACACTATACAACATCAGGCAGTAAAGTGTCTTTGAAAGCTCCAAATTTCACTAGGGAGAGAGAGACTATGATCACGTGACCAAATTAACAAATCAGGAAATTAGATTGTCAGAAACAATTTTTTTAACCTTATTTGGAAAACTCCAAAGACTCACATAGTTCAACAGAAGATTTTAGGTACAGATGTCAAAACTAGCAGCACATTTTAGATTGGGGTGATAGCACCAGCACTGGCTTTGAGCCCCAAAACTTTTTAAATCCCATGTCAATGACCCTATCCCTTTTAAAGCATGATTTTTCTACATATTCATTATAGTGGTTAGAGAAAGCCCAATTTAGAGCCAGCAAATGCTAGCATATTATGATTTGCCTTTCAATTTTAGAGGCTTTTCTTGGTTGTCCCCAAACTTCAGTGGCAGAAGTGTCAGTTACTGTAGATATTGGGCAAATTGATATTGGTATTATGTTAAGTGATTTCCCCCCATTATGAGTAATAGATTATGAAAAATTGTGATTTCAATGTGATGAGAGTACAGTATTTCAGCATAATACTAATGGATTTTGATTAGGTTGATATTTGTTTAGCCAATGATTGACAAAGTCTTACATTTTTAGACCTTAGAGGGCAAAAATGGTATACTGACCCATCAAATTATTCACTGCCCTGGCTCTGATATTCATTCATTTTCATTTCATTCATTTATTTGATTTATATACCGCCCTACTCGGTACAACCGACTCAGGGCGGTTTACAGAGACAATACATAAAGGCAATCAAAAAATAACATAGTTCAGGTCATATAACATAATACAATAAATAAACGATACAATACAGCAGTGTAATTTAAAAAAACCACACTGCGAAATCAAGTTACAAAATACAGTGTAATGAAACAAAACTACACTGTAACATAAGATACAAAATATTCCAATTACATATATATTACATGACAGAAAATAACACGGTAATCACAATCTCGTAAGCAATAATCCTAAAACAAAAAGTTCTTAAAAATTAATTAAATTAATATACGGTCAACGAGCCACAGGTGTTGCTAATGGCGGCGGCGCAAAGGTCCAGTCACCGCCGCGGCTTTTGAGCCCTGCCGGGCAGGGTGGTGCCTCCGGGCCAGATGGTCGAGCCCGGGGCCGAGCGGAGAGGCGGCCTCGCTCCCACTGCAGGTGTCTCTGATGGCGGCGGCGCAAAGGTCCAGCCGCCGCCGTGGCTTTTAAGCCCTGCCGGGCAGGGTGGTGCCTCCGGGCCAGGTGGTCGAGCCCGGGGCCGAGCGGAGAGGCGGCCTCGCTCCCGCTGCAGGTGTCTCTGATGGCGGCGCCGCAAAGGTCCAGCCGCCGCCGCGGCTTTTGAGCCCTGCCGGGCAGGGTGGTGCCTCCAGGCCAGGTGGTCGACCCCGGGGCCGAGCGGAGAAGCGGCCTCGCTCCCGCCGCAGGTGTCTCTGATATGTGCATACAGCTATACATTTTTCTCTCTAAGTAGACATAAAAGCCCCTTTCAGAGCAATTTGTCTTTCAGACTGCAGTCTCAAAGGTAAACCATATTTAACTCAGTGGTACTGTATTTATGTGTAGGTTTCACTGTAGATTCATTTTGTTCACGAGAAAATAAATTTCTGCCAAGGATAGGAACAATCTTGGTATGGTATAGTTTAATGAGAGAGAAGCCAGCCAAGGTAACCCTGTCAGTTTGTGTCTGAAGTGGTTCTGTGCAATAACATGAGAGCAATGATGGAAAAACTGTATGGTCCCAGACTGAGGTGGAAACCAATCCTGAATATCTACAGATTCATGAAGTTTAGAGTGTTTGACCACTGAAGACATTTGAGAGAAAATTTGGCAAATTTCTGTCAGATATACTTTGATGTGGATTATTGGATGGAGCAGAGGGTTGTACTAGATGGTGTTGTATGTCCCTTCCAACACCATTAATCTTTGATTCTAGGATTCTGTTATTTTAGCTGTACAGAATTGTGTGTAAAATGGAGTAAATTTGAAACATAAGTACCTTAGATTTTAGCCCTAGATATTCTTGGACTTCAATATCCAGAAACTCTGACTGTTGTTAATAGTAGCTATTCAACATTCATGCTACTTACATGAACTGTAGCTTATAATTTGCACATCCATCAATAGCAGCACTGTGGTGGCTTAGTGGTTAAGACGCTGAGCTTGGAGACTGGAAGGTGGGGATTCAATACCCTAGTGCTGCATGACAGATCTTGGGGAGATGAAAGGAACCTCATTCAGGCGTCCCCTGAGCGGAGTTTCTCCAGCAAAAATCATTTTATCCCAGAGTAATTTTTGACACAAAATTTATTTATTATCCAGCTATAAATTGCAAAGTCCACTAAAATAAGTACAATTCACAGTTTTCAGAATAGTGGGAAGCAGGTATGTATTCATTAAAATGAGGATATTCTTTTTAAGTCCTGTGTTCTGGTCATGTGGGAGAACTGATTCCAGCCAATGGGGGATAGGAAACAATTAGGTGGCTACAAGTAGAGTCAGCACTGGAGTTGGTGTCAGGCGTTATATTTTTGTTCTGGCTGTGCCAATTATATTAAAAAGTCTGTATATACTTGTAAGGATAAGCCTCACGAGCTTATCCTCCTATCATAGGACTCATTCAACCTTCCAGAGGCCTGTACTACTTCCAGAAGCCCGCACAATCCTTTGTGCTGATTCAGAGTACCTGTGGTCCTGCTCCAGGCTAGAGAAATCTATGATAGGGTTCCATCACTGACTATTTATGCTTACAAACCAGCCAGATCAGGTAGGACCTATAGCGTGGATTAATTTAATGGTAGTGTTACCAACAATGAAATAAAGGAACTGGACTTTCTTCCATCAGCTTAGCTCTATAAGAAGCAAATATGCCTTTTTCTGGTTACAATCTGGATTATTTAGGACAGTTCAGTATCAGGCACAATATAGGAAATAGAAACATTTTGCTCACCCCTATCCCATTATAAAACAAGAAAATCATTTCTAGCTATATTTCTCTGGCCTGGTGTAGCCTGCTAACACATTTGGCTACATTTTGCTATTGTTTACTCACAAGCATGCATCGTGGCAAGCAATCCTAAGGAATGGCAAAATCATGGCATTTTCCATCATTTCAATATAACATCCCACCTCTTCCAGGGTTTTAACCAATTAAAGCACAGCATATCACATCCATCATCTTCGTTCACTTCTCACAATTTCAGCCTGTTATGACTACATTCAAAGTAGACTACCCAGCACCTGCCTTGAAAGTCATTTCCCAGGCTTGTCTAGATTTGCTAAGGGAATTAAGAATTCAAAGAAACTACTTTACTCATTAAGATTTTAATCGTTTTTTTTTGTATTTTTAAAGTTTTAGTACTCAGAGTTTCCCAGTTAAGAAGGAAGAAAGTGTGAATAACCATGCATTTTTTTTGTGTTTATCAATAATATATAAATACTTTAACTACATGCCCATAATAACTGGTGTTCCATAGATGTTCCAATCAGATTAACCATCCGTAATGAACATTAACTATAAATGGGGATTAGAAAAGGTATTGAGGATAGAGCAACTATACACTATTGAATATGGATCAATGAATACTGGTTGCTGGGGATAATGAACGGTGAAGAAAGTTGCTTTTATGCTCTGTGAGTGTCCTAGAAACATCTGCTTGGCCAATGTGTTATACTGGAGGCTGGTCAAGTTAGACATTTTGCCTGTTTCAATAAGGCATACTTTCTGTTCTTACAAAATCGGGCTGGTTGCAGTCCTTTGCTGTGTGTGCATTTAATGCTAGAGACAAAAATTCTGAGCTGATTCACCATTGCAGAAAAAAAAACCACAAGAAAACACACAACTTGTTTGATAAAGTGCTTTTTCAACTTACAACATATTTTTGGTCATTTTTTGTGATGGTTTTTAAATCTGCATTTTTCTAAAATGTGTATTAATGAAAAATGTGGGAAGTGCAGTGTACTTTGATGAACTCCAAAACACAATAACATTGGATGGGTTCTCTGTGTCTTTTAAGCAACCAGCCTGTTCCTTTATGCTGATTGAATGTGTGTTTTTTGTGTGTTTGTGACTAATTGCATGCACACACATTTATATTCACAATGGGAAAAGGCAGTAATTTTGCACTCATCCCTTTTGTACAAAACTGAGTGGGGGAGGGAGACATCTATCATGCTCTCTCATTGAAGTGAAAATCCTTACTGGCTATCTTAAATGTCAGGATGCCATGTTCTGACTGACACTGAGATAATAATGAGGGAATTCCACACCCCTTCCTTAATGGCAGTTATTAATTTTTAGTTAAGAATGCACAAAAATAACTCAATGGGCCTGAGTGACTGCAGAATCAAAGAATACAACCTGATAGGGCCACTAATTTTCAGCTTAGTCATTATTATTTCTCACCATGGTACCCTGCTCATTTGGGGGATGTCCTTTTTTATGACAAAGATAGGCTTTTATGACACAGCCAAAGTGTCATTTAACCCAAAGGGATGAATTAAGGGAGATAACGCTTACCTATTTTTATCTACCAGGGATGTCACCATTCATATATTTTATTTTATTCCAAATTCCAACATTCTCCAAGAATTCATTAGACAGAAATCTGGGAGTTCTAATCCACATACACACAGCTGCAGACACCTTCATTTCTCTCACCTGGAAAATGGCTAAGACCTCCTTCTAGGCCAGTGGTGGTGAACCTATGGCACATGTGCCAGAGGTGGCACATGAAGGCTTCTCTTTGGGCACACACATCTTCATGGACAAGCTCCGCTCTTCCCCACCTGCACTAATGGGTGTGTGTGTGCATGCCCCCTCCCCCGCCTCCCGGGTGGGATTTCAGCCTCATTTAATTAGGGGTAAGGAAGGCTTGGCGCGGTGTCCCAAGGCTTGTCTGGGGCTTGACATGGTGGTGCAAGGCATGCTGAGGTATGGCATCAGTGGTGGGCTGCAAAAATTTTACTACCACACTGTGGGCATGTTATGGTGGGCGTGGCCAGGGGAGAAGCTTGTCAGGGTGGGTGGTGGCAGGGCCTGGTGCATCAGCAGAGGTTTGTCTGGGAGTCTTGCTGGGTGGTGGTGTGAAGATTGCTGGTGTGGAGGTGGTACACATGCATATGTGCATGCACAGCTTTAAGCATGCTGGTGATATCACGTGTGTCCGCATGCACCCACATGATGACACCGGCATACATGATGCCTGTCACCCATTTCTCCCCCTCCCCCGCCTCCTTGGGCACTCAGTTTGTGGGGTGAAGCTTCCAGTGTTCTGCTTGGAAATTCAAGAATAATTCTGAGATTTTGAGATTTAAAATATGAATAGTATATCTCTCCTTTTTTAAACATGAAAACAGACATAAAATAAAACCACACAACATTTTTCACAGCCTGGAACATAATTCTTCTTTCAAATTGTATCCCTATAACATGTTAATTGAGTCCTTTTGATTCTCTGTTTCCAGTAATACTCCATACTTTTAAAATAGTTATTATCCCTTTCATCACATTATTTCCTTCTCCAAATGCATTTTGTGAAACTTTTTCTTCAAATTTCACAAGTTCCCTACATTTTTCATTTCTGTTTACCCAGTCTTTCAACCACTGTTCTAACTGCACAAAATTAAACCAAAATATTCTCCCCATTCCTAACACTTATTTATTTGCTTGTTTTCCCCATTTTTTTCTAGCCAATCTTTCTAACCTAAAAATTTGTGTGTCCCCCCCCCCAATAATTTTTAATCTTTCATTCCAGATTTCCCGAAAACCTCTCCATTTCTACCACCAGGTGTCATAGATAAATTGTTGTGAACACTATTTTTTCTACCCGTATTCCAAATCAGAAACTTGTTTATAAGAAAATAATTTTCAAATGAATGATGTAACTGTAGCATTTGCCTTATCTATGTCCATGACACATAAGACCTTGAGAATTACTAAACAGTATCTTTGGTGTCATAGAGTATCCCAGAAACCATGTTTTGAGAGCATTTCTTCAGAACTCAAAGTGGAATGACAACAGTGGAGGTGTTGTTGTTTTTTGACACTCTGAGTTTGGGCCACATCTCTGTAAAGATGACTGCGTAAAGTTCTGACATGATGCAATGGTTTAATTTCAGTATGTGTGTATGAGACTGTATCAAAACCCTTGGGATATGGTGATTACCATGGTCCTCTTTATTGTCTGCTTGAAGCGCTATATTCTATACTCTATCTCTAACCCTAAAACATTGTTTTCACTGTTAAACTCTGGCAAATCAAGGTTGCTAATGCCTGAGGTATGCCCAATAATATCCACAATCTTTGAGGAAGCTGTTTTTGTGTACCTGGCTCAGATGCAGGAAGAGTTTAATGGAAAGAACAAACATTCTTGCGGGTAGGTAAAGGTTGCCCTTGCTCAAAAGCCAGTCATATCTGACTCTAGGTTTCACTGCTCATCTCTGTTTATAGCCAAAGAGCCAGTTCTGTCTGCATTTGCAGATGTTTCCATGGACATATGGCAGGCACAACTAGACCAGTGGTTCCCAACAAGGGGTACACAGCCCACAGGTGGACTTCAATTCCTTGAAGCCTAAGTCAGTACATTGGCTGATCAGTGCTTTGGGGAAATGACTTAGGCTTCTGGGAATTGAAGTCCAAATACCAGCATTTGGGAAACACTGAACTAGACACTGGAGTGCACAGAATGCTGCTTATCTTCCCACTGAAGTGGTACCTATTTATCTACTTGCAATTTCTTGCTTTCGAACTGCTAGGTTGATAGGACCTGGGACAGAGATGGGAGCTCACTCTGTTGTGCAGTACTCAGGGCTCAAACTGCCAACCTGCCGACCTTCTAGTCATCAAGTTCAGCATCTTAACCACTAAGCTACCACAGTCCTTTTTTTTTTCTTGAGGGTACAGAATAGCAAAACCAAATTAGTAGGTGGAGGAAGGGCTCACTGGACAAGGAATAACATTAAAGGAGGATATGACTGAGGAATTCAACGTTCGCTGTGCCACTAGATGAACCCTGAACAGGTTGAGGGTTAGAGTTCGTCTTGCACACATTTGGCCATTGGGTCCAATATGATGGTTTCCAGTGGCATTTCCTCCACTGAAGGGGAGACAGATAAGTAACAATGCCCCCCCAAAAAAGCCCCCACTTATTTTCAGAACAGTCCCCCTATACAAAGAACTATGACAGAAAATTTAGCCTTTCTGACATGGATAAAAGACAGGAGTATTTAGTGTGCTTTTGGAAGATACTTGATTAGACATTTCAGATTTAACTTTCTGAAAAAGAAAGTTTTAATTACTCTCAAATGAAAGGAACGAAACAAAGTGGCAAGACTCCTAAAACCTTCTGCCATCTCATTCTACATTTGCACCCTGAAATTGTAACTTTACAAGATAAGCAAGAGCAGAAACCCACAGCTTCAATGGTTTTCCTCGAAAAGATTGGACTTCAACTGTTTGGACTGGGTTGTTTTTAGGTCTATTGTCAGCGCTTGGCATCAGTAAACTTTCTCTCAGATTTCATGGAACTGTCAAATACTATTTTAATTCAGACAATCTTAGCTGTGCCACAAGAAACTGCACACTGGTAATAAAGCTACTAATTAATCTAGAAGACACCATGGGTCTTCTAAGGACACACTGTAGCTTAGAAAGCAGAGCAGAAGGAGAGGGGAAAACATGTTGTTCTATTATACTATTCTTAGGTTTAATTTAGGCCATGCTCACACAGGAGGCCACACTCATTCTTGCTTATTTTTTTCCCTCCTTGTATTTCACGATTATTGGCTGGAATCTTCTTTTGTAAATTATTCATGCTGAAGGTTGATGATGTCATGAACAGGGAGTAATTAAAAACTCCCTACTTCTCTCCTACCATTTTTCTACCTTTCTTGCATTCCCTTTCATTGCATGGAGATCATGAAAACCATGAGACAGAATGAGGAAGTCTTTAATAATAAAAAATCACCACGATCAGGTGACATTGATGTAGGAGGATTTTGTTTAGTAATTAAAGATATCCTTCTTCCATCTTGTGGCTTCCATGGTTTCCAGGTATTGAAATGAATTACATAGGAGTCAGAAAATCTGTAGGACAGAGACTTTAATTTAAAGAAAATCACCCCCTGTTGATGACATCATCACCCAGCAGCAGAGGTATTTATGCTAACAGGATTTCCACTATTTTATTAAATATCTTGACTTTTTTTTCAGCTCAGTTTATTGTGTACGATTTTGTCCTCACCGCCTTCTCTCAACAACCTTGTAAACTTGGTTAGGTTAGGCCTGCTTGACAGAATAACTTGGTTTCTCAGAAAGAGAAGGACACCTCATTACTAGGACTATACAATTTCCTTGCTCTCAGAAGTTTAAAATTCAATGCCACAAACTGTAGTATTTTTTTTAAAAGGTGGCATTATATTTCATGTTCTTCTCTAAAAATACTTAATCTTCCTATATATTCATCCAAGCAACATCTAAAGATAGAGGACTTGTAAATATTTCTTTACATAGTGCCAAACTAAACTGAGGAATTTACTACCTGAGTATGTAGTGACAATCATTAGCCATCAAACTGAAGTGCTTTAAGAGGGGATGAGACAAATTTCTGGAAAAAATATCATAGCTGTTAGTTGCAATGGGTTCACACTCTTATCAGGGTTAATTTGTGTATGTGAGACAGAGGAAGGGTCTCAAAGTTAAATTTCAGATACATTTAAAAGTCCCCTAAAGTTTGGCTCATAACTTTTGAAACCTCTGTTGTGTGGGGAGTTTGATTCTAGGTTCATGTCTTCTTTCATAATAAAGAAAATGTCCAAAGATTGTCACTCTAATAATCGGATTTTGGTATGATACCTTTGGTATGATCAATCCATTTTCTTCTTACATTCGACAGTATCTGTGACAACTCCATGTTCTGTATTGAATCCAGGGGAGCAGCATGCATTGTACAAAAATACCAAATGTATCATACAACCAGACTTAATGTACTATGTCTGCTCCTATTTCTAAAAATATATCTTGCAGAAATATTTTTAAGGATAAGGAAGCACTGACATTCATGATTTTATAAACAGCTATTTACTATTCCAGATTAGAATTTTGATCCCAGTAAATTGGTGCTCTGTACAGTTAAGAACTTTTTCCCTCACACACACAGAACAATGGGAGACTAAATACTTCCAGCTCCAGTTTTGAGCTGCTGTTTCACAGCCAGTGTAGTTTTTTAAATTCATTAATAGCTTTGAGGCAGATTTGAAGACAAGAAATGAATTAATTTTTTTTAGAGTTTTTAACTATGTATTGTATATTGGTTGTAATCTGCCCTGAGTCACCTGTGCAAGTAGGGCGGAATATAAATTTAATTAAATAAATAATAAAAATAATGTAAGATTGTTCTGTTCTGGGAGGGTATCTGCTGCTCCTTTGTTCCAGAATAGATAAGGAATTTGGCCATTTTTGCAGGAGATGCCAACTTCATCCCTTCCCAATTTATCTACAAATTTGAATTCAGCTTTTTGTCAAATTTATACATTTCAAAATGTTTGCAGGTGGCATGGAAAAAAAATAACACAAGTGTTTCAAATAGTGGTTGGAAACTTGAAATTCTGGTGTTAAGCCATCCCTACACCAGTATTTCTCAAACTATTCTGCGTAACACTGGTGGACTTCAATTCCCAGAAGCCTAAGTCAGTACAGTTGTGCCTCGCTTAAAGAGCATAACGCATTCCACAGGATTGCTCTTTAAGCGAGTTTGCTCTTTAAGTGAAACACCATTGTAAGTGACCAATTGTCGGGGGGATTGCGAACCCCGATTTATTTGTTAAGCGAGTTTTTGGTTGGTTTTATTTGTTAAGCGAAGCGAACATTCTGAGAAAATTCTGCTCTTTAAGCGAGTTGCTCTTTAAGCGAGTCGCTCTTTATCCGAGGGTTTGACTGTATATTGGGTGATCAGTGCCTTGGGGAATTGCCTTATGCTTCTGGGAATTGAAGTCCACAAACATAAACTAAAGTTTGGGAAATGCTGCCCTACACCATTCCATTACTGCTGAAACTTTCTTGTGATGAAGAGGATCTGTAGATCCCAAGGCAGGAAAGGAAAGGATTTGATTTCCCACAAATGGCAGGAGCATAGCCACAGCTGATGATGTGTCACCAGATTTCCACAATGTTGGCATATGCCAACAAGATTCAGTACAAAAATACTTTATCTATGTATTTAAAATGTGCTTATGCTTTGAAAAAAAATGCATGTGTTTGTAAGATGCATGTAGAAATGTGTTTTTAATTGTGCAAAAGTATCTAACTATGTTTAAACTTATGGACTGAAATAAATTAGGGGGGATTGCAATCAAATGCAGAATCAGGATGGAACAAACATAGTTGGGAAACATAAGAAAATGTGCCTGACTGAGCCTGGATTGATCTCTCTCTCACTCTCTAATCCTAGCCATGGCTTGCATGTCTGTAATGAAAGGAGCAAAATAGATGTTATAAGTGCAAAACAGATTGAAGGTTGGGGTTCAATACCTAAGGAATGCACAATGGATATTGGTGACATGAAAGGAACCTCATTCGGGCATCCCCTGAGAGGAGTTTCTCCACCAAAAATCCTTTCAACCCAGAGTAATTTCTGACACAAAATTTAATAGATTGAATAGAAGGTGCTAAAGGTAAAGTTTGTCTCTGCTCGAAAGCCAGTCATATCCAACTGTAGGGTTCTTTGCTCATCTCTGTTTATAGCCAAAGAGCCAGTGCCATCTGCATTTGCAAACATTTCTGTGGACACGTGGCAGGTATGCCTTAACACCAGAGTGCACAGAGGACTGTTTACTTTCCTACTGAAGTGGTACCTATTTATCTACTTGAAATTTCTTGCTTTCAAACTGCTTAATTGGCAGGAGCTGGGACAGAGACATTTAACACTGTATATATCAATCTAGATGGAGAATACACATTGCCATAAGTGCATTGAGTAGCAGCTAAGGTAAAGGTAAAGGTTTCCCTTGCTCGAAGGCCAGTCATATCCGACTCTAGGGGTCAGTGCTCATCTCTGTTTCTAAGTCAAACAGCCAGCGCTGTCTGATTCTGCAGACATTTCCATGGTCATGTGGCAGGCATGACTAGACACCGGAGTGCATGGAACGCTGTTACCTTCCCACCGAAGTGGTCCCTATTTATCTACTTGCAATTTCTTGCTTTTGAACTGCTAGGTTGGCAGGAGCTGGGACAGAGATGGGAGCTCATTCCGTCCTGCAGTTCTCGGGAATTGAACTGCTGACCTTCCGCCTCCCAGTCAGCGTCTTAGTGACTTGAGCTACTGTGCTATAATAAAACCAACCAGATGGCCCCAGCTACCATGAGGGAGAACAATTATTCAGGCAGCAGATTTGCTGGGTTTCTAGGTCTCAAAGTGCTATCTGAGATCTCTGGGAATTTGTGTGTCTCTCCAGTTCTCAAGGCAGAAAGACTAATTTTATGGCAAGTAGCCTTGGAAGAAGTGGTAATTTGGGTTTTGAGGGTGAGGAGCCTTTAAAGACTGCTGCATGAGATTTCATCCATCTCCACCAATTTCTAGTTGGAGCTGTAATTCACTGACTTAGTGTAAAAGTGTCTTTGTTGGGCTCCAAAAGACACAAGGGACCCAGAATAATTGTTGCACTGATATTGAGCTTATAGTGCCATGAGGACCAAAGAAGGCACTGGAGCACCAGCATTTTGTCTTCTATAAATTCTTGCCAGAAGCCATGGAAGCAGAAATGCAAATCCAGATGAGTCTCTGTGACATTACAAGGGTCTACCCTCTGATTACAGTTTTTGCCACTGAAATCTCAGGGAAAGGTACACTCATGATCGGACATCTATCATCCTCCTGGGTTGGCCCCATGGGATTTGCTTGATACTGGTCTAAAGGTTCCAACACATATGCACCTTGGAAAAGTCTTCTGACAGGGACCAAGAAGCTATGCAGTCAGCCTAGGTCCACACACTAATAATTGTATCTCTTAAGGAGCTATTACAGGAAAACCAATTTCATTGGGGAGGAGGAGGGGGCAAAGAAACCATTCATATGTAGCAAAGAGTGTTCAATTTTCATGAGATGGGGAGTAGCACGTTGCACCTATGTATTATTTATATTAGGACATTCAGCTTTTGGTTTGTCAGCTATTTTGAGCTGCATATTTTGCCACCTTTTATCATGGCCATGAAGTGAAAATCTAATGTGAGTTACAGACAGAACATCTGGACACCAAAGGCCCCCCCCCCATTATCTTTATTGGTTGATATCTCTGATGTGGAAATGCCTGATTTGATCAATGTCATGTAGGAGAAGCCAAAATCACATCAAACTAAACAACTAAACAAAACCCTACAGTCCTCTAATATTGTGATCTGTAATGATCAGAGGACTGGAAATCAAGCCATACGAGGAAAGAATGAAGGAACTGGGTCTGTATAGCCTTGAGAAAAATGAGATGGAGAGGGAATATTGTAGCACTCTAAAAATATCTGAAATGATGCCATGAAGAGGAAGAGCAGTACAGTAATACCTCGGATAACGCTAAGACTTGGTTCCACAAGTCTTGGTGTTATCCGATTTTTAGTGTTATCCGATGCATGTTAAAATCCTATGGAATGTATCAGATAACGTTAAAGCTCCATAGAGATAAATTGTAACCACACAGGCTTTAGCGGTTGTTATCCGATCCATCCCATAGGACCTTAACGTTATTCGATCCAATTCTCCTCCCCAGATTACTTAACGTTATGCAATTTTAGCGTTATCTAAGGTAAACGTTATCTGAGGTATTACTGGATCTGTTCTTGATCATTCTACAGTGGAGGGCATGTAACAACCGGGCTCTAACTAAAGGAAGCCAGATATAGGCTGAATATTAGGAAACACTACTTAACAGAGCAGGTGGTGAACAATCTGACACTCGAAGCATTCAAGAGATAATCAAACAATCAGCTGTCAGGTCTGCTTTGATTTGGATTTCTGCACTTGATGATCTAAAAGCCCCCTTCCAACTCAGTTATTCTAAGACTTTTTGTCGAACTTTTGTTACAGTGACATACATTCCCTTCTGAAATGCAGGACAGGGGAATACTGCATTTATATTCTTTTCATTTTCTTCAGACTTAAGAGTTATTTGAATTGTTCTTCATTGAACTATTGTTGATAAAATTCTGTTTGTTCTTAGTGTGCTCATATAATTTTAAATGAGTTAAAAGTAGAATTCCACCTCTGTTTTGTCCTTTAGAATTTTACCTTTGCTTTTGGATTCAGCCACATTATCCAAAGACTAAGCACATTCAGACCTGACTTCTGTGGTTTTTCAGCTGATCTGTTTTCCATACATAGAAGGCAGTAACAATGGTGTTAATTACTCTACTGAATTTAGTATACAGTACTGTGTATAACTGTGGCAAGTCTGGCTGAGGCACACATGAAAGGTTCCCAACCACATGTTACAATTACAGTTCCGTTACCAGACAGTTACTGGATAGCTCTGTGAGCCAGGCATCTAGTTGTGGATTCACTGGTTGGTGAATTTATTCTCTTCTCTACCTCCCTAGTGAAATACCAGCTTGTGTAGCCTTTGGCAGCCCAGGGCTCCACCAGAAAAAAGGCAATGGCAAATTACGTCTGAATACTTTCTACCTAGAAAATCCAGGGAAAGACAAATTCTGAAATTTGACCTTTTAAAAAAGAAATTCAAATTAAACAGATGTAATGATGATGATGATGATCATAGAATCATAGAATAATTAAACTGAAAGTCGCCTATTCAACTATTGAGTCCAACGCTCTGCTCAAACCCTTTGCTCAAACCAGGAATCCAAATCAAAATAGATCTCTAATTTTCTCAATGGCTCTAATTTTGGAATGATTAACACCTCTCAAGATAATTGGTTCCACTGTTTTACTGCTCTAACAGTTAAGTGGTGTTTCCTGATATTCAGCCTGTATTCTGGGATGATAAAGAACAGATCCTGCCTCACCTTTTTATGACTATATTTCAAACATTTAAAGAATGACATTGTATCCTGCTCAGTCTCCTTTTCTCAAAGTTAAAGATGACAAGTTTCATCAGTCATTCTTCATAGGGTTTGGTTTCCAGGCCCCAAACTTCCATTTTGCCCTCCTCCGAAATTGTTCCAGTTCTTAAAGTGTGTGTCCACAATTGGACATAGTACTCTAAATGTGGCTTAACTTGTGTTGAATAGAGGGAAACTAATACAGTAATGCCTCGGATAACGCTAAGACTTGGTTCCACAAGTCTTGGTGTTATCCAATTTTTAGTGTTATCTGATGCATGTTAAAATCCTATGGGATGGATTGGATAACGTTAAAGCTCCATAGAGATACATTGTAATCGCACAGGCTTTAGCGGTTGTTATCCAATACATCCCATAGGACCTTAACATTATTCGATCCAATTCTCCTCCCCAGATTACTTAATGTTATGTGATCTTAGCGTTATCTGAGGTAAACGTTATCCGAGGTATTACTGTACCTCATGGGTTCTGGAGTTTATATTTCTGTTAATGCAGCCTAAAATAGCAATTGCCATTTTTTTGCAACCAAATCACAGGTTATTGTTGGTGTTGGTTATTGTGAAGATGCTGGTGGTGATGGGCACTTAGGAGTGACATATAATTTATAAAAAGACTGCTGCATTTTATAATTATGGATATTTGGAAATATATATGTGCTATTACTATACAAAGCTATAATATAGAGTGCTGGTTCTCTTGAGTAATTCTCTTGGAGTGAGGATAAGAGGGGAGGGGGGGGATTTTCTTACCAAGGCTTAAATTATGAAATCGCTTGCCAACCTATAGCTCCCTTGGAGAAGCTAAAAAACAGAAATTAGTTAAGTTGCAGCTTACTTTTTGGACAGCTTATGCTTCAGTGAAGGTTGCCAGAAATGTACAAGTGCAGATATCGAACTGTAGTAGGCTCACTAAAACTCTCACTTTGTTATGTAGAATTCAACCATTGCTTAATCTCCAGCAAAGGAACTCACAGGACTCATTACTAGAGTCAAAGAACCTGTGGGCTCCTCAAGTCATTAAGCTGCCTACACAAAGGATGCACAAACCTGTGAATGATAAGTTTGCATGAGTTTTGACAAGTATGTTTTTTGTACATATTTTAAAACATGCCCCTTGTGTGTGAATGTTTGCTGTATGTACATATACATATTAATATCAATAGCATTTTCCCTAAATATATAGACATATGTGTACACTTTTTACATTTGCATCCTTAACATCAGAATTGTTTAGTTTTGTAGCAAACAGTAGTCTTGCCGGTGTTCAGGGCTCAAGAGCATTTGTCTGGGAAATTTTTAATGAAATGTGAACAAAAATACTTTCTCTTTCATCCCTAGCTACTCAATGAAGTCTGATAGCTAGGTTCCATACAGATTAGTGATTCTCCATATTTCCCTTCTATACCACTAAAATTATTTAATATGAATTTCTCTGAGCTTCAGATGAGCTCCAACAACAACAACAAAACTAAACATTTTTAAAACTCACAGACAAGAAATAGACATCACAGGAAGCCTACAACTTGAGACACCCATATTACTATGATAGTAGAACCTATGCTCCTAAACTGTGCTCGGATTTTCATCAGCTCTGGGAAAAAGGATGACCAATACACAAGTATGATGAGAGTTGGAGTCAAGTGTCGGGAATGCCTAAAGCAGGGGTGGCCATCCTTTTTCTGTCATGGGCCTGGACATGACCCCGACAACATCACAGGCTGGGCCACCCCCTCCCACCAAGCGGAAGTAGACACATTTATGGCTGACATAAATGCACCCACTTCCACATTTACACTAGCTGCGGGCATGTTTGTGCATGTGTGGATGCATTTTACAGATGCAGCAGAGGCAGCAACAGGCCAGATGGAATGGCATCGGGGATCAAGAACCACCCTATGGGCCATAAGTTGGGAACCTCTGACCTAAAATATCCTGTCACAAATGCCTCTATATATTTCTTTAATGTGATGTTATTAACTGTTTGTGTAAGATCAAACAAATGTGAAGCTGCCTCTTCTTAATATCATTAGCTATATATTTATGTGCTGTCAATTGGAACTGAATTATAGCAACCCTAATGGGGCCATCAAAGTAAGTGAGATATTCATGGTGATTTTTTATTATTATACAGCAGTAGGTGGGTCAGCTTTACAAATAGTTTTACTTATAGTTTGCAAGCTCTCCAAGCATTAAACTCCCTACTCTAGCCCAGCAATTAAACTCTCCACGAGTGTTTAGAAATATAAGAAAATAGTTCTTTACTGGCAGTTGCTTTAGAAAGATTAGTAAACAGTTGCTTTGCTTGATAAAAAGAGTTTTTTACAATAAATTTCATCATAGACAAACATGTTTTGTTTGTAAAACAATAATTTCAGAACAGACCAGCAGAATAATAACTGTAACAACACACAGACTGAATAAAGAAACCCAAACAACTTAACAGCTTAATCATGTTAGGTGACCCAAGTGACAGGAAATCAGAAGATTTTTCTACTGGTTGGTTAAAGAAGTAATTTACATTTTTTAAAATTGTATAATGAACTTCAGTTGTCTACATTAATGCTGACATAAACAGTAAGCACAAATTGACCATCTCAAGTTCCTAACTAGAGTTCCACATCTAGGTTTAAAAACCAACTGGTGATTTACATTAACAACCCATTGCATGGTGGGGTTGTTTTAATATATTCAACAATTTAAGAATGGTTTTGCCAGTTCTCCTCCCCTAGTGAGTTTCCATGGTCAAAAGGTGATTCAAATTCTGGTCTTCAATGTGTCATTTTTATGTTCTGAAGCCTAGACTAATTTCTCAAAAGTCATAAGACTCATGTCTGTATTCATAAAGAACGTATAGTACACATGTCCTAAGATTATTTCTTCACAGCCTGGAAAAGGGGACATATCTGACTCCCTCCTCCTTCCCCACATCAAAAACAGCTGCACAGAAAAAGTCAAGCATGGTCTTTCCTAGTTGCATTTATTCTTATGAGCAAGTTGGTTATGTGGGTTTTTTTAACTGTATTTTTACACTAAGGCTTTGAAATACATGCTTTTGAAGCTGTCTTCTGAAATGGTAATGCCACATGCTGCAAAGTCCTATGTGCTTTATCTTGTGTGAGGACATGAGCACTCTCCAGTAAGATACTCTGATATAAAGGAAAGTAGTTTGTAAAGATTGCATGATAATATAGGATTTCAGTGAGAAATCTGTTCCAGTAATGCTTCGAGCAGTATTACACAGGAGAAGAAGCTTCTATAGTAAAGGTTGCCCTTGCTTAAAAGCCAGTTGTCTCCACCTCTAGGGCACAGTGCTCATCTCCATTTACACCCAAAGAAACAGTGCTGTCTGCATCTGCAGACATTTCCATTGCCATGTGGCAGGCATGATAAGACACCGGAGTGCATGAAATGCTGTTGCCTTCCCACCGAAGAGGTACCTATTTATCTACTTGCAATTTCTTGCTTTCAAACTGTTATGTTGGCAGGAGCTGAGACAGAGATGGGAGCTCACTCTGTTATGCAGCACTCAGGTCTCAAACTACTGACCTTCCAGTCATTAAGGTCAGTGTCTTAACCACTAAACCACCACAGTCCCCTCAACTATAACATGCACAAATAACACAGTAATGATAGCCCCACTATGAGACAAAGCTGTGTATTAAAATATTTGTTACTGGAAATCAACTGATTATTATTATTATTATTATTATATTATTATATTTGGGTTTCTATACCGCCCTACTTGGCAGAGCCAACTCAGGGCGGTTTACACACATGTATAGTTACAGTCACAACATATCAATAAATCAATAGTCAATATTCAACGAAAATAGTCAATAAATAATTTATATTTTCTTCATAACTTCTAATGGCAACATATATCTATTTCTTGTCATTTTGTTCCATTGAATAAATAAGCATGGTTCAATTCATTAAACACAGAGCAGTTACAGTTGAGAGACAGTGTCACCAGGCCATGTGGCTGACCACAGCATATGGAGACCTCTGTTCTCTTATAACTAAGCTAACAAAAATAGTTTGTAACTTCCCAACACCTTTCCTAACTGCAAACACATTTTTGGGACCAGTAAGAGAAAGCTGAGGCATTCATCAAGAACGAAATAAAAAAGTGTGTGGTACAATGCTACTGTGGGCTTGTGAAAAAGTGGCATTTTTGATTGAAATGCCACAATCTATAATTATTAATCTGTCATCCTCTCTTTTTAGAAAAAGCAATGATGGATAGAGATGTCTGGCCAGGTTATCCTGCTATGATAATAAAGTAGACCACAATGCCAGTGACTCAATGTGTCAGGTGATGGTTAACTAAACTGACAGCCCTGAGGACTAACGGCTTTAGGTGCCGAAGTCCACAGGGAAGGGTGATGGTCACCAAGTGGATTAAATCCCACTTGAATCCATCTTGATGGAGGGCAGCAGCTTCATCAATACTGGCTTGGAGCTGATGAGGACTGTGCGTGCCAAAAGGGCTCAGAACCAGAAAGTGACTTGTGGAACTGGATCAGCGGTATGGGGGTCATGCTGCAATGTGGAAGGCAGATGAAAGGCCACTCCATTATATTCTCATGTCAGTCTTCATGACTGATCACCATGAAGATTGCCTATATCTGGATTTGGATACAGCAGCAGCAGCAGAAGAAGATGGATAGAGATGGGGAGATCACTAAGTTTCCACTGCATTCATTAAAAAAAAAATACCCCCCACTCAAATCCTTTCTGTCCTGATTTATGCATTCTGAGAAAATCTTCAGATCAAACTGAAACAGGATTCTCTCCCTATTTTTTGGCAGTCAAGTTCCACAGGCATGGCTGTTCTCAGCAAACAGAGGGTCAACTTTGATGTCCTGTAAGTTATAAAGCAGAATTGCAGCCTATGTGTATTACAGCAGATCATGCAATCATTGGGGCCTGGAGGGATTGTGTTAGGTGAAACCATGGTTAAATTTTCAGTTTCAGTTATATTTTATGAATATGTGAAGGTACCCTCCATTTGTGGCATCCATCATCTCAATCGAGAGAGGCAACTTTTTATACACTAGCAGCTAGTTATTGCATGGTAAACACAGATATGAAAACAAATTTTTAAACAATGCTACCTAGATGTATTGTTTGGCCAAAATTCAGATGGGGGCAGTTTGCTCATAAATAGCATTCAGTGCCCTTTCAGTAATGTAGTGTGGAGTGGGTTAGTGGTCTGTGCAAAAATAGGCTGAAAATCTAGTTAAAGTCTCAGACTGGCATCTGTGTGCTTCGAAAAAGGTTCAGAAGGGCTTGCCTTCATTCAAATAGAGTTTCATTTGCCTTAAATATATCAGCACATAAGTAAATCTTGCTGGCTACATAACAGCATCAACACGGGATTCAGTATAAGAGGAGAGGAGAAAGCATATACATATTACAAAGCACTGCACAAAACTTATTCTAAAATAGATTATATACTCATATTGAATATCATATTGTCTACAATTGTTAGTACTGACATATATATCATAAATTTCACTGATCATACAATGATGAATGTGGAAATCAAAGTAAATATGTGGTTATGAAGAAGCAAAAAGATGGAAAATGGATGTTAATATTTTGAAAATTGAGTTATTAATTGAGAAAATGGAAAAAGATTTAAGGAAAATATGGCAAATAAATGAGAAGGGGAATGAAAGAGAAGATAATATGGGATACGATGAAAGTGGTTATAAAAGCAATAAACACTAAGAAGTCTTGTGTATTAAACAAATACAATATTTATTTATTTATTTATTTATTATTTCAAATTTATATTGGAGCCCGCTCATCGTGGCAACTCAGGGCGACTTACAGACAATACATTACAATACAATACAATGCAATATGTTGGGGTGGGCACAGGGCGGCAAGATCCTCAACCTGCCCTGGCTTCTCCTTCCCCTGGCAGTTGGTATAGGCACAGGCAGAGGGGCGGCAAGGTCCTCATCCTGCCCTGGCTGCTTCTTCCCCTGGCAGTTGGTATAATAAAGAAAAATTGAAAAGACACAAGGAAAAAATAAGAGATTTAGAGAAGTGTTTAAGAGGAAGAGATTTGACAATAACAACAGAGATACAAGCCCTCAGAGGAGAATTAAAGAGTACTGAAATTGAAAAAGAACAGATAAATTTGATCCATTTAAAGAAAGAGTAGTTTGAATTTAATAATAAAAATTCTAAAGGGTTATTCAGTTAAGAAAAGTGAATGGAATAAATGGTATGATTAAAGATGAGGAAATAGGTGTAATTTAAGAGGGGAAATAAGGTAGTTCAGAAATTATCCCTTTACCCATCAAATAAAGAAGCAGGAGACAGATTTGTGATGAAGGATATTGGATGCACATTTATTAATTAAATTTAATCCCCTGATCTGTGGAGGAGCTAGTAGTGCTAACCCTGATAGCAGATCTGGAGACTCCTCCAGACTGGCAGGTGAATCTCTTGCCCCTGGGTAGTGCTATACCTTCAACAACTACAGCCCAGGCTAAGTTGAGGAGGTACAACCATGTGTGTTTCCAATTCTATTTATGTGAACAGATGTTGGACGTACCATGAAGTTGACTCATGGTGTCTCCTAATTGCTCAACTGATTCATCTAAATCAAGTAAGGCACCCAGGTTTCACCTCATACAAAGACATCCTGAAGGATTCACTGCTACCACACTTACCCAGTACTACCTGCCTAAATGTGACCTATATAAATGATTGGACCCCCTAAGCCACAAAATTCCCTTGTCCCAGAATGGGGTGTGCAAAACAAAACAAACTATGTATAAGTGCAAATCAGGAAGACTGGCTAAAAAATTCCTACCCAGCCCTTTGTGACACTCTAGTCCAGAGATTCTCAACCTGTGGCCTGTAGACCAGATGGGGCCCTCAGCACCATCTAATGTGGCCTACCACCACCTCCACCATACCAGGAAGTACCATGTGGTGGCATCTGAACTCCAAAGATGTCTGAGGGAGTGTGACCTGGACCCAAGGCTTTAAAAGGTTGGTAACTCCTGTTCTAGTCACAAGAGAAGGAGAGAAGGCCATCATTTCCACACAAAGAGGCCAGTGACAGCATGGAACAGGCCTATAAACTGTTATCTCACCCTGCCCCACCCTACCCACTGAGCTAAAACATCCCCTGCTGAACACTAGCTGAACACTAGAATATCCCCTGCTCTTAGCTGCCATTGTAGTAACTGAGAGAAGGTAAAAATCCCCCATTCATCCAGGTTGCATGGCAGTGGGATGTATAGGAAGAAGAGTTTAAGAAAACATTTTACAAGTAATAACAGGTTGGTGGATAAAATTAAAACATATACAATAAGATATGTTGGTAGCAATCTGAAGGGAAAAACATTCCATCTCTATGAAACCCTTCTCTGATCATGTTAATATTAAAACAGTGTAAATACCCCCTGACATGGAGGCATATATGCCTCATTAATAAATAGAGATGCTGTGATATTCACTGTTTTAATTATATTTGAGGATGAATGGTTTTATTGATAATTATATTAAGACTGATCAGAGTGGTTTCATAGGTGGAAGACAGATGACAGACTTAACTAGGAGAGCATTAAATGTGAAGAAAATGAAAGTACAGGTAGTGGCTTTAGATGTTTTCGGAGCTTTTGATTCAGTGGAATGACCAGCATTATTAAAGCTGATTGAACTAATGAGATTTAGAATAAGATTCCAACATGTTATGCAACAATTATGTTCAAACATATGCAGCTTGAGTTATTGTGGATAATGGAATAACTGATCAAATCTATCTAGGCTATGGTAAAAGGCAGGGATACACCTTATTTCCAGTTTTATTTACATTGATGATAGAATGTAAAAAAAGAGGATGAGGTTATAAAAGAAATAGGACATTAACTTGATTGCAGATGATACCTTGTAACTATTTAATATCCACAAAGGACTATGGGGATTGTTAAGAACCATTTGAAATTTTTAAAAAGAGGATTGCATATAAATTGGAACAGATCCAAAATTATTTTCTATAACTATGATAGGGAAGAGAAGGATAAAGTAAAGGAAAAACTGAACATCAAGATAAATTCAAGTTTTAAATATTTAGGAATATATGTATAACCAAGAAATGCATGACTCAAAGAAAGCTAATTTTGATAACTTGAAATTGGAGGAAAAAATTAAATGCTTACAGAAGAGTAGATCTATCATGTTCCAGGAGGCATTTGCTATGTCAAATGAAGATTATACCTAAGATTAACTTTTTGTTTTGAATGTTACCTATATTGCTAACAGATACAGAGTTAAGGGATTGGAAGAATTTAATAAATAGTTTTTGTAAGGGGGATTAAAGACCAAAACTAAATAAAAGATTTGTCATGAAAGGAGGGAGAGTTAGATATACTGTACTAAATATCATTATGTTGCTAATCAGATGAGAAATATCCCTAATATTATAATAAATTCAAATGAGTTAGTTTGGGAAAGTATAGAACTATATGAAGCTGAGAAGGATTTGCATTTTAAAAACAAGATTAAAAAGAGAATTAAAAAATATACAATTCCTTGTTTAAATATTTTTACAAATCTGGATGAAATATAAGAAAATACAGCATTTAGTCCAGCAATTTTTCCATTGCTCCAGATAGTGGACTCTGAATCTTTTCCTAGGGAATATAAAACAGAGTATAGTACAGGGGTTTACAACCAATGGCCCATGGGTTGGCCCTGGCCCCAACTCCATCCCACCCGCCCCATGGCTGCCTCTGTTGCACCTGGAAATGGAAGTGGTTGCATTTGCATAACCCATAAAATGTGACCGCACATGTGTAAATGCATCCACAGCTGGCATAAACATGGAAGTGGGCACATTTATATCAGCCATAAATGTACCTGCTTCCACTTCCGGATTTGCTATTGGGGGTGTGTGGTCAGGCACACAATGGAGAAAGATTGTCCACCCCTGTATAGTAAATAAATTAGAGAAAAAGCTATTAGGTTGAAGGACTGGTAAAATAAAGCATCAAATAAAGGACATACTAAGAAGACAAGAAATGATAAAATGGTATACTGTGATGCAGTTGGATAGATATACTAAAACTTGAGTAAAATGTGAGTAAAATATAAACAATATAGATAGCTGACAAGGTTTGAAGAATTAATGGTGGAAAGGAAGGTGGATAAAAAAAGAAAAGATTAATAATTAACATTAATAGAATTTTGATAGAGGCAGAGAATCAAGAGCAAGGTTTGGGAACAACATGGAAAATGTACAGTATTTAAGCAGGACAATTGGAGAAAAGGAATGGAGGAATTATGGAATAAAATAATTTATAGCAATATGTCAATGAGGATTAAAGAGAGTTATTATAGAACAATGTGGAGATAGTAATTAACATCAGTAAAAATGAAGTGTTATAATTCTAAATATTCAGCTATAAATGGGAGGTGTAATCAAGAAGTTTCCCTTTAAGGTGAGAATGTGAGAAAATATGGAAAATGGTGCTTAACAAGATGAATGATATTTTACCTATGAAACATGATTGTTGTCCAAAAATAGCATTGCTCTTCAGTTTTGGTGATGCTCAACTGATATGGCAAGAAAGGAACTAATTAGTACCTTGGTAACTGCAGTGAGATTTTTTATTATTATTATTATTATTATTATTATTATTATTATTATTATTATTATTATTATTATTATTATTATTATTATTATTATTATTATTATTATTATTATATTTGGGTTTCTATACCGCCCTACTTGGCAGAGCCAACTCAGGGCGGTTTACACACATGTATACTCACAGTCACAACACATCAATAAATCAATAGTCAATATCCAATGAAAATAGTCAATAAATAGTCAGTATCAGTATCACAGAACATCAGCACATAAACATCATTACAGTAAAAGCAATTCAATAAACAGTAACAAAAAGTTCAATAAACATCAATAACAATTGGAAGTGAGATTTTTAGTTTTAGCTTATTGAATGGTATAAATAAATTTGGAATATATTAATGGTAAATCAACATGTGAGATTAAGGTAAAAAGGGTTGTTAAAAGTGAATAGATTTAAAGATATGTGGGGAGGTTTTATAAAATGTTTTCTATTGAACTGGAAAAGCTAATTGCTAATACAGTAATACCTCGAATAACGCTAAGACTTGTATATATTGTAACTTGTTATTCTGTCTTTATACTTTGTATGTTATAAATAATCAAAACCCAGTTAGAGTAGCAGAATGAGATCTGTGTGCTTGGGCCTGCTCCCATAAAAAGTGCAGAAAGGCTTTCATTCATTCAAGCAGAGTTTAATTTGCCTTAAATATGTCAGCATATAGGTACAGTAAATCTTGCTGCCAGAAAGATTAGACACATAGTGTCTAATGTGGGTTCTTTGATTGCCTGGGAAAATTAGAGAGGTAGTGAAACAAGGTGATAAAGCAAAAACACTGAGTGGTTGCTAAGGGGAAAATAGCACTCTAGTGCTATAGAAACAAAACCCAGATGATTGTAATGAAATATGTGCTGTCAAGTTGCTTCATATGTCTAGTGATGTCTAGAATTGTCTAGGTATACAGTATCCCATGGGATTAGAACACCTCACCTCTAGTTCCAGAGACAGGCTTTCCAAACCACTGAGGCACATCGGCTTACTCAAAACAATATACACAGAAACAAACAATGTGTTTGCCAATGCAAACTGCACAATTTAATGGATCTGTCTGTATTTCTAAAGTGAGAGATGGTGGAAAAACACTAACATCTGGTGGAAAGTAAAAGGTGTCATCATATCACTATGATAGATATTATGTTGAATGATTTCACTGCTATGGAAGGATATAGTTTGTGTGGCTTAGACAAAATGAATGTTCATATCATGCACATTTGGAAATTCACACCTCAGGTAGGAGCCAGGTGGCTATTTGCACTGACAGTTTGCCTGTTCACTTTGATAGATAAGCAGTACCAAGCACAAAAACATGAGAATTGCAATCCATCTTCAGCTGTGGATTTTTAAATGGGTCTCTAGAATAGCTTACTTGCAGAACTTTGGAAGAGGAAGAAGAAGAAAAATCAGAAAAACAATGGGTGTAGCATGTTACAGCTGTATCTTGTTACTGGTTGGACAGAACTGTCAATGTGGCCCCTCTTCTGTTCTTTCCTAAGAAGATTTGGCAGGTTGTGACAGAAAGAGTTCAGATCAAAGACTGCAGAGAGGGATGTAAGCCTTTTTTTGTCCTGCACCTAAAGATGAAGCATTATGACAACCTTGTTCTGGCCAGTGATCAGAGCAGGGAATTTTCTGATATGCTTTGGTGACTTCTCACATGAGTGAGAACAATGTTCTGGACAAACATTGCCAATGGTTGTGTAAAATTTGCACATTTGCACAAATTACTCCAAATTAGGCTTTCTGTTGCTATTTTAAAGAATTCAAAAGTACTTGAGCTTCAGCTTCAGTATTTGTCTTTCCAAGGAACAGTCAAAGTTGATTTCCTTTAGGATTGGCTAATTTGAACTCCTTAAAGTCCAGGGGATTCTCAAAAGTTTTCTCCAGTGCTACAGTTCAATTCTTCCATGCTCAGCCTTCCTTTCACAGTGTGCAGACTTTTGTTGGCAGGGTGATTTTTCTCTACTTTTTACTTATACCTATCCTAATAGGCTTTCAATATAACTGATAAATTTAACAATTGGTTTTACCAGTGCCACTCCCTCAGTGAGCTGCCATGGCTGAGTGTAGTTTTGAAACTTCATTTCCAGTGTCCTACTCCATCACTCTATCCACTATACCACACTGGGATAGCCAAGTCTACTGTGCTTGTGTGTTTTATGTGTGAGCATGCATGTGTGCATGTGTATATAGTTGTACCTCACTTAAACAGCATAATGTATTCCACAGGATTGCTCTTTAAGCGAGTTTGTTCTTTAAGCGAAACACCATTGTAAGTGACCATGTGTGACTTTTGGCGGGGGGGGGGGGGATTATGAACCCCGATTTATTTGTTAAGCAAGTTTTTGGTTGGTTTTGTTTGTTCAGTGAAGCAAACATTCAGAGAAAATTCTGCTCTTTAAGCGAGTTATTCTTTAAGCAAGGCACTCTTTATCTGAGATTTGACTGTATGTATATGTGTGTTTTCCTTCTCTGTGTGGTATAGTCTACAGAGCAGTGGTGCCCAAACTATTTTTTGGGGTGGGCCAGTCCTGCCCCTGACATACAGTTGTGGAGGCTGGGGGTGGGCTGTTCCCACTGCTAACAGTTTTGACATCAGCAGCGGTAGTGGTGGTGGTGGCAGCGGTAGCGGCAGCGGCAGTGATCAAGCTTTGTCCGGGCTGCTCTGAGCAGCCTCTTGCTCAGTCCCATGACCTCTGCAGCCTTTGTGAATCAAGTCCTCTTCATCAGACATAAGAGTGGACTTTCATGGTGTACATTTATATGTCTGGTATAGCAGTTGTTTCAGGAGATGGATGTGCATATCAATTAGTTATTTACAAACAGTAATAAAATGCCCGAGCCTCAAACCCACAGGATTGGTCTCTGCCTGGGAAGCACCTTCCTAGGCAGAGAATAGCCCAGCTTGATCGCCGCTGCTATGCAGTGGCATGGCTGGGAAGCCAACCAGGGACATCCTGGTCAGCTTCCCAGCCACGTCGCCATTCCAAACTTTGTAGCGCCGGTTTGGTTGGGAGGAGAATGGGCATGCCCGATCTCTCCCCAACCAAACTGATGGTTTGAGCCTCTTTAGATCTCTGCCCCATAGCCTGCAGGGCTGGTCTCTAGCTCTGCGGGCTTTGGGGCAGAGATCAATGTCTCTTAACATTGTGCAATGAAAATGTTTGCCTCAAATTCCCTAACATTATCTGATTTTAGCATTATCCGAGGCAAATGTTATCCAAAGTACCACTGTATGTGAATCACACACTTGAATTCTTCCCCACAGAAGCTCCCTATATTTGAAAATAAGTATTGTGGGAAAAGGGAAGGCAAGAATGGTTACTGTCATTTTGTCTGTTTTTCATAAGGAAATCTTGTACACATAGTAGATATCTGAAATTTCATACTTGCCTGCAGTTTGAACTTTACCACACCGGGAAGAGCTATATACCACACTACAGCCTTGTCAGTTTTGCTGTGTCTTATTTTCTGTTTTCTGATTTTTACTGTTCTTCCTCATTAGTTTTTTGTGAACTATGCTGAATTTGATGCAAAGAAGATGCTGCAGTATACAACATTACTAGTCAAAGTCAGTGCTAAGGTGATTTATTTATTAGGCAGAGGGAAAGACGGAAAGTAATGTGAATAAAAAGGAAGAGAAAAAAGAAAGTAAAACAATGTATACAGAAATAATTCTATGCAATATTTCTGTGTCACAGATCCCCTTTCAAACTTTTCAGGTCACAAGACTCTCACCATAGCTGGCCCCTGTGCAACATTGCTACTGAACACTCACATTTAGCTTCTCACATCACTAGAACATAATGTATTTGGTAGCCTAAGATGACAAGAAAGGGTTCAAAAACACAATAAATTTGGTAGAATGATTTGTTTGTCAGAGTTTACATAGAAATAGAATTTGAAAAATGAATGATATCACACTTCATTTCATCACTATCTAAATTGAATATAATTTAAGCAATCCAAAAGTCTCAGGCAGAATGAAATCTCCAATATAAAATGCACACCAAGAGATGCATCACATGAGTATAGGTGAACTGGTGAGAGGTCAGTTCAATTATTACTTAGCATTGCACCATGGTTGTTGCCTGTCTGGCAGGGTATAGAAATACATATTCGAATATATCTAAAAACATAAATTACAGCTAGCCTGTCAGTTATGTGAGAAATTGATCTATGAGTCGTATGAAACCTAAGTCAAGCTTGACATAGACTGATTGAAATCAGTAGGACTTAAGTGAGAAATGACTGTTTTTTCTTTGAAGTCACCAGACGTAGTCTCAACATATATTTATATATGTATTAGTTACAACTACATTGCATCTTTTCTTCAATGAGCTCATGGTGGCACATACAGTTCTCCTCCCTCACACTTCTTTATCCTCTCACAGCAACTGAGATTGGCCCAAGGGCATCCAGTGAGTTTCCTTCCCCAATGGAGAGCTCTCAATTCCCAAACAACATCCTACACAGTATGCTACACTGGTTTTCTATACAGTAATACCTCAGATAACGTTTACCTCCGATAACGCTAAAATCGCATAATCTTAAATAATCTGGGGAGGAGAATTGGATTGAATAACGTTAAGGTCCTATGGGATGGATCGGATAACAACCATTAAAGCCTGTGTGGTTTCAATGTATTTCTATGGAGCTTTAACGTTATCCAATCCATCCCATAGGATTTTAACATGCATCAGATAACACTAAAAATCGGATAACACCAAGACTTGTGGAACCAAGTCTTAGCGTTATCCGAGGTATTACTGTACTACATTAGCATTCCAATCTGGATCCAGCTCATGGTCTTATAAAATTAAGTAAAATAACATAAATTTTCATTTTACTTGAATAATCCAAAGGTTTGTTGAGATAAGATTATATTGCTCAAAGTTGAAAGATGTCTTGCTTGCTGAAAGATTTCAGAGATTAGATCAAAGCATATCTTAATGCTTTCAAAGACCTTGTCAAATACAAGTAAGCCTTCTATTACTCATGAAAATGAAAGATTATGTAATTGCTTATATGGAAACCAGATGTGGTCATATTTCACCTATATGATTGACAACTAAATTTCTTAGGGATAAATGGATGGATGTACAGGGAGTGAATGCACTGTTAATAGAAAAAGGAGGAAAAGATACAAAGTAAACAAATAATGGGGAGGTCTTGTGGGTCAGAACTATAGGATACACATTTCAATCAGTGAAATTTATGGAAGATCCCCACTGATCCAGTGAACCTATTCTTACTACACAAAGTATCAAGATTTAGCCCTTTGTGTTATCTAAGTTCAGACACTGATTTACAGCAATAATTTCAATTATTTTGCAAGGTCATTCTGAAATAGAACTGGAACCCTATGCAGATGTATTATCTGTACAAAACAATCATAAGGAAAGGGAAGTCCTCTAGATTTTCCCCTCCTTCGTAATTTCCATTATACTTTTGCACAGAGTCCAATGAGTCTCATAAATAAGAGATTCTCCTGCTCCTGTGGGTTTCCACCTGAGCCAGAAATCTTGAAAATTGGGATTCTGCCTTATTTGAGGAGTGGTTGTGAGCAACAAAGGATCCTCACACTTCCTGCCCTCAATACAAAGATGAGTGATCAAATCAGAGTCAGAGCTGGGTGGGGCTGCAGTGTCCCCCTCTTCATATGAGTTTTGGATATATGTAATAGCACTTGCATAGTTTTTGAGATGATGGACGGACCAGTACCTTGGTGTTGTACCTTTTCATTTGTTGTACCAGCCAGCAAGTTACCAGGTTCATTATCTCTTTGCTATTTCTCAAATTTGTTCAGAGTTGTATACTTGGCCCTACTCATTTTATCTTCACAAGAACTCAGCAAATGAGTTTGGTTGAATGAGGAGAGGGAGAGTACTACAATGTTACCCAAGGAATAGGGATTTGAATGTAGCCCAAGTATGAGGCTAAATTGTCCAGCATAGTACCAGTTTGGACCGGTTCGCCTGAACCGCTGGCACCCATCAGGAGGGGGTCGCCAGGGGGTGGTAAACCCCTGAGCAACTCCATTTGATGCATGCACAGTTCTATTTTTTAGTGTGCATGTGTCAAACAGAGGTTTGACACATGCACACTAAAAAAATAGAACTCTGCATGCGTCAAATGGAGGTTTGATGCATCCACAGTTCTGGGCAGCCATTTTATTTTAATTTTTATTATTATATTTGGCTCCACCCCAAATGTCATGACACCATGACGTCATGATGTTGGCTCCGCCCACGATGTCATGACGTCATGATGTTGGCTATGCCCATGATGTAATGATGTCACAGTGGGGTAGTGAAAAAAATGACAACCCACCACTGCATAGTACTATAACAATCATGCAAGAAGAAGTCAGATGCCAATTTCTCTCTACCTGTTTCTTCCCTAGGACAGCAACTCTTGTGGTACTGAGAAAAAAGAGGAACACTTTTCTTAAAACACATTTTGTCAACAAAGCAATAGTGCCCCTGGAAGTTCTTGTACTTCTTCACACATATTTTCATTATGCCAAGTAGGGGCAAGTATCACTGACAACTTGTCTGACATACTCCATTAAAAAGAAAACTCACCTTCTTTTTGTCCCAAAGATGTGATTGGAGAAGCTTTGCTAACCAAAAATGAATTGAACTCAAATTTCTCCCCATTTGTACCTCCCACCTCACCACATTCATATACAGTTATGCCTCGCTTAAAGAGCATAATGCGTTCCACAGGATTGCTCTTTAAGCGAGTTTGCTCTTTAAGCGAAACACCATTGTAAATAACCAATTGTGTGTGGGGGGGGGATTGCAAACCCCGATTTATTTGTTAAGCGAGTTTTTGGTTTGTTTTATTTGTTAAGTGAAACGAACATTCAGAGAAAATTCTGCTCTTTATGCGAGGTTTGACTGTACTCAGGAGAATGACAAAATGCTTTATGCCTGCCTGTCACAGAGGTATCAAAGATGAAGAGCATTTCAGAAAAAGAGGGTGGCAACTCTGCTTCAACACTACAGCTATATACAATGTTCTACAAGAGCAATGTTCTACAAGACAAATCTAAAAATGGGGGCAACCAAAACCATTGTGCCAAATAGGGAGATGTTTGGTCAAAAGGGGTTTTGATTTATGATTTTTAAAGAGTAAAACAGTTTTATTCCCATGCAGAAATATGCAACCTTTTATTTCCCCAGATTTAAAATATCTTATAGAAATGGCAAAGGTAAAATTTGCTTATCTTGAAGAACAATTTGTCCCCTCTGCTTTAATTTTATTTAGAAAGATTCATGGCTGTAAGAGGATAGAAATACCAAATGTCATGGCTGGGTTTTTAAAAGTGTGAAGTACCTGTAAAATGATCACAAAAGGGTATTTCATAAACTATCTTGAATGCTGCCATTGGTATTGTCAACATTCAGACCTTGCTTTAAAAATATTTGCATCTTTTTTTTCCTGCAGGCAATGAGGACTTAATATTGTGCAGCAATATCAGGCAATTTCCTGGCATTTTGAATTTTCGATACAGAAGTAAAATATCTCACATTCATTAACTGAAAGATTTTTGATGAATTAAATAGTTATTCAGAGATGACTTTAAATAATTCAACTCCCAAAGTCCTGTCCTTAGATAAAAAGATATACCAATTTTATTTCTTCCACTTTCCAGTCCACCCTTCTTTTTAATCAAAGTCTTTCCATCCTGAATTTAATAAATTCTGTTAAAGTTAAGATTTTATTTTTATTTTTTTGCAAATGAACAGAAAATGACATTCTCATTATCCCTAGTGCCACACCTATTTACTCTCTGCCAAGAGTTTGATTGGAGTCATTAGGAATATGCATAACAAAACTCTTTATATTTTGGGCTCTTTGGCCTTCAGAAAGGTACAATTAATATCCTAAGCAATTCAGTTTCCAAAGAATAAATTTTTGGATTTGTGTATTCAGAAGAAGCTAAAATAGGCCTTATAGGGGTCAAGCCTTGACCTTGGGTTTATATGATAAACTTTCACCCTTGTTTTTTTTTTAATATTAAAAAAAAGATTGGGTGATTGGAAATGTGTTGTGATTCAAAAGCCAAATCTATCAGGCTTCCTCTTTAGAGTACAGATTTGGACAAATCTGTTTCTTTTGAACAAATTAGGAAGTATAGCTAAATGTTGGTTGGATACTCACTAGTTTATGTAGCTGGCTTCACAGGAAGAGGTTAGGAGCTTATTTCTCCACTGTGCCTCCTGCAATTTGAGTCAGCCTATGTGGACATGGGCAAGGTGCATAGTCCCAGAGTGCTCACAAAAGAAGGGAATTGTAAACCATTTTTGTGTTTTCTCTACTTAGAAAACTCTAGAAGGGGTTGACATATATCTGAATTGACTTGAAGACACACAACGAGAGAGAGAGAGAGATTTTATTTATTTATTTATTACATTTATATACCATCAATTAGCAGGCTACTCTGGGTGGTGTACATACTATAATTAAAAATCCAAACAACAAAACATGAACAACCAGATAAAAATATAAATCCAAAAGGCCAAGTGCGCATAATAACTTAAAGAGAGCATGACAAGTATCATTTTGTCACTCTAATCAATGAAATAATAATGAATCAGAAGAAAAAAATTACTCTTAAAAATTCCCCAAAAGCTTCCCTAAAGAGAACATTGCAAAGATAGGGTCAAATGAATTTCTCTAGGGGGTGTCCTATAAAGAGGGAGCAACCACAGAGAAGGACCTCTCTCCTCTTCCTTGGTTTCTTGACTTTACTTGGTCGGAACCTTCAGACCACATGTTCTTCTTATGTGTCTATGCCAGACAGGAAACTGCACTTTTTGGTGAATTCATTCTGCAGTTCCTTTCACCTTACCTAGTATGAGAAAGAGGAGCCGGCAACACAAGGTTGCCATTGTCAGGGTACATCCAATTGTGATTCAGAAATACCACAATCTTCAAGGAGGCTCTTTCCCTTGGGGTGGGAACCTTCAGACCACATGTTGATGAAGTGTGAGTTTTATGGGCAGAAACACTACCTCTAATTATTTGTTTGTAATAATGGTTAGAAAAATATGTAGTTATAGCTGTCAACATACACACACTTAGGTTTGTTATTTGACAGGCACAAGAAAACATGGTGAATGTTCTAATGTTAAATCCCATCTGTTAGAATGACACACAAACTGCTCCTTAGTAGAACACATAGACACATACATTTGGCTATTCTTGGATGACCAAGAGAGCTTTACATTTGTGGTTTTAAACAGCAATTTCTAGTGTCATGACAAATGTCTTTCAAAAGTCCTTAAAAACACTTGATGTGGTTCTTTAGTTCTTAGTCTGGATTTTATTATATGTATCTTACAAAAAACAAACTGATATATCCCCCCCCCCCAGGGAAACAGGATCCTAAATATATTTTGGGCAGGTGAGAGAGTGGTTTTTCCTTTGCCATGCCACTGGTAGCTTTGAACATAATTATCTTATCTTCTACAGTATATGCATCGGGATTCTTCATCAATGTGTTTTGAATTACAGTGTATATGTGACTAAACTATTAGTTTTGTAATATTTTCCCCAGCAGTAAAACAGAAGATAACCACTCCTGACCTCAATTACAGGAAAGATTTGTAGACTTTTGCATATGTGTCAGAAGATTTTGCTCTGTAATAACAATGTATATATTTATAATGTTCTCTCTCTCTGTCCCTCCCCACCCTCTCTTTCTCACTTATTCAATCCCCTGAAGCTACATACTGACCAAGATAAAGGAGATGGAAATTTAAAATACATATTAACAGGTGATGGGGCTGGCAGCGTATTCGTTATAGATGAAAATACAGGAGATATTCAAGCAGCAAAAAGGCTGGACAGAGAAGAGAAGTCATTATATGTGCTACGTGCCAAGGCTATAGACCGAAAGACTGGTAGACAAGTGGAGCCAGAATCAGAATTTATCATTAAAATCCATGATATCAATGACAATGAACCTAAATTTACTAAGGACATTTATACTGCCAGTGTTCCCGAAAAGTCTGCAGTTGGTAAGTATACTATATTATCATATGGTGTTGATTGTGGGGGTTTGGAAGGAGGACTGAACATTAAATCACTTCTTAGAAATACTCCAGTGATTATTTGTTGCATTTATGCAATAATAAATACTTTCACAAATATCATTTTACCGATTCCTATTTGGCTTTTTACACCCCATAGAGTACCATGGAACTAACTGAAATCAATCAGAAACTTCAAGTGGTTTGAACAATGATTATTGTTTATCACAGAATGTTTCAAAAATAATGTTTAACAAAGTCATCGTTTTGCATGGTTAATGATGTCTATTTCTTTGAAATTGCAGCACTATTGAAACCAAACCGCTGGAATAGCAAAATGTTTGGTCTTATTTCTAAAGGGATGAAAAACTATCCAATACTATTTTATACAAATCATTTGTATGTACATAGCAATTTATAGTACAGTGATACCTCGGATAACGTTTGCATCAGATAAGGCTAAAATCGGATAACATTGGGGCACTTGAGGCAAACATTTGCATTGCACAACGTTATGTTAACTTAACTGATGGAAATGTTTGCCTCAAATTCCCTGAGGTGTGACTGGGACTCACCAGTTTGCCTTGGGAGAAAGGGGGGGTTGCCTGCTCTCTTTCTCCCAAGGTGGTACAATCTCAATCACGATCACAGCATCTGATCCTCAGCAGCATGGCTCCTTGGGAGAAAGGGGTGGCTACCTGGGCTACCTGCTCTCTTTCTCCCAAGGTTGCACAATCTCAATCACAATCACAGCATCTGATCCTCAGCAGCATGCCTCCTTGGGAGAAAGGGGGGTTGCCTGCTCTCTTTCTCCCAAGGTTGCACAATCTCAATCACAATCACAGCATCTGATCCTCAGCAGCATGCCTCCTTGGGAGAAAGGGGGGTTGCCTGCTCTCTTTCTTCCAAGGAGGCACAATGGGGATCATAGGCTGTGATCCTCAGTGTGCCTCCTTGGGAGAAAGAGAGCAGGCGCTACCCCTTTTCCCTGGATCCGGCCTCCAATGCCAATCCATCCAGCCCACACCACCCTCATCACTCCCAGAAGTGGAAGTCGGGTGACTTTTAATTCCGCTTCTGGGAGCGATGAGGGTAGAGTTGGCCAGATGAATTGGCATCATGGGCCAGATCCGGCCCAGGTACCAGAGTTTGGACACTCCATGATCCAAAATGAATGCCAACATTTACTATCATGCAAAGTAGCTATCTGGAGCCATGTGCACAGGAATCCATTTTAAAAGCTAACAGCAGGGGTGCCCAAACCTTTCAGGCCACCGGCCAGTCCCGTGTTTCATGGGTGCCAAAACTACAGCCTGTGTGCCAGATCCAGCCCTAATACCAATTTGTCTGGCCCGTTCCACCCTCATCGCTCCCAGAAGTGGAAGCTGGGTGAGTTTTACTTCCGCTTCTGGTGTCATTGGCTAAATCCAGCCCATAGGCTATAGTTTGGGCACCCCTAGCTAACAGGGATAGAAGCAGGACCAAAAATGATAGAAGCAGGATCCAAAATGGATGCCAGCATTTACCAACATGCATGGTGGCCATCTGGAACCATGTTCACAGGAATCCATCTGGAGCCATGTTCACAGGAATCCATTTTAAATGCTAACAGCAGGGGTGCTTAAACATTTCAGGCCATGGGCTAGTCACATGGTTCATGGGTGCCAAAACTATGGGCCAGGGGCTGGGGCCGGCCCACAACACCAATTTATCCGGCCCATGCCACCCTCGTCACTCCCAGAAGCGGAAGTCGAATGAGTTTTACTTCCATTTCTGGGACCAATGAGGGTGGCATGAGCCAGATGAATTGGTGTTACGGGCCAGATCCAGGCCACAAGCCCTGCTAACAGCAGGTGTCCCCAAACATTTCATGCCATGGGGCAGTCACATGGTTCATGGGCACCCAAACTACTCCCTATGGGCCAGATCTGGCCTCCAATGCCAATTCATCCAGCCCATGCCACCCTTGTCGCTCCCAGAAGCAGAAGTTGGGTGAGTTTTACTTCCACTTCTGGGAGCAATGAGGGTGGAGCGGATTGGATGAATTGGCATCAAGGGCTGGATCTGGCCCATGGGCCATAGTTTGGGCCTCCATGAACCATGTGACTGGCCTGTGGCCTGGAAAGTTTGGGCACCCATGCTGTTAGTTTTTAAAATTGATTCCTGTGCACATGGCTCCATATGGCCACTCTGCATGATGGTAAATGTTGCCATCCATTTTGGACCTGTTTCTATCCCTCTTAGCTTTTAAAATGGAGTCAGGACATATTGAAAGAGGGGGGGCCCCCCCATGTCTTGGTGATCTTGGAAGGTCAGTGCACTACAGCACAGTACACAAACTAAAATTTGTTTTCCTCTGCTCACCTAGTTTTTCTGGTGTGCCATGGTATCATTGAAAAAAAGATCTGTCAGCAAAAAGAGGGAGCAGATCTTTTAAAACAGCACTTTATAAAGTTTTCAAAAGTTTAAAAATGATGTATAGTTTTGTCCTCCTAAAGTCAGGATGGTTTATCATGTTTTTGCAATGTAGAGTTGTGTTTTTACCTTTTAAACAAGGACTTTATAAAGTTTTCAAAAGTTTAAAAATGCTGTATGGTTTTGTTCCCCTAAAGTCAGGATGGTCTGGCATGTTTTTGTAATGTATTTATCATTTAGACAATTATTTCTTAAAGTTCTTTAAGGTTCCAGCATATTTCCTTGACTTTTCACTGAAGTCTGTGTTGTTTTACAATGTATCTCTATGGAGTTGACGTTATCTGGGTCATCTGCATAGGATTTTAATGTTATCTGATGCATGCAGATAAGGCTAAAAATCGGATAATGTTAAGACTTGTGGAACCAAGTCTTAACGTTACCCCGAGGTATTACTGTACTTATTGAGGATATAATGCAAGATCCATTGTCTAAAAAGGTAATGAAAGCCATAGCATTTTTTGAAAGCACATGCCTATCTGTGGTAATGTTCAAGGGATGGGTAATTCTGACCTTCCCCATACATTATTGGTCTTTAGTTCTCATCAGATGAGCTAGCATAAAAGGGGTGAAGGATCAGGAGAAGTGAGATTCCAAGATACAACTGACAGTTATAGCTGCAAACAAATGCTAATTGTAAATACAACACTGCCAATCTCCAAACCTTGTATGCCAGAAATCTTACCACTTTAAATTTACAGATAAATGATTAGGCTCTAGATATGTATATGAAATGCAAATTGCAAAGATGGGAAAATGGCCAAAGTTCTGTCCCTGAGAACAGAAAATTGCAGTAGAGGAGACATGTTGAACCAGTTGGGAATTGGTGAGATCACTCACCTATGAGTTCTATTTATTTAAATATGCCTACTCAAATAGCTACTTACAGTTAGAGTAGGCCCATTCAATGGAATGAATGGAATAGATGACTCAACAAATCACTATTGTTGCAATTGACCTACTATAGTACAGTGCTAAGTAACATTATTTTGGCCAGTGTGCAAGAAATGTGGAAGCCATATATGTGAACTGTTAACACAGCAGTGGTGCAACTGATATTCTAATAATGGACAAGTACAATGGTGACAAATAGCTATCATTATCATATTTTTTTCCTGGGATATTAACTGGCTTGAAATACTATGTACGGTTTCTCAATAACTACTATTTATGCCCCACCTTTCACCTTGTAAAGAGATTCAGTGTAGATTAGAAATTATTTTAAAGTTTCCTAGTCTTGACCTTCAAATAAACATGATAAGAGGAGATTGTGGAATGTACAGACAAATTATCTGTCTCTTACATATGTTATAATCTGTCTATCTGTCTGTCTGTCTTATTTAACATATAAATATAAAACATAAACTCTTCAAAGTAATTTAAAATTAAATAGTTTAATAGACTTAAAATAAAAATGTTTAAACTTTTAAACCATTTTCATTGAAATGAACAGGCCAAGATCCTCAATCCCTATAAGGCTCTAATAGAAAAACATGTTTTGTCTTGGCATTGAAATGATGCCAATGTCAGCACCGGTTAAGCCTCCAAGAGGACACAGCCAACAAACGCTTTCACTTGTCTTCCTTTGTGAAATCAGTAAATTTTAGTGATTCTTTTAAGTTGATATATATCAACCAAAATGTTACGTGTAGATGAAACAAGCACTTTTAACCATGCATAAAGGCAGCTGGCAAAATGCATTATACCTTAACTTCTTAAATTAGTTTCTATGGGAATGCCTAGGGACAGGATATGTAAAAGACAAATTCAGAAAATCTCACCTGAATGTAGATACAGTAAAACATTGAGTTACGAATAAACTCAGTTCCATGGTGCTCTTCGTAAATTGAATTTGTTCATAACTTGAGGCATCTCCATTCAGATAAAGCAAAAGCCCCACCCCACCATCCAGCAATCAAAACAGGCCACCCCCACCCTCCATAAATCAATAAAACCACCCAAAAAACAACAGCAGCATTGAAAGTAAAGCATGCATAAACAAAAACGCTGTTCCTTACCTTAAAAAAGCTTTGAAAATGGACAGAAAACTCAGAAAAATACAGCTAGAAACTGCAACCGGCAGCCATTTTTGTGCCAAAACTCCAGACAAATAACTCTTCTCTAAGCACTCTACAGGGCTCTGAAAGGCTGCATGTGTATAAAATATAAACCCATAGGGGAAAATGTATTTTTTGCTTCACTCAAGGCAACACAGAGGAAAAAGAATTAATTTGTAAATCAGGGCATGTTCATAACTCAACGCATGGATGTCAATGCAGAACCAATTTGTAAGTCAAATTATTCGTAAGTAGGGGCATTTGTAGGTAGGAGTTTTACTGTATGTCACAATTTAGACCAGGGGTTCCCAACCTATGGTCCATTGGCCAGACCTGGCCCATGACACCATTCTATCTGGCCCATCACCACCTCTGCCACACCCAGAAGTGAAAGTGGGTGCATTTATGTCAGCCATACAATGCACAAACGTGCCCACGGCTGTCATAAATGTGGAAGTGGGTGCATTTCTGATAGCCATAAATGTGCCTTCTTCTACTTCCGCTTCCACGGACATGGTCCAGGCCACTCAGCTATCTGGGGTTGTGGTCAGGCCCATGGCACAAAAATGTTGGCCACCTCTGATTTAGACAGCCACAACTTAGCTCAGGGGTGTCCAAACTTCGGCCCGTGGAACTAATTGGCCCCCTACATATGATTAATGCGGCCCGCAGTGGCCACCTGGGCTGTCTCACAGGAATTTTTGGGGCCTCCTGCAAATCAAAATTTGCAGTGCTAAGACATCCATCCTGAGTGTGCCAGGATGTCTTAAAGTTAGTCTTTAATGTTAGTCTTTAAAGTGCTACAGTATTTTTTGTTTTGTTTTGTTTATTTTATTTTGTTTTCTAATATATCAAAGATAAGATGTCACAGCCATCAACTTCTATGGTGGCTTCTAAAAAAGCAACATCAAAAAGGATTTTTTTTTTTTTGGGGGGGGGGGATCATACTTCTACTTTGAAATCATTTGACAAATTCATTTTCCTATTCACTTTTATTGGAGTATCCTCCCAATCTCAGCTATAGCTCTCTAATCTCTGAGGGGAGAAAGCATTACAGCTGAAAATCTACAGCTCAGCACATTTCACTCATACCTAATGCTGACTTTGCACTGCAGTATTAAGGGACGTGTTCTGCACAGTTAGAGATGTCGTCCTTCAGATAAAATGTTGATTCAAGGTCCTTTACCTTCAGTTCTTATGTGGCATACATAGGGCAAAATCTCGATCTCCGTAATGTTCTGTGGAAAGGGATATTGAGAATTGAATAAAAAGGCAGAAGAAAGATTCTCTTTCTTACTGCAATAATTTCTAATGTCAAAATGTTTGTAGCCAGTGAGAAAGAAAGGTAAATAACTCTCTAGCCAAGGAATGGACAAGTAATTTCACAAGCACCCTATTCTGTAGACCAGACATTCTTTAGATCAGACATTCTTACAAGGAAAATATTACCATTGCACAGTAGTTCTGACTGTTTCTACCTAGAGAGAATTATTTTCACTTCCATGAGTCAGAAAATGAACATGCCTACTTTGCAATGGTAATATTTTCCCAGTAAGAACGTCTGCTACATTGGCTAGAATAGTTGGGCTTGATGTCAAAAAAATAGGTTTTGGGGAGTCAGTTGAGAAGTGTACAAGCTATACACCATTCTATTTTCCTGTTCCTGAATGTTGTAAGGGGGGAAAGTGCTTATTTCACAGTTTCTTATGAACTGAACTAATTCACACTTGCAAAATAATAGGGGAACTGGAAAACATTTATCATTCACTTTCTATCTCAAAAGCAAAATTCATGGAACATCTTTTCTACACTTTATACCTGTTCTTTGTCCTGATCAGCTTATACATGGTTTCCTTATGTGTGAACCCATCAATACTGTTCATAGAAACAGTTTCCTCTATATCAAGTTCATGTGCCTTCTGCAGTCCCCCCTCCTATAACCTGTCATATAGGCATCATTCATATCTTTAAACTCCCAGAAACACCCTAAGCAACATCTGTGCAGTACTAGAGGGAGCTGCTGAGACCACCATTGCAAAAGTTTCAAAAGCATCACATATAATTTAGAGTGAGAAAAGCAGTAATGGGATATAATCTCAAAAATGATAGAATGATGTCAGTCAGAATACAAGGCAAACCTTTCAATATCACTGTAATCCAAATATACGCACCAACCGCTAGTGCAGATGAAACCACAGTTGACCAGTTCTATGAGGACCTAGAACACCTCATAGAACAGATACCAAGAAATGATCTGCACATTATCATAGGAGACTGGAATGCCAAAGTAGGAAATCAAAAAGTAAATGGAATAACAGGCAAGTTTGGTCTTGGAACACAGAATGAAGCAGGCCAAAGACTGATAGAGTTCTGCCAAGATAACGCACTGGTCATAGCAAACACTCTCTTCCAGCAACACAAGAGGAGACTTTACATATGGACACCACCAGATGGCCAACATAGAAACCAGATTGATTACATACTCTGCAGCCAAAGATGGAGAACCTCCATACAGTCAGCAAAAACAAGACCAGGAACAGATTATGGCTCAGATCACAACCTTTTTGTTGTTCAGTCGCACAGTCGATTCCGACCCTTTGCGACCCCATGGACCACTGTCCACCAGGCACGTCTGTCCTCCACCATCCTCCTTAACTCGCTTAGCTCTGTGCCCATTGTGTCTACAATACCATCTAGCCATCTCATTTTGGGCCGCCCCCTTCTTCTTTTGCCCTCCACCCTTCCCAGCATCAAGGCTTTCTCAAGCGAATCCTCTCTTCTCATTTGATGTCCAAAGTACTTGAGCTTCATCTTCACTATTTGCCCTTCTAAGGAGCAGTCAGGTTTTATTTCTTCTAAGATTGACCTATTTGTTATCCTTGCTGTCCAGGGGACTCTCAAAACTCTCCTCCAACACCACATCTCAAAGGCATCTATTCTTTTGCACTCAGCTTTCCTTATGGTCCAGCTCTCAGAGCCATACATTGCCACCGGGAATGCCATTGCTTTGACTATGCGAATTTTTGTTTGCAATGTGATGTCTCTACTTTTCACTATGTTCCCCAGGTTTCTCATCACTTGCCTCCCAAGAATCAGTCACCTTTTTATTTCATGGCTGCAATCACCATCTGCAGTGAGCTTTGATCCTAAGAAAGTAAAATCTGACACTGCTTCCACTTCTTCCCCATCTATTTTCCAGGGACTGAGAGGGCCTGTTGCCATAAGCAGGGTGACAAAATGCAGCCAAGTCTTACTCCTTTTCCTATTCCAAACCACTCTGTCATTCCGTATTCTGACCTAACTGTTGCTAACTGTAGACACAATGGGCACAAAGCTGAGCGAGTTGAGGAGGATGGTGGAGGACAGAGGTGCCTGGTGGACAGTGGTCCATGGGGTCGCAAAGGGTCGGAATCGACTGTGCGACTGAACAAAAAATAATAATAATGTGGATGACAAATGTGGAGAAGCATGGATAGAGGACATGAACTCTTGCAAAATCCATTTTCCTTCCATAAATATCAAAATTCTTAATTAGAACTCTCCCGGGGGGGGGGGGATCATACATGAATTTATGAAAGCATGCATGGTTAACTCATGACTCCATATTTTAAATATGTAGACAGAGACAATAGTTTGATACCACTTTAAGTGTTATGGTGCCTGGAATTTGTAGTTTAGGGCAATACTTAGAACTCTTCACTCGAAAGTTCTGTTGCTATAGTTCAGGGGATGAACCCTTGGTCTCTATGAGGTAATTCTAGGTATTTTTCATTATATATTCCATGGGAGCCATTGAAGTTGAAGTGATACTGAACTTCCTGAAATGTTATGTAACTAAGTTCTTGATTCAATCTCGTATAGAGACTATAAACAAAGCAAAGCTACGTTCCTCCATGTTTAAAAGTTCTTGTGATATATATATGCCTTTACTACAACTAGAGCAACACGTCTAATAATTAGGATTTATAACAATCCATATAGAAGAGTACCCTGGAGCTTATTGCTTAGCAGGAATATTAGAAGCTGTAGCTTTGATGTATTTTAAGAAAAATAGTATGACTGCCTTCTGTGATTAGCACAGCTCTGCAGATGGTATAGCAGCTGCCTTCCCTAACATCTTGTCACTACAGGACTTATGTACCTAACCTATACAATTGCCGATATGTGCTGGGTTTTCCGCCTTTCCTTGTGGGGTGGCTGGCATTCTTTTAGTTTTTGTTTTTATTTATAAATGTATTCAGTTTCTTTATTCTTCATGTTTAATATCTTAGAAACGTTGACTGGAAGGCAGCAAGTCAGCATTTTGATCCCTGAATAATGCAGGACAGAGTGAGCTCCAGTCTCTGTCCCAGTTCCTGCCAGCCTAGCAGTTCGAAAGCAAGAAATTGCAAGTAGATAAATAGGGACCACTTTGGTGTGAAGGTAGATAGTGTTCTGTATGCTCCACTGTCTAGTCATGCCTGCCACATGACTATAGAAATGCAGACAGTGCTGGCTCTTTGGCTATGAAACAGAGATGACCACTGACCACCTAGAGTAGGTATGACTGGCTTTTGAGCAAAGGAGATCTTTACCTTTAAAGATTTTTTAAATTTGTTGTATTCCACCCAGAGGGGGAGAATATCCCAGATGGGTAGGATATAAATAAATAAATAAATAAATATTGTCAGCTATAGGAAAAATAAAAGACAAATTAATGGGAAAATTCTGGAAGAAGAGAGAAGGCAAATTAACCATTACGTCTAATATTTAAAACTCAAAAGTTGCTTTGGTTGATTAGTCCCTGGTCCATCAAATACTGTTTCCAAGTTTAAAGAGGTTGGTTTTATTTTGTTTCCTCCCTAACCTGGTGTAATGAAATCTGGGGGGGTGGGGGTGGGGGAACCAAATTCATTAAGAGTTTGTAGATATGTGCTTTAATCTCTTAATTGGATAAATCTTATTGTTGTTGTGATTTCTTCTATTGTTCATGACTCAGAAAAGTAACTTTTGACCAAGGGATCTGTTTGGCTCACATTTTGCTGTAAAGAGTCCAAGTGCACCCTCTTGAAATATAGCACATCCAAAGTGAAACTAGCCTACTTATTTCCTTGTAAATTGATGTTGAGATTTCATGCCACTACACATTTCCACTGCAATTTTTAACTTTAAAATGTACAGAAATCCATATAAAATGCAGGTGTTTTGTGAAAGGGATATAAACTGCATGTCTTATAAAATACATATAAAATTGGTACGTCATTTTCTTTAAATGTGCAGATGAATAAAGAAATAGGATGAGACTGATTAAAGCAGGGGTGGCTAACCTTTTAATGCCATAGGCCTGACTATGCCCCTGGACAGCTGAGTGAGCTGGACCACACACCCCAGAAGTGGAAGCAGGCACATTTATGGCTGTTATAAATGTGCCCACTTCCATGTTTACAACATCCATGGTCGTGTTTGTGCATGCATAGGTGCATTTTATGGTTGATGTAAATGTGCCCACTTCCACTTCTTGGTGTGGTGGAGGTGACAGGCCAGATGGAATGGTGTCGTGGGCTGGGTCTGGCCCACAGACTGTAGGTTGGGAACCCCTGGATTAAAGAGTGAACACATGAAAAACTGGGTACAGGCACCCAGCTATTTTGACAATTGCTAACAATTAATGTTAGTTCTATCACATGATTGCAGGTCATGCCTGACTGAAATAATTATTTCCATATACCCCAACAATACAGAGAAGGATATAGGAAAACTATAATCAACCATCAAACCAAGAAAACATTCCCTACTCCATATTTCTTGTTTTATCAAGGCATTGGCTATACAGAAGGAGAGAGAAATTTGTGATAGATGTGGTAGGGTAAATTCCTCAAATCTTCACTATTTTAAAAGTCCAGTTTTATATTTTCTGGTAGCTATTTTCATTTAGAACAGAAAATGTCAGGCTTACTTTCAACATTGTGAACATGCCATCATATTAAATGGGAACTATTGTGTAAACAGGAAGCAAAGACAATCTATTTTACACAGAGTATTACACAATTTGCTGGGTATTTTGAAAGTACAGTGGAACCTCATACAACAATTGCCCCATATAGCAATGAAGTCACATAACAATTAGATTTTTTTGGGGAAATGGCATCTCACATAGCAATTTTCCCTGTGGGAAAAATTCATACAACAATTTTCAATGGGAAAAACCACTTAGCGAAAAAAAATCATTGTACGATGCATCCCATAGGGAAAATCGCTATACGACGCATGCATCGTATAACAATTGTTTCCTACAAAAACAAGCCCTGTGGAATGGATTAAAATTGTATAAAGTACCACTGAATACACATAGGACTTCAGCATAGAAAAAAATTAGCACATCCCTGCTTTTCAAACCTAATCAAAATTAATTTACAGCCTTTTTCTCACATATAGGACATGCTAATTCAAATCTTTTTTTTCCAAATAGCTAGCTGCAATATGAGAGTGAAGAACAGGACTTCAGTTAGGAAAAGGGGAGACAGGAGTGCACACAGCTCGATCCATCTCACATTCTTCATTATAGTTGAGACAGTCTGCATTTACTTGGTACCAATGCACACAATATCTGCCCATTAGTCTGGCATAAAGAAATCCCTTTGCTATTCGGGACTTCAGTCATTTGCATAGAATACACCACAATCTCTCCTCACTATCACAGCTGCTGCAATGATTACTATGTCTACCTAGAGTTGCCATAATTCTCTCCCACAAATCCGGGACAGAAGTATGCTTTTCTTTAAATGTGTTGTTTGTTAACCGTGCAGAGTGGGGAAGACTTCCCAGATAGGCAGGGCACAAGTGGAATAAAATAAACAAATAAATAATGGGCAGTTTATCTACAAAGCAGCCTTCACCCTAATAATCCCAGCTGCCGCTGCACCACTGGTAAGGCCCAAGCTCAGTCAAATCACACATACACACACTCTCCTGCAGCCATGCGCTCATGGGAAGCAAGGTGCAGGCAAGACCGGGGCGCAGGTTGCTCTCTCTGGCTTGTTTCTTTCCCTTCTCTTCCTTCCTTCCCAGTCCACCGACTCATGGCCGAGTTAACAAGAGCTCAAGACAGGCAGGGACTAAGAGGGGGGTGCTTCCCACCCTCTCTCCCTCTGTGTGTGCGAGCAAGTGAGCGAGCAAGCAAAAGCTCAAGATGGGGAGGGACTAAGAGGGAAGTGCTTCCCACACCCTCTCCCCCCTCCCCCCCTCTCTCTGTGGTATGTTGCAGTGTCTTGCAGGAAGACTCTGGGTGTTATAATATACAATCAGTAAGTTTTTAAAATCCAGGACTTTAATATTATTTTTATTGAATCAGCCAGGATATTATTTTTTTTACCATTTATCTGGGACAATCCCAGGTTTCCGGATGTATGGCATCCCTATGTCTACCCTTAAACATTCTTTCAGTCACAATTGTATGTCTTGATGCTTTAATGTAGAAAAGCATGGCCTGAATCTCACAGTTCCTATGTTCTGAAAGCTGAAATACAGTGTTCACTCTGTGATGCTCACGGGATGTCATTGGGAAAGTCACTCTGTCTATTATACAGTAAAACACTGGATAATGATTGGATCGGATAACGCTAAAATCGCATAACGTTAAGTAATCTGCGGAGAATTGGATTGAATAATGTTAAGGTCCTATGGGATGGATCTGATAACAACCGCTAAAGCCTGTGCGGTTACAATGTATCTCTATGGAGCTTTAACGTTATCCAACCCATCCCATAGGATTTTAACATGGATCGAATAACACTAAAAATCTGATAACACCAAGACTTGTGGAACCAAGTCTTAGCGTTATCCGATGTATTACTGTACTTATATCACACAGAGTTCCCTGGTCAACAACATGACTCTTTGAAACTGACACTTTGGCTGAAACCTAGTGGGTGGAAATGATAATTATGTTTTTCCCCTGAACCAGCTGGACCAGGGAACTCTGGTGGTGCATGAGTTAAACTGCTGTACTGCAACCAAAAGGTTTTGAGTTTGATCCTGGCTGGGGATCAAGGTTGACTCAGCCTTCCATCATTCTGAGGCTGGCAAAATGAGTACCCAGCATGTTTGAGACAAAATGCTAATTAACTTGAGAACCCTTCAGCTGCATTTTCTGCTTGCTTAGGCAAAATGTTTATTTCTAAAGCTGGGGTGCCCAAACTGTAGCCCAGGGTCCAGATCCAGCCCTGGACACCAATTCATCCAGCCCATGTGCATTTTATGTGCATTTTACTTCTGCTTCCAGGACTGGCAAGGGTGGTGTAGGCCAGATAAATTGGTGTCGGGCACCCCTGCATTAAAAATAAACATTTTATCTAAGCAAGCAGAAAATGCAGCTGGAATTTAGCTAATACTGTCATGTGGCAACGTTAAAATGTATGGGAAGGGAGCATCTCTTTGGGACTCAGGAAGAGACAGAATGAATCCAGTGTTTTCTGCCTTTCTTGCTACTACTTACAATCTCATGCTGCTTTATATATAGCACATAATGCAGGCCCCAAAACCATGGACACAGACATGAAGATAAAGATGGCTGGGAATCGTGCCCAGCAATGTGTATGGGATGAGTGACTGTAGTTGTCATGGGAGTGGAAGTGAGGGACGATTTTAAAAGAATTAACACTTGGGCCTTGACACAAATGGCATCTGAGGCAACACTTGTACTATCTAGATAAGTGCATAGTTATGCTTCCCTTGAACACATAAGAAACAGAAAGGGGGTCATGTTTATTGCATGTTGCATGGGAACAAAGAATAAGGAATTGTAAATTTGTTAATCTGTGTCTTTTTTTTTTGTGGCATGTCAAGTGGGAATGTGACATGTACTCATGGCATTTCATGTTCATGGCAGTTTTCTGAGTCATGCCATAGTGAGACTTTGCAGTGTCTTGTCCTTCTATCGCTGAATGTTCCTGCATTCCCAGAAACATTAACACTATGGTCTCATTTTCCTCTCTGTTTTTCTTTATTTCCCATTCTTCATTTAAAAAAAACCTACAAGAAACTGCCAAACTCTATGCAGTTTAAAGGTCTTTCTGTTAACACCTCTACAGGAAGTATATTAATCTGTGCAGAAATTGTGACACAAGTAGATCTCAATAAGGATGGATGCCATTCTCTGAAGGAAGTGTATTAATTTTGTGCAGTTTGGCATATAAAATGAACACAACATATCCAAAGAATCCTGTGAGATTTTTTCAGAGGGAAAATGCATTCATAAATCTCACTAGGAAAAGAAAGCTGTGGACTTCCCCCCTCTCAGTTTTTTCCAGAGAAAAAGAGCTGTGAGATTCACATTCCTAATGCACTCTTTGAGCATGAACAGAAACCTCTCCTTTTCACTTTTCACATGGGGAAAGCCGTAGTGGAGTGGTCCTCTGACCGCTCCTCTGTAATCATGTTGACAACACTGGCTTAGCTAATGCATTAAAACATCTAGTGTGTGTTAGTAAACTGTCATTTTCCCTTCAAAAAAAAAAGGCTTAATGCTTAAGAGCATCTTTATCCTTCCATTGAGTGTAGTTATATTTATCAGGGAATTTAGCAAATTCATTTCTGAATATGCAGTATGGAGCAGTGTACTGAGACATAATGGAAGAGGGCTCAGCATAACTTCCAGGGAAGTAGGAAACTAGGGATGAGCAAAAAGGGCTCCCAGACTTATCTATGCTTCCGTAGGCAGCACAATTGAAGCCACCGGCTGAGCCTTGAGTGCACACATTAAATTATTCATCAGTTTAAGTGGAGGCAAAAGATACCTTTCCCAACAAATTTGTTAGAAAACAAACTTCTGAGGTTGTTTCTCCTTACTTAGTATTAAATGGAGTTCTACTACTTTCTGTTGGCGTACAAAATGGAGAGTGGGCTGAGAGAGGAGGAGGAGGAGGAAGATCTACAGATGAAAGCCAAAGTCCCCTACAACATTGGGGTGTACATGGTTTTCAGGTGATAAGACAAAGTCATGTATACTCCAACACTGACAAAAAGAGAAGGGAAGTCTTTAATCAGCAAAATTGCCATCCCAGCCCTGAGCAAAGACACAGACAATATGGTTGGAGTCAATTAAAATCCAACAACTTTATTCACTGATAAAGTTAAGCTGGAACAGCCCCCTGCCTTTTTGCAGTGGGACCTATGCAGTGCAGGGTCCTGGGATAGATCCAGGGGATTCCTCATTACCCCTGCTTCTGTCCCACACTGGTTGAGTCTCCAAGCACTGACGGTGTGCTGTCTCTTGACAGCCCAATCCTGATTTAGGACTCAAACCTGACCAATTACTAACACACACACCTCGAGTCTCAGGACTTTACATGGCAGCACCATGAAAGGGCAGACAGTGCACCCCCCCCATCCCAGAACTGAATCTCAGGAACCTGTTTTACAAGATGTTGGGCAACATAGGGACCACTCCTGAGATATTCTGGGGGCTCACCTGAACTATCCTTGACTTGTTCTACTCACCTGTTGGGTAAATGTAAGAAAAAAGTAGCCCTTGCTTGAAAGCCAGTCATATCCGACTCTAGGGTTCAGTGCTCATTTCAGTTTATAGCCAAAGAGCCAGCACTGTCTGCATCTGCAGACATTTCTGTGGACATGTGGCAGGCATGACTAGACACCAGAGTGCATGGAACACTTTTTATCTTCCCACTGAAGTGGAACCTATATCTCTACTTGCAATTTCTTGCTTTCAAACTGCTAGGTTGGCAGGAGCTGGGGCAGAGATGGGTACTCACTCTGTCATACAGCACTAAGGTCTTGACCTGCTGACCTTACAGTCAAGAAGTTCAGTGTCTTAACCACTAAGTCACCACACCCACGACCTGTTTAATACAACCCTCTGCATTAACCCATATGGTCCTTTCAAAAACATTGTAAAATAGGCAAAAACTCAACATCCTTCAGGCCAATCTAGGGTGAGTGTAAAAAATCTTTCCTGGCCTTGACAAGATTTATGGCAATGTGGAGAAGCCTTAGACTCAGAATATAAACTTCCAAAGAGGCACATGAAGAATGAGTTTGAAATGTGCTGCTTTTCAGACTTTTTCTTTGAACTTACAGTCCTTGTTATGTTTTTCTCAAACAGATAGCCAGAACCATATCTAAGTATGACAGTAGCCAGATGTTCTTACATGACTTGCATGTTAAAGTAAGTTCCCCCCTTTCTGTTTCAAAGTAATATCTCAATTTTCCTGCAGTCCTCAGCATTTGCAACATTCATGGCAATGCTTTATCAACAGACATGCAGGAGTCCCTTCAATTGACTAAATACATCTCTAAATCAAATGCAGTTCCCAGCAAAGGCATTCCAGAGTAAATAATAGTAGCATGTTCTACTCATATCACCACATCATATTAAATTTTAAAGATGAGACTCTGATATACAGAGAACACAAAGCACTGGAAGACTGCAAATATCATTTTGCATTGTTGTCTACTTAAGTTTTATTTTTCATATATCACACAGTTGACAGAAGAAAAGGTGTCAAATTTAAACCACAATGTGATTCTAATATACATGCATCCTTTGTGTGTAAAGGAAAATTTGGGTTCAACATCTCAGAGAGGTTCTCCATAGACAGAATTGACTTTTTTAAACTGAGGAAATTGGTGGGAAAACTATGGGTCAGTATTAATATCAGTTTTTCCCTGGAGTTGGACACAACAGAAATGTTCTCCATCAAACCAACCAGATGCTGACAGGAATAGCCAATTATAAGCATCTGTGGTAGAAATCACAGATATCTACAATAACACTGCCAAAAGTAGCATTTAGAAAACCTGAAAAAAGTGTTGAACCCTGAAGAATGATACGAAATCATGAACTAAAATTAGTGAGAAACATTATGAGATTTTATTTTCGTCCCCTAGAAATAGGAGGTCACTTTGTGTAATTATTTTCTGAATGGTTCCACTAATTTTGGTAACTGATTCCAGTGTCTTAGAAGGACACTAGACAGATGACAGTGCAGAAGAAGAAAAATGTAGAACACAATGGAGGAATGACAAAAAAACAAAAATAATTTGGGGAAAAACAAAGCTGTTCCATAAACACAACTCATAGTAAGACTCTTTGCAAAGAAAGAAAGAAAGAAGTTAGAGACTTCCTCTTTTTCCTTGAGAAACTGAATAAAATTATTTCCTAAATTCATATTTCTAGAAACAGGGCAGGAAATTTTGAAAGGCCATCTGAGCACAACCAATGGTAATGGCTGATATCCTGTTGCTTTGCTACACATGCAAAACACAAAGGATGTAACATGTGTTGCTTCTAGCTGGTAATTAATGAGTCCCCACTGTCATTCTCAAGCCATCAGGTAGATGCTGCTTGAGAATTTAATAACTGGTTTGTTCATTGCCAGCTAGGAATGATGAAATGTTGTTGCCATTTGCCTTCTGCATATGTAATGAAGAAATAGGCATTCAGCCATTATAATTACTGGCTACTTTCATTTGGACCAGAAGCAATGTCTGAGCATGGATCTCAGAACTTCTTTTTCTTTAAATGTAAATGTGTGGTTAATGTAAGTGTGCTTTTAGGAGCCTAAATAATGTAACATGTACTTTGCCTCTTAGTGTCAAGGGGATAGGTCATGGTATTTGATAGATACAGAAAGATATCTGATAAAAAAGAAAGTGGGGAAAAATGAAATGACATGGTAAAGTAACTAGATATTTTATACATAGCTGAACAAATAGAGGGTGAATAGAGGGTGGTGATGGTAGTGTCACAGTGGCTGTGTAAGAACCCAGAAAGAACCATTCCAGCCCTTAGATATTAAACTCTACATTTGTAAACTCAAGTGTGTTTATATGTGCACACTTGAAAGACATGAGGATACATTGTAGAAAAAATGTGTAGGTTCAGAATGACCCTCTATATCAGGAGTTCTCTACCTTTTTAAGTCAGGGATTGGGTCATGCTCCCTCAGACAGCTTCAGGGGCTGGAAGACCATTTTGCCCTTCCTCCACCACATGGCAATTCCTGGTAAGGTGGAGGGGGCATGAAATGGGCCACAGGTTGAGAACCCATGTAACACAGGTTGAGAATCTCTGCTCTATATCCAAAAGCAGTAGCAATCCAAATGCTGTCTTTGCAAGCCTTAGAAGTCAAGAAGAGTTGCAAGTCATCCAGGTGCTAGCTGAACCCCATGGACAACATGAATTGTGTTGAGTAGGAAGGTTTTTGTTAGTTAGTTCAAGGTCTCATAAATCACAGGCTGTCACATACACATTCCTTCCTCAGATGTGTTTCAGCAGAAGAAACAAAAGGAAGGAAATTATTGAACTAGAGGTATAGTCAAAGCAATGGTATTTCTGGTGGCAATGTATGGTTGTGAGAGCTGGACCATTAGGAAAGCTGAGCACAGAAGAATAAATGCCTTTGAGATGTGGTGTTGGAGGAGAGTTTTGAGAGTCCCCTGGACAGCAAGGAGAACAAATAGGTCAATCTTAGAAGAAATCAACCCTGACTGCTCCTTAGAACGTCAAATAGTAAAGGTGAAGCTAAAGTACTTTGGACATCAAATGAGAAGAGAGGATTCGCTTGAGAAAGCCTTGATGCTGGGAAGGGTGGAGGGCAAAAGAAGAAAGGGGCGGCCAAAAATAAGAGGGCTAGATGGTATTGTAGACACAATGGGCACAAAGCTGAGCGAGTTGAGGAGGATGGTGGAGGATAGAGATGCCTGGCAGACAGTGGTCCATGGGGTCGCAAAGGGTCGGAATCGACTGTGTGACTGAACAACAAAAAAAGTGGTCTGTGAATATCCAGTGTGTTGCTATGGATAGGATGAAATACCAGGACTCACACTTGGATTAGAATGTCCACCTGGCCATGGGAATTAACTTGGTCTGTGTGTATGAAACTCCTGAACTTTCTCACATAAAGGACTACAAGGGTCTCTGTAAGTGAGTTCTGACTTAATGGCTCATAAGATGGAGACAGACAAAGATGGTGCCTGGTGAATGGCTATGATCAAGAAGAAGGAAAGTATGTTGAACAGATAAATTGGATGACTGAATAAAGTACTTAGCTTTTCTACAGTTGTGAATGATTTGTTTAAATGCTGGTCTTGATGTGTTTCAAGGCCAACATTTCACTGACAATTAACTTTAGATAAGGTTTGGAGATTTTGGTTCTTGAAATAATGTTGCACAATCATTCCCCTCATTTTTATGCTGGTGGCATTGATAGTTATGACATTAACTCCAGTGGATGGACAAGTTACAGCCCAGCAATATACTCTCCATCTTCAGTATACACCCAATTATGGTTTGTTAATAACTTTTTTGAGCATCCAACATTGTCTACTGTCCTTTCACTAAATGTTATATGTACCCAGTGTGTGTAGTGGATAGAGTGACAGACTAGGATTTGGCAGGGCTGAGTTTGGATTCCTACTCACCTGTGGAAACTCAATTGAGGTGTTTGGAACTGATACAACTACTCCTTAAATCTCCTTTATCTCAAAATTGCTACTAGGATTGTTATAAGTCAGTTTGATTTGGTGGTAAATAACACATAATATATGTAAATAGAAGAAAAAACAAGTTTGCAGTAGTATCCTTAGATGATGATGGCACAGAGTAGGCTTGTTTCAGCCCCAACATACATATTGACATTTATTGTGGTTAAATCTCTAAATTCTACCAGCTTTCTTTACTTATTGCTGACATAGTGCTTTCTTCCTTATCTATTTCATAAGCATACATTGTATTCTCCATATTTTTTCCTCATGCCATCTCTGTAACATAGGTAAGGTTGAGTAGTGAGAAAGTGACTGGAGGAAAGAAGAGCAGTGACTGGAGGAAAGATGGAGAAACAAAGGCTTTCTACTCATGGACGTCCATGGTTGTAATTTTCCTGATCCATAGTTGTCACTGATACAAATGTGCCTATATTGGTTTCACAGCTGCCATAAACCTCCCATTTCATTCTATTTGGTTTCAGGTATGCAGGGCCAATGGTGGCAGTTTATTTGGTCCAATAGTTCATTGTTCAGGAAATACGATGTAGTCAATGGGGGTTACACTTGCATATTGTTACTGTAATTAGAGGGCAGAGTGGAGATACAATACTAGAGTCACTTGAACTTGGCTTCATCTGTCACTGACTTTACATAAATCTTTTGCTTTGACTCTGTCTATCCTTTCCTTTCTCCATGACCAAGACACAGCTTAGATTAAAATGTTCACTGCCTCTTTGTTTACTGCCTAATCCTGGACAGTACAATCAACAAACTTTGAATACTTTTGATCAGAGTTTTATACAGCAGAATCCTCAGTCGAAATCCAGCTTTTGAAGTGATGGTTAAGGTTTAAAAAAAAAAAACCTTTCATTTACTCTGGATACTGCAGGGAGGGTTGTCATTGATTGTATTTTCTTCTATTAGATAGCCTTGGGGTTCACACAATATACTGTATTGCAAATAATTATTTTAATTGTACACGAGAAGGAAATAACACGGCAAGGGTAAATAGAGAAGTGTGGAAATAATTTCACACCAGCATTATTTCATTTCATATTGTGGATTTTCTTTTCTTCTTGTTGCTATTTTGCTCTTGCTCAGGTACTTCAGTTATCCAGGTGACAGCCACAGATGATGATGATTCTAACTATGGCAACAGTGCCAAAGTTGTGTACAGCATCCTCCAGGGTCAGCCGTACTTTGCAGTGGATCCAGAAACAGGTTAGATTGCCTATTGACTTTGCTGCACTCTAATGACATTCGTTTTGTTTTCATCAAATCATGCAGAGAAACTGACACTTTTTAAATTATATTTGTTCCTGTATTTATATTTTGGTTCATTCTTAAGTAATATTCACCAACGTATTCAAACAATATTAAATATCAGAATGGGGAAGGAAACAGCATAGAATAGTTTTAGAAGTCACAGAATTTAAAAGGGAAAACAAATCTCAAGGGGAAATGGTTTCTGGTTTCTAAATTCTAGTCAGTCACCATAAAAAGGATGAAGCAGATTTGAGACAGAAAGAACATACACAGAGAATGACCACTAATATGGGGATTCTGGTTGCAGTCTAAAGAAGTCACTTTTCCAATCAGAAGAGTAGCGTGCCTTGGCGGGGCCCCATATAAAAATTGTTTGGGGGCCCTTAGGAAGGGTAAAGATTTGTTTTGCTTACGCACGTTGGGGGCCCCCGTGGCCCGGGGGCCCCGTATAATTGATACGGCAGATACGGCGGTAGCTACGCCTCTGTTTCCAATGTCCGGAAAGGACACAAGAGAACCCGCTAGCCATTATTGCAAATCCCACATCTGATTCCAAACTGGGTGTTTCAAGAACTCTCAAGCAAGCCTCTTGGAAGATTATGATTTGGTAGGCAAATATTTGCAGCCAAATGACAGTACTTTAGGTCTGGGTTGCTGCAGTCCAGTTCAGACTATCTGTGATGGAGGCAAGAAAGAATTTATCTCCACCTTTAGATAATCCTTGTGTTTACTTCATATATCAGACATGGGGCAAAACACTTCAGAATAGTCTTCTCTTATGTGACAATTTACTGTTTATGTGTAGGAGTTCTTTTAAAAAGGCAGTCCTTTGCCTGCAATCTGAAACGGTACAATGTAATCAGGAAGCTTGTGCATACATGTAGCTGCTGCCATGATTATAGAAAGCTTTGTAACCTCCTGTTCATTACATTCTTTCATATTACTCAAAATAACCACCAGCAGAATTTTCGCCCCTAGCCTGATGACAGATGTGAACCATTTTTGTTTTGTTTCTCCAGAAAGGATAATTGCATTGATTTAGTGCCAGTCTAAAGACTCTGAGTAATAGAAGCTTCTTGTTTCCTATTTTCATTGCTGTGACATTAAACTGGGAATGGACAGTAAGCCTTATTTCAAGGCATACACCTTCCATTTTGTTGATTTTCTATGGATTAGCTGCTGCAGCATATTCAACACAAATCCATTTTAATACTCTTTTCCTTCGCCCCCACACCCAATCTCTTACTTGTTTCTTTTTTCTTCTTCTCCCGCTACTCTTTTCTACAAGGCATCATCAAGACTGCTTTGCCAGATATGAGCAGAGAGAACAGAGAGCAGTACCAAGTGGTCATCCAGGCAAAAGACATGGGAGGCCAGATGGGTGGATTATCAGGAACCACGACGGTGAACATCACACTGACTGACGTCAATGACAATCCACCTCGATTCCCCCAGAGTATGAGGCGCTTTAATAGTTCAAAAGAGTTCCTTTAAACCCCAGTAATTCAACATCTGGGGTAGCATTTCCCAAACTATGTTCCACAGAACACTGGTGAATTACAATTCCCAGATGCCTAAGTCAGTACATTGGGTGATCAGTGCTTTGGGGAATTGATTTAGGCTTCTGGGTTGAAGTTGGAAAACCACACAATGATTGGGAAATACAGTAATACCTCCGATAATGCTAAGACTTGGTTCCACAAGTCTTGGTGTTATCCGATTTTTAGTGTTATCCGATGCATGTTAAAATCCTATGGGATGTATCGGATAACGTTAAAGCTCCGTAGAGATACATTGTAACCGCACAGGCTTTAGCGGTTGTTATCCGATCCATCCCATAGGACCATAACGTTATTCGATCCAATTCTCCTCCCCAGATTACGTAATGTTATGTGATTTTAGCGTTATCTGAGGTAAACGTTATCAGAGGTATTACTGTACTGATCTGGGGTATAAGTGATGCTCGGTTGGGTCTGTTATGCTTCAACTTTTTAATGTCATTAGAAATATATGTAAAAAATAGCTGCATTAAATTGTAATTTTTAATTTGTGGCATTAACTATGGCAGTTGTATTAGGTTTATGGATGCTAAAAATGCAATTGCAGAAACCAGTCAGCACTGTTGCTGTTTGTCTTTGAGACCATTTTCTATGTGCTGTCCAAATCACAAAACCAAACTTAAAAGAAAGAAAGAAACCAAGTTGTTCAATGCTCTTGTTTGGTGTTTCCAGATTTATAAAATGTATCTTTTTAAAATATACTTATTAACTGGCTACTCATGCCTTAATCTAATAAAATATTCTTAAAATGAATAGCTATGATAGGGTAATTAATCAGAGAGAAGTTGCTAAGCTCATAATGTGGTATTGTAATATATATTTTATTATAGTAAATGTCTCTCAATCACAGCCTCCAGGGTGTTGTTGGTTTTTTTTAAATATTATTGTACTATAAATCCCATCATTTCACATTCTGGGATTTCAACCTGATTTACAGGCATCTTATATTAACCTAAAAGTGATTCACCTAGATCTGGGGTTCCCAACCTATGACCAGTGGGCCGGACCCAGCCCGTGGCACCATTCTATCTGGCCCATCATTGCCTCCACAAAGTGTCAGCCATAAAACAAACCCGCACATGTGCAAACGTGCCTGCAGCTGTTGTAAATGTGGCAGTGGGTGCAGAACAGTCATAAATGTGCCCACTTCTGTTTCTGTGGGGTGTGGTCTGGCCCGCTCAGCTGTCCCGGAACATGATCGGGTCAGTGGCATAAAAAGGTTGACTACCCCTGACTTAGATGAAAAACCACAAACTGGAAGGTTTAGAGACATAGCTTGGTTAAATTTCTTCCCAGGTTTCCTGTTTTTGTCCCAGTATTAGATGGGTGTTTTCTTTCTTAATAAGAAACTGGGTGAAGAGAGAGTGAACTAACCTTAAAGGCCTTTTCTTCTGAATGTACTTCATTGATTTAGGTGTCTTTTAAGTCAAGTAGAGCTGCCAAAATGGGGTAATATGGGATTTATAGTACAATAATTTTTTAAAAAAACTATGCTCCATCAGTCTCTAAAAGTAGGTAAAAATTATGTAGGAGAAAATACCCATAAAGAATAATTGATATCAGGACTCAATTCAAGTTCCTGAAGCTTTTATGGCATTAAAACAAAAAATAGAAACAAGAGTCCTTGAGGATCCTGGTTAAACTTCATTTTACACTGATATCATCACTAATCTTTGTTTTTAAATATTTAGATACTTATTTATAGTTTAGGTAAAGATAAAGGTCACCCTTGCTCGAAAGCCAGTTGTATCAGACTCTAGGGTTCAGAGCTCATCATTTATAGCCAATGAGCCAGTGTTGTATGCATCTGCAAATGTTTCCATGGATATGTGACTAGATACTAGAGTGCATGGAATGCTGTTACCTTCCCACTGAAGTGGTCCCTATTTATCTACTTGCAATTTTTTGCTTTCGAACTGCTAAGTTGGCAGGAGCTGGGATAAAGATGGGAGTTCCCTTCATTATGCTGCACTTGGGTCTCGAACTGTTGACCTGCTGACCTTCTAGCTATCAAGTTCAGCTTCTTAACCGCTAAGCCTCCACAGCTACATTATTTATAGTTTAAAAATATGTAAAAGATTGCCCCTACTCACCAACTGGTCAAACAGCAAAGAGTCCAATTGTACAACCACTGTACAACCACTGTAATCCTTCACTGTGACAGTCTTGCATCTAATTAAGAGGCTCTGGTTTATGAACATTGGTGCCCTCCTACATTTCTTAGGAATGGCTTTCTCAGTCTCTATTTGTTTATGGGAAATCAGATTTGTAAGGAAGTGATTGAGATATGAGAAAATGGGTATATATGTCGTTAATCTTTCTTGGATATGTGGTAATTTCCTCATTGTTGGGTTTCAGACATACATGGATCTTCATGAGGATATACCACATTGAAGCCTGAATGAAGTAATTTGCAGAGCATTGGGGGGGGGGAGGGAATCTGGGTGGAAGATTTTTTTTTAAAAAAAATTGCCCTTCCAATCTCTTATTACAAAACAACAAAGCTGTTGTTCACATTTAAAGCATAGTTGTGGGTCTATCATCCATTTTGACACTTAAATCCCTCGGTTTTCACAACTGCATGAAAGGCGGAGATATTTCTGCATATAAAAGTGTCTAATGCTGGGCCAAGACGGGTAATCAATACTGCAGCACCACTGTTGCACCCATGCATCCTGTATTATGTGCACTTGGCCTTTGTTATGCATACCAGAATAGACTAATAAGGCTTCTTGTCTAGAGTCCATCAATTTAAATGTGCCCTCATTGATTAATACTTGCCCTCACCTATTAATTAGCTGAACCTGCATTCCTAATGACTATACACCCACACATCTGTTCTTAAAGCCAAGTCACCTTTAACAAATCCTTCTGCACTTGACCTACCTTTTTCTCTCCCAGCTTAAATCTTGATTAACCCTTGATTGACAATCTTCTGGGATTTTCTGTGCTGCCCTGCCTTTATTTGGATTTATAACGGTTCTGAGAGAAATGTATCTTCTTCAGAGTGCATCTCTCCTGGAGTGTTCTACATGCCCTTTGTGTGCCACCAGAAAGGTGGGGTTTGGCAATTTAGCCTTTTTCTAATTCTACTTCCCCTCTTGCCATGGGGGAAAAATTATTTTAGAGTTGAGATACTAGCTATTCAGAAATAGGTAGAATTTGCTGATCTGGAATAACTTTCAGGATGTTTGTGACAGATAACAGGGTATCAGGTGATGCAGCTTTCCTACAGATTCAGGAAAGTGTATTTTTATTGGCCATAAAACCTTATCCCCCAACTCCACCATCCTATTATTATACACATTCTGAATTTGTCAATTCCAGAGGAACAAAAAAAAATCATTTTTATCATATCACCAAAAATATCCTAACACACATGGTCCTTTTGTTACTTATGCTTGAAACCAACTGATGTACAGTGAGGCAGCTGATTCAGATGCAAGTCCTGGACTAAAGATCTAAAAGACTACTATGATGTGTCTTTCCATTTTTGTTAGCTATTCCCCTCATTGCAAAATTAAATTGAGAGCGAAAAAGACAACCTTTTGACAGGTCCTAACAGAAGTACAGGGCTGTGTGGCTTAGTGGGTAAGATGCTGTGCATGGCAACCAGAAGCTTAGCAAACCAGCAGTTCAAGACCTGAGTGCTGTGCAACAGATTGAGCTTCCATCATCTGTCTAGCAGTTCAAAAAGTAACAGTGTCACATGGGCTTCAGAGACTAGTCATGCCTGGCTGTAAATGGAAATGAGCACCAGCCAGATATGACTGGCTTTTGAGCAAGGGAGACTTTTACCTTTAAAACAGATGCACACTCTCTGCTTATAGATTTTGTCCATTAGAATTCCCTCCACTTCTCTGAGAATTTCATTTCCTGAACCAAATTTTCTTCCTAGCTTCTTTTTAAGAAACACGTTTGTACTAAAAACACAAAAGAGGCACACACAGAGAGAGAAATGGACCAGCACAGTTCTCATTCCCTCAGTTCCATAAGACTCAAGTCTCATTTGCTCACCTTTGCCAGTAGCAATGTCTAGTTAAAGGAAGGAGAACAGATATATAATAAGTATGTGTCAGGTGGAAAGTGGTAAGGAAAAACTGAAATGCAACCGTGACTAGAGAAGCAGCTATATGCAAAATACATATGAGAGGTACCAAGCAGGTATAAAATGAAAACAAGCAGATGCTTAAAAACTGGGGCAAAGAAGATATTTGTTATTTATTTATTTGTTCAGATTTCTATTCCACCCTACTCACCACAGCAACTCAGGGCAGATTACAAACACATCATATAAAATATATATAATCACAAATTCAATACAGTTTAAAAATCTAAAAACAATTTAAAACCACTATTCCTTCATAAAACAGAGAGAGGTTGGTTATAAGATATTAAATAAGCCAGTGGGGAGAGGACAGTGAACCATCACTACCCCACACTTGTCCCACCAGTCAGGTCTTCACACCTTTCCTAAAGGCCAATAGCTCTGTCTGAAGATGCAGCTCTAGGGACATGTAGTTCCAAAGGGCCGGAGCAGACACAGAGAAGGCCCTCCACCTAGTGCCAGAGAGGCGAGCCTCTCTAGCTGATGGAACCACTAGGGAGCCCCTCCAGTCCACTCTGGTGGGATGGACAGATAATCTTGGGGAGACGTGGTCTCTTAAGTATACTGGCCCACTACCATATAAGGCTTTAAAGGTAATAACCAGCACCTTGAATTGCACCCGGAGATAAACTGGTAACCAATGCAGCTCTCGGAGCAGTGGGGATGCATGGGAAAAATGCCCACACCCCAACACCACCTGGACAGCTGCATTCTGGACCAGCTGCAGCCTCGAATGGTCATCAAGGGCAGCCCCATGTAGAGCGCATTGCAATAATCTAAAGATATATAGTTAGCTAGGTCCAATACAAGTACATATTCTAGAGCGTGTGGAGAAGCTTTCTCTTCTGAGAGCCTACATATGTTGTATCACTGTTCTAGTTATATAGGGTGGCCCCTAAGTCCTAGCTTCCTAGCTTCTTTGTAAGAAACAAGTTTGTACTAAAAATACAAGAGGCACACACAGAGAGAGAGAGGAAGGGAACAGCACACCTCTCATTTCCTCATTTCCATAAGATATGTATTATAATTTTTTTCTCTTTTTTTCAGAGAAATATGGCCGATTTTAAGCCTATTTACACTTGAAGAGTGCATTGTGACAAGTATGTGGGTAGATGAGCTCAAGAATACTGGTGACTCCCTGGATATAATAAGTAGCAAATTTAGAGAAAGATTCAATAGGGACTTACAGGACACCCTGTAGTTGTAGTTACATGGACGTTGTGGTGCAAATGGTTGTTTTCTCTTTGAAGAAGTACAGGGGGCACATTACACTTTTATTCTCAACCAGCTTTTGCACACCAAAGGCCCATAATGTAATTTATTTGCTCCAACACAAGCTGGAGACACAGATCCTTTTTCTATACAATACATTTTGGTTCAGTGTTTTTTTAGAACTGTCATTGTACAATTTGCATCATATAGTTTATTTTCATTTAAGAAAGGAGAGGTGACTTCTAGAAAAACAACAACAGAATATGCTCTTTCTTTCTACACATTTTATCAGATTTTTCTGTGTTGGTACCTATTTACTAAAATGGATTAAAGCGTGCTTCAGCTTTGTCTCTTGCCAATTGAAATCCAAGCTCTAGCGCTGAGTTGTGATTACATGGGATTGCATTTGTTTACTGAGTGTGTGAGTACAGGTTTAATTAGGTTCTTTGTGCAAATGCACGTAGAAAAATACACATTTGAAATTCCCACTTTTCCCTGCAGTTCTCATTAAATTTCTTTACTATGCCTGAAATGATTCTAAGGCTGCAGTTCTGCAATATATGGCAGTAAGTCCCATGGATTCAATGGCATTCACACTTAAGTACTGAATTAAGCATTGAATTATACTGCAACACATCTACAGAACAGACCTTGTCAAAGAGAGGTAGTAGAATTCTGGTCTTTAAAATTTCTGACTGCAGATGACATTAAAATCAATTTATATTTTAAAGCTCCATTCATGAAGTAAACAGGAACATCAGGAATTAAATTGGTCTAACCTTCTTCCTGGCTTTCTTCTAGAATGTTGTTGTTTTAAGCCAGCTTGGGTTCTGAGAGGAAGACAAGAAGGGTATAAATGAAATGAATAACAATAAAGGTATAAATAGAAATAGGACTCCTTGCATGCAGTGTCAACTGACATTTCCATAGTAATAATTTTGTGTCAGAAATTATTCTGAGTTAAAAAGAATTTTGCTGGAGAAACTTCGCACAGGGCACACCTGAATGAGGCCTCTTTCATATCCTCAAGATCTTTTCCCACTAAGGTGGTCCCTATTTTTTTACTTGCAATTTCTTGCTTTTGAACTGCTAGGTTGGCAGAAGATGAGACAGAGATGGGCGCTCAAACAGTCATGCAGTAACTGCCAACTTTCCAGCCTTCCAGATAACAAGGCAAGCTTCTTAACCATAGCACAACACATGTCTATCATTTGTTCCTCTCTTTGTGTGAGTGTGTGTGCAGAACAGATTGATGCCTCCCTCTTAAGGCAACACTTTTTGGGAATCTTCAAATGCCTCTTTCTTTGCCCTTCTTCTTCCCCAGGATTGTGGCCCACAGACTGATCATAGTGAGCCTGAAGCACAGCTGCAGTATGATTCTACATTGGCTTGTCCTTCCTAACAGTTCAGCTATTTTTCATTAATCTGAACTAGTGGGACACCAGTCATCTCTATGGTGGAACTTGCAAACACCTTGTAAGATTGTAGCTTTTCTGGAACAGTCAATTAGGCACCGATTTCCACTGTTTGCCCTGAAATCAAACAGACACTCCATCACCAAGCAGAGAACCCTCTTGACTATATAGAACATCTGAATGATATAGGTTAAAAATTGTAATGGAGAATGGGAAGTTTCTTATAATTATAATAATAATAATAATAATAATAATAATAATAATAATAATAATAATAATAATAATAATAATAATAATAATAATAATAATAATAATAATAATAATAATAATAATAATACACTAGTACCCCAAATAACGTTATGACTTGGTTCCACAAGTCCCGTCGTTATACGGTTTTTAACGTTGTGCGATACATTGAACACACAATGTTAAAAAAAAGCCCTGTTTCCCTGGAGGCTGCAGGAAGCCAGAACGTCGGGATTTGAATCCTGACATTTTGGCTTGCTGCTGCCTCCAGGGAGGTGGGGGAACTTTGGAAACAGCTTGGAGCGGGTTTCCCCACCTCCCTGGACCCGGCCGGGGGGGGGGGGTCAGAGACCCCAAAATTGGTAAAAAAAACCATCCGTTTTTTACCAATTTTGGGGTTTCTGACCCCCCCGCCGGGTCCAGGGAGGTGGGCAGACCTGATCCAAGGTGTTTCTGGGCTTCCCCGACGTCCTGAGCCAGTGCAGCGAGCCAGAATGTCGGGATTCGAACTCTGACATTCTGGCTTGCTACACTGGCTCAGGACGTCGGGGAAGCTCAGAAAAAGCTTGGATCGTGTCTGCCCACCTCCCTGGACCCGGCGGGGGGGTCAGAGCCCCCAAAAATTGGTAAAAAAAAACGTCCATTTTTTTTACCAATTTTGGGGTGTCTGACCCCCCCCCCCCCCGCTGGGTCCAGGGAGGTGTGGGGACCCGATCCAAGGTGTTTCTGGGCTTCCCCGACGTCCTGAGCCAGTGCAGCAAGCCAGAATGTCGGGATTCGAACTCTGACATTCTGGCTTGCTGCACTGGCTCAGGACGTCGGGGAAGCCCAGAAACACCTTGGACCGTGTCCCCTGCCTGCTCCAGAGAGATCAGAGGACCCGATCTACAGCTGCAGGGTGGCTGGGGAAGCTGATGGGGACTCCCTGTCGGCTTCCCTAGCCACCCGCCCATGCCTCCGCAGCTGTGGGGTGGCTGGGGACGCCGACGGGGGAGCCCCCCGTCAGCTTTCCAGCCTCCCCACCCCTGCCTCCGTAGCTGCAGGGTTGCTGGGAAGCTGAACGGAGAACCCCGTTCAGCTTTCCAGCCACCCTGCTGCTAAGAACAACTGTATCGTATAACGTTAAAATCGCGTTATTCGATACAAGATTTTTCCGAAAATCTTGTAACGTTATGCGGTTTTCACGCTATTTGGTACTCGCGTTATACGGGGTATTACTGTAATAATAATAATAATAATAATAATAATAATAATAATAATAATAATAATAATAATAATAATAATAATAATAATAATAATAATAATAATAATAATAATAATAATAATAATAATAATTTTGTTTCAGAAATTATTCTGGGTTGAAAGGATTTTTGTGGATGAAATTCCACTCAGAGAAGACCCAAATGAGGCGCCTTTCATGTCGCCAAGAGCTCAGACAGACTACCATATTTTTTTGACCACAAGATGCAGTTTTTTCTCCCCAAAAGTGGGGGGGGGGAAATGAGGGTGTGTCTTATGGACTGAAGGTTCAGAATATTTTTTTCTTGTTTTCCTGCGTTAAATACTGGGTGCATCTTATGGTCAGGTGCGCCTTATGGTCTGAAAAATATGGTAATTCAATATCATCTATGGTAGGGATGAGGGTGGGGGAAAAACACAAGGTTTCCACTCTCCAACTCCTTTAGAAAAAATTAGTTATGACCATAATCCTATTTTGCTGCGGTACACTTGCATAAGAAAAATCACAATATTTCTTCATTTTGTGAAGGGACTGGTGTAGGGACTTGGAAAAGAACTTTGTATACAGATGTTGATGCATGCATTAATGCATTTGAAGTCCTATGTTCCAACCATCTTGTCATTAGTAGAATCCATTTTGTTTCACTCCCTGCACCAAAACCATGTTGTAGCCTCTCAGATGTGAGGCTGGAATAAAAATGAGAACAATAAAGTAAGAATGTAGGGGTGGCCGCGTCATTTCTTGGGCTTTTTGTTCATATGGGCCTGCATTTATTTGCTCACTATATGTCTATTTCTTCTTTTAATCCAGAAGTATCCTTAAACTAGTTTTCATAAACTACAATTGAACTTTTCTAATCATTTAATTGAATATGCATTGCAAACTATTCAATGATGATGTGTGATGAACATAGCCCACCAGTTACAAATACAGTAAAGAAGATCACCAGACACCCATTAGTAGCAATGAGACTGTTAAGATCCATTTTCTCCAGCTTCCCACAAATCAAAAGAGAGGAGGATCAGCAGGCTTCCTTAGCAGGGAGTTGAAGAGAGAAAGATAAGTCACTGAAGAAGCCCAGTTCCTAATAATTACTTTGTGGACATCAGGAATCTATAATACTTCAAGTTGAGCATCTAAGATCTCAGCATACAGGGAAGTTCATAGAGAAATGTGCATTTCTTTGAATGATGGTGGATGTAACCCTGTTGCCTATTTCCTGAGAAGTATATTATGAACTGGGACTGTGGTAGCTTAATGGTTAAGATGCTGAACTTGACAACTAGAAGGTCAGCAGTGCTGCATGGTGGAATTAGATCCCATCTCTGTCACAGCTTCTGCCAACCTAGCAGTTTGAAAGCAAGAATTTGCAAGTAGATAAATAGGTACTACTTTGGTGGGAAGATAACATCATTCTGTGCACTCTCGTGTCTAGTCATGCCTGCCATATGACCACAACACTGGCTCTTTGGCTGTAAACAGAGATGAGTATTGCACCCTAGAGTTGGATATGACTGGCTTTCAAGTACAGAAAATCCTAGAAAGGGTCACTGTAACTCAGAATTGACTTGCCAACACATAATTATTATCTATTATGCCATATTATTCAGTGATACTTATTGTCAAGTAAGTACAAATAACATTGCAGGATTAAAAACTTTTTTGAGCTGTGATTTATCATGTAAGCTTCATCTGTGTTATGTGGACATGCCTACTCTACTGAAGTAAAAAGGCATTTATAACAATGGGAGGCCTTTGAAAAAGATTGTTTTATGGAAACCACTGTTACAAATGTTCTCAATTTTCTCCACAGCCAAAAGGTTATAGACTTCAAGTGAGTGAACTTATGCTCAATCTTTTAATGTGTAAGCCAACATAACAGTGACTCATAAGTCTCACCTTTGAACTAAACTTCCACAAACACAATGACAAAATTGTCAGAACAGTTGAATATTACTTAAATTTCCCCCAAGCAGAGAGGTAACAAAGCACACCATACCTAAACCCATTAAAACTTCATTTAAACATTCCTACAGCTTTGTTGCCTGAACAAAGCCATTTAAAATCACCTTAGAGTTTGTTCCAGGTCAAATTCAGAGGCAATTCAGAGCCTTCCCCCTACCCCCGTCAATTGTTTCTGAGCCTTACCGGTATATAAACAAATGAAAGGAAACTCTTTGTTCCTTCCATCAAAATATGCACATATACTTTCATAAAAAATCATTTATTCCACTAGACCCTGAGTTCAGGTAAGAACTACTGCAGAATTACTATTGTTTGCATTTGAAGAAGTAAAGGTTCCTAGGAAATACAGTTCTAAGGTCCAAGACACCTTTGAAGAATCAAAGTCTCTTCTTTTTTCCTGTCTGTCTTTGAGAGATGCTTCCCTGTGTTTCTCTTCAAATATGCTTGGTGACTCAAGGTATTATTCTTTAAATGGTTCAGCTAAGGAGATAACCTCTGCTGATTCTGGGTTTAAGATATATACAGTACTGTATATAGAGTCCTGCAGATGAAACACCTATTTGTGGAAACACATAGTAGATTTCAGGGCATTGTAAAATAACACAAGGGTAGTGTTTATTGTTACAAAATGTGTAAGAAATTGAAAATGAAGAAGTGGGTAAAATCTAACATAGTTTAGGAGTAGATATGAAAAGAGTATACGAAAATAGCATCATAATTAAAAACCATGTTTTATAAAGATGATTGATACCCTAAAAAACAACACCTATTTGCTCAACACAAACATTCACATAGATGTTGTTTTATTTCCCAGGCACATATCAGTTTAGCTCTCTGGAGTCAGCACCGCTTGGGACTACCCTCGGTAGAATAAAAGCCAATGACCCTGATGTGGGAGAAAATGCTGAGACTGAGTACAGCATTGCTGCTGGCGACGGATCGGACATGTTTGATATCATCACTGACAAGGACACACAAGAAGGGATCATAACTGTCAAAAAGGTTTATTTCTCCTCCTTCTCTTTTATTGGATTTAGCACTCTGGGTCTTAGGTTTCTTTTTCGGGCAGGAGAGAGATGAAGAGGTCAACCACAGAAAAGCTAGCATATTAGGCCAGCTTTCCTCCCTCTTTGCCAGGTAGCTGTTAGAACATCAGGCCTTGTGGTGTTTTACTTTGTGAACATGTCAGTTCACCTAAAGGGATATTCTAAGCAACTCTGACCTGTCAGATGTGCTCAGATGTGCTTCCATGATCGCTTTTGAAGGATGGCTATGGAATCCCCGCTGAGAACACAAAGGAAGTAGCTTCCCTTTGCAAAACAGCTGATCAGCTGAACTTTGCCATTTTGTTTAGATTGAAAACAGCCCAGCTGTTATGTTTTGTGATACTGTAAACACACAAAGTTCCAAATTGCACTTACATCTCCTGTTTCAATAAAAGGAAAGAGACAGGCAAGAACTGGGATCAAATCAGCAATATTCCAACACTTCCTCTCAACTTCTTAGTTTGATGGGATTTAGAGAGAAAGAGAAACTTTTCAGAATGTCTCATTCCCATGTCCTTCATGCATGTATGTCAGCTGTCCTTTCTGCTGCACGAATAGAGAAAAACCCGCAGGCCAAGGCATTCTGTGGGCAAATTAGAGTTCCTGCAAGGAATTGCTGGCTCAGGGCATCTGCTTCTGGGTCCTCATTTGATGGCCCATCACCAAGCTAGCAGATGGCCTCTCCTCAGAGGTTATCTCTGAAAAGAGAGAAAACCAGTTTGTGTGCCAGGCAGCAAATCTGTCCTCTGTCTCTCCATAACAAAATGTGATTGAGAAAGGAACACATTAAGCCTCCTCAGCAGAAACAACCTGTTTCTGTAGCCATGAGTGAATTTTACTGTAGGCTGTAATGTTTTCACAGAAACAATGGATGGGAGCTCTTCTTTTCTTGTCTATGGGAATGTCAGGTTGGAGTCTTGGAACTGATTCAGGAATGCAACTTTTACCTCCTTATCAGAGTAGATAAAATAGTGTAGTATTGCAAAAGGTTAGTAAGATTTCATTTGACATTTATCTGCTGCTTTCAGGCTATTGAAACTTTGAGGTCTGATCCACATATTGACACAGATTAGTACTGCAGTAAGATGGTGAGACGGCTGACATGAGGTGCTCTTTGCCACTGGACAGAGTTCAGCATAAAACATCCCCATCACATGATCTAGGTCCCAGTGAGAAAATAAAGAAAGCAGTAAAACATTGTATGATCTATACAGACCAAGGGTCCTCAAACTTTATAAACCGGGGGAGAGTTCACAGACTCAGACTTGTTGAGGGGCCAGACTAATTTTTTTAATGGAATGTATTTCAATTTGAAATGTGAGCCTGCCTTTGGCTGGTGACATAGTCACAGTGATGGGATGTAACAGGTTCTCACTAGTTCACCAGAACCGGTAGTAACTTTTCCCAGCGTCCTGGAGAACCAGTAGCAGCTTTTGGGGGGAACCACCTTCGGGGCTTACCTTTTCACTGATTCCCCCACTGCGCATGCGCGCCAAGCACTTGGTGTGCATGCACACCTACAGTGCTTGGCGCATATGCACGGCCTCTTTGCTGTCCTCCCAAGAAGGGAGGAGGAAGAGAAGCTGCTAGCCTGAAGCTCCCTATAGCCTGCTCCCCAGGGTAAGTGACTCACCTTTGGATGTGGTGTGTCTGTTTGTATTTTAATGTGTATTTAATATCTTTACCTAAATTGACGTACTACCACAGTTCCTAAAAAGGCCTGGTAGCTGGCAGGCCTGCTGGCCTGACTTGGAGTTTTTAAGCAAAGTCTTGGAGTTACCTCATCAATAAGCTACACCTGTGCTGATCCAATTGCTGTTCCAATTGGAGAACCCTTAAGGAGGTACAGTTGTTTTACATTTACATGAAGGCATATTATCCTAGAGAACTGGTACGATGACCATATCCATCTTGCAACATGGTGCTGCCCAGGCACTTATACTAACAGGTAAGTGATGGGTTTGTGTTTGGGGTGGGTGGGTGATTGTTTCAGTGGGTGGGTGTATTTTAATGTAATTTTTATTTATTTATTTATTTATTTATTTACGGGTTTGTGTTGTGAGTGGGTGGGTGGGTTGAGGGGTGTGTGTGCGTGTGCTTATTTTTATTTTATTTTATTTTATTTATTTGGCCCCGCCCATGACATCGTGACATCATGATGTTAGCTCCGCCCACACTGTGATGATGTCACGGTGGGGTAGTAAAATTTTTGACATTCCACCACTGGATAGTCAGTTCCTTGTTTGTCACTGCCAATCATAACAAGTGACGCAAGTGTGCATCAGTGAGTCTAGATCTGATTGTAGATTTCAGATGTTTCATTCGGGAAAAGTCATAGGTGCATCCAAAGATGGTTGCCATCTTGAGTGCATGCTACCCTGTGTTTCTGGGTACTGGGCGGCAGCAGTTGATACTGGTTTTGTGGGTACTGGGTGATAGCAGTTGGTATTGTTTTTATAGGTACTGGGCAGCAGCAGTACTGAATATCCTTTTTATGTGGGGTGTGTGGGCAACTGACCTGAGCTCAGGGTCATGCTAGCAAACAGCCTGTGAACAGCTCTGTTTTGGACCTGTCAACAAGGAAGAGTTATGGGAGTGGAAATGTCAGTGTTAAATTCTGATAGGCAGGACAGGTTCCCCCCACCCCCACCCCACCCCCACCCCACCAGTGTTTCCTCTCACTCAAATGCTTGAAACCACATGAGGAGCCCTGGTGACACAGCGGTCAATCTGCTGTACTGTAGCCAGAACATTGTTAGTGCGATCCTGATGGGGAAATATCCCAAATGGGTGGTATAAAAATGCAATAAACAAATCAGAATCCATCCTTTTACCAATGACTTTTATGTTTAGATACTGTTGTGATGAAAGAATTGGAACTTTACATATTTTATGGGTCCTATGTTTATATTTAGATAGGAAGAAAAAAATATTCTTGCAATTGGAGGGGTCCCCTTTATTTTCTCTCCCCTTTTTCTATATATTATTTCATGTATCATCAAGTTGAAGCTGACTTACGTTGACCCTAATAATGTAAGGTAGATATTTAAGAAGGTTTTTTTTACAAGTTCCAAGCCTGGGTAGGAATTCATATCCAGGCTTCTTGACTCCTAGTCCATTCCGCTATCTTCTATACCACATTGGGTATCCTATTTCTCCCTAACAGACTATAAATTCCAGTCCTTGAGCAGGCAGTTTTGTTCTACTGAAGATAAGGCATTGATTTCAGAAAATAATTATTATGGCCAAAATTAATTGACGACCATGGGAATGAAGTCTTAATAAAACTGTTAATATTTTATTTATGGACTTAAACAAAAACTGACATTATGTATTCTTGTATTTTATCTCTCCTCCATATACTAGCATACTCTTTAAAGGGAATGCAGGGAATATTTATTTGGGCTGAAAACCTGCTGCAAAGGGATTTCTGCGTCTTCTAGGCAGAAGGAGCAAGTTTCCATTGATCAAAACATGTTTGTACTCACATATGTAAAATACACAGATATTGTGTAGAGGTGTAATCAATGTGCATACATTATGCTCACAAAGCCACTATGCTGCCCTCTCCACAAAATTCCTATGATCAACCTTTGTGTCAGTAGGATACCTGCAGTTATGGGCCTTTTGTTGGAAAATGTTAAATTCTCAGTAACAAAGCAGTTCTCTGCAAGGTTTCTTTGTTTAGATTACAACCTAGAAGGCAGAGAGCAATGAGGGGCTTAGAAAGTTTCTTAAGTGCAAAACCAAATAACCATTTAAAATCAAACACTTTATATATCATTTCTCTTCTAAATGCATAATTGAACTTCTCCTTCTGCGGTTTCCTTTCTCACACTCTGTTCTCAGACACTTGTAACAAATTCATATTTTCTATTCCCAACAGAATTAAATCTCATCCTTGCTTAAGCATAACTGACAAAAACACACTTTTTCAAGCTTAAAAGTCACAACTGAGTATCTTAATATAACTGCTTTTCTTATCAAGCATAACATATTTCATACTTTTGATTAAATATTTGCTTCCACAGTTTCACCCCTTCAAAATATATTTTGAAATACCAGAATTCCACAAATTCTATCTGGCAACCTGCAAGGTTTTTTTTAAAGCTTTATTACTCATGCGTTTCAGCTCAGAATCTAATATCAGATGTCCAATTACTTTGGAGTAGGACAATATCCCAAAATCTTGTTTCTCAGCTAACTCAGAGCTTCCTCTCTGCCTCTCTGTTCTTAAGAGGAAGTTACAGAACTCTATTTTGAAAGGGTTAAGATTCAGCTAGTTGTTTTTATAATGCAAGGAATCTTCAGTTTGAAGTAGAACAATGTTCCTTTTTTGTTCATCTGTAATCCTTAGTTTGGCCAGATTATCCTGCTATGATAATAGAGTAGACCATACTGCCAGTGACTCAAAACCAATCATCAGATGGAAGTTAACTAATCTGATAACCCTGAGGACTAACAACCTAGGGTGGCAAAGTCCACAGGGAAGGTTGATGGTCCCCAAATAATTTAAATCCCACTTGAAACCATCTTGATGGAGGGCAGCAGCTTCATCAATAATGGCCTGGGGCTGATGAGGACTTTGTGTGCCAAAAGGACTCAGGACCAGAAAATGACACATGGAGCTAGATTGGTGGTAAGGGCATCATGCTACAATGTGAAAGCCAGATGAAAGGCTACTGCATTATATTATGAGGACAGTCTTCATGGTTGAACACAATGATGATCTCCAATATTTGGAATTGGTTACAGCACTAGAAGAAGAGGTGATAGTTAGTAAGGAGGTAGAGATTTTGAGTAGTAGTTAATGGTGGACAGTGCCATATGCTCCTGTAAAGTTGATAAATGATGTTCCATTTATTTTATGTGTTTCAAAACCTTCTTCTGTATGCTGGGTTAGATTTAAGATTTGAATCACACAGGTCTTGGCAGGTCTAAAGCACATTTATTCTGGAGATAGAAATGATACAATTTTGATGATAAGATAATTTAATATCATTTGTTTATATACTTTGCATTGGTGGCTAAGACACTGAGCCTGACAACCAGAAGGTCAGCAGTTCAAGACCTGAGAGCTCCATGGTAGACAGAGTGCTCATCATCTGTCTCAGCTCCTGTCGACCTAGCAGTTCAAAAGCAAGAAATTGCATGTAGATAAATAGGTATGTCCATGAAAATGTCTGCAAACGCAGACAGTGCTGGGTCTTTGGCTGTTAATGGAGATGAGCACTGCCCCATAGAGTCAGATACAACTGAATTTTGATCATGTTTTAAGTTAAGTTATTCAAAGCTAAGGCATGGTTTTAATGTTTTTTTTTTAAAGTGAACCCTATTTATCAGCTTCTGTGGCATACTTTTAAAAAACAACGTTGAAGTTGGAATTATTGCAAATATCAAAGAGACAGAGTTATCCTTCAATGAGAACCTATATTTCTCTCTAATTATTGTAAGGCTGTTCATTCAAATCAACAGCAGTTTAGACATTGATTTCAGTGTGATGTGGATTGCACCTAATGGTGCATGCAAAATGTAACATGTTTCAGCTGTTCCCTGCAAGATGTAATAGAGATTTGTATTGACTGATAGACAACAATCTGAAAATCTCAAGAACAATAGCATCCTAACTCCAAAAGACTTATTTCAGGACCTTTGTTGTTTCAGAATTCCTTATTGCAGCAATTAAATTTGTAATTTCTAAACCCATTCAGTTGGAAGTAAGTCCCATTGATTTCACAGCAGCTGCTATAATGTAAATAAAGAAAGTTTTATAACTTTAGTATGTTTGTACAGGAGCTCAGTATTGGTAGAATTATAAAGATGAAATACTTGGTTCTGACAGATTCACACTGGTGGATGAATCATGATAGTAATATACTTCCCTAAAAGTGAGCATTTGAAACTTCCCATCTGAAAGTCTACTCTTCTGCTGTGAAACCTGTGACATAAGATTCATATTTAACAAGCAGAGTTAAGTAAGATTCATTTTTTTAATCCTCCACTTTATGTATGTGGGAAATTGTGCTTCACTCTCTGAGTTGTTTCTGTGATATCCAGGACCATATAAAGTTCATGGAAATGTTTCTCCCAAACTTCATGCAATATAGCTGAGGATATATATTGTTGTTATTTTTTGAACAGCCTTAACCAGACTCTAGAATTGGCAGGAATTATTTTGTTTTCTTGCTAGCCTTAGTTGTTCCCATGCCCTATCACTATCTTCTAACTTTTTACGTTTGCTTAATGCTTTATCATGGGATTTCATTTCCTTTAATTCATCCCTTGTAATATCTATTGAGTCTATGTTCTCTATATTTGGCTCTTAAAGGACTCTTGGCCTGACAACATTCCTTATCTGAACTTCAAAACATCTACTCAGTATCATGATGGCCTTGCTAGTAGGAAAAACATTACCTAGGAAAGGGCAGCCTGAAAGTTGGGGATATTAATGTTACAGTCAAGATGATCTACTGGGCATCCTTTATGTTCATTACCATTCATTACCATTCACTATCTATAAAGAAAACCAAGATAATGGCAACAGGCCCTCTCAGTCCCTGGAAAATAGATGGGGAAGAAGTAGAAGCAGTGACAGATTTTACTTTTTTAGGATCAAAGCTCACTGCAGATGGTGATTGCAGCCATGAAATAAAAAGGCGACTGATTCTTGGGAGGCAAGCAATGAGAAACCTGGGGAACATAGTCAAAAGTAGAGACATCACATTGCAAACAAAAATTCATATAGTCAAAACAATGGTATTCCCGGTGGCAATGTATGGTTGTGAGGGCTGGACCATAAGGAAAGCTGAGCGCAGAAAATAGACGCCTTTGAGATGTGGTGTTGGAGGAGAGTTTTGAGAGTCCCCTGGACAGCGAGGAGAACAAATAGGTCAATCTTAGAAGAAATCAAACCTGACTGCTCCTTAGAAGCTCAAATAGTAAAGATGAAGCTAAAGTACTTTGGACATCAAATGAGAAGAGAGGATTCATTTGAGAAAGCCTTGATGCTTGGAAGGGTAGAGGGCAAAAGAAGGGGGCAGCCAAAAATGAGATGGCTAGATGGTATTGCAGACATAATGGGCACAGAGCTGAGCAAGTTGAGGAGGATGGTGGAGGACAGAAGTGCCTGACAGACAGTGGTCCATAGGGTCACAAAGGGTCAGAATCGACTATGCGACTCAACAACAACAACAAACCATTCACAAATAAACACCAACGAGGGGGAAATCCCAGAGCCTAGCTTCATTTTTCATCAGTTAACCTCTTCTCACCCAAACACAAAATAATTCTTAGGGTTTTGCTAAACGTTGAGTAAGACCATCCCCAGCCACAAAGAAAAAACAAACAAACAACCTCCTCCCCACACACACAGTTAATTCACAACTTAAACAAGCGAGCTCCTGAATAGTTTTCTATTCTTCTTTTTTTAAATAAATAAATAAATAAATGTATGTCTGTTTTTTTACAACCAGACACAGAATTTCCTTGCAATCATTAATCACAGTCTGTTGGCCAGAATGAGTTAAAAAGGTTCTCCTTCTGACAGCTAATTGGGTCCTTACTGACTGGCTCAAAGGTTCAAATTGCTTCAGACTTGGAACCAGTCTCCCTTGTGAATACTTCAAACATGCCTTACAAAATTGTATGCTAATTTCCTGAAGATACAAAGCAAAATGTCCCTTTTTCTGGAAGACTGTCACTCTACTGTTTTCTTTAAGGGAAACCCTTGTTTGACTCTTCTATTCAGTGTGGATATGACTTCTCCTTCTAACATAGTCCTTTCCTGACCTAGTTGTAGCCTTTGTCAAAGTTTATCTTCTTAGGAAGCCTGAACAACACATGCACAGTATTATAAGAAATCACTGTTTCTCCATTTGAAGAGAGGTTTTGAAGATCAACATTTCAGCCCCACAGCCTTGATGATTTCACAGTAAACCAAATTGTATGGGGTCAACAATTTCTCTCAAATATTTTTTTAACATCCTTTATAATAGGGTAAGTAAAATGAGTTAGAATGTAAAAACAGGAAAACTTTGTGTTGTTGGTTTTTAATTTTGTTGTTGGTTTTTAATTTAGTGACAGTGACAGCTAGATCATGTTGGATGAGGCATCATAATTGGGAAAGAGGGATTCCCCAAACATTTTGGGGTGAGCTACTCCCAGTCCAGTCTACACACTATTTCATGAACCATGAAAATCAGTGGATAGGCAACCACTATTTATCAACCTAAACAACTTTTCAAGCAGTCATGTATGCTGCTTTGGATTCCTAACATAAAATGAGAGATAGGAAAGATGACGTATTATATTTCCTGCTAACATGATAAATGCACTTCTGTACTAAGAATAAAGGAACGGTGGAGGGCAAAAGAAAAAGGGGGCGGCCAAAAATGAGATGGCTAGATGGTATTGTAGAGACAATGGGCACAGAACTGAGCGAGTTGAGGAGGATGGTGGAGGACAGAAGTGCCTGGCGGACAGTGGTCCATGGGGTTGCAAAGGGTTGGAATCGACTTTGCAACTGAACAACAAAGCACATGGATATCCTGCATCCCCAATTATTAATAATTACAAGTTATCAAGTCAGTTTTGATTTAAGATGACTATTTCCAGGGTTTCTTAGGTATAGAGTACTCAGGTTGTTTACCATTATCTTGTACTGGAGACTGTGTAGGTTGATCACCAACATACAAGCTTGTTCTTTACGTGTGAGACACACCTGGAAATCAGACTCACACCTGCTGACTTTGCAACAAGCTGCTTCATCTCACTGAGCTATCTAACTATCACTATCAACCCAAGCAAAGTCCCTTGAAAAGGAAAGCACAAAAGCCATGTCCTCCTGCCCAATGTTACAAAAAGCTGCTTAAGCTGTGATAGACTACACAACAGACAAAGGAGAGTCTGCCAGTAAGAAGGAGCAAAAATGATTAACAACCATTTGTCATATACTCAGACTTAAGCACCAGTGAGATCAGTAGAACATGAATTGGAAAGTATCCCAGCCTATTTCTCTAACCACTGTTTTTCAAAAATTCTCAGAGGTGATTTTGTCTTTTTTAAAATAATAATAATTTGCAAACCAGTTGGCCAAATTATTATTTTGTTTGCCAAATGACAGCATTTTCACCATATTTTCATTAACCTCATTGAAAACCTGTGGCCACTCTAAGGCTGCTGCCAAGAGCTTGCCAACATAATTGCCAGATCAAATTTCTGTCAACAGAGTGCCAGAATGCTAGATCAAAATGTTGTCAACAGCAAATTGTAAATAGTGCATTCAACAGCATGATCCTAATAACACTAATTTTGTTTCTTTCTCCTTGAAAAATGTGTTTGCTTTTCTAAGTGACATTCTTTCATTTGATTTCTTCCCTTCCCATATTTTGGTGCAAGCCACTGGACTTTGAAAAGAAGAATCTATATACCCTAAATGTGGTAGCAACCAACACACATCCTGATCCACGATTTTTCTACTTGGGACCATTTAAAGACTCAGCTTTGGTGAAAGTATATGTGGAAGATATAGATGAGCCACCAGTATTCAGCATACCTTCAAACCTAATTGAAGTTGATGAAGATGCCAGAGAAGGAAGTATTATCGGGCAAGTGATAGCTGAGGATCCAGATGCAGCAAAGAACATTATAAAGTAAGTTGTCTTCCAGAAATGAAACAAAAATGTATGAAACATTGATTTTCACATATTTCTATTTCTAACGTCTGAAGTGTGGCATCAAAGTTTAAAAGATGCTAAAACACCATTGCTGAGATTCTATCACTTGGAGAAATGAGTGGTTACTAATTTCAGTACAGTGTTTTAACTTTCTTGTTATTGTTCAAATTCATTATTATGTATTTCCCCAGTAATTTCCCTGACTTTTTTTTTACTATAACATCATCTCATACCATTGATCATGTTTGCTAGAGTTGATGGAAGTTGTAGTCAAAACATCTAGTGCAGTGATGGTTAAACTTAGCATTCCAGCTGTTTTTGAACTTCAATTCCCAGAAGCCTTGATCAGCAGGAGTACTGACTTGGGCTTCTGGGAATTGAAGTCCAAGAACACCTGGAGTGCCAAGGTTTGCCTCACAGATCTAGAGGGTCACCAGACAAGGGAAGACTATACTATGCTAAGTATACTTGGTTGATCCATACTTCACACATCTAGTTTAGCATGGCAGATCAAAGGATCATTTCCCATGAGATTTTAGCAGCCTCTTGCCATTGGGAGGTCCTATCGCTACTGTAGCAGGATCTGTTGGCACACAGGGAACTGAGGCCCATGTTTTCAATGCTCCTTTAGCCATTTTAAATATGACAACACAGCTGGCTGGCCTCATGTCAAAGTTGACCATGTTACAGCAATGACCTGTGGTTCCAGAATGGTGGACCATTCCAGTCCACTAGCTGCCACCTTTGTACAATGGTTGAACCTACTGGGGGAATAGACCCCCACCACCATAGCTGTCAGATAGCCAGGGTCAGCACTATGCCACATTGAGGCGTGAGGTGAGAATTGCAGCAGATACTAAGGATATTGGACAGAATTATCACTAGTTCACTGGTGAGCTTCCATCACTGCACATTTTAAGACCAAGCTTGCTTAGGATGCAGAAGTATGGTGACATATGACTTTATACCATTTGTCTAGATGTCAGTCCATATACCAGTTGTTTTGGAATAGTTGACTTTAATGTTATTTTGATATGACAGGATTGTGAATTCCATTTTTCAACTCTAATGCTGTAAGAGGCAGCATTATAGTCATGTTTATTCCTGTTGGCAGTATAACACAAAATATTGTTTGTAGATTTAAGGCACTATTAATATTTCTCCAGTATATATCTAAGAGGCACATAAGTTACTGTGGCTGACAACCAGAGCTTTGAGTGCCAGTTTTCAGCTCAAAACTTAGACAGAGTCAAAACATGTGCTGTATTTTTACAGGTTCAAAACAGTTTCAGCCACCACTGGTGAAATCCAAGAACTTCCAAAAGAGAAGACACACATTTTGGATTTCACTTGAGAAGATCAAATAGAACACATATTTCAGTCCTATCTTTCCAAACCAGCTTCTGCATAATATGACTTGTAACTATACCCAAGGCGAGGGATGTAACAAATATGCACATATTTTCTTATTCACAAAGAAGAAGAATGTTTCAGTGCTTTGACAGTGTTTAAAAAATGGTCAATTGCTAAACAACTTTTTGCTCCACTGTGAGAATGAAAGGAACAGTAGGGTTTTTTTTGTCAGCATTACAAAATACTGATTAAATGAGGGGTGGGTACACAAAAACTTTGTATTTTTACACAAATATATCATGTTGCTCGTGTGTGTGTGTGTGTGTGTGGGTGAAGTCCAAGGATGAAAAAGAGATTTATATGTCTATCCAGTAAAGTTCACCAATATAGTACACTATACTTTGCTCCTAGGGTTGTATCACACTATACATTCACAGCTTCTCCTTCCTGTTCAAAGCTCATAGGCTTGTTTCTCAAGGGAAATCCAAGAGAAAGTGTCAGTAAAGAGCTTTCTCACACTACTCGAAATAAAACATAAAGTCCTATTTCCCAAAAAGTGACTGAAGTAAATTAGGAAATTAGAAACTAACATGTGCAGCTTGTGTGGATTGTTTGAGAACAATATTTAAAATTCCTTCACACTTTACTTAGAATTGTATATGTGACACAGTCTAATGCTGTTGTAGTATTTTGTGTGAATTTGTTTTTTTTTTACTAACATATTTCTGAAATTTAATGCCAATGCCAATGTTATTGCACAATTGCAGGTGTGCACATGGATATGATACATTTACATGGCTGTGTGAGTGTGCAGAAATAGTAAAAAAAAGATTAAAACAGCTGCTTCTAAACATATGGAGATATAAATAACAGTTGTACAAGGGAGAAACAACATTTTGTTATTCCTAACATGTTTTGAAAGGACATTTGCTTAACAATTTTGACAGTGGCAAATAAAAATCAACATATCATCACTTCTGTTCTTCTACAACATTAATGTGTGCATATAAACATAAATCACCTATCAAAGCACTATTTCACATCATTGCTTTAATTTATTACAATTACCTACTTTCACAGATATTCAAGACCTGCAAAAGTAAAGGTTAACTCAAAATACAGTCACACCTCACATAAAGGGTGTTTCGCTTAAAGAGTAACTCGCTTAAAGAGCAGAATTTTCTCTGAATGGTCACTTCGCTTAACAAATAAAACCAACCAAAAACTTGCTTAACAACTAAATTGGGGTTCGCAATCCCCTCCCCCCACAATTGGTCACTTATAATGGTGTTTCGCTTAAAGAGCAAACTCGCTTAAAGAGCAAAACTGTGGAACACATTATGCTCTTTAAGCGATGTACAACTGTACTATATACTGTCTAAAAAAGAGAGACTATTTTAAAATTGAATGTGTACTTCACAATATGAGTCTTTATGATTCTTTTAAAATAAAGATTCTTTTAAGGTTAACCAGTTTGATTAGCACAAAATGCTCCTCTTCTGAGCGGTTTATTATTAATATATGTGTGTATACCAATTTAATATTTATTTACTTATTCAACAAAAATAATGTATGTGCATAGTTTTGCTCATTCATGTGTTTCAAGGTAATGGCATGGATAGCTCTTTGGTGTAAACATTATGCATGTCTTCAAATCAAGATGGATGAAATATTTAAGGAATTGTTTTATAGTGCTGAGCAGGGGTTTGAATGCAGTGAATCCTAGTCTATCACTACAGTGACTGCACCAAATTGGAAACATGCGGCAATTTGTGTCTCCCAAATTTATGGCTCGGCTAGTATCTTCACTGGATCTGTACAAATAAAGTGAATCACGGAACTCTTCATGAAGAAGTAGAAGTATAAAGCTTGCAGGGTAGAGTACAAGGTAAATTACACTGCACAACAATGATTTTGCTACTAGGAGTAACACATGTTATTTACATGATATCAAGTGTGCTGATTCCAAATCTGAACTCTGAATTTGCCTATCATATACCAGTTTTAAGGAATGCTATAGCTGTTCAAATGGTCGGTAATTGGGTAATGTATTTTTACATGGGAACAATATAATGGTTGCAGCTACCACTATGCCTGCTGCTGCCTCAGCTAAATTATGTCCCCTGGTGGCATTCATGTTCCAGCAGCAGCTGGGCATGTCTGGGCAAGTCAGTGAGCTGACATCAGAAATAGGTATATAAGGTGAGATGGACCAAGGGCTTGTCTCTTGTGTGAAACCATCTTATTGGAAAGTATAGCTAGGCCATAGTGAGTCTTTTTTGAGCAAAAGATGAGTAGGTGCAGCTGTGTTAATAAACTAGACATTTTTTGCTACATTTGTGGCAAGTATACCCCACATGATCAATGCAAGAACCTAACCAAGAGGGAGAAATTTGCTAACTTAAGATTCTGGCATTCTAGGCAGAATCAGACTTAGATTTGAATACAGTGCACTTGATTTAATATAGGGCACATGGATTAGACCAAGTAGTAGACAATTATTATTTTTTTGTGATGCAGTGTTACAGGGCCAGATGGCAAGATCTGTTCCTGAGTGCAGGACACTGGGAAATGGACATGGAACATGCAGTTTCAGTTGGATGGAAGTGTCAAGTTCTCAAGTTTCAGTGTCCTTCCTTCCTTGCAAACAAAACCCTGCCTTGAATGCCCTATCAATCTCTCCATGGTCTTATGTGAGGAGCACAGTCTCTTTTGTACCATGGAATGAATCCATAGAACAAAGGCCATGGAAAGTGTTTGTTTGCAAAACCGGAATTTAAATTTAGGTATTCCACTGCATTCAAAATCAAATTGCATCCAAATAGGTAGTTAACTGGAAGAGATGGACTGCTTACTGAAGTGCATTTTTAAGGAAAAGTGTCTTCCTATGGTAGTAGAATTTGCTTCAGACAACTTAATTACATTCTTTTCAACAGCAAAATACTGCTACTTCTTTTTCTGCCAAACTTTATGCCGTCAGTACCTGAGGAAAGGTTTGGGTGGAATCCAAAAGCCTACTTTGTTTATACCTTTTTAGTGTCCCTAAGCCAGAATTTTGCTTCTATGCATGTATCACACAGCTGATTTGGAGTGTTTGTGTGTGGTCCTCCAGATGTACTTTAACATCAGCAGCCATGGTCAGCATGTCAGTTCTAGGTAATAGACATTGCAGTCCAATGACATACAGGAAGCTACATATTTTTCATTCTGGTTGTAAATGTGTGCACATAGGCACATCCCTGTTTTATGCAAAATGTGGTTGATAAAATAGAGGAAAAAAACTTAAACATTTTGACTTCAACAAATCTTTGTTTTAAAGCAGGCACTTGTTATAAGTGATTGTTATAAGAATCCTCAAGAACCTGAAAACTTCTGTTCTTAGTTGGGGAAAATATTGAACAAGACAGAAGCATTTAGCAAATAGCTAATTGTCAATGGCACAGTGCTCTGTTTTTATTTCCCATTTAGTTTGGCAGTTCTTACTCCCAAGGTAAGGTCATAGGGTGTTAGACATTCTTCTAACATTTCAGCATGTCCTCCCTCCCCAATTTGGATTTAATATCCAAGCTAAGACAATTGTGACTATTTAATTACTATGTCTTGGAGCATACAGTTGAATTTATTTTGTTGTGATTGCTGACTTGTGATTTCTGAAATGCATACAAAGAACTTTTGTTGCTTTCCCAATGTGGCATGCATCATGTAAAGATTTGCTTATGACATTATTTTGTTGTTGTTGTTCAGTCGCACAGTCAATTCCGACCCTCTGCGACCCCATGGACCACTGTCCTCCAGGCACTCCTATCCTCCACCATCCCCCTCAACTCGCCCAGCTCTTTGCCCATTATCTCTACAATACCATCTAGCCATCTCATCTTGGGCCGTCCCCTTCTTCTTTTGCCCTCAACCCTTCCAAGCATCAAGGCTTTTTCAAGTGAATCCTCTCTTCTCATTTGATGTCCCAAGTACTTTAGCTTCATCTTTACTATTTGACCTTCTAAGGATCAGTCAGGGTTGATTTCTTCCAAGATCGACTTATTTGTTCTCCTCGCTGTCCAGGGGACTCTCAAAACCCTTCTCCAACACCACATCTCAAAGGCGTCTATTTTCTGCGCTCAGCTTTCCTAATGGTCCAGCTCTCACAACCATACATTGCCACAGGGAATACCATTGCTTTGACTATGCGAATCTTTGTTTGCAATGTGATGTCTCTACTTTTCACTATGTTCCCCAGGTTTCTCATCGCTTGCCTCCCAAGGATCAGTCGCCTTTTTATTTCATGGCTGCAATCACCATCTGCAGTGAGCTTTGATCCTAGGAAAGTAAAATCTGTCACTGCTTCTACTTCTTCCCCATCTATTTTCCAGGGACTGATAGGGCCTGTTGCCATGATCTTGGTTTTCTTGATATTGAGTCTCAAGCAGAGGCGTAGCTACCGCCGTATCTGCCGTATCAATTATACGGGGCCCCCGGGCTACAGGGGCCCCCAACGTGCGTAAGCAAAACAAATCTTTACCCTTCCTAAGGGCCCCCAAACAAATTTTTATACGGAGCCCTGCCAAGGCACGCTACTCTTCTGGTCTCAAGCCAGCTTTTTCACTTTCTTCTTTCAACCTAATCAGGAGCTTCTTTAGGTCATCCTCACTTTCTGCCATGAGGGTGGTATCATCTGCATATCTCAAATTGTTGATGTTTCTTCCAGCAATTTTGATCCCAAATTGTGACTCCTCCATTCCTGCATTGTGCATTATATGTTCTGTGTATAAGTTGAATAAGCAGGGTGACAAAATGCAGCCTTGTCTTACTCCTTTTCCTATTCCAAACCACTCCGTCATTCCATTTTCTGTCCTAACTGACTGGCAAATTATAATTTATTTACTGTAATAGATGTCATGGCATGAATGAATTTACACTAAGGCAGTCCAAAACTTAGGGCAGTATCTCAAGGTGTATCTTATTTTAGCTGTCAGAAATGAATGTATTTGATCAAAAGCAATGAAAAGTTGATTTTGATAAACCCATATATATTCAAAATTCTTTCTTTCTTTCTCTCTACCTACCTACCTACCTACCTACCTACCTACCTACCTACCTACCTACCTACCTACCTATCTATCTATCTATCTATCTATCTCATTTCTACCCCATCCATCTAGTTGAAGCATCACCAGATTTAAAACTGCATAATAAACATAATACTAGAACAATATATACATGTAGGAGCCATCAATGTTCTTAAAACTATGAAAAGTTGCAAATAAGAAATAAATCAGAGTACATTTCTTGAGGACGTTAAAATTTCTTTAAAAATTAAAACAGTAAGCTACAGAAAATATGAAGCACAAGCCATTCCATTATTAAATACAATCCTTTTTTAAATGGATGTACAGTAAATCCCATCTTTATTACTGTGCTGAGACCCAAAGTAGTTACCTAGTCTCAGTCTTGTGCAATATGGTAAACAGTAGCAGTGTTTCCTTTTAAATTATTCTAGTAGCAATAGCAGTTATACTACATACTGTCCCATATCACTCTGTGAGTAGTTTTCAATGTAATTAGCATTAGTAATAATTTCCAGTTTCAATATTTGCAAGTAGTAGTTTAAATTACCATATACACACTTAACTTTTTGTGTGTGAAGAAAGTTCTACTTTTTTGGCATGTTGTATACTTCATGTCCTCCTTTTTGGTGGCAGTGGCTGCACTATGACAGAACCTCCTGTCTGAAAAAACAAAACAGTAGGTAATGGGGGAACACATTTATTTGTTTCATGTTTATATGGATGTTTCTATAGCACCTCATAAAACATGGAGTCATTAACACTGATCTTCACAAGGCACCTGAATGCCCGCGCGCCTGGAGGAACTCTCCGGGTGTGCCCTTTGCTCCCTGTGCACCCGGAGAGACGGACAGCGTGGGGCGCGCTTGGCAAGCGGAGCCAGGTCCTGATAAGGGGCTGGCCCTTCCTGCCTCGTGGTCATTCCTGCGCTCTCGGAGGCTCAGAGAGCAACCTTTTTCCTGTTCTCCGGAGCTCCCGATGGTGTGGTAAATCTTACAATTTCGGGGGGGGGGGCATGGTGGCCTAGGGGTTAAGAAGCTGAGCTTGACGCCTGGAGTGTAGGTAGGTCAGCAGTTCAGGGTCTGAGTGCTGCACAATGAAGGGGCTCCTGTCTCTGTCCTCAGCTCCTGCCGACCAATTTATTCGGTCTTTTTTGGGCTAGTGAGCTTTGGCACTCACTGGACAGAGGGGGAGGGGAATCGACAGTTGGTGCTGTGCCGCCACAGCATGGAGAGGGTGTCCCCTTTCTCCTTTGCTCAGAAGGTCAGCAGTTTGATACCCGAGTACTGCAGGACGGAATGAGCTCCTGTCTTTGTCCCAGCTCCTCCCAACCTAGCAGTTCGAAAGCAAGAAATTGCAAGTAGATAAATGGGGGCCACTTCGGTGGGAAGGTAAACGTTCCGTGTGCTCCAGTGTCTAGTCATGCCTGCCTCGGCCTCTCCGTGCCACGCACCCATCTCGCAGCATGCGGCCGGCGGCTTGGGCCCAGGAGCTCGCTGCCATTTTGCATTGAATGGAGTAGCTTCGGCTGTTCAACACGTTGTCCCTGAGGAACAGGAGTGGGTGGGACATGATCGGGGGGGTCGCCTCATCTTCCCCCCCTTTGGGGCCCAGGGTTGGGCTTTGGCTGTGATGGTCCACGGGGATTGGGAGGCTGTTCTGCCTGCACCCCCAACGCCCTGGCCTATGGCAGCTTGGGACGGTGGGGGCCAAAGTTTTTGGTGAGTATGCAGTTCAAAACATGCCTCCGGCACACCTCACTCCCCACGCAGCCCAATCGCCCCCCCCAATCCACGTGTTTGGCCATGGCCCTCTTCACCCTGTGTCCGAGTCAGGGCGGGCAGGCCCTGGCCTCTATGCTGCCCTGCCGTGGCGGGTGCTGTACCCACCTTGGGGCTCCATGGGCCCCCCACCTGCTTTCACTTCGCCCACACCATTCTGGCCCATGTATAAGGTGGGGGGACACGTGCTATACCTCGGTGCCTGGGGCTCCACCTCCTTTTGGCTTTCAGTTCCAGCCTTTGGATGTCCATGTTCTCCCTGCTACTGGGGATAGGATTTGGCACAGGAGGCATGTGGATTTGTTCAGTCTCCTCAGCAGGGACTCAGGGGAGGTCAACAGGGGGGAGGAAGTGGCCGTGCACAAGAAACCGCCAGAACCTGGGCAAATTGGTTGCCAGCCTACCTTGTATATGCGGGCATCGCTGTTAAAGGCACGCCCGAATTGGTGGTCCCACTCATCCAGTATCTGGACATAATTTTTCCGTGCTTATGTCTATTTCCCAGGCGGCACATGGCTTTGGTGTGAGACATTTCGCATGCGGGCTGCGTTCCACCTGGGTATGCGTTGGGACTTTACTCGTCAGTGGCTCTGGTTGCAAAGCATGACGCCTGTGCTGGGCCGCCACTGTGATTGCGGTCACCTGGTGCAACGTCCTGCAACGTCACGGGTGTCTTGCCCAGCTGACGGGCAGGGGTTTCAACCCTGCCTGCCCTACTGGGCCTTCGCCTCCACTGGTCAGTGCAGCCCCTAGCCACAGTTAAAAATAGAAGCCACATCTAGAATGGCTTCAGGCGCCAGCATCCTTATACAAAGTGGGGTATTGGCCAATTCTGAGGCAGAGGTGCTTACTGTCCCTATAGTCAAGATCCAAGGGCCATCCAAAAACTTCAGTCGACTCCACAGATCTGTATCTAAAAATCTTTTCTAGCAGTTTTAATCTTCATGAAGAGTGGGTTTTTTGCAAGCCTAATGGGTCTTAGGTGTCTACTCAAGACTGAGCTCTGGTGTTTGCAAAACACTTTTAAATAACAGAACAAACAGCTTATAAAGGTATGTTGGTAATGGTAAGACCTATTCTACTGCGGTGTGATGATTACCATTGTATTCGGAAGAAGCATGAAAATCCGAGGGATTATTTAAAAAATAATGATAATAAGGGATGAAGCCATCTTAGGTTTTTTCCCTATTATTCCAGCTGTTCAGATACCGTGTTAGTCCAGTTCCTTATAGAAATCAGTTTGAACATCTGTAGTTCCCACTTCCCATCTCAAGAGTGCAACCAAATGCAGACATCATCTTCATGGTCCGAATGCCAGCTACTTTCTTCATTAGTTCCTCATCAGCCATTTCCCATTTTAATTCGTTTAGTATCTTACCTGATTATGCGCTACAGGGACCATAATATCTTATGACCTTCCAGTTTGGCCTAATAAAAGGTATTAACCTAACAGGGATTTTGGCATTTTTGCCTTGCTAAACAGCCACAGGTTCGGATGCAGCGAGTCTTCCAAATTAGGAAGGAAATTGGCAACAACGAAGACCATATGGCTGAAGGGAAGAGGAAACCAAAGTGCTTAAAGTAGCACAGCAGATGTGATATAAGGATTCTTGGCACAGATAATGAGCTTTATATACTACTTGTTTACCTCAAACAAACTGAATGATTCAGTTAGCGTGTTCTTAGAAGCAGGAGTCCATGAGGAGGTAAAGGTCATATGTTTGCCCCATCACAAGGTTTCCTTGGCTTTGCAGGCTGAAAATTAGTTTGTTTTGTGACTCATCATCTAGAAGTGACTGTTGGCATCTGTAGCAGAAGTTCTCCATGAGCTATTGTAATTTTGAAGGCCTTTCTCTCTGGAAGGAAAACATTTTATTGCCATCTAACTGCGAACCTATCATGTTGGACAGTTCTAATCCTTTAATTAATAGCCAACCCAAATTATTCTGTTCCAGGCAGTAGAGATGGTATCTTCTACATGAGTTCTCTACAAATCAAAGAGCCTTGGTGGTAAGGTGGTTAAACTGCTATATTGCAGCCAAAATTACTGACATTTTACGTATGATCCTGGCCAGGCTCAAGGTTGACCCAGCCACCCAATCCCTGCCCTCAGTGGAGTGAAGATTTTTATTTATTTATTTATTCTTCAAATTTATACCCCGCCTCGCTCAGGCTAACCTGACTCTAGGCGGCTTCCATACAAACAAAACAATATCCCACCAACCCCCCCCCTTATTGAGTACTCTATAGCCGCCCAAAACCCCCAAGTTCTCTCCCTTCGAGGCCGGGTGGCCGAGGGAGGCCCCTTTTATCTTCCTCCCGGCCGGTGACGGGGGCTGGGAGGGTGCAGCGCCGGCGGCGGCGTCTGGCGCGGCGTCGTCGTCTGCGTTTCTTTGGGCCTCCCCTGGCCAAGGGAAGCCCCTTTTATCTTCCTCCCGGCCGGTGACGGGGGCCGGGAGGGTGCAGCGCCGCCGCCGGCGTCTGCCGCGGCGGCGGCGTCTGCGTTTCTTCGGGCCTCCCCTGGCTGAGGGAGGCCCCTTTTATCTTCCTCCCGGCTGGTGACGGGGGCCGGGAGGGTGCAGCGGCGGCGGCGGCATCTGGCGCGGCGGCGGCGTCTGTGTTTCTTCGGGCCTCCCCTGGCCGAGGGAGGCCCCTTTTAGATTGGGTGCAATGTAAGAAAAAAATGGGGCCCCACTGCTGTGATCCTAAAACCACGTGAGAACCCCTCCCAGACATAGGACGCATCCTCCCGGCTGGGGTGCATGGAGAGCAACCTCCGAAGCTCCTCAAGCCATATTGGGCTGGAGCCCTTTGGAATAACTGGAAGGTTCCCGGCACAGCCTGGGGCCAGATGGCTGCCACAATACTTGGCAGCCCCCGGCTTGGGGCAGGCCGGGCAGGGACCGGCACAAAGAGTGTTTGTGTTGGAAAAGGCACTGCTCCCCCGGTAACTGTGCGGAGGGGTCTGCATGGGCGGTGGTCAGCGCTCCAGGGGCTCGGTACTGCTCACTCTCATTTCGCATTGGGGCTGTGCTTACTGCCACCTCCTTGGGCTACACAGCGGCTGAGGTCAAGCATATTGGGCGTTGGTCCTCTGATTGTTTCCAATTGTGTTTTTGCCCTGTATGACTGCCTTCGACTCTTCTTTTTTGTTGCTGGTTCCCATTCTTTCCAGCCCTGGCTCGTGTCTGGATCATTGGGCATGGCTCTGTCTACTGGGCTGGACGTTGGGTGCCCTGGGCCGTGTGTGGCCCACTTCTGGGCCTCCAGGATCGTGCCTCGTTGACCTGGTGTGGTCTCCGGGGTATGCTGTGGTGCAACTTTGTGCCGTTCATCGGGGAGGACCCCACCGGCCCCTGTCGGCATTTTGGTGGTCCAACCGGGCGGTAATGAACTGGGCATCGTCCCAGGTGTCGATTTGGCCCCCGTCGCCAGTTTTGGTGATCCACCTGGGCGGTAATGAACTGGGCATGGTCCCAGGCGTCGATTTGGTCTCGGCTGTGTGCAGGGAAGTCTCCCTACTGTGTCACCGATGGCCTTATTCTCATTTTGTGTAGTCCTGCATTGTGCACCGTCTGTCTCACCGGGCCCTGGATCATCCGGCCGCATCGAGCTCGCTTGGCGGAAGGTCAACAGGTTGGATGTCGGCTTTTTCCATTACATGGCTCGTGGGATGGTTGCTGTGCATTCGTCTCTGGGTGCTGGCGATCTGTCATTGTTTCGCACCGACGGTGTTCATCTGTCAGAGGCCGGCACGTTGGCCTTTTGGTTGATCTGCATGGTGGCATCCTGGCTGTGCTGCTGGTTGGGGGGGAGTTCAGTGAGGAGTTAAAAGGACACCTCTCTGTGTGGCGGGTAGCATGGGTAAGCTAACTATGTTAATCCAGACATTTCAGGCAAGGAACACATTTGCATCACCAGCTAGCTGTGAGGTAAGGTTGATATAGGCTGAGTGCGGCAAGTGCGGTCCGAGAACAAGGGTCACCAAGCCGACTGGCTTGGTGGTTAATAGACGTTCCCCTGAAAATTGGGCCGTGGTGGTGAGTATGAGTTGCCACTTCTGGCATGGATGACATTAACTACCTTAAACAGTAATTACATCACTTACCTGTGCTACTGCACCATGCAGACCATTAGACCATAGTGAAATATTCTAATAGTTAAATAAAAGTGGCCCTGTTTTGCAATCCAGCACAGTTGTCTGTCTCGTTATTTGGGGGCTCGGGGGCAATGCCCACGCGCCTGGAGGAACTCTCCGGGCATGCACTTTGCTCCCCGCACACCCGGAGAGACAGACAGTGTGTGGCGCGCTTGGCAGATGGAGCCAGATCCTGATAAGGGGCTGGCCCTTCCTGCCTCGTGGTCATTCCTGCACTCTCAGAGGCTCCGAGAGCAACCTTTTCCCCCGCCCTCCCTCCCTGCATGCAGTGTGATTGTTTTTGTCGCTTTATGGGCCGGATGGGAATTTTTGCCTGCACCATGATTGGCTCTCTGGTGCTGGGTGTTTTCCCCCCTCCCACACTGCACCACGGGTTGGTTCTGGTGGCTCCTTCTGGTCGCTTTTGGCAGGTAGCATGGGTAAGCCAACTATGTTAATCCAGACATTTCAGAGAAGGAACATTTGCATCACCAGCTAGCTGCGAGGTAAGGTTGATATAGGCTGAGTGCGGCAAGTGCGGTCCGAGAACAAGGGTCACCAAGCCGGCTGGCTTGGTGGTTAATAAACATTCCCCTGAAAATTGGGCCATGGTGGCAACTATGAGTTGCCACTTCTGGCATGGATGACATTAACTACCTTAAACAGTAATTACATCACTTACCTGTGCTACTGCACCATGCAGACCATTAGACCATAGTGAAATATTCTAATGGTTAAATAAAAGTGGCCCTGTTTTACAATCCAGCACAGTTGTCTGTCTCGTTATTTAGGGGCTCGGGGGGGGCAATGAGTATTGGTAGAATTCATGAAAATAACTAGGCGTTCCTGGTCCTGTCATTATCTCCCAGGCTTACCTACAGCATGGATTGCCCTAAAGATAAAATGGTTGCAAGAAAGAGGAAAGCTAGACGTGCTCCATCAGTGAGTTGATAGGGGGAAAGGTTCAATATCAATGTAATAAACACACAATTTATTTATTTTTGATGATATATTGGTATGCAATATGAAGAAAGATAACTAAAGCTGAGGAGTTTTTTTTAACCTGTGCATTTTGATAAATTGGCACCCCACATACACAACAAAGTTAAGTCTCTAACTGCTTACTCTGCTGTGGCTATATCAAAAATAGGAGCACCCTAACTCCATACTTCATCAAGGATTGAGAGGAGAATCAGCATAAGATTCTCTCTAAATTTGGGGTATCCAGATGGCTCAGGGGCTGAATTATGTCCCACCTAAATGACTCACTGTATTTTCCCAGAACCAGCTGGTGGTGGCCTAGGACCTTTACACAATACTACAGATAGAGAACATTCTATCCTGTTTTCCTCCTCTGTATCCTATGCCGGTTTTCTTTCCTGCTGTCTCCACTTTACACTGAGGTACATTCCTTTTTATTTCAGTGTTTTCTCCTTCATATCTGACCATGGAGACATATAGCTGTGAAAGGAAAATCTCTTCCTTTCATATCCTCCTAAAAAAATAATAATCCCGTAGCATTTTTATTGAAATAGCCTCCATCCATTCTGCAGATTTTTTATTGAAATAGCTTCTCCAAACATTATTTTCCTGATCTTGTATCAAGGTTGACTCAGTCTTCCATCGTTCCAAGGTCGGTAACATGAGTATTCAGCATGATGGGGGCAAAATGGTAATTAACTTGTGAACCACCCAGAGAGTACACTAAGCGCTATGGAGCACTTTATAAGTGATTGCTTTGCTTTGCTTTTTCATACTTTCCGTGAGTGTGTGTGTCATGTAAGCATCTATATGTACTATTCCTATACAGTGGCAGCAAAACATTATATATATATATTTTTACAGATTTTTCTTACCTGGCTTGGTTGCAATGTAGCCCAACTAATTAAAATGAGGGACTTTACCAAAAGTGCCCCTCCCCTCAAGAAGTATATGTGTGTGTGTAGCTACATAGTCTTCAAAACAGGAGTAACTAGAGTGTTCATAACTTTTTCTCCTCTGCATTTTCCTTGATTTTCTAGCAATATTTCCCCCAGGGTGTTTTAAAAGGTACCTAAAAATATGATTTATGGAATTGAATTACTGCATGAAGAAAAGGGTTTTGATCAAATCACACATTTGCAGTTCTACTTACAGTTGTGCATGAATGGCCACTCAAAATAATAGCAGTTTTATTTTTTTATCCCTTAAGGATTTTGGGTTGTCAGATTGCCATGGAATTTACAAGAAAAGGAAGGATTTGGGCAGCACAGCCTCATCTCAACATTTGCTTCCTCTATGAAGCCTTCTACCTTCTAGCATATGCCATTCCATGGCATGTCATCTTTCCCTGGGGTATAATTGCCATGGGGGAAACTGTAATTTTACAAAACTAGAACATTAATATATATCTTCAGCTGACTTAAAAGTAACTTAAAGTTGGGTATCCTAAACATCACATTCTTTTTTAAAAAAGGATCTTCTGTATCAGATTGAAGAATTATCAAAAGTCCAGATGTCCCTTTGTACAGAAAAGACACACTAGCAATAAAACGTATAAAGTCAATTATAGAATTGGTAAACCTCATAGAGTCCATTTCTGACTAAAACCTTTATTTACTACCCAGTTTCCCAAAGTTTCCTCTCACTTTGTTACAAATTTTGAACTTTGTCTGGCTATTGTTTCCTAATTTTAAAAAAAAATCATTTTAATGTTATTGTTATTGTTATGTGGCGCTAATTCATTTATTGATTTCTAACATGAATTTCTTGCGTTTCAAGGCTCAATAAACTTGCACAATGATATATGGTTTATAGCTGTGACAGCAAACCTTGGCACTCCAAGTGGAATTGCCAAAAGCCCAAGTGAGCACTCCTGGGAATTGAAGTTCAAGAACAATTGGAGTACCAAGGTTTGCCAACACTAATTTATAGCATCTCTCCAAAAAAGCAGAAATTTTTAAAAGCACAAAATACTAGATACTAATGAGGCACATTTTGTCATTTGACAGGTATTCTTTGGATCGACACACTGATTTGGACAGAATTTTTAACATCCACTCAGGAAATGGGTCTATATTTGTCTCAAAGGTGCTTGACCGAGAAGCAGCCCCTTGGCACAACCTGACAGTCATAGCAACTGAAGTCAGTAAGTTGTGGGTGCATTATAAGATGTGACATAACATGATTTAGGGGGGACTGGGCATTGCTTGTAACAAGTTATGATCTTACATGCACTTCTGTAGGATTATACCCCAGTAAACGCAATTAAACTTACTGCTCAGCAAAAACCTATAAGGGAATACTCTGCTTCCAAATCTTTCTTCTTTCACAAGAAAATCAGTGGAATGCTGGACTAGGGCTCAAGAGACCTTAGTTTAAAGTGACATTCATCCACGATATCGCTGGGCCACCTTGAATCAGCTACATTCCTTAAATCTAATCTATCTCATTTGATTCTTGAAATGATCAAAGGGAAGAGGTTATTGGAGGGAAGACAGAATGCAAATGTAACAGATAAATAAGATTGCAGCCATATTGTACATAAATATTGTAAATTCAATCAATCAATCAATCAATCAATCAATCTTTATGATGGTCCAAGACCAGCATAGTACAGCAAAAACGATAGAAGTTAAAATGAGGGAACTTAAAATATATTTTAAAAATGAGTGTTTCTGTTCAGTGTTAAGGGATAGTAATAATAATAAATAATATCACTTCTTGGCCTTTTAGCTAAGATCAAGTGTAATATCCTAAATATGTACATACTGAACCCCCTACCAAAAGTATAGCTGTAATCTAAACATTTAATATTATATAATTTGCAGCAGGCGATAAACTTAGTAAGATGATGAAAGTAATATGTTAAATCCATCAGAAGCTGTGCTGTATTGGGTTATTTCATGCATTTATCCAGTTTGGTTTTTTTCTACCATGACTGGTAGCAAATGTGCAGATTTCCTTTAATCAAACCCATAATCTCCACTTTGTAAGACTGATTTTTGTGCATTTCTCTAATTGTGCAAAATGCACAATTATAATAATGGCTACTTTATTTTCATTTACCACTAACAGCCCTGGGTAGATTGTCTGCATCTTTCCCTAATCTGCTCCTTTTGAAGGGTCCTCTCAAGTGTGCTAAGTCCCATTCCTGTAAGAATGGTGTCATTTTTGCTATAATTGTACCTATAAACATAGAGGTAAATATGTCATAAAATTGTGGCCGTTCTGTATTTATTTTTGTTTTTATTTCAGGCAACCCCAAACAAAGTACCCAGGCGCCCATCTTCATCCGTATTTTAGATATAAATGATCATGCACCAGAATTTGCCAAGTACTATGAAACGTTTGTATGTGAAAATGCAAAACCAGGACAGGTAAATGCAGATTTACTGTAACAAAACAAAAACTTGTGCCTGATTTATCAAGCTTTTTATGCCTCATCTCCAATTTGTAGGATATTGCAAACATATAGAGAGTAAGCTGAAAATTAAGCAGTTTTCAGCTGTAACTACTGTTTGCTTTCACCAAGAGCTCTGAATCGATGGGAAAAGAGCAGGTCCTGTTAAATTCACTGAGATGAACAACTATGATATAGTGTAAGGAAAGCAACACTGTGTAAAACAAAATTTGCATCCCAAAGAATCAATCTGAATTCCTAGCTACAGCTGGGAACAATTACAGGAATAGTAACTATGCTTTTCTCCCACCAACTAGCTTTACCCCTATTGCAGTGGTGGGATGTCAAAAATTTTACTACCCCACCGTGATGTCATCACAGTGTGGGTGGAGCTAACATCATGATGTCGTGGGTGGGGGCAAAGAAAAAAATAAATAATAAAATAATAAAATAAAATAAAAATAAGCACACACACACACACACACACACACACACACACACACACACACACACACACACACACGCACACACACACACACACCCCTCAGCCTACCCACCCACCCACCCACAACACAAATCCGTAATTAAATTACATAAATAAATAAATAAAATAAAAATTACATTAAAATACACACACCCACCCAAATCGGCCACCAGGCCTTTTTAGGAACTGTGGTGGTACGTCAATATAGGTAAAGGTATTAAATACACATTAAAATACACACAGACACACCAATCCAAAGGTGAGTCACTTACCCTGGGGAGCAGGCTATAGGGAGCTTCAGGCAAGCAGCTTCTCTTCCTCTTCCCCGCTTGGGAGGACAGCAAGGAGGCCGTGCATACGCATCAAGCACTGTAGGCATGCATGCACACCAAGTGCTTGGCGCACATGCGCAGTGGGGGAACCAGTGAAAAGGTAAGCCCCGAAGGTGGTTCCCCCAAAAAAGCTGCTACCGGTTCTCCGGGACACTGGTAAAAGTTGCTACCGGTTCTGGAGAACTTGTGAGTACCTGTACATCCCATCACTGCCCTATTCTCTCTTGCAATTATGTTCTACACACAAGAATAGTCACAGGGATGAGCATTGAGCTGACTCCTTCCCTCCCTATCTCTCTGTCTGTCTCTCTGTCTCTGTCAGTCCGTCTGTCTTGCTCTCGTGATTTCTGTAATAATTTATAGGCAGAAGAGATGTAAACATAGTGTAAATAGTGGACAATGGTCATGCTGATAATGGCAATGAGATCTGTCCCTATATATTCTGTGACCAATCATTATGGAATTAGCAAAACCTTCCCACCCACCTTTCCTTGAATATGCCAGCCATACGAGATGGACCCAACAATTCCCATCTAACCCCAAAATAACCAGCTACAACTGTACAAGGCCACAGGGCAGACAGATGGTCATTTGGCTCCAAAAGGGGCTAGATCTGTGCTTCCCAATGTGCAGCACATGCCCTACAGGGGGCATTTTTATTTTATTTTATTTGGGGGGGGGGGCAGAAATTAAAAAATTAGTTTAGACCAAGTTAATTGTCATTTAGGCATCCTCACGTGAATGGGAGTTCACTTTTTGAATAACAGGAATTATGTATCACAGGGGAGCATTTTAGAGATGCTTATGTGGGTCATAGCAAAAAAAAAAAAAGGCTGGGAACCACTGGGCTAGACGGAGGACAGGACCACCTTATAAAGTTGCCCAATTCCTACCCTCAGTAAGCAAGCCTTGGCAATCATTGGTGCCCACAGCTGTCTATTTTAACTGGGCACGCTGGACAAGGAATCCCCACCCAGGCAGCACAATAAGAGCCACCCCATGGGTCCCATTATCTCATTTTGTCCAATTTCTAAAATAAAATGTTACAAAGGAAGAAATACTTGAGTGTGAATTGTCTGACATATTTTTGTGACAATCACTACCAGTCCTAGTATAGACTGGTGGAATTATATACTTGTCTGAAAGTACTTTGATTTAAAAGAAAATTGAGCAGACTTGTCAACTGATGAAAGATTTCTGTAATTTTTCAATATAATTTAGCTTTCGATTGATTACTTTGTTGATTACATTCAAGTCAAAAAAGTTGATTATATGCAACTCATTTGGCAGACCATCAATGGAAATATTATTTCAAGAGTTCTTACAGAAAAAGACAGAAATAGAAATTCTTGTGACAGGTTTTGAATATTCTTAGTCTAACTGAAATGTTCTACTTGGGGAGCTGCATTTGATTGACTCTTTAGGGAACTTTAAGAAGCAACTGAGAACCTTTCTTTTTGAGGAGGCCTTTGGCAGCTTGTTGAAGACCAAATAGGAGACCCTCCCATAATTTTTGCCACTCAGGCTAGTGGTCCTTGATTCTAATTTGACTGGGTGGGGTGGGGTGAGGTGGGGGTTGTTCTATGGTTTTATAGTGCCTATTTTGTTCTTTTTAACATTGTGAGCTGCCCAGAGTGTAAGTGTATCCCAGATGGGTGGAGTATGTCTAATAAATGATAATAATAATTTACATTTTTATATCTTCTCCTAATTTCCTGTTTCTTTGTTAGTTAATGCAATATATCCGAGTGACTCAGCATGAGTATTATGTAAATCATGATGGGGTGTGGGCATTATGCTCGCACCTCACCATTTCTGACAGAGCTGCACTGGCTGCCAGTTTGCCTCTGGGTGCAATTCAAGGTGTTGGTTATTACCTTTAAAGCCCTATATGGTAGTGGGCCAGGATACCTAAGAGACTGCATCACCCTAAGGACATCTGTCCATCCCACCAGAGCAGACCGGAGAGGATCTCTGGTTGTACCATCGGCTAGCACTAGGAGGAGGGCCTTCTCCGTGTCTGCTCCGGCCTTATGGAACCTCTTGCCAAGTGAGCTGTGTCTCCAGATGGAGCTGCTGCCCTTAGGAAGGGGGTTAAGACCTGGCTGGGAGAGCATGTCTGGGGTATGGGCTGGGCGGTTGCCCCAGTCTGTTGGTTCATCTGACCTCCCTCTCTGTGTGTGTTTTTAATCTTTTTTAATCTTTTTAATCTTTTAACCTTTTTATCCTGATTTTTACATTTTGTTTTATTGTGTTTTAAGTGTTTTGGAGAGTTTGTTAGCCACCCTGGGTCTTTTTGAGGAGGGCAGCATAAAAGTGTGATAAATAAATAAATGTTACTCAGAAAGTTAAATAAGTTACTTTTCGGAGATCCTATCGAAGTCTCTTAATTATTATCATTTTTTACAGTAAACATGTTAATTTTCAGTTTGGGGATCAGGTTTATGCTGTTGATGAGTGGGCATCTGCTGAGACATCTCTTAAATACCTGATAGGGTTCTTCACATAGACTTGATACATATGATTGTTTACTAAATTTCTGTTGTTGTTCAGTCACACAGCCAAGTCTGACCCTTTGCAACCCCATGGACCACTGCATGCCAGGCTGCTTTGTCATCTCCCATCCTCCATAGTCTGCCTAAATCTGTGCCAACTCCATCAACAATGTCATCTAGCCATCTCATCCTCAGCCACCCCCTGATCCTTTTGCCTTTGATCTTTCCCAGCATCAGGGCCTCCTCCAGGGAGTCCTCTCTTCTCATTTGGTGGCCAAAGTACTTGAGCTTCAGCTTAAGTATTTGTCCTTCCAAGGAGCAGTCAGGGTTGATTCCCTTTAGGATTGATAGATTTGATATCCTTGCAGTCCAGGGGGCTCTCAACAGTCTTCTCCAGCACCACAGTTCAAAGGTGTCTATTCTTCTGTGCTCAGCCTTCCTCATGGTCCAGATCACAGAGCCATATATTGCTACTGTGAATACCATTGTTTTAACTGTGTGGGCTTTTGTTGGCAGGTGATGTCTCTTTTTTACTATGTTGCCCAGGTTTGCCATAGCTTGCCTCCCAAGAAGTAAACATATTTTTATTTCATGGCTGCAGTCACCATCTACAGTGATTTAAGATCTCAAGAAGATAACATCTTTCACTGCTTCTGTTTCTTCCAGTTCTATTTGCCAGGGAGTAATGGGGCCAGATGCCATGATCTTTTAAATGTTGCATTTCAGGCCACCTTTTGTACTCTCCTCTTTCACCCTCATCAAGAGGCTCTTTAGGTCTTCTTCAATTTCTGCCTTTAGGGTAGTGTCATCTGCATATCTCAGGTTGTTGATATTTCTCCCAGCAATCTTAATTCCAGCTATATTTCTACCCTGCATTTATCTCTACTATGGGGCTTCTTTGAGCTAGTGATGTGCCACCCTTTCATTTTTCACCTAAAAGCATCAGCTGAACATTCTGAGCATCTCCACAGCAGAGGATGCTTCTCCAGTATGGAGCACATCCACACAAGACAAGATGACAATGCTGTTAATGAAGCCATGTATATAGTGATAGGAAGCTTGCGGTTCCCAAGTTAATTGGCATTCTACCCCCCAACATGCTGGGTACTCATTTTACTGACCTTGGAAAAATGGAAGGCAGAGCCAAGCTTGTGCCCTGGTCAGGACTGAATTCACAACCTTCTGGCTGCAGTTTAACCACTGCACCAGCAGGGCTCTGTCACCCTCACAATAAAATCATGAACAAGCAGGTTGATTGCATTATTAAAAAAAAAACCCTGTGTCTGGAAACACCCAATTTGATTCTAAGGAGAATAGACCAAAAGTGACATTTAAGCCTTATTCAAGTATTTCAAAAATACTTAATTTTAAAGCATGCAAAGATCATGGCAAAGATCATGGCAACAGGCCCTATCAGTCCCTGGAAAATAGATGGGGAAGAAGTAGAAGCAGTGACAGATTTTACTTTCTTGGGATCAAAACTCACTGCAGATGGGGATTGCAGCCATGAAATAAAAAGGTGATTGATTCTTGGGAGACAAGCAATGAGAAACCTGGGGAGCATAATGAAAAGTAGAGACATCATATTGAAAACAAAAATTTGTATTGTCAAAGCAATGGTATTCCCTGTGGCAATGTATGGTTGTGAGAGCTGGACCATTAGGAAAGCTGAGCACAGAAGAATAGATGCCTTTGAGATGTGGTGTTGGAGGAGAGTTTTGAGAGTCCCCTGGACAGCAAGGAGAACAAATAGGTCAATCTTAGAAGAAATCAACCCTGACTGCTCCTTAGAAAGTCAAATTGTAAAGATGAAGCTAATGTACTTTGGACATCAAATGAGAAGGCCTTGATGCTGGGAAAGGTGGAGGGCAAAAGAAAAAGGGGCGGCCAAAAATGAGATGGTTGGATGGTATTGTGGAGACAATGGGCACAGAGCTCAGTGAGTTGAGGGGGATGGTGGAGAACAGGAGTACCTGGCGGGCAATGGTTCATGGGGTCGCAGAGGGTCGGAATCGACTGTGCGACTGAACAAAAAAAAAAAAAAGCCTGCAGGGGAAGAAGTTTTCAGCTATGCTTCCCTGCTGTTACTATCCTCACAGGAAAAGGACAGTCTGAAGATAGCTTCTGCTGCACATGAAATCTTCCATACAACAAGTGTCACATATAGCTTCACACTATAAAAGCCTTCAGTGTTCCAGATCATTTGCCTTCTCCTAATCAGACCAACCTTCACATGGAATATAGTGATAGGCGGGGGGTTATAACTCTCTCCCTACTCACGGTGTCAAAAGAGATCCTCTTTTTCTTTTTTAAAAACATCTCAATAGGCCTCTAGACATGTTTTGACCTTTTAGATTCCATGTGTTTGTGGCTACGGCGAATACATTTCTCTACTTACTATGAGGCAAAGACCAAACAATCACAAATAATATGAAGTAAGTTCTTCTCCTTTTTATCCCATAAAGATAGGCAGCTGATGTGCTGAATCAGAGCTTGGTTAGAACAAAGACATGAGACTCCAATAACATGAGACTCAGCTCAGATAGTGTGGTATAAAGTCAGTTCATCTGACTTGACTTAGTGGTGTTTGCCAATATTTTATATATTTTTAGGAATTCAGTGGTGGACATCAGCAGGTTCACACCAGTTCACAAGAACTGGAAGCAGAAATTCTGGCTGGCCCCGCCCATCCAAGTTTTGAAATAAAGTAGTTCTATTTCAGGTGCATTGAGGGATTTTCCCCCTTGCCATGCCCACCATACCACACCCACAGTGTGGTAGTAATTTTTTTTGGAGCGCACCACTGGAGGGATTGTTTGCTCTTAGATCCTTCACTCTTATTATAGTGATCTTAGCTTGGACCATTTCTTAGCAGCATAGTATGAAAGATGAACTAGAGGCCTATCTTTACAGGGTTTGGCTTGCAATACATATTAATAGTTTGGCAGCTTTCTGTTCAGATCACATAGGGGGCTGTCTTCCTTTTAAAATGTTCCAGAAATATCTGATAAACCAAAACATGGTTAAATGTAACTGGATGATAAGGTTATATTGTGCCAATCCTTACTTATCTCTACTGCATTCAGTTCATAAACACAATTCAAACTGCATTTTTGCCTCTAATATGGCTTGGAATTAGGTTACCTCAAGGACTACTTTCTCTACCACTGAGAGACAAAATAATACTTCAGAACTATTATCATAAAAAAAAACTTTTAATCCCATGAAAATATTCGCCCAAGAGATGTTATGATCTTTATTGGGCCAAAAGGAAAGTTGATGGCTAATTTTAAGAGAAGTGAGGATTGCATCTCTACTATGGATATTAATGAGGGTAATTCTAAGGCACGTATGTATATAATTGTGCCTTAACAAAAACCATCTTACTGTATATGCTGGCGTATAAGACTACTTTCCCCCCCTGAAAAACATGCCTCCAAGGGGGGGGGGTGTCTTATACGCCGGGTGCACTTCAGTTGGGATAGACATAGCTGCCCATAGTGACCTCCTGATGCCCTCCTGGACATAGCTGCCCATAGTGACCTCCTGATGCCCTCCTGGTGCCCATAGTGGCCTCCCGATGCCTGCCTGGTGCCCATAGTGGCCTCCCGATGCCCACCCACTTCATTCTACATACCATCCAGTATCACGTGGTATCCAGCGTGGCTGTGGCGAGCATCAGCAGCGAGACAGGTGCCAGCCTTTTCGGCGTGACCAACCTGCTCGGTGGGAAGCAGCGGTGCTCCGCTCCGCCCCTTGTCTATGCAGAGCTCACACATGCGCACTTGTGCACTAGTGCCGGCCACAGGGAGATGTTGAAATCAAACCTGATGTTCTTTTATGTTTTATTTGGTGTGTGGAAGGTGTGTGGAAGAGGGGGTAGTCTTATACGGCGAATATATAACAAACTCTATATTTTGAGTGGAAATGTTGGGGGGTCGTCTTATATGCCCAATAAAACCCCGAGTTACGGATGCCTTGGGAAACTGAAAACTCAACTTGTGGAAGGAAATTCTAAGAAAATGGTGTCCCAATTTATGGAAAAAAACTCGATATACGGAAAGGTTTTGTGTATATTCCAACGTTTCCCAGGGCAGTGGGGGAGGGTGTCTATATCTATATCTTTTTCTGTATCTGTAACTGTATCTGTATCTGTATAGAGATAGAGATAGAGATAGAGATAGAGATAGAGATAGAGATAGAGATAGAGATAGAGATAGAGATAGAGATAGAGATAGAGATGCATGTAGATATAGATGTAGATACACACACACACACACACGCAGGCACGCAGGCACACACGCACGCACGCACGCCGCACACTTTTCCACTCATTCCCACTTTGGATTTTTTTGCTGTGTTTTCAGCATTTTAAAAAGAGTTTTCAACAGAAAAAATATGAGTTTTTTTGGCTTTCTTCTAACATCTGGAATAGATTTTTATTTTTCAAAGTATTCCTATGGGAATTTATGCTTCAGGTTATGGAAAAACTGACTTAAGGAAAAAGTCCCAGAATGGACTATTTCTGTAACCTGAGGTTTTACTGTACTCCTGTTAATCTCCAAAAAAAAATTGTAAAGCTTTTTGGCAAATGCTAAATGCTTTATTTATAAAGTTAATGATTATGAGGGAAGCACCAAACTATTTTGAAATGTAGTGTCAGACTTCCAGTTTAAAAACTACTTCGGCAGATCAATAGATTGTCAACGGTCAGTGTATCACATCTTCTGGAAGTTTTCCCTTAGTTTCCTTAAAGAACAGACAACATACAGTTATAGTAGAAGACCTGATTGCTTCTATGTGTGATTTCTGTTGTATCTCAGAACAAAGTTTATTAGAGAATAGATTTTTTTTTCATTCTTCTGACATATAACATTATTTCCTGACAGCTCATACAAACCATCAGTGCCGTGGACAAAGATGAGCCTGCTCGTGGACACAAATTTTTTTTTGAGCTGGCGCCAGAATACACAGTCCATCCAAACTTCTCTATTATTGACAACAAAGGTAGGCTTTTGTTATTGGTTTGAGAAAGTCTTTCTTCTCTTCACTTAAAGCTTTTTAATGTAATTTCCTTTCTTGCTCAGACAACACAGCAGGAATCATAACAAGAAGGAATGGATACAGTCGCCACAAAATGAGTACCTATATCTTACCTGTGATAATATTTGACAATGACTACCCAATCCAAAGTAGCACTGGCACACTGACGATCTGGGTATGTTCCTGTGACAGCCGGGGGAACATGCAGTCATGCAATGCTGAAGCTTTGCTCCTTCCAGCAGGCCTTAGCACAGGAGCTCTCATTGCCATCCTTCTGTGCATCATTATTCTTCTAGGTATGTGAATTCTTCAACTTTTCCTTCGTTACCACTGAAAGTGATGTAACTGGCCTCTGCCGTATATGTGTACCAGGACCCTCAGTTTCGATATAGAGTACCGTAATTCAGACCTTAATTGTGATTCCTCACCATCAAAGTATTTGATGCTTGGCAGCCTTCTTACTTTTTCAGTTATGAAGCAGCAACATGATCAAAAGAGGTACAGTGTTTTCATCTTCATCCATTTTTTATTTTTATTTTTGATTAGCAGGTTTTGTCTTCATCTAACAATATGTGGTATTTTTAAAGAGATTGCTCTGACACTGTCAATCGACCATACGGACAATATATTGTGCACTCTCAGAGTGGGAATTACTTGTTTGGAAAATAAGCACAGTCTATAAATACACATAGCTGTAACTTGATGCCCCCCTTGTACAGCTCTATCATATAAGTCTATAGCTCAGATGCTCATTAATGATATAGTGATGGTTGGTTAGTATTTCCTAACTTCCAATATTGAAGTGATAGATGAAGATGGAGGATCATCGTCTCTATGTCTTCCTAACTCGGTGACTAGATGATCCATGTATCATGGCCTGGATTTGGATAGATTGTGCTAAAGATAGTAGCTTTGAGGAATGATATCTCATTTGAGGTGATCAACCATGCTGCCCCTCAAGCAATCCTGTTTAGCACAATCTAGACACATTTCATTTCCCTTAGCAATTTTGAGAAATGGAAAGTTCCCTTGCTGATCACCTGTGGAGAGAAAGAGAGAGGAAGCTTTCCACTTCCTTTTAATTGTTACTAACTGACACTGGAAAAAAAAGGGCAATCCTAGCTGTACCACAAAAATACCATATTTGCTGGCATTTGTACTGTATATAGTGACCCATAGTGGGCTCTTTTGGTAATAACGTTAAGTAATCTGGGTAGGAGAATTGGATCGAATAATGTTAAGGTCATATGGGATGGATCGGATAACAACCGCTAAAGCCTGTGTGGTTACAATGTATCTCTATGGAGCTTTAACGTTATCCAATCCATCCCATAGGATTTTAATATGGATTGGATAACACTAAAAATCAGATAACACCAAGACTTGTGGAACCAAGTCTTAGCGTTATTACGAGGTACAGTAATACCCCGGATAATGATTGTACCATATAGCGCTAAAACCGCATAACGTTACAAGATTTTTGGAAAAATCTTGTATCGAATAACATGATTTTTAGCGTTATCCGGAACAATCGTAGGGGGGAAGGGGTTGGATTGGGTAGAACATCTACCCAATCCAAACCCCCCCCCGGGCCAGCCCGCACAATGTTTGGAAAGGGTATGGACCCCCATACCCTTTCCAAACATCGTGCAGGCGCGTGCCTGTCAAATGCGGCTTGGGGAGCATACGGAGAAAATCTCCGTATCCTCCCCAAACTGCATTTGGCGCGCGTGCGCCAACGCACCCGATGTTTGGAAAGGGTATGGTCCCCCATACCCTTTCCAAACATCGTGCAAGCGCGCGCCTGTCAAACGCGGCTTGGGGAGGATACGGAGAAAATCTCCGTATCCTCCCCAAACCACGTTTGGCACGCACGCGCCAACGCGCCCGATGTTTGGAAAGGGTAGGGTCCCCCATACCCTTTTGAAACATCGAGCAAGCACACGCCTGTCAAACGCGGCTTGGGGAGGATACGGAGAAAATCTCCGTATCCTCCCCAAACCGCGTTTGGCGCGCAGGCACCAATGCACCTGATGTTTTTTAGCATTGTTCAGTGTATACCCTGGACAATGCTAAAAACCAGATAACAACATGACTTGTGGAACCAAGTCATAACGTTATCCGGGGTACTAATGTATTACTGTATCTCTCAAAATTTCTACGGAGATTTATATTTCTTTTGCCAACCCAGCAATCTGAGATCAGCAAGTTGTTAAATAAAATTCAGCCTATTTATTCGTTCAAAAACCTGTGGACTAATAGTTTGGGCAGTTCCTACTGAAAGTCACATGAAATGAAGTCATCAACCAATATGAAATCTGAGTTAAATTTGAAAATGTAACACATAGCAGACAGTCTTTGATAAAATAGATAAATATTAAACCAGAAAATTCAGAATTCTGTTTCTGTATTTAAGACAGTTACCACTCAGTTAATGAATCGACTGATAACAACTCAGAACTAGTGAGTTAATTTCGCACCTTTCCTCCAAGGAGTTTGGAGGGTTTTGGTGTGGAAGGGGGGACGGGGACAGACGAGAACAGAAAGAAAAAGTCTTTGACAATATACAGCAATATCTGAAGTGAAAAACACACTGACATGTTCTATCACCTCCAAAAGCTTAATGCAGTGATTAAATTTATGGAGAGATCTGACAAGCTCATAAAAGGCCCAGACACTGAGATCAGCAAAAGAAATCACATCTCATAATAAGATGACACCTTCTCTAAAGATCAGTCTGTTAAGTGCCAATCTTTTAAGTATGACACTTGACGCATTGCTGCTTACAACAATGATGGAGAGCGCTAAAGGGAACTAACTGTAGAGGTTGAAGAGCCCATGAGAGGGCTCTTTGTAGATAAGGCAGAAAGAAATGCAACTATTATTCTACAAGGATAGTGTGAGAAATGTATTGCTCAAAAACTGGGCTGTACACAAAAAGCTTAAATAAAACAGACCGGATCAGGCAACTAAATATATTAGTTTATTTGCTTCTGTAATGTTGTTTCTTGCAATTTTTCTGTACAATGTTTCAGATGTTTGGTATTTGTGGATACTGAATGCTTAAAGAAGCTTTCAGCCACCTGAACAATGATGTGTGAAGGTCATAGATCCTGTCTGTCAACCATTGTGTTCTAGGCTTGTGAATTCTGCTGCCTCTAATGCTTGAGAAAAAAATTGGTGGGCAATAGGAAGTACTTTTCTCTTATGTGTGAGTCCCTTTAGGAAGCCCAAGTACATGATTTGCCCATCCACTCCACAAAAGACTCAGACACCAGTGTTGATTGAAAACTAGGGCCACCATTATTGAATATGTAACTAAGCAAAACTATTCCAATTGGGTCTTCATAAGATGTCTTCGCAGTACAGTTTGGGTAGTCCTTCCGAACAATTCCTTGACCTGGAAGGACACATCCACCTTTGGACTCCCCTTCTTTCTGCTACAGACCATCCAGCTAACACACAGCCTGGAAGAGGTAGCCATTGTTCCCAGGTGTAAACCCCACCCTGGGACTATTTTTTAAGCAACTTGTACTTCAGTGAATGACCATTGGCCCTTAGGGGACCATAATTGACTGCTCTACCTGCCAAGTTGACCTAAAAACAACCACTTCCATATATAAACCCAATTCCCCTTCCATGCATAATGGGACAGGTGAAAAAACCCACACCATAGGCCACTTTAGGTGTGAATCAAATATTCCTGTATGGCCCCAAAGCGACCAGCTAATTCTCATCATGCACAGCGAGGTGGGAGTGAGGATCACTGTGAAGCCTGAACAGGATGCATGATGCTGTGAAGAAAACACAGGTATTTACGTTATTTTTAGACCACATCCAAAAACCCATATTTTTCTGATAGACCCTCACTGGTGGTCTGATATCATTTTCTGTGTCGGGCTTGGCAAAGGGGATTCTGCTGAGGCAATTTGCGTGAGCAAATGCTTTCCTTCTCACTTATTTTTTTCAATAGAAACACACCCTCTGCAAAATTATTAAGATTCCTTCACAGACAGACACATGGATCCCTTGAAAGGGCACTGAGCTGTTTAGAGTTACATTTCCTCCCTGAAAGAAATAAGGCCATAAATGATATAAAAATAAATAAATAATAAATTAGTTTCTTGTGTGAAAGGACAGGCTAAATAAGTAAATAAATAAATGGTAAGGAAAAGACCAGAAGTCTCATTTTCACAGGATGCCAGGAAATCTCAGTGACACAATGGGAAGTCCCATTGTGAATTGTTAGATGTAGACACTCAAAAAAGTCAGTAAAAATGAGCAATTTATTGATACTTCACCACATCAGTACTAAATGTTTAGTGTCAGTCTGAAAAATGATTTTCTGTATATGTTGATATATGACCATAGACAATTCTTGCACAAGGATTTGGAGCCCTGACTGAGATATTTGTAGTGGTGGCTGACAATTCTAGTTTCAGGAGTGCTATGAAGCCACCCCAGTTTTCAGTCTACATGCATTATCCAAGGTATTAGATCTGTTTGTAGCACTGAGTATAGGCTAAGACTTAGAGGGGATTCACAGCACTCCTGTGTTCATGGAGGAAGCTCTATCTACATAGATTTGTGTGTTAAAGGGATTTATTTCAGATATATATCTACTGCACCAAAAGACAAGAGGCAACTCCAGTGCATGTGCTGATATTTAGATAATTAGACTAATTGGTCTTTTCTCTAATGTGTTCATTACTCAATTCCTGCAGAAGAATATAGTAGCCCAGCACTTTTGATTATATACATAGACATCCCACTGAGATAAAAAAAAAAACCTTTTCTCTTATAAAAATGAATAGGCTTGTAGTGGTGAATATGAACACATTCCATGACTTGTATTTTTCTTTTTTATTTGTTAAAGACAGGCTGTCTCAATATGGAAACATTGTCCATTGAGAATTTCTCAATTTTGATATGATGTTTTGCATCCTATGCAGGACCAAAACATCAGAACATGTTGCCCACAATGTGTTCACAAATATATCCAAGAAAAACTAGTATCAGTGATATATAGAAGAGTGTGATTTCTTTCTTATATTGTCAATGTACTTTTCCATGTCCATTTTCCTTGCATGATCTTCTCATCACCATTTTTTGTTTGCTTTCAGTTTTGGTCGTGCTGTTTGCGGCAATGAAGCGGCAGAGAAAGAAAGAGCCCTTGATCATTTCAAAGGATGATGTCCGAGACAACATTGTGACCTACAATGATGAAGGAGGTGGGGAAGAAGATACCCAGGCCTTTGATATTGGCACACTGAGAAATCCTGAAGCTAGAGAAGAGAACAAAATGAGAAGAGATGTCATGCCAGAAACAATTTTCCAAATAAGGAGACCTGTACCTCTCTGGGAAAACATTGATATACAAGATTTTATTCATCGAAGGCTAAAGGAAAATGATTTGGATCCAACTGCACCTCCTTATGATTCCTTAGCAACTTATGCATATGAAGGGAATGATTCCATAGCAAATTCACTTAGCTCTTTGGAATCACTTACGACAGATGGTGGCAACCAAGATTACGATTACCTCAGTGACTGGGGACCTCGGTTTAAAAAATTAGCAGACATGTATGGTGGAGATGACAGTGACTAAGACTGATACCACAGTGGTTCCTAGTGGTTCCAGGGAAGACAATGAGCTCTACATGAACAACAGCTGCCCCATTCTTTTAGTGAAAATGGCTCTGAGCACATAGCTCTGACAGCTATGGAGAGCATTTTTTGAAAATGTAGAGAATGGATAGGAGGTCATCCTACATGCCAGAAGCTCCATGCTTTCATTGGTGACCATGAAACCTGGGATCATGGTCAGAAAAAGAGTTTTGTGACTTGGTCAGTGTTACTGCAATTAATGCCTCTGTAACTAGATAAAAGTGGCCTACATTCTCTTACTTGGAAAAATACAAAAATAGGTGTTTGTCTTAGTAAGGGTTTGCTTAATAAGTCAATGTGAATGAAAATGGTTAGGATATTTTAATTGAAAAAAAAAGCTATACTTCACCCTCTCTGCCTAAGGTTTTGGAATGAAGATATTCAGCACTTAATAGAAAAAAGAAACCTAGAAAGGCTTTTTGTGCCTTTAATATTGAGTTGGAAAGTTCAACTTTTTCTAAAAGAATGCTTTGCTTCACTTTTCCTACTGCTGTTTGGAACACTCTTATAACATACCCATCTTATATCATAATCTGAGTACTCCTTAAAAGTAAGAATGAACATTAATGCCATATTTATTGAGTAAAAAAAGTCTGTGTTGATTCATGATATTTTTATATCTGTATATTTATATTTTTGTATTTTTATTAAATAAATTAGCATTTATAAGGAGGTTATTTCTTAATTTGCCCAATATAGGCGATTCTATAGGCAACAACATGAAGCATGTATTGAGGTATGAGCAGACATAATTATAGCCAGGGTAGACCATTTAAATCCAGGAGATGTAACCTTAGTGATAACTAAGAGAATGCTCACCAATTTCAATGACTCTGTTATAGTTATGTCTCAGTCTGGAGATCATATGGCTGGATCTGGATCTATACTGTTCTGATCTGAAAAACGATGTTTTTTCTTCTGTTCTTTTTAGATCAGTTTATTCAGCTATGAGAGTCTTCTACTCAACACAAAGCCAAGTTTACAAAAGTTCAGATGAAAAGCTAGCAAATTTATTTATTTTTTACTGTTGGAACACACATTATTCTCCCTCTGCCTTGACCTCTTGCATTCTTCTTTGAGATTACCTTTTGAAGGTTCTGAAACCCTTGGAGAAAGAAGGACTATCACAATTTCACTTTCTTATTTTTCTACACTTCAGATGCAGCATTATATTTTGCACATTTAAAATGCTAAGAATTACCATTTTGAATGTTTGCATTACCAGTAATATACATTTTAGTGCATATTTCTCCTAGTACATCATTTTGGTATATAATCTGTTCTAATAGTCACAATTACATGAGCAATTGTTCTGATTTTTAACATTATTTTCACTTGCATACTAATTTTGTGCACATTTTCCCCTCCCCACCAGTGGATTGAAAAGTGATTGTATTATTCTACCAATGTGAGTTGAGACGGCTCCCCTGCTGAGACCACAGGCCACCAGTACTTTCTTATAAAGTATGCCTTTTTGTAAACATTTTAATTAGAACCCAACTGCAACATTTGGCACTGTCTGTACTTCAAAGGGGTAAATGATGTTTGGCTCACATATGGCTTTGGAAGTATGGCCTTCAGTAATCTTTCTTTATAAAGCAAATTAAACACATTTCTCCTTCATCCCTCCTTGGAGAATACCATTTGTCAAGTTGGATGAATCCGTTGCCATATGCAGTTGATATTCCCTGAAAATGACCTGCTTACATCAGTGATGGCAAGCCTTGGCACTCCAGGTGTTCTTGAACTTCAAATCCCAGAAGCCCTGATCAGCAGAAGTGCTGACTTGGGCTTCTGGTAATCCAGAACATCTGGAGCGCCAAGGTTCACCATCACTGGATTACACTGTGAAAATAGGAATAGTTCAAGATCAGACATTGGGATACAATGGCTGAGAACCAGAAGCTTCAAATCAAATTGGCAGGAATTATTCCAGCCAGGATTCATTTGAACAATTATGCTGTATTTCTATGTAAGAAACTCAAGAGACTCCTTCTGCTCCACCTTTTTAACGAGTAGCACGTTTCATTATGCATCACTGAAACAATATATAGTAATACCTCAGATAACATTAGTATCGAATAACACTAAAATCGCATAACATTAAGCAATCTGGGGGGAATAATTGCATCGGATAACATTAAGATCCTATGGGATGCATCAGATAACAACCGCTAAAGCCTGTGTGGTTACAATGTATCTCTATGGATCCCATAGGATTTTAACATGCATCGGATAACACTAAAAATCATATAACACCAAGACTTGTGGAACCAGGTTTTAGTGTTATCTGAGGTTTTACTGTACAAGCAAGTAAGAGGACAGTGGTGACTATAGTGCTGCAATAATAATGAAAGAAATTTCTTGGATATTAGTTATCTATAACCTTCATTCAACTTCCAGCTAAAGCAACCCCATGAATTCTTTCCTGAATGGTGAATCAACAGTTGTATAAACCTCATTGATTCATAAATCTTATTGAACTTCACACAAAGTTTGTGTGATTTGTTCTGGCTACCACCAAGACATCACTTGTGCACTTTCACCAACAGATGCTAAGGTCCATCTTGAACATCAAGTGGGATGACTATGTCGCCAACATCACAGTTCTTGAGAAGGTACATGTAAATAGCACTGAAGCTTCCATCATCGGCTATTGTCTTATGGATAGGGCCTGTCTGGTGTATGGGCGGTTCCAGGTTTCCTCATCAAATTCTTTATGGGGAACTTAGCTCTGATACAAGAGCTCATGGAGCTTCTTTGAAGCATTATAAAGACCAGCTGAAACAAAACATGAAGGTGTCAGGTATAAACACACAAACCTGGGAAGTAACAGCCATAGATCACCCACTTTGGCATCAAACCATCTCTGCTTCTACAGATCACTTCAAAGGAGAACACCTCAGATATGAAGAGGCTAAGCGAAAAGCACAGAAACATCATCAAACTCAACCACATCCTCCAACATCTATTAAATGTAATGTGTGTGGTTGCATGTTTCATGACAAGGATGACTGAATCAGTCATTAATATCTGCTTATTGAAATAGATTTAAATTTTAATGTAGAGTTGTTAGGAAATAGCCAAATTGAATGTTTGACTCAGACTAAACAGATAACCAAATAACAGTCATGCATTAATTGATTGGAAACTGTGTTTGTTTTTTGTTGAAGACATTTTACTATGTGCCTCCCTTCTGCTGCAGCTCCAGTTGTGGTGGTTCTAGTACCATCTTAATTTAAATGGAACAGATACAAAGGACCTGTAGCTTTTACATATTGATCCTCTTCATGTTTTGGCAGCCTGCTCAGTTTGGATGTATAATGGGAGCATTAATTTATCAATGTCTGAAGTATACATCCCCATACAGAGGTACTAGAACAATATTTCCAGTGTTTTAAAAATAGCTGAGGTACACTTTTATCTTAAATAAAGCTGGAGATATATGTCCTCTTACATCTTCCCCTCATCCTTACTGTCCTTCATAGTATTGCACAGAAACATGTGTTGTTGGTTGATTGAACTCATAGGTCAGAATCCTATTGGCATTGTACTTTATAGAATTCAAAATCACATAATTTGTAGCAGCAAAATGAAACTAATTGATAAGATGTCACTCTCTTCTTGAGTATCTTGTTAATTAGTAGTTATTGATGATTTGAGGGACTATCACCCCACCTAAAGGTGCTCATCTGCCTGTAGCCATTGTCCCCTTTAGGGAGTGAAGTTATTTACCCCTGCCCAATACTCGACATTGAGTGGGGTGGGGTGATGGTCCGCCCAGTGGAGGAAATGCCACCATATATTGGAAACCATCATACTGGGCCCAATGGCAAAATAAGTAGAGGAGGAACCAATTTACTATTCTGATTACCAACAGTCATGGAGGCAGAAGAGGCCATGCCAGATGGACTGGCTGTGAAGGCACACCTTGTCAATAATCCTCAAGGCTGCAACAGTCCATTGCAGTCCCAGTGTTAAATCCTGCATGCCTCATTTCATAGGTGCCACAGGAGATGGCTCCATGATCATATGTGTGGGTCACTTCATGGCAAGTTGGGATCCACCTTAAACAAATTCATACCAATGACATTTTTCCTCTTTGACATTCTTCTTTCAAAAATGAGTTTCAGGAATATATATATAGTTTTTTCCGGTTCTAGTTTTTCCTCTAACAATACATTTTACTAAACTCTTTTCTTTGTTTTTCTTTAGCGTAAAAACAGAGATGCCCCTGAATCTCCCCTCTTCCTATTTTTATCTATTGTCATAAGTGGGATAATACATCTATAAGGTATTACATGGTTTAATCTTAAAATTCAGAATTACCCACTCCATAGAAAGCTGCACTGCATGTTTCTGAATGAGTTGTTCTTCTGAATCGAAGGCATGCCCATGGCAACTATTGATGAACAGATGGAAGAGTAATCTCTAGTGAATGCTCTAATAATCTTGATAATATCAATCCTGCAATTACACAAAGAGAATGGTTGATTCAAGCACTTTCGCTGCAGAAAATGAAATACATTGCCCAGTTCCAGAAAATGTGGATAACCACAGAGAGGCATTCTCCTTAGAGAGTGGGTGCTTTGGGTTTATTTTTTTAAAAAACCCAACTGTATTAATTCACACATCCAATCATTTCACATAGCAAGCTATTGGTATAGTTAAGGGTAATGACTTTGGGAAGGATCAGAAGAAGAAGAAAAACACACACAAGTCCAGTTCTTGATTTCCCACAGATGGCTTGGAAAGATTCCATCCTGAAAGCCCAGAGAGCTGTGGTCACACACTGTGAACAATACAGACATGTGGCAGCTTTCAGACCTGCATGTCTTTTGAGCTATACTTACTACACAACATTGACAAAGTTGAGGACAATGGGATCCATCATCATAAATACCAGGAAGTCAAAACATTTGTCACCTCTGTAGTAGAAGAACCTACTACTTGATGTAATAGGAAGCTGCTTAATAATATTCCTATAACATGAGCCCATTTCTTATTCTGATGAATAGCTTCAGCCCTTCAAAAATCTTAACACTGACCCAACAGACTCTGAAATTATAACATCCGAATTATCAGGCTTTTTATCAAGAGTGTTCTGTGAGCTCCGGTGTCTAGTCATGCCTGCCACATGACCACAGAAACATCTGCCAAAGCAGAGAGAGCTGGCTCTTCAGCTTTGAAACAGAGATGAGTACAGACCCCTAGAGTCGGATATGAATGAATTTTGAGCAAGGGAAACCTTAACCTTTACTTAACAATTTACATCAAGAAAAACAGTTATATCATATTTCTATGTTTACTGAGAAATCTGTGAAATTTGGAAATATAGTCACCACCATTGAAGAAGCCTAAGCCTGCTAACTGTGACACAAATAGAACAAAAAGGACCTGTTCAATCTGGGAAAGTGTGTGAAAGCTGGATATGTGAAAGACCCCTCAGAGGAGATTACTTAGAATTAGACCCTCCCATGCTATGAAGCATATCGGGCAGCAGAGGATCTCCAATGGTTCTGGTCCTAGGTGAGTAGTTCGGCATCCTCCCATGTCATGTTCAGAATCCTTAAATCTGTCACGAAAGTTCTTTGCCATGTATTTCGAGCATCCTCATTGTTGTATGGCATTTGGAGGGGTCCAACTTATTGTCATCTTAGGGATCATGTTTTTCTCCATACAAAAAATATGGAGCATTCTTTGTGCAACAATGTTATGTAATTTGCACAAGACACTACTTCAATGTGCTTCCTCAGAATCTCAGAAGAGATTAGTCCTGCCAAATTACAGAACTATGGCTACAGGGCAGCCACATTTAAAATTTGTTGTAATATATTTATTGTTTGCTGATATGTGCTTCTTTTCTGTGCAAGGGCACTCACTGATCTGTAGATGCTGTTTATGTGTAAAATTTAGACCTTTTTTATGACTCACACACAATACTGATAGACATGTGCACTGTTCTCTAAGAATATGGCTTTACTAGCTATACAAATATCACAGAGGATGAACAGGCAGATTTTAATATATATATATATATATATATATATATATATATTATATATATATAATACATAATACACATAATACAAGTAATTTGGGAAAATTATGCAATAAAAACAAGCAGTCGACAACATAAGGCAAGCCAGAAATTCAGGTAATTATTGTCATTATTGCTGTTCTATTGGATTGAATCTCCTCTTTCATACAAATGTACAACATAGTCTCTAACTGCATTTTTAAGATAATCAGGCTTAAGCAAAGGCTGGGAAATGTTTCCATTAGGCTGCATCTTCTTTTCTTGTATTTCAGTTAGACTTTAAAATAATCATTTCAGATTTTGTAATTTCAAAACCTGTATAGTGTACTTCATTCAGAGTAGTACTCCCTTTAGACAATTCATAAGCCATTGTTGCTGAAGAATTCTTCAGCCCATCCAAAATACTATTATCATAAAAATGGGAGGAGTTGGCAAGACCCCATAACAAACAGTGAGGCAGTGTTCACACATTTTTCTGTGGTTGACTCTTGGATCCAAAGGAAAAATAAGTCTTCTTCTATTATAGAAACAGTTATATGTGGCTAATTGGGCAAAGTCAAACCCACTGCTCAAAATTAATTCTTTCTACAAAATGAATATGAGTTTTCTTTCTTCTCCCAAAACTAGTCACCAGAATATCCACTAATCTCCTGGAAGTAACATCCATCCATCCAAGTGACAATCACTAAGTTGTTCATTGTTCTTGTACCCGTGTGCAAAATTAACCAAATCATTGGTCACATTTGGTGATACCTAAAGGGCAGAGCAAAAAGTGGCCAGTTGTTTACAAGGCATAGGGTTACTCCCATGGATCCTTCATGATCTGTCTAGCAGTGCAGGGTTGAAAAGTTTTTAATGAAATGTGCTGGCAATTTGAACTGAGGAAATATTAGAATATTAGAAAGAATAAGCAGTTAACACTGAAGGAGCAGAGAAGTGACAGCTGAATAAACTGCTTCCCTCAATAAAACCCAAGATAATTCCTGGACATTGTCCAAATGCTATGAAACATGACTGATGGTTCAAAAATGAGTTCAGTGTGCACTCTGTGTCCCCTTATAGATGCTGCTACCATTTCATGGAGATATAAGGTAAACAAATTGCACTCTTTTTTTGCTAGCTAAGATTCACTTTTCAGAATTGACTTTTTTTTTATTTCTTATTTAGATAAGTTTACTAAATAGAACAACCAGGACTGAGTGCTTCTGTGGCTATGAATGAATGTCTGTGTTCCTCTTGTATGAGCTTTGCTATATTCCCTAGGTCAGAATTAGTGTACTCTGGCCTGTATTTCCTTCCCTACCTTCCATATTTTCTTTCTTCTCTGTAGTGGCCCAGATCCCACTGCCTCTTGGACTTTGTGTAATTGCCAGAAGCACACTTCTGAAGAAGTCCTCCTGACTTTCACCTGTCTAAAATTGATGGTGTGTAGCTCATTAGCCCAAAATTCAATCATTATATCTTGCATTTTCCTCATTAACATAAATGGAATTTTCATTACAATTAGGTAATTCACAAATACTATCACAATGCTGGAGTTTTATATTTGAACATATAAAACAGGATTTCTCAACCTTTTTAAGCTGGAGGCTGGGTCACACTCCCTTAGACAGCTTCAGGAGCCGGACGACCATTTTGCTCTTACACCACCACATGACACTTCTGGGTGTGGTGAAGACAGTGTGGGGGACCACATTAAATAGTGCCATGGGCCGCCTTCAGCTGGCAGGCCACAATTGAGAATCCCTGATATAAAACATTGCCAGTGGTGCTGCTGCTAGTATTCTGAATTGATTTCTATTTTAAAAATTGTTCTTCCACACAACTATGAAAGGAACACAACTCCTACAGAGCTCTTCTCCCTTTTAACCCAACAGCCTTCCGAACATACATTGAAGCATTAATTTAAATCAATAAAACATAGTGTTTGTAAATTGATCTGCATAAAGTTACGCTCAGTTATATGGCTATCTTCACAAAAAGGCAAATCCATAGAGGATCAATGGAATATCAGAAGACCTAGGGGTTGGTAAGTGTTGAAGACAGGTGGATAAGTGGCCAAATTCCCAAAGGCAGAATTAAAATAGAAAAGAGGTTTGGTTTGTTACGTTGCTCAACCTTAAGAGTGAATCATGAGACAGTATTAGACAGGGATTGACTAGTGATTGTTGTGGCCAGTACTGTAGCCAAGGTTGTCCCTTTAAATTATTGAGTTCTATATATGTTAATGCATGGTTGCTAGATAATTAGGTTTGAGTCATACATACCAGCAGTGTGCACTGGTTCAACTACAGTATGTATCTTTGAAGTCTTCTGAACTCTAAGCTTTCACAATGCTTTTCATCAGACATTAGATAGGACCAAACCCTAGGTTGTCATTGAACATACAAACAACAGGCAGCCTACAACAATGTACCTTTTCTGTGGTTTGCAGAAAACACATTCATTGAATCAACACTTTTCAGGTCAGGTAAATTGAGGCAGCCAGATAAGACATTTACTTATACATGTTGTGTAACAGCAGCATTAATAATAATAATAATAATAATAATAATAATAATAATAATAATAATAATAATAATAATAATAATAATAATAATAATAATAATAATAATAATATTCCTGTGTTATCCCTGGTGGCACAGTGGTTAAAATGATGTATTGCAGCCAAAACTCTACTCATGATCTGAGTTCAATTCTAATGAGGATGAAAGTGGACTCAGCCTTCTATCCTTCTGAGGTCAGTAAAATGAGTGAACAAAATGTTGGGGACAAAATTACCTTGTGAACCACCAGAGAGCACTATGTGGCAGTTTATACATATAGTTGCTACTGCCATTGTATTTTAACTATCAGGAAAAGGTATTTGCAGAATATGTGGGCTCTAATTCTACCCTTTGGGTATGATGCACTTTGGGGAGTGCACAATTTACTGTTTTGCTTAAAGTGGCAAAATATGCTGGGTTGCTTGCATATGTACTGTAAAATTATATTTGGTATATACCTAGAAAACTGATGCTGTTCTTCATTCACCTGAGGGTGCTACAGGCTTAGAAAAAGTCTCTGTATGTATATGCTGTTTGTATGTACAAGAGTCCAGCAGGCATTTCACAACTCCAAAGGCTGAATGCACACAGATGGAGTCCCTTTTTTGGAAGAAGAAGAAGAAGAAGAAGAAGAAGAAGAAGAAGAAGAAGAAGAAGAAGAAGAAGAAGAAGAAGAAGAAGAAGAAGAAGAAGAAGAAGAAGAAGAAGAAGAAGAAGAAGAAGAAGAAGAAGAAGAAGAAGAAGAAGAAGAAGAAGAAGAAGAAGAAGAAGAAGAAGAAGAAGAAGAAGAAGAAGAAGAAGAAGAAGAAGAAGAAGAAGAAGAAGAAGAAGAAGAAGAAGAAGAAGAAGAAGAAGAAGAAGAAATAATTCTACTACTTGGGATTACAAAAGGGATTGAGATTGTGATTCTGTATTCAGACTCCTTTTCCTCGCCCATTCATACAAAAAGTGAGAATCTCTACATGAAGAGATTGTTTTAGTGTTTCCCCTTTCACTGCCATTTCCCTCATGCACTAGTGGCTGAAGAAGTAGCCTATCCAGGACGAGTCTAAACTGTGACCAGCATATTGGTTGGGGAGGGGGTGGGGAGACTTCCTCATGAAGTTCCTGCATGGATCGAACAAATTTTTGTGATAGTCACGTTCATGCAATAGAATTGACCATGGGAGGAGTTGGGGCTAGCACACTCTCCTCAGTGTGTCCATGTGCACTTTAGTAAGGACCCAATAGGTTTTATTATTATGTTTTCCCATCTATTTGGCTGCTTTTGAAAGCAAGAGGGAGCTCTGGCACTGTCCAGATGAGCAGTGACGTGCTTTTCAATGTAGAATGTGGCTGTCTGTTGACCTCTCTTGCCTTGCCCTGTGTTGCCAGCATATTTTGTTTCATGGGTGAACAGTCAGTTCTACAAGGTTTTATAGTCAATCACAATAAACAAAAGACATGCTTTCACTGGCAGGATTTCATTTCCAAGTGCACTGGATTCATTGCCAGAGCCTACAGTGCCAGCAGAGAACATTAGCTGTGATTTTGTCATAATACAGTGTCATGCAATTTGTCAGAAGAAACAATGACCCCATCCAGACATGGTCCTTTTTCACAGCTTGTGTTATCCTTGCTGTGGAGGGGTTTTCAGGTTAGCTGTAAATATTAGCTCAGACACAAAAATAATGAATGGGATAACTTTTTTTTGTGTGTTGAGACTTAACACTTGAAAATGTGTTAAGTCTCAATACATAAAGGTTATCCCGTTCTATATTTCACAGATTTGAATTTGCATGTAATATCCCACTGTCTTCATCTAGATCCTAGATACATCATGGGAATTTGATGTCCATTTTAACAGTGTCTTAATCTGTACAGGATGGAACTGCTAAACTACTGTACTCCTTAAATAGATCATGTTGAAAGCCCTTTTAGGATTGCTATAAGTCAGGCTTCACAGCACATAATTAAGAAACTAACAGTAAATATGCAAAGATAAAAGTCTCCCTTGCTCGAAAATCAGCCATGACCAACAAAAGAGCCAACACTATCTGCGTCTGCAGATGTTTCTGTGGTAATGTGGGAGGCACAACTAGATGCCAGAATATTGTTACCTTTCCTGACAAAATGATCCCTATTTATCTACTTGCAATTTCTAGCCTTCAAATATATATCTTTAAATGAGCATTTTTGTTTCTTCTGTCAAGTTGCTCCTGTTCACATGCTCTGCTAAACATGGTTGGCTTACTTACCTTAATGATCCTACAAGAAAGAACAAATCCAGGTGGTCTGTGTGATAAAAACAAAACAAAACACAGGGGCAGGTGATACCTTTACTAAATCAATCACAAACAGGTATTCTTTTCAGAGCCACAGAACATTTTGACAGCTGGATATTACAGAATTTGGAGCTGGTGCAGAAAAAATACTTGTCTAAATTAGACCTCTATTTGTCCAGTACCAGGTTTGCACAGTGCTGTGTGACTCTGTTCCCAGGCAAAAAGAAACCATGTACTTTTGATAAAAAGCAGTGTAGAAGGCTCTCATTCTAACAGAAGGACAATCAATCTATGTTGCCTTGGGTGAAACCTGGAACCAGAGACTGTGAGCTGATTCTACAAGGCTGCAGCCTTCATTTTTCAAACTTGCTTTAAACAAAAGAACCTGAACTCTGCATCTGATAAACATTTGTTGTTATTCTTGTTACATGCTGTCAAGTCACCACTTGACCTATGAAAGAAAGATCTCCAAAATGCCCTTCCCTCACCTCTTGTAAATTCAAGGTTGTGGGTTCTTTATCTTTTCCTCCATGGAACAGAACATCCAGACTCCAAAGCAGAGTTTTGTAATTATGTAATCAGAGTAGATTTTGGATTGTGCTGCTGGAGAACTGTAGTATTTTTGTGCCTTATATACTAACATGGATTTAGGTTCCATAAGAATATGTGTACTTAGGGACACAGAATGTAACATAAAACCATGTTACATTCACAGAAGTAATCATTCCAGAGCAACAAGAGCATTACAATACTGAACTTTTCTTCAGAAAGTTCTTCACACATCTCAGTTGTGAAACACATACTTATAGTGGGCAAGCTAATTTCATCCTCAACTCCACCAAAACATGCATCCAAAGTGTTGTGATGCATTGATTTCCCAATGATTACCACCCATTTTTAGTGACCAAAACACAAATAATGGAGATGAAGGTCTCTGACATGAAGGACGGAGTGGACAATGAGCAATTTTGCACAAAGCCTCTTTATTAATAAAATATTGGAATATTTCAGAACCATACCACATTCTAGTGTACTAATCAGAGTGCTATTCCTGACACTTAATAGAGTTCCAAACATAACACCCCAAGAGAAAGTAATTTATTTTATAAAATAATTTCCTTTCAACTCTACTTTTCAAAAATGGGTTTTATCTTTTCATCTTACATTTAGCCTCAGTTATAGAAGAGCATTTCATGTGAAGCTATTGCCTTTGGCAGCAATTCCACACGCTCTACTGACATAAGAGGAAGGCCCACTGGATTTAGTAATGCTTCATTCTGCAAAGACATGCATAGATTTGCACTGTTAATACAGGAGCCAATATCTCAACAATGTTGACCTTATGGGACCTCTGCATCAGTACTTCTTCCTGATTTAGAGATTACCAATTACATAATATTGGCAATAGACCCAAGATCAGGTCTATGTTTAAAGCTTATGCTAGTAGCTGCAAACTATCTGACATAGATCTCCTTGGAACAGAAAGCAGAGGAAGAAGCAGAAGAGGACAAGGGCTTTGGGGAAAATATGTTAAAATTCACTTTTTTATCATGTTCCCTTGGTTACAGATTGTGGAAAGACAATTAGAGTTTAGAGGCAGAGAAAGGGACAATCACAAGAGGAAGGGACTGCACCAATTTCTTTATGGGGAAAGATCATAGAGTTTGGAGTTTCTTAGCTCAGAAAAAGGTGCCAAAAGCAGTAATAGTAAAGCTATACAAAACTGTGCATGGTGTGGCAAAAGTAGAAAAGTAAGCACTATTCTCCTCTCTTATGATGTCAGAAACCAGTATCACCCAGTAAACCTGGATGACAGATGATTCAACAGCAATAAAGGTAATGTTTCTTTTTGTGGCATACAGTTAAACTACAGAATTTGTCAGGGATAGGGGGAAACATCCCCTTGAGTTTCTTTAATTCTTAACAAACTGTCTCTTTTGCATATCCCAGAACAAAATGGGTATGTGAGTATAATTTCCAGTGGAAAACCTGTATATTTATGAGTTTCAGATCATCAGAATCCTGTCAGGGCATAGATCACACAGTGGTAATCTGAGAACAAAGATTAAAGCAGACCAGGTTTCAAACACACGATATGATCTTCTCTTCCTCTCCTCCTTCCCATTAATGTTCCTCAGGTATCTGATCTAGAGAGTTCTCTGGTCACCCAGAGATGATTTTGAAGGTGTCAGAGGCAGAGGAAACTCAGGGGCTGTGCTGTGCTGTGCTCTCTGTGTGTGTCCTTCTCTACAATTGAAGGAACTGCTATTCTGGTCAACAGCCAACTATGATGTAGGTTATTGCAGGGAAATGAGAAATCTTCTCTTCCAGTTCCAGTGACAGAATGGTTTGTCAGTAGAAAACCACGAAACTGTTTCTGGTATCTTTGCTCAGAGTCGTATACTGGGACCTTTTATGATAACGGTCAACAGCTATTCTATATCCCAGAAAAATCTTCTCACACTTAGTTCGTATTTTTCTAATTACCAGCCTTATAAATCAAGATGCCACTATCAGGTAATGCTGCCATGCAAGGAGAGCTGGCAAATCAATTAACCATGAAAGCCCACACACTTTGTTTAATGCTGCCTTTTCTCCAAATCTCATGAGGATACAGCACCAAAGAACTATGGTGTGTGTCTGGGCTCTGAATTGGAATAATGAGTTTCATAAGGCACTAAATGAAAAGAGAGTACCATCAAAAGGTGGCCTTTGTACTAAAGCTTGGCTACAAGCTACTGACAGCAAGCCTCCTGCATATTTGAGTGACACTTAATCTGTGCTTCAAAGCCTCCTATGGTTCTTTTAAACTCTTAGTGAAATCACTGAGCTTGATCACAGGAACTATGCATCTGATGATTCTAGGTGGTATAATCAGAAAGAAGCCTGAAGTAATTTTGCTCACCTTATAGGCTTTGCCTATGAGCTGAGGTTCTGTCACAGGTTCAGTGTTGCCATCATAATGGGGCACAATCTTAAATAGACAGGAGGAAAAACATTTCAGGTGAAGTATTGCTGAGATTATGCAAAGGACTGCCTGTATGTACATAGATATCCCAAATTTGCATTTTTTCATTGATCAGATTAAAAGAATTATGATAGAGTAGGGACTGCAGTGGCTCAAGTGGCTAAGACCCTGACTGGGAGGCAGAAGGTTAGCAGTTCAATTCCTGAGTATTGTAGGATGGAATGAGCTCCTGTCTTTGTCCCAGTTCCTGCCAACCTAGCAGATTGAAATCAAGAAATTGCAAGTAGATAAATAGGGACCACATCGGTGGGAAGGTAACAGCGTTCCGTGCACTCCAGTGTCTAGTCATGCCTGCCACATGCCCACAGAAACGTCTGCAGAAGCAGACAACGCTGGCTCTTCGGCTTTGAAACAGAGATGAGCACTGACCCCTAGAGTTGGATACGACTGGCTTTCGAGCAAGGCAAACCTTTACCTTTAGGGACATCAAATGTCTTCAAAAGAACAAACCTCTTTGTCAGTGTCACACCTCCTGGGAGCAAAGATTTTAGCAAGTATGTTCTTTAGATACTGGACACTCCTGCTGGGATAATGGGACATCAGATTATGCACCAGAAATATATGATTTAGAGAAATTCTTCTTCTTCTTCTTCTTCTTCTTCTTCTTCTTCTTCTTCTTCTTCTTCTTCTTCTTCTTCTTCTTCTTCTTCTTCTTCTTCTTCTTCTTCTTCTTCTTCTTCTTCTTCTTCTTCTTCTTCTTCTTCTTCTTCTTCTTCTTCTTCTTCTTCTTCTTCTTCTTCTTCTTCTTCTTCTTCTTCTTCTTCTTCTTCTTCTTCTTCTTCTTCTTCTTCTTCTTCTTCTTCTTCTTCTTCTTCTTCTTCTAGATCAAACTTTAGACTGCCAAATTGAAGCCACACTCAGCTTTGTAATTGGATTCTACTGAATCTCTACTAGCGGTAAGGCCAAAGGCTTCCCCTTGTTTTGCTTATAGTCCTCTGTTTTTCCACTGACTTACCTCCAAACAAAAATCATGGATCATCTTCAATGTGCTGGTGTCTCAACTTTTGCTCCTTTTTTCGTCTGGCTGTAAATACAGATGGAGACTTTAAATGAAAATTCCATTTTCTACTTTTAATGTTTTAGAATGATTTTTGTAATGCAAAATCTTATTTGTGTGCAAAAAAAGAACCAGTAAGGGAGAGAGCAGATAGGATTGATCGAACTGATCTTTCCACATTTCTGTGTTGTTGTTTTCCCTACCTTATACTGTACTCTGTTAACTAGAGAGAATGTTTCTAGAGTGATTTATCATGCAAATTTCTGGTTTGTGTGCAGAAAAGCCAAAGGGGAGCTAAGCTGATCTCCCTATATCGTTGTTTTTATTGCCTCATGCTCCACTAGCTAAATTTTATTCGCAATATAATAATGGAACACATACGGCAGAAGAAGAAGAAGATAATCATAGAAGGAGAAAGGTATCAGAATATAGAAAAAATATGTTCAAATAAAACCACTAGATTCAATTCTGATCAATCTTCAACACTTCTAAAAGTGCATCTTAGAAAACATCAAAGCCTGCCCATTTTGATATAGGTCTCCAACTCAAGTGAATATTTGCTAATCTACAGCACACAAGACAACCAGCTAACATCGGAACTACAGCTCAACAATAAACAATACCTACCCCCTCTTTGTTACACTTGGACGAAGTTTGTATTCCTGAGATACCTTAGGGATTGAATCATGCCTGTCAGATTGCTAGCAAACAAGTGCATACATACCTTTGACTTTTGAAAAAAGTATGCACCAACAATGTTTTTATCTCTGGCAGAAATGAGAGACTTTTTCAGAATTCATGGCACCTTTTGGAGGGGATTACACCTTATAAATTGGAGATAAATGGATATAAAGCTTTTTGTATAAGAGCAGTCTTTCAATTTAGAGTGTGATGCTCTAAACTTAATCTTTGTGAGCCATTGATCTGACAATTATAATCAACACAAAAGTAATTTAAGCCAAAATCTAATTCTCTTTTTCTTTGCTTCCTCTTTTACCCCATCCAGTGTCAAGGGAAATGCAACGTTCTTGCTCTGCCACTTCATGTGGCCTCCACTGGTGTTATATGGTGTGACAGGCTTTGACCTGGCCCTTGCCCTTGTGGTGTGTGTGTGTTTCCCTTTCCTTGCAAATGACTTTTACCAGCCTGCCCTATGGAACTTCCCCAAAGACTCCGAGCTCAGGAGGCCTAAATGTCGTCCTGCAAAGCCTGCAGCAACCTGGGACTTATCTGTATTAACAGAGCCCAGCAGTATTGTGGCGAGTAATGTATACAATCTGGTAGCGTGTGGCTTATGGCTTAACTCTTGTTTTACCCCCTCTTCTAATGAACATACGTTGCTGATTAATTAAAGATGTTTATTGTTCTTGAAGCATATTGTAGAAATAACAGTTGATTCATTGGTTCAGGATACAGAATTACACCATACAAAAATACTAATCAAAAAGGACAGTTAGGGAAATCCACACTCAGTCTCTCGCCCAGAAATAAAAGGAAAACCTGACTATCTCTAAGTAATCATGTTGGGTAGGACTTAGGACTCTGGTGTAGCCTCAGGAAACCCCAAAATCCAACTCCAACAAATTCCCAAATCCATGTGCCTAATAGAAAGAACATGAGCTAGGCTCTCCTAATTAGTATACATCCAATTAGAGCCTAGGGTTTGTATAAACAACCACTGGTTCCCATAACAAGTGTCTGGTATTCACAGGCTCTGGATGTTGATGTAAATAAACATTCCAGGCCTGGAGAAGAAGACATAACATATGCCTGAAGCTTTGAGAAGCTTCTACTGAGCCACCTGCTAGATAAGTCGAGCAAAAAGAATTATGAGGTCTTTGCAAAGAAGCAAGGTTACATTCTAAGAAGTTTAAAAACCAAAGAGACTCCATGTTGAATAACTTGTGACCCATTTTATCACATATGGAATTCTAATATTTCTCTGATGCTATCTCTCCAGGTCTGTCATGTGTTTTTTCCCTTCTTCTCCTCTTTCTTCATATGCCTCGAAAGGTATGGAATTCCAATACATTATCTCCAAATGAGCATACTACTTTATTTGTGGTCTATGTATGTATTACAAGATTGGTTCTGTTCCAATTCTTTCCCCTATAACCCCATTCCTTGATTATATCCCTTCTAGTCACTCCAGTAGCCTTCCTCAGACATCTCACTTCCATGGTGAACAATGTATGCTTATGTTTTGTTGTAAGTGTCCATGTTTGGAACTGGTAACATAAGGTGGGAATGAATATGCTTTGTATGAGGCGTTTCTTTGTGTTGATTGGTATTGATTGTGCTATAAGCTAACTGTCCTAATATTTGGATTGCCCTATAGCACTGTATGTTAATATCTTCATCCATTTTGCCATATCTAGTATATGTTGTTTCCTTCCAATTTCCATTACATCAGTCTTCTCTTTATTAATTCTCATATTATTTATCATATTGCCTGGCTCAATTCATTCCAGTGCACGAAAAAATAAGACATGCCATCTTTGTGTGATTTCAGACTCAAGGTCATTTCTCATTTTTATGATAAGAATCTGTTGAGGTGCTGTAGTATATGATCTAGATATTCTACTAACAAAGAATTGGCAATTCTAAGAATTACATGTCAAGTTTTTGAGCAGAAAACATAATTATACACAAAATATAAATAATATACAGTGCAGATACAAGTGCATACACTTTGTCCATAGTAAGGTAGGACCAAAGTGGAAAATTCTGACCCGATGCTCTTGGGAGGTCTCATAGCCTCAGTTTGCCAAAAGTAGATTTAAAAGAGAGGATGTTTTCCCTCCCCTTGGGTCTGTAATGCCAAATTTTCAGTCTTGCTGTGCTTTTTATGAATTTGTTTTGAAAAGGAACTCTTTATGCTAATGTAGGGAAATGCTTGAATCAACCCAGTATGTGGCATTTATGCGTTGCACTTCCAAGAAACATCAATATATGATGTTTTGTAGGCCTTAATTTCAGTATTATACAGGGAATGCAGCAAGAAAATACAAAACAATTTTGTTATTTCAGGACATTATTAAACATGGCATTCAATGAATCTTCTCTTAACAATGTACATTTAATGTGCCATTCCTCAGGATATAATCAAAGTAAAACAAACCAGTTTTCTGTCAGATATGGTAATTTTTAAATCTCAATAGTGTATTCACACTTTGCATTACTTATACACTCACACATATATAAATATTAGTACTTTCCCAACAGACTTCTTTCTGAATATATTAATATAATGTGCATTGGATGCATATTTGATGCATTGCTACTATTGAGCCAGGAAGTTTAGAGAATAATATAAAGTGTGCACAAAGTAAAATAATGTGACTTAGCTATAATTTGAGGGTACCATAAAAGTTGATAGCACCACTTGAATATTTCAGCATTCCTGCCCGCCCCCCGCCCCCCAATACCCCCATCCCATCCTTGGGAGTATCTCTGTGTGTAGTTTTAAAAAGCAGGGAGACAAATTAAACCCAGACCTGGTAATATGGAGGGTGTCAAAAAATGGTAAAACTTAATATATACCTATAACAAAAGACAAAAATAATTCATGTTTGACTTCTGCAATTACAAGAGGTGCTCAAAGTAGCTACCAACAGCATCCAAACAATTCTGATTACAGTGAGCTACTGCTTGATTTACATTGACCAAAGTGTCCACTTGTTTCGCTGTGCATTTTATTTCAATTCCTTGCCAAAATATGCCCATTGTACCTGTGCTTTTATAGTATACCACATCCTTTAAGGTCTCCTATAGGTAAAAGTAAAGGGGTGTTATTTTATGAAAATGTGGGGCAAACTCAACCACAACTCTTTGTCCCATCCATTGTCCAGACAAATTCTCACTGAGATAAGCTTTCACATCTTGGTGGAAGTGTGATCAGGCACTATCTTGTTGGGAGTAAAATTGATCATTACCAAATAAATAAAATAATAATAATAAAGTGTATTAATTGCATGTGCATAGCATGTCTAGGTACACTTGACCAGTAATGGTACCTTTAAAAAAATGGTCTATTTAGTCCCTTTATTGACAGTCTGTGCCAATTGAACCCCGGTAAATTGACTTCTTTTTCTATATGAATGTGTGGTTTTCCTGGAGCCCAGTACACAAAGTTATGTTGGCTCACTGTTCCATTTGATTTAAACTTAGCTTCATTAGACCAAACTGTTTCCTCCATGAAGTCCCCATCCATGTGTACTGTGTTTTGGACCCACTCACAATATTTCACCCATTGATGAGGGTCGTCTTTATTCATTGCATGTAATAATATTGGAATGAAAACTTTCCATCTGAGTTTTGTGCTTGTGTAACATGCACATTGTTGTGTAGAATTCTGTGGCGAGCATGTGAACTGGTCCAATACCATGGCAGAAAAAGCAGAATTTGTTGCTGTGCAAAACTTCCTGAGTCTTCCTTTGTGCACATCACACACAGTACCACTTATCTCAAGCTTATCAAGTGTGCGGTTGTTAGATATGCTGAAAGATCTGTTGCCAATGCCTGTCTCCATTGTCATTGTACTTCCACAACATTCTCAAATTTCAAATACCAGTTCAAAATGGTATCCATTCTTCAAATGGCAACTGTGCTTCCACCATTTTCTTTTACTGTGCTGCCTGCCGCATGGGGATATTACCATTCATTCTTTTGAGTAAACATCATATGACACATTGCTACTGTAATTCAATTCAATTTAAAAAGTAAGGCATACTGTCAGAGTCTGGCACCAGCAGAGCTCTATAGCTGGTTAGAGCTACAATGGAAGAAGGGGAGCTTCTCCTTACTTTAGGTTTCAGAAGGAGCAGAGCAGAGTCTTTTTTGCCAGTCCAGAGGTCAGGAGCCAGTGGATTCGTATTAGAGATTCAGGGGTCATCCAAGAGGATAGTCAAGGTCACAGTCCGATGTTTGGAATCAAGGTCAGGAAGCCAGGAACACAGTGTCAGGTTCACCAAATTGATGAATTGGCCCAACAAGGGCCTGACGACATGCCTCTCCTTTAATGGGAGTCAGACCCCACACCTGAGGGGGTGTGTCTGGGCTCTCCTCCTTCTCAGCTGCATCTGATGCCTCAATGAAACCCTGTAAAGAGCAGGTGTGCTAGCCTGCTCCCAAGTAGCCTGCCTGCTGGCACCTGGCCTAGCAGTCAAACTCTGATCCTCTGACCTAGCTTGGCCCTTCTGGACAGGCTCCAGAGTGATAGCTAGCTGCAAGGCCAATGCCATGTCCATGTCCTCCTACTCAGCCTCCTGATCTGAGCCCGACTGTGGCCTGGGGGACTGGCAAGTGGTTCTCCTTTAGGCTCAGATTCCAAGTCGGAGCTGGCAGCAGGCAGCTGGGCTGGCTGAAAGTCCTCCTCCTCCTCTCACCCAGGACCCCAGGTCACAACAGATACATAACATCTCTTAAAATGTATATACTGTACATGTTCAGTAACATTTCTAGCCAAATCTGTGATAACCAACATTTTTGCTACAAGAGTATTAGCAAATATTGGAGAGCTGTGTGGGCTTACTCCACAAAGGTTGCTTTTCAATAAACTCAGTCCTTTCAAAGAGCTCTGATTTATTAATGATTCAAAATTGGAGAGGATACGGCCCAGCTTTGCTGTGCGGCATATTGCCTGCATTGTTCACAGAAAAGAAAGTTATCACGTTTGACATAGATAATGCCACCTTAATGAGGACAGTAGTAGTTTCAACAGTCAAGATGATATAAAGGATCCCTTTTTGTGCTTACTATCAGTTGCAGTCAGGCAGCAAGATATTAAAAAATCCCCTAACCTGATTCCTCCTGTTCACCAGTTAATCACATGTCACCGAAACACAAAGCAATTGTCCTGGTTGTTTTTCAGCAAGTTCCCTAGATGTTTTTTTGCTTGGGGCTCAAATTCAAATGCCAAAGAAAAATGACTCTTTTGTTTACGCTGCTTATTCCTGTGCACCTCTAATATTGTGCTGAATTAATGTGTGTATTTGTCCATCAGTTAGCTGCAGGTAGTTTTTACCCACATGGGCATGCATACTTGTGTGTTAAAAAAAAAAACCACACACACACACACACCTCTTTCACAGTGTGGAGAGTCAGAAGGTTCTTATGAGAGGCCACTTCATGTTACTCTTCTAAAACAATTGATATAGTTTTCCTCATGTTACTATAAATAAAAAATCAAAAAGTACAGAGACATCCTGATCATCTTGCAAGGTTGTGGTTCACAATCATCCCTAATTATGTGGTAGTGCAGTGTTGACTAAACATTGTTTTTATAATAATAGTAGAGGCTACTTTTAATTGCAGAGGGGGATGTAGAAGAAGCCTGCCTGAAGAATGGAAAGCATTGTGAGTACATTCAAGCATCCCCTGCACAATGACGTGCAATCAGCTAATCCTTCCTATCAAGAAGCATTTCACTGTAAACTATAATTGCAGTGCTAAGAATAGACTGAGTGTGGGGAACATTTAATCCTCAAGATGTTTTTGGAATACAACTCCAATAAACGAAGCCCCCACTTCCAGTGGTGAAGGATTATAGTTTGCCATCCAGCCACATCTGTAAAGCCATTTCCCCATTTCTGCAACAGGGAATGATGGCCTGTTTAATCCTGAAGCAATGAATTACTTCCCACTTGAAGGAAAGCTGTTGGCCTCTTTGAATAGTTAGAAAGATATAGGCTGCAATGCAGCACATATGGGACTTAGGTAAGGTTTGCCGACAGGTTTGCAGCCAGAATGATTTTGTATATTTGTGAAGGACTACATAGCCTGTATCTATGATTAGCAATGACCAAAATACAATTGAATCCTATAAAAGTCCTGAAGGACATACCTACCTTACTGCATAGCCCACCCCTTTTTCTCATTACTAGCCTTTTTTTAAAGTTATTGGCTATGACCCAACACAGGATTTGAAGTAACTGATTCATTTGCAATCAGTGGTTTCAAAATTATTTAATTTCAGTATGGTGATTCCCCCCCCCCAAAAAAAAATAGGGTTCATAAATTCATTTTAAAAACAAGGAAAAAACCACTGTTTATTATATATGAAATTGCAAAGATACCAAAACATCTTTGCTAAGTTTAGCTTTGAAAAAGATCATGTGTCTAATATTTTAGCATATTGCTTTATTACAAAAACAGCATTCATAACAGGACCATAAAATATTACAAAAACCTAAAGGACTTTCAAAAACCTAAAGCTGAATTCAAAGTGATGAACACTGAAAGAATTAATACTGTAGAAATATGATAATTTTGAATGGGGAAAAGATAGTTGGCTGTAGAAGGAGAAAAGAGAGGATGTTATTGTGCTTTAGAACAGATGCCTAAGAGACAAAGAGCAGCTGCCAGATTTGAAGTATGGAAAATCATTATTAAAAGGAACCTTGGCCTGTAGGTTTTTCAATAGAAATGAGTGAGCACTGCAGTCAGATTGGGTTGCAGTCAGCAAGTCTTCATCAAGGGAAAGAAGAGGGTCACATTGACACTGGGGACTATTGCTGCTATGGTAGCGCAGCACTTTTCAACCCCCAATTGAGCAAAAATGCTAAGTAATGCAAACAGGTTGGCAAGAGTGACCTACTAGGTTTCTCAATGATAAAAGAAAGGGCAGCAATGTTCACTTTCAAAAGCTGACATTTAACTTATTCTGCCTAATTTCCTAGAATCCAGGTAAATAATAACAGGCTGAGCACTTGTGGGAAACAGTGCAGTGAAAAGGATTAAGAATTGGGATCCAGAGAATGCTTGCCCTTTGGATTGACAAAAGAATCGTTGATGCTGATGTTTAACTTAAATAAAAAGAAAAACTCCTATAACTACATAGGAAACAGGACTTGAGGCCATGACATACACCAGATAGAAAACATCAGCTCTGTGGCAATGATGGAAATGTAGTAAAAAAGCATGTGAAGTCTTGGGTACCAATGGGAAAAGGATGGAAATTCATCAACCTGAGTCAGAGTGCTTTCATAAACATCTGTGATGTGGCTGCATCTGGAATGTTACATGTACAATTTCTTGCTCTGGATTAATTTCATAGCAGTGAAAGAGCTGTGAAAAAGCATTGTAGAAGGAGAGTCTAATAAGCTTGAAATCTTTTAGTTCAAGAAAATATAAACCTGGATGCAGAGACAGATGACAAGATGAACTGAATAAATACAACCTGTGGCTTCTAGCAATTGTTGTGTTATAATTCATCTTCTCCCTCTACATTGGTTATGCTATTTAGGCCCAATGGGAGTTGCTCTTCAACAATATCTGCAAGAGACCATGTTTCCAACCTCTCACATAGAACTTTATGAAATTGTGAATGACATGAATAAAAGGGATTGTGAGAGTATTTCTTCTTTGTATAGTAGAATCCAGGCTCAGACAATAAAATTCACAGGCAGTAGATTTAACACTGATTCATGTAGTGGCATTTGTTGTCAAATAATGCAGTATGTTTATTAGGGTAGATAATTATCAAAATAGGATGTGTCAATTGTGGACACATCCTTTATTATTATTACAGTTGTACCTCACTTAAAGAACATAATGTGTTCCACAGGATTGCTCTTTAAGCGAGTTTGCTCTTTAAGCGAAACACCATTGTAAGTGACCAATTGTGACTTCTGGTGGGGGAGTTGTGAATCCCGATTCATTTGTTAAGCAGTTTTTTTGGTTGGTTTAATTTGTTAAGTGAAGCAAACATTCAGAGAAAATTCTGCTCTTTAAGCGAGTTACTCTTTAAGTGTAAGTTAAGTTACCTCTTTATGCGAGGTTTAACTGTATTTAGACTTTTACCCTGCCCCACTTGCATAGAGTGACTCTGGCCGGCTTGCAGGAATGCAAAATATACAGTTACAACATATACAACAACATATACGGTAATAATACACTATAAAAATTTTACAATATCAACCCAACAAGTACAGTCCTTGGCACAGAGAAGATACCATGTTGCAAAACCAATTTTAACAATACAATTCAATAACCATTCTTCCCATCTCCAAATTGGTCCAAGGGGCAGCTACCATGAAAAAATCTCACCACCCATCGCCGTGCCGGCCTCTAGAACCCAGGGCCGGGGCTGGTTGCCAAGGCGACCCCTCTGCCTGCTGCAGAAGTCTCTCAGGTGGGGCAAGAAGGAAGTCCTGTGCCTCAGCAGTTCTTAAAGTTCTTAAAGGTCCCAGGAGCAGGTGGAAAAGCATCCTGGGGTCGGTTGCTGAGGCAACCCCTCAGCCTAATGCAGAAGCCTCTCGGGTGGGGCAGAAAGTAAATCCTCTGCCTTGGCAGTTCTTAAAGCCCCAGACAGGGCAGGTCCCAGGAGCAAGTGGAAAAACGTTCTGGGGCCAGTAGCCGAGGCGACCCCTCAGCCTGCTGCAGAAGCCTCTCATACTGATTGTATGAACTCATGAAGAATATATAAATGATCATCAGGAATATTAGTAGCAAACTCATTCTGCGTTCTATGCTTATTAATTAAAATACATTTACCACCTGTCATATAGGTAGACACTTTGTGGTGTACCTCACCTCAAGATTAAGAATTGACACTTGTGTTCTCTTTTCTGGGACTTGGAGCTGCCCTTGCAAAAGTAGCACACTATGAAGGAGATATCAATTTGATTCCTACAAGATCCTTAACACACATCTAATTTTGCTCTTGCATATTTGCAAGTTGATGAGCAACAATTGTTGCTTGCTACCTATCCTTAAAATATCACTGTTGCTTTTTTTTTGTCTTTGTGAAAACCCATTAACTGTTCTTGTGTGGTGATGGTGGTGAAGTGCATGTGTTGGCATTGCTCATGCTGCAGCTCCCTTCCCAAGTCTACCAGAAGTTAGCTATATCTATTCAGATGTACATCCTACTGAATCCAGTAAGATTTATTTTGATGTAAATGCACATAGGGTTGCATATTAATAGCAAATATCTGACTTTGCACACTATGACCGCACCATGTCAAGTTATGTGGCCATGCAATTAGAACTAAATCTACAACCATTTTGTTGGAGAATACCATTAGTAGGATTGTTCACAGATGATCTGTAATCTGGCTGAAGTAGCCTTCTCACCCCAAATTTAGGGGAATGTTAAGACATTTACACCCTTACTCTGAAGAAGCAGCTCTGGTATTTGTGGCTTCTTTCTGGTTGTTCCCTAGAACAAAGGCCAACAACTTCACCCATAGTACTCATCTCTAGGTAACCAGTTTGCTCCAAAGGTTTTAAATGGAGCTTTAGCTCATGTCATTTTGGGAGTTAATTGGCCTTTACCTTTCTCCTCTTCTGCTGTGCCCCAGAATGTCTCTACTTGAGGAATATTCTAGGGCAAACAAAGGAATGGCAAAGTAGGAAAGTCTCTAGAATTGCTAATAAAGAAGTGTCACAAGGAATATGGCAGCAAATTTTCTTTCTCTTGGGGAAAAGGAGAACTTTTACCCCAAAATTTTATACTGGGGATTTCTTTTGGTGTGTGTGTTAGAAAGACATAAATATGATCCAGAGGTATGATCAACATTTTAAGAAGAAATTTTATGGTGTGCCTGCTATATGTATGTCATACATACATATGCCATATTAACACAAAGTAGTAAGTAAGTAAGTAAGTAAGTAAGTAAGTAAGTAAGTAAGTAAGTAAGTAAGTAAGTAAGTAAGTCATTTGAATATAATGAACTATTTATTGCAGTTCTTAGATTATTCATACAGAATCATAAACCCCATTGTACACATGCTCGGATCACATATCTATTGCCTGTATCATTGTTGCATTATTTACCATAGTCCCTGCATGCAGCATATTCATTGTAACTCACAAAATTAATTTACACAGATATAAGACTAGTTTCCTTGATTGGGGAGAAGAAAGCATAAAAGGATGTGTCCATTTTGTTCAGATCCTCAGCAAACCTATCATCATTTTATGAAACAAAATGAGCCACACAAATTGAGAGGCAAGTACCATGTAAATTTCCTACCTGGTTGCTAAACCAGAAAGTACATCTAAAAGCAGGAAATTCACTCCCAGTGTAATTGAAATTTCAAAGGCCTCTTTGTCTCAAGCAACTGCAGTAATTTTATTATATTAAAATGAAATCTCATTTCATCATGAAACTGCTTGAGATCTGCAATGATAAGAGATGTCAATGTCTTCACATGGCGAAGACTTCAAATAGACATTAAAATATTTATTGAAATTGCAGAGCAAAATAAATGAAATAAAATGCTGGGCTTGTAGTCTATATTTGGGTCTGTTTGTGTCTTTGCATGGAAAAGACATCAAAGTCTTGAAAGGAAAAAAAACAGTAAAATATTAATCAATTTTTACAGCAAAACAAATGATTAAAAGTGTTGCATATTCTCTTTTAGTTTTCTCAATATATTATTGTTTCTACAAAAGGTTGCATATTTTACCCAGCCTGTCCTACTTATTAGGGATGAATTGTTCCCTGATGCGACTACAAGATTGAATTTAGACAGTGGCGGGTCTCACATAAGAATGGGCCAGTATTTTTAACTTCATCCATGCAGATGGGAATTTAAGTATCTTAGACTTATGCTTGCTTTTAGAGGCAGGAGGAAAAACACAAGGATGAAAATGGCACCAACAGATCTATTGCATGTTGTATTAAGATATTTTTTTTAAATGGGGCTGCAGTGGCTTAGTGGTTAAGATGCTGAACTTGATGACTGGAAGGTCGGCAGGTCAGCAGTTTGAGACTCGAGTGCTGCACAAAGGAGTGAGTGCCCGACTCTGTCCCAGCTCCTGTCAATTTATCAGTTTGAAAGCAAGAAATTGCAAGTAGATAAATAGGTACCACTTCAGTGAGAAAGTAACAATGTTCTGTGCATTTTGGTGTTGAGGCATGCCTGCCACATGACTGCAAAAATGTCTGCAAACACAGACAGCGCTGGTTCTTTGGCTGTAAACAAAAATGAGCACTGCACCCTATTGTTGCATATGACTGGCTTTCTAACAAGAGCAACCTTTACCGTACTCTTTTTTGTCCCAGCTAGTGTAATGCATAGTGACAAATAATGGTCCCTGCCATATTTTCATGGGCCATGATACTGAGTGGCAAAAGTTGACACATTGTGGTTGACTGCCATGTGGTTCCATTCAGAAGAGATGTGAAAACCTTGGGTGAAGGAAATACAAGACACTCTAACCATATCCCCTTCCTTAATTCTAATGCTCTCACTCTACCCTTCTGCTAATGCTCAACATACTAGAATACTCATGTGGGGAGAAAAATACCCTGAAGTCACTAAGTTTTCAAATGATTTCCCTGGATTTTGGATACAATCAATTAACCCTCCATATTAATCTATTTATCTGGGACAAACAAGTAAGTTTTAAAGCAAAAAAAAAACCTTATTAAAAAGACATACACTGATAGCTGACGACCTCAGGGACTAAAAAGCCATGGTGCAGTGAAGCCAGAGTTCCCAAAATCAAAATTCCAGGTCCTTTTCATTATCTGGAATAGCAATGTCATCTATGGCACCTGTCAGGTTTCCCTCTGTGGCTAGCAACAATCCTCATAGTAGTAATACGTATACATTAATTTTCCCAGCAATAATGAATTCCCATGACTTCTCTTTGCTATTCAGTACAGTGGTACCTCGCTTAAAGAGCATAATGCATTCCACAGGATTGCTCTTTAAGCGAGTTTGCTCTTTAAGCGGAACTCCATTGTAAGTGACGAATTGTGACTTCTGACAGGTGGAGGGGTTTGCAAACCCCAATTTATTTGTTAAGCTAGTTTTTTATTATTTTTATTTGTTAAGCGAAGAGAACATTCAAGAAAATTCTGCTCTTTAAACAAGTTACTCTCTAAGCGAGGCACTCTTTATGCAAGGTTTTACTGTATTTTTGAAGTTTAGTGCATGATTAAGGAAAAGATCATCCCTGCATTTTCTGAAGATTTTCCTATTATTTTCTTTACATGCCTCTGTTTGGGGGAATATTACAGAACTGATACAATTTGGAAGATTCACTGTTTTGTCCCAGAGAAAGAGACCCAGACAATGTGGTTGAATGTTTGGCATTTTCTTGTACAAAACATCATTTCTCCCATTGTCGAAATCCTATGGCCTCCTCACCAACTACACCAGTATAGAGAACTTTACTGTAGTTCTACTTCCTTTCTTGTGAGGGGAGGACCAGTGAATATTTGCATCCTTATTTCAGACTTTGTCAGACTCAAGCTCATAGACATAGTGGCCCTTTGTGGAGTCTTGGCCACTTCTAACCTCATCAGCTGTTATTACCTGCTACAGCAGGTATGTGCTAATAATTTATCTCACCAACATATGCTTGTTCTGCTTATTTATTTCCTGAAAGATGCTGTGAAGCTTATTTCTGTTTAACTGTGCCAGTACCCCATTATAGTATATACTCACGTTTCTAACTGTAGATTTCCGTTGCTGGCCAGATATGTTTAACAAAGAAGAATAATGTACTTCTGGCTGCAATTCAAACTCTACTTTAATCTACTATTTTTGAGAGCTAAGAACTGGAAAATATCCATGTCTACATTTGGGCATGGCTTGAGTCTCTCCTTGAGAGTTACGAATACTTTAAAAATCCAATTTCTACTAATTCTCTGTCAGATCTCTTTCTTGTCACACTTTGGATTGGAAAATTGTTGTTTCATAGCTTTGAAGTTATCTGAACTCAGTTGCATGGTTGTTTGTTGTTCAGTTGCACAGTCGATTCCGACCCTTTGTGACCCCATGGACAACTGTCTGCCAGGCACTTCTGTCCTCCACCATCCTCCTCAACTCGCTCAGTTCTGTGCCCATTGTCTCTACAATACCATCTAGCCATCTCATTTTTTGGCTGCCTCTTTTTTTCTTTTACCCGCCACCTTTCCAAGCATCAAGGCTTTCTCAAGTGAATCTTCTCTTCTCATTTGATGTCCAAAGTACTTTAGCTTCATCTTTACTATTTGACCTTCTAAGGAGCAGTCAGGGTTGATTCTTCTAAGATTGACCTATTTGTTCTCCTTGCTGTTCAGGGTATTCTCAAAACTCTCCTCCAACACCACATCTCAAAGGCATCTATTCTTCTGTGCTCAGCTTTCCTAATGGTTCAGCTCTCACAACCTTACATTGCCACTGGGAATACCATTGCTTTGACTATATGAATTTTTGTTTGCAATGTGATGTCTCTACTTTTCACTATGTTCCCCAGGTTTCTCATCGCTTGCCTCCCAAGAATCAGTTGCCTTTTTATTGTATGGCTATATCTCTTCAAGTGTGTTTTTAATATTACACTTAATTTTTTAAAAATAAACTATTTCATTGAGGGGAAGGAAATGGTCAAAAAAGGTGTTGTGATGACAAGATCTACGCAATGTGTTGTGGTTTGGAAATTAAATTTTGAAAATTAAAATAAGCAAAAAAAGGTTAACAAATCGGAATTCATTGTTTGGCGAGGGAGTGAAAAAGGTTTTCCTTGCTCGAAACCCAGTCGTATCCGACTCTAGGGGTCAGTGCTCATCTCTGTTTCTAAGCCAAAGAGCCAGCGCTGTCTGCTTCTGCAGACACTTCCATGGTCATGTGGCAGGCATGACTAGACACTGGAGCACACGGAATGCTGTTACCTTCCCACCAAAGTGGTCCCTATTTATCTACTTGCAATTTCTTCCTTTCGAACTGCTAGGTTGGCAGGAGCTGGCACAGAGACGGGAGCTCATTCCGTCCTGCAGTACTCAGGAATTGAACTGCTGACCTTCCGCCTCCCAGTCAGCGTCTTATTGACTTGAGCCACTGCAGTCCCTGAGGGAGATAAATATAGATTTAAATATAGTTAGGATGTACAGATAGGAAAAAAAATCAAGGTTATTTGCTTTCTTATTCAAAATGTATTCTATCTTAGTTTTTCTTTTTTTCTTTCATGGGGAAACATTATTTTTGTATCGCTTTTTCAAATGTATAAAATTTTATATACAATTTTAAAATGTACTGAGTTGATATCCATGCACTCATTGACAGAACTTTGTTTATGTTCATTTTAGAAATATGTCCAATTTTTTTCTAGCTAGCTCAGTCAGTTAAGTATCCAGCTGTGGAGACAGAGGTTGGGAGTTCAATTCCCATTGTACTTTCCAGAGGAGCCAGCCTCTGTGGCCATCATCCAATTTTCATAGTCCCAGCTCCCAGAAAACGGCATTGGTAAACTATCTCTGAATACACTCCACCCTTTTTCAATTACATAGTGAGCTCTGAAATATATGAATAGTATTATTTCAGAAAGATACATGAAGAAAAGGTACTTTCATGAATACAAACTAAACATTTGCATAAAGGATCCCTTGGGGGAAAATAGCAGAGTTTGTAGTACCTAAGCAAGTGTTCCTTGGCAGAAACAGTCATGGACAACATCCCACTTCGGCATCTAACTCTGTGCATTTGATGAAGTGGCCTACAGTCCAATTCCAACTTTCCAAAGTGCCTCAAAACTCTTGTTGTTTTGCTGCAGCAGACTAAGTTGGCTACATCTCACATTCACTCACATTTGAGGTTTCATGGAAAAAACAGATATTAGTTTCTTTCAGCTTCTGTTTTTAATTAGAAATTTATGGTCAGAAATTAATGTAATTCCATCTTGAATGGTATAAATGGAAGCAACACTAAATCTATGCAGGCAGACACACAGAGAGGTATAATTATAAATAAATAGCACCCCAATTAAGTGTTTTTCTGGATCTGTTTGAAGGATACCAAGAGAGAGAGAGAAAAATTAGTGATTAATTAAATCTTAAATCCATATTAACTGTGTGTGTGTGCGTGTATGTGTGATTAACAAACAAAAATATTTAAGCAAAATGTTTTGACTTCCATCTTCTTCAGTTGCTGTAGTAAAACTATCAGATAGATTGAGAGAGAGAGAGAGAGAGAGAGAAATAGGTATTCATTTCAAAATGTCCTGTTTGGGATTCTAGATGTTTGGACTTCGCAAAAACTTTGTGGGTCAGCCAGTCTGTTTAGACTTCTGCGTCTAGAGAAGAGACTGGCCTTCATGAATTGCCAGCAAGACACAGCCTTCTGCTTCTTGAGATGGGAGACAAAATGAAAGCTTAACAATGCTTACAAGAAAGGGAAGGAGGTTGTTGTAATTTGAGACCAGATTTACTTATGGTTCCTTCAGCTGGATCTGAAGAAATTTGAGAGACAAATCCACATGCAAAGGTACAGCACGCTATTTGTTGAGCACTGTGGATATGAAGGGTAAACACAAAGTAGAGGAATTTCGTCAGTCACAGGCTCTTCTAAATTATGATGGATCTGCTTTAGGTTAAAGCTACTCAGACGTCTGCATGCTGCTGTTATTGAGATAAAAAGGTCCTGGATAAGGATTTTATATGCTTCTCTCCCACATGTATAAACAGGTAGAAAGGAATGGGATGGTGTGTGGGAGCAGGGGCCAGGAACCAACTTACTTAAACATAGATACTCCAATTCTATATAGTGTATCAGGTAGCAAGGGATCTCCAGCAGCTTCAGTCTTGGGCGAGTGCTTCAACATCCTCCCATGTCATTTCCAGGGTCTTTAAGTCTCGCACAAAAGTTCTTTGCCATTAATTTTGAGGGTGTCCTCATTGTCATTTGGAATTACAAAGGGTCGAACCCATTGCAACCTTAGGGATCCTGCTTTTTTTCATCTAGAAAATCTGGCCTGCCATTTGGGGTCTTCTTCGTGCAACAATGTTCTCTAAATTTCACGAGACACTCCTTTGAAGAACTTCCTCATTGGTAATGTGGTCAAAATAGTGAATCCTTAAAATTTGGTGGAGGCACCTCTGCTGGAAGATGTAAAGTCTCCTACTGATACTTGCTGAAGCCTTCCAAGTCTTGCAGGCAGAGATGGCTCTTGGGATCTCTATGGAGGTGAACAAACAAGTTTAATTTTCAGTGATATAGATAGCAGTCATTCTTCAGAAGGCTGCTGTTGCTTTTCAAGATGGCATTTGATGTCCACCTCTCCATCTTCATTTTCACTTATCACACTGTCCAAGTAAGTAAACCTCTCCACTTTATCTCACTGTTGTGACTTGAGTATGATTCCCTGAAACCCAACTGTAAGATTCACATGCACAACCTTTGATTTCTCAGCATTTATCCTAAGGCCTCAGGGGTCAGGAAAGAGGAAAATAATTGTCCTTCTCATCAACTGACTTTTTATATGAGCTGGAGGGAGAGTGAAGCCCAATTACTTTCTCAGCTAGAAGTATATAAACTGACTTATCTTTAGAATGAGATAAATAAGGAAAAAACTTTCATTGCAGCCTGGCTACATGTTCCTTCATGGCTTTGTTAGTCTGTGACATGACACTGAGAACTCATGCACTTGTCTCTTTACCAAAATAGCCATATTTAAACATTTAAAAGAGTGTTGATTTAAAAGCCTGAACCGGGAATGACTTCTAACCTTGCTTTTTACCTTCACCTTTCTTTCTGAAGAACAGGGACTGCTAGAAGAGGCAAGCTTCTGCCACTCAAAGAGACTTTCCACATGACTAGAGTCCTGAAAAGTCAGATTTCTTTGAGAGAGTACACATGTAGCAGGCTGTCTGTTCTTCAGATTAACCTTCTCCACTAGGAGTTAGAGACAAAGAGCAAGGCTAAAACGCTCTCCCTGCTTGTTCTTTTTTTAAAAAACAATTGTGCATGTATCATATCTTAGACTTGTATCTATTACAGAAAAGTTAATGAAATAACAGTGAGACCAGGAAGGGGTTCTTGCACAGATCATGCCATTAACATGTCTAAAGAAGTAAAATTTAATTATATACAGTGCATGCTATGGGTCTTTGTAGACATTTATGTATCCCTTTGACAGGTAAGAGGTTAATTAATTTTCACCCAAATCTACACTTCCAGCTTCCTGCCTCAGCTCTGATGATTCCATCTAGAATGAAGTTCATTTTGCCTATTCATTTGAAAGGAACAGTTCATACACCTGTTCTTCACGAAAATAACCCTATTTAAGCATTCCAAAAGTGTAAATTTCAAAGTCTGAACAGGAAAAGAGTTCTAACCCTAATTTTTCTCTCTGCTCTGGAATGAAAGAAGAAAGGAATACCGTCTATAGCTGACCATGTCTCTTGCATAATGCAGTGTAAATTTCAAAGTCTGAACAGGGAAAGAGTTCTAACCCTATTTTTTTGTCTTTCTACTCTGGAATGAAAGAAGGAATATCTTCTATAGCTGACCATGTCTCTTGCATAATGCATAATACTGTCCCTCCCTTCCTTCTGATATGCAAAATACTATGCAAGGATAGAATGCTTCATCCCCTCCATTGATAATCTTAGTTGCACATTGTAAATGTCTGATATTCAACAATTCTTGATGTTGTGTGAAAAAGGCTAAATATGGTGTAACATATTCGCTCAAGTTATTGGCAACCAAGATAGGAATGCCATCGGATTGCTAGACTTCACACTCATTGACAGAGGTGCCTTGGCTGCTACTGAGAAATCACTCTTTGTCTGTGTGTGAAGGTGATATCTGGCCAGTGGCCAGATACAAACAATATTAATAGAGTACTGTATTCTGAAGGAGATGATATGCAAGTTTAATCATTTGTACTAAACGTCCTTGCAGCTGTATTTTTTCTTGTTTTTTTCTTGTTTTTCATTGAATGACACTCATTTTAAGGAATTCTCAACATGCTTCAGTATTCCTTTTTTGGAAACATTTAATTGGTTTTCTCAGTGTTTGGGAAGTTATTTTCGGACTATAATTTCAGCAATGGTAATTTACCATTTAATCTAGGGGATTATTAGTCTCAGATGTGGTGTAGTAGATAGAGTGATGGACTAAGACTCAAGAAACTGGGTTTCAGATTCTCAGTGATCTATGGAAACTCACTGGGAGTTTCCATTTTTAAAATATACCAATTGGTAAGTTATACTAAATATCTTATTTACCTGGGAAGACCTATTAAGGTCACTATTTGTTGGTTCAATTTGACAGTATGTAACAAGAACAGCAGCTGCAACAACAACAAGCAAACTGAATCTTTACTTGCTATGTCTGGTGTCATTTTCTCACAGAATGCTGTGGAACCACATTTTCACAAATGTTTTCCACATGCAGTTCTCCTTCTGGTCCAACATGTGTATGTACAAAAAAAAAAGTTTCCATATCTCCAACAGTCTGTCCCAAATATAACAAGGACTGCTTTTTCTTCTTCCGGTCATTTGTAGGTCAAGGTAGGAATTGCCGGAACTCTAAGTTTCAAGAGGAGTGCCTCTCCTCTTCAGACATGAGCCGTCTATGCCCTGAGTCCTCTCAATAAAGAAACTGGAAAAATGTTCATGTTCCCAGAAGCATAATAGCAATGCTAGCCACTCTGTGCTCATTTTTCTGGATCGGAATGAAGGTGTTAGGTTTATAAAACTGGCTTGCAAGAACAAAGAAAACCAATCATGTTTTGGATTGCCATAACTTCACCGATGAAACTCTTAGTGACAGTCTGCATGCAATATTCATATATGCATCTTAGGTGAACATATTGCTATACTTGGCACTTAGCCTTTTTTGAATGTGATTGATACTTTGAATGCTACCATCCATCAACTATGTGTTGCAGGTATCCATCAACACCTTGTTATTGTATCATCCCACTCTATTTCTTTCAGCTTCCAGCAATTCCACCCACAGTATGCAAATCAGACACATTGACATATAAGTGACAAATCTTAATTTCATGCAATGTAATGGTTTATTTAGACCCTTGTCATCTTTCCACCTATCGCTGACAAAGTTTTAAGTGCAGAGATGATGCCTCACATCTCATCTCCATTTCCCTTGCTTGGTGCTACCTTCATTCTATTTCAGCCCAGCTCTTCATTCCCAGACTGGATTAGCCTTTCTAGTCTTTCACATGTGATGTTCCAACACCATATCTCAAAAGCATTTCATAGTTCAATAAACTTGCTACTGTTTAGTAAACTTTCATATAGAAACTCAGGGGTCAGCAAATACTATATTTATTTTAAAAATAATGGTGGGAGAATTGCATTTTTAAAGGCTAATTCCATTATGAGGAATTACCAATAGTTTTAAGACGTTGATTCCTAAAGGTAAAATATTTTTATTTATTTCTTTATTCTTCAAATATCTATTGCTGCCCAACTTGGCAATGACTCTGGGCAGCTAACAATTAAAAGCAACATCAAAACTAATTAAAAGCCTTTAAAAATTAAAATTTGAAATAATTAATTATATCTTAATTATATAAATCTTATATCTTAATTATATAAGCCAGCAGGCGGGGGTCACCCCTCCATCACTGTCCCACACCTGCCCTGCCAGCCAGGTTTTCAGTTCTTTCCTAAAGGGCAGAGATTCCATCTGCAGCCGTAACTCTGTTGTCAGGAGGTTCCAAAGGGTCGGTGCAGACACAAAGAAGGCCCTCCTTCTGGTGCTAGAGAGACAAGTCCCTCTAGCAGATGGTACAATTAGAGTGCTTCTCCGGTCTGCTCTGGTTGGACAGACAGATGTTCTTCGGATGACCCACTCTCTTAGATATCCTGGCCCACTACCATGTAGGGCTTTAAAGGTCATTACCAGCACCTTGAATTACACCTGGAGGCATACCGGTAACCAGTGCAGCTCCAGGAGCAGTGGTGAGGTGCGCATAGTGTCTGGACCCTATCACCCCCCAGGCAGCTGCATTCTGGACCAGTTGCAGCCTCCGAATGGTCATCAAGGGCAGCTCCATGTAGAGCACATTACAGTCATATAGTCTAGAGGTGACCACAGCATGCGTGACCATGAGCAAGGAGTCCTGGTCCAGGAGCGGGTGCAACTGGTGGATCACACAAAGTTGTGCAAAAGCCCTCCTGGCCACGACTGCCACCTGCTCTTCGAGCAGTAGTTGTCAGTCCAGGAGGACCCCCAAGTTATGCACTGGGTCTGTATGGGGCAAAATAGCCCCGTCCAGAACCGAAGATGGTATCTCCTGAGATAACACAGGGGCTCTGATCCATAGCCACTCAGCCTTGCTGGGATTCAGTTGTAGCCTGTTGTCCCCCATTCAGAATCTTTATATATTCACAATTGTTTGTAATAATCTTGAGTTTAACTGATTAAAAGATTAAAAGGATAAAAGGTTAAAACTAGGAGTTACAGCTACAAGGCAAGGGGGTCAAATTATCCAACTGGCTGGGGTTATTGTTCCATCCATCCCCCAGACCCGACCCGCCAGCCAGGTTTTCACTCCTTTTCTAAAGGACAGCAACTCTGTCTGCATGTGTAGCTCTGTTGGCAGGAGGTTCCATAGGGCTGATTGCCATGATGATAGCCAATACAGTATTAGGAATCAGATATACAGCACTTCAAGAAGAAGTAAGTAAGCAACCCCCTTTTTCCATACAATTATCTCCCAGTGGCTTAGTGGTTAAAACACTGAGCTAGGAGACTGGAAGGTCGGGTTTCAATACCTGAGGGCAGCATTTGGGAACATTAAAGGAGCCTCATTCTGGTGTCCCCTGGGCATAGTTTCATCTGCAAAAATCCTTTCAACCCAGAGTAATATCTGACAAAATTATTATTATTTCTATGTAATTCTAATAAATTCAGAATAACTATTACTGTGTAAGTAGTATGAATGTCATTGGAACAATGCAAGAGTCCCTTCTTCATGATCTGGCTTCATGCTGCTCTGGTAACTTCAGAAGAAAAATGCTCTTGGTCCTACTACTATTGTTGTCTGATGCCACATCTGAGTCTTATCTGGTAGGGACCTGAGAGAAAACAGTGACTGGTTCTCTGTTTTCTCACTCTTGTCCTTCTAGCTCAAGGCACAAAAAATTCTTTTCAGCCAGGCATCTTCAAACCCACATCTAAATCTTAGAATCAGGTCCAATATAATATAATGGGTCTTTTCCAGAACCCTAGTGAGAAGATGCTCTTGCTAGTTCAGACAATTCCAAGCTCTAGATCAAATCAAAGTCTATTTAGTTCAATTTTCTAGTTCTAGAAAGGAGGACATGCCTTAATGTTCAGTGAGGGAGACCTTTGCCTGAAAGCTCGGTCACCTGATTTCAGTTCCAATAAAAAAAATATTGAATTAGATTTTGTTTGGAAAAACCAGTGGTTCCCAATGTGGAGCACACACACCACAGGGGGACTTCAATTCCCAGAAGCCTAAGTCAGTACATTGGCTGATCAGTGAACTGAAGTCCAAAAAACAACGGTTGGTAAACACTGGGCCAAACAAAATGTACAATTTGACATGATCTAACAGAGACCAGCCATATTGCCTTGGAATTACAAACAATACATTTTAGACTGTCCATGGGATTTGTTTATCCAGCCCTACATCACATCTGGAACATATTGTAGCAGAAGCATTTGTTGTTGACTCGACTATGTGACACTGCATGTGAATAAATAGACCACACTTCTGTGAATAAATTATGGTATAAGACAATGTTGATCATTCTGATACCGAAGGGGGAAATTGGCAAGGATCCCAGTTTTTTTTATTATTATTATTTGCAATGAATTTTCCAGGCAGTGTCACATTAATTTCCATATGCATCAATCAATCATAGGTCACCATTACATTTTGCATTTCTGTATTCTAGTAAACTGCGTAGGGATTTTTTTTGGGGGGTCACTGGGACATGCAAGTGAATAATGTTCTTTATGAAAATTAGCTAATATAAGAGGTGTCCTTCACATTACAAGTCAAATTGAGAAATCAAGTTAAGAGTCCAGAAACAGAAGATTAAGTCAATTCAGAACACTATAAACCTGAAAAAATGACTAGAGAGGTCATGTAGTGAAGGTTGGAGACAAAAAATGACTAGAGAGGTTCATGTTGTGACAGTTAGAGGCAATCCCTGTTCTGAAGAGGTTTTTTAATGTTTGTGGAAATTCAAAATCACATCATTCACAAAAAGGCCTGCCCCTCTTTATTACTAGATATCTATTTTTAATATAGTAAACATCTTAAAGGGATGTAAATTGGAAATTTGTTTTGTACAGAAAAACAAAGATTTTGCTGAGTTGATGGAACATTTCTCCAGTAATTAGTTCTATTTAAAAGGTTTGGAATTATACATTCCATCAAACTGAGCTAATTGGAATATTCTTCTTAAAAATAATTAAAAGTATCTGATCATGATTTAGTAAATATGGATGTTGATGGATCTCTCTCTCTCTCTCGCCAACTCTGCCAATTATATTCTTTTTTTAAAAAAAAATGTGGATCTATCCAACAGCTTTGAATTTTTATTACTGAAATAAAATAAAATCACTTTTAAAGTATATCAAATTATGCTGAAGTTTTCCCTTTTCATATATATCTATTTTTTTCTATCTATCCAAATTCAACATAATTTAATATTTTAATAATTTAATATGTTGCATTTTGATAGATAGATAGATACCCTTTTTTAAAAAAAGAATATAATTGACAGAGTTGAATATAAAATGGTTAAAAGGTGCAATTTGATGAAGAATAAATTAAAAAGTTTTTTTTAATAAAATAAAATATTTTTTAAAAATTAATAAAATAACAGAGGGCTAGGATCTTACCACTGATTTAGGGTTGCATAAGTTCTTCTGAGTGATTCTAGGGCTAGTTGAGAAAATAGATTCCATATTGTACAATTTCAGCATAATACTATTTTTATAGTAAGGTTAGTGTTATAGAAGTTTTTATGGATTATTCTTGAGTTCCTCCAGAAACTAGTGCCCATAATATTGTGTAATTTCAGACTAATATGAATTTGTGTTGTATAGTCAAGTTTATGGTTAGGACTAGGTTTAGACTTAGCCCTAGGGTTAGTGTTACTATCAGATTTCAGGTTACAAATGCTTTCCTGTTTTATTCTTGAGCTGCTCCAGAAATTAATTCACACATTATTGTGTAATTTCAAGCTAATGCAATTTTTGTGGTACTGTCAGGTTCAGGGTTAGGACTAGGGTTAGGGTTACTGTCAGCTTTAGGATTACAGAAGTTTTCTCAATGATTCTGGAGCTTTTCTAGAAATGAGTTCACATAATAATGTGTAACCTCTTTTTATGCAATTTTTGTGGTATGGTGTTTGGACTAGTTTCAGGATTAGGTTAACAGTTAGAGTTAGGATTACTATTTTTGGGTTGCAAAACCTTGTCTAGATTATTCTACAGCTAGTCTACAATTTGGTTCACATAATTTTGGTTATTTTCAGGCTAATGCAATTTTTTTGTAGTGTGGTCAGCTTTAGGGTTAGGACTAGGTACAGGGTTACACCTAGGGCTAGAGTTAGTATCAGCTTTAGGGTTATAGAGGTTTTTCTGGATTTTTCTGGAGCTACTCTGATCAGTTGTTTCATTTAACAAAAGGAAGGAGTGACTGTAAATGGTGTTCTGGTGTTATACTAAGGTAGGCATGATGTTTTGTAGAAACACCCACTATCACAATATTTCCCCTAGTCACCTGAAAGACATATTTCTTTTTAAAAAGTGAGAGAAAAACAATTAATATGAAATAGAAACAACTCTAACAAACTATAGCAAACTATTGTATTTCCATTGTATGCACATATTTTTGTATGTTGGAAAGCATACCTTTGGAAGATTTTCTTTTCCCCCTCATGCAGTGCAACATTTTAAACAGTCCACTGGCTTTAAAATGAACAGTAAAAGGAGATTCATGGATTGGCAGAGGGCAGAATCAAAGGAAATGAGACTGTAAGTTAATACACAGATCAAACTGCATCTGATGGAGGGTCCAGCACTCACACTGGCACCAAAACAATCCACACTTAATTCAAACAGCAGCATAAAATAGGCAGTGAATCAAGCTACAGTGCAGTTATCGCCTCTGTCACCTTCTTGGCAAGAGACAAATAATCTCAACTGGCTGCTGAATTACTAGTTCAGGCATCTTGTTGGCTTGAAATAGCCAAAGCAACATGGAAGAAGAACCTTGCAAGTATTTTTGCACATCCCAAAATGACCTACTTAAATATAATATTATCAGTAGGCAATCACTTTTCTGTTGGCTGTCAATACCAATGCTTTACAGAATGTCTCCATTGCATAATGGGAGACTAAATGAACATGTTTTTTTTTTAAAAAAAATGAAAGGCACTTGCACTTCAGTAAAGCAGGAGCCTGACCTTCCTTATGTGCTTTCATATTCAGATAAATTGGCATGGCTACAATAGTGTGTAGTTTGGGAGATTAATAACCACAATCATTCCCTTGTCATCGGCCATCTCTGTGACAACATTAATTAAAATTGGCAAGATAATGACCAGAGCTAAACAGCTGCTGTCCTCTTTCTAAGGCAAAATGCCTTTTCTTGCATTCCCACAATCATTACTTGCAGTGGTGTAATTAAGTGCTTCAGAACCAGGCTGTTAAGCCAGAAACCTAGAAACATTTCCAGAGGATGGGGTGGGGTCACCAAATGTAGATTAAATTTAGAGGTGCACTCATAAAGGATCAAGAGATGTGTCTTTCTTGAACAAAACTAATTATATTCCAAGAGCTTTTATTGCTGGCTTCCTGCTTAATAGGCTCTGAGGGACCATGGGGGGGGGGGAACCCTAGTGATTCCCTTTGATAAACACAGGTGAGAGACAGATTAGGGAACAGGTATGCTGATGAATGTATTAAAGTCCTCAAGGTAGGAGTGAGAGAGGATATCTTTGCAGACCTGGCCAATGGGGAGCAAGAACAAGAGTAGCGACACTCACTCCCAGTGAACTTCTTCATGAACAATGAGACTAGAGATGGATGGACAAAGTTGTCAGGTTCACAGAGTTTCTTGTTTCTCTGACTTATTTTTCTACATCAGGTTGTAATTTCAGCAAAATAATTAGTACACGGTTCATTGCGGATTAGCACTTTGTAGGTGGGGAACAGGTGGCCTCACTATGTTGCACTACATTGACTGGTTCTGGCTATATCAGTTGCTCTGGATACTCTCTTCTGAGGGACTCTTCTTAGTCAATGGCAGCAGGATATCTTCTCATGCTCATTGCCATTCATGTTATGATTTGTTAAAAAAACCAGCCAATAAAATTGTTTTGTGTTTGGTTGAGTTCTTAATTTATGAAAAAGATAGTTTCTGGAATTTTCTTTTGTCTGGTGTCTCTGTGTGAATGATAGTGGGCACAAGAAAGCATCCTGTAAGCCAAGGTTTTTCAACTTTTGGCCCCCAGGTGTTCTTTGACTTCAGTTCCCAGAAGCCCAAGTCAGTAACCTGCTAATTGAGGCTTCTGGTAATTGAACTCCAAGAAAATCTGAGGATCTAAAGATGATAAACCCTGCTGTCAACTATCTTCACTGCTGCTATTGGTGTTGTCTACACTGAGTTTGTCCTTTTCTGTGTAAAGCTTGGCATACTTTTTCTTGTTGGCAAGACATGAATTATATTGTGCAGTAATATCAGGCAATTTCCTGGCAGTTTGAATAAAGAACACAGAAGCACAATATGCAACACTCATAAACTTGTTTTTGTAGAATTGAATTCCATTTATATCCATGATTCCAAGATGTGTCAAGGGACTATGGGGTTTATGTGACCCTGTATACATAAATGAACTAGCTGCCAACTGAAGATGAAGTATATCTATGTGTTGGCTGTTACTGCACTCACATTGTTCTCTATAGATAGAGACCATTTTCTAAGAACATGATTCCCTGAGGTCCTATAAATGTTTGGTGAGTGTTTCGACTATTCTGGAGGACAACATACCAGACTAGATAAGTTACTGTTCCATTGCAATGAGGCAATTCCTGTCTTGCTTAAAGAGACATTTATTACTCCAGTCTTTGACTTGTGACAAGCTTACTTTTCTTCATAGCAAATTATGCATGTGAAACTTTAGAAATTAAATTATCTGATAGTTGAACCCTAGGAGATAGGGCAATGAAACAGCCTCTGATGAGTCACCTGGGAGAAAGAGGATTGACTTTGCTGTCTGAATGTGTGTGTATGAATTTTCAATTTTATTTGTTATATATTCAATTAACAACACTTTTAATATGTATTCTCTAGAGCAGGAGTTTTCAAAGTTTTCAAGCAATGGGCCAGACCACGGCCCTCAGCCAGCTAAGAGGGCCAGACTGGTGGTTACCCATGCCATAAATGCTGCCATAAAACATGTTTGTGGCTGTTTAAAACATGTTTATGAGGGCTGGAGTGATTATTTAGTGCCATAGGCCGTATCTGGCCCATGGAATGTAGGTTGTGAACCCCAGCTCTAGAGTGCCAAGAAACAGTTGCTGTTGGTTCTTTTAAATAGCAGAGATCAATAGTAACAAACAAACCTAAGTTAGCCAATTGAGTTAGGTCTGTTGGAGATTAGGACTTTCAGAAATTTCATGTCTTTTCTTAATAAGCACCCATTAGATACATGTATTTTAGCCACAATAGGATTATTGTATTACAGGATAGCCTGTATTTCAAATATGTGCTGTAAGTGATACAATATAAGCCCTGATGTTGTGACTAATAAAACCTTCCTCTCTACCTTGGAGATGAATAAGCATGAGAGGAGTTAACATAAGCCATTACATGACTACAAATCCTGGAAAATTCTGATACTGATATTTTAAAAAGTAACATCTCTCTTCATTGCCTCTTCCACCCAATCAGCTGACTCTATTCTTCCCTTCTCAATTTTTCTTTTCCAATTGATTCAACAATTATCCTAACAAACAAAAGAAAGGAAAACAACACAGAGACGCAGGGCTATCTTTGAATTTGGAGATGGGGAGGAACAATTGGTTAGTCCTAAAAAGACAGTCACACCCCCATAGTTTTTCCAATCACTCCAACTACAAGCACCATGTGAGGTTGTAAATAAAACCCCAACAGATGATCATGTAGAAAATGTCACGTATGTTAACACTTCTTTGTTTTTAAAAGTTAAATTGCATTTGAAATTTTAAAAATTCTATCACTTTAATAGTTTTTGAAACATTTCCCTAGAATTAAGAGGAATATATTTATATTTATTTCTTGGTAGATAAGAGATTTTGGTCTGCTGCCTAAAAGACTCAGATGCAGTTCTTAATAGGAAAATGGTGGCACTCATTAAACCTAACATAATGTGTGCCCAACTTCTCTTAAAAAGTGTACTTCTTTTATAACTAGAAAATAGACTGAATCATTAGTAGGAGAAACAAATTTTTTTCATTGTCTGGACATATTACCTTTCCCACCAAAGGGGTGCCTATTTATCTACTTGCATTTTTTTGCTTTCAAACTGCTCAGTTGGAAGGACCTGGGACAGACAATAGCCACTCATTCCATCACGCAGCACTTGGGTCTTATACTGCTGTCCTTCCAGTCATCAAGTTCAGTGTCTTAATCACTAAGCTATCATGGCTTAGTTTTATCTCCCTAACTCCAAAACTCCACTAAAATTAAAAAGCATATAGGGAGGCCAATGTTCATTTCATTTTTGCTGAAGTTGTAAAAGAGGAATTTTTTGCTGAAGTCGTAAAAGACACACAGAATAACATTATTTGTTATTCTAGACAATAATGAACTGTTTGTTAAGGTTTATCTTAACATGAAAGGGGGAATATCACCAGGTGAAGCTGTATTTGACATTTTTTCTCTGCTGATTAGGAAGCTAAATGTCTCATTAAATATTGAGTGTATTCACCATATTGATAGTATAGGTCATTATACTTACATTATATTAAACTCCAACAATATCTAGCCTATTCTCATACAAACCCACAAAACATTTACTCTCATTTGTGCATCTGTGTGCATGAACAGATACATACATGTCGGTGGATATTTATTAAAAAGGGGTATCCATCCTTCCTTCCTCATAATATTTTTATTGATTGATTCATGTTTAATTTAGATTCCTAAACAGATTAGATGCTGCCTTTTCCCAAGGATGAGGCCTAAGAGGTATATAATGTAATTTGAAAAACAGAATTGGGACAGCCTCTTGATTGAATATTCCTTACCTGAACGCCACTATACTGAATAATAGGTTAGCAATCCAAGGATTCAATTCTTCAACTAGATTCTGTAGCATGTTGTAGTTGGATGAAACAGATTACCTAGATTTATTTTATTCTGGCTTTAGATCTGGCTGCAGAATAGACCATGTGAAGAACAGAACTTGGGAAGCACGGTCCTCCTAGTTCTCCTGGATTCTCAAAATATTTTAATGCAAAATCCATTATATCTTTGCTAGCCATTTCCATGTGATGGGATGTGAAGACACTGTTCTGCAGTGCCTATGGAAAAACAATTTCAGAAGCTGGTGCTGGGGAATTTCTCTCTGATGCCCTGACCACTGACCTCTAGGATTACTATGAATTCTATTTTGTTCCTTCCATCTCCATTATCTAATATTTACAGGAAAGTAGGTGCCCATAGTTTGGGGACCTGATGTTACCAGTATAAAGTTCTAGTTTGCCTTTCCAACCAATTTGGTGGATGTTGTATTAGTTCAAAACCAGTATTTGGTGTAATTGACTATGTTAAGGGTGAACAAACTGAAATTAAATACAGAGGAAACGGAAGTGCTTCTGTAAAAATGACAGATCAGGGAATAAGGACCCAACATGTGTTGGGTGTGGTTACATCCTCATTGTGTGTGCTCCTAGATTCATCCCTGTGTATTGATACCCAGGTAGTCATGGTACCTAAGAGTACCTTTGCAAAGTTAAAAATTAGTATACCAGACATATCCATTCTTTCAAATGACTCAATCAGTCATGATATCACATATCTTAGTTACATCTCACTAGATTAGGGGAATGCACTCTCTGTGGGTCTGCCTTTGGAAATAGTTTGACAGTTATTTTAAGAGATTTTTAATAATTAATAAGTTTATTTTTAAATTTTGTACTTTGCTGTATTTTTTGTTTTATTACTTGAGGTTGGTATTTTTTAATAAATAAAAATAAATCCATGTATGCAGTCTCAGTCCATTTGTTGGAAAAAGATGGGCATTGTCAATGAATTAATAGTTTTTATTAATTGATATAATTAGTTAATACAGTTAATTATAGTTATCAATTAATTTATTGCTTTAGTCAAACACATTAATTAGAAATATTAAAAGATAATTAAAACCATTGTAACATTAAAATGGATTCAAAATGAAAACACATCAAGATATTAAATAGTAAATGAAATAATATTTATCAAAACAAGCAAATAATAGAAGTCAAATGCTAAGAATATGTTAACTTAAAAGCAAAGGGAAAACTTTGATTTTATTTTGTTACCCTATAGAATAAACACTAAATTTTAATTGGCACATCCAAATAAAACCTTATCTTTAGGACACTGTCTGTTGACCTAAACACTACCTGAATAGAAGGGCTTTGCCAATAAGCAGAAGGACAAGAGGAAAAGACTATCAACTCCCTTGAAAAAAGAGTTCCAAAACCTGAGAATGGCCATGAAAAAAGCCTTCTGCCACCTTTTTACCAAATAACCTTTTGAAGGTCACTCAGAAAGGGTGATGTGAAATAATATCCAAGGTCCATTTATTGTATTTGTTGTACAAAATCATTTCATATCTGATTTCTCTCCCAAATATTTATTAGCATGAAGAAAATTGATAACTTCATTTAAAGAAGTAATTGTACAATTAAAAATGTTTACATACATTCAGCATACATATTAACCAACAAACCCTAGGCAAATTAACCATGTGAATAGGAAACTAGAGTCTACTTTTTCTTTCTATTTTCCTAGCTTACAACTTTAAATCTAGTTATTAGTGCCAATTAAAATAGACCCACTGGAATGAAAAGTGTTTGTCACACAAGTCCTTACACAAGTCTTATGGGTTAAATAGCATAAGCAGCAGGTATAAGTAACACAACAAGTTAAACTGAAATGCAAAAAAAGAATCTGTTACCCGATAGAATAAACACTAAATTTAATCAAGGGAACCACTAGGATAAAGTACCAGGAAATAGTATATGTCTGTCTAGTGCTAATTATTTCTACAACCTGTCTGAAAATCTCCAGAAGGCTTTGGAAGATTGTTCAGTAATAGAACATGTTCATACAGAATAGAAATGTCTAGCAGAAGCCAAATAAATAAAGGGCAGACAATGCCACTAGCCATCTCATAGGTGTTAAGCTGCTCCTATGCTCATAGTGAATGTCAGCCTGACTTTACTGCAGGCAGGTTATGGCATTTCTGTTTATGATCATTTTTCACCAGGAATGGATGATACAAAATGGAGAGGCAAACACTTCATCAGATGAGTCAAAGGAGTAATTCATTATGAAAAAGGAAGGCAAAAACCAAGTACAAAGCAACCAAACAAAGGGAAAAAACCTCAAGCTAACACCTTTTCTTCTTCAGTTCATTTCTTACCCTCCAGCCATCTTTAGTGCTCTTCCCTAAGTTATTATTTAATACAGAGTGTGTGCTCTCTCTGTTAACTTACAACAATGCTGTCTGAAAACAAGGCAGTTTGTTAGAATGTATTTTGTTGATTCTAGCACCATCCACCTCATCAATTCCATTGTCCTCCTACAGTTAAAGGGCAAAGAATCCGAAGAGGTAACATCATTACTATGGATGGGGAGATATACATACTTTGGGAGCCTGAAAAAAAAATCATAATTCTGATTCAGCTGTAGAGTGGAGGCCCGAAGGACAGCAGAAACTCTTCCTCTTCAGAATAATTGGCCTGAAACCATTGAATTGAGAGGGAAAGACTAAAGTGTGCCCATCTAATCATGAATATTCTCCCCACTTTTCATCACTGAATAGGGCTTCTGAAACAAAATATGAAGTGGGAAAGATACAGAAAAAAAAATCCCAATAGTTATAGATGAGCCATGAGGATCATGTATATGCTTTGAGATCTTGAGCATTTCTGCATATGTTTACTGCCCCCACCCGAGAGGCTTCTGCAGCAGGCTGAGGGGTCACCTCGGCAACCGGCCCCAGGACACTTTTCCACCTACTCCTGGGACCCACCCTGGCCGGGGCTATAAGAACTGCCAAGGCACAGGACTTCCTTGCTGCCCCACCCGAGAGTCTTCTGCAGCAGGCTGAGGGGTCGCCTCAGCAACTGGTCCCAGGACGCTTTTCCACCTGCTCCTGGGACCCACCCTGGCCAGGGCTTTAAGAACTTTAAGAACTGCTGAGGCACAAGACTTCCTTGCTGCCCTACCCAAGAGGCTTCTGCAGCAGGCTGAGGGGTCACCTCGGCAACTAGCCGTGGCCTCTAAAGGCTGCCACAGCAATGGGTGGTGGGGTTTTTTTTTCTGTGGTAGCCGCTCCTTGGACTAATTTGGGGCTGGGTAGAATGGTTATTGAATTGTATTGTTAAAATTGGTGCTGTAACATGGTATTTTCTCTGTGTCGAGGATTGTACTTGTTGGATTGATACTGTATAATTTTTATAGTGTACAATAATGCCTCAGATAATGTTTACCTCGGATAACGCTAAAATCGCATAACGTTAAGTAATCTGGGGAGGAGAATTGGATCGATTAACATTAAGGTCCTATGGGATGGATCGGATAACAACCGCTAAAGCCTGTGCAGTTACAATGTATCTCTATGGATCTTTAACGTTATCTGATACATCCCATAGGATTTTAACATGCAACGGATAACACTAAAAATCGGATAACACCAAGACTTGTGGAACCAAGTCTTAGCGTTATCCGAGGTATTTCTGTATTATTATAAGTTGTCCTTGTAATTTGATTTACATATAGTGTACTAAAGTATATCTATTGTATTACTGTGCATTTATTGTATTTGGGGTGTTTACCTGTGATCTTTGTATGATGTTATTATGATTGTGTACCTGTATATTTTGCATTCCTGTAAGCCACCCAGAGTCGCTGTATGTGAGTGGGGCGGGATATAAGTCTATTTTTAAAAAAAGCAGTTGGGTTTTTTCCAAGCTGTAGATAGCAGGAGTATAACAATGCAGATGTCAGTCTCTTCCTATCTGTCATTTTCCCATCTGGAACTGACAGGGAAGAGCAATGTGTGGCAGTATCGAATTTAGCAGTACTACTTCAAAAGACTAGTGTTTTCACTTTGAAAAATCTTGCATGCTTCTCAAACCAATCCTGCACTACATACAGAGACAACAAGTAAAGTGGTTTGCCCATTTGGAGAGAATGTCTTGGAATTCCATTCCTTACAAGACATATGTGGAAAGAGGAGAAGAACAAAGACTACAAGGGAGGCCAAGAGGAAGGTGGAGAGAGAACATCAAAGAAATATTACAAGAACACTGGTGGAGGCTGCTAGAGTGCCAAAATAAGAACCTTGCATCTTTATCTCAATGGGATAAAAGAGGAAGCAAAGGAGGAAGAGAATGAGGAGGAGAAGCAGCAGCAGCTTCTCCTTTAACACAGGGTCTCTCTAAGTTCCAGCTACTAACACACACACCCCAATACCTCAGAATCCTTGGTAAGATTCCACTTGTTGCCTTTCCCCCTCATCATTTGTTCTTCTCTCCAAATAATATCATAAATAGCTGCAGCTCCACATTATGTATGCATAACAAGGTTTTTGCATTCTTCTTGGCACATGTGACACAGTTCCTTGTGTTTTCTTTAAAAGTACAAAAATACATACATTGAGGAAAATAGTACAGTATATAGATAAGTATTCCTTTATTGTTTAGGGAATAAAGGTACATATTACTGGTGCATGAAAATGCATATACATTTTATACACATGTTAAACAAGATACAGTACATGGATGAAGAAATGGGATAGGATTCACTTGTGATTGGAAAAATCATTCAGACATTGCATATAGAAAACATACTGTTTCTTTAGATCTTAGTGTGAAATCTTTGATCCAGAGTTTAGAAATGTTACCCTTTTGTTTACCACAATAGCTAAAATCTTAACCTTGGACCATCTGGTGAATTCATAGATAAGGTGAAATGTTACTCAGGAATTCTTTGCTCACAAGTCACACTTTCTAGGAAGTATGCCAACAACTCTGGTACTTGTAGTGTTGGTTGCATGGAAAATTTAACAAGTTATTGCTCTTTTCCTAGAGTCAATGGGCCATGGTTTTGTTACAAAAAACTCAAGCAACTATAGAAAATATGTCAACTTACTTTATCTATGGGTTCTCTTCTTGTTGTAGACCCTGTAAAATGCAGATTAATTATCCATTATCTAAAGATTGTATTCATTGGGTCTAATTCCTAGATAAGTGTATCTAGGAGTGTTGTCTTCATCTATCATAGGGATTCTGGCCTTCGAATGTACAAAAAAGAAAGATTAATATTTTGTTTTCTTCTTTTCTTTCCTCAGCCACTTGAAAGAATATATCCTAGTTTAAACCCTTGGCAACAGTCAGTCAAGATGCAGTAGTCTTCTCAGACACAAATGTCAAAACAAGAAGAGATGAAATAAGTATTGATCTGACAGAAAGACACATAGACTCCCTCTGTCTTTTTGCCTACCCCTCTTAACTGTGTCAAAGCAATAAACAGAAGGACTTGCGAAGGGAGTTTTTCTTAATGTTTTGTAGGCATGGAAATTGTACAATTGCAAGATTAAGAAGATCATGTGTTTCTCTTCAGAGGTGAGCAGACTTCAGATTTTTTTCTTACTCATGACATGAAAAGAAAACTAGAAAATATGTTTCATATTCTCCCCAGATGACAGGACTGATCATGAAGAGTGGTTTTATAACTTTCTGTGAAATCATATCAAACCTGTACATGTCATGTTGTTGGAGCTTGCGAATTCACACAGGCCTCATTTCTGGCTCAGAGCAGCCTTTAGTGAAATAGCAATCCTTATGAACAAATGTAGGTGATACACTTGGTATTTCCCTATGAAGTCACTGAAAGTTAACTACAGTAACTGTTAACTTTTTCTAGTAGAGACACTTTCAAATGGAGTAACAATTCAACCTGTTTGGGTCTGACTGAGCATGAAATTTACTTCTCTTCACATTGAGATAGCAGTGCGTGCGTGCGTGCATGCGTGCGTGTGTGTGTGTGTGTGCACGCATGCACGTGTGTGTACCTAGTTTGCTGTAGATAGAGTGGGTGGAATGATGTATAGATCACAAAATGTGTGTGTTCCAATTCTGGCAGAGCATAGAAACCCACTTAAAGTGTGCAAGTGTAAACTCACCCATGAAATATTTAACTTACTAGGTCTCCTATAAGTCAGATGGAACTTAATGACACAAAACACACATGATGCTAACTCTACTCACATAATACTGAGAGAAATTTTTATTTATTTATTTATTCTTCAACTTTCTATTGCCGTCCAACTCGGCAACGACTCTGGGCGGCTAGCAGCAATTAAAAGTAACATCAAAAAAACCTAACTAAAAACCCTTAAAAACCCCATTAAAATTCTAAATAATTTACCCACTCACCCCATCCATTAAAAGAGAGAAAAAAATCTTAATTATATAATATGAGCCACCATCGTCACCTGGAGGGAGAAATTGCCGGCAGCTGCAGCAGTGAGTCGGAGCTCCCGCCCACCCTGCAGGACCCTCCATCAATGCCCAGAGGGCAATAAAAGACACTGACTGTGGATGGTGAATTGAGGCTCCTGTCACCCTCCGGGCTCCACCAACATCGACCCGAGGGGATAAATTGATGGCATCTTTCTTGCCTGGTGCTTGGGCGGAGGCAACAGGCCATAGCTGTGTGGGGCAGCTGGGAGGCATAAAACCTTGCTCCTGCCTCTCCCAACATCAATGGACTGGAATAAACAGCTAATGTTTTGATGTGTGTGTGTGTGTGTGTGTATATATATATTTAAGTACTATGGGTGTTTTTTATGTAAATTGTATTAATTATGAAATTGTATTATTTTACTGATGTATTGTATGGTTGGAATTATTGATTGTATTGTGTTGCATTATATGCTATATTTATGTTATGTTGTTTGAGATTGTAAGACTGTATTGTTTGTTACCTATGTTGTTAGCCACTCTGGGTCGCTTCGGCGAATAGAGAAGAATACAAATCCAAATATAATAATAATAATAATATCTAGGCCTTTCGTGGGGAACATTTTTCAATGGAATATCACTGCTAATCACTGGTCATGTTATTTTAAACCTTTTATCATCTTAGAACAGTCAATAAACCAATAAGGGGGGGGGGATGACCCATCTATAGGAAAGAGGCCTAAGTTCCTAAGTTCCATATGTATGAGTCAGAACTGGAACATTTAGGTTCCCTGCTACTCATTCTGTTGAGAGAGAGTGCTGCCAGCTATCACAGTCTTACACCTTTTATAGATTGAGATGGATGAGAAATCGTTTGGTTGTCATTTCAATTTGAACTTGCCAACTTTGTTGTTCCCAAACCAGACCATGAATTAGGACAAAGTATATGTCAAAATTTGTACTTTTGTAAAGTTTTTTTGTAGAGTGAAGGGGACTGAAGTTACTTAGTGGTTAAGATGCTGAACTTGACAACTGGAAGGTCAGCAAGTCAGCAGTTCAAGACCCGAGTGCTGCATGATGGAGTAATCACTTTTTGTCTGTCCCAGCTTATACAACCAAGCAGTTTGAAAGCATGAAATTGCAAGTAGATAAATAGGTACCATTTTGGTGGGAAGGTAACAGTGTTCAGTGTCCCCTGGTACCTAGCCATGCCTGCCACATGACCACAGAAAAGTCTGCAGATGCAGACAGTGCTGGCTGTAAACAGGGATGAACACTGCACCCTAGAGCCAGATATGACTGGCTTTTGAGCAGACGACCTTTACCTTTACGACCTACGGTTTCTAATGCTGTAAAAGAGAGAGGGGTAGAAAAAGATAAAGACAGTGTAATTTGGAAAAATTGCATGTCCATAATGCACAAATGAAACAACTCTAATTCTGTTGCATAGTTATGCTAATAGAATAACTTTTGGAAGCAAATTTCCATATGTGAAGAAATATTCACAGATATTACCTGTTGTATACTGGGTGGCTGTGACTTGTTGTGCAATATATCAGTTCTGTGGAGATTTCATAGCTTACAACAATTTATTGTAAAAGTTACAGCACTGTAAAAGTTACAACATGATTCCGTCCAATATGTCTGTATTATGGGGAAGGAATCAATGGGCAGGAGAGAATTGCTGCAATGATATCCTTCTTGGCCATCCACTCAGCAGATGATAAAGTGAGAGTTGCCATTTTTATTCCCCACAATGCCACTTGTGAGAAATCAAAAGACATTTTACATGCTGATTCCCTCCATAAACCCTAAGGCAGTAGTTCTCGATCTTGGCTCACCAGATGTTCCTGGACTATCGATTCTGAAGGCTTCTGGGAGCTGTAGTCCAAGAAGATCTGGGGACCCAAGGTTGAGAACCTATGCTGTAAGTTATTGCCTGCATTTTCTGTCAAGTCCACTGTGCAAATCCTGAAACTTTAAAACAAATACACAAAGACTCTTAGAATCTCATCCCTCATAAAGACATGTTGAAACCTCCAATCTCGTCTGCAAGGATGAAGTGGCATTTCATATTGCTAGGTCTCAGTACTGCGACTGCTTGCCTATTACACTATCACCAGCGTTTGAAGCAAGCAATAAAAACACACAGCTGAGGGTCCCACAAACTTGGAGCCAGACATTTTGGCAGTGGAGAATTTGCATATTGTTCTGGTCGAAGAAATGACTATTTAAAGTGCTAATGATATCTGCCTCCCTTTTCTTATACGTAAGTGAAATAGATTCTCTTTCCACATCTTTTTTAGGAGCCAATGCTATTCGAAGTGTCACAGCTTGTAAGTCTCCTAATTATGTATGGTCATCACTGAGGATAAGAGAGCAAAACATGTTTTCAGAGATAATAAAATTGTAACGAGGAGGCTTACCACAAGCAAAAAGATGGTTCAAACACATTAAAAATGTATTGCAAAACTTGTTTGGAGCTGCCTTATGTTAGATGAAGGCAAAATTTGATTCCTTTGCATTTTGATATTAACCAACTTAATTTACACTTCATGAGTTAATATGTGAACTAGAAGACCAGCATATCTATGGTGTGCTTTTTTCATATGGTCACAAAATTTGTTTCCTTCACTTCTTTTGTTCAAACAAATTCATATATAGCTTTCCCAAGTTAAAACTAGTTCTGACTAACTGTGTTTGTGAGAACTAGAATTAAGTGACGATGAAAGATCCATTTCTAGTAAAAAAAGGTTTTAACTAGTCAACACTAGTTATAACTAAATGGCTTAGTTAAAACTAGAATTTCATATCAAGGAAAAAGTTTTAGTTAAAACCAGTTTCCAGTTAAAATGGATTTTGACTAGTCAAAACTAGTTCTAACTAAACGTCTTAGTTACAACTAGAATTTTCTAATGATAATAAGTGAAAGTGCAATGGTGGCAAAGCCTCACTTTTCCAGTTGATAAGTGAAAGTGTGAGGCCTGTGGAGCCTTGTTTTTCAAGACCTGGGGACTGCATGATGGTTTGAGTGCCCATCTCTATCCTAGCTCTTGGGGACATGAAAGGAGCCTCAGGCGCACACCACCCACAGGGTCTTGTGGCCAGTCCAGCACTGGAAGAGGAATGTGCGAGGCTGGTGGAGCCTCACTTTTCCAGTCGAAGCACAGCACGGAGAAACACCAATTCAAAACTTTTGAAATGGTAGCCGTGTTAGTCTGTGTTTCAAGCATATCAGCAAGTAAACAAAACAAAAAGAGGAAAATGTTGTAGCACCTAAAAGACTAACTGATGCTCCGAGGTAGACTGGCCCAGGGAGCTCCATAGCCCTCATTCCCCCCTCCCTCCTCCCAGGGAAAACACCCTTAGCTTACTCCAGAGTCTCCCCCTCCATCTCTCCAGCCACACACACACGCACACGCACATGCACACATACATGAAAGGAGCCTCAGGTGCACACCTCCCAAGGAGTCTATTTAATTTTCTGTACTTTTTCTGTGTCCTTTTTTTTTTTTTTTTTTTGGCTGCCTGTGTTTCCTCAACATCGTCCATTAGTTTTTCATATTTCTCTTTTCTGATAACATTGTAGTGGTTTTCTCTCCCCCCCCCTTTTTTTGTTTTTTTGTTTTTCTTCGATCTCTGAAATCCTTTTCAGAAATTCTTATTTCCATCCTGTTTGTTTATTTGAGTCTGCCATGAGAACTTTTGGGGAAACTATTCGCCAAAAAGAAACCAGATAGAACTTAAAATACCTAATAGAAAAAAGATGTGGAGAATCCTCAAAATATCATGTCACTTGCAAGAGCATGATCATGCTGAGCTGATGGTTTGCAGGTATGCGGAGCAGGCGCTTATTGGTCCGCAAGGCAACGTTGCTCAACCAAAAAGTGCTTGACCATTTTCAGGGCTGCTGCAGCCGAAAATGTGTGCCTGTGGGAGGGGTGCATTTTTGGCTGTAGCAAATCACAGGCACCTCGGAGGAAGGCAGAAAGGGCAGAAATGGCCAGCTAACAAGGCAAGCTTCTTAACCACTGAGCCACCATAGCCCATTTGCAGGCCCTTTGCAGTCTCCAGGACAGTCCCGGCAATGTCTCGCCTCTGCTATGCCTCCCCTCTGTGGTCCCTCACACTTTCCTCTTGCAGCATTGGACTGGCCTCAAAACCCCATTGGTGGTGTGTGTCTGTGGCTCCTTTCATGTCCCCAAGAGCTAGGACAGAGATGGGCACTCAACCCATCATGCACTCCCTGAGTCTCAAACTGCCAACTTGCCAGCCTTCCAGCTAATAAGGGAAGCTTCTTAACCACTGAGCCATCACAGCCCCTTTGCAGTCCCTGGAACATCCCAGCAATGTCTCACCTCTGCTGTGCCTCCTCCGCAGTGGTCCCTGCACTGCGCTTCAGCTGGAAAAGCGAGGCTCCACCAGCCTTACACTTTCCTGTTCAGCAGGCTGGAAAAGCAAGGCTCCATCAGCCTCGCACTTTCACTTAGAGATTTAACTCAGAGATTATTGAAGTTTTACCTTGCCAAGACTCCTCATCAAGCCTTCCCCTTGCATTAGCAAGATTTTTTGGCTTCCTGCTAAAATGGCAGTCTAGTTTTATCTGTTTTTTTTTTATTTCTGTGCAGGAAACTGCAAAACTCTGCACAACTTATTGCTATCTCTGGTGAACACTGCACAGTAAAGATGCCCTTCTGCACAAGAATCATAACAATCCTACATAGCTTGCTGTTTCTTCTGTCCTTTCCAAGTAAGTTCTGTGCGGGAAAGGTGCCACTCTATATATCAATTGCAATTATATCTTGCTCCTTGGCATTTATTCTACAAAAAACAACATGGAAATTTCAATGAAAGAGAATAGTTTTTTGATTGACTAGTGGCTTGGTTGCTTGCTTAATTGGTGAGTTGGTTGGTCTCAATTCCTGCCTGAAAACAAAAGATGCAATATTCACTTTCTTATCCTAAGGAAGAATAGACACAAAAAGGGGAAAAATAAGTGCCAGTCCCTCCTACACATAATAATGGACACACCAGGCACAGCATGTTTAAGGGGACTTCCTTCCAGTTTATTGTAATACATAAGACTGCAGGTTAGGCATTTTGTTTTTTTAATAAAATGAATACTAAACTTTGCAAGGTATCATTACTGGTTTTTGGCAGAAGCTCTTTTGTGTCGTCCTTTCCTTGAGCAGTTCCAGAGAGTTTAACGTGTTTGTGATTAATGTAAAAGGACATAGAGGAGCACTGGTGGTTAATGGTTTTGGCAGGAAATAATGTAGTGTCATTGCTATACCCCATCACAACCTCCCAACTTTCCAGTTCTGCTTCTTCTTTGCAGACACTTGTGGCATTGATGTAATTGTTCATGATTCACACACTATGTTTTCAGCATAGGTATGAATTCTAAATCAGGACTAAACAGTCACAGATGGAACCCTGGCAGTTCTTCAAATTTATATTTGTATGATATTAAAAGAAAATGATCTGGACCAGTGTTTTGCAAAACAAAAAGAAAAGGTGTGAAAAATCTGAAAACACAGTAAAAGGGATGGTATTTATAAACAATTATAATTAATTAATGTAAATGAAAGCAGTTTTCCTTTCTTTCTTCTACTGTCTCAGAAAACAGCTTCTGGAGTATCACCTAAATTTATATTGCAGATTTCCTTTCACTGTCAAAAGAGATCAGTGGAAATCAGTGGAAACCATGTCTCACATAGGTTTGTGTTCCAGATGGAACCAATTTACAATCCATCATAAGTTATTTGTTTCAATTTCTCATGATTAAAGTAATTAGAGTGAAACACCATATAACAATTTTAATTGCTTCCAATGGGTCCATCGTTGTATGAAAAAATCACTGTACAATATATGTATCGTACAGCGATTTTCTCTATGGTATGATTCGTACAATGATTTTCGCCATGCAATAACAACCCTGCACTGTTAGTGAGAGAGATTCTTGCTGCCTCCCCTGCTGTTTTTGCAAGGGGACCAGCAGGAATCCCTCTCGCTAACAGCGCAGGGGTGCCTTTGGCCAGAGAAGCACTTTGCCCCTTGGAAAGCACTTCTCTGGCCCAAGGCCCCCCTATGCTGTGAGCAAAGGGATTCTCTAGTCCTCTTGCACAAACAGCAGGGGGGGCACTGGGAATCCCCTGCGCTCACAGCACAGGCTGGCCTTGGGCCTGAGAAGTGCTTTATCCCTTGGAAAGTGCTTTTTTGGCCAAGGCCCCCCTGCATTGTGAGCAAAAGAGATTCTTGCTGGTCCCCCTGTTGTTTGTGCAAGGGAACTAGCAAGAATCCCTTTCACTAATAGTGCTGGGTTGCTTTTTCCCTGGGAACGCACTTCCCAAGAGTAAAGCTGCCCAGAGCTGCCAGTTCACAATGGGGCTTGGGAGGGGGGAGGCTCTCCTACGCCACCCCAAAGCCACCTGGCTTTTGCCTTTAAAAAACAACATTGTATCATACAATGGTGAAAATCGTACAATACATTTTTTAAAGGGACTTATATGATTTTATCACTGTACAATGCAATCGTTATATGGGATTCCACTGTACTGCCATTCAGTTCAAAGGCAAAGGCCTTACCTCTTGCAAAGCAAGGTAAATCAACACTAAACGGATGTGCTTCTTGATTCTTCCTTTATTTATTCAATCTGTTCTACAAATGAACCACAAGTCTAAGCTTTTTCTCCTGCCAAATTAACAGTAAACAGCCAGCCCTTTATGTAACACATATGCACAAAAGTCATCTGTGTCTCCCAAAAAAGAGAGACGCAACTAACTACAGAAGACTCTTGTTGATAAGATACCTTTACAACTGTGAATGTGTTGCCAAGGCAACTAGCTCAATTTACTTTTTTGGTTTAATTATTACTTAGACAATAATTAAACTGCTTATCAGAGGATCTGCTGAGGTAATAGTTACACTAAATTGTGTGCAGCTTTATGAAAAAGCTAGAAGACACAATGCAGATAGCCCAAGAGGTTTCTTTCCCTCTCAGACTTCTTTGTCTGTTTATCACATCTTAATTTTGAGGAGACTTATGTATGATAAATGAAAGCAAATTAGTCTTCTTTAAATAGATAATTCAACAGCACTATTTTTTATCTGGATGGGTTTGAGGAATGCAATTAAGTACTAACACACACACACACACCATGACCACCTAGCTCCTAGCTCACATTTTGAAGTGCTTCTGGCAAAGTCCAATGCAAGATCTTTCCTGGAAATCAAAAGATATGTTGGAAATAAGCATTCCAGGCTGACCCCAATCTAGAGCTAAACTGGACTTTTGTGATTCACCAGTAGACCGGCTTTTTTTGCTACTGTGTTGGAGTGATTCCCTGAAAGACAAAAGGGTTGCTTTAAGGGAGATTGCTTGTAGTATGCTCTCTCTGTGGGAACTCTTACAATGAGATGTTGAGAGACAGTATTCACTTTACTGTTTGTGAGCATCTACTTGTTATTTCCCCCCACAGTTTTATAGAGGCTGAAATCCTGTTGTTTACTTACCGTAAGTAATTTGCTCTAGAATTGAAATGGTATCTTCTGATGAAACAACTCCTCCATAACTTCAATTGATTCAAATTAGTTGCAACTTACTACAAAGTCCAAATGGAGGTTACAGCCATGAAATCAGAAGTACAGTTATGAAGAATTAAAAAAAGATCATCAAGTGTAAAGATGTATCTCTGGAGATAAAAATCAAGATCATCCATACTCTAGTATTTCTGATTACCAAATGTGGTGGAAAAACTGTGTAGTAAAGACAGCTGGCAGGAAAACAAGTATATGTGACTAAACAAACAAACAAACAAACAAACATATATAATACTAGTGTCTAATTTTTTTTAATTCTTGGGCCTTTCTATTTCTCCCATACTTTCATCATTCTTCAGCTCAAGGAGAAACACAAGGTTAGATAGCTATTCACTCCAATGAATAATGCAGCTACTGTATACAATTTTTTTCCCCCTGGCATGAGCTTTCACAGTTGTTTTATACTAATTTCAGGCTGCTGATTACAAATATGATCTCAGATTTGCTCTATCACATCAAATTTTTATGCTATTGGCCAACCCAATTGTCATTCCTGACTGCATGTTGGTGCGAGTCAGTTATAGAATTATAGTGATAAAATTAGTGATTATAATGTGATGTGATGTATATGTTTTTAGTGCAGTTTGTGATATAACAATGGACACAACATTGGAAAAAAGGAAATGCCGTAATGATGCAGATATCTTCTGTTACATCTGTGGCAGCTTCACCTTGCGGGATCAAAGGCACAACATCACTACCTTTGTCAAGAGGGTGTATCTTGCCTACTTTACCACTGGAAGACCAAGACAAACATTGGGCTCCTCATACACTGTGCAAAACCTGTGTTGAAACATTGTGGTCATGGTCTAAAGGAATGGATTCTAAGCTGAAGTTTGGTGTGCCAATGGTTTGGAGAGAACCAAGGAACCATGTGGATGACTGCTACTTTTGCTTTGTCAATGTCAAAGGTTTCAATAAAAAGAACAGACAATACCCCAATATCCCGTCTGCCAAACAAACAGTTGGACACTGTGAGGAAATACCTGTGCCTGTATATACAGAGCTACTAGAGATTGATGTTGAATCCCACAATTCATCCGGTTCTACTACACATGATAATGATGCTCCTACCTATACGCCATCTGATGCAGATTCTGTTAGTCTGTTTAGTCAACCTGAATTGAATGATCTGGTAAGAGATTTGTATTTGCCAAAGCAGTCTGCAGAATTGTTGGCTTCCAGGCTGAAAGAGAAAGGACTATTCATACCTGGTACTAGTGTCTCCTTTTATCATAACAGAGAAGCAGCACTATGAAAGTACTTCCAATCTGATGGTCCACTTGTTTATTGTAATGATGTTAAATGGCTTCTTCTCCATATAGGACTGCCCACATATGATTCCAGTGAATGGAGACTTTTTATCAACAGTAGTAAAAGGAGTTTAAAATGTGTGTTATTGCACAACGGAAATATATTTGGTTCAATCCCAATAGGACACTCTGTACAAATGAAAAGAGTATGGCAATATGAAGACAATTCTGGATAGATTGGATTACACACATCATGGATGGGTGATCTATGTTGATTTGAAAATGGTAAGTGTTTTGCTGGGCCAGCAAGGAGGTTACACCAAATACCCTTGCTTCCTTTGCTATTGGGACGGTAGGGCTACAGTAAAACATTGGGTGGAAAAGACCAGGCCACCAAGAATCAGTTTGACTCCCACTGACTAGAGCATTACAAATGAGCCTCTGGTTGATAGGAATAAAATTGTATTACCTCCACTGCACATAAAACGTGGGTTAATGAAGCAATTCATCAAAGCCCTGAATCACACTGGAAACTGCTTCAGCTATATATGTACAACCTTTCCAGGTCTCAGCATGAAGAAGAAAAAGGCAAGAATATTTGATGGCCCTCAAATTAGAACTCTCATTAGGGATCCACACTTTCTTCCAACAATGACGGCGGCAGAGGCTAGAGCTTGGAATGGATTCACGGATGTTGTTCGGAATTTCCTTGGCAACAAGAAAGTGGACAACTATTGAGAGATTATGGAGGAGCTGCTCTTGAGTTTCCAAGCACTTGGATGTAGAATGAGCATCAAGATTCACTATTTACATAGTCACTTGGCCAACTTTCCAGAGAACTCGGGTGACGTGAGCGAAAAGCACAGTGAACGTTTTCATCAAGACATCAAAGTAATGGAAAAATGTTACCAAGGCCGATGGAATACCAACATGATAGCAGATTGCTGTTGGTCCTTGATGAGAGACATTACACACGTTGAATATAGCAGAGTGTCCAAGACGATGTAAGGCATCATGGCAATGTAAGGTTGATATTGTCAATTTACCTTTTTGTACATATTTTCATATCTTAATGTTTCAATTCTTACATGTTAATATGCTTTCACTCTCAACTTTGTGCTTCAGTTCATAATTATATATGTTTGTTCAATAAAGTATTGTATATTGGATGTTATTTTATTAGGTCTGTATGTCTGTTTAGCTTGAAAAATATGATGATAAATTTGCTGTTCGTAGCTATATTGCAACATTTGAGATCTCAAAAACCTGATGTGCTAGAAAAAAATGGATGCCAAACTCGTAATCAGTACCTCAAAATTACCTTAGAATCGGTAGAGTACCTAATGCCAGAAAAATTATGTTGACCACTCAGACAATTGTCTTTACCTTTTATTAAGAAGATGAGATCTAGATTGGCTTTCTTCTGCTTCATTTTTGGTTTGGTTTTCCAGCTTGGGTTGCCTGCTTGTTTAAACAATAGCATAGCAGGGGCAAATACAGCTTTTTTATCTTTCTCCATGACATGTTCTGGGATAGAAAGAATGGTTGCATTTCTCACAGAACTACCAAACATGAAATAGCTCCTAGAAGCAAAATATTTTTCAACACTAATTTTGGATTTTTTTAATGTTAAACATTTTACACAATGTGCCTTCTCAAGTATCACTAAAACAATTAACTTTTAGCTGATATACCGTGTGTTTAGTTTCATCTATTCTATGTAAACATTGTGCTAGTGACCCTATCCTGAAAAAAATACTGCTTTTGAGCATGATCCTACTCAGTTAACTGTGGTGGTAGAAGAAGATGGAGCTAAGCCATTCTCCTCCATGAAACTGTCAATCATGTGAGGAAATAATGAATCCTGTGTATGTGCCTTTGCTATTTCCCACTAACTTTTAAAACAATTTGTTTTGGCTGCATACACACATATGTATATGCCTGAAATTCTGAACTGCTGAAGATTCCAAACAAATGTCAGAAATGTCCAAAAACTAAACGTTATGCCAGTCAACATCATCATCTAGATGAGATTGCCAGCATTTATTGACACAGTACGGGGACACGTCTGATGGATATGTGATAGCTTTCATCTGATATTGAAAGTTCAACATATGAACATCACCATTCAATATTCACTGTATAAAACACCCAGGGCTCACCCAAGACATGATGTTACCCGATAAAGAATAACATAGTGAACCCAAGCATTCTGTATGTGAAAACTAGCCAGACTGGTAGATCAACCATTTTTCAATGTAGGAGATAAAATGGTCCTGCTCTACAAAATTCAGTGCTACCATCAGCATTCCTGTCTGGGAGAGCTACCTCATTCTTGCTGAAATAGAAATAGCCCTAAAGACTCATAGGCAGCAATACACACAGATACAGAATGATACACTCTGATAGCAGAACATACATATGCATGATTCAATAAACTGAAGGAAAAAAGATCACTTGGGAATACTAAGAACTAATTGATATCAACTGAGGAAAAAAATTAAGTCATGTTATTCATAATTAAATGGAAAATGGGATTCATAATTAAAAAGAAAATGCTGAGTTGGCAATACCATCTACCAGGGCTGCAGAAATTCAACAGAAGTGAAAGAATGCAAACTTTTGAGGTTGCTAGAAGTCTTTCACAGATCTGACAATACATGTATTAGGAATACAGACAAATACAAATATCAGTATCCTATTTTCTACTGATGTGCACCACAGATCACCATGGTACTTGCCCACAGAAGAGCTCAGTACATGTAAATATTGAACAGGATAGGCCAATAAGTTCAAACAATTCAACTTGTGGTGCTACCCTGTAGCTTCAAAATATTGAATGCAGTCTCTGTAAAGAAAAAAAAGCTGTTGCAAGTATCCTTTACCATTTGTGAGATTATTATGATACCTAACATGGAGAAATGGATACAGTGATGTACCCCTGGAGACCTGGGTTCAAATCTCTATTTGACAACATTAAGTCAGAGTGAGAGATGAATAAAACTGGTAGTAACTATGCTAACCATAGTAATGAGGCACTCCCACCTTGGGTTGAAACCTACTCAATATTCATGTATTTTTATTATTACTATTTAAAGTAGTTCTCAACCTGTTTAAGCTGGGGACTGGGTCACACTCCCTCTGACAGCTTCAGGGGCCAGATGGCCATTTTGCCCTTTTTCCACCACATGACACTTCCTGTTGTTGTGGAGTTGGGGGTGGGGACACATGAAATGGTGTTGTGGGCCGTATCCGACCCACGGGCCACAGGTTGAGAGTGCTTGCTTTAAAAGGTTCCTAGGATAGTTGGGAATGATGGTTATGCAAGAGATGCTTTCCTATGCAGGAGAAAAAATACAGTAGCTAGTGGACTAGAGGCCTGGGTAATACCAATAGTGAAAGCTTATTTAAAGAAAGAACACTATATTGTCAGGAGATTAGAGTTGTTGCTTAGGAACCTTTTCCAAATGCTGAATTTCCCCAAGGAATGGCTGTAGGACAGAAAGATTCTGTTACTGAAACAAGCAGTTCACCTGTGTCATGTCTTGACTAGCAGTACACAAAGCAGTGCAACCATTTATCATCAGCTTTGACACTCTTTCCAAAAGAACTCTTTAAGAGTTCAAGCACATTTGAAGTCTTGTTTTGAACAGCAAGGTTCTTTTTTTTTATTCCCCCTCCCCCCCCAAAAAAAAACCCAACAACAGCAATATACAAATTTGTGTAGATTCCTCCCATTCTTACAGTTGTGGCAGCTAGTTTATTTACCATCTTACTAATCAATTGACAGGGCTGTTGTGAGTGGAATGGATTCAGGGAGGAAAAAAATTGGATGCTCTACAACACTCAAGATGAGAAACTGAAGTGGGGGAAATGATAGGGATTAAACAGAAATTCAGTGTACAGAACATATGGGAACAACATTTGTTTGTGTGTTTGTGTGTTTGTGTGTGTGGGGGAAACAGAGAAGACTCCAAGTCAAGCTGCCTTACAGACTTCAACATTCAAAAACAGAAAACCCAAGAGACGAGAGGAACAGGAAGGGTTTTATTGAGCCATCAGATTTCTACAGATAGAGGAAGATAGAGAGAAATTGGGAAAAGGTGTAATCAAATGTCTCCAATAAAATCTATCCCTATTTGCTGATGGAGGACCAAAAGGGAATTAAGAAACACACCATTCTGTTTTTTCCTTTCATTTACCGCTGATAAAATGATACACTCTCTTGTGGTATAGCCAGTGATGTATCTAGACCAGGAATTCTCAACCTTTTAAAGCCGGGGGCCAGGTCACACTCCCTCAGACAGCTTCCAGGGCCAGAAGACCATTTTGCCCTTCCTCCACCATATAGCACTTCCTGGTGTGGTGGAGGCTGGGGGAATGGCAACATGAAATGGTGTCGTGGGCTGCAGATTGAGAGTCCATGATCTAGAACTTTGGGTATGTGTATTTATCATGCTTCATTTCTGAGACTGGCTCAAGGCATTTTGCTTACAGTTTTGTTGCCAGAGATTCCATCGGCTAGAGAGGCGCATCTCTCTAGCACCAGAAGGAGGGCCTTCTCCGTGGCCGCCCCAGCCCTTTGGAACCTCCTGCCAACTGAGTTACGCCTACAGACAGAGCTTCTGCCCTTTCGGAAGGGCCTAAAAACCTGGCTGGCAGGGCAGGTGTGGGGCTCCAGGAATATGGGGTCCCATGTTGGGTGGCTGATCTGATGGGACAGCCACCCCTCCCTCACTCTTTTAAACTTTTTAAATCTTTTAAAACTTTTTAACTTTTTTAAATCTTTTAGATCTTTGTAAATTCATGGTTTAATTCTTTTTTAATTGATTTTTAATTGATTTTGAACCTCAAGGTTTTAATTTATGAATTTTCTATAAGCCAACTAGAAGAGTCAGGTTCACCTGATTAGGGTGGGATAATAAATCTAAATAAATAAATAAATAAATAAATAAACAGGAAGTGATGCCTCCATTTCCTGAAATCTAGGTGTGTCACTTCCAAATCAGCCAATTATTTTGTCATGTAAGGCCAACATCTACACTTCCCCATTTCTCTGACTTAACACAAAATACCAAAACTTTTAATCACTATGAATGTGTTAGCAATTTCATTTACCTCAAGATTTGCCACTAGAGAGAGTTGAATTTCTTCATCTAATGCTTGGGTACTGTCAAAGAATGGCAAAGTGGTAACATTTAATGATATCCAGATTAAGCAAATTAAACATTTTGTGCAAAACACAAAAAAATGATTCTTCAACTCTTTAATAACATCTTCATCAGTCATTGCTCACCCACCCCCCAATGACGAGACAGACAAGCTGGATGGTGTTAAAATGGGCCACTTTTATTGATTAAACTTTTAACTGTAACTGCCTGCCTGGTGAAAGTAGCATGAGTGAGGGATGTCCATCCTGAGCTTATTAACAGTTATGGGAGAACGCTGACAATAACCTGAGCGTTCTCCTTTGGACCATTCAGGTGAACAGAGTTATTAATCACACCATACGATATGGTGTTCCTTTGTTCCCCGGTCGCGTTTGGCTGGGCACCGCTGCCTGCACCTTGTCACACACCACCTTTCCTGAGCCAAACACGCACCGTACCTGAATTGGATAAAATCCAGTTCCTTCTCACCCGTGCTACCCGCCACACGGCCGGGGCGATGCCATTTTAACCACATATACCTTTTATTTGACTAACTCGTCCCGGCCGACCCACCCAAGGCAGGGAACTCAAGCAGGATGCCATTACGGATACCTGCCAAAAAGAAAATTGTACCGTGTGCTGACAAGTGCACACCATTGGGCATGTACAACCAGGGGGCCTCCACCGTGATGGACGGGTGCTCCAAAACAGCACCGATGCCCTCCTCCTGAAAGTGACGGAATACACCATAATTAACATGGTTCCTGCTGCTTTCAACAGCCGCCCGGTCCCGCCTGGTACAATACCTGGAACGGGGTATGATGGAAGACCACATAAAACGCGTTGTGGGCCACCAGTCCCTCACTAGGGAAAGGTCTCTGGCCACCCTGTTACTGAGGTCCCCCGGAACGATGCCAATATCGTTCCCGCCCAAGTGCAGAACCAAAAGATCAGGAGGGGTACAGTGACGGTGCTCCTCCAAAAATGGCAGGAGATGAATCCACTGCATGCCCTGCTGCCCCAGCCAAGTCACCACCGCACGACCCTCAAGGCCGAGGTGTGGGCCGCATGGGGCACGGGCCGCATGCCGGCCAGCCCAGAAAACATAGCTGTGCCCAATGATCCAAATTCTGATCGGGCGGGCCGCCACCGTCACACCTAAAAGAAAGGAACAAGACAAGGTATTAGACAGGCCGAACGTATGTCCGAAAGGCATCGGACGCCCAATGACCCAAGCATTTAATGTCGGCCGCAGAATAGACGAGAGCTGCCACGGTGGAGGCCGCACCAATATGAAAAGAGTGGGAACAGTAGCGTGCACCAGAGACACCAACGGCCCGAAGAACGGACCCAGTCACCCGCCAAAACTGGTACCTGGTGAGTGGCCGCCCATCCGAGTGAACGAACAAGGAGCCCTCCGCAAAGCCGCGAAAGGCGACAAAACGGTGCAGTGCCCTAATGGGGCAGATATCAACATGGGCACATTGAAGCAAATGAACTTTAGCTCCCTTGCCTGAAGGGTCATACTTGGAACTGCGAATGGCCAAAACGGCCGCGGACAAGGACAAAGTCAAATCCCCGAAGAGCAATGAGCGGCCTGAGCGGTCGGCAGGGCCGCTGACCACAAGCTCACCGATCCGGAGGGCCCCAAAGAACGCCACCGAAGTGGCGGCGTGAAAGAGCCGAACTTCATAATGATCCCTGCAAAAATGAGGCCATGCCCCTGTAATATTATGGAGCACTGTGACCGAAACAGGCGTGCGGCCGTCAGGGCGGTGGCCGCGTTCCCGCGACCAACCGTCCAACACGCGCCGCACCCTGAAGTCCTGTGTGTTGTCCAGAAAACCGGACGCACGGGAGGCAAAAGCCAAAGCCGACAGGCGTCCCCGAATCATGGAGGATGCCAGGCCGCGCCTGTGCAGTGTTACCATATACTCCAGAATGTGCTCCACAGGAATGGGCCACAGCTCGGGCTTGGTGCCGAGCCGTTTGAAAACCCCGAAATCCCGAAGGACAGCAGCGTATGTGGATCGAGTTCCATGCGCCAGGGACGCGGCAATGGCCCTGGTCACCTCCCCAGTCCAATGTCCCAGATTACCGGGGGGAGCTCCAACGGGTCCTTGCTGGCATCCGGGGCGAGGGCGCGGAACCTGGAAAGCTGAGAACGGGATAAAGCATCGGCAATATCGTTATTGAGGCCAGGAATGTGACACGCACGAAATACAATATTGTACCTTAATGCCAGCAAGACAAACCTGCGGACCAACAACATCACCCGCGGTGAGCGGGAGGTCAATGAACGTAGAACGTGCACCACCGCCATGTTGTTGGTCCAAAAGGTGACGTCAGAATTAGCCCACTGAGGGCCCCAAAGGTACAGTGCACCGAGGATGGGAAAGAGCTCCAAAAATGTGAGGTCCGAAAGGACGCCCAATCGCCACCAACCCAGGGGCCATGTCCCGTAACACCACTGGCCCTGAAAATAGATGCCGTAACCCGAGGAACCTGACGCATCGGACTGCACCTGAAACTGAGAACACAAGTTAAGGGGAGAACGCCAAAATGAAACCCCGTTGAAACTTGCCAAAAATTGCGACCAAACACCCAAATCCTCCCTCATGCCAGAAGTGACCCTGGTGCGATGAAACGGTCAGGACAACCAAGCCATGGCATCGCACAAACGCCTGGCAAACGGCCGTCCGGGCGCCACCACCTTGCACGCAAAATTGAGATGTCCATGCAGGGATTGGAGCTCTCGCAAGGTGGCCTTGCGCCTGGTTCTGAAGTCCCCAATGAGACCTTGTAAACGGACCACCTTGTCAGCAGGCAAGAGGGAAAGCTGCCGGACCGTGTCCAGTTGTATGTCCAAAAAGGTAAGGGAAGTGAAAGGTCCCTCGGTCTTCTCCAGAGCCAAGGGTATGCCCAGGGCGGATGTGAGCTGCTGAAATGCACGAAGTAGATCCTGACACCCCCCAGAACCCGAGGGACCCCCAAAAAGGAAATCATCCAAATAATGAGTCACCCAGGAAAGCCCCGACACATGTACCAAAGCCCACTGTAAAAACATGCTGAAACATTCCAAGGCTGAGCAAGAGATAGAACAGCCGAAGGGCATGGCGCGATCTACGAAGTACTGTCACTCAAAGGAGAAGCCCAGTAGCTCGAAATCGTCGGGGTGTACAGGCAACAAACGAAAAGCGGACTTAATGTCGCACTTGGCGAGAAGGGCTCCCGGGCCGCAAGCCCGTACCATACGGACCGCCTCATCGAAAGACGCATACCTGACCGAACACAATTCGGCCGGAATGGCATCGTTGGCGGAAGCACCGTCTGGGTAAGATAAATGGTGGATCAGGCGGAATTCGCCAGGCACCTTTTTGGGTACCAAACCCAGAGGGGACACGCGCAAATTGGGAAAAGGTGGCAACAAAAAAGGGCCCGCCACGCGGCCGGCCGCCACCTCCCGCCCAATCTGCTCGCGGACCACGTGTTCGAGCCCAACTGTGGACTTCAAATTCTTTGCAAAATAAGGGGTGCGGGGGCCAGAGGCAGGGATCCTGAAGCCAAAGGTAAAACCGGCTAGCAGATAATCGGCGTCGACCCTGTTGGGGTAGATCGCCAAAAGAGGGCACAAAGCCTCAAGCCGAACTGGACTGGGGCCCTTTGGGACCCGTGGCCGGATCGGGGATGCGCCGAGGGCCAGACTGAGCACCGCATTGGCGAGAGGCACCGGCCTTTGGGCAGGCGGCAGCGGTGTGGGGGCCGGCGCATATGGCGCACTCGTGCCGAAACCAGCACTGTTTACGGGCGCACTTGCCCGCGGACGCGAAGTCCCAACAGAGCATGCGAGGTTGAACCGCCTGCCCCGCCGGCTGGCGGGGAAGCTGGGAAGAGGGGGGCCATTGTACTAGATGGCCGCAATCATACCGCTCGCCCAGTACGGGCCGGGAAGGGGTCATGAACTGTAACCAGAGCATCTGGTGCGTCACATCCCAACGCATGTCCGGATGAATGGCCGACCTCATTCGAAATGTTTCATCATAAAGGAGCCACGCCCCCCCAGGGAAATCCACATAGGCACGATAAATGATATCGAGGTATTGCAAGAGCGGGAGGGCCAATTCAGGAGCACCCTTGACAGATACCCCAGTGTAAATAAGGTACGCCAGCAACCAATTGGCCCACGTACGCGGGGGCTTCTTGCGCCTTGCCCGCTCCTTGTCCACCTCATCATCCTTGTCTTTGTCACCCTTCTCAGAATCCCTATTGAGCAAGCTAAATATATCAGCGTATTCCCTCCTCCAGATCTTGGCCCGTGTAGTGGGTAGCAAATGATCGCCCAAAGGCAGGGACTGATCGCCAAAAGGCAAGGCAGAAGCGGGAACCGAGTTATACCCAGTGTCACCAACTGAATAGGTGGGCCAGCATGGGGGCGGAAAAGCAGGTGCAGTCGTGGAAGGCGCTCCGCCCCACCTGGGGTAAGGGGCTTGCCACGTAGTGCCAACAGGGCCGGGCGTGAGAGGCATCTGCGTGGGGTAAGGTGGGCCGGATGGCCAAGGCCAAGCCGACTGTGGAAAACGAGGCCCAGTGTTGGAGAAAGTGTGTGCCGCAGGCTTGCTTTGAACCACATACTCACCCGGGTCCGGAGCCCTGGACAACGGGGGCCGCGGCACAGAAGGGCCAGGCTCGGAAGGACCAGGCGTGGGATGGAGCTCCCCTTCCGCAAGCACCGGAGACCGTGGCGCACCCGCGGCAGACGCAGCCCCGGGCGGAAAAGCCCGGACCTCTGGCTGCGCGGCCTCGAGGTCCTCAATGCGATGAAGAAGCGAAGACAAATCTTTGCTCGAGATAGGACGCGCACGAGCCCGGCGCGCCACACGCGGTGCGGAAGGAGTCGCAGTGGCCAGGCCCACTGGTCCCTCGAGAGCGTCGACCCTGGCCGCCACCTCAGAAAAGCTGGGTGGCGAGGCTGCCCTGCTGGGTGGCACCGAGCCCCCGCGGGATCGGCGCGCACCCCGCCTCGAAACCGACAGAGTAACATGGCCAGTAGGCGGGGAGTGCACGAGTCGCGGATGCTTGGGAGCCATCCTGAAAAATTAATTGCCTCCAATCGCCAAAGAAAAGGAACCAGCCCAACAGACCAAAGCGCCGAACCAAAAAGAAAAATTATCGACCAACGCGAAGGTAAGTAGAAGCGGAGGGCGATGGAGGAAAGAAGGGAAAAAACGGCTTTCGACGCTTCGAAAGCGAAAGAGGTCGCCTAATGGGCGACAACGCTTTATATACACCGTCTGGCTCCGCCCATAATATTGCCGCCAGTCCGTCTCGCCCCAGGAATGGGTGCGAGCAAAGCGCGCACCAAAATATCCTATTTCGGCGCGCGTGCATTTAGGAAAAAACTTTCCCTTTTCATTTTAAAGAGCTGTTTGAGAAACAGCCTGCAGCTGAATTTCCCACCAAGGCACCTTCTCAACCAGCCCTTTAGGACAAGTGGGAAACGTGTGTTTGTGTATTAGGATACCATGGGCTTTCTGCTAGACCTTTAAGAGAAGTGTATCATCTAATGACATACATTTTTAAAGAAGTGCACAAAATAGGATTGTTTAAGGTCTGTATATCACTTGTATGTGAGGACTGGAAATTTTGCCTTCATAGAAAGCCAATTCTATCCAATATCAATACAGCTGGGGTGAATGAAGTGCCAAATTGATTCAACACAAATTTCATCTTCTCATCAAAAGCAGCTTTTTTTCATTGGACTAAATATATTAGTGTGAAAAGCAAACAAAATAATCAGTGCCACCTCTTATGAAGTTGTTCTTTACCTTCCATTCAATTTTGTAGAAGGTGATCCTAAAGCCACTTGAGCAACTCAGGCTGCCTATGTTGTAAAAAAAAGCACCCTCTTTTTTAAGAAAGGAAACATTAAAAACACAATAGGCAGCTGCTCTGAACCAGTTAGAAAGCTGAAAGCGGAACAAAATTGGTAAATGACATGAAAGTGAAACTGTACCTGAATGACAAGCTGCAAATTGAGAGATTGAAAAGAAAGGGGGAAAATAATCAAAATGAAAGGTGTTACACTCATTTTCCATTTGCCATGTATCACCAGTTCTGAGACAACAGTAGAGCCTTAAACACAGAAATAATCATGAGATGCGATTTCTTTAAGGACATATTTCCATTGAAAATAGGATCTAAAATATCATTAAGATCCCAACAACAGGGGGTAAGAAAACAATGCTTAAGAAGTGCTTGAAGCATTTGTGAAATATATCAAGTACTGTATGTCTAACTAAAGCATTAACCATTGCAAGGATAAATTCAACACACTTTACTACAGATCTGAGAAACTGACCACAATGATCTGTTTACCAGTTTTTAGACAATGAAAGAAGCATCTGAAAAAACTAAGAACACCAATTAGGTATCTTACTGGCATACACCTGCCTTACCCAATCATAAGATATAGAACCTTTGTCAGCAACCATTAGATAAGTTTCCTATTAAAAGCATATATCAGTTTTAAGATGTTTGAGTTTTGAAAGCGAAAACTTTATGTTTTCCCTAGTTTATATGACACAGGACCTTTAGAGTCCATTATATCATATGGAAGAGATCAGTATATCCTGTCATGACAACATAATTTAAATTTACATGTGTGTAAATGTGCCAGGTGTTATGCCTAAAGACAAGGAAGTATGCCCTTCAATCGTACAATTGGCTACTTGTCCCCAACAATTGCCCAATAAGCCCATTTTTATTTAAATAGTTATTCACATCTTATCTCAGTCATAAAGTTCAAATTACTATGTTTGATGCAGGGAAATCAGCTCTAGCCCAGTAAATTACTTGTAGATGGGTTGAGTGGAGTTACCTTCATTACACTCCATCCTCATCTGGCCCAACAAACAATCACAATTCATAAATCTTTATTTTCCATTCCCAAAAGTCCACAGTTAGCTTTTACAGGCACTTTAACTGCTTCTCCCAGTGCAAGCAGTTCAGTTAGGTTGGGTTTTGTTCTGTCACCATAGCAGGATTCTTTCAACCCTGATGTATTCTACAGAGTCCTCAAAGGAAAGTCCTTTCAACTAGAAGTAGGGGAGGATGTAGCTCAAAGAATTACCTTCTGGAGTTACGCATTCAAGCACACACAGAGAGGCCATTCTCCTCTTCACTCTGGAGCATCAGCCCAGTCTTCTGTCTCACTCTTCTCCTCTTCTTCCCATCCAGTTGCCATGAGTTCCTCCTCTGCTTTAGTTTTATCTTTCTCTTGGAGGGAAATCTCCTTGACAGTCCACCCACCACCACTTTTATCACATTATTGCCCCCCTTCTGGTCCATCCTGTTTCCTGCTTCTAGAGGAAAGTCCATGCCAGGGTAATACCCTGCAGAAAAGAGGTAGACCCTTTCTGTGTGCCCAAGTTCCTCAGCTCACACCATGTCATTCCAGTAAAATTTAATATTAGTCTTTGCTATGCTATGTTTTTACATCATCTCCTGTTTTGGGCTGAATCCTTCTTCCAAACAGTTTTCTAAGTGGCAGGTGTTGTGCTTTTACGTATTTTGGAAAAAGCTCACCCTCCCTAAAGTTCTAGCAGTCATGGATCATTGTTGTGTAATGGCACTGTGCCTTCATTCTGATCCATTTTATCAGCCATACTGGGGAAATCCTGACCCCCTAAACTGGGAAGAAGCCTTTCATGCATGTTGACTGTTTTCCTTCTTGTAGACTAAATTGTGGATATGATTTGTGACTTAGGTAACTGGTTGCAGAGCCAGAGGTTGGTAGTTCAATTTCATATTGTGCCTGCCAGGAGAACCAACCTGTTTGTCTTTGTTCAAGATGCACAGCCCTAGAGCACCCTCAAAAGAAGGGAATGGTTAAAAAAAAAACTTCTGTGTGTTTTCTACCTAGAAAACCATGGAAAGGGTCACCATAAACTTGACAACACACACTTGATTTGCCAACCTATACAGAATGGAGGTATTTTCAGTTATAGACTATATTTATATGGCATCTAGGAATGCCTCCTGTATCTTGAGTGTTTCAGAGGCATCCTAATTTATTTATTGGGGAGAAGCACGCAACTGAATTAGAAAATTTAAAAAAGGAAAGAAAAGCACAACATTCATTTATAAATATTTATTAGCGGCCAACAAATGTGATATCCAGAGCATCAGGAATAAACAGAATGACAAATTAGATAATCCTATTTTGCCTAATGAGCAGACAATGACTATGCCCTCTGTAACTACTTTATCTTCAGATCTGAAGTTGCAACTTGTGCAGCAAAAGCTGATGTCTCCTGCATAATACATTCCATGAGGGCTGTTCGATAAAGTTCTAATTATGTTGGTTAACTCCTGGGACTGTAATTTCTGCTAGAAGTGTTTTGGCCATATGATTTGGTTGTACCAGGTTGTAGTTAACTTTTGGGTTAACATTATTTGGCCAGTTATTTTGATTGTGGGGAAATCTTTTAGCTTTACTGACTCACATCTGTTTTTTCTTGCAGCTTAGAAACCAAGTTCTGGAACTTCAGAAGGGAGGTGATGTGTGAAAAGAATTTATCCAGAGCCTTGAGATAACAGGCCTTGACTCTCCACCCTCCCCCACAAAAAATAAATAAATCACATGTCAAATTGAATTTACCAATATGTTTGTTAAAATGAAAGCAAGGAAGAAATCATCCCAATAAACTTTCTATTTTTATGATCTATTTGTTATGGTACAAAGATTATTCCTTGAGTTAAAGAAAGGTTTGTTATATTAATGTCTGCTCTTAATTTTGATAACAATAAAGATTTTCTAATTGCCTGAGGTTATAAGAAAAAAAATATTCTAATCACATTCAGTGGTAGTATGTTAGACGTCTTAGTGCAGTGTAGGCAAACCTATGTCATGCATGCCAGAAGTGGCACTCATAGCCAATTTTTCTGGATCACACACTGGGGAGGCTGGAGAGGAAGTTGAAATCCCACCTCAGAGGTGGTGGTGGGGAAGAGGTGAAGCGAGAGGAGGTGGTGGTTGTGATGCACCCATGGGTGTGGCATGCAGACCTGTGAGGAGCATGCACATGCACCTATGTGACATTGTCGGAGGAATGCTGGCAACATCAAATGGATGTGGGGGCATACACGGTGCCTTGGGGACTCAGTCTCTAAAAGGTTTGCCATTCACTGTCATAGTGAATTGGCATTGATAGTGATTAGCATATTTGTCATAATCAAACACTACATATTATTTTTATTCTGCTCACATTTCATGTATTTACATGTGCTGTACTATCTGCTGGCATATTTAGGATGCTGGGGAAGGGAGGAGAGGAAGGATCCAGGAAATGTTTGTCCTGGGTATCGGGTTCTCTCTGGCCTTGAGGATGACACAGTTCTTTCCCTGCTATTTGAACATTCTGTACTCCTTCCCTCATGGATCTATATTCCTAGTGATTGGACAAAGCTGTTTCTGTTCCCACTTTGCTCAATGTCAAAATGAAAGCAAAGAAATGAATGTCCATAGTTAAAACTTGCAGCAAGTCACAAAGACAGTTTGCTGGATTATCTCTGCATGTGTTAGGTCAGCGATTCTCAGTTTTCAGGCAGTGGGCCTGACCCCACTTCCTCGGCTGCTGATCAGGCAGGTCATGTGGTTCAGTCATGCTCTTGGACGACAGCTCCCAGCACCCGTAATGGAAAAGGATAAAGTGGAAAAAGGAAATTGACTGCTCAAGTTTATGCTACATCTTGCTGTTTTGCTAGTGGAAGTCAAAGGATGGGTATTGCTTCAGGGATCTTTCTCTAAATCAATAAAACCTGGAGATCATGGGAGTCATAGCTGAAAAACGTAACTTCAACCTTTGCTATCTTTCCTGCATATGCTAACAATAAATAGTGTGATTCAGCATTATGTACTTAATGTGGTTGAATCAAACATTACTTGTAATCATCCAAAATAAACTAAATGCACTCAGAGAGAAAAGAAATAAGTAGAGCAAACAGCTTTAGTCTCTTTCCAACCAAAAGTTCTACTTCCTCAGCAAAATAAATTCTTTCTTTTTAAAAAAAAGAAGAAGAAGAAGTAAGTCTAAACATATCCTGTGTGGTTAAAAGAAAATGAAAATAAGATCTAAAAGATGCTGGCATTTTTGATCTGCCTCTTAGCTTCTGTTTTGATTTCCAGACTTTTCTTGTAAATGAATGTCTGCTTAATGAGGCTGGGTATTTCTGTTCCCCCCGCCCTCCGCCCCATTTAAAGCTCTTTTGTATAATCAGAAATGTGGCTTTTTGAATTATCAGTTTATCATTGCATATGTATTTTGCCAGTTATGTTTGTGATTTTATTCATAGTGGAATGTATTTTCATAGCGTAGCTAATGTCTATTTATCCTGCTCTTTCTCCTTTGGGCTCATTATTTGTTGATGAGATTTTCTTTTCTTTGTTGCTTTCATTTTTGGCTCCTTGTAAACAGCTGCTTCTAAAAATACACATTTAGCTATTCTCTCATTTTCTCTGGAAGTAAATGCCTCTAGAACAAATTCTACAAAGTGTTTAGCCAGATATATTATCCTGTAGCAAGACTATCCTTTTGGGATGAATCCAGTTGTCATGTCCAACTAGAGTAGATTCATTGAATGAATGGGATTTCTTCAGTCAAAACTTAACTCTCAATATATAGTGGGTTGTCCTTATCAACACCTTCAGGTTTGACCTGTGTCAGTGATACCACTATACCAACATAAACAGAGAAACCAAAATTGGATAAGGAGGCAAAGACCAATTAAGACCAATTAGTATAGTCCACTCCCAAAGGCTTCTGGATCCAAATGGTTTCCAAAATGTCTTAGGCAGATTTCCAGCTGACCTGGTTGGCATGCTTGGAAAAACCCAGATCTCCATAGTGAACCCATGTAGTTTGACACATTTGCCCCTCAAATACTTTCTCCATCTTACAAGTCATTCCTCACCTTGGGTTACAAATGAATTATAAGTGATGCAGCAAACTAGGAGAAGGTGAAACAGAAAATAGAGGAAAGCTTCTACAGGTGGTAATTTAGTTTTGGTTAGGAAACTGTCCAGAAAATATGGCAATATTATAAAAGCAGAAAAAAAGAAGTAAAGGGGTGGCAAATCATTAGAGGAGCTCTATCAAATTTTCTACACTTCTGCTGGCTAAGAAGCTTGGCTTCAATCTGATGTTGGAATATTTAATTGGTTCACAACTGTTTTGTATCCAAGACTTAAACTATCTGTCAAGACCTTTATTTATTTATTTATTTATATTTGTTTATTGCCCTCCTCCCCGAAGGGGCCCAGGGTGATTCACAACACATAAGCATATCAGCAATTATTTAAAACCAATTAAAAGATTAAAAACTTAAAATAAGCTTAAAAACTTAATATTACTGCAAGTAAGAGACATCCAGTGCTGTTTTATCCAGTTTCCTTTAACTAATTTTAATCGGTGATGTTTCATATGTAGACAAGACATTTGCACATTGCAAAGTCACTACCTCTCTTTGCCCTTGTTGACTCCTGAAATTAGCCACAATAGAATTGACCACAATGGTCATTAATTCATCTCTACAAAATGACATATGCTTTCCTGTTTGAAAAATACCATTGTCCAGCCCATTGTTTTTTAAGCAATGGCAGATTTGAACAACTTTAGGCCACTCATGGTTTATTTATATGCAAATTAATAGAGAAGGTAGTGGCAGATCAGCTGCAGGCATTCTTGGATGATACTGCTATTCTGGATGCATTCCAGTCTGGGTTTAGGCCATGGCATGGGACAGTAAAAACACTGGCCACACTGCAAAGGACATCTGCAAAGCTCTCCAAGTCCACATTTCAAACATATACTTTTTTCTTGCCAGCTGTCTTTACTACACAGTTTTCCCACCACACATGGTAATCATAAATACTAGAGTATGGATGATCTTGATTTTAATCTCTTTACACTTGATGATCTTTTCTAAATTCTTCATTACTGTACTTCTGATTTCATGGCTGTAACCTCCATTTGGACTAATAATTTTCCATTGTCAACATTTAAATTGTACAGTTCTTCTCTAGTTATCATTTTTTTTTCTTAATGTTGAACTTCAGTCCTGCTTTGGCACTTATCTCTTTCGCTTTTGACTAAAAATAATTTCAAACCATTGCTGCTTTGGCCAATGAGATGGTATCATTTGCATATCTTCAATTGCTGATGTTTCCCCACCAATTATCACTCCTTCCTCATCTGAATCTAGTCTGGATTTTTGTTTGATATGTTCTGCATACAGATACATCAGGTAAGGGGATAAAATGCATCCTTGTCTCTTTGCCTATAGGAAACCATTATTTCTCTCCATATTCTGTCCTAATGGCATCTTCATCTCCAAAATACAGGTTATGCCTCAGGATAAGCACACCCATTTCTTTTAGAGCAATTCATAATTTCTCATTGTCCACACAGTGAATAACTTTGTAGTAGTAGTAGTAAGAATAAGAATAAGAATAAGAATAAGAATAAGAATAAGAATAAGAATAAGAATAAGAATAAGAATAAGAATAAGAATAAGAATAAGAATAAGAATAAGAATAAGAATAAGAATAAGAATAAGAATAAGAATAAGAATAAGAATAAGAATAAGAATAAGAATAAGAATAAGAATAAGAATAAGAATAAGAATAAGAATAAGAATAAGAATAAGAATAATTTTGTGCCAGAAATTATTCTGGGTTGAAAGGATTTTTGCTGGAGAAACTCTGCTCACGGGATGCCTGAATGAGGCTTCTTTCATGTCCACAAGAGCTGGGACATAAATGGGCACTCAATCTGTCATGTAGTACCTGGGTCTGGAACTGCTGACTTCCTGACCTTCCAACTAACAAGGAGAGCTTCTTAACCACTGAGCTACCACAGCCCCACCAATAACTTTGCTTTATTCTATAAAGCAGAGGCTGCTCATCTTCCAAAATTATTTGGTGCTGTTCAGTAGTCATTGAATGTTTAAAATATGGTAACTTTCTTATATGAGACAAAATGCATCTACAGAGTGTGATATCAGAGCAGTATAGAGTAGAAAAATTGCTTTAACAAGAGTAGTCCATGGGGTCACAACGGGTTGGATTCGACTGTGCAACTGAACAACAACAAACTCTTCAAAAATGTAAGCACATTTAATTTATGCATCCTTGGATGCCTACTATTTTGGTCCGATATTTAATCTGAGGTGCTAATTATCTTACATGCTTTCAATAAAGCAAAAAATGTTTAATACATTGTGTTTGTAATTGTTTTAATTTCTCAAATTCATATTTTTAACATTTTATCTGGTTGTCTATTTTCCTAAGATGCTTTGAAACTGTTTGCCAGTGAGCAACGAGATAATTTTATAAACCCAAACCATATATTCATAATATAGTGGCCATCTGCACCCTGTAGTTCATCAGTCCTTCAACAGGTAAATTAATTAATGTCTGTGGTATGGTTTCACTCCTATGTGTTCCTTTTTGTTAAGACATTTTTGGAAGCTTAGTAACTAGTGGCACATTTCCCATAGATTTCAACATGGTGAAAGAAGAGCTGACAGGGTGATGAAGCATAATCATTTATGAATAAGAATGTTGTCTTCTCATGTTTTCAATCTCTGGATTATTGTCTCCATATGTTCTACTAGCAATATATTCAATTTTATTAGGAGATTTACACAAATAGCACGGACAGCAGCCAAATTATGTGGCACAATCCTGCATGCACAAGTGAAGATTGAAACTCAACTCATCACACTCCTTTAGGAACCCTAAGCCCATCCATTTTAATCAGCAATGCACCAGGGCATCTCTGGTTGGACTCAGCTGTTAAATTGCTAATTAACTCACTTTTGAGGAAAGAGGTAATCAATCTAAGAAAAAGAGGAGTTTCTGCCTATTAACTCACTCTGAAAATTCATGGCATTCTTATTCTCCTGGTAAAGCAGAATTGTGGTTTGCTGTTGTGGTTGCTTATACATTTCACTAAGAATTTGTAGCTAATTGTCTCTTTCCTTTTTCTGGGCATATATGAAGAATTTCTTATTATAGTCAAAACTGTCTTATCGGGGCGTGGCTTGGATGGCATAAGGGAAAGAAGCAGTCTCCCTTCGCTCCGCCGATTTAATGGGGTATCAATGGGTTTTTTCTTGATATTTGTCTAATTTTTTAAAAAATATTAACTCGGAGGGAACGAAGAAGCTATGTTGAAGAGCTGCTGGCTTTGAACGGAGAGACGCGGTCAGTACATAAAGAATTTGAAGGGTCTGAGATCCGAGCGGCGGGGCAAACCGGAGGCTAGGGAAAGCCACCGGGGGAAGTCCTGTCGCTCGTTGAGCCGACCCAAGATCTTGAGGAGAGACGGAGGTTCGGAGGACAACAAAGGACATAAAAATAAAGAGATCTTATATATTTACCGAACCAACCCGTCGCTGAATCGTCCCCAAACTGTCGCTGAAGCGCTTCCGAATGGCGCCGGAGTCTCCCCGGGACTAAACTGAATGCAAGTGGTGAGTTTAAAAAAAAAAAGCCTGTGGGGGGAGACGGGGTGCCGAGACGAGGAAGTAGGCTGCAGTTCCTGAAGAGGCGACGGGGGAAGGAAAAGGGGGAAGCAAGGAGAGTGTGAGAGTGCGAGAGAGGCTTGAGCGAGAAGCATGAAGAGTGAGGGACGGCGCCATTGAAGGAACGCATGGTATAGAGAAGATCGTGGCCCTTTTAACTTTCTTTTTCTTTAATAAAGACTGAAATAACAGTAAGAAACGATCTTTTGAGAAGGAGTGATGCGGATTGATTAAAAGGATTACTCTTTATAAACTTTTAAAGAAGAAATAATTAAATGGACTTGTAAAGGGAGAGCGAAAATGGCGGAGTGAAACGAAACTTACCCTGTTCAAAACGAAACCTATCAAGTCTGAAACAGGAGAGAGACGCGCCATACTGTTTTCTTCTTGTTGTTATATGTTTGTCAGTTTGATAAGTTATAGTGTGTGTAGTGCTTGGCCTCCCTCCCCCTTTCTGATTATCCCTGGCATAGTCTAGTGTATTTTTATGGTTATGTCTTGTGGCTTTCGTTCATGCTCAGAGTCTTTGAAGTTTGTGAATTGATCCGTTCCCCCCCTCCTTTTTTGTCTGTGTTGGAGTTCTTTCTTTCTTTCTTTGTTTATTTGTTCCGTGTGTTCCCTTCTCTCCCCCTCCTTGCTGTTTTTTGGCTTTTTGGCTTTCGTGTTTAGTTCTGTTGCTTCAGTTTGTGTGAGTGGGTCTTTCCTTTTGATTATTATAGATTTTCTTATATGTGGATTACAGTTCTTCCTTTCCTATTGGATTTTTCTTTTAATTTTTAGCAATTATTTCCTTTTTATTTTTTAGTCTTCTCTTCTATCCCCCCCTCATCTCCCACTTTTTGACTTTACTCAAGTTTTCTAACTTATCAAATTTACTAATTGCATTAATTTTATTAATTTTTCTTATTAATTTTACAGAATAAATTAAACTAAAACTATTAAATTAAATTAAACCTATTAAGTCTAAAACGTTTTTATTACATACATATTATATATACATTCTGGATTTTTAAGCTCTTTTATCTCACATTAAGTAGATCAATTTATTAGATTTGATTGATTAAGTGGGAAACTGACTAAATTTATTTTGTCTTATTAATTGGCCAATTTTATTAAGTAATCAATCAATTGATCAAGTTTATTGATTAGAATTTTGAATTTAGAAATATAAAAGACATTAATTGTTTAACTGATTAATTAATTAATTAATTCGGAAATAAATTGGAAATTTTGATTAAAATATATAAAAATACATAAAAATAATTGGTTTTACATTTTAATTTAAATAGATTGAAATATTTGATTGATTACTGGTTTTTTTCTTTTGGAAAATTTTAGAACTACAATGGAGGGAGGGCGGGGGAAAGAGGAGGAGGAAGTGGTTAAACCGAAAACAAGGAAGGATAAGAGAGAACAGAAGGACCAGAAGGAGAAGGAAAGACATACCCCATCACCGGTTTTGGAGACACCAGCTACGATGGATACGCCCAGTTTTGAATCATCTGATATGGATAAGATGTTTAAGATGTTACAACAAATGTCAATAGAAATAAAAAGAAATAATGAAGAAATGAAGAAGGACAGAGAAATTGCTAGACTCCAACACGAGAGTCTGGCGAGATCTCTCACTGATTTACAAAAAGACGTTACGGAGAATACTAAAAAGATTAAAGTGATTACAGACACAATTCAAGAGGATGTAAAACAAGTGAGAATAACAGCGAATGAACTTTTTATTCATGAACATGCAACTTCAGCAAGAGTTTCGGCACAAGAGAAAAGGATACTTTTGGTGGAAGAGGGGCAGAGAAAGCAGAACATCGTGATTAGAAAAATGGCTGAACGAACGCCAGACAAGCTCAAAGATAGGATAGTTGATTGGCTTAACTCGTTACAAATGGGGAAAAATTTTGTACCGGAGGATCTTGGAGGAGTTTTTAGAATTGGGGGTAGAAGGGGTAAGAATGCACCAAGAAATGTTTTGGTCAAATTTGCAAATTGGGCGGATAAGCTTAAAGTAATGGCTTACATTAAACAAGCTGGTTCTGGCGTTCTAAAAATTGAGGATGATGATGTGGAAATCTACAATGATATTGCCCCAGAGGAAAGAAGATGGAAATACAAGATGAAACCGGTTACAAAATTGCTGACTGCCAAGGGCATCAAATACAACTGGAGATTCCCACAACAACTGAGTTTTTTTTATGATAAAAAAATGCATATTCTTGACTCGAAGATGGACATTCTGGGCTACCTGACCCACATTGGTTTAATTAAGGTGGCTACTAGTGAATGGATTGAATTAAGAACGGATTTGTATATGTCTGGGGAAATGGCACCAGTTTTGAGAATGGAGAGGGAGGAGGGGGGAGCGGTGGGGGGGATGGACACGTCGGATCCGAGTGTTGAAATTGTTGAAATTACAGAGTGAGAATAATGAACAATAAAGAAATATTGGCGGAGGGAGGAGGGGAGCTACAGGGAAAGCAATGTCATCCTGCCCCGATCCCCCCTCCCCTCTTTGGTATACGGAGGTGACATTCTTGAAAAGGAAGTGGGGAGGTTGAAACAAAGTAGAAGAATATGTAAGTTTTTTTGTTTACTTTTTTACTATGTTTTTCAAGTTAGTCTTAATATGTTTTTAGATTATCTTTGTTTATTATTTAGTTCGTATAGTTTTTGTAAGATAGGGGATAGGTGGTACACGTCCAGGGAGCATTGTAAAAAATTAAGGAAGATAATAAAATTAGATGGTTAAGAATTTAAAAATACTAACATGGAATGTGAAGGGTACAGGCAACGTACTAAAAAGGAAGAAATTACAGATTGCACTTAACAAAGAGAAAGCAGATATTATCTTTCTTCAAGAGACCCATCAGAAGTCTGCAGAAACAAATAAAATAGTCCTGAGAGGGATACAAATTTATGAGAAGGCCTATGGCTCATCAAAGGCAAGAGGAGTTGCAACCTTAATTTCAGAAAAGGCAGGGTTTAATATGACACACAGTATAGCTGACCCAGAAGGCAGATACCTTATAATCAAAGGAAATATAGATGAGGAGGAAGTTACACTCGTTAATATATATGCCCCAAATGATAAGCAAGAAGAGTTTTTAAATAGGATGGGAAAATATTAGAAAGAGAAGGAACAAAAAAGATGATTATAGCGGGGGATTTTAATTTAATAAGATCTGAAATTGATAGTACAAGTAGTAAGAAAAAGAGTAAAAAGTATATTTTGGATGATTGGATTAAGACACTGGGGGTAAAAGACACATGGAGGGAAATTAAAGGGAATGAAAGGGAATACACTTTTTACTCCCATGTACATAATATGTATTCTAGAATAGATCATATATTTGTTACAGAGGGGTTAATTAGAACTATTGAGGATATTAAAATAGGGATGTTTAAAGAGTCAGACCACGCAAAAATATTAATGGAAATAAAATTGGACAACGGGGGGGGGGAGGAGTATAAGTGGAGATATGATTCAAATTTATTTAGGGATGACGTTAGTAAGAAAAATGTAATGGAGAAATGGGAGGAATATTGGAATTGGAATGATAATGAAGAGGTCAGCTATAGCACGGTATGGGATACAATGAAAGCGATATTTAGAGGGGAATCTATAAAATTAAACAGTATTAAAAATAAACAGAAAAAAAGCAGGTATCAGGAGTTAGAAATAAAATTAAAACAACTTTACCTGGAGCATGCAAGAACTAAGAATCAGACAATTTTTGAGGAGATACAAAAAATTAAGAAGGAATTGGATGGGAAAGATATTGAAAAAATTAAAAAGGATATTATCTATTTAAAAAGAGAATATTTTGAGTACAGTAATAGGAATTCTAAATTATTAGCAAAGGCAGCAAGAGAGAAGAAAACCAAAAGTCAGATTGGGGTCTTGATTGACAAAAATGGAAAGAGATGCAATAAAAAGATGGATAAAATGAAGATAATAGAAAATTTTTATAATGAACTGTACTCAAAAAGAGAGGTAAATTTGGACAAACTTAGAGAATGCTTTGAAATTCAAGGAATCTCACAAATATCAATAGAACATAAAAATATAATGGAGGGAGAAATTACAGAAAGAGAAATTGAGGAAACGATAAAGAAATTAAAAGTAGATAAGGCTCCAGGGGAAGATGGGTTATCGGCTGAGTTTTATAAAGACTTTAGAGGATGGATTGTGCCGAGACTGAGTAAATTGTTTAATAAAATATTGGAGGGAGAAGCAACTCCAAGGTCATGGAATAGATCCATAATAGTTTTAGTCCCTAAGCCAGGCAAGGACTTAGAAAGAGTGGAATCGTACAGACCGATTTCACTAATTAATCAGGACGCAAAAATTTTTACATCAATAATATCAAATAGACTGAGTAGTTTTATATGTGACTACATAAAGGAAGATCAGGTAGGGTTCGTCAAAAACAGATACATGTCAGTTTTAACGCGAAGAGTAATAGACCTAATGGACTTAGCAGAACAAAAGAAAGAGAAAGTGGGATTTTTGTCACTAGATATATTTAAAGCTTTTGACTCTTTACAATGGTTAACAATTCAAGAGACGATTAAGCTATATGGATTTGGTATTAGATTTCAGGGAGTGATTAAGAAATTATATCAATTTGGAACAGCTAGGATTAGAATTAATGATGAATATTCTGGGAACATAAACTTAGAAGCAGGTACAAGGCAGGGCTGTCCATTGTCACCAACATTGTTTATTCTGGTCATGGAGTTTTTGGCGAACTCGATACGCCAGGATGAGGATATAATAGGGATGAAAGGTAATAAAATTAACTTGTATGCAGACGACACTCTCATTATTGCAAAACATCCAATGAAAGCAATTGAAAACATAGATAAGCACTTGAGTAAGTTTGAGGATATGACGGGCTTGAAAGTAAACTGGGACAAGACTGAAATGCTATTTTGTAATGGGACTAAGGAAGAAGAAAAAAATAAGGGAGAAGTACAAGATTCAGATTGGAAATAAAATTAAATATCTGGGGGTAATAATATCTAATAACTTTGGAGAGCTTAAAGGGTTAAATTATGATAAACAGAAGAAGGAAATTGAACAGAAAATAATTAGGTATAACAAGTTAAATTTATCATGGTTCGGACGGGTTGCATTATGTAAGATGATGTTGTTACCCAAAATAAATTTTTTATTGGATGTATTACCAATTAAGTTGACTGATAAAGAATTAAAAGAGTACCAAAATATAATCAATAGATTTTGCAATGGCAAACGGGGAGCTAGGATAGCTAAAAAATTATGGTATATATCTCAAAAAGAGGGGGGTTTAGGAATACCCAATATTCGGGATTATTACAGGGCATTTCAGGTAAGAAATGTTATTAAAATATTGAACAGGGAAGAAGTAATATGGGAAAAAATTGAAAGGAAAGAGTCCCAGAAATTTGATAAATCAATATTCTTAAGTGAAAAGAAGGAAAATTCAAAAATATCCCCTAGGTGTAAACTGATGAAAACAACAATAGAAGAATGGAATAGAATAAAAGAGGAGCTTGTCCCAGGCACTTCACCTGTTATAGAATTGGACGACTTAAGTGCTTTTCCAATACAAATAGATAGTAGGATTAGAAGTATTTTAATAGAGAAAGAGGTTCTCTTGTTGAAAGATTGGATTAACATATGTAAAGACAGTGACAGAAAAAGAGAATTATTTTCACAAATGCAGTTAGATTGGTTCAAGATTCTTCAAATAAATAACTGGAATAAGAAATATTTGACAGATGATAGTTTAGTGAGAGAGTTAACTTTATTTGAACTTATGTTAAGTAAGATCAGGAAAGGCGACATGTGTATTAAAGGAGTAGTAAGTAAGATTTATAAAATCCTGAATAAAGGTGGAAACATACAGGAAGTTTTAAAAAACAAGTGGGAATATGAATTAAATGAAACAATTTCAGTGGAAAATTGGAAGAGAAAATGGAGAAAAAGGATTATGAGATCCATGTCCGTTAGAATGAAAGAACATAATTATAAGATAATTTGGTGGTGGTATAGGACCCCAATTGGGCTGCACCGAATGGATAACAAGATTAGTGATAAATGCTGGCGTTGTAAACATGAAGTGGGAACATATATACATATGTGGTGGACATGCAAATGCTTGGGAAATTTTTGGCAAAAAGTGAAAAATGAAATAAATAGTATATTGGAAATGCAGCTCGCTTGGGGCCCGGATACAGTTTTGTTAACGGAGGTTGATAAGTTCAATATAAGTAAGGATAATAAAGAATTGATGTCTGTGATGCTGTCAGCGGCTAGACTTTGTATTGCAAGAAATTGGAAAAATGATGTTTCGATAAAAATACAAGATTGGTACAAAGAAATGTGGGAGCTGGCACTGAATGATAAACTTACCTGTGAGCTAAAAGTAAGAAAAGGAAGAGCTAAAGTTAATAATTTTTGGAGAATCTGGAAACCTTTTGTAGAATATGTGACTGTCAAGAAGAAAGGGGTTGCTCCTGTACCGGAACAAAATGACTTTTGGAAATTATGAGTTTTTACAATCCCCTGGACATTGTAAATATCACAGGGGTGATAATAAAAGTGTGTTCTATGATAATGTAGGAAATTAAATGTACTAGAGAATGAGTTGAAAAATGGTATTAAGTGTGATTTAAGCAGCTTCTATACGGAATGAGTAGAGTTTAGGTGATTTTTTATTATTATTGTTGTGGTTGCTTATATATGGTTAATGTAATGTACTCATATTGATATAGAGGAAGAAAAGTTGTTTCTATTCCATGATTTACTCTTTTTTTTTTTTAATTTTCTTATTTCTGTAATTTGTGTGTAATTTTTTATTATTGTATTGTATTTTTTGTTTCTTTTTCAACTTTATTGTTGTATGTTTATATTGTTTAAATACCTATAAAAAAAACTGTCTTATCAACTGTGGAGTCTCTTCTTGCCAACTCGGCCACATTTTACTTGCATACTGAAATTTAGACCATTTGTTTCCCACCTAGGAAGATATTGAGGTAAAATTTCAACATACAGTGGACCCTTGCTTAACAAATTTAACGCGTTCACCAGGACCTTTTGTACTATGAAAAATTTGTAAAGCAAATTTCCCATAGGAATGCATTGGAAACCAACATTTGTTAACCAAAACAGTTTCCCATAGGAATGCACTGAAAACCAATTAATCCATTCCAGAATAAAATTGTTAACCGAGACACTATTTTCTATGGATTTCCTTTTGTTATGTTAATTGTATGTGAAGTGAGCAGTTTGTTAAGCAAGAGTTCACTGTAATTCATTTTCAAGTATGTTTAATGGCGTAATGGAACCAGAATTCACATGCTGAAAATATTGAAATGTTTTATTTGTAAGGATAATGATTTCATCTGTCAAACCCCCTGAAATTTCACATTAGCACTAACCTTAGATAAAATCATTACAATTGCTAAAGGACAGGGGTAGAAAGGATTTTCTCAGCAACAATGCAATCTTAGACATGCAAGGAATTTGAAGGGTAGCTTTGTCTTTAATCAGCCAACCCACCACCACCACCCAAAAATATAGCTTTATGAAAGAAATATTGGTAGTTGCAATAAAAACAATTAGAGTTGTTCTTTTGATTTGGGTCAATAAAGCTGCCTGCTTTTGGAACCTTCTTTAGTGGATTGGCTTCAGGGGCTATCAAGATGACCATTCACATTTGTCAAAAACAGTTATGCTTTTTTTAAAAAAATTGCTTTCTGTTTGGTTAGAAGTGGTTAACAGATGAAAAAAAATCAACCTGGCATTTTCCCTTGTTTGGTGCCTCTCTGTGAATGGTAAAAAAGCACAAGAGGGTATCCTGTAGACTATCTAGATTTCTGTCATTGATGCTGACAATATTCAGGCTGCACTTTACACTGTAAAACTTGGCATCCTGTTTCCAGCTGACAATGTGGACATAATATTTTGCAGCAGTTTTGGGCTCCCTGTCCTTTTTGAATCATAGATGCAGAAGCACAATATCCCACATTCATGAACAAGTGCTTGGTTTAGAAAAAAGAGAGATGAATAGTTTTCTTGCTGTCCCTTAATCTTGTCAATAGTTCTTAATGGGCACACTGAGTGTAAGGGTGTTCTTGGTAGCAGGCAAAAATTAATATTTCTCCTCTTTATTAGAAATGAATCTCGGGCTCTAAGAGACATCACTTAATGGAGAGAAATGGACTTTCATCATGTGAGAGAGAGGAAGGCCACAACCAAATAAATGTAACAATTAATTTACACTTACCCCCAAATCAATCAGATTAGGTCATCAATCAGTTTCCCACTCTAAATCTGCTCCATAATCAATTTCCCTTCAGTTAATTATTTCTGTTAATTAAATTGTAACTCCACCTCCAGAAACTTAAATAGAAATGAAACTGGGCTCAATTGAATAGTGTGAATGATTCTGCTTCAGTGGTGACAAGAGGATTTTATAATGAGACAAGTCCAGTGGACGGTTATGTTCTCAGTTCTCCTTTCTTTTTTAATTAAGGCTGCTACTTGGTGTTATTCTCTGCATGTCTGAACTGAAACTTCAGATACCTTGGGAAATGACATCATTTCCATATGCATTTCCAGGGAGACATGGAAAAGAAATAGCTATTCCTTGAGACTATATAAGGTTCATATATTAGAAAAATCTTTAAATGTGCTCTGAAATATTGTTTTATGTGGTGATTTTAATTATTTTATTCAACATATTTCAATTGGTGTTTATATATTGTTTTTAATTCTTCTTTTAATTATATATTTAATGTGATCATACTCCTTTTTTTCTCAAAAGAATTAATTTAATTTAATTTAATTTTTAGACTTTTATGCCGCACCCTCTCACAAAAGAGAACTCTACCATAAAATATGTCAACCATGACATCTAGCTATAGAATGCCCTCTCAAAACAGAGCAAAACATGTTTGGTTCTTTCACTGTTCCTTTTACAAATGGGGGCATATTCTGGATTTTTCCTATGAACTTAATTTGTCCTCCAGTTCATAGAGAATCTCTTTTTTCTTTGGATAAGGTTTTCATTACAATAGCCAGAATACTTCTGCACTGTGATTGAAAAGTGAATCCTAGAAAATATTACTCAAATTTCTTTTAATGACCACCAAATTTATTTATTTATTAAATTTAATACCCTGCCCCAATCGGGAGGACCCGACTCTGGGCGGCTTACATCCAGATAAAAACAGAGATAAAACCTAAATACTCAATATCACTAAAACATCAGAATTAAAAATCATCAAAGGTTAAAACAACACAGGACTACACACCAGTATTCCCACATTCCAACCCAGGGAGGCAGTCCTTATATAAGCCACTTGGTATGGGAGCCCACGTTCCCGGGTCCCCAAACCTGTCCTGTCAGCCAGGTTTTCACGCTCTTCCGGAAGGGTAATAGCTCTGTCTGAAGGCGCAGTTTGGTGGGCAGGAGGTTCCAGAGGGTCGGGGCGGACACGGAGAAGGCTCTCCTCCTAGTACAGGCGAGGTGCGCCTCTCTCGCCGAAAGAATAACAAGGGAGCCTCTCCAATCCGCCCTGGTGGGCCGGACAGATGTTCTTGGGATGACGCGGTCTCTTAGGTATCCTGGCCCACTACCATATAGGGCTTTAAAGGTAATAACCAGCACCTTGAATTGCACCCGGAGACATACTGGCAACCAGTGCAGCTCCCGGAGCAGCGGCGAAGCATGAGCATAATGCCCACACCCCACCACTACCCGGGCCGCCGCATTCTGGACCAGCTGGAGTCTCCGGATGGTCATCGGGGCAGCCCCATGTAGAGCGCGTTACAATAATCAAGTCTGGAGGTGACCAACGCATGTGTGACCATAAGCAGGGCATCCCGGTCTAGGAGTGGGTGTAACTGGCGTATTACACGAAGTTGTGCAAAAGCCCTCCTGGCCACGGCTGCCACCTGCTCTTCGAACAGTAGCCGTGAGTCCAGGAGGACCCCCAGATTACACACCGGGTCTGTTTGGGGCAGGACTGCCCCATCCAGAACCAAAGGTGGTAGCTCCTTTGTTAACACAGGACCCCTTACCCACAGCCACTCAGTCTTGCCGGGATTCAGCTGTAGCCCGTTGTCCCCCATCCAGACCTTTACAGCCTTCAGACACCTGGAAAGGACTTCCACCGCACCGCTTGGGTCCCCACGGGCAGAGATGTATAACTGGGTATCATCTGCATATTGATGATACCTTACCCCGTGGGAACGGATGATCTCACCCAGCAGCTTCATATAGATGTTAAATAGGAGAGGAGAAAGTACCGAGCCCTGAGGCACCCCGTATTGCAGGGGCCTAGGGCTGGACTTCTCCTTCTCCAGGCACACCGACTGGGTCCTGCCCCTCAGGAATGAGGAAAACCAGGACAGTACCGTGCCCTGGATCCCCATGATCGACAGTATCAAAAGCCGCTGAAAGATCAAGAAGATCAAGGACAGATGGTTCCCCTCCGTCCCGCTCTCTCCAGAGATCATCCACCAAAGCGACTAGTGCAGTTTCGATACCATGTCCGGGCCTGAATCCTGACTGAAACGGGTCCAGATAATCCGCTTCATAGTAAGATGAGGGATTGTTGTGGCAACTCTAAAGGTAAAGGTTTCCCTTGCTCGAAAGCCAGTCATATCTGACCCTATGTTCAGTGCTCAACTCTGTTTCAAAGCCGAAAAGCCAGTGCTGTCTGCTTCTGCAGACGTTTCTGTGGTCATGTGGCAGGCATGACTAAACACCGGAGCGCACAGAATGCTGTTACTTTCCCACCCAAGTGGTCCCTGTTTATCTACTTGCAATTTCTTGCTTTCAAACTGCTAGGTTGGCAGGAGCTGGGACAAAGACGGGAGCTCATTCTGTCCTACAATACTCGGGAATTGAACTGGTGACCTTCTGCCTCCCAGTCAGGGTCTTAGCCACTTGAGCCACTGCAGTCCCTACAAATGAGGAAAAGCTGCCTCCTCAGTTGATATGGATGAGGAATGTTGTACAGAAAATGCTTTCAAAGATGCATAATATCATTTCCTTGAAGTTGAGGATTCTACTGGATTGTCACTGAATTTTGAATCCAGTAAGAGTAAAACAAATCTCAGAAGTTTACTATCAGAAAAAAACTAAGGAATTTCACAGAAAACAAAAGTAATAATAAGAATCTATAGAAATCAGATATGTAAGTAAACAATGTTTATTGCATATATCCACAGCCATTCTTATCCAGGTTCTGTAGTTAAATTTGGAACTTGTGGCTCTAATATATGGAGCACAAGTGGTTAAGTTACATCTAATTAATTACACATATTTATAAGTCACTTCCTAATGTTCTTTCCTAAGAAAAGCAATAAATCTTTCACATCTTGAACAAATACTATGTTGTGCTTGTCATATTTCCCTTCATTTTAGAAAAAAAATTAAGACAAGGTGCCATTACATTTAGGACATCATAACAACACATCTTTTTTACATAATGAAAAATCTGGTGTAGCATTTGGTGAGAATGCAATTGTAAACTATTTTAACACAGAAAGTGTGTTTAGTAACTGATTGATGGGCTAAAGATTTAAATTAAAAGTGAACTTTGTTTGATGCCATTCATTTTTGACAGATTTCCTGGGTTCTGTAGCCACAAGAAGAGTTCTGAGTATATAATATTCCCTCTGGAATATATTTTAAAAGTTCCAATGCCTTGGTGTGGAAGCAAGTTTCATCCTTTACAAATTTAATGAACAAGGAGCAAAGAGGCAGTTAACAAAGTACCCAATCAGCAGTTTAAACCATCTTGATCTAGCCAGCACAGAATCTGATTCATGAAGCTGAAAGCAACCCAACACCTGATTTGCAGACCCAGATAAGGAGGAACTTATTCACAATTTGGAGGTAATAATTGTTGATGGTGGAGGTGTGAGTTGATGCATGTTTTATCTTCAGAAGGAAGTCATTCTTAACCGCGTCCAAACTCATAAGTAATTTGACTAAACCTGTTTCAGATTGTCATGTAAGAAGACTGTTTGCATTCTGAAAGTAAACAAAAATAGTTGTGTGTTTTTTAAATTTCAAACCACGCTTCGATAATGATACCACTTTTCATAAGTACAAAATTCATGTTCCTGTGATTTAGATTTCACATTTTAAAATGAAGGGACAAAACAATCTAAAACCTTTGGGAGAAGCCTGGAAGCTTCCCTTTCAGTATGAGAGAGGAGCACCATATTTATAACAGTTCACAAGTTAACTAGCATTTTGCCACCAACATGCTGGGTACTCAATTTACCAAACCTGGAAGGATGGAAGACTTGCATTCCATTAGTATCTAACTCAAAATATCAGCAGTTTTTGCTTCGGGGCAGCAGTTTAACCACTGTGCCACCAGGGAAGCATATTGTGGAAAATTAAACATAGCAGTAATGCTCATATGCTTAATTTGATGCATTTTCCATAATTCTCTTTGGCTACCCGAAATACAGCCAGTCATTTCTTATCATCACTTTTTCATCGGAAAGGAAAGGAAAAGGACCAAAGAACTGTATGGCAGTATTAGTCTGTGAGCTGGAAAAACGTTGGAGTTGAAACCTTTGAGAATTACTTCGAGAATTATTACAATAAAAAAATAATAATACGACTGTCTCAGCAAATACTTGGGATAATTTAACCAGGGTGGTAAAAATGTCAGTGCTACCCTTTCCTCAGTAATTGACTGATGGTAAAGTGTATTATGACCTTTTAAAATGTCAGCTTCTGGGATGAACCTGCTGTTTAAAGAAAAGGAAGGAAAGAAGGAGTTCCCTGTACAAATTAGAAACTGTTATGACAATTGTTGACTGATGGAAGCCTCATTTGGCATTCTGTTTGCCCAGCAGGGTATTATGTTGTATAAAGCTAAAGTTAGCAACTAGATTGTGAAAATTATTCCATGTTACATCTGTAGACGTGTGTATATATATATATATATATATATATATATATATATATATATATATATATATATATATATATATTCCTTTTATATTTCCTTAAAGACATCAGTCAGAGGCATAGTGATATGCCATTGTCACCTGTGAAAGAAAGCATACAAGTGGTATTTCTAATTTGAGAAAGTAGCATCACAAAGCATTAACAATTTGGTGGAAATGGAGTGATATCTAGCTCTATTTGCTTATTGCTCTCATTGCAGAACCTTCCACTTAGCACAGCCTGGAAAAGTTAATTCCACAGACTAAAGTACTTAGAATTTCCAAGGCAATCCCTGAATTTCCCCCTCCCCCCTAAAGTGTCCAAGCTGGTTGGCATATTCTAGGATTTGTATTCTAAGGGAGAATATTTGAATATTTATTTATTTATTTTGTTCGACTTTTATCACCACTCTCTCACTGAGGTGACTCCGGGTGGCTTACAGTCTAACCAATAAGAATACTAAAATCTAAAAGCATCCCCACAATAAAAATTAAAATAAAAAAGCCTTAAAAACCATTAAAATACCCCTCCACACTCACAACAGTTAAAAACTAAAACCCAGATGGCCATTCATATGAACCAGCCAGGTGGAGGGGCTGTTCCACAGGCAACACCCCACACCTGCTGGGCCAGCCAAGTTTTGAGGCCTTTTCTAAAGGCTAATAACTCTGACTAATATCTTGCTATGTTTCTGTTATCCTGTTGAAAATAACTCATAGTAGATTTTATTTTGTGTGGAAGAATCAGGACTTGCTGTTTTTTTCATTAAGCACACTTTAGCCTTTGGTAGGCAATGATGTGGAGGGTGTAACCCCTAAAGAAGATAAAGTCAAAACATCAGTGGAATGGAAAGCAGAGGGAGTTAAGAAACATGATCTCCCATATTCATCTTGAACAATGAATTTAGCTAGATTGTTTTCTCCTGGTAGACAACAGGAGCTCAAAGAAATCAGGAACAGGAAGCTGATCTTTAGAGACCCATCTGAAAAGTGTTCAGTGATGGGTACCAGCAGGTTTGCACCAGTTCACCAGAACCGGTAGCAGAAATTCTGGCTGACCCTGCCCATCCAAGTTTTGAAATAATGTAGTCCTAATTTGGGTGTAATGCAGGGCTTTCCCCTTGGTCCACTATACCACACCCACAATGTAGTACATTTTTTTGGAGGCCGCCACTGGATATGGTGCTATAACACTGCAGTTTGTTAATATAATAGCGATGTTCCTATGATACTTCATGAAACGGAAAGCAAAGATAAGTGTGCCTAATGACTTAAGCCCTCTCATTAGGATTATGGTTGTGGATAAGCACAGTAGGCCTCCATTATATCTGTTGCCTAGGTTTCAAAAAATAACTTTCATTTGTTTCAGAAAGAGCTTGAGGTTATTTTGCAACACACACATGCACCCACGTACATACTGGATTTCTTCCGTTCCCTCTCTGTCTCCCTAATCCCAGATCGAAACAGCACAAATCATTGAATAAACCAAACACATTATCTGAAGAGATGTTTCTGTATAGTTCATATTTTTATGCATGCCTTTTGTTCAATTATGAAACAAACAGGTTTCAATTTTTGCCTTTCTTTCCCACTGTCAAATTCTGAATGTGAGAGTTACAGCCCTCATTAATGAATCATTTCATCTAATCTCCATTCTACTCATAGTTTCATACTGTCTCCTTGCCACCAATTCCACTGCCAAAAGCTATTGTTTCAAACTAAGGAAGGGGCTGATCTGAGCTTTTATGGTGAGCTCCCCTTCCATAATACCCTTTTAAAAAGCCCTGAAAGGAATGGCACTCTTTCCCCTATCACCAAGATGAAGGACAGTCAATAATGAGCAAACTTATTATAATGAGGAGGAGTCCGCATGGAGAGCGCCCGCGCCGAGGCAGGCAGGCGTCTGACCTGGGAGAGAGCAGGGGGGGAACATGCGCGAGACTGCGGCGGGCACCGATTCCCTGAAGGCGCGGGAAGGACCACCAAGCCTTAGAAATGATGTGCAAAGTGATGCCAACAATAAACGAGGACACCCCTATGAGTCAAAGGGGGTCCCAGAGCAGTGGGTCAGACATGGATTCACACTTTGAGCAGCTCATGGTGAATATGCTAGATGAGAGGGACCATCTCCTGGACACACTCTGAGAGACGCAGGAAAGTCTGTCTCTGGCACAACAACGCCTTCAGGATGTCATCTATGACAGAGACTCTCTCCAGCGGCAGCTCAACTCTGCGTTGCCCCAGTGATAGTTTGAAAACTGCATGCAATATATAAAAGTGAAAAGGACGGCCGGCAGGAGCTCCGCCCAGAGACACTCCCAACGCTTCCCAGCTGCGCCAACATCTCCGCCTCCCCCAGACGCGAAACACCTGCCCGGGGAAGTGAAAAGGACGGTCTGCAGGAGCTCTGGCTAGAGACGCTCCCCGCCGCCAACAACACCACCTGCAGATGGAGGGAGGCCACCTCCGCGTCCGACCCCGGGACCAGTGATGGGATGACACCGGTTCTGACCGGATCCACAGAACCGTTTTAAGGATTTCCAGAGGGCTCTCCGTGGGGGTTTAACCGTTTTTGAGGCGTCCGGATCGGACGCCTCACCGGCAGGAAAATTAAAAGAAAAATTGAAGCAAAAATGGCTCCAATTTAGTGCGCATGCGCAGAAACTCAATCTGACGCATGCGCACTAAATTGGAGCCATTTCTGCTTCAATTTTTAAAAAATTGGACCCGGCCGCCCCTGACTGCAGCCTCCTCTGGAGCCACTTGCCGCCGCTTGCTGCTGCCGTCGCCACCGCCACTCGTCGCCGCTGCTGCCATCGCTGCTGGAACCGGAGGAGGAGGAGGAGGCGCGCTCTGCTGGCCTGGGGCGACGGCTGCAGGAGGAGGAGGAGGTGTGGCTAAGCAGGCAGCCCAGGCCATCCCGGCCGCAACCCTCGGTGGGCGGCCTCGGCGCCCGGCAGCAGCCGGAGGAGGAGGAGTTGTGGCTAGCCGGGCTGCCCAGGGCCTTCCGGCCGGAACCCTCAGCGAGCACCCCTTTGCCTTGGCGCCCGGCAGCAGCCGGAGGAGGAGGAGTTGTGGCTAGCCGGGCTGCCCAGGGCCTTCCGGCCGGAACCCTCAGCGAGCACCCCTTTGCCTTGGCGCCCAGCAGCAGCCGCAGGAGGAGGAGTTGTGGCTAGCCGGGCTGCCCAGGGCCTTCCGGCCGGAACCCTCAGCGAGCACCCCTTTGCCTTGGCGCCCAGCAGCAGCCGGAGGAGGAGGAGTTGTGGCTAGCCGGGCTGCCCAGGGCCTTCCGGCCGGAACCCTCAGCGAGCACCCCTTTGCCTTGGCGCCCGGCAGCAGCCGCAGGAGGAGGAGTTGTGGCTAGCCGGGCTGCCCAGGGCCTTCCGGCCGGAACCCTCAGCGAGCACCCCTTTGCCTTGGCGCCCGGCAGCAGCCGGAGGAGGAGGAGTTGTGGCTAGCCGGGCTGCCCAGGGCCTTCCGGCCGGAACCCTCAGCGAGCACCCCTTTGCCTTGGCGCCCAGCAGCAGCCGCAGGAGGAGGAGTTGTGGCTAGCCGGGCAGCCCAGGGCCTTCCGGCCGGAACCCTCAGCGAGCATCCCTTTGCCTTGGCGCCCAGCAGCAGCCGGAGGAGGAGGAGTTGTGGCTAGCCGGGCTGCCCAGGGCCTTCCGGCCGGAACCCTCAGCGAGCACCCCTTTGCCTTGGCGCCCAGCAGCAGCCGCAGGAGGAGGAGTTGTGGCTAGCCGGGCTGCCCAGGGCCTTCCGGCCGGAACCCTCAGCGAGCCCCCTTTGCCTTGGCGCCCAGCAGCAGCCGCAGGAGGAGGAGTTGTGGCTAGCCGGGCTGCCCAGGGCCTTCCGGCCGGAACCCTCAGCGAGCACCCCTTTGCCTTGGCGCCCGGCAGCAGCCGGAGGAGGAGGAGTTGTGGCTAGCCGGGCTGCCCAGGGCCTTCCGGCCGGAACCCTCAGCGAGCACCCCTTTGCCTTGGCGCCCAGCAGCAGCCGCAGGAGGAGGAGTTGTGGCTAGCCGGGCTGCCCAGGGCCTTCCGGCCGGAACCCTCAGCGAGCACCCCTTTGCCTTGGCGCCCAGCAGCAGCCGCAGGAGGAGGAGTTGTGGCTAGCCGGGCAGCCCAGGGCCTCCTGGCTGTCCGGCTAGGCATGCCTCCTCTTCCTGTGGCCGTTGCCGAGCGCCGAGGCCCAGGGCCGCCCGCTGAGGGTTCCGGCCGGAAGGCCCTCGGCAGCCCGGCTAGCTGCACCTCCTCCTCCTGCGGCCACCGCCGGGAGCCGGGCCCGCCCGCCAAGGGTTCCAGCCGGAAGGCCCTGGGCTGCCCGGCTAGCTGCGCCGCCTCCTCCTGCAGGAGCTCGGTCGCTTCCAAGGGTAAGTACTGTTTTGTATTGTTTTACTTTTAAGTGAGGGGTTTGTGTTTGGGGTGGGTTGGTGGGTGTTTGGGTGGGTGGGTGTATTTTTATTTAATTTTTATTTTATATCTTTCTTTTATTTATTTATGGTTTTGTGTTGTGGTGGGTGGATGGGTGTGTGCGTGTGTACGTGTGTGTTTTATTTTAATTTTTTAAATTAATTTTTTATTTTTAGGCTCCGCCCACAACGTCATGACGTCATGACGGTGTCTCCGCCCATGATGTCATGACGTTGGCCACACCCACGACGTCTGTGACGTCAGGGAGTGGTATAAGATTTTTTATCATCCCATCACTGCCCGGGACTCACCCATCTGTTTATGAACTGTTGTTTTCTTGTTGTTAAGGTGAGAGCCCTGATATTATTGTATCATGTACTACATCTCTGTATTTTTTTATATTTTTATATTGTATCGTATTATTGAAACTATGTAATATATATGTAATTGGAATTGAACTTTGTAACTATATTTGCAGTGTGGTTTTGTTTTGCTGCAACTGCTGTACTGTATTGTTATATTTATACTGTATGACCTTTGATTATGTTACATTATTTTTGATTGTCTTCTGTAAACCGCCCTGAGTCGGTTGGACCGAGTAGGGCGGTATATAAACCGAATGAATGAATGAATGAATGAATGAAACTTGCTAAGAAACATCAGACTCAACTGAGTGTCCTTCTGCAGTTGTTGTGATTACTAGACCTATCATATGCTGCTAAACTGGTTTACTTCTTTTCGAGTAAAGAACAACAAAGTCTCCATTTCCCCTTTCATGTACAGAAATGGAGAAAATGGGTAGCTAATTTAATTTTACTTCAGTTTTCGATTAGGGGTGACAACATTCACAACAAGGGACAACAATTAACTTAAAATGCAGGAGAGGCCAACATTAACAATTTCTTCTGCCTATGTAAAATTTCCCAGCTTCCCATGAAAACACAATCATTGTCACACTCTCTCTTTTTCCTTCCATTTCTCAGCTGTTTCTTTTGCATAGGAAACTATCAAATACTGTGTAATTTTGCACACTTACCACCACAAGGATACCAGTCTGGATGGAAGTATAAGAGTCCTGTACAGTTGGTGTTAATTCCCAAAATACGATCCTCAAAACTCTGAAAAACCCTGCAAGATTTCCCATGAGGTTTTTTGGGGGACAAAATCTCTCCTAGAGAAATCTTTTTGAAAGGAAAAAATGAGTGTTTTAAATTACAGCTTCTCTCTGATTGTGATAGGCTGTGAGATTTACATCTCTTATCATAATTCATTTAAGCCCTGTTTATTCCTCTGTGTATCCTTGTGGGTCTAAATGTGGATGTAGCATGTTTGATTTCAATATTTTGTTTCATATACTTACAGAGACAAACAGTACCTGTAACATTGGATTACAGTGCCTATAATAAACCTTTTTGAAGGAAAAAGAACAAACATTATCTTTCAAGGAAGGAAATCAGCACCATAAAGCATTGTGTAGTGCATCATCCCCCCCCCTCCCCGTGTCTATAAACATCAGATTTCCTGTGGTATAGTGAAGATACAGAGGTAACATAGAGATGAAGTTTGATGTGTTATAGTACTCTGAGTAAAAATATTTTTTCAATGTTACAAGAAATTCCCATTCCAAAATACAAACAAAGAGGATCTAGGTAATAATGGCAGATTCATCCACATGTCCTTAAAGGAAACCTAGGGAACATAATAAAAAATACAGACATCACCCTCCTAACAAAAGTCTGAATCGTCAAAGGAATGGTATTCCCAGTAGTAATGTATGGTTGTGAGAGTGGAACCATAAGGAAAGCTGAGTGCAAAAGAATAGACACTTTTGAAATGTGGTGCTGGAGGAGAGTTTTGAGAGTACCCTGGACAGCAAAGAGAACAAATAAGTCAATCCCGAAGGAAATCAACCCTGACTGCTCTTTGGAAGGACAAATATTGAAGATGAAATTAAAGTACTTTGGAAACCAAATAAGAAGAGAGGATTCACTTGAGAAAGCCTTGATGCTGGGAAAGATTGAAAGCAAAAGTAGAAGCGGGCAGCAGAGGATAAGATAGCTAGATGGCATTGTTGAGGCACTGGGTGTAGAGATGAGTGTGCTGCAGAAGATGGTAGAGGATGGGGTGCCTGGCATGTAATGGTCCATGGGGCTGCAAAGGGTTGGACTTGACTGTGTGACTAAACAACAACTAAATGGAAGATTGGTTTATGATAAAGAAACTGGGAAAAAAACTATAATGTATAACATGCAATATGCATTTATACAGGATAACGGCTATTTAGAGAATTTTTATGGCAGGACAAAATGCAAGGTGCCCGTCATCACATTTATAGTGGAACCTGAAAAACATTTCTAGCCACCAGAAAAGTGAAAAGAAGAAGTCTGAAACAATCTGTCTGTAATGATAATGAGAACAAGCCATAAGGTAAAGCTCACATTTGCTAGAAAGCCAGTCATGTCTGACTCTTGGAGGCAGAGTTCATCTCTGATTATAGCTAAAGAGCCAGCACTGTCTGCATATGCAGATGTTTCAATGGTCATGTGGCAGGCATGACTAGATGCCAGAATGCACAGAACACCATTACCTTCACACTGAAGTGGTACCTATTTATCTACATGTCATTTCTTGCTTTTGAACTGCTAGGTTGTCAGGAGCTGGGACACAGGTGGGGGCTCACTCCACCATGCAGTACTTGTTTCTCAAACTGCTGACCTGCCGACCTTTTAGTTATTGAGTTCAGTCTCTTAACCACTAAGACACCACAGACCAGCAAGCCATACTCTCATTTTAATGGCCCAAGTTTCATCAGTGATTGAAGACAATACATGAGGATCTATTATTTTCTTTTCTCAGAGGATTGTTGTTAAATCCTCTGGGATGGCATTACATAACTGCTCAACTATGATTAAGTCCATTAATTTATGTATAACAGGGGTGCCCAAACTATGGCCTGAGGGCTGGATGTGGCCCCCAATGCCAATTCATCCAGGCAACGAAGCCCATGTCGCTCCTGGAAGCGAAAGTAAAACATGCCTGTACAGGTGCTTTTTACTTCCTCTTCCAGGAGCGATGAGGGCTTTGTGGGCCGGAGGAATTGGCATCAGGACCCCCAGGCCATAGTGACCAGCTCTCTGAACCACACGACTGGCCCACAGCCCAAAAAGTTTGGACACCCCTGATGTATAGAGGATACAGAACAGTGCAGCAGCCATTTTAAGTTAAGTCTTTCCTTCTAGGCATGGAAACATGCAGGTTAATGGCAGCTCTGTAAATGGTATGCCTATGCAGATGATAATGAATGTTGCAAAATAGAAGGAACGCACAGTTCTCCCACCAGCACTTTGGAAGATGTGCCAGCTACACCCTGTGAAAATGTACAAGTACAAAGCTCACTTTCAAGATTCTATAGCTCATGTAAAATGTTTTAGCTCTATTTTTAACTCCTAATTTTCCTTCACCAAATAATGTTATGTGCTAAGTTCAAACTGAATTACAGAAATCCTACTAGGACTTAAAATACGAGATGTACATAAGGATTTTGTTTACCTGTTATATACTTTCAGAACATTTCCATGGGTGATTGAGGACATTGGCCATAGCTGGGGTGAAGAGGCCAACCAGCCATGGGTGTCCGGACTTCTCCAGCTGCTAGTGCTCTTGGGCCCCCCTCTCTGGGCTTTAAAAGGCCGTGATGGCGGCAGGACCTCGCAGCTGCTGCCACCCTTGGAACTTGTCTGTGACCATGGTGGCGAGGCTGTTATTGTATGGTATTGTCTTGTATATCATTATATGCTGTTTTGTTGATTGGATTTTGTATACTATATGACTATGTGTTTATTGACCTTGCATTTACTGTGTATATTGGTTATTGTATATTGTTTAAATTACTGTGTATATTGTGTTTGCTATGTACATTGTTTAATGATTATGTGAGCTGCCCTGAATCGGGTTCCCTGATTGGGCAGCATATAAGTGCAAAAATTAAATTAAAATTAAACTAAATTTGAACCCAGGCCTCTTATGTTCTAACCTATCACTCTATCAACTACGATAAATCCTACTATGGTCCAAAAGATACAAGTTTCCAAGTATCATATATATTTCTGAATGCTCCATATGTCAAGAGACATTCAGCAAACAGTTTCTATTGGTAGTTTCTATTGGAGTGGTTATGTGGACCAGCCACACATGTTTTGCCGCCTAGACCAAAACAGTAAATAGCAGACTACAAAACAAGTTGTATGTTGCCTAAAGCCACTAAGTGACTTTCCTCATCTATGGCAATAAAAATACAATAATTACAAACTGAGCAATGTTTATAGATTTTTAATGACTCTACACATCTGTTGCATTAAGCAGGAGCTTCATTTTATGTAACTCCCGAGCCAGCTCTGATGGCTGATGAGTCCATTCTTTTTGTTCATAATTTATATTATTGTGAATATGAAAGAAATATCCACTTGGCCTGAAGAGTACTCCCCCTCCTTTTCATATTTTTTTAGCAGTGGGCAAATATCTCCTGTATGCTATCTGTATATGTTTTACCAAATGTATTCCTGTACTTACACTGTATCACGTCCCCGCAGGCTGCCGTGTATCTTGAATTCAGTTCAGAAGCTGCAATTAGTGCACCGTGCTGTGGTCTCTTAAAGCATATTGGTCCCATTTTAGCTCAAGCGCTGTGATCATGAGCTTGCTTCCAGGCCCATTTCAAAGTGCTTGTTCTGTCTTTGCAAGACCAAAGCACATTGGGACACAAGAGCTTCAGGAACAGCTCTACCCGTATGTACTCTCACATTCCCTTAGATCTGTAGGATAGATTCTATTCCACATCCTTCACTTTTAGAGAGCAACAACTGTACAAACACAAAATTGGGCTTTCTTTTGGGACCACCTTGTGATTATGAGTCACAAGGTCTTCGCCAGCTACAAAGCTGATGGCTTTCCCGAGTCAAGTAATAAAATTGCTTTTGTCCTCCACACCCGAGTAAAGAGATGGACACATGTCATGGGTTCAAACATGGGACACTTTATTAAGTCAAAACAAGTTGTTGCAGACTATTGCACTAAAATAGTGTGGATGCATGATAATAACTCAGGTCAATATCAGAGATTTTGGATCCCAAATAATAGATACAGCAGAAAAGCTCTGCAGGCGGACCAGCACTGTGCCCAACAGTGGGACCAAGCTATATGACCAGGAAGCTGGCAAAACTTCCTGATCAGCTGTCCCAGGTCTGTGGCTATTCGACAGCCATGAGACACCCCAAGTGATAGTGCTGTCCGAGGTCCCAAATTACCCAAGACCCCAACCAAATAACTAAACAGGCCATTCTGATTAAAATCACAGACACTACCCACCACCCGGGGTGCAGCCATTGGCTGAACCCCGACCGACCTATCAGGGTAGAGGCCACAGTGCAATGGAAGGAGCAAATTGAGTGGGAAATGCAATGAACCCATGGTGTGGCTGGAGGCCCAAGCCTTTGAAACTGTAGAATTGGGCACGTAGCATAGCAAAAGAAGACCAGGCTGTGGCCATCAGGTATGAGAGGGAAAGAATGGAGGCAACTGAAGAATCTTGGTCCATCACAAGGAAGGAGGTTTGCCAGTGCAGACCTTGCCTTCATGACTTCGGAAATGCACCATCCCACCTATGAGAAGAATGCCACCTGTTGATGCACCATAAAGAAAACAAAAGAATGGAGGCAGGGACACCTCAGTCCATCACATGGAAGGAAGTCCACCAGTGCAGGCTTCACCTTCGTGTTTTCAAAACAAAATGTGTCATCCCACCTATGAGATACACACCACCAGCATATGCTCCACAAGGAAAACAGAAGAAAGTAGGAAGGAGCACCTCAATCCATCACGTAGAAGGAGATCTACCAGTGCAGGCCTTGCCTTCTTGAATTCAAAATTGTGCCATCCCACCTATGAGATGCATGCCACAAGTGGACACATCACACAGTAAAGTGTTCAATATGAAGATCGACAGGAAAGAACTGTGTCATCTTCACAGTGAGATGCCCAGTAGTGAGGGAAACAGGAGGAAAATTGTGCCCTCTCACAGCTGAGATGCACACCCCAGAAGCACTGTGGGACAAAACTGTAACACAGCAGGCTGTGTCTTAAGAAGTGTCTGAGGACCTGGAAGAAAAGAGAAGGCACCAGCAGGAATTGCCCACACATTGGGGGAGGGGACACACCATAAGTAACCCACAGGATTATACAGGTACATGGAATCAGGGTTCGGGAAAAGCAGTGAGCGGAGCAGCGGAGATTGATAGTGTGCACTCATGTCACCCACCCGGAGGCTGAGAAGGGTAGCCAACCCGGAGACTTGGGGGGGGGGTGGAGATACTAAATCCCAGGCACATGCTGAACCTGGGGTGGGGCCATGCCATACAGACATTGAGACCCACGAGATGGCAGAAGAGACCATATCTGTTGAGATGGAATTGATATAGCAGAGTGCGAGAAGTGGCTGACTATGGCCACACCCCAGAGTGTGAGAGTGTTTGGTTGAGTAAAGCACAAAACAAACTTTCAGCTTGGGTTGTAGGAATTTTCTATTTACACTATATACAAAGCACTGCACGATGTGCAAGGTTACACATGTCTTCTATTCAGACTATGTGTTGCAGCAAAGTCTATACAAAGTCTATAAACAGTCTTTGGAAAGCTTCAAACGTCTATCTTCAGTAAAGCAAAGCAAACACAGTCCAAACCTTATCTGTTCCTTCAAGGTCGGCTCTGAAGATAGTCAGCAGTTCCTTTAGCTCTCCCTCAAAACACAGAGTCTTTTATCAAGGCACAATGTGGCAGTGGTATGTTATCCTAATGTCTTGCAGTCCGGCAAGGCAAACATACCAGGAAAACGACCAACGCAGTCCAACAGCTGGCTGGCAACGATGGCAACAGCAGTGTCAGACAGCAGGCAGGCAACAGCAACAGCAGTGGCACGAAGCACACAATGGCACGAAGCGATGCAACGGCATAAAGGCAAAATGGCATAAAGAGCAAAGTGTCTGAGAATGTTGCCTGAATTTATGCTACCTACAAACCCTTAATGATAGCACCTGGCTGGGGTAACATACAGAGCCTTAAAGGTACAGTCATTGGTTTGCTCTTGTTGCAAACACTAGCTCATGTATCCTAACATCTGTGTGGGGGAAAAAACGGGGAAAGCTGAGTCTACATGCTAATAGCAGACTTAAATCAACACAACACAATCACACTTATGTATTTTCCCATAGCACTAGTGCACTCTGAGGGCAATTAAATGTTAAATAACATTGTGCCCCCATATTCTGGGCACTCAGATTACCCCTACAAAAGAATGGAGGCTCAGTCAACCTGAACCCAGAGGGAGTGAAGTCACAACCCAACACTCCCAGGACAGCAGTTTCACCAATGTAATCAGCCTAGGAAGGAAGGAATGAAGGCCAAATAAACCCAACCTCCAGGCAAGAATAAGAACTCACAATCCTTGGGTAGCAGTATGGCAATTGATTCAGTGATACTCCAAGGGTGTACCCCACCCATGGAAAGGCCCCAGCCAGTGTAGGCAAGCAAAGTGAAGGTGAAACTGCTCTCCCAGAAAAAAGGCCCAGCAAGGGAGAAAATTAGTTTTCCCCTTGCCAATTCAAAGAGGACAGAATTGGCAAAGAGGACCATTTGGCAAGCTAATCATTAATGAGCAGTGTGCTTAGATTGGACCACTACTCAGGAGGCTGGGGCCATGAGGCAGCACCCCCAAAAGGAACAAGGCACCCAGGCCCCGTGTGAGGGTTGCGCAAGAGGGAGAAAGATTTGTTTCTCTAATGCCAAGCAGTTAAAGAGGATGAGGCAGGAAGGAGTCACCACCTATCAATGCTTCTTGGCTCTCCCTATCACACCAGGCAGGAAGGCCTGCAAGAGCACCCCCATCTTTTCCCAGGGGAAGCAGGGAAAGACAGCACAAGGGGGTATTTTACCCCCAGTGCTGGTCCATTTGTTGTGATAAATCTGCATACACAGTAATACTTCAGATAACATTAAGACTTGGTTCCACAAGTCTTAACGTTATCCGATTTTTAGCCTTATCCAATGCATGCATCAGATAACATTAAAATCCTATTCAAATGCACCAGATAATATTAACTCCATAGAGATAAACAACACAGACTTCAAGGGGAAGTCAAGGAAACATGCTGGAACCTTTGTCTAAAGGGTAAATACATTACAAAAGCTTGCCAAACCAGTCTGACTAGTTTAGCAAAGCAAAGCAAAAGCAGAGGGGGTGGACTCTTTCAATATGTCCTGACTCCAATTTAAAAACTAAGAGGGATAGAAAGAATGTACTATGTCTGCTTTTGCTCAGCTAAACTAGTCAGACTGGTTTGGCAAGCTTTTGCAATGTGTGATTGTTATTGAAATGTTGCAACCTTAAGATAAAGAGAGCAGGCAGCCCCCTCCCTTTCTCCCAAGAGAAACTGGTGAGTCACAGCCACACCTCAGGGAATTTGAGGCAAACATTAGCATCAGAAATAGTTAGGTTATCTGATGCGTCGGATAACATTAACATAATGGTTAACATAATGTTATCCGATGCAAATGTTTGCCTCAAATTCCCCAACGTTATCCGATGCAAACATTATCCGAGGTATCACTGTATTTTGCTTGATGCCTTTTTAATTTCTTTTGTTTGTTTTAATGTAATTAACCTAGCTGTTTTGTGTGCAGGTAGTTTATGAAGGATGGTATGTTTCTGTAGTTTTATGTGTCTTCTGTGGCCTGGGACTGTTTGTTTGTTTTAATAGTAGCACAGTGTCTGATACTGCACCATGGGGAAACAACATGGCAATTTTGGTTCCCTCTCACAGTTACTCTTTGCAAATGGGGAGTGCAATAAATTTCAATAAGATTGACAGCCTAATTGTCTGTTAAAGTACTGGATGAATTCATCTTTTCACCCTATACTGTAAGCCAACAAAGAAGTGTGGATGTGGATGTTTGTTCACTCCCTTCTCAACTGCAAAGCTCATCTGATAACCCTTGAACCAGTGACAACCTGCAATTTATCTAGAATTTTCATGGATTAAGGAAGAGTAAGTACTGTATTCTACACTGTTCTGAACTTCTTCTAGGAAGACTGAGTTCTGAGTAGGCAACTCACTGTCTTCTGGACATTATGGACTACAACCCCTATAATTATTTCCTGGTGACCATGCTGGCCCAGGCTGATAAGAATGGGTAGACCAAAATTTCTGTAGGGTCTGTTCCTGACAGCGCGAGATATTGTTTGTTTGACATCCACTTATGGTATCAAAAAGAGTATAACATCTTTCACGAAAGTGTTGGAGAACATGTATCCCTCCAGATGTTTTCACATTAGAATTCCTAAGAAGTATGGTCAGCATGAACAATGGCAAGAGGTGGTGGGAGCTGCTAGTTGAACAACATATGGAGGGCTATAAACTATATATTTTTCTGATTGTTTTAAGACAATTTCACATGGTTCTTCTTTGGCGGGCCATCACAGCCTGATGAGACTGTGACAATCTGAGTCTATTCCTATTCATTTCCTTATGGGCAAAACACATAGCAGAATGGAGGGGAAAATTGGGATCTTTTTAGTTCCTGAAATATATCTAGACTACAGGCTCTTTCTTATATATCGATAGCAATGCTGTTATTATGTACTGCCACTGGAGAGGCTAGTTTGCATGTAATGGTTATTTACAATAGAGGTTGATGGAAAATGATTCTTAATTTCAGATGTGAGGAAGCTGCATATTTCCATATGAATTTTGCATGTATCCCGAAATATTGTGTCAGAGCAGCACTTCTCCCAGAGTAGTACAAGTTGTCATTTGAAATGAAGCCTTGCAGCAGGGGGCAAATAAGAGAAGCTTCTCCATGCTTCACTCTGGAGTGCTTCTGTCTTGGCATTAATAAACATGCCTATTTGAATCCAGTGTGAAGGGGAAATGACAGCAGGTTTTGCTATTATCGCCATTGGTAGGCTGTATTGTTTGGGGAATATTTGTTCTCCTTTCTTAATAAACATGACCAGATATGTGATGGAAAGGGTGCTTTTATGAAGCAACAACTTCAGCTCCAACTGAGATTATGAGCACCAACGGCACAATATCAGGTAATAGCTCAATCTTTAACATTCTAACACACTCACTTAAGGCTTTGTGTCATAAATTACAGAAGGCTCTCTCTGAACAAGAGATGAAGGTTGCTCAGTACCCACTAAAAAGCTCCTGTTGAAATCACTTTGTTTGTTAGCCTTCTAAATACCTTTCTTTTATATAAATGGAGATTGTTGTCAATGGTTTTACAAAACCCTCAATTGCTTTATGAAACTCACAATTGCTAAGTTACTATCAATGTGCAGTAGCATCAAACTAGATGTCAAAGTTACACATTGAACCCAAAGTTACCTTCCAATCACCTGTCACAAAATCAGTCATGTCAAGTTCAAGATCCAGAGGTGAGAAGTGTCAGATGCTGCAATAAACAGATATCTGTTAGCACTAAGAAATCTCCTCTTGTGAGGAAAAAATGTTCAGTGCATCATCTGGTTTGGCCTTTAACTTTCATGAAAAGGTTATTTTACAACAAAAAAACCTGAGAGGGTTTCAGGTTACAACTGAGTATTCGCTGTAACAAGTTGAATGGAGATTGCACAATCACAGGTAGCACACATTTGAATACCATATTCATTTATTCCATTCTTCAGTTCCTTTGGTTTGAATGTTACATTGCAAGGGAACCGATTACAGCATTGGCCAGACCCAAAATACCTTGGTGTGATGCTTGACCAGACACTCTCTTTAAGCAACACTGCCTGAATACCAAAGCCAAAGTTAGTACAAGAAACAAAATCATCAGGAAACTCACAAACTATAAATGGGGAACTCAACCATCCACACTACTCATATCAGCTTTGGCCCTGAGCACCTCTGCAGCAGAATATGTTGTTCCAATATGGAGTGAACTAAGCAAGAGAATCTTCCTTGACATCCTCTGAATGGATATAAGCCTCAACTCCACCTGCTCAGATCCAGGAAGAGCTTTATGGCAATAACAAACACTATTGAGGATACATAAGATCAAAACCTAATTAAAAGATGGAGGAAGGAGCTCATTGGGCAAGGAATAACATTAAAGGAGAATATAGTCAGCCTACCCTATGTCACTTGGAGGACCCTTAACAGGGTTGGAGTCCCTAAATGCAAGACCAACATTGTCAAGTGAGGACTCATGTGGGGGCTGCTGGCAGACAACAACACACTGTGCAAATGTGGAGAGATACAGAATCTGGCTCATTTACTAGTCTGCTGAATACTGCCAGAAACATGCAACAATGAGGACTTAAGTTTGGCCAAGAACAAAACCAAGAAATGGCTTCATTTTGGAAGTCTAGGGTTAGATCAGGACATGAAAGAAGAAGAAGAAACTATTTCATTTATATCACAAATTCCAGAAAGCTCAAAATAGCATGTTACATCTGTTTCATTTTACCCTGGTTCTTGAGAGTATTTAGTTACAAATAATGAATGATTTATTACTATTTCCTTTTCCTAGTCACTCCATGAGAGAGTGCTGAAAGAGAAGCCCTGCTTGGTGAAACTAGGAATTACCCTACTGTAGTGGTATCCCTTTTCCAAATTGCTCTTGCAGTACATCCAAATAGCATTTTGATGAACAAATGGTGTATAAAAGAAAATGACAAATGTGAGTATAAAAGAAAGCAATTCTCTTGGCACTATCTTAGACTAGCCTTCACTGGATGTGGCAAACCTTTGCCTGGACTAAAAATAGATGAATCTGTCCATTTGAATGTTTCACATTTTAAACTCTCCTTATTCAATGTAAATTATTAATTGACTAATTTAATAAATTTAATTATTAATTATTAATTAAGTTATTAAGAATTAATTGATTAAATTACTATTTAATTATTAATTAATTAATTAAATTATTAATGAATAATAATTGATTGATATACCTCCCAAAACAAGCTGATTTTGAACTATCAAGTTTTCCTTATCCAAATTCAATAAGTATAACAAATTCAAGTTTACTATCATGGAAAGGTTTTTTTTTAACTTCTTTGTCACATTCCTCCTATTCAATCAATCACTTTATTACAGTCAATGACCAGCACAGTAAAATGGAGATAAACTTTTAAAATTTAAATGCTTAAAATATAGTTAAAATATATTATTTAAAAACATATCCATTCAAAATTTAAAAACTGAGTAAAATCCGATAATGATAAGGGTGAAGAGATAACATAATAAGTAGTGTAGGTCAGCTGCTCAGTGCGGGAGCAATCTCAGTAAACTATAGAGCCACACTAGACTTCCTAGTCAGCAGCCGACGTATCCTACTAGCCTGTGCACAAAAACCCGCCACTTTGTGCGTGATAGCAATACTACTGTCCTGGAGTAGGAAGAAAGCTTGTTGGGCCGGCAATTTCCCTGGGCATTGGCGCAGCAAGGGGATTATTAATTCTGCACGGGCATCCCTATAGAATGAGCAGAAAAGGAGAACATGCTCAATCGATTCAACATCCCCATCTCCACATGGACATAATCGTTCTGAATAGGGTATCCCGTTATATCTGCCCTCAAGGACAGCTGAAGGCAGGCATCCACAGCGGGCCTGGGTGAATGCCAGCCTATGTTTTGGGAGATCTAATTCCTGCAGATAAGCTGCGGGGACAAGCTGGTACCTGATGGAAACATTGGAGAAGAAACCAGGAGACTTGGCCACATCTTCCTGCCTATTCCTCCTATTGGAAAAGGTAGCGACAGGGGGAACAGATAATAATCAAAACTCAGCACCACAAACATGGTTGAATATACAAGGATTCAAAGCTAGGCTTTTAAAAACTAAGCACTCCATCATCTTCCTAGCTAGGCAAATCTGTCTGTTTCACTTTCTCATATACACTAGTACCTCAGATAACGATGAGACTTGGTTCCACAAGTCTCATCATTATCTGGTTTTTAACGTTGTGCAATGCATTGATCGCACAACATTTTAAAAAAGCCCTGTTCCCCTGGCAGCTGCAGCAAACCAAAACGTCGGGATTTGAATCTCGACATTTTGGCTTGCTACAGCCTGCAGGGAGGTGGGGGAACTTTGGAGACAGCGCGGATCGGGTCCCCTATTTTGTTTACCCATTTTGGGCTCTCTGACCCCCCTGCCGGTTCCAGTGAGGTCAGGGGACCCGATCCAAGCTGTTTCTGGAGTTTCCCCACCTCCCTGGCCAGTGCAGTAAGCCAAAATGCCGGGGAGGTAGGGGGACTCCAGAAACAGCGCGGATTGGGTCCCCTGACCTCCCCGGAGCCAGCAGAGGGGTCAGAGAGCCCGAAATGGGTGGAAAAATTGACTTTTTTGCCCATTTCAGGCTGTTTGCCCCCCACCCTTGCTGGCTGGTGATATCACATGTGACTTCAGCAGTAAAACCAGCTACCATAGCTCTGGTTTAGCCTTTATGCATTAGCCCTTCCATAGCAGTTCCAGTATATGTAGGTATTCTGTATCTAACTAGTTTGTAATGTTTGTGTGTTGTTTATGTATGCATGTCAGGATTGCATCCATGAGGAACATGCTGGAGTGATTGATTTTCAGTGCTGACTGGGTGGCAAAATGGCAAATGGTTTTGAGCATCTGGATTTCAGACAGCTGTGTTTCTGTCTAGTCTGCACAGTGTGTTGTGTATGTGTGTGGTGAAGAAATGTAACATTGATTGTTATTTTTTCTTATTATTATGCATTCACAGACATGCCTTTTCCTTCCCACTACCCATGTGCTGTTTCCTGAGAGATTCCTTTTGTTCTGTCAAAAAAATAAACTCTCCTCATCACATTTTTAAAATTAGTTTTGCATCACAGTCAAACAAAGTTATTCCACCCACATGCCAGCAGGCTGTGCTGGAGACAGAAGCAACTCTCATCAATATGCTTCTTTTCGCTCAGCATCAGTACATTAAATAAGCCCATCACCAGGGATTGTAGATTATTTTTTGAATAAAACTAGCAGGGTCAAGATGGCATTGTCTGGTGGGCACAATTAATTGAATCAAATTCAAATACTGGGGAAGATTTAGGAAGAATTGACACTGGTAAAACACCTGAACCAGCAGCAATAGTGTATAGGTATAGGACAGGTAGTGTTTGTGTAGAGTGTGGGTGGCAAACAGGGAGTGTGACTCTTACTGAAGTCCTATGGTGAGCAGGGGAATCTCTCTGGGTTAGCACACATTCATATGTGGATAGTGGGTGAATAGGACAATAACTTCTTGAATTAATTTTGGGAATTAAATAATGGGAATGTACTCCTGAGGAAGAAGATTTTAAGGGTTCACCGTGTAGACTGCAGCAAGTTATCGAGTATCAAGGCAAGATTGAATTCTCCAGAAATTACAGTGTTTTATCTGGATTTTCAGATGAGGAAAACACATTTCAGGGGAGAAGATGATTGCAAAAGATGAACATTTTGTTTTTGCATAATAGATGTCTGACTTTCTTTTTCTTTGTGTGCCATATCCAATTCTGAATATTGACTATCCTCATGGTGATCGGCCATGAAGATTATCCTGGGGACAATATAATAATGTAGTGGCCCTTCCATTTGTCTTCCACATTGCAGCATGACACTCATACCACTGATCCAGTTCAACGAGTCACTTTCTGGTCCTGAACTCTTTTGGCACACAAAGTCCTCCTCAGCCCCAGGCCAGTATAGATGAAGTTGATTCCCTCCATCAAGATGGTTTGAAGTGGGGTTTACTCCACTTGGAGACTATCACCCTTTTGTGTGGACTTTGGCACCCAAGGCCATTAGCCCTCAAGGTTGTCAGGTTAGTTATCCATCACCGGTAGTGAGGGTGGTATACTCACCACAGACCAGATTAATTGGTGCCATGGTCCACAAGCCATAGGTTGTGAATCCCTGGATTGGGTGATCACATGGAGACCATACATTTTTCAGTGCCAGTGCTCCTCAATCTGATACAGTTATATCTGTACCACTGCCTAAAGTGCTTCCCCATTTGATTCCATCTTGAACGATCCACAACTGTGGTTTTCAACTCATCCTAAAGGGCTGTTTAAAGTGTTGCACACCACTAGTGAAAGAGAAAGATTTCCCATGTTGTTTATCATGTACAAACACATATACACATACAACTGGAAACATAGTAACCTGCTGTTGTTCACTAGATACCTTCTGTAGTTTTTCTTAGAAAAGAAGCGTTCCCAAACTGTATTATCTATGCAGTGATAAGGTGATCTAGCACTAAACTCAGTAATTTGTCTTTAAAACTTAAGTAAATATTTCAGGATGATTATGGAAAAAAGATTGTAGGGGTGGATGTTCTGCTGTCCAAAACATGACACCTAGTTGAGTATGTCACCAGGATGCCAACACATTTATGTTCCATCATTCTTTTGGAGAACAAAATAACTGAGCATATCAAGAAAAGTCTGTTTCAATCATTCTATCTGGGGGGGGGGGGACGACGACGACCCATATTAGGAAGAGAAAGTGTGGACTAATTCAAATTGGCTGTTGTACAGTACAATGGCCAATTTGAATTAGTCCACCCTTTCTGTTCCCAATATGGATTTTGCCCCCTTTTTTGCTTAGAACATTCTGGGTGATTTTTTTACACCTATAACAAATCCCACAGTATTTGATCATGTGATCACACCTTCTCTCCCTCTCTCTGAAGACAACAGAAAGATAAGATTAGGCAAATCTGTCAATTTTGCTATCTCCTACATTTTTATGTTTCTAATATTAGTGAGTTGGTCTCTCTTCCCCAGGGAAGAGTCAAGCCATCCAGTTCACTGTTTCTCACAATCAAATTTTACAGATTTTATTAAATTCTGGCCAAGAGTGAATGGAAATGAATTTCACTTCAATCCCTGGAGAGCTAGCCTGTTTTATCATGGATAGCCAGCTTATTGTCTTTTCAAAAGGGAAAGGAGAAGCAAGAAAAGCAGTGACACTCTTTAAAGGTTTCGGCTATTTCACTCCACTCCCAGAAAAAACGCAGGGTGCCAAAGAAATGTCAAAATGGAGACATCATTTTGCTGTGGCCACAGTCTGAAGGTGGACTGCCAAATTAGAAGCAGCCAAACTGTACGTTCATAGACATTATGAAGAGGTGAAGTGTGCCTGAAAATATTTAGCATGGTCTCAGCGAAGGCTTTTTTGAAGTTTTTCAAAGCAGTTTATCTCTCCAGGGGATGGCAAGGTCAAAATAAGGCATTAGGACAGAGTGGTGGAAGGAACTTGCTCAGACTGATGAGCTATGGCATGCCAAAGGATGTCCTTTGCTAATGTGCTGGAAGAATAAGCACTTAGCGTGGTAGGGAAGTTCATGTGACACAACCTTAACCTTAGCACTGAGACTGCTGACAACAGTACCCTTAACTGACCATTCTGAAGAGAAAGGGTGCCTATAAGTACGGAGGCTAAAAGCACCAATCCCCTTTGCAAAGGTCACTCACCATCTGTCTGGATAAAATTAGTTTGCCCTCTGCTAACCTGACCTTAATCTGAACTAAAGACCTGAAGATGGAAAGGTGGTGCTGCCCACTAGGAAATCCCATGCCACTTGAGTCCTACAGTATATGGACTCTGTCTACAAGAGCAGTTTCCAGCTCTCCTTTCTCTGTTTCACCTTCTTTATAGGTCACACACAGCAATTGAGAATAGCCTTTCATCTGTCATTTTGAAAAGCCACAATGCTCTATAGGAAACAGTTCCCATTTCTCTTAGACTTCAGCAAATGACAACTTCACAATTTGATCAGTTAAGCATGTTGGGATATTTGGAGACAGAAGTGGTCATACACAGCCACAACTCATGGGCCAAACTTGGACCAGATGTGTTTAAGATGACTTAAACACATGTGGTCCAAGGGGCTGATCTGGGACACCCACCTAAACTTTTAGGATTAACCTTGCCTGTGGAGAGAGAAGATCTTCCTGCCGAAAAACAATTCCACCATGGCAAGGATTCCAAACACACAACCTGCAGCATCTCAGCTCCCAAATGAACTTGATGACTAGAAGGTCGGCAGGTCAACAGCTTGAGACCTTGAATGCTGCATGATGGAGTGAGCTCCTGTCTCTGTCCCAGCTTCTGCCAACCTAGCAGTTCAAAAGCAAGAGATTGCAAGTAGATAAATAGAGATCACTTCTGTGGGAAGGCAAACAGCATTACATGCACTCTGGTATCTAGGCATGCCTGCCACATGTCCACAGAAATGTCTGCAAACACAGACAGTGCCGGCTCTTTAGCTATAAACAGAGATGAGCACTGAACCTAGAATCGGATATCACTGGCTTTTGAGCTAGGACAACCTTTACCTTACCATGATCCCATAGACAGGGACACTGGTGTACTCTTGAGCAATTTTTTTTTATAAATTCACTTCCCCAGAGGGGAAGGGCAGTCACAAATTCAGCTTCTTGACTTCCTGCTCCAAGGAAGAATCATAGTTCATAAGCATTATCCCAAAGAAGCTATGCCATATCTGAGTATTCAGTACAAATCCAATATAGCAATTTCAGATATTTGGTCCAGATGAGTCCCCTGTCCAGGAGCTTTTCTTGCACTACAGTCATGCAGAAGAGACAAACAGCCATGCAGTTGACTTGCTTCTTTTTACCTTCACACCTTTACCTTATCCAGAGCCTCATTCCCTTCTGATACAGAACCCATCTATACATTTCAATTCCAATTTGTTTCTTTGGAGGCCCTGGAGCCTGGAGTTGTCTCTGTGTATTTCTGTAACAAACCAAGTACCACTGCTGAAGCCACCAGAGGCCCTTCCACTGTGTATTAATCCAGGAGGATGTACTGCCTGCTGATCTCTATAAAAGAAGAATCGAATGTCACTTTTTTTCCTCCCAAACATTTTTCTTTGGTGTCATGTTGAATACATCATAGCCCTGTTTTATTCCTAATATTTCTAAACTGTGGTGGGAGCCTTAGATGGATTAATTGATCTTGGTTTTTCAAAGCTAAATGGGTAAAGGCCATCCTTGCTTGAAAGCCAGTTATATTTAACTTTAGGGTATGGTGCTCATTTTCATTTATGGTCAAGGAGTCAATGGTGTCTTCATCTGCAGATGTTTCCCTGGTCATGTAGCAGTCATGACTAGGCCCCAGAATGCAGGAAACACTGTTATCTTCCCACCAAAGTGGTATCTACTTATCTACTTGCAATTTCTTGCTTTCAAACTACTAGGTTGGCAGGAGCTAGAACAGAGATGGGAGTTCATTCCATCGTGCAGCATTCAGGTCATCAAGGTCACTGTTTTAACCACTAAGCCACCACAGTCCCTTTGAAAACTAAACAGAATGAAATTCCCACCTGTCCTTCTGGCTCTGATGAGCACACAATTTAGAGTCTGGGTAGGGAGGAAACAACAAAATTCTGGTGTGCATATATTTGCTTCAGGGCAGAGGTTTCAGCCAAAGTACACCAGCTTCTTCCCTTATACACCTCTCAGTTTTGGCTGTTCCTTTTTGTCACCTCATCACTGTTTCTTCCTGAGCCTGGAGGCCATTACTTTCAATCCCAAGGGTTAACATTTTTCAGATTTGTAGCTTGATTTTTCTGTTGCTTTTAGAGGTCCATTGGGCATCAAGGATACTTTGCTTATAACATGGATTGTGCTTTGCCCCTGTCTTTGGGCATTTAGATTGTCTTGGATAATGGAGTATCTGGCCTGGTGAGCATTTCTGATTCTTTTTAAGCCAGACACTAAACTTTAAGGAACAGCAGGTTTTGAGGGCTAGCTCCTTCTAAGTCTCTGCTCCCTGAGGGATGTTTAATTGCATAAAGACATGGTGAGGCTGTTTCAAGCAGCTTCGTTTGGCTATGTGGTTTCCTTGCATTGACAAGGATGGGTTTGGGGAGCAAAAAAAAAAAAAGATTGCCTGAAGGTTTTCTGTGGGTTTTTTGTTGCAGCAGTTGCTCTGCAAAGCTTCCAGTCTTCTTCTCATGCAGACTTGTAAGGTGAAGGAAAAGGTTGCTTAGTATGCATTTTCTGAGGGTGGTGATAGCAGCTCAGCAGAGACCATTCTGGCTGGGGTTTAGAGAGCTGACTTCTAAAGAAAGAACCCATATCCTCCTTTCCACCCTTTTGTTTCCTTCCCCCAGACTGTGCTAGCCCCTTATCTGCTTTTATTCTCTTTTATTTTATTTCAAAATTTTGAACTGAGTAGATGGGAACAAAGCCCTCCTCGATTCAATTTAGCTTCCAGCTTCTGTGTGGGGCTTACAGCTTTGCTTTTTGTTGTAAAGAATTGAAAAGGAAGCTAGGTAACCTTGGAAGTTACTCTACTTTCTCTTCCTTTGAAGTCACTGAATGTTCAGCAGCTGGTTGAGCAAGGATCTCAAATCCTTGCTAAGCATCCTCCATCTCCCCTAGACATCTTCTTCCTCAGACAAGGATGACCCAGGTGTGCTGGCCATGTTGGCATAGATGTTTGCTCTTTGAATTCCATGGAGAGTGGTAACTGGTGATTCTGGTTTGTGGGTGGGCTTTACCAACTAAACTCCAACTATGCTCCAAGCCATACTGATTCTCAGTTTCACTTGGCTGGCAGTGCTTGATGCAGCACCTCCTACTTCAGCCACTCTTCAGGTAAAAGTCTTTGCTCTGTACCCATCTTCCCCTTCTGCATTCAACTCTGTTCATTGATCACAGGTATGATTATTTCCCTAGATACAGTTGGAATTCACCACCTTACAGATCTTTTATCCCCTGGGAATCTTCTGATTATAATTTTTTTTTATTCTGCTCCTGTGATTCTGGGGGAGGTTTGTTATTTGTGCACTAGTTTGATGCCAATCTCTTTGGATGTAGTCCCTTGGCCTTGCCTTTGTTCCAATGGGTTTTGGTCGAGACAGAGTCCCCTTTCCAAAGGATTATGTCTGGGCAGGTGTCTAGTCCCCTAGACACAGTGTCTGGCTGACTGTTGAAATGTACTTGATTAATTCAAACTCCCAAACATCTTCCCCCAGCAGTTCATGCTTAATAATCCACCGTGTGAATTACCAGTGTTGTCATCATAATATATTAATAATAATCATAGAACTGCAGAACTGGAAGGGACCCCGTGGATCATTGATTCCAACCCATCATGGAGGTCATGTACCAAACCCATCTGCCTCTTCCTGTTCACATAAGAATAAACAGCTAGTCAGAGATAGTTTAGCTCTGTATCTGAACCTGGGATTGTGGTTTATTTCACTCACACACACACACACACTCAAAAGTTAGGATTATAAACAAATTTTGAACCGGATGGTGTCGTTGATTTCAAAAGTTTGGAGGACTACAAGACATAATCCTGGTTTCAGATAGAGAATAAACATATCTCTCTCATCTGTTTTCCCATACTGTACTTTCTCCTTTTTTACTTCAAAGTTCTTTTCAGAAGGGTACTATGGAAATATTTGTTTCATTGTAATCTAATGCATATTTTTTTTCCAGACCTGTTGTTAGCAAAAAAAAAAAAAAAGTCCTATTTTTTTTGACTGTTTACAGTCCCACTAGCTTTTTCTTCCTGTCTTTTCTTTGTGTCAGATTCTACAACTTTGTGCTTTCTGTCCATGCTACAATTCATAAACATTTTTTTAAAAAAAAAACAACACACCACTTCCTAATATGGGCACATATTTGCACATTTAACCTTAATTTGTGCTATCAACTTAATTTATTCTCCATTATCTATAATTTATAGTTGTACATTTTTACACATGTAATTCCTAGCAGCTTGCACACACTCTGTTTCTCACTGAAACCAGGATTATGTCTTGCAGTCCTCCAAACAGACAGATTTTAAGTTATATGGTGGAGGTCCACTGTGGGCTGGATTAATGATATGCATGTGCCGGATTAGGCCCATGGACTTGGGGTTGCAAATGGCTGCCTTATCTCAAAAAAGTTAAATATTCATGTCCCAGCTTCATCCCTTTAGTTTTAACAAATATATAATTAAGAAACATATCTCATATATCTATAAAATCATTTTTCTTTATCAAACTTTATTTTTAATTGGCATGTCAAGTAAATTACTTACCTGGCAGGGGAGACACCAAGATCACAGAAGTTGTATTTCAACTGTCTGAGTGTATGTTTGAGGGAGATTAGAATAATAAGTATTAAAATAAATTTAAAAATTGCCATTAAAAATAAATTTAAGGTTTGTGGCCCAAACAGTATATATAATGGCAGATTAGGAGCAGCTTTCAGGGGCAGCAGGCATCAGGTGAAATCTTTCCAAATGCATCTCTCTGTAATGATATTTTGGAAGGCAAGGGTAGAATTTCACAAAAATTAACCATACAAGTCACCTCAACCCAACTGTAAGGGGTGTGCACCAAATGAGATGTGATATATAGCATGGCAAACAATAACCATGGTTCCAAATCTAGGAACTCTGAATGGTTGATCTTTAGAAAAATCCATACTCTCAGGTGAGCATAGTCTTTGGTATTGAGGGACATGCCCAATGTGCTCACTCTTCCTCCCTTTCTCTCTCTGGTAGAGGATGATAGTGAGACTATAAATATATGTGTGATGTTTACATATTTTAAAATAATGTCCTTTTGCAACAGCTGGTTTAATAAGAGCATTAATAGACTGCTGCAGCAGTGGCTGCTACTGAGTTAAGTCAAATATTTAATTTATTTGCTGTCAAGGAATAAATGTTATATTGGCATTTACTGTATTCTTGTGTGTACAGAAATGATTGTGATGCAGGCAACTAGAGCTAATGCAGAATTTAGAACTGAATCCAAATCTTGTTTCTCTAGCAAGATTTTTTTTAAAAAAAAATAGAGAAAAAGGAGGTAGACATAGATAAGTCAAATCAGTAGAGAGACGTGAATATATAAATTTCTTATGAACTATTTAATAAGCATTCTCTTCAATAAGGCACAATATTTGTTAACTCTGTGGCAAATGACACAAATGTGCAGTCATACTTCATATACAGTCCTCCAGTTTACTATAACAAGTTTCTCTTACCTCTCTTCATTCCCGATTGTGTCAGCCTTTTTTGTGCTCTATTCATATTGGTCATCATTTTGCAACTAAACACTCCTAAAAATCTGTCTTGTAAAAAAATATAACAACTCAAAACTAGAGAAACTGTCTTTATTAGCAACTATAAAATTGATAATAAGGATTTTTGTTGGAGAAACTCCACTCAAGGGAAGCCTGAATGAGGCTCCTTTCATGTCCACAATGAATTGTCAAAAAACATTTCTTATTTTCAAACACCATTAATTTGTTCCATTAAGTTCATGTCAGTATCTCCATATGAAGAGAGAAAAATTATCACCTGGGTATGAGATCATTTAAGATTGTGCTATGTTAGAAGATGATATGAATATGATACCTCAGAGAAGGAGGAAGGTTGGGGAGAAGAAAGAGGAGAAGCAACATGGATATTTCCCTCAATGGATTCTTTTTGTATTAAGCAATTGGCAAATGTGTCGGGGTCAGTTGAGATTGAAAGTCATTCTTTACCAGTGCCCTCTCACTTTTCTTCTTCCTTCCAAATTCTTTCTCTGCACTGAACTCTCATCTCTCTATATCTTGGAATTAATTTAGCTTGTATCAAGGTTAATTAACCCACCAGTTAATTTCTGCTCCTGTGATCTATTTTTTCTCTCTCTTTCTCCAGCTTTAAATTATGTCCAGAATATTTTAGAGAGCTCAGATGACTGAGATATATACTCTATGCAGTTTAAAAAAAAGTTATGTAAAATGTCACATTTTTAGCTCCTATTACTTTGGTAAGAGGACTACAATTTCCAGTATCTTCATGTCATGTCTTTGGAGCACAGCTCTTAGAATACCATTCATTGGAGAATGAATTTATCTTCTTATTTCATTTGGGAAATCTATAACATCGGTGCTGCCTTTTGTGAGTTTAGCGCTTAGTGTTTCAGAGAACTTTTGGGAAAAATAAATAAATACATTTTCTCCTACATTTATAAGATTTATATACCACAATTTTGCCTTACAGCAAGCTTTCAAGGTACCCGAGGTAACATTAAAACAAAAATCAAGAGAAAAATATAGTTAGACTTTATCAAAAATAGAACAGTGGGTGGTCATATCAAAAAATAAACACACTAGGGGAAATATAGCGGAATTCCATCTGAATAATTTCTGGATGTTGCTGGGAAGGCAGGTTTATAACACCACAACAACTTCTATGTGGCCTTATTCAAATCTCTGTGCATTGTATTTCTAATATGTTTTGCTCCCATCTCTAATGGATTAAAGGAAACTTTAATATAAAGCTGCATGTCACATTTCAACCAATATACAACCTGGCCCTTGATTATTTTGAGACAAAATATCTATCATAGCTGCTTATAAAAACCATCAACAATCAATAAGAAAGGTGGAAGCAGGGAGAAGTTCAGAGAAAGATGAAAAGTAACATTTTGACTTCAACCTCAAAAATCCTCAGCTAGCATAGCCACTAGTTTATATGATGAGGGAGTTCTGATAGTTCTAGATTACACAGAGAGAGAGAGAGAGAGAGAACGTTTGCCTCAGATAATGCTAAAATCGGATAACGTCGAGGAATTTGAGGCAAATATTTGCATTGTACAATGGGTACTCATGAAGGGTATTCATTTTTGGGACATGAGAAGGGTGAAAGGATAAGGCAACCTTGATCCCTGTCATGATTGATCTCACATCAGCATTTTTGGCTGCAGCACAATAGTTTTACCACTGTATCACCAGGGCTCTGTAAGGACAGTGGTACCTCGCTTAAAGAGCATAATGCATTCCACAGGATTGCTCTTTAAGTGAGTTTGCTCTTTCAGCAAAACACCATTGTAAGTGAACAATTGTGACTTGGGGGGATTGTGACCCCTGATTTAGTTGTTTAGTGAGTTTTTGGTTGGCTTTAGTTGTTAAGTGAGGTGACCATTCAGAGAAAATTCTGCTGTTTAGTCTCTAAGTGAGGCGCTCTTTATGCGAGGTTTTACTGTAAAGTTATCCAAGATTTATTAGAAACTGAATGCATCGATGGATGCAGTATTGGCAACAGAGAGTTCACTCTTGAGAGAGGGGGAACAAATTGGTGTTTCAGAGGAGAGTTCAGGGAGATTCTGCCTTATTTCACTCCCACACCCATGAACAAAATAAACCCATGCAGGGATTGTGGTTGGGACACATAGCAGGTGTAGGTGGGTGGGTGGGTGGAAAGATGCATGGATGGTGCCTGAAGAACACTTCTTTCCTGGTTTTGTGGGAGAGAATTATGGCAATTCTACACAGACCGAAATTCCCAGGTGCAACTTCACTGCAAGTGAATGATAATACATTTGCATTTCCCTTTGGTCAGTGATGGCAAACCTTGGCACTCCAGCTGTTCTTGAACTTCAATTCCCAGAAACCCAAGTCTCTGTAAAAACCCCAGGTTTAGTGTGCATATGGGTTTACTGTGGGTTTACGTAATGGGTTTACTGTGGGTTTGCATAATGAGTTTACTGTGTGTAAACACATTTGTCTGGATTCACAGGGACTTGGGTTTCTGGGAATTGAAGTCCAGGAACAGCTCGAGTGCTGAGGTTTGCTATCATGGCCTTTGGTAGACTAAAACCCTGACATTCTTCAGGACCAGAAAGTGACTCACGGAACTGGATCAGTGGTACGGGTGTTATGCTGCGATGCAGAAGACAGATGAAAGACCACTGCATTATATTCTCAGGACAGTCATTGTGGCTGATTGCCATGAGGATCACCAATATTTGGACTTGGATACAGCAGAAGAAGAATACAACAAGATGGTGTCCTGAATGTTACGGTGAGTGAAGAAACCCAGAAGCAGTATTTAAACATGTGCTAAGAGTTAGCAGGGAACTTACCTGAATTCTGTGACATGAAAATAAGGAAAAGCTTAATTGATGAAAGTGAAGAGGTGAAAGGTGAGAAAGGATTGCAGAGTTCAGACACTAAACCCTGACTCCTATGGTTTCACAAGACAGGAATTAAAGGTATGAACTCAGCCAGAGTGTTATCTAGCTCCTAACAGATGCCACAACATAGCTGATGGATTATATTCAGCTGGGATGCCCAGGTGACTTAGAGAATTGTAATCTTATTTGGAAAGTGCTTCTTGTAAACATATAAAAATTGGATCATAGTGAGAGTCTCAATAATCAGTGGGTTTAAACCTGTCAGTAGAAAGGAAGAAGATGCTAGTATTAAACCAAACTTGGTGTTAAATATATCTCAAAGAAAGTCATTTTAAACAAACAAACAAATGCCATGCAAAAAAGGTAGCAAAAAATATTTATGCATACAACCTAGGTAAAGGTAAAGGTTTCCCTTGCTCAAAAGCCAGTCGTATCCGACTCTAGGGGTCAGTGCTCATCTCTGTTTCTAAGCCGAAGAGCCAGCGTTGTCTGCTTCTAAGACACCGGAGCGCACAAAACGCTGTTACCTTCCCACCGAAGTGGTCCCTATTTATCTACTTGCAATTTCTTGCTTTCGAACTGCTAGGTTGGCAGGAGCTGGGACAGAGACGGGAGCTCATTCTGCAGTACTCGGGAATCGAACTGCTGACCTTCCGCCTCCCAGTCAGCGTCTTAGTGACTTGAGCCACTGCAGTCCCTGCATACAACCTAGTTTATCTATATCTCCCCATTATGGCAGGGTTTGCATGTGTGCAATTGATCCAGGCCCCTTTTGGAATCTGTATATGACTAGGTATGTGATGGGCAGGGGAACTACTTGCATTTTTCCTACAGAATTCTGATTTTGGGGAAAATAATAATAATGAAATATCTTACAAATAATAAAAAACCATATCTCTATTTTAGACCTTCCACTTTCCATCAAATCAGAACACCTGCATAATTAAATGTGAGTTGAGGTTTCACAAGCAGAATGCATAAAAGAGTTACCTGAAGCAGATTGGCAGTTCCTTTTAAAATTTCTGTAATTGCATGATGCTGAGACATGATATCTTTACCTTTTCTTTGCATTAGGAATCACCTTGTTATACCAGTTTTGAAGGTTGTGTTATGGGCAAATTGGCTTGGTCACTAAACTCAGCATCGTAAAATATCAACTCTATCCAATTGCAGTAGGAAATACTTGCTATTCATGGTTGTTGAGCTTCTAAGTGGTGCAGAAATCAAAGAGGTCAATATGTACTATATTTGAAGAGTTTCCATTTGATCTTAAACATAGAATAATACATACAGCTATATTGCAATCCATTTTTAATGTCAACCCTGGAAGTCTAGTCAAAAAATCCTCTCACTAATGCTCTGAAGACAGGGAAACATCTTGGTTTCTTAGGAGCACTGCTTACAAGTGTTAAATCTTCTTGAAAAACAAAAAATGCTACCGGACAAACATGTGGATTCATGGGTGAGAAACGCTGAAATAATTTCCTGTTGGTTGATCTGCAATGTGCCAACAAGACTCAGGTTTTCCATTTCTAATCCCTTTGCTGCCAACACATTGGTGAAGATGTTGCCAGTTGTTATATTACATGCAAAATCTTGCAGACATGTGGTTTCTCAAGAAATTCGGCCCTAGGTTTTGACCTGTAAAGGACGTTTTCTTCTATTCCCCCATGTAGGTGGATGTCATCAAAATATGATGTTGTTGAATCACATTATTTTGATAATATCATATCCTTTGCAGATTTGGATAAAATGTTTGTCTTAATTCAGTATTGTTCTCTGAACTGTAGTTATCGGTCATCTGTAACATTTTTATATGAGAAAATGCATTGGGGAGCATCTGTGAAAATATATTCTATGGAAGACGATTTTTGCAGCAATATCAAACCTGGCTTTTTTTTTATTCCATTGCAAGAGGCCAGTGACCTTGTGCCCAGGAAACACAGTAGAACACTCTCAGTAATATATTTTTCAAACTCTTGCCATCAGTAAACAAGAGTGATCACTTAAAGAACCTTAGCTGAGAGCTGTCATTAAACCTGACCAGTTGCTGAGCTTAGTGTATGGACTACAGGTAGAAAATGCAGATACAAACATCTTGACCTCTGACACGGCAATAAAGAGGCAAGACACAATTTTATTTAAAATCAACTCCCCTAAACTTCAGTAGGGTCTAAAACAGTGGTGGGCAGCAACAGGTTCGCACCCCCTGGGGGGGGGGGTGTTAGCAAAATTGGGTGGCCTCTGGGCTGGCAAAATTGGGTGGCCTTCGGGCGGGGGGGGGGAGCAAAATTGGGTGGACACACCCACCTCCCTGCCCGATCAGGTTTTGTACCTGCAAGTGGTTCAAGGTCTCCCTTGCTCAAAATCCAGTCATATCTGACTCTAGGGTGCAGTGCTCATCTTCATTTACAGCCAAAGAGCCAGTGCTGCCTGTGTTTGCAGATGTATATATGACCATATGGCAGGCATGACTAAATCGCCCATGGCATAGGCTCCACCCACAATGTAGGCTCTGCCCACAAGAACACAGTGTGGCAGTGAAAACTTTTGCTGCCCAACACTGGTCTAAAAGAGTGCTTAACCTAGGTACTAAAGCAGGTGGATACCCTTAACCCCTCTCTAGCTCAGGAGGGAAGATCCCTAGCCCCTGTGCTGTGCACTACCAGTTACTACCCATCCCAGATTGTTTCAGTCAGGGAGGTATCTCTGTGGGTGTTGCCAGCTCTGTTCTCATGGATGGATGCAGGTTGTTTGGCAAAGCTGCCTATGATGCCTCTTGCATATGCCCCTGAGTCTCACAAAATGCAGTGTGCACCCAGAAGCCACCTTGTCCAATGACACCCTGATGGACTCACCACTACCACCCTAAACCACATAGACAACATGCACATTCCTCAACTATGTGAAACCCAATTTCCTGGATGAAAGCCAAACAGTAAAGTTCATGTTCACATTTTATTTTAGAGAAAACATGTCTATTACACTGGACAAAGAGAAATTTCCACAGACGTTCTCATAGGAGGAAGCCCCATCTCTTTTCCTTCAGAAAATTAACATTTTAGTTATTTTCTTCCTTGAGGTCAGCTGATCTTTCTTTGGGACTTACCTTACACAGCTGCATGATAAATAGGGGCAACATGATCATCTCTATGCTATGAATAACTGTACTAGGTAAATTTGAAATGTGCAAATGGATAGATATATTGTTTCTGTAATTTGTTCTCTTTTATTTTACTAACAATGTGATAGTCAACTCTTCAAATCTTTCATAAATGAGATAGGAAGAACCTTAGAATTTAAAAAAAAAATCAAGGAGAAGGGAAAACCAGACATATTGCAGTACTCTTATAAATGAACATAAAATATCAAATATCATGTCAGCGTAATATAATCTTATTGGTAGAACCTGTTTACATGAAGCCTGCACAGTTTGAGGTCCACCAACTGAAAAAAAGTCATTCTCAGAATGTATAACTGCCCATTGGGGGTCTAAATAATAAACACCAGGTGTTTGCACTGTTGTCTATTGCAGCTGTCAAAATAAGCATGAAGTGGAGGTTGCAGGGCATGGTTAGTGGCCTTTTATTTGGCTTGCTAGATTATTATATGAGGAAGGTAATACTTTCCATTGAACATTTCCAATGCTTGAACAATATAGTGAAAAATAAATAAAAATGTTTCATATGTGATCATAGAGAGAGCCTACATTTCCTCCTGAAAGCATTATATTTTGGACATTATACTCGAAGTGACTATGTTGTGTTTCTTATGTATATTTCTTGGTGAAGTTAGCAGCACTTTGAAAATGCTCTCTGGATAATGTATTGATCCCCATTGCAAAAGCATAATGTTCAATTATTCTGTACTTTGTTGATAAACTGAAGATAAATAAAATAAATATTTGAAAGGTATTTTCCCCATTTCTGAAAAATCTGTAAATGACCAATCTGGAGATATTTTACCCATAGCACTGCTTGACAGCTCCTGAATTCGAGCAGTAGAAGAGATTTATCAAAATGTAAAAACACATAAAGTATTGCTAGCAATTAGTTTCTGGTTTGATTCTCAATGAGAATCTTGAAACTGATGAAGAATTTGTAGTTCTAGAAAGTGAAGTGGAAGCTGCTCTGAAAGTTCTAGGAAGAAATAAATCATCAGGGATAAATGAAATACCAATAAAATTATATCGGACCACAGAGACTGACTCTCAAAATGTGTCAACAAATTTTGAAAAAAATAATAATGGCTTGCAGATTGGATATACTCAATATACATTCTATCCCCTAAAATAGGAGATGTTAAGAAGTGTGGTAGAACCATTGCTTTGATTTTTCATTCAAACAAGCTGCTGCTCAATATGCTACAACAAAAACTCCAACCTTATATGGGACAAGAAATGCCTGATGTTCAAACTGGTTTCTAAAAAGTGGGAGGCACAGGAGCCCATATTCCCAGTATCTGTTGGATACTGGATCATACCAAATAATTTTGAAAGAAGAACAATTTATGCTTTAGAGACTACAGCAAGGCCTTTGATTGTATGGATCATGAGAAACTATGTGTTCTTCTGGGGGGGGGGGGGAAACAGAGGTGGCTCAAGACTTGATTATCTTGATGCATAACCTATTTTGTGGACAAAAAGTTACCGTTAGGAGAGAATAGAGAGAGACAAAATGGTTTCCTAGAGTTTCTGAAAGTGTCGGACAAGTGTGCATTTTATGCCCTTACTTGTTCAATTTGCATGCAAAACAAATCACACAGAAATTTGGACTAGATTCATATCAAAGAAGATTGAAAAATGGTGGGGAAAACATTAATAATGTAAGATATGAAGATGACACTATCATACTCAGAGAAAATATCAGTTATTTGAAATAATGTTTAATGAAAATGGAAGAAGATTCCCTTTGCAGATACCCTGGACTGCCAGAAAGACAAACGGGTAGATCCTAGAGCAAAACAAATGGAACTATCTCCATAGTCAACACATATAAGAAGGCAAGACTTTCTGGAAATGACAATAATGCTGATAAAGGTGGAAGGCAGCAGGGAAAGAGGGAGACCAAACATGAGATGGATTGATTCCACGAGTGAACCATAGCCTTGAGTTTAGAAGAGTGGAGCAGAGCTGTCAAGGACTGGACCTTAGGGAAATCTGTCATTCATGGGGTAGCCATGAGTCAGAGATGATCTGATGGCCCATAACAACAACATTCAGAGAATAATCTCCCCCTAAATCTGACATTTTTGTGCTATGGAAGTGTCTTTCTTCCCCATGAAACAGAGAAAGAAACAGAAAACTGTTATTTGCAGTAGCTTTATTTCATTTCACTGCTGTATCAAAAAGCTATGTGCTACTGTAAGGTGAGCAGGTGAGGTCACTAGTAAACACTGGCATGAAGAAGAGGCTATAAGGAGTCTTTGCACAGATGACTATAGCATCTATCATTTTTGATAGCTGCTACAATCACACAGAGTCATGTCATCACTTACAGCTGTGTTTAATACTCCCTGATGAAGGTGGTCTTAGTTACAATAAATCTTCCTATTCAGGGAACTATATTTTATTATCTTCAATAGATCATACATTTATGACTCCATGGTGTATCTAATAAAGACCTAGAATTATAGTCAGACTTGGAAGCCTATGAATCTCACTCCCTGTTCTGCTTCCTCTTACACTTCCTATGAATCCTGTTCTCATATGTTGGTTGCTTTTTCCCTGTCCAGCTTGTGATCTGCTGAGAGACCAATTACTCTATAGTGTAGCTAAGAAGCTTATTCAGTACCCAGGATTGATCAAATATTCTGTACTAATTTATACAGACTGAACAGTATTCTTAAACAGAGAGCAATCATATGATGAAGTCTCTCTTGAAAGGTGACTGGATGTCTGAGTGGATGAATTTCACCACATATATTCCCTCCTGCTACTTACATACTCCCAAGCATACAATGTTCTCTTAATTACACCATACACTATTTTACAAAAGTAAAGGAAAAGGTCTCCCTTGCTCTAAAGCCAGTCGTATCTAACTTTAGAGGGAGCAGTTCTCATCTTTTTCTACAGCAAAGAGCCAGTACCGTCTGCATCTGCAGATGTTTCCATGGTGATGTAGCAGGCATGACTAGCTGTCAGAACACAAAGAACACTGTTACCTTTCCCACCAAAGCAGTACCTATTTACCTAGTTGCAATTTCTTGCTTTCAAACTGCTAGCTTGGCAGGAGCAGGGACAGATGATGGGAGCTCAGTCTGTTGAACAGCACATGGGCCTTGAACTGCCGACATTCCGGTCATCAAGCTCAGCATTTTAACTACTTACCCACCACACCCCCTGTTTTATAGCCCAATTTGTTCCCAATCTAGGATAAAGACCATTTGAATAAATGAAACAGAGATTGGGGCTCCATCTAAAAATGGACTGTGCTGCACTGTGAGTAGCCAAGAGAAATCCTCATATCATGTCAGGCTGACATCATGATCAGCAAAAGACCCAGTTGCTTCTATAGTGACAATTTATAAGATTGCACTCATTCCAATGAAAGTGGGACCTTCTTTGCTAATGGCGTACTGAGAAAGTCACCCTGTCTCGCTTAGCAGGAATTAACAATAAAATGATCTGTCTCATAGTGAAATCTGCCTGAAGCAGTTTTGATGAAAGACAAGATGAAAAATTGGTGTGTTCTCCATATCGATGCCATGTCTTCATTCTATTAAGAGTCAAGCAGTGGCATACTTTCTCTCTCTCTTAGGGAGCATAAACTCTGATGGGATATGTTTTCAGAGGGCTACCAAAATATATCACAATGGTTTCTCATACAGATTCTGTAAGTCTTACAACAGCCTGAAGAAGTCTCAGACCTCACATACTAACCATCTCTGGCAATATGGGAGAATCCTTGAGAAAAATCGGACAACCACAGTCCCCTGCTCACAGTTTGCAACCCTCCAAGACTTAAATAAATGTTATGTTTTGCAGTCCCAGGTAGACAGTACAGACCTAGGATTTATTAAGTACATGATGCAGGCTGTTTATGTCAGGAGTTCTCAACCTTTTCAATCTGGGGGCCGGGTCATGCTCCCTCAGACAGCTGAGCAGGCCAGATGGCCATTTTGTACTATCTGCATGATGGGGGTGAACATTTTGAGGTGGCTGTTTTGTCCCAACAGCTTCAAATGGACCACCATTTTGTTTCTCCCTGGAAAGAGAGAGACATACACCAGTCATCAATGGAGGCTTCAAACACACACACACACACACACACCGACTGACACTAAAAAGGAAAGTGTGATTGGGGCTTTTAAAGGAGGCTAGTCCTTCCTTGTGGGGCCAGCAGTCTTGGGGGTGAGGTTGTGTGAAACAAGGGCAGGAGACCAACAGTTCTTCCCCCACAGCACCATTTCATGTGCCACCTTCACTCCTCCCACTGCTGCCAGAAACTGTGCTGTGTGTGGTTTTTTTTAATGTAAACAGTTTGAAATGTTGGAAGATTTCAACTATCCCAATATCTGTTGGGAGGCACATTCTACCAGCTATGGTCCTTCCAATAAAATCCTAGCTTGTGTGGCTGATCATCTTCTCCTACATGAGTACCTTTGATTTGATCAGAACAAATAGTGATGACTTGGTAGAAGAAGTGACAACAAGAGGGGGAAGGTGACCATGCTCTACTTGAAATCTTGATCACAAAAGGGACAGAAGCAAAGTGTACATGCTGGACTTTAAAAAAGGAAAAGTCAATAAACTCAGAACAATGATAGGCAAAACTGTATGGCAGGAGATCTATTCAGTAAAAGGAATCCAAGATTGGTGAGAGTTTGAAAAAGGGAAATTATAAAGGCACAACTCCAGGCAATTCCAAAAATAAAGGTGTTAGATTGCAAAGAAACCAATGTGATTCCACAAAAAACTCAGAGAAGTGGAATGAAGGCCAGGCTACAAAGTAGTGAAGAATCTGATAAAGTGGACTTGATCCACGAAAGCTAACAATAAAAATATAGCAGTTAGGCTTTAAAGTTCTAGTGTGTTTTTTTATTTTATTGTTGTTTATTTTGTTTTGTTTTGTTTTCTGAGATGCCAAAAAAAGAGAGCATTCTTCCAATACATACAAATTATATATACGGCAAGCTCAAGAGCATCTAAATCATCTGGTACCTTTCACATTCGCATGAGATACATTGCAATTCTGTTTCAGTTATGAATAGGTAAAGGTAAAGATCACCCTTCCTCAAAAGCCAGTCATATCCAGCCTTAGGGTTTATTTATTTTATTATTTATTTATTTATTATTTCGATTTGGTGCTCATCTACAGCCAAAAGTGAAAGGATGATGCAAACAAAACAACAGTGATAAAAACTCGGTGAATTGTTCCTTATAGAAACTTCCTTTAGTCTAGAAGTCACCCAGACCATCATATGTTCCACATAAAGGTCTAAAGTGTATATTCACCTCTATTGGTTTATGGTATTCATATGTCCAGAGGGCTGATTTTTCAAAACCATGAAAATGTTGTACAGTATGAGTAACTTCCAGGTCAAGGCAACACTGGGGGGCAGGACTTTCTTCCATCTCTGCATCCCTAGCATGTTTTCAGATGACAGTATAGTAATACCTCGGAAAACGCTAAAACTTGGTTCCACAAGTCTTGGTGTTATCCGATTTTTAGTGTTATCTGATGCATGTTAAAATCCTATGGGATGGATCAGATAACGTTAAAGCTCCATAGAGATACATTGTAACCACACAGGCTTTAGCGGTTGTTCATAGGACCTTAACATTATTCGATCCAATTCTCCATCCCAGATTACTTAACGTTATGCGATTTTAGCCTTATCCGAGGTAAACGTTATCCAAGGTATTACTGTATATGGAAAACTACAGCAGTACTCCGAACATGGAAGAAAGGTAACCCAACCCATATCTCATCCCTAAGAAAATAATGACAAAGAAAATGAAAAAAAGCTAATGAAAAATGTGCATCTATAAGGCAGCAGCTAATGAAAAGGACTAGGATTAAAAAATAATTAAGTTCCTATCATGGACATTATATCTATGAATGTTAAATGAAATAATAATCACAGATCTGACTGTAAGATATAGTGCTTGTCTGACAATTCTTGCTAGAAGTAAAATTGTCTCTAGAACTGGATTTTCTCTGTGTGTTTCCTGACCTCTTGTTCTTGTCTGGATTCCTGTTTTGCAAATGTTTAAGAATTTGATGATGGTCCAAATCTATTATGCCCCCAGACCTGATATTTTACAGCTTTCTGATTCCATCTCTATCTTGGGCATATCCCTTGGGCATATCCCTGGCTTGGGAATCCTGTCTTCCTATATTTATTTATGTCTGGCCTTCTCAAGCTTTGAGCCAAGTGCTCCACTGATAGTGGCTAAGCCAGATCCAAAGCAGGACTCTTGTTAATAGGCAGGCATTACCTTTTCCTTGCTATAATTGCATTGTGCTTTTCAAAAAGAAACAAACACTCATTTTGTGCAGATACTTGGCAGAAAGCTGACACAGAAAAATAGTACTCCTGTTTATCTAGAGACAACAAAACATGTGCATTTTGAAAATAAGTCATTGTAATATGTAAACCTCTTACACATTGACCCTACACCTATGCCAAGCTATAAATAGAATTGAGCATTAAATAATGGAAAATATTAAGTTATGTAATGATGATAGGCAACAGCTGTGTTACTTAAGCTGACTTTTATGCATACACCAAAGGTCAATGGGAAACCAATGCTGAAATTTTCTTACCTTAAAACCCTATGATGAAACAGTACAAAAAGAAACTACAGATCATCTTGGAAGTTAAGATTCTCACATCTGAATGCACTTGGTAAGCTACTGGGAAAGAGCAAATAACAAATATAAGCAGTGCTGCCAATAGAAAAGTCTGATGCTGTTCAACACTTACAATTGGAATATGGAAAGTGAGTATGAATCAAGGAACAATGGAAAGCATAAAGCAAGAAATGGAACATATAAACATTAAAATGTTGTTGTCTGTGAAATAAATTGGACTGGAATAAGGATATTTTCAGTCAAAATATTCTACTCTGGAAATGACCAAATCCAAAGAAACTGGAGTAGCTCTAATACTGAGGTAAGACGTAGCAATGGTAGTTAGTAAAAGAATGTAAAGTCTGCACAGATAATGTCACTCAGACTCCATGGGAAACTTATCAACATCAACATCTTTCAAATACTCCAAATGCCAGTGCTGAAAAAAAGAATAAGTTGAAAGCTTATATGAAAGCATCCAGGAAAGCTGATCACACTCTTGTATTCTTGATCACTCAGTAGAGATATAAAAGAAAACTGACAGGGGGAAAATGATTCATTTGAAATATTGTGTGGAGGAGAGCTTTGCAGATACCAGAAAGACAACTGCCAGAAAGACCAACAAATGGATCCTAGACAAATCTAGGGCTGACTTATCTTGGAGGACAAAAAATGTGAAATTGAGACCATCATACATGATGAGATGGCAAGATTCTCTAGAATAAACAGTAATGCTGGGAAAGTTGAAGGGGAAAAATAGAGAGAGAAAGCAATCAGAAGATGGGTTGACTCCCTAAAGAAAGCCATAGCCTGTAGCTTCCAACAGCTGAGTGGGCCTCTTGAGTACAGGACATTTTGGTGCTATCTCATTCACAGGTTCACCACAATTAGGAGACAACTAGATGACAAATAACAGCAACAATAGTGAAACTAGGAAAGTGGTGATTGACAGTAACAATAATCATGTTGTGTTCCACTAAAATAACTCTCACAGATGAAGTGAAATCTTACATGTAAATGAGCAGATGTCAGACTTCAGGCGTCTCTGTAAGGGCCCTCCCACTCATGCTCCTGAGCATATGCTCATTTCTGGAGCATATTTAACCCTTACCTTTCACCTTTGAGAGACCAGAGCTGCTTTTAAAAAGAACTTACTGAGCTCTGGCAGTAGAGCAGAACAAGGGAGGCTTCTTCAGGTAGCATGCAGCCAAGTTGCCTTGTGTGTGTGTGTGAAAAGGAAAACAACAATCTTCAAAGAGAAACAGCTGTTTTATTCTTCAGGTTCATTGATAGCAAAGTCCATGGAAAAACCATAGATTAAAAGGTCATAACAAAGAATCAGTCCAATAAGAACAGCCCAAGTATCTTTAAGTAATCATAGTGAAAAGGAGAGAAAATCCCATAAGCCAAACTGAGGTCTTCATCCATTGAGAAACAGAGACAAACTAACTAACTTCTCTGCAAAATGGGGAATCTGCAGTCAGGTGATTTAGCTTTAGCCAATCAAGTAACAGAGAAAAATATTCTCAAAACAATGAATTGTTTACATCCATGTGAAGATATAACACTCTAAGATTGCAAGCTGGAACGATAACACGGGAACACTGGCTGAAAACAACCATCTCGTGACAGTCTTGTGAGACACACAGAGAGAAAAATGGATTTTTCTGAGGCCTAACTAAAAGAATAGCAATTTCAAGCCTTGGGAAGCATTAGGAAATGGGTCTTTTCCTGACAGCAGATTTCTGCTCTGTATGTATTTTAACCTGGTGTTTGGCCAGGTTGCCCTACTGTGGTAACAGATACTGCCAGTGACTCAATGCTGAGTGTCAGGCAGTGGTTAACTAACCTGACAACCCTGAGGACTAGCGGTTTGGGTGCCAAAGTCCAAAGGGAAGGGTGATGGTCCCCAAGTGGATTAAATCCCACTTGAATCCATCTTGATGGAGGGCAGCAGCTTCATCAATACTGTCCTGAAGCCGATGAAGATTTTGTGTGACAAAAGGACTCAGGACCAGAAAGTGACTTACAGAACTGGATCAGTGGTATGGGAGTCATGCTGCGATGTGGAAGGTAGATAATAGGTATTATATTCTCAGGATATTCTTCATGGCTGATTGCCGTGAGGATCACCAATTATTGGATTTGGCTATGGCACAACAAGAAGATATATTTTAAAGTTGAAGCTTCTGTATGAAAAAGGAGAGTACAGAAGGCAGTTGTTGCTACTCTGGAGATAAAGAATGTAGTGCATGATACAGGTGTTTTTTTACTTTATATTTGTGTGCTTAGAACAATTTACAACATTGCTGTAATCTGGATGGTTATCGATCAGATGCATCTGATGTACTATTCTTGGAGAGTTACTATATATGTTGTCCTTGCGTTGCCATTATTCTTAAACGTCCCACCTTGAGTGGTCGTAACTTTCCATAAAGTGTGGTAAATATCTGTATCATTTTTTAAAAAAACTTTCCTAATTTCCCCCTTATTCAGCAACTCACATGCATGCGAGTAACAAACAAACAAAACTCATATTCATGCTTGTAAGAGACAAACATTCAAAACCATCATGAGACAGAGGGCTTGGGGTGTAGAACTGCTGGATGTAAAACCCCAGAGCAAAGCTATATTTGGAGATGGAGTGGGGTACAACTGGCCAACCCGCAACTTGATTTATTGGCATATCTAAATGATTTTGGCAAATCAAGTCCCCTACCAGTCCGCTGCTTGAGGTTCCATTGATCATATCAAAATTAAGTACGGTAGTGTAATCTGCAGTCAGGGGGCCAGAAGTGAAGTGCCACCGAAATGGGAAAGAATACACCCATGCCACTGAAGGGCCCATGTTCCACATGTCATGTGCCCCAGAAAAATGAATAAATGGGAGGGGGGAAGCTATGGAACGAATAAATGATATGCCTCCGCCCCCCCCCCCCAAAAAAAAAGTGAGAGAGAGAGAGAAGAGAACCCTTGTATGCAATTTCTGTCTGATTTTCCTTCCAATAGTGCTTCAAGGAAAACTGTTTCAAAGGTTTAAAATGACTGTCATGTAAGGCTGTAAACCTGGACTAATGCTATCTCGCCTTGAAATACTGTGCAGGTAACTAAGGAGTATTCTGCCAGAGGTAAACACTCCACAAGCACAGCTGAGATGTTTGATGCATTGTATCAACTGCCTTAATGTTGTCTTCCATAGTGGAGACAAGGAAAATCTGCACAGTTGTTATTTTTTTTCCTTATGAGTAAACAGGCAGTATCAATTTTAGTGCTCCCAGATGTGAGACAATTGGAAGAACCCTGAGTTATTGAAGAGAGAAGGCTGAGTTAGATGCCCAGGAAAGTTGATGGCCCACAGTAGAGGTCGGTGCTCCATACCTCATGGACAGTGCAGAATTCCCTGGGAAGCAACCATATCTAGCAATTGCCATACAGATGTCAGTATATGATCTAAACCAGGGATTCCCAATGGTTTCCCACTAGGGGCCAGTTCCCGCCACAACGCTCAGCTGTGGGGGCCGAAGGTGTGTCTGCACCCACTGCTTATGTTTTAGGTGGCTGGCATCATAACATTTTAGCGGCATTTTGCACATTATCCACCACCTCCCAGGGTGGTGGGAGGTTTTTTGGAGCATGTTTGCTCCGTCTTGATTTATATATTTTAAATTTTATTTAACTTGCCAATTCTCTGCTGCACTTTGGCAGGCAAACTGTGGCTCTTGGGAACGTCCTGGTTCTGTGCTGACAGCCCAGACACTGATGTAAGGTCCGACCAGAAGTCACTGACCACTGCGGTTTGGCTGCCGAAGCATAGCGGAGAAGTGGTGAAAAAATACCAAAATTGAGTGAACATGCTCCAAAAAGACTCCCACCACCCTGGGAAGTGGTGGAAGCTGTGCAAGACACCACTAAAATAGTGTAATTCCTGCCACTGCCACAGTAAGTGGCATATTTTGACTTATGGTGGTTGTGGGTGGGTCTAGAGGTCCCTATGTGGCCCCTGTGGGATGGTTTAATGAGATCTGTGTGCCATAGGTTGGGAACGCCTGATCTAAATTATCCATATATGAACCACTGGAAAGAATGCAGAAGTCTTTGGAAAAGCTTAAGAGTTGAAAAACAAACAAATAAACAGTAGCACACAATAGGTGCAAAACAACTGACAGGCTACAAGTAAAAGGTTTAGGCTACTGGCCATGATAATCAACACTGGCTTCTTGGTGCTTGGCTGAAGCTCATTAGTACCTGTTTTTTATGTTATGATGCCTGGAACATTCAGCTGGAGAGAGCAGAAAGTGTCTTGGTATTTATATTTGATCTAATTCCTGTTGACTTTATGTGCCTTCATATCCCTCTATTCCATTTCATATTCACCCTTTAAATTTAACTTCAGACTTCCTGAGAAACCATCACAATAATTCTACAGATTCTAGGTTCAGTAATTTTCCCTAGTAGAAGATTATAGGGCACAGAAATAGTACCAGAGAGGCAGTTATACCAGAGTCTATTGTGATTAAATATATATACTGGAAGTTCAATTAATTATTATTTTTAATTTGCACAGTTTAAAGTTAACCAAACAGCAACAAAGTATGCAAGAGAGAGCCACAAGTTCTCATAATCCACCCCCTTTCACTAGCTACAGCTGTAGTAGTGAAATATAAAAATCTAGAAGCATCTTAAGTAGAACAAAACTTACAGTTGTAATGCACCTTCCTGAACCCCCCATTGAAACCAGATTTGGGGGAGGATAAGCTTTTCTTGTCCTGGCCACATAAAGAGGCTGAGATAAACACAACATTATTTGTTGCTGATTGCTGGCATAAGGGTGAGGGGGAGATAGTGTATTTATTGCCCAGCCTGTCCTTATGCCATCCTCTTTGTGCCAGATCAGACAGACAAAGGATCACTGGTCCACTTCCATAGGGATTTGTTAGTAGCCTTAACACAAGGCAGTTGACTGATATCAGCACTCGGAATTAGTGGAGCTGCCTGCCTTTCCTCTTCTTGTTGTGGCTGAGTAGTTGGGCAATACAAGTCTAAGAAATAAAATGAAATGAAATGAAATAAAATAAAATAAAAAGCTGGGAGGAGGATGACATTCAGAAGATGATTATATCCATTTATTTATTGAATTTTGTTGAATAGCATCCAAAATGTTTAATTGATATTTCATATTTGTCTGCTGATTCCCAGATCAATGTTGGTTATCAATTTTCAAGCTGTCCTGTCCTATAGGTCTATGGCGTTAAGCAGATGTGGACAACTTTGAATAAATGGGGGGAAAGCTCACCATGGGGGACCTCACCATGGGGCACTGCAAACATGGTAATTTTCTGCTCCTCCCTGCTTTTATTAGAAGAAAGACAAATCCAGAAGGGCCCAGATAGGCAATCCTGGTTTTGTTGTAGAATAGCTCAGATGGAGGATTTTATCTACCTACTCACAGGGACTTAAATTGAAGAACTTCCTCTCTAGGGGCCTTCCAAGTATACTGCACTTTCCTTGCCCATGTGCCACCGGGAACATCTGCAGTTGGGTGGAGAGGACGCTGCCGCACACAACGCTGGGATGCCGTTCACCTGCCCCTAGGTCCTGCCCAGCCTGGGTCTTTAAAAACTGCATGACGGCAAGACTTTTCGCTCCAGCGCCGCCAGGAACATCTGCGGTCAGGTGGAGAGGCCACCACCACACACAATGCCAGGATGTCATTCACCTGCCCTGAGGTCCCACCTAGCCTGGGTCTTTAAAAAATGTGCGGCGACAAGACTTTTTGCTCTGCCACCAGCGGGAACATCTGTGGTCGGGCAGAGAGGCCGTCGCCGCACACAACGTCAGGATGCCATTCACCTGCCCTGAGGTCCTGCCCAGCCTGGGTCTTTAAAAACCGTGTGGCGGCAAGACTTTTCGCTCTGCCGCCACCAGGAACATCTGTGGTCAGGCGGAGAGGCCGCCGCCACACACAACACTGGGATGCCGCCTCCACTGGGAACATCTGCGGTCGGGCGGAGAGGCTTGTCACCTTTTTGTAATCTTTGTAATTTTTATAATTGTTGTGTGAACTTGATTATGATTTGCAATTTTCGATTATTATTTGTTACTGATGTCTATAGAATTTAGAATCTCTGTGTTCAACCCGGCCCTTTGGAACCTCTTGCCAACGGAACTACGCTTACAGACAGAGCTCCTGCCCTTCCGGAAGGGCCTAAAAACCTGGCTGGCAGGGCAAATTTGGGGATCCAGGAATGTGGGATCCCATGTTGGGTAGCTGATCTGACTGGACAGCCACCCTCTAGCCTCTTGTTGTTTTAATCTTTTTTAACTTCTTAGTCTTAAAGTTTTAAATTCCTTTTAGTATCCTGTAGATTATAGTCGATGTTTTTAAGTTAATTTTTAAACTAATTGTAATATGCCCCATATGATTCTGTATTGTTTAATTTGTTTCTTTTAACACCAATGTTCGTAAGCCGCCCAGAGTCGGGTTCGCCTGATTGGGGTGGGATATTAAATTTGACTAAATAAATAAATAAATAAATAAATTTTCGATGCTGTAATGATATTGTGATTTTTGATGTTTTGTGGTATTGATGCTGATTATTTGTAACATTTACATATGTTTATGAATCTGTAACTTTATTTGTGTTGTAAACCGCCCTGAGTCGGTCCAACTGAGTAGGGCGGTATAGAAATTGAAATATAATAATAATAATAATAATAATAATAATAATAATAATAATAATAATAATAATAATAATAATAATAATAATAATAATAATAATAATAAAGTTTTTAAAAATAAGTATCAGTTTTTTTGGTCCAAGGTGTAATCTGGGGAGGAGTTCAGGGCAGAAATCTACAGCTAAACACTGAAGAATGAAGTAAAAATCTGTCATATGAAGCAGGATGAAAGTACATTTGGAAGTAAATTAAGAAATACACATTGTGATCTGAAGGCAGAAAGACATACTTTTTTACCTCGCTAAAAGAGCATACTGCGTTCCACAGGGTTGTTCTTTAAGCGAGTTTGCTCTTTAAGCGAAACATCATTGTAAGTGATCAATTGTGACTTCTGGTGGGGGGAATTGTGAACCCCGATTTAATTGTTAAGCAAGTTTTTGGTTGGTTTTATTTGTTAAGTGAAGTGAACATTCAGAGAAAATTCTGTTCTTTAAGCGAGTTAGTCTCTAAGTGAGGCACTCTTTATGCGAGGTTTGACTGTACACCCTTTTGAAATAAACACACTAATACATTTTGGTGTCTGATAAGTTTTACCCTCCCCCCAGCCCCAGAAAGCCTATTTGAAGTGAACGAATTAAGACACATTGGCATTTAAGGAGTGCAGTACAGGAATATTAAATCCAAGGATCTAAAATGACTTAATTGCACCACTGGTACAGGCCCAAGGCAATACTTAACTGGATTTGATGTATCTTTAACAATGCTTTTGGTATGAACAGGTCACAATTGGTTATGCATCATTTTTACTTACTTTTATGTCTTTTACGAGTCACTGCATTCTGGTTTTGGTCACATCAGACCTCAGCAGTTCCTGACTGCTCCTCGTGGATTATGAACTATATTTATACAAATATGATAAGGAAGAAGGCTAATTAACCTAGCCCCTAGTGATAAAGATATTAAGCATGATTTATGCTAGCTTAGAAAATTGGCAATGCACTGATTTTCTTATTATGTGAAAATTGGTTTTATGGCTCTATTGGTTTTACAATTGGCCCTTTCAAATTAGCACTTCAGCGCTTTTGTGAGCTGGAGTAAATTTAATATACCTAACAGAATGCTCCACTCAGATTTGAATAGTTCCTTTTCCCCTACAGCAAAACCTGTCAAATGATAAGAGTTTAAGAATGATTGTGATTATTTATGGGCACCTAGACCATGGCAGTGAACTCTATGCATAAATCACTTTGTTTTGTCTCCAGTTCTGTTGTCACAAATTTGAAATATGCTCAACAGGCATTGGCATGGATTTCAGAGAAAAGTATTCAAACAAGGTTTGAAGATTTTTGGATCAGCCACAGGTGGTTGAAGAAGATTCCAGTCTCTAAGGCAGGGATTTTCAACCTGTGACCCACAGGCTGGATGCAACATTTGGCACCATTTCATGTGGCCTCTCACCACCTCCATCACACCTGGAAGTGTCATGTGGTGGTGGAAGGACAAAATGGCTGTCCGGCCCCCGAAACTGTCTGAGGGACTGCAGTGTCGCAACTGGTTAAGATGCTGAACTTGCTGACTGGAAGGTTGGCGTTCATTTCCAGGGCACTGCATAAAAGATTGAGCTCCCATCTCTGTCCCAGCTCCTGCCAACCTGCAGTTCAAAAGCAAGAAACTTCAAGTAGATAAATAGGGACCACTATGGTGGGAAGGTGCCTACCATATGTCCACAGAAACATCTGCAGACACAGACAGCACTGGCTCTTTGGCTATAAACAGAAATGAGCACTAAACCCTAGAATCAGATATGATTGGCTTTCGAGCAAGGGTTGCCTTTACCTTTACCCTTTGTTTGTTTGTAAGAAATACTGAAAACTGCTGGGAAGGGAACAGCACACATACACTTGCCATCCATTGTTGAAGCAAAATAAAGCTATATCAGAGTAGAAAGAAGCTGACAGATCCAACCAAATCCTCACATTGAAAAACCAACTGTTTAGCCCTGAGAGTGATTCAGACTGATCTTAATGGACTCTCTATTTACTTTTCAGCTAAAATTAAGTGTTGTTGTTTCTTTTGAGGAGACTGTGAAATTTCTCCCGAAGATTCATAAAAGTAAAGTCTTATGAGTGGGAAGATTTTGGAGAGGTTGGGGATAGAGGTGGGAATGTTATTGACCTTGCAATTCAAGAACTCATAGAAAGCATAATATAACTATCTTGCTTGTAATAGAAAAATGCATTTATTTGCAGGGAGATATATTTACGTGGAAATGCATATTTCAGCAAAAAAAAATATAAATTGCACCTTGGGAAAATGTACATGAAAAATTAATGCTATTTCAGTATCCTAAGGAAAACTGCAGTGGCTCAAGTGGTTTGGACGTTGACTGGAAGGTGGCAGGTCAGCAGTTCGATACCCAGGTACTGCATGATGGAATGAGTTCCCATCTCTGTCCTAGCTTCTACCAACCTAGCAGTTTGAAAGCAAGAAATTGCAAGTAGATAAATAGGGACCACTTTGGTGATATAGTAAACAGTGTTCTGTGCATGCCTTCCACATGTCAACAGAAATGTCTGCAGACACAGACAGTGCAGGCTCTTTGGCTATGAAACAGAGATGAGCAATGAACCCTGGAGTCAGATACAACTGGCTTTAGAGCAAGGGTGACCTTGACCTTTACGGAAAACTGTCTAGAAAAATACATGTATTGGACAAAATTGTACACAAAAAATTAATAATAATTGATGAAACAAAATTTTCGCAAACCGATGTGGAAACACAATTAAGCAAATTGTGGTCCTGGTTTTCCTTATTTCTGACTGGTCGGACCCAGTCAGTGTGATTGGAGAATGAGGGGTCCAGCCCTAGGCCTTTCCAATACGGGATGCCTCAGGGCTTGGTCCTCTCGCCTCTCCTATGTAATATCTGCATGAAGCCTCTAGGAGAGATCATCCATTCCCACAGTGTGAAATATCATCAGTATGCTGATAATACTCAACTGTATATCTCAGCCCATGATGATCCAAGTGATGCAGTTGAAGTCCTATCCAGGTGTCTGGGGGCTGTCAGAGTCTGGATGGGGGACAAGGGGCTACAAATGAATCCTGGAAAGACTGAGTGGCTATGGATCAGGGGTCCTGCACTATCCCGGGAGCTATCATCTTTGGTTCTGGATGGGGCTATTTTGCCCCAGACAGACTTGGGGCATAACTTGGAGGTCCTCCTGGACTCACAACTGCTGCTCAAAGAGCAGGTGGCAGTCGTAGCCAGGACGGCTTTTGCACAACTTCTTGTGATCCGCAAGTTACGCCCATCCTGGACTGGCATCTCTTGCTCATGGTCACACACACTCTGTTCACCTCTAGACTAGATTACTGTAATATGCTCTACACGGGGCTGCCCTTGATGACCATTTGGAGGCTGAAACTGGTCCAGAATGTGGTTGCCCGGGTGGTGATGGGGTGTGGGCTTTATGCCTGTGCCTCACCACTGCTCTGGGAGCTGCACTGGTTACCGGTGTGCCTCCGGGTGCAATTCCAGGTGTTGGATATATGACCTTTAAAGCCCTACATGGTAGTGGGCCAGGATACCTAAGAGATCTCGTCATATGTCTGTTTCACCAGAGTGGACCAGAGAGGCTCTTTGAAGATACCATCAGCTAGAGAGGGTTGACTTTCTAGCACTAGAAGGAGAACTTTTTCAATATCTTTTGCAGCCCTATGGAACCTCTTACCAACTGAGTTGCATCTCCAGGAGAAGTTGTTACCCTTCATGAAAAAACTAAAAATCTAGCTGGCTAAGCAGGCGTGGGGCACTGCTGATGTGGTGACCCCACCCTGCTGGCATATATAGTGTAGGCCTCTCCGTTCTTATAGTTGTCCTTTTGACCATATTTTTTTAAATAATTGATGGGGAGGGGGAGAGTAATCTTTAAGGTCTATTAAGGGTTTTGAAGGGTTTTTAATGTTTTATGATTGTAATATTTTCACTGTTGTTATGCCACCCAGATTTGGGTGGCAATATATAAATTTTAATAATAAATACATTTAAGATGGAGCAATCAGAAAGTGTAGTAAAACTGAGAAGGATAGACTAATTAGGTAAGAAGATACACTGGTATTTGTAAATTATCTCATTAGGTTTGCTACATTTCATTATCCTGAGGAAAAACATAATGGTATTCTTTTTCATTGCATTGTCAGCACAGTGGAAATGAAGTTGCAAGCAGATGCAGATTGATATCAATTTTAAAAAAAACTCTTGATTTTGCATGCAATTTGCACATAGCATTATTTCTACAATAAGCAGCAGGATTTTGGCTACTGTTGTTAACTCTTCCTTGTTGCAAAGTGTTTGGAAGTGAATTGCTCTTGAGTGGGTAATTAAGACTCATTATCTTTACAAAAGACCTACAAAGAGTTCTATATGGATCAACATAAGAGCTTGTCTTTTGTAGGCCCTCCTTGGGTTTATGACAGTGAATGTTGTAATGACGAATGGCCTGTGCTTCAAAATTTGTCATAAAACTAGGGATAGAACTTTTACATTCTAGCGCTTTACTCTAGAATAAAAAGGTATGTATCAAGAGACACAAGGTTACTTTTGAAATAAATTGTACTCATTTTCATAATGTACAGATTGTGATTTAAAACATGCCCTCCTCAGCCGAGACAGGCAGAATTACTGAGAACATCTGTTACTCTTGTCATCCCTCTGCTTTCAGAGGACAAAAGGAAAAAAAGAAAAAGTTATCCTTTTTGCCTATTGTGTCCTCAAGTTGAACAAATCCACCATTTCCAGATCAACCCTTCTGCACACTTAACAAAATGAAAATCATTCCCTTTTCTCATCAAACAAGCTTGGCAATTGTGGTCGTTTATAGCTATCTGTATCAAACAATGAGCACATTAATTGTTGAGGGCTGGGCTACATGAAAAAGCATGTCAGCAAAAATTTTATGAACGTGATTACATTGTTCCAAATGTAATGAGCAGGGAATGGCATTTCCCTAGACAACGAGTCCTTCTTTCCAGGACCAAAAGGAAAGTGTTCTGATTTTCATTATAGATAAAGAGTTGTTTGTCCTCCAGGGAGATTTTCATTTGCTCTATTCTCACATTTTGTCTTTTAGATTCAAACAGCCTTGGTTTTCATCTCCTGCAACACTTTACATCAGTGCCACTCAATTTCCAGTGGGTTTTATCCCAATTTCCTGCATTAAGAGCAGAACATCCTTTCACCAGAAGCCTTTTCATCGACCTCTAATATCTCTTCTCCACCACACAGTAGAGTCTTTCTCCTCCCTCTGCAGACATTTCCAATCAAGCATGGGTAGAGAGGAATCAAATGGAAATAAATGTAATTACATTTGTTAACAAGCAGTTATTGCAATATTATTCTCATTAACATGTCAAGGTCTTTGGATTGCATTTCATATATACTGGGTTTTTGTATGAACATATAATTACTGATTAAACAAAGAGGGATGTGTTGCACTTTAAATGCTCTAGCCTGTTCAAGGAACAACACAATCAATATTATTTTCCAATCAACACACATAACCCAGCAGTCTAAGAACACATGACAATGTTACTTTCTCTCAGTGTAGACAGAAAGAGCCTCCTCAACCTTTTTTAACCAAAAGGTTGCTTCATTTTGGCAGTTTAACATCTACCTAGACACAGAAGAAGAAGAAGTGTACTTCTTTTAGGGCAGATCTGCTTTGCCTATAAGATTTAAGTAGAAAATGGAAGCTAGCTATCTACATCACATGTGGAGCAGGTGGGCGCAGTATTTTATAAAGCAGGTATCAAGTGTTAGTCCAAATTGGCATTCCCAGTCATTGACCTATATCAGTAATGGCCAACCTTGGCATTCCATAATCAGCAGGAGTCCTGACCTGAGCTTCTGGTAATTGAAGCCCAAGAACACCTGGAGCACCAAGGTAGGCCATCATTGACTTATATCCACCTATAGCAACTCTTGGCTTTTCTTCATCAGCTCCTATCTGCCAGCATTTTACTAGGGCGAGATTTTGAATTTGGCCAATTTGCCTGCCTACTTGTTGATCACGTCTGAGCAGGTTCAGTGTAAATGGGGGCAGTAGAGTTAAGGGCAAGATACCAGTAGTATGCTGTGTCAAAGAGCAGTTGCCCAACCAACCTCTCCAAAATTATAACCTGCTTGAGTGGGCAAGGAAAAAGTGAGCCTTGAGGTAGCATCATGTCATGTTGGTTGGGGATATGATGAGAAGACTCATAGGGCGAGAGCAGTGAGATATGCTCATCATTTTACACATTCATCTTGTCTCTTGAGTCAGGATGGAGTTTCTCTCTGAATAATAGCAATGAGGGCCAAGAACAGCATGTTCTGTCCTTCACTTTAATTTTTAAAGAAACACACTAGTTGAGATATGTTGAATGACATTCTATTAGATTTTATCCAACGCAAGGCCTTATAATACATAAAGAGTTTTCTATCTCCTGCCTCCTAGTTGTTTCCTGGCCAGAACTAAATTATCTGGGTAACAGTGCTGAAAGAATATTGTATGTGTCTAAATGTGCCTATTGGTCATCTAGCTAAGTAGTATTTTTACTCAGTTAAGTAGCTTAAATTACTTCTGGAGTATGTAGGAAATGAACGAAAAAGAAACAGTCCCAGTATCCAGGATATGTGCTGAGTCCCCCAGCTAACCTGATGTCTGAGTGTAGAAAGACAGCCTCTAACTGCAGCTCTGAAGTAAAATTGAATTGATAATATAGGCTGGCTTCTGTAAATTAAATATGGAGGGAGCCTCGTGTAGTGCTTTGTCTCAAGCAGCAAATCCTCTTACTCCTGTCTTTTGAATTGCAATCCATATTGCATCATGTTTTCACAACTGCACATCTAGTTTGTTTATTTGATTTATACCCCACCCACTTAATGAAACCACTACTCTGGGTGCCTTCCAGTAAAGTCAAAAACAAAGTGGAACAAACAGGTACAACCTGAATCCTTAAAAAAATAAACAACATATACCGGTATATGATAAAATAATGTGCAAACTCCAGGAAGAGTACTTTCATGGCCACGGCTGCAGTGATCGAGGGGTCCTTGCCGCACCTCCCCCCCCTTGGCCTGTTGGTCAGCAGCATGGAACGTCACCATTGGTTGGAAGTATGAGGGGGCGACAGAATAGAGGGTTTGGGGGTTGTTCTTGTGATGGAATAAAACTTGGTGAAGAAAAATAGAAGTAGTAGAAAGCTACATTTATTTGGGTCAAGATGTCAGGATGGACAATGATTTTAAAGAAGAAAAATCTAGAAGACAAAGAGCTGCATGGGGTAAATTCAGAGAAGTGTCAGCCATTTTGAAGGCAAAAGCTAAAACAGAAACAGAGGCAAATTTGTACAATTCTACCATCTTGAAAACAATGACATACAGCAGCAAAATGTGGACTTGTTGCACACATTAGTGACAATAGATTTTGTTGTTCAGTTGCACAGTTGACTCTGACCCTTTGCAACCCTATGGACCATTGCACACCAGGCACCTCTGTCCTCCACCATCCTCTTCAACTCGCTCAGCTTTGTGCCCATTGTGTCTACAATACCATCTAGCCATCTCATATTTGGCCGCCCCCTTCTTTTGCCCTCCACCTTTTCCAGCATCAAGGCTTTCTCAAGTGAATCCTCTCTTCTCATTTGATGTCTAAAGTACTTTAGCTTCATCTTTACTATTTGACCTTCTAAGGAGCAGTCAGGGTTGATTTCTTCTAAGATCGACTTATTCGTTCTCCTCGCTGTCCAGGGGACTCTCAAAACTCTCCTCCAACACCACATTTCAAAGGCATCTATTCTTCTGTGCTTCAATAAATAGAGCACCAGAATAATGAATTGGTATCCGAGAGACTACAAAAGACCTAGGGGAAGAGTGCACTGCAGATGGGAAGATTTTCTCAAGAAAAATGTTGGACCAACATGGAGAAGAACTGCCAAAGATAGATCATTATGGACAGAAGTTGTGTGGCATGTTGTCATGGAGACATCTACTCATACCAGGGCTCCTCACTAAAGAATGACTCCAAGGTATCAAGGGTATTGTTGTCTTGTGGTCTTTTGTACTTCTACATATACCTTCCTCTTGGGCTCCTTAAGCATTGACACAGAAGCCTCAGCACTTGAAAATAAACTGATTTTTCCAGTTCTTTCAACAAACATTCTATTTCTATCACAATTCTTTTAAATACACACTTCCCACAGCCTTTTGAAGTATCCATCATTTTGCTGTGCTGAACAAAAAAACAGCGTATTAAATGCTTTTCTAAAGAGGTATAATTTTAGCAGCATTTTTTTAATTCTTGTGTTATCATTAAATTAACAATAACATATGTATTTGTGTTATATACAGCTAGTGGAGCCTGTAATTAACAATAGATTTGAAATTTAAGGAGGAAAAGATTTAAAATCTTTGCTCTGGGAGATGATATTTGCTTTAATTTCTGCCACTTCCTTTGTCCAAAATCACCAGGATATAAGAAAACTTCCTCTTGCTCTCAGTAATAGCACGGCTGATGGCTATTATGGGTTCTACATAAAAGGCTAGCGATCAGAACAGTTATTTTAACTTGCTTTGCTAGGTGACCCCCATGACTTCTTGCTAAAGATAACCAGATGTTTGCTTACAGCAAAGCAGGATGCTATTTTAGAAGTGAGTCTTGTTTGAGAATGCCCTGAAAAAAAGGGTTAAAATTGATTGTCATCCATTAGTGGAGATTCATTACATCAAATACACACCAGCCTATCACGTTTATCTGAAGAAGAAAAAATATCATGATGATAATACACAGTTTCATGAACTAGGATGTCAGTCACTGGGAGAGAAAATGTTTCAGAATTAGAAAAATAGAACAGCTAAATAGTTCAGTGGTTTCTATATTTGAGCAGAGATTGGGTGTATGATTCCCCACTGTGCCTCATTGGCAGGGGCCAGACTCAATACTTCTAAGACTATGACTTATAAGCTTTCAGTAAGCTGACACAACATAATCAACATAGCCTGAATGCTTCAGATATTTAGAGAATCCAGAAACACAGCACATGTTCCTTCATCACTAGAGCAATTTCCTATCTGTAAGAGATTCTTGCTTAAGAAATTTACCCTTCTCCAGACAATGCAGTAGGAGCAAGTCCTTTTTGCCTTGGTTGACTGCATTCTTTCTGGACCCACTCTTAGCAACAGGCATAGATGTGATGTAGCCTCATCCACAAGTTGTGTTAAGCAGAAATGAAAGGAACTCATATAATAACCATCAACACCCCGGGGGGGGGGGTAGTGGCTGGCAGGTAACAAAAGCACAAAAACTCAGAACAACTAGCTACTAACCAAACAGCAATTGTATCACAATCAAGAATCCAAGTTCAAAACCAATCCCAAAAATAGACAGAGATATATGATTAGTCCTAATAGCTGAACACAGTTCATGAGCTTCTGCCATCCCAATCCCCAAAACATGCCAACCAAAGGCAGACAGCAACCTAGGGGCAAGAAAAGACACAAGAAAAGCTTCCCCCAATGTGCCCCTCCCCCAAGAGAAGAAGGAGGAAATGCACCAAGAAAGAAGCAAAGAGAAAAAACAAATTGGAATGGAAGCCTTTTTTCAGCTGGCAAACCAACAGAAGCTGGATGCATACCAATTCTTTTAAACACATCACTGCCCCACCACCAGAAAAAAAAATCCCAAATGAGAAAGAACAAGGGGAATATACTTCCAGCACAGCAAAAACTCAAAATCTCCTACAGCTGGAAATTATCACAAAACAACTGCAGATGAATGTCTAATCTCTGTAGAATTGTTCCTTGCTGTATTTAATGGTCCTGATGGCAGAAACATCATCCAAGCAAGCCAGATGTCAGGTGACCTAGAGAGCAAGCAAGGTAGGTGCCTCCAGAGGCCGGAACAAGGCAAGGACAGGGTTCAAAGAGCAAGCATCCAGGTGAGGTACAACAACAGTCCACAGGAACATGATCCAGGAAGCCAGCAAGTTTACTAACCTTTGTTGCTGAGGCATTTTCTTATATAGTCCAGCCTCTGTGAGCCACCTGGTGGAGCCCATCAGCTGAAGCAAGATGAGGGTCCCACTCTGTAAGAGCTAGAACAACTGTTTCCAAGCTAGGGACCCAGTGCTGCAATAAATACTGCAGGTGCCACAATACTGACAATAACACATGAAGGGTCCTTAGCGCCACATTGCACAGGGCTCCTTCATATGTCCCTACTTCATGCACAATGGTTATTATAGGTAAGGTAAATGTTTCCCTTACTCGATAGCGAATCATGTCCGATTCTAGGGGTCAGTGATCATCTCTGTTTATAGCCAAAAAGCCAGCTCTGTCTGCATCTGCAGACATTTCCATGGTCATGTGACAGGCATGTGATAGACTATTTATCTATTTACAATGTCTTGCTTTCAAACAGCTAGTTTGGCAGGAGCTGGGACAGATGATAGGAGCTCACTCATTTGCACAGGACTCAGTCCTCAAACTGTTGACCTGTCAACCTTCCATTTGTGAAGCTCAGCATCTTAATCATTAAGCCACCACAGCCCCCAGTGGTTATTATATACTGTGTCTTTTTCCAGTGCTTATATTTCCAAAACTAGCTGCACAGCATGAGAGTTATGTAGCATTGTTTCAAAACTTTAGGATTTCCTTCTACCTAGATGCCTTACAAAATTAAATATGAAAATTATTGTCCACAGACTTATAACTGAAGAAACATCAAGGGAAATAATTGATCACTGGGGTAGGAAGCATTCTTACCAAAAGTTGTGCCAAGGCTTCAGCCTCCTCTACTATGATTACACTGGGGAACAAAAAAAAATTCTTGGTGCCTAAAATTTTTCAACTGATTTTGGGCATTTTGGGGCGGCTGATTCCGAAAATACCATCCATTTTGTTCTAGCAGCTCTAGTTCATGAGATATCGATGATGTCATTATACATTGCTCTTGTGACCACACTTGTATTTGCCTCACCATTCGTAAATTGATTGTTTTAATAATACTTATTGATGTTGTTCAAGCTCTATTCCTGTTGTTGTTGCAAGTGTAATTTAAGTAATCTGACTTTTTTTGTCATTCTCTGTGCTCTCCTTGCCTTGCCCGAGCACGTGCTTCACTCGACTTTGGCTCCCGGAGGCGGGAGGGGTGGTGGAAAAATCTTTTGGGGGTGGGAAAATATTTGGGTGGGCGAAAAAAAATTGGGTGGGCGAAAAATTATTTTTTTTGGGGGGGCAGCAAAATTTCACTCCGCCCCAGGTGGCTTACACCCTTGCTATGCCTCTGGTTATATATGCAACCAGTATGGTTAGACTGGCCTGATGTGAATAAGCCATATCTAAAAAAACTAGAGCTGATGGGGCATAACTGAAAGCATTTTTGGAATCAGTGACCCAAACATAGCCAGAAGTAGGTGAAAATTGTGAGGCACCAAAATCACTGTTCCCCAGTGTTGAGGAATTGTAGCAATGTGATATGAGCCCTGTTTTGATATGGAAGGCCCCAGCTTCTCTCTTGTGCATCTCCAGGTGGGACAGAAGAAAGTCTTGTCTGCTACTGTAGGAAGCTGCTACCAATCAATATAAACAGTATCATGTTCAATGTATGAAAGCTCTGAACTGGTATATGGCAGTTTCCAATAATCCCCTTGACTTCAGTAGTGACACAGGAGTAAGAGCCACCATAACATTAACCAGTAAGCATCAATTGTGGGCTCTCCTGAGCCTTAAGAGTGCCAATTCCAATATACTTTGTCTGTTTGGCTGCCATTGACATTTCAATCAGTACACTATTTGTACAAGTTATGTACAGTGCCAACTTGAAGGCAATCTTTACAAATCTAAGCATTGAGTAGCACTTGTAGGACAATATACCCTGATAGCACAAACCAGTCTCAAGTTAAGCACGTGTACACACACAGTATGTCAGCTCTGACAAGTTTGATTTATTCTCACCTGTATGTTCTACATGACAGTTACTATATCTTGAAACAGGATCAAATTACAGCAGTTTCTCTGTGCTTGAAAGGGTGATGAAAGCCTTGTTCTTTTTTGGCTTACAGCATTGTCTGCTGCTTGGATCTAAACCAAGTTCAATGATATTATCGCTAAGCTTGTAAGGGAAACTTGTTACAGTTCCTAGCCAATAAAGAAAATGCATTAATAGAAATTATTGATCCTTTCCAAACTAGATACTTCCCCTCTTTTCAAAAGGTGAACCTAGGCCAAATTAGCATATGGTTCAGCTCTTAGTATTCAACATATTGCACACCTGGAGCCTGGAGGAATACTCTGCCCTTTATCACTCCAAGATTTTCTATTGCATATGTATATCTGGGTAACTTATCCTGCATTTAAGTGAAATTCATAACAGGAGACAGGCATTTTTATTCTCAACTGAAAACAGTTTCTATCCCAAGACATATATTTGTGATCAAATTGAAATCAGAAGTGAGATAAAATATATCTCTTGGAACAAACCCTGTAATTTATCCTGGTTAACAAATTATTAGGTAGCACCAGGACGTCTATCATCATTCCAGAGGCAAAACAGATTGTTTGGAAGAGTTCATATCTCAGAGCAAGTTTGGTGTATATTGTCAACACCAAGCTCTGTGTGTGTGTGTGTGTGTGTGTCTGTCTGTCTGTCTGTCTGTGTTTGTGTGTGTGTGTATAAGCGTGTGTGTGTGTGTGTGTGTGTGTGTGTGTAAAATCTTGCTTTTTCCCTAAAACCAGTTCAGCATCTGTGACAAAATTATGAGAGTCACAACGAGATCACAATTAGAGGGAAGACATTGATTGGTTTATTCACTTAGGCAACAGGTTTAAAACCAACAATAACAATTTTAATTTTGCACTAACAATTCTATATCCTACTAATGCAATTGGTATCTACTATGTGCATTTTTAAAAAGACATTTTTATCCTTATTTTATAACTGCAAGAATAACTTTTAAACTGTTTTATGTGCTGTTATATTCTTTTTTAACCAGGTACCTGTCCCAAATGTATCATAAATTTAAAAACCGATTTTATTCTATTCTGTTTTAATTCAAATGAATGTGTTTATGGGGGTGCATTTTGATGGTATTTCATCCACTTAAAACCCTTTTTACTATACTGACCATCGATCACAATAAAGTTTGATTGATTGATAGGTTCTGATGCATTGGAGCAGTGTTGAAAAAAGTTACTGTTATTTATTTTTATTTTTTGCAGCACAGTGGAACCTCGGTTAACATCATTAACACATTCTCAAGGACATTTCTTACAATGAAAATTACTTTAACTGAATTTCCAACAGGAATGCATTGAACTTCCAAGAACACATCTGCAGCTGCATATGACAGAAAAGCAAGATTCTGCATTCCAGTGTACAGGAACTCTCTGTCAGCTTGAATATATTTCATAGGAATTATCTTATTTTGTCAATAGGTAAAGGTAAAGGTTGCTCTTATTTGAAAGCCAGTCGTATCCAACTCTAGGGTTCAGTGCTAATCTCCATTTATAGCAAAGAGCCCGATGTTTCCATGGACATGTGGCAGGGAAGACTAGACATCAGAGTGCATGGAACACTGTTAACCTTCCCACTGAAGTAGTACTTATTTATTTTTTTGCAATTTTTTCACTTTTGAACTGCTAGGTTGGCAGGAGCTGGGACAGAGATGGGTGCTCACTCAGTCATGCAGTAATTAGGTCTTGAACTGCTGACCTGCCAACCTTCCAGTTATCAAGTTCCAGTGTCTTAACCACTAAGCCAGCACAGTCCAATTTTCGCCAACAGCTACTCGCAAATGCAAAAGGTAAGTTTGTAGATGAGATGCATTGAATGTAGCACATGCAAAACTGTCTGTCTTTTTCTGACTTTACACTATGCTTAAATCATCTGACTCCTAGTGGTGTCTGGGAAACAGAATCTGTTGGAACTTTTCCTATATGAGTCTCAGTGATATAATGGTCAGAGCCCTCTGACCTAGATGAATAACTAATACCAAAAATCCATTCTTTCATATCTGGACCATTTCCTCCCTGAACAGCTGGAAAAAGTCCCTAGAAGCCTATTATAATTGTAGGAAGAACAGGAAGTCGGAGGTCAACTTGGGTAATTGGCAGCAAGGCAGGACGGGAAAGTGGAATGACCCAGTTAAACTGAGGGGAGGGAGAATATGCAGGGTTGAGCAGTAAAGAAAGATGGTTTTGATAAAATGAGGTTCTGTCATGTTTCATGAGGCCAGATCCCATGTATAAATGCTCAGACAAGGCAATAGGAAGTAAAAGATACTGTGTTAAGTTTTAAAATATTCAGAAAAAAAATCTGGTTTATGAACGTAGGATATTATGCTTCTGTATCCATGATTCAACATGCCAGGAAATGGTCCAATATTACAATGCACCATTGTGCCTGTGTTGCTGGCAGGAAAACAGATGCTAATTTTTACCTAACAAAGGTCAGCCTGAATGTTCACAACACCAATGGAAGCAGTCAAGTTGGTTTCCAGGATGCCCTCCTATGCTCACTACCATTCAGAAAGACACCAAGCAGAGATAAATCCCAGAATCTGACTCCTTTTTTTATCATTTAATTTTACCCAAACAGAAATCCATTGTTAGGAAGACCTAATATGAGATAGATTTACTCAACAAAGGAAGCCACTCTTGTTAGTTTGAAGGACCTGAGCAAAAATTTTAGTGATAGGACATTCTGAAAGTCATTAACTCATACAGTCACCACACATCAGAAGTGACCTGATAGCACATTATCTTTGGAAGGTATTGCGTGCGCATGCACACATGTGCATGTGTATATTTACATTGCCAAGCATTTGTATAATAATAGAGTGGGTAGATTGATTGAAATACCAAAAAAAAAGAAACCCTGGAAATTATGATAAAAATTAGCCACAAAAGTTCTACTAGCATGCTTTTGTTACATAAAATTTGAAATTCACCCTTTAGTTTAAGACATATTCATTTATTTTTAAATAAAATTGTTTGAACCTCTTTGGTTTCCCTTGAGATGGCCCCAGAAATGGTCATCACATGTTCATGTTCCCCAGAACACAGACTTGATGGCAGACAATGCCTGCATCAATTAACACCCATGTCCTGGTCATACTTTAATCTAGCATCAATAGAAATTTCCTTTTAATCAATAAAGATTTCCTTTATACCCCCACCCTCTTCATGGACCATGGTAAACCTAAGCTTCACACAATACAATCAAATTGAGCCTGGAAATTAGTGTAATTTGACCAGGTAATGACCTGCAGTTCCTCACCTGTGAGATAATGCTAAAATGTTAATCTCATCTTTGCTGTTAGCCAATGCAAATGTTTGAAGTTTAGGACTTTTGGTCCACTGAAGTTTGATTCCTTTAAGATAGGAATATATAGGGAACCTCTATAGAATTATTTCTGTTTGTATTTGGCAACGACAACACCTGCGGATGGAGGGAGGCCACCTCCGCGTCCGGCCCTGGGATTCGCCCACCTGTTCCCGGAGGCTCCGCCCGGCAGAGAGGTTCAAAAGCCGCCGCGGCAGCAGGACTTTCGCACCGCTGCCACCAACAACAACACCTGCAGATGGAGGGAGGCCACCTTCGCATCTGGCCCTGGGACTCGCCCACCTGTTCCCGGAGGCTCCGCCCAGCAGAAAGGTTCAAAAGCCACGGCGGTGGCAGGACTTTTGCACCGCCGCCGCCAACAACACCTGCAGATGGAGGGAGGCCACCTCTGTGTCTGGCCCTGGGACTCGCCCACCTTTTCCCGAAGGCTCCGCCCGGCAGAGAGGTTCAAAAGCCGCTGCGGCAGCAGGACTTTCACACCGCCGCCGCCAACAACAACACCTGTGGATGGAGGGAGGCCACCTCTGCGTCCAGCCCCGGGACTCGCCCACCTGTTCCCGGAGGCTCCGCCCAGCAGAGAGGTTCAAAAGCCACCGCCGCGGCAGGGCTTTCGCACCGCTGCCGCCAACAACAACACCTGCAGATAGAGGAAAGCCACCGCCGCGTCCAGCCCCGGGACTCGCCCACCTGTTTATGAACTGTTGTTTTCTTGTTGTTAAGGTGAGAGACCTGATATTATTGCATCATGTACTGTATCTCTGTATTTTTTATATTGTATCGTATTATTGAAACTATGTAATATATATGTAATTGGAATTGAACTTTGTAACTGTATTTTGCAGTGTGGTTTTGTTTTGCTGCACTGCTGTACTGTATTGTTATATTTATACTGTATGACCTTTGATTATGTTATATTACTTTTGATTGTCTTCTGTAAACCGCCCTGAGTCGGTTGCACTGAGTACGGCAGTATATAAATCGAATGAATGAATGAATGAACGATATTAATGCTGGATTTTGTGTCTCCTCACTCCAAGGGACAGTCAGATGGAAAAATTACAACTAACAGGATAATTTTAGTATTAAATCAATACAGAACTGTATCAAGAGGGATTCTCCCTACATGGCTAAGGAGAACATCTGATAATCTTGCCTAAGGAAAGGAGATGAATACTTCCTCTCCTGCCCATCCCTCCTGACGTTTGTTGATGTCTTTTGGATTAACACTTCTATGAGAACTCATCAAGAAAGGAATGCAGAGACCTGAAAGTTGTTTCTTTTGTGATTGTAAAACTGTAACATTTACTCTTTAATCTGTGTACTTATTTTAATTGAATAGTCATGACCTTCCTTTCTTTGTTTTACTGCAACTCTAAGAGTTAGTTTGGGGCCCCTAAAACATATAAATCTGAACTCTGCAGTCAGTAGGACTGCCTATTCTCCTGGCTTTACTATCTGCCTAGAGATAGGTCAAAACTACAGCCTCTTTCCCTGTTTAAATCTGTACTAATTATTGTTCCTTTTTTATTTTAATTTGATTTTCAAGTAAACTTCTTTATTATGTATCAAACAATTGGTCTATGGCTCATTTTTAAAGCTTCCGCGTGTGAAAAGGTTCTTAAATATTAAAAATAAAATTATTTCAGACTTTTTGGCCTGGATGCCTGCAGCTCTAAGGCCTTGGAGTCTGAAATTTAGGTAACACTTTCCTAACGATATTGAGTCTAGAAGCTTTTCTTTTAAAATAATTTTTTAAAGAATCACCAAAAGTGGAGATATGTGTTTGGTAAAAACTTTTAAAATAAGAAAATGTTAATGGGCTAGCAGTTGGCAAAGATTTTTGGCATTAGATTATGAACCCAAGTATACGAAGAATTCTAATGTAACCAAATTAAGCAGCAGATGGTGTATCATATATAAAATAAATATGTAAATAAAAAAAAACAAATATTATTTCCAAACTCTAGCCACTTTGCAGACATGCAACAAACAAGAGAAAAGCTACCAACGGTTTTGTTTCATTACTGGCCACTGTATCCCCAGCCACAAAGCACAAAATAAATTATTTCTATTGCCTGGATTTTCCATGTTAAATGCATTAGTTTATAATAATTTGTTATCTAGTTTTTCCAGTTGTTCTCTTCAACCAGACACAGAATCCCCTTGTAAGCATGAATCCCAAACAGCTTTGTCCAGGAAGTAGCTAAAAAGTTTTCATCCAACCTGACAGTTGTGTTTTGATTGACAGATAGAAATGTTCAGATTCATCCCAAATGGTAAGCCCATTTTCATTTGAAAAGGAGTCCTATGCAGTTCAGCAAACAAATAAGAACAAGACAAAAGACAAGAGAAACTCTTAACAGTTTTCAGCAAAAACTCTAGAAACCTTTCCTCTAGAAAGCTACAGCTTTCAAAGCTGCAGAAGGTGGAAGGAAAGAGAACATATGGGAAGGGGATGGAGAAAGAATCAGACAAGAACTCAGGCAAAGGCAACTTAATTGAATGCGTATCATGAGGACTGGGAGGGAGGGAGAGCTGCTTTTGCAAAAAGATAATAGGCTGGGAAGGGAAGTACTGAGAGAGAGAAACAATCTCAGTGGTTGCTGTTTACAGTTTGCAGAGAGAGATTAAATATGCTAGACCTGCAGCCATGGAAGAAGAGACAGAAAGAAAGAGACAAGCTTCAGAAACCCTTGCCAGCTTTCAAACCAGCTCAGCCATTCACATGGGAGAGCAGCTCCCTTGGTGTTGAATTACACCTTTTCTGATGGACAATTATTATTCTATTACTTTCTTTAAATAATGTCCCTTAAAAAAGACCTACCTAGTTCTTTTCAGTTTGTACTGTTTGGTTTGTTACTCTTCCAATGGCTGAAGACCACCACCTTGGTATGCAGGTGGCAAATGATGCCTCCCCCTCTCCAGTCTCTTTCCACCTGGCTGGGGGATACGTCACCACCTACCCAAACTTCTGAACTCTTCCTAGCTTTTCTCCTGCTGTTTTTTTTTTTTTTTTGTTATCTTGTGGTATTAATTTTATAAACTGCCCTGAGTCGCCACGATGTGGCAAGTGGGTGGGCATATAAATTTGATAAATAAATAAATAAATAAATAAATAAATAAATAAATAAATAAATAAATAAATAAAATATTCCCAATGCCTCCCATACCTACACTAGCCTTTGTTGAAGTCCCTCTTTCTGGCAAGCTACCCAATTCACACACACACAGCAATCTCTACGACTGCAGTAGGGGCAGGGAAAAGGTGTGCGCCTTTCCCCCGACCCTACTGCAGTCACTGTGAATGAAGAAAGGGTGAGGGAATCCCCAGCACATGCAGGGATTCCCTCACCCTTTCTTCATTCACAGCGCTTGTAGCTTGGAATGCAAGAACGTGGGGGGAAGAGGCACGATCTCCCCCACCTTACTTCACTCCAAACTAGCACTGCACTAGCACTGGGGATGGGGGGGAAATACCCCCCACAAGGGCACGATGTCTCTTTCCTCCTGATTTTCTTGCTTTTAAAATTAGTGCTGGGGGTGGGAAATACTCACCCACCCCCGTAAGGGGTTGGGGGGAATAATCCCCCACAATGGCAGTCACTGCCCTTGCAGGGTGAGTGGGTATTCCCCCCAACCACTCACCTCCAGCGCCAGCGCAGCACTAGCGCAGTGCTAGCTTGGAGTGCAGGAAGGTGAGGGAGATCGTGCCTCTTCCCCCCACCTTCCTGCATTCCAAGCTACAAGTGCTATGAATGAATAAGGGATGAGGGAATCCTGAGCGCACGTGCTGGGGATTCCCTCAACCCTTCTTCATTCACAGCAACTGCAGTAGGGTCGGGGGGAATGCACAACTTTCCCCCGACCCTACTGTAGTCGCAGAGATAAATGCGGGTGGGGGGTAGTTTGGGTAGAACTTCTACCCAACCCCCAACCCCCAGACCATTGCCTCGGATAACACTACTGAGTCGTTATCAGATGCAAGTTTTTCCCAAAAAACGTGCATCATTATCCGATTCTAGTGTTATCCAATGCAATCGTTATCCGGGGTATTATTGTAAAGGAAAGCAGGAGCAAACTGTGGCAGGCATGACTGTGCATGCGCAGGTGTGTTTTCCCATGCACACGTGCATTTACAGTTGTGTAAATGCATCTGCTTCCAGGGTCATCCCCATGGCTGGATGGAATGTTGTAGGCTGTAGATTGCAAACCCCGGCTTTAGACATCTGGCTGTGGAGCCAGAGGTGGAAGTTTGATTCCCCATTGTGTCTTCTTCACAGTTTTGGTGATGCATATGTTTCCCTTTAGCTCTGCAGTTCTAAGATGATGATGATGATAAATATTTCATAATGCCTAATTTAAAAAAACTATATAGGATACAACAGCATGTGGGAAGAAAAGTTCACATATTCCAAAACTACTTTGGAAACAATAGAAGGGATTGTGGCTGCATATTGAGCAAGATAACTAATCACAACTTTTCATTTATACCAGAGTTTCTCAGCTTTGGGCCACCAGATGTTCTTGGACTTCAGTTACCAAAAGCCCAGTTCAGGACACCTGCTGATTGAGGCTTTTGGTAATTGAAGTCCAAGAACATCCAAGGGCCCAAGGATGAGAAACTCTGATTTATACAATGGTGAGCATACACTGTTGCAATCAATGGCCTTGTTAATGTTAAGTTCAAAGCTTTCCCTACACTTTAAGTTAGTAGGTGAACTAATTAACAAGTTAGAGCATGTCAAGATGGCCACTCAGCTCACTCATTTCAGCTGTTGGGGACTTGTCTGTTTTTCATGTGTCCACATTTCACAAATGCTGGAGTGCTACAATCTCCCTGTGAACATTTCTTTTTGAACCTCTATCAGGACTTTCAGCTTTTTTACTGCTCTCAAGTATATGCAGTTCCCAGCATGTTGTTCAAACAGCAATTTTGAAGGCATGAGGAGGGTTGCAGCTGAAAGGCTGTTCTCAGATAAAACACCAGGTATTATGATAGGGCTAACAAACCCTTCAACAAATGGGGTGAAGCAATTAAACACTTCCCCTTCTCCTTTATAAAGGGATAGGGCAAATGAAAATTCTTTTTCATTCTCCCCTACCTAATCCAGTGCTGTAACAGTCAGCTGGGGGGGGGGGAATGATTAAACAGTTTCCCTATGCTTCTGCAAAGGAGCAAAGAAACTGCTTCTTTTGCCCATATGATAAAGTGGCTTGTCAACCACTTCACCATAGGGACACAGGTCTCTTCAGGTGTTTCAATTGAGAGAGTGGGCTAAATGTTATTAAGCTTCTCCCCCTTCTGAAATGATCCCAAAATGAGGAAGGGGCAGTCTGGATGTGCTGTTAGTTTGGTGCTTGATTCCTAACTAATAAAAATAACCAAAAAACACACAGAGATGAAATATATTTATTTTTATAAGTACATCATATTTCAAGAGAAGTAAACTTTTTCTGTTTGACAGCTTTCCGTAGAAGCTTAATCACCAGGAGAGATAAGAAAATCTCTCAGCAAGGTAACCTTGTGATAGAGCTTTTTTTCCTCTGGCTTTCCTTGGCAAGGCAGTAATTATCCTCTCATTAGGTGTGAATTCCCTCCTCCTTAAGGAGTGACTCTGTGCTCTCTGCTCTTTCCTATAATTCCTTCTAGATACTATTATTGTTCAGCACTAGCAAAAACTCCAAGTGAGTAATTTGCTGAAAAAACAGTGGAGAGGAACTAACATGTTACCAGAAGGGATTCAAAATAAGCAAAGTGTATTTTTTGTGGCTGAGATCTTTTGAAGGACATGAGTGTGAACACTGTTTCCTAATTTTTGGGGTGGATGTTGAAGTGTGTAGGGGATAATTTACCTTTAGTAAAGTATTGATTCCCCTCCTCCTCTTTTTCAGCGATTTGCTAAGCACATCACAAGTGTGGGCTGGAATAAGTCTGCTTCACATTGATCCAACTTCAATCTCGGACCCATTTCTAGGATGGAGTGGGGAGGACTGATTACAGGTCTTGGCATATTCAAAGAGGGGAGCTATCTCTTCCCTAAGAAATGATTCTATGAGAATACTGCAGCATTAAGTAGTACAACTCTGGAGGCATTGCAGATGACAGATGACAGCTGGGGTGCTGTATTTATAGAAGGCATTTTTGAATTATAACTTATATTTGTTTTGCATTAAGGGAAAAAGTATGGAGGAAAAACTCCCACTTTCTTATCATTTTTTTAAAAATAATCTCTATCCACTTTCATGTGCAGTGACTTTCACTAGCTAGATTAAAAATCAGAATGACAAAATATATAGTAACTCAGGGTGGAGAATGTATACAGTCTTATCTAAGAGTCTTTCCATCTCTTTTAAGCTCTGCACCACCCCATGTGAAGTATATGGATATCTTAAATAGCCAATCTCTATTGTCTATGAGTACTTTTCTTCTATCTGGAGGACTGTCAGGTATCATCAGGCATTGAGCAGGTGCAGTAAAAAGGAAGAGACTTGGTTCTTTCAATGAGGAAAAGAATTTGCAAGTTTTCTGGCTTGAAATTTCCACCATCCTAATCAAAAGCCACAGGCTCACCACCAGGAACATAGCCTTGTCCTTAATTCATGGCCTTGGCTAATGTACATTCCTCTTATTTTGAATGTATGGCTCAGTGTCCTTTAAAAAAAGATATTGTCTTCATGATTCTCTTTGCTTAAGTACAGATGTCTTGGCTTCTACAATCAGACAGGACTCCAACAAAATGTTGAAACAAGGCTAAACCAAAATGTTTTGATGTTTGAACAACATGTTTCTTCTCCCTCACAGTTGGGTGTAATGGAAAGATGGCACCCATAAGGGTTGAAGAGCTGTTGCCCTGAGTTATAACATACCTCTTCTGAGCTGCCCCTCTCTCCCCTTAAAAATAAAACAGAAGTAGGAGAATGGTCAACATCTCTTAATGTCAAAGTCTTCTTGGCCCAAGCTCAGGAAGGAATAAAATAAAGTTCTTCTAGGTTTGCATTCAAATAAGACTGGCTTGTTATTTTTGCCTGGGGTTTGTTTGGCAAACTCAGACACAGAGTGGACCCTGTCTGTGTATCTTGTATGGCTGAAAAGGAAAGGCCTGTGGTGAGAACTGTATTTTTTCCTGCTTGACAGGTGCCAGCTAAACCAGAGAAGAAAGCCAGAGAGAGCTGTGCTTGAGTGGAACTCCTTCCCTCCTCAACCATTTCTGAGGCCAGCCTGCAGCCTTCTTGCACTCCAACAGTTTCTCATTGAAGCAGAGAGAATTGTCTATTCTGTGTATCTGTGTGGTTTGTTCATGTGGGTGGGTGGCAGTGTTGATAGTGCCATGTCCATTGAAGTAAAGGGTGTAACAATCTACTTATTCCCAGGAAGGACTCGGTAGTTCTCCTGCCTCCTGCTGATGGGATTGTGCCTGATCCTGCCTTCCTGGTCCAGATCACACCCAGAAGTTCAGAGCTTTTCTTATCAGTGTGCCCAGTCACTCCTGACCAAAAATCTAGGTAGTGAACAAAGGCTGCCCGGGAAACTAGTGTAGATTCTGGTAGTGTGTCAAGTAATCACTCCAAGTCTCTTCAGGTATTTTAGAAATATATTGAAAGCATAGCATGATTCAGGATACAGTCCAGCAAAAGCTTAGAAAGCATTTCAAACAGAAATAAAGCAAGCTGCTTGTTGAAGGGAAAGCCCATGGGCCTCCTCATTCCTCAAGCCTCTACATTTTGGCAAGTTCAAAGCACAGCATTCCAGAGAATGTCCCAGTGTATGTGCATGTGTCTCTGAGTTATACCTCCTCCCATAGGCTCCACCTTTGGCCCTCTCCCTTAAGGATTCCAACCAATGTAAAAGCAAGACATGGCGATCACACAATAAGTTTCATTTCACTAAGACCATGAGGCTCATATCGTTTACATTCTTCATTCCTCCCCCTGATCTGAAATTGCTATATTGAATGAGGAAAAGACAGCACAGGGTATACCTCATTCTGTCATAAAGGCTGGGGAGGGGTGGAGGGGTGTGTGTGTGCTAGTAGGACATAACCAAGCCAACAGGTCTCCTATGATAAGGATGATGACAGCAGCAATAAATGTGATGATAGAAACTAGTACTCTCCTACATAGGTTTGATGATGATTTTTTCCTTTCTCATCTATACTGTTTCATGGTGGTGGTGTGAAGAAATGACACTTACTGGATCAAGGCATGGGAGGAGACGGCCCAGACTGGATCGACTCAAGCCCTTTTATTCCTAAATTCCGAAGCCTACGTGTGCCTGTGCAATCATGTGGCTTTTACATGCTGTCAGGAAGTGTGTGTAGCAATCAATGATTCGTGCATAAGCTTAGATACAGGAGAATTTAATGGGTGAAAGCATAGCACAACACATGCTTTGAACTTGTGGACAGTTTGAACATGCTTAGTCAAAAGAGGAACAATTCCTTGAACTGTTGTGGATGAAAGAGGAACAATTCCTTGAACCGTTGGCCAACTTCTGCTAGGAGGCACCCTGTGGTCAGAAACCGGGGCCACTGAGTCTTTTGACTCAAGTCACCACCTTTTGGAAGCTTAGCCATATAAATCATCCCTTTGTCATGTACTGTTGCCCAGTTTTATTTATTTATTATTATTTATTTATTTGTTCGAATTTGATACCCCGCCCCACTCGGGAAGACCCGACTCTGGGCGGCTTACAAAATGTATTACCGCAATGGGTAATCTATAAACACACAACACCATAAAACATGGTTGTTTCTTTCTTACCTTTCCTCTTTGCTTTTTTGCAGTAGTTATTAAGGTTTCTTTAGGGCTTTATTTAGAGTGGCTTAGTGGTTAAGTTGCTGAACGTGACAACTCGAATGCTAGCAAGTCAGCAGTTCAAGACCCGAGTGCTGCATAACTCCTGTCAATCTAGCAGTTTAAAAGCAAGAAATTGCAAGTAGATAAATAGGTACCACTTGGATTGGTGTCTAGCCATGCTTGCCACATGTCCATGGAAATGGAGATGAGCACCGAACATTAGAGATGGATACTTTTGAGCGACCTTTACAGCTTTATTTGTATTTATTCTTATCATTTATTTGAAATATACCCTATCTCTCTCCTGAAAAGATCCCAAGGCTGCTTATAGCATTAAGACAAACAAAATTAAAAGCTGGAAAAAAAAACCCAATAAATTAACACAAACTTGAAAAAAACAAACTGCCAGCAATTTTAAAACAAGTAAGGCGGAGATATGTAACAACCTGAAAGAATCAGCAACTTTCCTGTTAAATGAAAGAGCCAGCACGCCAAAATCATGCAAATAAAAGGGGCATACCCAATTCCCCAGAAGAATCTAAAATGAAACAAAAATGACAGTCTTTAGAGTGACAGTTGTGTTGCAAGAAAACTAAGGTGTTCCATTCACATTTTGTATGAATATAAGAACTGAACTGAATAAGACTTGTGTGTCGTAGTTCCTATACCTCCATCTCTGAACATGGAAGACTGTTGATGCTAAGGACCACATTTTAAAATTTAGAGCATATTTTCCACCACACACCTTTAGGTGCAGCCCTCATAAGGTGCCTTCATTAGGTGACCCACTCTAATACTACAAGAAATCACCAGATGAACCTACATCTCTTCTGTAAATTATTCAGTGCATAATGCAAAGCTCCAAAAAATGATAGCCTTTCTATGGATTGTTTTCTAAAGATTTTTGGTATGCCAAACAAACAAAATGAATCGATAGGAGCGAAAGGTTACATAGTAATTATGAACAGCAGATTCCGTTGGGAACTATAATCTTGTAGGCACTGTTTTGTCATTTCCCCTTTCTTGTGTCCCGGTTTGAACTGCATGGAAGCTGAAAAAGAAGGAAGAATTAAAATAACACAATAGAACTTTGGGAGCAGTTTTAAGCAGATGCATTAGCAAAAACCATTAGAGGGAAACACTGAGGGGGTTATCATTTGGGTCTTTGTGGTCTCAGAAGGCTCTAATGCATGTTATCTCCCACTGATACTCTGTTTAAAAGATTTTATCTACTATGCCAATAACCTTTTTTTGTTCTTTTTGCCATCTACTCTAATAAGTTTGTTGTTTATTCCAGGGCTAGATGAGAATTCAGAATTTATAAGTATGACATGGTAGGATCTAAGTCCCTTGTCTAAAGGGACTTTACAAGCAGGAACCTTACAACTGCGACAACATCCTTCTTTTGTTTTCTTGAGTGATATAAAGATATTTTGTGCCTCTCATTCTTGGGAATAATGCATAGCCATCTTTAGAAGCTTTTGAAACTTTATCCTCTATGAATGTGCCCAGTCTGATTTTAAATTTGTGCCATTGCTGACTGTAACTGTGGCTTGGGGTAGCAAATGCAACAGTTTATCTTATGTGACACAGATACGGGTGACTTGTGCATTTACAGGTCACCTCCCTATCCATGGATCCGGTATTTTCACTTATCCACAGTCTGAAAATAGTCAATAAAAATCTCTGAAATATATAATATACAGTGTATGTATTTAAGGGACACATTACCAGAGCTGGCCACTACATGCTGATATATTTACAATGTAATGTTGATAATGAATGGTGTTTTGATTAATGTTGTTGTCATGGGAATTCCCTAACGTGCCCAAAATGGAGGAACCCTGGTTTTCTTAGGGCTCCAAAAATCATTTCTTCTCTCTGTGTCTAATAGACTGGTTGTTTTTCAGTACAGTGAACATTCCTTTCTCTATATCTTAGCTAGTGGAAGCCTTCTTTTGGCTAAACTATGCTGTAGTCTCTAGTAGGTGCATAAACAATATTTGTTATGGGAAAGTTCTCCTAGAAGAGCAAGGAGGGACTCTGATTGGATCAAAGTGTACCACGTTGGTCAGTGAACTCCATTTTGGAGAGAGGAGTTCTCAGTTCTGTTTTGGATGTCTAAGGAATAACATGCCTGGGGATATTGGTTTTTGTTCCAAAATGATGACCTAGGACTATGTTTCGCTTCTGGACTGATTTTTATGCAACTGAACTTTATTTACGGTTTTTCATGGACTATGCTAATGAAACAAATAAACAACGTTTTCCTTGAACAACGTCTCTTTTGTGGGTAAGAGGTAACTCAGCACAAACACACACAGATTACGCTACTAAATATCTCCCTAATAATTTTAAAGTTCTCCTATGGTCATTCATGGTTTTGAATGGGACCAGAAAGGAGGTGCAGCTAAAGTTTTTAGCTGGAAATGCAGTCCAGTTCTCCTACTGGAGGCCATGGGGAAGTTCAGAGGGAGCTCTTTGAAAGATAGGAGTCCCACGAAATGAACATAAGGGAGACCCCAGGTAGAGTAGGACGGCTTGTAAAAGCTGACAGCTGTTTGTACCAGAGCTATTTCATGAGCACATGTGAAGATTAGAAGAGGCATTTCCACCTCATTTGTATGACTCAGGTACTGTATATACACTACAACATAGGATTTATTGCTTTTTCATGGTATCAGGAATCCATTTAAGATCTCAGAATGTATCCCCTTGTATATAGGGCAACCTATATTCTATATATTCCTTCTAACCTCATAAAGTTAGAAATGTGGAATCTCAGGCTCACAGATCAAATTCTGATTTCCAGTCTTCTGAAATCAGATCTTTTATCTCTTCCCAGACCATTCTTTCTCATCTTTCCCTACCTCCTATTTGTCCCTATTTTTTGAACTATATATTTTGCCCTACTCAGTCCTTTAGGAAAGCTGGAAACTTGTGTAATGCAAAAGATGAGAATTGTTACTTGTTGTCAAATTGCTTCCAGCTTTTGGTGACTCTATCAATTGATAATAATAAGATTAGGGCTAGGGTTAGGGCTAGGGCCGGCAAGTCAGCAGTTTGAGATCCTGGTACTGTATGATGGATTCTGCAACCATCTCTGTCCCAGCTCTTGAGGACGTGAAAGGAATTCTTTCAGCTATATTTGATTGGATTCAACGAGAATATACTTGCAAGGAATACTTATATCTATATCTATAGATGTGTACAGATCACACAAACACCCATATCTATGGATTCAGGTCTAAAACATTAATAAAAATCCTGAAATACATAATATGTGTGTGTTTCTATGATTTATTACCAGAGCTTGTCACTAGAGGCAACCGTCCACAATGTAAAATATAAGATTCACTCTTATGCACAGTTTCAAGCATCCATGGTAGGTCTCAGAATGTATTCCCTGTTGAAAAGGGGAGTGACCTTTATTGAGTATGTAAATGCCATCGGCTTAAATTTGGTTTTATTATTTGCTATATAAATAGCAGTTTACTCACATCAAGTAGCTTTTCGGTTTGATTTGTATCCAAATATTCCAAAGTATAATATACATGTCTGCATGGCTAAATATGTATGAAAATAGCAAAAATAAAGTGTTGTGACCTGGGACAGGATTAAAACTCAATGCCATCAATTACTGCTTAATATACATGTATATCACATTTACTTCCCACTCTTCTTGCAACATAGACAGGTACGAGTGGGGGAGAAGAAAAATCAAAACTTAGCAAGAATGAAACCCAGCAGTAGACATTAAGAAACTTAAAGTAGAAAGCAGGAACAGAGATGGCTTAGGTCCTATGTCCACAATACCATCTAGCCATCTCATTTTTGGTCGCCCCTTCTTCTTTTGCCCTCAACCTTTCCAAGCATCATCATCATCATCATCATCATTAGTAGCAATAGCAGTAGTAGTGTCATAACAATCCTCCATCTCTCATGCAGGCCAAGGTGATATTGTCCTCAAACTTCCTTTTTACTTCTCTTTTATTTCTGTCCAGCTATTCCTCATTAACCAACACCAGCTGCGCTACATGTTCTGGAATATTTGTTCCCTTTACTTTTCTGTGTCCTAGGAACTGGGCCCAACTGGCCACTGTGCACCTACCCACACCTCTTCCCTCTGAGAGACACCCAAACAATCAACTGGATTCTGATGTCTAATGCAAAATCGCAATGACTGCTGCTAAAAGAAAGGAAGAAAAACATGTATACAATGTATGCTCAACCTACTGAAAATAAAGCCTATGCAAATAGCTGTCTCTAACCGACTAGCAGATATGTAGATGGCTGTGAGGCCTTACTCAAGTTTTGTGGGATGCTCTGCCTCTCAAAATGATTGATAAATCTGGAAAGCTATGGTGTGTAATTTTATGATACTAATTAATGGTACTGACCTTTCATGATGTCCAAATTCAGGATGTTCAGGCAGCCTTCTAGCAGAGTCATGTTTGGGCCATCCATACAGAGGAGAAGATTAGGAGCAGGACATTGTTAACAGAGGCAGTGAAATACACAATTGGGAAGCATTTCTAGGAGAAAAGCCTCAAAGTCTGAGTTAACTGTTCTTTCATGTTTCTCTACCTCCAGAATTCTTGGTTTTTATCAGTACAAAAGACAATTCTTTTCCCCCAGCTTCTGTGTGGCCTTTGAGTTCTGCTTCTGCCAAAACATGAATTCAACTACCCTAACCCCCTGAAGTTTCCATAAATTCTGGATGACTCCTCAAGCACTGAAGTTATTCCGTACAAATCTCACAGTTTCCAGGGGTCAAATCAAACCCTGCAACAAAGACGACTGCTTTCCAAACCTCTTCCTTATAAAAGGCAGCTACTGGAGAAAAAAGGATAACACCAAAGAAAATTGGAAATTGTTAATGGCTGTTCTAAACCGAGGATTGGACCCTCAGACATGGTGCAGACAATATTTTAATGACTGACTGGGTGGAAGAGGAACAAAATAGTGTAGTGGCTGCAAAGTGTGACTTAGAAATCTTTTAAATGGAATAACTTTGATGGAAATCTACTGAATTGATTTTTGGCACCTAACAAGCAACTAATTGACTGCCATGGAAAGAGACTTTTGAAGAAGTACTCTATTTTCGTATTGCTAGTTTTTAATTATCTGAACCATGAGGTTTTGCATTACTTTTATCTCTATTCTGTTTTTAATTTGAAAACTGATTTAATTATGTTATAGAATTTTCAATGCATTGATTAGGATCCTATTGGTGTTCATGTAGGCCTGGGTTACTTGCTATGGTTAAATATGATTAATGACAAGATGCTGGTGTGCATCGGGGATATGCGGTTAAGGTGTATGTCCTAGCACCTAGTCAATTAGCAGCAGCAAGTTACAGAAACCTTATGCAAATATCAGTAGGAGTCTCTATTTTTTTTTCAAATTCGATTTTATTTTTAATTGGACTGTAATTGGCTTTACATTCCAATTTCTGGAAGAAATTCAGGACATAATTAAGCAAATAAACAAATAACTTCTTGTTTGAAGACAACAAGTTTAAAACATAAACTTAAGATAAAAAGTTTTCATATTTTAAATCTTTCACTCACTCATACGATTTTAATAAAAACTACAGTGATACCTTGAGCTACAAATGGTTCGGGTTAAAAAAATTTCACAATACAAATGAAAATCAATTGAAAATAAAGGCTCAAATTACAAATTTTCTGGAACAGATTAATTGGTTTTCAATACATTCCTATGGGTAACAATGTTTCAAGTTATGAATTTTGGTTTTCAATGCATTTCTTTGGTAAATTTGAGTTGCAAATTTTTCATAACATGAAGAATGCCTTGGAACACATTAAATTTGTAACTTAAGGTACCACTGTACTCGATGCCCTACTACCGAAGCAGATGATGGGTGACTCTTCCAGATGTTGTAGGATTGTTGTTTCCATTATCATTGGCTATGCTCTCTTTATGCTGGTGTGAGCTGATAAGAGTAGAAGACCAACAATAGTGGGGGAGGGTAGATATTGCTCACTCCACTTTAGTCATTGGGCAACCTGACGGTTCAACTCAATCTCCTGTGGCTTCAACGCTAACCTTTTTCATAATCACAAACATGCCACTTCCTATAAAAACCTTAAAAACAAGAAAACATAGACAATGAACCACCAGTCTGTAGGTCTGGATCTAGAGCAGTGTTTTTTAACCTTTGGTTTTGGGACTTCAATTCCCAGAAGCCTAAATCAATTCCCTAAACCACTGATCAGCCAATATACTGACGTAGGCTTCTGGGAATTGAAGTCTCCCTGTGAGGTATGGGCCCTACATTGGAAACCACTGATTTACCCCATGGTCTTGCCTTCTTAGCCATTTCCCATACAATACAATTATACTGTGAAATAACTAAATTAAAAGATCCCAACTATAGCTCAATGAAAGATTTCATTGAAACCTAATTGGCATGCTGAGAGAGGAACCATGGCAAGATTCCATCTGAGGGAAAAGATAACCATGACCCATGTTCCATGATCAGGTTGGGTGGCCATGTGAAAGAGAAGTCAGGACTCTTGTGTCTGTAAGTTTCATGGGAAAGAGTTTCAGCAAATGTAGCCTGTGGTTCATAGACTGAAGTGTGAATTCAGGAGGCATGGGAGAAAGTGTCCACTATAGTCAAATGAGTAACAAGAAGGTAAAAAATAAAGAGCAACTCAAGCCCAAAACAGAAGCCAGAAACAGGAAGAAAATTAAGAAAAATTAACAGGACAGAGGAATCAGGAAGGCCATTCTAAGATGCAAGACTAAAGAGAAACAAAGATACATGGAAACCACAGATTTCTGGAATTTTTTTGCTAGCCAAACAAACCATAATGGAAATGTCCATATGGTCCTTATTGTACACATACACATCAAACAGCTACCCAAGAAGAATCAAGATATTGTATCATACAGTGTGGTGACTGAGCACACACTGTTGCACAAACAAACAAAAATATTTATCTGGTGGATCCCTGACAAATTGTATGTTCCATTTACTGTGAAATCATCATTTAGATAAATTAGTGGACTTAATTATGGATCCCAGGTTTTGTTAGGGTGTTTGACTCCCCTAATTACATTATTCACATCTCTTAATAAAAACCACAGAAGTTAATTTTCACTTTAAGGTGCATAAGGTCTGTTTACCCTGCCTCTATCAGATTCCTCTCCTTTTTATTTCTCTCTTGGAAAGTTCCTCTTATGAGGTTCCTCATTGGGTTATTATTATTATTTTTGAGTGAAGGGCCTAATTTTGGATCAAGATTTAGAACATGTGGTTTCTAATTGAATCAGGATTTAAGACATGTTGTTTCTGAAGTCAATATATATTGCATCTATAGCATCCATCTACAACATTCCCACTGTATATCAATTACAATTGACCAAAACTGGAACTTAATTAGAGGTTCGCTTGATTCATGACAGAATAGCCACCCCTCTGCTGTGACCTGTGTGGCCAATAATCTTCCAGTGCAGCCACTAAGACCCCAATGCTCCCACAGAGCCAAAACCTTGAAACCTACCCCAGAAGGTCACAGGATGACCCAAAATACAGTGCTAACCAAACCCAGAATGTAGCACTGACAACCTTCAGCTACCGGTAAGGAAAGCACATGCTGGGCCACCTGGCGGCCAAAATGACTGGCACACCCAATCCCCTGCTCTCACTCTAGTCCAGTGTTTCCCAAGATAGGCCCAGACCCCACAGGGGGACATTAATTCCCAGAAGCCTAAGTCAGTACATTGGCTGATGAGTGCTTTGGGGAATTGACTAAGGCTTCTGGGAATTGAATTTAAAAAACCAAAGGTTGGGTTACACTGCTCTAGCCTCTTGCCCAAGTACTGAGTCACAACAAGAAGAGGAAAGGCAGGCAGCTCCACTAATCCCGAGTGCTGATATCAGTCAACTGCCTTGTGTTAAGGCTACGAACAAATCCCTATGGAACTGGACCAGTGATCCTTTGTCTGTCTGATCTGGCACAAAGAGGATGGCATAAGGACAGGCTGGGCAATAAATACCCTATCTCCCCCTCACCCTTATGCCAGCAATCAGCAACAAATAATGTTGTGTTTATCTCAGCCTCTTTATGTGGCCAGGACAGGAAAAGCTTATTCCCCCCCCCAAAAAAAAAAAAAAAAATCTGGTTTCAATGGGGATTCAGGAAGGTGCATTACAACTGTAGGTTTTGTTCTACTTAAGATGCTTCTAGATTTTTATCTTTCACTACTACAACTGTAGCTAGTGAAAGGGGGTGGATTATGAGAACTTGTGGCTCTCTCTTGCATACTTTGTTGCTGTTTGGTTAACTTTAAACTGTGCAAATTAAAAATAATAATTAATTGAACTTCCAGTATATATATTTAATCACAATAGACTCTGGTATAACTGCCTCTCTGGTACTATTTCTGTGCCCTATAATCTTCTACTAGGGAAAATTACTGAGCCTAGAATCTGTAGAATTATTGTGATGGCTTCTCAGGAAGTTAAATTTAAAGGGTGAATATGAAATGGAATAGAGGGATATGAATGTGCATAAAGTCAACAGGAATTAGATAAAATATAAATACCAAGACACTTTCTGCTCTCTCCAGCTGAATGTTCCAGGCATCAGAACATAAAAAACAGGTACTAATGAGCTTCAGCCAAGCACCAAGAAGCCAGTGTTGATTATCATGGCGAGTAGCCTAAATCTTTTACTTGTATCCTGTCAGTTGCTTTGCACCTATTGTGTGCTACTGTTTATTTGTTTGTTTTTCAACTCTTAGGCTTTTCCAAAGGCTTCTGCATTCTTTCCAGTGGTTCATGTATGGATAATTTAGATCACCTCTAGACCCACCCACCACCACCAGAAATCAAAATATGCCACTTACCTTGGCAGTTGCAGGAATCACACTATTTTAGCGGTGTCTTGCACAGCTTCCACCACTTCCCAGGGTGGTGGGAGTCTTTTTGGAGCATGTTGACTCAATTTTGGCATTTTTTTCACCACTTCTCTGCTATGCTTCGGCAGCCAAACTGCAGTGGTCAGTGACTTCTGGTCGGAGCTTACATCAGTGTCTGGGCTGCCAGCACAGAACCAGGAAGATCCCAAGAGCTACAGTTTGCCTGCCAAAGTGAAGCAGAGAATTGGCAAGTTAAATAAACTTTTAAATATATATATATCAAGACGGAGCAAACATGCTCCAAAAAACCTCCCACCACCCTGGGAGGTGGTGGATAATGTGCAAGATGCCGCTAAAATGTTATGATGCGAGACGCCACCACCTAAAACATAAGCAATGGGTGCAGCAACACCTTCGGCCCCCACAGCTGAGCGTGGTGGCGGGAACTGGCCCCTAGTGGGAAACCATTGGGAATCCCTGGTTTAGATCATATACTGACATATGTATCGCAATTGCTAGATATGGTTGCTTCCCAGGGAATTCTGCACTGTCCATGAGGTATTGAGCACCGACCTCTACTGTGGGCCATCAACTTTCCTGACATCTAACTCAGCCTTCTCTCTTCAATAACTCAGGGTTCTTCCAATTGTCTCACATCTGGGAGCACTAAAATTGATACTGCCTGTTTACTCATAAGGAAAAAAAATAACAACTGTGCAGGTTTTCCTAGTCTTCACTATGGAAGACAACATTAAGGCAATTAATACAATGCATTAAACATCTCAGCTGTGCTTGTGGAGTGTTTACCTCTGGCAGAATACTCCTTAGTTACCTGCACAATATTTCAAGGCCAGATAGCATTAGTCCAGGTTTACAGCCTTACATGACAGTCATTTTAAACCATTGAAACAGTTTTCTTCAAAGCACTATTGGAAGGAAAATCAGACAGAAATTGCATACATTGGTTCTCTTTTCTCTCTCTTTTCTTTCTCTCTTTCTCACTCTCTCCTTTTTTGGGGAGGGATGCATATTATTTATTCGTTCCATGGCTTCTCTCCCCCCCCCCGTTTATTCATTTTTCTGGGGCACATGACATGTGGAACATGGGCCCTTCAGCGGCATGGATGTATTCTTTCCCATTTCAGTGGCACTTCACTTCTGGCCCTCTGACTGCAGATTACACTACTGTACTTAATTTTGATATGATCAATGGAACCTCAAGGAGCAGGCTGGTAGGGGACTTGTTTTACCAAAATCATTTAGATGTGCTAATAAATCAAGTTGTGGGTTGGCCATTTGTAGCCCACTCCATCTCCAAATATAGCTTTGCTCTGGGGTTTTACATCTAAATTGCTATACCCCAAGCCCTCTATCTCATGATGGTTTTGAATGTTTGTCTCTTACAAGCATGAATATGAGTTTTGTTTGTTTTTTACTCAAATGCATGTGAGTTGCTGAATTAGGGGTAAATTAGGAACCTTTTTAAAAAATGATACAGATATTTACTACACTTTATGGAAAGTAACAACCACTCAAGGTGTGACACTTAAGAATAATGGCAACACAAGGACAACATATATAGTAACTCTCCAAGAACAGTACAGCAGATGCATCTGGTCGATAACCATCCAAATTACAGCAATGTTGTAAATTGTTCTAAGCACACAAATATAAAGTAAAAAAACACCTGTATCATGCACTACATACTGTATCTCCAGAGTAGCAACAACTGCCTTCTGTACTTTCATTTTCCATACAGAAGCTTCAACTGTAAAATATATCTTCTTGTTGTGCCATAGCCAAATCCAAAGATTGGTGATCCTCATGGCAATCAGCCATGAAGAGTATCCTGAGAATATAATACCTATTATCTACCTTCCACATCGCAGCATGACTCCTATACCACTGATCCAGTTCTGTAAGTCACTTTCTGGTCCTGAGTCCTTTTGTCAGACAAAATCTTCATCGGCTCCAGGACAGTATTGATGAAGCTGCTGCCCTCCATCAAGATGGATTCAAGTGGGATTTAATCCACTTGGGGACCATCACCCTTCCCTTTGGACTTTGGCACCCAAACCGCTCATCCTCAGGGTTGTCAGGTTAGTTAACCACTGCCTGACACTCAGCATTGAGTCACTGACAACAGGTAAAAATACATACAGAGCAGAAATCTGCTCATTTACATGTAAGATTTCACCTCATTTGTGAGAGTTATTTTAGTGGAAAACTACATGATTATGGTTACTGTCAATCACCACTTTCCTAGTTTCACTATTATTGCTGTTATTTGTTATCTAGTTGTCTCCTAATTGTGGTGAACCTGTGAATGAGATAGCTCCAAAATGTCCTGTACTCAAGAGACCCATTCAGCTGTTGGAAGCTATAGGCTATGGCTTTCTTTAGGGAGTCAACCCATCTTCTGTTTGCTTTCTCTCTCTATTTTTTCCCTTCAACTTTCCCAGCATTACTGTTTATTCTAGAGAATCTTGCCATCTCATCATGTATGATGGTCTCAATTTCACAATTTTTGTCCTCCAAGATAAGTCAGCCCTGGATTTGTCTAGGATCCATTTGTTGGTCTTTCTGGCAGTTGTATTTCTGGTATCTCTGCGTAGGGTTTGATGGGACTGTCTAGTCTGTTTTACACTTACTTGGGAACTTATTGTTTAATCTATGTTTCTTTTTTTAATTTATGTTGTAAGCCGCCTAGAGTTAGGTTTACCTGATTGGGGTGGGATAATAAATTTGAATAAATAAATATAAATAAATATCTGCAAAGCTCTCCTCCACCACAATATTTCAAATGAATCATTTCCCCCCTGTCAGTTTTCTTTCATATCTCTACTGAGTGATCAAGAATACAAGAGTCTGATCAGCTTTCCTGGATGCTTTCATATAAGCTTTAAACTTAATCTTTTTTTTTCCAGCACTGGCATTTGGAGTATTTGAAAGATGTTGATGTTGATAAGTTTCCCATGGAGTCTGAGTGACATTATCTGCTCAGACTTTGCATTATTTTCCTAACTACCATTGCTACGTCTTACCTCAGTATTAGAGCCACTCCAATTTCTTTGGATTTGGTCATTTCCAGAGTAGAATATTTTGACTGAAAATATCCTTATTTCAGTCCAATTTATTTCACTGACAACATCATTTTAATGTTTATATGTTCCATTTCTTGCTTTATGGTTTCCATTGTTCCTTGATTCATACTCACTTTCCATATTCCAATTGTAAGTGTTGAACAGCATCAGACTTTTCTATTGGCAGCACTGCTTATATTTGTTATTTGCTCTTTCCCAGTAGCTTACCAAGTGCATTCAGATGTGAGACTCTTAACTTCCAAGATGATCTGTAGTTTCTTTTTGGACTGTTTCATCATAGGGTTTTAAGGTAAGAACATTTCAGCATTGGTTTCCCATTGACCTTTGGTGTATGCATAAAAGTAACACAGCTGTTGCCTATCATCATTACATAACTTAATATTTTCCATTATTGAATGCTCAATTCTATTTATAGCTTGGCATAGGTGTAGGGTCAATGTGTAAGAGGTTTACCTATTACAATGACTTATTTTCAAAATGCACATGTTTTGTTGCCTCTAGATAAACAGGAGTACTATTTTTCTGTGTCAGCTTTCTGCCAAGTATCTGCACAAAATGAGTGTTTGCTTCTTTTTGAAAAGCACAATGCAATTATAGCAAGGGAAAGGTAATGCCTGCCTATTAACAAGAGTCCTGCTTTGGATCTGGCTTAGCCACTATCAGTGGAGCACTTGGCTCAAAGCTTGAGAAGGCCAGACATAAATAAATGAAGAAAGACAGGATTCTCAAGCCAGGGATATGCCAGGAGGGTTTCCCCAAGATAGAGATGGAATCAGAAAGCTGTAAAATATCAGGCCTGAGGGCATAATAGATTTGGACCATCATCAAGTTCTTAAACATTTGCAAAACAGGAATCCAGACATGAACAAGAGGTCAGGAAACACACACAGAAAATCCAGTTCTAGAGACAATTTTACTTCTAGCAAGAATTTTCAGACAAGTACTACATCTTACAGTCAGATCTGTGATTATTATTTCATTTAACATTCATAGATATACTGTCCATGATAGGAACTTAATTATTTTTAATCCTCATCCTTTTCATTGGCTGCTACCTTATAGATGCACGTTTTTCATTAGCTTTTTTTCCATTTTCTTTGTCATTATTTTCTTAGGGATGGGATATGGGTTGGGTTATCTTTCTTCCATGTTCGGAGTACTGCTGTAGTTTTCCATATACTGTCATCTGAAAACATGCTAGGGATGCAGAGATGGAAGAAAGTCCTGCCCCCCAGTGTTGCCTTGACCTTGAAGTTACTCATACTGTACAACATTTTCATGGTTTTGAAAAATCAGCCCTATGGACATATGAACACCATAAACCAATAGAGGTGAATATACTCTTCAGACCTCTATGTGGAACACATGATGTTCTGGGTGACTTCTAGACTAAAGGAAGTTTCTATAAGGAACAATTCACAGAGTTTTTACCACTGTTGCTTTGTTTGCATCATCCTTTGGCTTTTGGTTTTCCCAAATTATGTCTTTCAGTAATCTACAAGGAACTGGTGGTGGAAGTCTGCACCAGGACCTCCCACCACTGCCTATCCTTCCTGGACAGAATTAGGTAGCCATGTAGTTGTTGCTATCCCACCTCTACATCTTTCAGTACTACAGTGTGGATAATCATGGCTACTGAGCCCATCCCTTCTACTTTGAAAGGCACCTAGTAAAATATGAATGCCTCTATTCTGACCACATTCTCTTTTCATGTAGAAAATTATGCCTCTGGCATTGGAAGCAGTCAGACATACTACTGCTATACATATTTCTGGAAGAGTGCAGTTTCTGCTTTCATTCCATCCTCTGCCCCCTCAGATTAATCTTCTTAGGAAAGAAATGGTCTACAAAACGTAAATCATTGTAAAATTAACCTTCTGACATCACTATCTGATTTCAAAGGCTAAATAAAAGTAGATGGGATTAAGGTATATGGAAAGCTATTCGAGAGAACATAGGTAAAACCTGAGCATTAGTAAAATCTGATATATAAAAGCTGCACAATTATGTTCACAAAGTTTAAGCTGAGAACAGGCTTTATCAGGTGCCTCACTGTGAAGAACTGTCCATAGGTGGAGTTCCTAATAACAATATGATGGGTAGGGGGAAATATGCCACTGGTCGCCTAGCTGGTCATACCAAAGAGCAAGGGAGAGATACATAATATCTATTACTTACTCCAGATACTTGACCATCCACCATGTACAAGGAAACTAATTACTTTCCCACCTCAGCAATGGAGGCAGTCCCAATCCTGGAGCAATGACAGAGGTGATTGATTTTAGATGAAGTAGAATAATGTGAGATTGAATCCTAACAAGAAAGCAGTCTAGTTGGTTAAACCATGTCCAGTTGGATGGACCCCTCCCTACATTGGATAAATGTCACCTTTCCACAGGGATAAGCTACAATATCAGGGTGTCCTTCTTGACCTGCATTGACTCTGGAACCGCAAATATCTGCTATGGGCAGGATAGTTGTTATTTGGGTCTCAAACTGTTGCTCTACCCACCTTCTAGTGGTAAGTAAGTAAGTAAGTAAGTAAGTAAGTAAGTAAGTAAGTAAGTAAGTAAGTAAGTAAGTAAGTAAGTAAACAGCATTACGTGTACTCTAGTGTCTAGTCATGCTTGCAACATGACCACGGTAACATCTGCAGAAGAAGACAGCTTTGAAACAGAGATGAGCACTGAACCCTAGAGTTGGATATGACTGGCTTTTGAGCAAGGGTGACCTTTACCTTTACCTAAGTAAACAAAACAGGAAGTGCAATTTGTTCCATTACTTTCATAACTTTACTGTTTAGTCTGGGCAGCTATAATGAAGCTAATGAAATATGTGTTTGGAGGTGAACTTGACTTAGCCTTACCAGACTCAACTGAAAATAGGCCAGCCACTTAGAATTCAGGTACTTTAACTGTGTCTTAACAAAATTCTAAACCATGGGAAGATGGTTGGGACCACCTACCACTAGAATTCAAGTGGCAGTAATGCCCCTGTATAAGCATTTGAGAAAGACTGCAGTTGTTCTGTAAGGCAAATATCCCAGGAGGAAGATGCCAATTGGTAGTGTCGACACTCCCTATTTGCTTCTTCTCAGTCATTCCCTACTTACCTCATAAACCCAAGTTATGCAATAAAGAATTTTTCAAACCGAACAAGAGTCCTCAAACTTTATTTCAACCTTATCCCTCTTCTATCCACAACTGTGGTCTATTTGCCTATCACAACCAGGATTTGGACACTGCTTGCTAAATTATTTGTTTTTGTTGATTTATATTAACTTGATTCAATTAGATATTTCTAGACAATGTATTTCCCAGCCTTGTGTTTCATTGGCTTGAGGCAAGAGCAAGCCATGGAATAACTATTCTTTCTGGACATAGTCTAAATATTTCGTGAAAACTGTCTCTATGCAAAACTAACATCCTTTCCGTCAGAGAAATAAAGTGCCCAAAATACCAAGACCAGAACAGCTAGATGATTATTTTAAAAGGTGCAAAAATCCTCTTACATTCTTTGGATCCCTAAAATCCCATGAACTGAGCAGAAGACACCTTTATTCTGGTGAGTTGAATTAAAATATTATTTGTACTAATGGCCTATTTTTGCAGATTTCCTTAGTCTGTGCAATTAATTATTCTCTTTCTCTTCTCTTGATAAGTGCATCACAAAATACTTTGCTTTTTTCATATGGTGAAGATAATACTTTTATGGTTTATTTTAACATGCAAGGAAAAGATGAGGATTTCTATCCATGGAATAGATGAACAATTAGAAGATGCAGAAGAGGTGAGAACAATAGTGCTGCTAGTGCTGTTATTAATTCACTGGTCCACTCATACTCAGTTTGGGCTAACAAAAATACTGATGTAAATAATACTAATGAAATTCTTCATTCTTGTCAGTTGGATCTTCACTGACTTCATAAGTCACTTTGAAGAAGAATTTTCAAGCTTCACAAGATTATTTACCGCCTGGCAAAAGTGAGACAAGGAGGGCTATCGCCACAAAGTCTCTCTAATGTCTCTTTGGAAACTAGTGTTACAGGGACAGAATGACTCACTGAGCGTTGTAAAAAGTACGGATGCTATCTTTATGCTAAGGTTGAATGCTGTCCCAAAAATGTGCATGCAGCTGTCACCGTTTTGTGCAACTTGTGCTATTTGCAAGAAAGTATGCTGTGTATTACAGTGCTATTTGTGGAATAGTTGTTAATTTGAGGGGAAAATGCTTCTTCTTTTCTTGGTGAAACCAAAGTACCTGGCTTTCTTGTAGGGTAAGAAGAATTATCTCCCAAATCTTCATGTGCAATGATGTGGAAATCAAAGATTTGCATCCACCAAAAAACAAAAACAAAAAAACAAACCCACTCCTTTTTCAGAATTCTTCTAGAATCTTCTCAGAGTCAAAACATTTTACACTAGACATCCTGCATAGAGTGAGGGCTAAAATTATCTGTCTTCATCTAGTAGCTATCCAGTTTGTATAGTCTGCTCTTGTAGCTAGGAATCGACAACAAATGGTCCTCCAGGGGAATTTTGGATGCCTAAATTGGGGTGTGGTATCCTTCAAGACCTCACATCCCCAGTTTAGAAACTATGGGGGATGGTTTGCTGGAAGTCCATTGTTGTCTGTTGTGTGATGTTATTGTTATGGTGGTGGTAAGATGATTTTAATTCACTTCCAACTTTTGATGACCCGCTGAATTTAAGACCTCTGAATGCTCCACATTTGCAAACTCAAGGTCATGGCTTCTTTTGTAACAGAAATGTATATTTAAATAGCTGTATCTGTATCTATCAATTGATAGAGTTATTGTACTCAAATTAAGAAAAGAACATTTGACATTCATTCTATGTTTAGAGGCTAGTGCTTGGGCTTCACCCATTGGGCTTTCTTGTTTTGTACCTATAGTGCCTCATTTAATGCTTTCTGTGCCAGCAAAAGGTAAATAAATGTGCATCCCAATTCCTTCATCAAAAATCCTGAACTAATAAGACTATAAATTTAAAGTTGTTAATTTTAACTCTTCTGTATACAAAAATGTATATAAATGCCATTTATGAGCTCATAAAAAGAGGCTTTGACTGTATGGGGCCAGAGTAGTGGGGAAGGGTGAATAAAATTTTATGATGCCATTTTTCACTTGCTCATGTTAATCAGACTAGTAGCAAAGCCGTAAATTTCTCAGTCAGTCCATTCACAGTTAAATTCCTCAGTAAACCTTTCTTTTAAAATAAATACAAATAGGCACACAAGATAAACTAATAATATTTCAGTTTATGGAGGCAAGAAAACCATTAAAGGCACAGACAAACTATGATATTTATATATGCTTATGCATTGCTTCTAGACCTGTTAAAAAGTTCCTTGATCTACTTCAAATTAAAAAAAACCTAAAAAGCCAGTTATCTAAGGACTTTATATAGTGTTTATATGTGTCTGAATTTACAACTGTTGTTGAAATAAGCACTAACAGATATCCATCTATGGGCATTAGGATGAATAACTATAAAGAGAGGCTGCCTAATGTAGCCAGAGTACATAAGGAGGAGTCTGGCAAGAAAAGTAGAACTACTTAAATATAATTGAAGCCACTTAACAGATTTTATGTCTCAATCAATTGGCCTTTTTGTTTGAGACAATGCTGAGCATATATAAGTATCACAGTTTGTCCGTTCCATTCATGGTTTTACTGACATTCTCAGTAGCCTGAATCAGAGGGAGGTATGGCAAGAAACAAAAACAGAAGTGCCTGGCGGACAGTGGTCCATGGGGTCGCAAAGGGTCGGAAGCGACTGTGCAACTGAACAACAAAACATTGCCGCTGACCACCATTTGAAAGGACTCCAGAAAGCAGAGATAAGGTGATGAAGTGTGGGAAGGAGGGCTGCTCCATCACCTCTGCACAGAGACTACTCCCCTGAAAGATCTTATCTTAGAGTAGCTACTTACACATTAACTCAAAAACAACATACATCACAAAAATTGAGGAGAAAGGACACTGCTCTGTGTAATAACACACAAGTAAATATATACATACAGGTGTAAAGTTAGGCATTCTTTGTTATAACTGAGCAGTTTAAAAGCAAGATACTGCAAGTAGATAAATAGGTAACACTTCAGTGGGATGGTAAAGAGCATTCTGTGCACTCCAGTGTCTAGGTAGACCTGCTACATGTCCACGGAAATGTCTGCAAATGTAGACAGTGCTGACTCTTTGGCTATAGATGAGCACCGAAACCTAGAGTTGGATATGACTGGCTTTTGAGGAAGGGCGACCTTTACTTTTACCTATTCATAACTGAAACAGAATTACAATGTATCTCATACAAATATGAAAGGTACCAGATGATTTGGATGCATATAATTTGTATGTATTGGAAGAATGCTCCCCTTTTTTGGGTTGCTTTTAGCATCTCTTGCCAGGCTCAACACATTCTCAGCATTTGCCTTCCTAACACTATCCATGGAATTCTTCACTACTTATCGGTACTCTTCTTTGTAGCCTGGCCTTCCTTCCACTTCTCTGAGCTTCTTGTGGAACCACATTGGTTTCTTTGCAGTCTTACACCTTTCTTTATTTTTGGAATTGCCTGGAGTTGTGCCTTTATAATTTCCCTTTTTCAAACTCTCACCACTCTTGGACTCCTTTTACTGAATAGATCTCCTGCCATACAGTTTTGCCTATCATTGTTCTGAGTTTATTGACTTTTGCTTTTTTAAAGTCCAGCACGTACACTTTGCTTCTGTCCCTTTTGTGATGAAGATCTCAAGTAGAACATGGTCACCTTCCCCCTCTTGTTGTTACTTCTTCTACCAAGTCATCACTATTTGTTCTGATCAAATCAAAGGTACTCATGTAGGAGAAGATGATCAGACACACAAGCTAGGATTTTATTGGAAGGACAATAGCTGGTAGAATTTGCCTCCTAACAGATATTGGGATAGTTGAAATCTTCCAACATTTCAAACTGTTTACATTAAAAGAAAGCACACACAGCACAGTTTCTGGCAGCAGTGGGAGGAGTGAGGGTGGCAGTCCACATGAAATGGTGCTGTGGGAGAAGAACTGTTGGTCTCCTGGCCTTGTTTCACACAACCTCGCCCCCAGGACTGCCAGCCCCACAATGAAGGACTAACCTCCTTTAAAAGCCTTTGCACTGTGGTGCTAGATGAGATTCTTGAGTCCCCTGGACTGTAAGGAGATCAAGCCTTCTCCGTGTCCACCCCAACCCTCTGGAACCTCCTGCCCATCGAACTGCGCCTGCAGACAGAGCTCTTGCCCTTCCGGAAGGGCTTGAAAACCTGGCTGGCAGGACATATTTGGGGACCAGGGAACACGGGTTCCCATACTAAGTGGCTTACTTAGGGAGTGCCACTTTGGATCTGGACCAGGGGGATACTGGCGTGTAGTTTGCACTGTTTTTACTTCAAATAATTTTAGATAATCTTTTAAACTTCATGATTTTATATGTTTTTATCTTTTACCTCTGTTTTATGACAATGTAAGCCGCCCAGAGTCGGGTTCTCCCGAATGGGGCGGGGTAATAAATTCAATAAATAATAAAAATAATAATAATAATAATAAAAACCAGTCAACCGTAAGGAAAATCCTCCTGCTCCTTGGGAGGACAAATACTGAAGCAGAAGCTCAAATACTTTGGCCACCAAATGAGAAAAGAGGACTCAGTGGAAAAGGCCCTGATGTTGGGAAAGACTGAAGGCAAAAGGAGAAGGGACTCCAGAGGATGAGATGGCTAGATGGCATCATTGATGCACTGAGTCTAGATCTGGGTGGGCAACAGAGGATGGCAGATGATAGAGGAGGTTGACATGCAGTGGTCAATCAATTAAAGACCTAATGTCTTATATCAGTGTGTCAGTGTGATGATTTGTGCATTTAAAACATACTGTAGTAACTCAGGCAACATAATCTTCTACATTGTTTTGCAAGAATAGGCGGAATGTTAGCTGCCTTGAAATTCTCTGGCATCAGTTGAGACTGTTAGCAGAGTGGTCCAGGTGCTTCTGTAGAGCCTAGACTAGTCTGTGGGTCTTAACTGTGATCCAGTATGGCTTTTCTGAGAAAGCAACTCAGAAAATTGTGCTGCTGCTATGGAAAGGTCAGTTGTAATATGAAATTAATTTTTCAGCAAGTTTATAGATTATTGCTGTGGTGGGTTTCTGACCATTTGGGGACCCAGGGTCAGTTGTCTTGGCCTTTCTGGAACTCAGATAGCAACAGCTGGCATCTGGAGTAATGGGATTTTGTACCCAAGAGCTAGAGGCAGCAAGCACACTTCCTCTGCCTCCAAGACAACTAGGGGGAGTGCTCAAGAGGGCAACCCAAGAGATTGGGATAAGGAGAACAAGGCAGGGTGAGATCAGCTGGGGAGAACTTAGGAAAAAGTCCTTCCTGGAGATGCCAGGAGCTGAACCTGGGACTAAGCTTTATTTTTTAAAAAAACAAAAAAACAATTCAAATATAAACATACAAAATTGAAGGAAAATGAATATCCAACATCTTATAAAACTTATATAAACTACAGTCAAACCTCGCATAAAGAGCGCCTCGCTTATAGAGTAACTCACTTAAAGAGCAGAATTTTCTCTGAATGTTCGCTTCGCTTAACAAATAAATCGGGGTTCGCAATCCCTCCACAATTGGTCACCTACAATGGTGTTTTCCTTAAAGAGCAAACTCACATAAAGAGCAATCCTGTGGAACACATTATGCTCTTTAAGCGAGGCACAACTGTATTACTGGTATTCACCACCCATTAGACATTGCAAACTTTCATTTAGCTATTCCTTATAAAACATTTTATTTGTATATTTGTCCCATCATTCCAAAAAATAAATAGTTTTGCCCTGACCTTAATCCTTTTCCTTTCACTAAAAATATTTTATAAATTCTCAACACATCTCTTGGTAGTTAGTTTTTTTATTAATCCCTTTTATAATTTTAATTCACATATTAATTTGTCATTTATTGCCATATTCCATATCTCTCTATATTAATCATCCAATTCAAATTCACCATCTACTTTCCATTTTTAACAATAAGAATCTCAAAGCTGTTACCAATATAATAATCAATTCCTTCTTATTCAATTGTATTTGTTCCTTTCCAAAGTCCATTAATAAGGGTTTTTTGGACATACTGTATCTCCAATTGTATAGACAATATTTGATTAATTTAAAAAAAAAAAAACCCAACAACCTCTTTTCCACATTTTTTCCACATTACATTCCTACTATAAATGTAGGTATGTCTTTTCTTACATCTCCAACAATCTTTAGTGTAATTTGAGTCAAAATAGCTTAACCAGACTGCAGTCATATATCATCTCCAAACTGACCAAGGGTGAGTTGTTTTGGCGTTTCTGGAACACAGTTAGAAAGTAGAGGGTATTTTTAGTTAGCAACAGCAGGCATCTGGAGGAATGAGATGTTGTACCCAAGAGCCAGAGGCAGTGGTGGGCTGCTGCCGGTTCGGACCGGTTTACCCGAACCGTTAGCAGCAATCCAGAGGGGATCTCCAGGGAGGTAGTAAACCACCACCACCCCGGTGACCGGTTTGGTTGCCTTTCCAGCTGCCCTCTGGATGACATTTCCAGGCAGCCCAAAATGGCTGCTCAGAAGTGCGCATGCATCAAAACTCCATTTGATGCATGCACACTGAAAAATAAAAAGTGTGCATGCGTCAAAGGGAGTTTTGATGCTTGAGCACTTCTGAGCAGCCATTTGGGGCTGCCCAGAAAGGATGCAGTAGCGTCCTTGGAGCAGTGGCAGCAGCGACTGCCAACGCTGCTCCCTCGGTGGCACCACCAGGCCAGGCCAGGCAGGGCTTGGTTGCACTGTCAGGCCTGGCTGTGCTACCAGACCTGGACAGGTAAGGCCAGGCTAGAAAGCGCTGCTCTGCCACCACCACCTACCTGCTGCTCCCCGAGTCCCTGACGGCCCAACCCCGCAAAGGTAAGGAACTAGGGTTTTTTTCTGTTTGTTTCAGGTGGTGGGGTATTTTATGTAGTGTATATTTGTGTTATTTTTATTTGTACTGTGTCTTTATTTTATTTTTATTTTCCTTCGGGTCCACCCACAATGTCATGACATCATAATGTCGGTTCTGCCCATGACATCATGATGTGATGAAGTTGGCTCTGCCCATGACGTCAGCTCCCCCCACAGTGTGGTAGTAAAAATTTTGACAGCCCACTACTGGCTAGAGGCAACAAGCATGCTTCCTCTGCCTCAAAGGGACAACCCAGGAGATTGAGGTGAGGAGAACAAGGATGAGATCAGCTGGGGAGAATTTAGGGAAAAGTCCTTCCTGGAGATGCCAGGAGCTGGACCTGGGACTAAGCTTTAAAGTTCTGAATGTTGTGACATTTCCACATAGGACTTTCCCACTTCCTTTGCAAGACTCTCCAGCCTGCTTCCCAATATGAATACATGTAATTAATTATGTTTATATAACATAAGAGGCCTAATGGATAAGATGGAGTGGGCAGCCTATGACAGCCCAGACACTGTGGGACCATAGTTTCCACATTGGCCTTCCTGGCTGAGGCTGATTGAAGTTGAATTTGGTGATGTATGGAGCACTGCATGTCTTCCACCTGTAAATATAATAGTTATGTGATATAGAGAGAGCAGGTGAATGAGCCAAAGACATAGAAGATCTTGGGGAATAATAACACAGGTAATTGATAAGTACTTGGATGAGATGAAGCTTTACACCTGTGTTAAATAGTAATACCACACGCAGGATACAGGTGGGATACTTTCCATCATTAAATAACTGCATAATTGAGCCATGGGAAAAATTCCACTTTGCTTAAGTTCTTATTTTTCAGTTTCTTTATAGTAATGGTGCACAAACTAAGGCCTGGGGTCAGGGGGTGGCCCCCAACGCCAATTCATCTGACCCACAAAGCCCTCATCGCTCCTGGAAGCAGAAGTAAAACACACATTTTACTTCCGCTTCCAGGAGCGACGAGGGCTTTGCAGGCCGAATGAATTGGTGTCAGGGACCGCACCTGGCCCCTGGGCCTTAGTGATCGGCTTCCTGAACCACATGATCAGCCCATGGCGCAAAAAGTTTGGGCACCCCTGCTTTATAGTGATTATTAATCCGGATGTGGAAATTAAGATTTGGATGGCTTTTTAAATACTTTTCTTCTCTTTATTCTTCAGGTGGCAGAAATATCTCCAGAACCTGTTAATGCAGAACATTTTGAAAGTCCCTCCCTAAGAGCTGGTAATTTGACAGACAGAAGTCCAGTCCAAGGTACATATAGAGAGAATAAAAGACTCATGTCACGGACAAAAATAGTAGAGTGCTTGCAATGCTCATGAGAGAGGAGCTTCTCTGTTGTTTCCAGCTTTTGGATTGCATTCCTGATAAAACTAATATCAACTCCTACTGTTGCTTTGGAGTAGAATCTGAAAACACTTCCTTTAACCGTGCCACAACATTGTTTATGATTAATGATTATTCTGAGGATTTTATTGGTTTTCTAGTTTTATTTGCTAAATGGAATGTTTGTTAACAGCTTTGAATGCACTTTTAGTATAAAAACAGAATAAATTTATAAATATAGGCTAAAATCCAGGAGCCCTGGTGGTACAATGATTTATTTATTTATTTATTAGTTCAAATTTATATTGCCACCCACTCACCGTGGTGACTCAGGGCAGCTTACAAAAAATACATTACATTACAATACAATATACTATGTTGGTGTGGGCTCAGGGGGATGGATGCCAAAGTCCTCATCCTGTCCTGCCTTTTTCCTTCCCTGGCAGTTGGTTTAGGCACAGGGGGAGGGGCAGCAAGGTCCTCATCCTGCCCTGGCTTCTTCCTCTTTCTGGCAGTTGGTGTAGGCACAGGGGGAGGGGCAGCAAGGTCCTCATCCTGCCCTGCCTTCTTCCTCCCCTGGCAGTTGGTGTAGGCACAGGGGGAGGGGGCGGCAAGGTCCTCATCCTGCCCTGGCTTCTTCCTCCCCTGGCAGTTGGTGTAGGCACAGGGGGAGGGGCAGCAAGGTCCTCATCCTGCCCTGCCTTTTTCGTCCCCTGGCAGTTGGTGTAGGCACAGGGGGAGGGGGCGGCAAGGTCCTCATCCTGCCCTGGCTTCTTCCTCCCCTGGCAGTTGGTATAGGCACAGGGGGAGGTGCGGAAAAGTCCTCAACCTGCCCTGGCTTCTTCCTCCCCTGGCAGTTGGTTTAGGTACCAACCAATTAAATTAAATTGCTGTAATGCAACCAAAAGGTTGTGAGTTCGATCTTGACCAGGGTTCAAGGTTGACTCAGCCTTCCATCCTTCTGAGGTCAGTAATTTAATTTAATGTTGGGGCCAAATGCTAATTAACTTGTGAACCACCCAGAGATTGCACCAAGTGCTATTTGGTGTGTGTATAAACATGATTGTTTTGCTTTAGTTAGCCACAATTAGATTAGGGATTTTTGTTTTAGCAGGTATGAAAGTTCCATTGTTTCAGTGGGTCCACTTACTATGGTATTTATGGCATAAAGAAACAAAATAATATTCAAAGCCTTTGCTGGGATGGGTATCTTTTTAAATTTGAAGTGGCGGGTCCCCTGATGCCCATTCTATCCTTTCCCAAACATTCACTCTTCCATCACTTTCCAGCAGCAACAGGGAAGTTCTGCTTTGCTTCAGGGATGGGTTGCATTCGGAAAGATGCAGCCACATTGATTACACAGGAACTTTTTGAAGGTAGAGGTTGACTGCCCCCACTGACCACAGTGAATTAGTGTTGATCTCCAAAGCATTCTGCGCTAGGAACAAACTGTAGGTGGAAGAATTTTTTAAATTGGATAAAACTAATTTGACCACAAGTGCACCCATCCATCATTTATGAGGGGGCATAGAGAAAGTTAAAAGTAATGTCTCTTATTCTATCACAAGTATAAAAGATGCTCTGATATATGTATAATAAATAGTATCTCTGGGTTATCCCTTGGGAACAGCAGCCCATTTAGCATCTCTAGCAGTAGATGATGAGGTGACAGCAGTAAACAAAGAGGTAAATTATGAAATAGCAATGAAATATTCCTGAGAAGGGAGAAAAGATTCTCTCCCACAGGATCTGGACATGGGAGACAAACATTTACCCTGCACTTAAAAAAGATTTTGCCTGTTTTGAGGAATTTATGCCATAACTTATGTACTACAGTTGTAACTCACTTAAAGAGCATAATGTGTTCCACAGGACTGCTCTTTAAGCAAGTTTGATCTTTAAGTGAAACACCATTGTAAGCGACCAATTGTGACTTCTGGTGGGGGGATTGTGAATGCCGATTTACTTGTTAAACGAGTTTTTGGTTGGTTTTATTTGTTAAGCAAACATTCAGAGAAACTTCTGCTCTTTAAGCAAGTTACTCTTTAAGCAAAGCACTCTATATGCAAGGTTTGACTGTACTACCAAGTATCCCCTCTCTCTCATTGTTACCCACATTTAGAAGGGGTTTATTGACTGGACTCTATGAAAAAAGTCTAAGGATCAGGAAGTCATATATAGAATCAGTTGATATTATAGATCATTAAATTGTAAATCATAGTGACAAATGTTCTTTTCTAGCTACCGAGGACAGCCCAGGTATTGGGAGCAACTTTTTCAATTTTAAAAAGTTGAAGAAAACGACTCCTCAACAGTTGAATTTCAGCAATCGATCCAAACATTCACATCTTGCACTGTTGAGGAAGAAGAAAATTTTTCCCAGGGATGGTGATAGAAATAACAAGAATGACTTTGTTAATCAAGGTGGCCTCAATTTTCAAAAGGATTTGAGAACAGAAGACCAAAGGAGCCCAGATGGCAACTGCAAAATCACCACTGGCACTACTCCAGCAGAAGATGTTGTCATAAATGAGAAAGAGAAATTTCCAACAAAGGGCAACAAAGAGACTCATCCTTCATTGATCCGAGGAACACAGCTGGAAGTAAAAAGATTACGAAAACTAGAGCACAAAGCAGTCACTCGAGTAAGACTGAAAATGTCCACTGAGTACCATCCCAGCTTAAGGAACAAGACTGTAGAGCAGGGTTCTTTCAGGAGACCTAGTAGAAAGCTGTTCCCAGAGGTCCAGAAAAGTGAGACACAAGGAGAGAACCAAAGTGAAACTATTTCTTTAACTCGAAGCGAAAATGAAATTTTTGGCTTATATCTTAAAATCTTTCCTACCTCAAAGAGTGTTATGATAAAAGGCTTGCAACCAGGTGGAGCAGCTGAAAGGGTAACCCTCTAAACTGTTTTTCTGTCTTTTATTTTGACTGGTTAGATTAGTAGGTTCCAACATGAGTCCCAGGCCCCACAGGGAATTGATGTCCAAAAACCAAAGGTTGAAAAATATAGGGTTAGATGGTTTCCAAAAACATGGTCAGCTTTTTCCCATCTTCTGCATGGAGAAGAGCCAAGAAGGGAATATTCTAGTTTGTGAGAAGTAGCAGAAATTTGTTTCAATGTAGTCATCAATGTGGGGCCTGAGAAATGGGGAGCCATTTATCCTGACTGCTCTGTTGATCCCCTAGGGAAAAATCTCCATGAGGCATATGCTCCCATCATCTGATTATGTGGATAATTAATTCTGAGATAAGTTGAGATAGGGCAAAGAGTTTTAAAGACAAACTTCATTGGCAGTACTAAATGTTGTGTGTTTTACATCCCCAGTTCTATTATGTTTTTAATTGGATAATTTAGCTGGATAAACTCTAGCTGATTAGACTCTAAATCAGGGTTGCCCAAACTATGGCCCGGGGGGGGGGGGAAATCTGGCCCCTGATGGCAATTCATCTAGTCCATGGCACCCTCGTCGCTCCCAGAAGCAGAAGTAAAACGCACCCGCATCCGGTCCCCAGACCGTATTTTGAGCACTCCTGAACCATGTGACCAGCCCACAGCCCAAAAAGTTTGGACACCCCTGTTCTAAATCCTCAATAGGGGAAATGCTCTTATGAAAGAATCCATATTTGTAAATGCATCAGTCATCATTTCCCCACTTCCTTTGTAGAACTTTGTTTAGTGAAGCAGCTACCTTTCCTGAGTCAACCTGACTTAGTGACAGTCTTCCTATGCCATAGTTACATTATGTCTTGACTATGACAGTGTATGCTATGTGGGTCTACTGCTGGAGAGTGTCTAGAACTTTATTGGGTACAACTTTTGAATTGGACGATAAGATTACTTTGTTTAATGATTTTCATATGTTGGTATAGTTAATAATTGTTTTAATGCCCATATTTGTCATAATTTGGTTTTAATGATTGCATGGTTAAATATACTATTACATATTACTTATTATGATATTTGTGAGCTCCCTTGAATATCACCTACTAGCAGAAAGATAGAATGCAAATGTAATAAACCAAGATGGTGGTGGTGGTAACAAGCAACATTATTATGCTGCAGAAATTCACCAGAATTGCAAGAACCTTTGAGAATACACCTAATTTACCAAATCAATCTTAACAGGCATCTCAGGGAAGGCTGGTCCCAGGAGATCACATCCTTTCAATCAATCACTACTCAATTAATAGCTTCACCTATGAGGCTCTGTGCAAGCATTTACGTTATCTTCCCACCTCTATCACACTGGACATCCAGAAAGTTGCCAAGGGTAAGAACCTCCCCTACTCATTGCTTTTTACAGTTGTGACCTTTGACTTGTGTTTAGTGACCCATGAATTTACTGGGAACTTTCTAGTTGTTTTACAGTTGAAGCCCTCATCATGCAAATAGCTAGGGTGCTTGACACTGTTCAGTGTAAGTGTCCCTCCTTTTGTAGAATATATGAACTTGTTTTGGAAACAGTTTTTAAGCATTACGCAGAATAGAAACCAACTGTTTAGTTACAGTTTTTGAAATAGTAGCTCTCTTAGTTTATGCAAGCATATCAGGTCTGAGGAGGTGGTTAAGCTCACATTAAAATGTAGCAGTTAATATTTAAGATGCCACAGTGATTTTGTCTTTATGATATTTTGCTTTTCATTCTGTGAAGAAAATTTATTTTCATTATTACCAGCTGCTACATACAAAAGGACTCTAGGCACAATAACTTAAATTATTATTAAGCAGTTTGTTGTATGCTAAAGCCAAATAAAATAAGAACACAACATATAAAGACCTTAAGAATAAAGAGGATGCAAGTAATATAAAGATTGGCCAATAATATAGAAAGAGGGGCAAAGCAAAGACAGGTTCCAAAAGGATCCCAAGTTGGCAACACCAACTTGTCTCCTTTTTATACCTTCTGATACTATCTTCTTTTTTTAGTACATTAAGTCACGTCACACATTGTGGTCAATATGTGTCATGTTTTGCATTCAGCATGGGTCGCATTTTGTGGTTAACTTGTTTACTTGAATGAACTTCCTCATTTATCCAGTCACTTTGTACAAACCATAAAGCACTCTCTAACCCATGTGTTAACATCTTTTGCATTATTTTGTATCATTTGGATTTATTTATTTATTTATTTATTTAACTTTCTATACCACCCTCCTCGCTGAAGTCGACCCAGGGTGGTTTAACACATCCTAAAACACATAAAAAGGCTAAAATTCTAAAAGTTCTCAAAAACCCACAGTTAAAACCAATTAAAACTACGACTAAAACATTATATGATTTAAAACTTAAGAACTTAAGGGAGCAGGGGAGGAGGTCAAATTTTAATTAATGTAGCTACACACATTTATTTATTTAATAAAAATAATTATATAGATGAAAATCTATACTGTATAATGTTTCTTGTTGGATAAGCATTTAGTTACTGTTGTATAGGGAGAAGAGGTGGGAAAGGACACACAGTAGGAAAGTCCCTCTGAACTGAGTGGTTCAAACATTCATGTCCCTATGGGCGCAGCACTAGACATGTTTTTTTTTTAACGAAGTTTCTAAATGTTGATGGGCTGAAATCTTAATCGGTGCAGTTATGAAAACTAAGATATCTGGAATTTTTTTTGGATTTTTTTGACCACCGGAAGGGGTCCCACAACACACTTGTAGTTACGCCCTTTGGGACCTGATGGTACTCAATTAATAACGCGGTAACTATCCACTTTAGAGACTTTTTGCATAGAACAAAAGTTGTCGGGAATGGTCCATTTAGTCTAAAAAAAATTGGAGCAGTCAAAATCTGAAATTTTGAAAAATGTTGCTTACCTTTCAGGGGTTAAAACATGAGAATGGTAAGTACAGTACTTTTAGTCAATGTATGATTACATTTATTTTGTTAAAATAATCTGTTTTGTTAAAATTAGAGGTTTTTCTTTTAAAATTACAGGTTTTTCTTTGAAATTACAGGTTTTTCTTGAAAATTACAGGTTTTTCTTGAAAATTTCAGTGACATTTCTGCTGCAGGGACTGTGAGAAAGCTACAGTGTTACAGGTATTACAAGGATTTGATCTTGTAGAGAGCTTTTCCATCTAGCGTAACTTATTTTTCTTTCTGTCCTCAGCTACAACTAACATAAGCAACTGTCGCTGTTCCTCATCTTGAGTTAACTTATTCCCTTTCAGGAATTTGGTGATCAATGCTACGCCGCGTTCGGCACAGTCGTTGACAATTTTAAAATGAGTCACAATGTTCAGACCTTGCAGATAGTCAACATCTGCACTCCATAGCTCCGGGTCCTTGTCAAGAAATTTAGAGGATATTCCAGTGGCACTGAAAGGACTGCTTCGAGCAGAGGTCACTGAGTTTTAAGTCAAGCACACTGTTATCAAGGAGAACTGTGGAACTGTAGCTTTCTCACAGTCCCTGCAACAGAAATGTCACTGAAATTTTCAAGAAAAACCTGTAATTTTCAAGAAAAACCTGTAATTTCAAAGAAAAACCTGTAATTTCAAAGAAAAACCTGTAATTTTAAAAGAAAAACTTGTAATTTTAACAAAACAGATTATTTTAACAAAATAAATGTAATCATACATTGACTAAAAGTATTGTACTTACCATTCTCATTCCACAGTTCCACATTGCACTGTACTTTCCAAAAAAAAGTTATTAACAGGTAGACGTGATCACACTTGGATTGAATTGATATCTTCCAAAGTAAGGTTTTATCCTTTGCATTAAAATATAATTTAAAGACAACATAGTATTTCCCCAGTGGTGGGCTACAAAAAAAATGCTACCACACTGTGGGTGTGGCATGGTGGGCGTGGCCAGGGGCAATGCCCTGTGTTGTACCCAAATTAGGATTACTTTATTTTAAAACTTGGATGGGTGAAATGGTGAATTGGTGCAAACCTGATGATGCCCACCACTGTATTTCCCTCACTAACACAGCTTTTCTGCCACATGACCTACCGCACAAAATGGTGGCATTTCTCACTTTTCATTCATTCATTCCTCTGAGGATGCTATTTGTCAATAGTGTAGGGTAATCATGGCATCCATTCAGGAAAACACTTTGTGACCCCCTTGGCAGTAACAACCCATAGGTTGAGAACCTGCATGCTACAGGAATTGTTATTAACCATCAAGGAAGTCACCACAGAACATAAAATTTAGAATAAAGATGAAGAAATAAAATGGGGGAAAAAAGAGATTAAAAGGCCTGAACTAGATGATCACTTTCAAAGTTAACTTAGGTTTCAACATTCTCTCTTCATCAAATCATATCTGATATAAACCGATGATGATGGCATTGGTGGTGGCTGCAGATATGGTGGTAATGATGTCTTATATGGATGCTGTGTATGAATAAGCTAATTGCTCAATTTGCCCGTGGAATGGTGCACTGAATGAAAACCTTTTTGTAGATGGAAAGAGTTTTACTATTTGTAGAAAACAGGGTCTTGATCCAAACAACTGTGTATATAAAACAGTTATTCTTAGCAAAACGAATATTGTTGAAATCTGTCAGGCTGGTAGTCAGATTAGTATGCTATTTCTTAACAAATCACTGGATATTGGCTTGATGTGTTAAAATAGAACTGGGACAATTGTAGATGATTTTTCATAGTTACGTAGTTAAGAGGAACGAATAACATATTTGTTTCCTTCATTATGCAGCTTGATTTCACAGCAGTCTTCATCTTTTGGACTCAACACACAGTTTTGTGACACAATGCAGCCAGTGTAGAAGGAAGGCCTGGAGACAGAATCCTCCGTAATTCAATGGACCTACTTGTTGTCAAAATTGGATTCCGGAAGAGACATCATCACCATGTGCTTTTGTTTACCCACGTGACCGGAACTGACGTCATTGCTCCCATGTTTGTTTACCCAAGGTGGTTGGAAATGACATCACAGCCATGTACACCGGAAATGACGTAGTAGTAATGCGCTCTCTTTAGCTACATGATCGGAAATGATGTTATCGCTGCCATGTTTGTTTACCCACGTGGTTGGAAACGGCGTCACAGCCATGTACACCGGAAATGACATAGTAGCAATGTTCCCTGTTTACCCATGTGATCAGAAATGATGTTCATTGGTAGCCTCCATGACCAGAAGAAGTACAGCAAATGACATGTGGTATGAAGTGGAAATGGCCACCCTCAGGTATACCCCAGACCGGAAACATGTGGCTTGCCATCCCGGAAATGAGGGCAGGGCAACCCTAGCGCAGATTGGTGGTTTAGAGACATGTGATACCCACTATAACCTATATGACCTCTACAGAGACGGCCCTTTTGAAACAGCCTTGGCCTTTTGCGTGCCCAGACAAGTTCTGAGGAGAAGTCATGGAGGAGGAGCATGCGCTGCAGAGACCTATACCGGATTCTCGACGAACATAGCTCTCACGGTCATAACCACGAAAGCGCTATATCAGCACCGGCTTGGAAGATGAATACTTTCCACCCACCAATACACTTGAGAAGGAGAAGAAGAAATGGACCAAATATTGAACAAATTGTTAGAAGTGATTTCTCCTGAAAACATAACGCAGGTAAGCATTTACCCTCTCCTCCAAAATAAAGAACCCCAATGGTAAAAATAAGAGCGAATCCTAAGATAAAAATACTTCTGTTTTTAAAAAGGTATAGGAGTCTGTTGCAAACGTTAACCCACGAGAACCTGAGGTTTCTGGTCATGCTACGGCTCAGCCATCGCCAACAGAGACCTGGAATATGTTTTCAACAGGAAATATGTACACAGAGGTAAAATGATATGGGCGGAGGGTTGCCTGGGATATGAAGGTTTACACAAGCCCCTCTACCCACAAATTTAATTTATATATTTGATTGTACTAAAAATGTTTCAATGTTCTTCCATGATCCTGAAAGTTTATCTTCCGCCCAACCTTCTCATGTGATTCAGGGAAACCTTCTTGGCCTAAAGACTGATGAAATGCTTCCAATTTCACCAAGAAAATGCTGAGGGGCCATGTGGGTGGTTGTGAGAGCAGCCATCTATGGCATTTTGGAATATTGTTTCAACAACTATCTTTACGATGCTTGCGAGGGCTGCAAAAGTCATGCCCCAGGCCAAGGTTACCACGATTGAAAAAGAAAAAGAAGACATATTGCTGGTAAATATGCACCAAATGAGAACCAGGATCAATTCTTGAATGAAATGAGTCAAATTCTGATAAAGGAAAAAAATGATAGTATGATTGTTGCAGGAGATTTTAATCTAACATGATCAAATAGCGACTGTACGAATGTAACCAATTACAGGAAAGCATCAAAGGCCAGATTGTTGGATGATTGGATGACATTGTTTGGATTAAAAGATTCTTGGTGGGAATTGAAAGGGGAGGAAAAAATATACATATATATACATATTTTTTTCAGGTTAAAAATTCATATTCCAGGATTGATTATGTTTTTGTAACAAAAAAAAAATATATTGAAAGATTTAAATGATGTAGAAGGAGGGATCTTTAAAGAATCGAATCGTGCCAAGGCAATAGTAGAACTACAAGTCAAAACAAACACAAAAGGTAGTAGAAGTTGGAGGTATGACCCGAAGCTATTTAAAGATAAATTGATAAAAGATCAGATACTTAAAAACTGGGAAGAAATATGGGAAATTAATAACAGTGAAGAAATAAACTTCAATATAATTTGGGATACCATGAAAGAGAATTTAGAGGAGAGTGTATTAAATTTATGAGTGTAAAAAATAAACAATATAGAGATAGACAATTGCAAGTGGAAAATGGAATTAAATCACTTCAAATTAAACATGCCAAATCAAAGGAAAAGAACATTTTAGAAAGAATACAATTGTTAAAGAAGGAGCTAGTTGGAAAAGATATTGAAAAAATTAAAAGAGATTTAATTTATTTCAAAAGAGAATATTTTGAATTTAGTGATAAGAGTTCAAAAACGTAGCAGAAGCTGTGAAGGAGAAGAAGGAAAAAAGGGAAATAGGAACTTTAATAAGGGAGGATGCGGTAAGGTGTAATAAAACATTGGATAAAGTTAGTATAGTTAAAAATGTTTACCAAAAATTGTACACAGATAAAGAAATTAATCTAAACAAGTATGAAGAATATATACAAAAATATAAGGGGAAGTATATAAAAGAAGAGCATAGGAATAGAATGGAAGAACAAATTACAGAGAAAGAGATAATAGATGTTATAAATATGTTGAAAGTAGGGAAAAACCGGGGAGAAGATGGATTACCCATTGAATTTTATAAAGAATTCAAACAAATTATTATTCTGAAACTAAAAAGGCTATATAATTATATATTGGAAGGGGGAGACTCTCCAAACTCCTGGCTTAGATCCATTATAGTGTTAATACCAAAACCTGGATAAAATTTAGAATGTGTTGACTCATATCGTCCAATTGCCCTAATCAACCAAGATGCAAAGATTTTCACAGCAATTATGGCAAACAGATTAAATAGTTTTATGGGGGTATATATACATGTAGACCAGGCAGGCTTTTTAAAGGGAAGATATATGTCTGATTTAATAAGGAGAGTGTTATTTTTTTTAGAAATAAATAATAGAAAAGAGGTAAAATAGGATTATTATCTTTAGATGATTTTAAGGCTTTTGACTCGTTGCAATGGGTTACGATCAAGGAAATTATTAAAAAAGGTGGATTTGGGGGAAAGTTTAAAAATGTAATTAATCAGCTTTATCAACGTAGTTATGCCAAGGTAAAAGTAAATTATTATTTTACAGAGGATATTGAACTGAATGCTGGAATGGGACAAGGATGTCCCCTTTCCCCAATGTTGTTTATTATGGCTATGGAGTTATTGGCCAGAAAAATAAGGAGTGATTCAAATATAGAAGGAATAGAAGGAACAAAAATAAGTTTGTATGTAAATGATACCTTGATTATAATGAAAGACCCTATAAGAAATATGGAAAAGATTCAAAGTCATTTGCAAAAATTTTGAGAGGTAACAGGTCTGAAAATAAATTGGGGAAAATCAGAAGCAATCTTCAGTAAATTTAACAAGGAAGAGTTAGGGAAAATTAAGGAAAAATTTAAAATTAGGAAAAATATAAAATACTTGGGGGTAAATATTGCGAATAATATAGAGGATTTGAAAAAACTAAACTATGATAAAGTGAAAGAGGAAATTAAAAAGAAAATTGTTCAGTATCAGAAGTTGAGGACCTCTTGGTTTAGAAGGACTGCCATTTGCAAAATGAGTTTATTACCAAAGACTAAATACAAGAGGATAGAATATTGTATAAGAACGCGAGAAATATATAAGACAAAGAAATATACCCATCTATGTGTTAATTCATTTCATATTTTAAGGTATTATTGTCTTGTCTCAAGTATATATTGTAAGTAATGTAAAGTCATATATGGTTTTTTTTCCTTTATTGTTATATGTGTTCCTTATTTGTATTTGTCTCTATGTTGTTTGTTTTTGTAATGTCAGTAAATTGAATAAAATTTTTTTTAAAATACCAAAGATTAAATTTTTTATTTGAGGTCCTTCCAATTAAGAAAACAGAAAAAGAATTAGGAGTTTTTCAAAATTTATTGAATAATTATTGTAATGGAGGGAAAAGAGCAAGAATATCTAAAAGTTTATGGTATAAATCACAGAAAGAGGGAGATTTGGGGTTACCCAACATTAAATCTTATTACAGGGCATTTCAAATTAAAGGTTTGGTAAAAATACTAACGATAAAGGATCTTATATGGAAAGACATAGAAATGAAAAATAGTAATGTGTGTGCAAATGGAGATTTTTATTTATTTATTTATTTATTGGAAAATACTGTTTCACATTTAAATTCAAAAAAACAATATCCTAAAAGCAATGATAAGTGTATGGGTAAGACTAAAAGATAAATTGGCACCAAATATCTCTCCAATAATAGATTTGCAAGATTTAAGGACATTCCCGATTTAAAAAATGGAGTTACTAAAAAATACAATGCATAAATATGATATCGTTTTATTAAAAGATTGGTTAAGGTTGAGTGAAGAGGAAAATACTAGAAAAGAAATTTATAAGGAATTAAGGTTTCAGATACTAATGCTGGAGTTGAGATTGCTGACTTGGTTTCAGGTTAAAAATTCATATTCCAGGATTGATTATGTTTTTGTAACAAAAAAATTATTGAAAGATTTAAATAATGTAGAAGGAGGGATCTTTAAAGAATCGGATCATACCAAGGCAATAGTAGAACTACAAGTCAAAACAAACACAAAAGGTAGTAGAAGTTGGAGGTATGACCTGAAGCTATTTAAAGATAAATTGAGATTTTCTGGGAAATGTTGCTTTAAATTTAAAACCAAAAAACAATGTTCTAAAAGCAATGATAAGTGTATGGGTAAGACTAAAAGGTAAATTGGCACCAAATTTGTTGTTGTTGTTCAGTCGCACAGTCGATTCCGACCCTCTCCGACCCCATGGACCACTGTCCACCAGGCACTTCTGTCCTCCACCATCCCCCTCAACTCGCTCAGCTCTGCACCCATTGTCTCTACAATACCATCTAGCCATCTCATCTTGGGCTGTCCCCTTCTTCTTTTGCCCTCAACCCTTCCGAGCATCAAGGCTCTAGGGTTCAGTGCTCATATCTGTTTATAGCCAAAGAGCCAGTGGACTTGATCCACAAAATCTCACTTTAAAATACAGCAGTTAGTCTTTAAGGTGCCACAATTTTTTTGTCTTTTTGTTTATTCTCTGATATGCTTGCACAGAATAAAACTTTTTAAATTATAGCTGTGTTAGTATGGGCTGGGCAGGGAGGTGGGTGTGGCCACCCAATTTCACTCCCCCTCCCACCCGAAGACCACCCAGTCTTGCTATCCCCCCTGCCAGGGATGTGTGTATGTGTGTGCGAAACTGTTACAGCCCACCACTTGACTTACATTACCAGAAGCTCATGTTAGCGCACCTGCTGATCAGAGCTTCTGGGACTTGAAGTCCAAGAATATTTGGAGGTCCAAGGTTGAGAAACCCTGATCTAAACACTATCCAATATTGCTCTCAGTGTGAAAATACACACACAAGAAGCCACCACTCAGAAGGGCTCTCTGTTTTCACAGGACTTGAAAATTCAGATGTCTCATTTGCCTAAACAAACAATAAGCAGGTGTGGGGCACTTGGGATGCAGCCCCCCCCCCCATCACCTGCTAGCTGATATAGTAATATCACACTCTTGCTCTTTTTTAGTTGTCAGGCTAATTTTTATTGTATTTTTAATTGGGGTTTTTTACAGTTCTCAAGTGGGATTTATGTAGTTCATGATGTAATTGTTGTACGCCACCCAGAGTCGCTTGCCGAGTGGGCAGCAATACAAATGTAACAAATAAATAAATAAATAAATTTTGTTGTTGTTCAGTCGCACAGTCGATTCCGATCCTCTGCAACCCCATGGACCACTGTCCGCCAGGCACTCCTGTCCTCCACCATCCCCCTCAACTCGCTCAGCTCTGTACCCATTGTCTCTACAATACCATCCAGCCATCTCATCTTGAGCCGCCCCCTTCTTCTTTTGCCCTCAACCCTTCCAAGCATCAAGGTTTTCTCAAGTGAATCCTCTCTTCTCATTTGATGTCCAAAGTACTTTAGCTTCATCTTTATTATTTGACCTTCTAAGGAGCAGTCAGGGGTGATTTCTTCTAAGATTGACCTATTTGTTCTCCTCGCTGTCTAGGGGACTCTCAAAACTCTCCTCCAACACCACATCTCAAAGGCATCTATTCTTCTGCGCTCAGCTTTCCTAATGGTCCAGCTCTCACAACCATACATTGCCACAGGGAATACCATTGCTTTGCCTATGCAAATTTTTGTTTGCAATGTGATGTCTCTACCTTTCACTATGTTCCCCAGGTTTCTCATCGCTTGCCTCCCAAGAATCAGTCGCCTTTTTATTTCATGGCTGCAATCACCATCTGCAGTGAGCTTAGATCCTAAGAAAGTAAAATCTGTCACTGCTTCTACTTCTTCCCCATCTATTTTCCAGGGACTGATAGGACCTGTTGCCATTATCTTGGTTTTCTTGATATTGAGTCTCAAGCCAGCTTTTTCACTTTCTTCTTTCAACCTAATCAGGAGCTTCTTTAGGTCCTCCTCACTTTCTGCCATTAGGGTGGTATCATCTGCATATCTCAAATTGTTGATGTTTCTTCCAACAATTTTGATCCCAAATTGTGATTCCTCCATCCCTGCATTGCACATTATGTGTTCTGTGTATAAGTTGAATGAGCAGGGTGACAAAATGCAGCCTTGTCTTACTCCTTTTCCTATTCCAAACCACTCCATCATTCCATTTGCTCTCCTAACTGTTGCCTCTTGATTCATGTACAGATTTCTCATGAGGCCTATAAGGTGTTCCGGTATTCCCATCTCTTTAATTACTTGCCACATTTTGTTGTGGTCGACACAGTCAAAAGCCTTCGTGTAATCAATGAAACAGAAGTAGACTTGTTTCTGATATTCCTTTGTTTTTTCCATGATCCATCTTATGTTGGTGATGTGGTCTCTAGTCCCCTGCCTCTTCTGAAACCCGCCTGCACTTCTGGTAATTCTCTCTCCACATACTGTTGCAGTCAATCCTGTATTATCTTGAGCATCACCTTGCTAGCGCGAGGGATGAGCACAATTGTTCGATAATTTGAACATTCTTTGGCATTACCCTTTTTGGGGAGTGGAATCTATACAGATCTTTTCCAATCCTGTGGCAATTGTTGTGTTTTCCAAATCTGCTGGCGTATAGAATGCAATAATTTGATTCCATCATCTTGTAGGGCTTTGAAAAGTTCAACTTGGATAACATCAACTCCACTGGCTTTGTTGTTTGCAGTGTTTTTTAGTGCCTTTCTGACTTTACTCTCTAGAATGTCTGGCTCATGTTCAATGTTCTCATCATTGTAATAGAGTTGCAAGATTTAAGGACATTCCTGATTAAAAATTTGGAGTTATTAAAAAGTATATTGCATAAATACGATATAGTTTTATTAAAAGAATGGTTGAGGGTGAGTAAGGAGGGAAACACTAGAATGGAAATATACAAGGAATTAAGGTTGAACTGGCTTAAAATACTACAGCTGGATAGGTGGAATAAGGAATATAAAGAGGAGTTACAATCTGTAAGACAGTTGACAGATTTTGAATAAATGCTATACAGGATAAGAAGAGGTTTAATGGGGATAAAAGGGGTATTAAGCAAGTTATATAAAATGATAAATTGTATTGAAGAACCCCAAAATGCCCTCAAAAGAATGTGGGAGATATACTTAAATATAAGCATTTCTGAAGAAATTTGGAAGAAAAAGTGGAAAAACAGGATTATGCGAAGCCTGTCCACAAAAGGTAAAGAACATAATTACAAAATTTTGTGGTGGTGGTATATGACACCAGTTTGGCTAAATCAAATAAATAGTAACAATTCAAAGGTATGTTTGCAGGGCCGGATTTTCCTATAGGCTAACTAGGCTTCAGCCTAGGGCCTCAAGATCAAGAGGGGCCTATATATTGATATATATCACAGTAATGATGTATTTTATTATATCTCATGTAATTTACAAACTTGAAAATGGGAGGTGAAAGGGCCACATAAGTGGAATAGCCTAGGGCCTCTTTTCATGTAAATCCAGCCCTGTATGTTGGGGATGTCAACAGGAAATAAGGACGTATAAACATATGTGGTGGGGTTGCAAAATCATTTCCAATTTTTGGCACAAAATTGAACAAAAAATAGCTAAGATTATCAATATTAATTTAAAGTTGAATGATAAAATTGTTTTACTGACAGATTTAGAGGATCTGAATTTGAGGAAAATATAAAGGATTTGTTAGCTTCTTTTTTAAACATTGGCAAGACAACAGGTTGCCAGAAATTGGAAAGGTGCTTTGAATTTAGAATTGGGTAAATGTTATACTGATGTTTTGGATATGGCGCTTAATGGAAAACTCACATGAGATTTAAATATAAAAAGGGGGATATTAAAACAAAATAGGTTTTGAGACATTTGGAGACCTTTTTTGCACCATACATTGGGGAAAAATAAAGCAGACAAGCTGCGCTGGATGTAATGTGTTTTTGGCAGAATAATTGAGTTGTAAGAAGGACAACTGGCAGATTCAAGGACTTAAGTGCACTTGGGTGTTTTATGTATTGTGTTATAAAAAATTGTAATACTATAATAAAGAGAATAACTAGAAAAAAGTATAATATTATTTATTATGCATACAGGTAGAATGGATAAGAGATAGGGTGTATTGAAAAGATTTGAATTAATTTTTAAAGTTTGCTTTTTTGTTATAATTGTTACTTTTTTCTATTCTTTGTATGTCATGTCATTTTGTATTTTGTTGCTTCCTTTTAAAATATTTTTCCAGTAAAAATCTTAAAATAATAATAATAATAATAATAATAATAATAATAATAATAATAATAATAATAATAATAATAATAATAATAATAATAATAATAATAATAATACAGATCTCTACTGGGGTTAAGTGTTTACATATTTTTGTATGTCTTTATATGTGTCTCAAAATAGATACATATAAATAATGTTACTGACTATATGTTGCACATTTTATTTTATACAATGAATGATGATAAAATTACCAACTTAATGCTCTATGTACTTTTAGACATAAACCAAATTGGTAGGACCACATTGGAAAAAGGGGGGGTAGTATGAGAATGCTTGTTAATAATTAGAATTCTAGGAGTTGGTTGGGGTGAGGTTCATAGTTTTACATTTTTTAGGAACAGCATTTCTTTTTTCTCTCTGGTAGCAACATTATTAGCTTATGTGTGATAAAGATACTGAATATGTTGCAGGATTTTTCTGCTGTTTCAACGTCTAATTGCCTATTTTATAGTGAAGAATGAGACATTTAAACAATGTTTTAAAACATTTATTTATTTTGTAAGGACATATATGAATATTTACACTGGGAAAATTAACAATTCTAGGAATAAATAACATCTGTACAAAGCTGTGATTTTCAATGCTATATTGGAGATTTATTCTCAGGTCAATGGATGCTGAATCGGTTATAAAATTGATTTCCTGAAATACAGAGAAGATACACTAGTACCTTGGATAATGATGAGACTTGGTTCCACAACTCTCGTCGTTATCCAGTTTTTAACGTTGTGTGATGCATTGATCGCACAGTGTTAAAAAAAATGCCCTGTTACCCTTGAGGCTGCAGCAAGCCAAAACGTTGGGATTTGAATCCCGACATTTTGGCTTGCTGCAGCCTCCAGGGAGGTGGGGGAACTTTGGAAACAGCTTGGATCGGATCCCCTGACCCCTCCCCCAAGCCAGCGGGGGGGGGGGGTTAGAGAGCCTGAAGTGGGCAGGAAAAAGTCCATTTTTCCACGCATTTTGGGCTCTCGTACCCCCCTGTTGGCTCTGGGCAGGTCAGGTGACCTGATCCAAGCTGTTTCTGGACTTTCCCCACCTCCCCAGCCAGTGCAGCAAGCCAAAATGTCAGGATTCAAATCCTGATGTTTTGGCTTGCTGTACTGGCAGGGAAGATGGGGAAAGTCCAGAAACAGCACAAATCGGGTCCCCTGATCTCCCTGGAGCCAGCAGGGGGGTCAGAGAGCCTGAAATGGGTAAAAAAGTTCCATTTTTACCCATTTTGGGCCCTATGACCCCCCCGGGTGAAAAGTTTAGGCACCTCTGCTGTTAGCAAGGCTTCTGGGCCAGATCTGGCCCATGACACCAATCCATCTGCCCTGCACCACCCTCATCACTCCTGGAAGTGAGGGTAAAGTGGGCTGGATGAATTGGTGTCAGGGCCAGATCTGGCTCATAGGGAGTAGTTGGGGCACCCAGGAACCACATGACTGGCCAGTGGCCTGAAACGTTTGGGCACCCCTACTGTTAACTTTTCAGGCTATGGGCCAGTCACGTGGTTCATGGGTGCCCAAACTACAGCCTATGTGCCAGATGTGGCCCTGACACCAATTCATCTGGCCCGTTTCAACCTCATTGCTCCCAGAAGTGGGAGTAAAACTCACCCAATCTCTGCTTCTGGGATTGACGAGCATGGGGTGGGCTGGATGAATTGGCATTGGAGTCTGGATCTGGCCCACAGGGAGTAGTTTGGGCGCCCATGAACCACATGACTAGCCCATGGTCTGAAAAGTTTAGGCATCCCTGCTGTTAGCAAGGCGGCCGGATCTGGCCCATTACACCAATCCATCTGGGAGTGGCAATGCTGGAACTGGCCAGATGAATTGGTGTCAGGGCCAGATCTGGCACACAGGCTGTAGTTTGGGCACCCATGAGCCATGTGATTGGCCCATGGCCTGAAAAGTATGGGCACCCTTGCTGTTAGCTTTTAAAACTGATTCCTGTGCTCATGACTCCACATGGAAACTCTGCATGGTTTAAATTGGAGTCAGGACATATTGAAAGAGTCTCCCACCCCCCACCCCAATGTCTGCTTTTGCTTTGCTTTGCTAAACTAGTCAGACTGGTTTTGCAAGGTTTTGTAATGTATTTACCCTTTAGACAAAGGTTCCAACAGGTTTCCTTGGCTTTCCCTTGAAGCCTCTGTTGTTTATCTCTATGGAGTTAACGTTATCTGAATAGGATTTTAACGTTATCTGGTGCATGAATCGAATAAGGCTAAAAATCGGATAACGTTAAGACTTGTGGAACCAAGTCTTAATGTTATCCGAGGTATTACTGTAATTCAATCATTTCATGAATTGTTTCCCATTGCACAGAATCAAATGCTTGAAAAATATCGAGTGATAAAAATCCAACTTTTTCTTATTTTGTTCAGTTATATCCAACAAGTCCATGACTCTTCTTATTAAATCTGCCATATATCTATTTTTCAAAAAACCTACCTGATCATTTTTATATAGTTACCCATAAAACTATTTAATCTATTTGCCAATATTGTTGTAATTTTTTTTGCATCTTGATTTATTAATGAGATAAGCCTCTACACTTCCACTTTTTCCAGATCCTTCCCTGATTTGGTATTAGAGTTATTATTGATCTGTACCATGAATTTGGAATCTGCACTCCATCCAATATATTGCTAAATAACTTGTACAATCTTGGTACTATTATTGCCTCAAAGTCCTTATAAAACTCAGCCGGTAATCCATCCTCTCCTGGTGCTTTGTCTAATTTCAGTTTCCCTATCATCTCTTTAATTTATTTCTCTGATATTTTTCCTCCATTCTATTTTTATGCTCTTTTTTAAAAATATTTTTTGTTTAACAAAATATTCATTCAGTTTTGCTAAATTTATTTCTTTTTTAGCATATAATTCATGATAAATTTTTCTACTATCTCTAATTGTTCTGCACTCTTGTTACATCTCTTCTCAAAATTTCTCTCTTAATTTTTTCTGTTTAGCTGCTCTCGCCAGTAACTTTGAATTTTTGTTATTATATTCAAAATATTCCCTTTTTAAATAAATTCTCTTTTTACTTTCTCAAAATCTTTTCCTTCCATCTTTCTTTAATTTCTGAATTTTATCAAATATTTCTTGACCTTTAGTCTTTGCATGTTCAGTTTAAAGTTGTTTCATTTGTCTTTCAGTTTCATCATACCTAATTCTAATGTTTATTCTTAATTCTTGCTAATTTAATACTTTCACCTCTAAAAATCGCTTTCATAGTATCCCACACAATGCTATATCTAACCTCATTATTATCATTCCATTTCCAATTTTCTTCCTATTTTTTTTAATTATTTGACTTTTAACAGCTTGATCCTTAAAAGTTTTGGGTTGTATCTCCAATTATTAACCCTTTTCATTAATCCTCCAAATTTTAAATCAATCAATATTTTTGCATGATCTGATTCTTTAAAAATTCCTATTTCTGTTTCTTCTGCTGTTTTAATCATGTTGTCTGTAACAAAACTATAATCAATTCTAGATAGTTGTTATGTACTTGAGAAAAAAGTGTAAGCTCTTTCATTTCCTTTAAGCTCTCTCCACACATCCTTTAAACCTACAAATTTTATCCAATTATTCAATGTCTGCCTTTTATAGCCCCTTTTATTACTGGTACAATCCATTTCTGATATTATTAAATTAAAATCTCCCGCTACTATCATATTTACTGTTTTCTCTTTTTCTAAAATATTGTGTATTTTATCTAAAAATTCATCCTGATGTTCATTAAGGGCATAAATATTTACTACAGTCAATTCCTCATTATCAATATTCCCTTTAATTATTAAATATCTTCCCTCAGGATCTGATATACTTTGTGTCATATTGTACCCTAATTTATTAGATATTAAAATTGCCACTCCTCTTGCTTTAGAAGTACCATAAGCCATTTCATATATCTGTGTCCCTTGTAGGACAATCTTGTTTACATCTGCAGATTTTTGATGCATTTCCTGTAGAAAAATTACATCAGGTCTATCTTTCTTTAAAACTAATTGTAATCTTTTTCTTTTCAATACACTGCCTGTACCCTTCACATTCCATGACAAAACTTTAATATCTTTCATTATTAATTAATCTCAATCTATTTTGACCTTTCCAACCCCCACCAGACATGCTACCCCCAACTCAAAACTGAAAAAATAAAAAATCATTAAAAAGTAAAACTTACCTAAACTACTATCGACGTCATCCCTCCCCACTCTTCCTTCCAGAAGGTCACCTTTGTCTTCCAAAGAGGGGAGAGGGGACTAGTAAGGATAGACATATTCTACTCTTAAAGAAAAATAAGAAACAATTCCCTATACAGCCACCCTTCTTCCTCCGTGAATTATTTAATGAAAGTATGCTAATCCATCATCAGATTCTACCAACACCACACTTTCCATTTCCACAGTATATGAACCTCCCACCCCCTCTCCTCATCCTCCTCACCCACATTTCTCTCTATACCTCCTGAACCAATCAAGGCTTTTCTTAATGTAATCCATTCTTGAGTTCCTACCTTAACCATTCCGATAAGGCACACATATTCCAATACATCCATTTTTGTTTCTATTACATGCATCTTTTTATCATAAAAAAAACTTAATTGTTGTGGAAATCTCCAATTGTATGTGACACCTTGTTCCCTTAACAGCTTTGTCACCGGTTTCATTTTGTATCTCCAACCTTGTTCTTCTGGAGCAATGTCATTGTAGATTTCCACATCCACACCATCTATTTTTAGAACGCCAGACCTGGCTTGTTTTATAAAAGCCATCACCTTTAGCTTATCCCCCAAATTTGCAAATTTAACAAACATCTCTCTCTCTATTCTTTCCTTTTCTTCCCCCTAGTCTAAACGCATTTACGATGTATTCTATGATGAAATCTTTTCCCATTTTAAGAGAATTGAGCCAATCAACTACTCTCTCTTTAAGCTTATTTGGCGTTCTTTCCACCATTTTTTCAAATCAAAATATTTTGCTTCCTCAACAACCCTTCCACCATATCCACCTTTTTTTCTTGAACTTCAACTTTAACAGCAATTTCCTTCTCTTGATTATACATCTTTCTCATATCTCTTTGCATTAATTTCATTTCTGTTTGCACAGTCCTCATACTCTATTCAACTTTCGTAGAATTGTCCTTTACTTCTTTTGATAAATCACTGAGAGTTGTAGCCAAATTTTGATAATTAACCAGCATGCCTTCCCTATCCCTCTTAATATTCTCCTGCAAATCATGCATAGCTTTCCTTATATCTTGTTGTCCTTTAGCAAGCTCTTGTTGGTTTTTGAGGTTGTTGCATAATCTTGAACCCTTATCTGCTCTGCATTATCAACTTTTTTCATGAATTTACCCATTTCAACAAAAATGCATTTGATCCAATGATGCAACTTCAATCGGTGGAGGTGTTTGTCTTTCCTTCTTTCTGTTCTCTCTGTTCTTTCTGTTACTTCTGTTTTCTTCTGCTCCTTCTTCTCTCTTCTCATCTCCGTTCTCTTTGGCTTGACAACCTCCTCCTCCTCTCTTCCCACCTCCATATTAATATTAGTTTATAACCAATCAACCTACATAATCAATTATCTCGTTCAAATTAGTATGTCAAATCACAATTAATCTATTAACCAATCAAACAATCTAATTTTTCAATTTTATCAAGCAATTTAAAGTCAAATATCCACTCCCTCCCTCTCCTTTTTTATTTTTTATTGTTATATTTCAATTAATTTCAAATTGATTCTGCCAGGCAATCAATCCAATCAAACCAATATATGGAGTAAATATATGTGTAAATATTAAACACAGACAACCGTTGTTAAAGACCCCTTTTTAAAAAGAGACTAGAAAGGAGAGAACACCAGGGAATCAATAAGAAAGCAAAAGGACAAAGGAGGAACTGGAGGGGGGGTAAAATAAAAGGAGGCTACAAAAAGAATATATGTAGAGTGAAGAAGCGGAAGGGAGGAAAAGAGAAAGAAGAAAACAAAAAACAAAGGCAACAAATAAGAAAAATAATAAAGTTCAAATTCCAATAACTGGTCTCCAACTTTTTTAAAGAGAGAGACCATGTTTTATTTCCTTCCTTCACCTCTTTCTCACCAGCACTAAGTCCAGTAAACTTTATTTCCTTCTTTCTGGCTTATTTCCTCTAAGACTTCTTGGCTTTTAACTGCGCACTTCTCTCCTTCCCATTTAGTTTAGTTTCAATTCTCCTCACTCGGTCACCACCGTTAACTCTCACAAACCCTGTTTTACTGTCTCTCTTCCATCCAAAAAGCCAAAAAGAAAAGAAAAAAAATCCACCAGTCTTCTCCTCTGCTCCTCAACCACTGCCAACACGATTCTAGTATTGTCTCTTTATTTTTCTTAAAAAACATTCTTCTTACCAACTTCAGTCTCTTATCCTGCCCATCATTTGCCTTGTTCTCCAGGCAGCCCCAGCCCAGCTCACCCTTTGCCGCTCATTGCCAAACACCACGTCTCCAAGATTTTTTTACAAGATAAATATCGGCCAATCGTAAACTCGTTATTTCAGTGGCATGGCTGCTCAATTGTCCCGATCTCCGGCTCCCAGACTGGCTTCAACGGGTTTGGCTTGGTGGAGCCGGAGCCCCTATCAGAGGCCCAACTTCTCTTAGCCGCCTGAAACACGGTCTTCCAAACCCCTACCTTCTGCAAACTCAGTTTTCTCAAATTCTCCACTGGCAGGCAGGTTCTTTAGTATTTTTTTTTTAAATCTCATTTAGTTTTTATAGTTAAATTCACATTGGAATTCCCATTTTTTTGGTGGAGCAGAAGGAAATGGCTGCTACTCCAATGCCAACCTTAACCACGTCCCAGAAATGAATTCTAGGTATTGTACAGCCTGGATTACATTAACTTCCTGGTAAATTAATTGAAGTGAAACACCTGCGGGTGGGGAAAGCATTCTATGGTAATAATCTAGGTTTCCTCTATAGAGAAATTTTAGATCCTGATAGAGGTAAAAAAAATGACTGATAGGGTCTGCCTTTTATGACTTTTTCCATATGTTGAAGAAAAGTATGGTCAGCAGGCTTCAGTATTTTCTCCATCTGTTTAGAAGGTTTTACAGCTCTCCCTACCCCAGTGATCAGGATTAATATCTGATCTATATTTTTTTGAGTCAACACAAGACATTTTAGCAAATAAGCAATAACTGTAATGATATGTAACACAGTTTTGAATTAGATTTTGGAACAAACAATTCTTAATTTTATGTCAATTCTGTCCATGAGGTGCAATCATGGTCACCTCGGCCTGGGGCACAAAATTTGCAGCTCTCGCAAGCATCGTAAAGATAGTTGTTGAAACAATATTCCAAAATGCCATAGATGGCTGCTCTCACAACCGCCCACATGGCCCCTCAGCATTTTCTTGGTGAAATTGGGAGCATTTCATCAGTCTTTAGGCCAAGAAGGTTCCCAGAATCACATGAGAAGATTGAGCGGAAGACAAACTTTCAGGATCATGGCAGAATATTGAAAGATTTTTAATATAATCAAATATATAAATTAAGTTTGTTGGTAGAGGGGTTTGTGCAAACCTTCATATCCCAGGAAACCTTTGGCCCATATCATTTTACCTCCATGTAGATATTTCCTGTTGAAAACATATTCCAGAACTCGGTTGGCGATGTTGAACAGTAGCATGACCGGAAACCTCAGGTTCTTGTGGGTTAACAGCATTTGCAACAGACTCCTATAAGTTTTTTAAAAAACAGAAGTATTTTTATCTTAGCATTCTACCTTATTTTCACCATCGGGCTTCTTTATTTTAGAGGAGAGAGTAAATGCTTACCTGTGTTATGTTTTCAGGATAAATCGCTTCTAACATTTTGTTCAATATTTGATCCATTTCTTCTTCTTCTTCTCATGTGCTTTTGGTGGGTGGAAAGTATTCATGTTCCAAGCCGGTGCTGATATAGCACTTTCATGGTTTGGACTGCGAGAGCTGTGTTCGTTCAGAATCTGGTATAGGTCTCTGCAGGACATGCTGGTCCTCCATGGCTTCTCCTCAGAACTTGTCTGGGCACGCAAAAGGCCAAGGCTGTTTCAAAAGGGCCGTCTCTGTGGAGGTCATATAGGTTATAGAGGGTATCACGTGTCCCTACACAGCCAATCTGCACTAGGGTTGCCCTGCCCTCATTTCCGGGGCGGCAAGCCACATGTTACCTCTCTGGGGTATACCTGACAGTGGCCATTTCCGCTTCGGGGTGGCCTTTCATACCACGTGGCATTTGCCGTACTGCTTCTGGTCATGGAGGCTACCAATGAACATCATTTTTGATCACATGGGTAAACAGGGCACATTGCTACTATGTCATTTCCAGTGAACATGGCTGTGATGCCATTTCCAACCACATGGGTAAACAAACATGGCAGCGATAACATCATTTCTGATCATGTGGGTAAACAGGGCGCATTGCTACTATGTTATTTCTGGAGCACATGGCTGTGATGTCATTTCCAACCACGTGGGTAAACAAACATGGCAGCAATGACATCACTTCCAGTCACATGGGTAAACAAAAGCACATGGCAATGATGTCAATTTCGGAATCCGATTTTGACAGCAAGTAGGTCCATTAAACTACTATCCTCACTACAGTTAGAGCCATTGCAGAACGAAGGCTGCGAGACAGGAACCCCTCCACTGCTGGAGCCAAAGTTTAACCCTTTCACAGGCAAGCCTGTCCGTTGGGATGATGATCTGGCTGAGTTATGTGACCAGCAACTTTTCCTGAAAGACCATCAAGTGTAGGAGGGAGAGAATGAGGGCCAAGCATCATCAGCAAGCTCATCACAGGCAAGCAATGAGGAGCCATAGAGTGCCATATTCAAGTTGGAGGATGCTGTGGCCAGATTGACTGCTGTGCAGACAGAGGCCTTGGAGGAATCACACAAAAAGAAGCCTTGAACATTGGACCATTGGACCCTGAACATTGGACCACCTGGCTGCCAGTCCTCTGCCAGTCCTCTGCCAGTCCTCTGCCAGTCCTCTGTCGGTTCTCCACAATATAAATTTGAACTAATAAATAATAAGGCTGCTGCAAGGCCTCCACAAGGCCTATGTCAGGACAGATTCAGGCTACCTTCAGGCCGCCTTCAGGGTGCCAGGCCTCTGGCAGGTCTCTGGCAAGCCTTTAGCTGGCCTCCGCTAGGACACCACCAGGACACCGCCAGGCCGCCAGGACTCAGCAAGGACTCCGCCAGGACCCTACCAGGCCTCTGCCAGGCTGCTACCTAGTTCCTAGGCTGCCGCCAGGCCTCTACCAGGCCTCTTTCAGTAGACCACCAGAACTCCACCAGGACTCTGCCAGGACTCCACCAAGCTGCCGGCAGGCCTTTAGGCCACCACCAGACTCTGCCAGGCTGCTGCCAGGCCATCAGGACTCTGCCAGTACTCCGCCAGTACTCCACCAGAACTTTGACAGGACTCCACCAGGACTCTACCAGTTCGATGCCAGGCTCCCAAGCCGCCACCAGACCGCCAGTACTCTGCCAGTACACCGCCAGTACTCTGCCAGGCCTCTGCTAGGCTGCCGCCAGGACTCTGCCAGGACTCCGCCATGCCACTGCCAGGTCGCCAGGACACCACCAGGCCTCTGCCGGTACTCCACCAGGCCTCTGCCAGGCTGCCGCCAGGACTGTGCCAGGACTCTGCCATGCCACCGCCAGGTCACCAGTCCTCTGCCAGGTCTCCACCAGGCTGGATTCAGGCTACCTTCAGGCGATCTTCAGGCTGCCAGTACTCCGCCATTCCACCGCTAGGTTGCCAGGCCTCCGCCAAGCCTCTGCCAGTACACTGCCAGAACTCTGCCAGTACTCCACTAGGCCTTTGCCAGGCTGCCGCCAGGCTGCCGCCAGGACTCTGCCAGGCCACATTCAGGCTACCTTCAGGTGATCTTCAGGCTGCCAGGACTCAGGCAGGACTCTGGCAGGACCCCAGCTGGCCTCTGCCAGGCCACCAGGACGCCACCAGGACTCCTCCAGGCCCCTGCCAGGCCTCTGCCAGGCCCCTGCCAGGTCTCTGCCAGGCCTCCACCAGGTCTCCGCCAAGCCTCTGCCAGGTCTCCGCCAAGATGCCACCAGGCCACCAGGACTCTGCCAGGACCCCACCAGGCCTCTGCCAGTCTGCTACCCAGTTCCTAGGCTGCCACCAGGCCTCTGCCAGGCTGCTGACAGGCCTTTAGGTCACCACCAGGACTCTGCCAGGACTTTGCCAGGCTGCTGCCAGGCCGCCAGGACTCTGCCAGGACTCCGCCAGGACCCCACCAGGCCTCTGCCAGGCTGCTACCTAGTTACTAGGCTGCCGCCAGGCCTCTACCAGGCCTCTCAATAGTCCACCAGGACTCTGCCAGGACTCCACCAAGCTGCCGGCAGGCCTTTAGGCCACCACCAGGACTCTGCCAGGCTGCTGCCAGGCCATCAGGACTCTGCCAGTACTCCGCCAGTACTCCACCAGAACTTTGACAGGACTCCACCAGGATTCTACCAGTTCGATGCCAGGCTCCCAAGCCACCACCAGACCGCCTGTACTCTGCCAGTACACCGCCAGTACTCTGCCAGGCTGCCGCCAGGACTGTGCCAGGACTCTGCCATGCCACCGCCAGGTCACCAGTCGTCTGCCAGGACTCCGCCAGGCCAGATTCAGGCTACCTTCAGGCGATCTTCAGGCTGCCAGTACTCTGCCATTCCACCGCTAGGTTGCCAGGCCTCCGCCAAGCCTCTGCCAGTACACTGCCAGAACTCTGCCAGTACTCCACCAGGCTTTTGCCAGGCTGCCGCCAGGCTGCCACCAGGACTCTGCCAGGCCAGATTCAGGCTACCTTCAGGCAATCTTCAGGCTGCCAGGACTCTGGCAGGACTCTGGCAGGACCCCAGCTGGCCTCTGCCAGGCCACCAGGACGCCACCAGGACTCCTCCAGGCCCCTGCCAGGCCTCTGCCAGGCCCCTGCCAGGTCTCTGCCAGGCCTCCACCAGGTCTCCGCCAAGCCTCTGCCAGGTCTCCGCCAAGGTGCCACCAGGCCACCAGGACTCCGCCAGGACCCCACCAGGCCTCTGCCAGTCTGCTACCCAGTTCCTAGGCTGCCACCAGGCCTCTGCCAGGCTGCTGACAGGCCTTTAGGTCACCACCAGGACTCTGCCAGGACTCTGCCAGGCTGTTGCCAGGCCACCAGGACTCTGCCAGGACTCTGCCAGGCTGCTGCCAGGCCACCAGGACTCTGCCAGTACTCCACAAATCCTCTGTCAGTACTCCGCCAGGACTTTTCCAGGACTCCACCAGAACTTTGACAGGACTCCACCAGAACTTTGACAGGACTCCACCAGGACTCTACCAGTTCGATGCCAGGATCCCAAGCCGCCACCAGACCGCCAGTACTCTGCCAGTACACCGCCAGGACTCTGCCAGGCCTCTGCTAGGCTGCCGCCAGGACTCTGCCAGGACTCTGCCATGCCACTGCCAGGTCGCCAGGACTCCACCAGGCCTCTGCCAGTACCCCACCAGACCTATGCCAGGCTGCCGCCGGGCTGCCACCAGGACTCTGCCAGGCCAGATTCAGGCTACCTTCAGGCGATCTTCAGGCTGCCAGGGCTCCGGCAGGACTCCAGCAGGACCCCAGCTGGCCTCTGCCAGGCCACCAGGACGCCACCAGGACTCCTCCAGGCCCCTGCCAGGCCCCTGCCAGGTCTCTGCCAGGCCTCCACCAGGTCTCCGCCAAGCCTCTGCCAGGTCTCCGCCAAGATGCCACCAGGCCACCAGGACTCCACCAGGACCCCACCAGGCCTCTGCCAGTCTGCTACCCAGTTCCTAGGCTGCCACCAGGCCTCTGCCAGGCTGCTGACAGGCCTTTAGGTCACCACCAGGACTCTGCCAGGACTCTGCCAGGCTGCTGCCAGGCCACCAGGGCTCTGCCAGTACTCCACAAATCCTCGGTCAGTACTTCGCCAGGACTTTTCCAGGACTCCACCAGAACTTTGACAGGACTCCACCAGGACTCTACCAGTTCGATGCCAGGCTCCCAAGCCACCACTAGACCGCCAGTACTCTGCCAGTACACCACCAGTACTCTGCCAGGCCTCTGCTAGGCTGCCGCCAGGACTCTGCCAGGACTCCGCCATGCCACTGCCAGGTCGCCAGGACTCCACCAGGCCTCTGCCAGGACTCCACCAGGCCTCTGCCAGGCTGCCGCCAGGACTGTGTCAGGACTCTGCCATGCCACCGCCAGGTCACCAGTCCTCTGCCAGGACTCCGCCAGGCTGGATTCAGGCTACCTTCAGGCGATCTTCAGGCTGCCAGGACTCTGGCAGGACTCCGGCAGGACCCCAGCTGGCCTCTGCCAGGCCACCAGGATGCCACCAGGACTCCTCCAGGCCCCTGCCAGGACTCCTCCAGGCGTCTGCCAGGTCTCTGCCAGGCCTCCACCAGGTCTCCGCCAAGCTTCTGCCAGGTCTCCGCCAAGATGCCACCAGGCCACCAGGACTCCGCCAGGACCCCACCAGGCCTCTGCCAGTCTGCTACCCAGTTCCTAGGCTGCCACCAGGCCTCTGCCAGGCTGCCGACAGGCCTTTAGGCCACCACCAGGACTCTGCCAGGACTCTGCCAGGCTGCTGCCAGGCCACCAGGACTCTGCCAGGACTCCACAAATCCTCTGTCAGTACTCCGCCAGGACTTTGCCAGGACTCCACCAGAACTCTACCAGTTCGCCGCCAGGCTGCCAAGCCGCCACCAGACCAACAGTACTCTGCTAGGCCTGTGCCAGGCTGCTGCCAGTACTCTGCCAGTACTCCGCCATTCCACCGCTAGGTTGCCAGGTCTCCGCCAAGCCTCTGCCAGTACACTGCCAGAACTCTGCCAGGACTCCACCAGGCCTCTGCCAGGCTGCTGCCTGGCTGCCGCCAGGACTCTGCCAGGCCAGATTCAGGCTACCTTCAGGTGATCTTCAGGCTGCCAGGACTCCGGCAGGACTCCGGCTGGACCCCAGCTGACCTCTGCCAGGCCACCAGGACGCCACGAGGACTCCTCCAGGCCCCTGCAGGGCCCCTGCCAGGCCCCTGCCAGGACTCTGCCAGGCCTCCACCAGGTCTCCGCCAAGCCTCTGCCAGGTCTCCGCCAAGATGCCACCAGGCCACCAGGACTCTGCCAGGACCCCACCAGGCCTCTGCCAGTCTGCTACCCAGTTCCTAGGCTGCCACCAGGCCTCTGCCAGGCTACTGACAGGCCTTTAGGTCACCACCAGGACTCTGCCAGGACTCTGGCAGGCTGCTGCCAGGCCACCAGGACTCTGCCAGGACTCTGCCAGGCTGCTGCCAGGCCACCAGGACTCTGCCAGTACTCCACAAATCCACTGTCAGTACTCCGCCAGGACTTTTCCAGGACTCCACCAGATCTTTGACAGGACTCCACCAGGACTCTACCAGTTCGATGCCAGGCTCCCAAGCTGCCGCCAGACTGCCAGGCCTCTGCCAGTACTCCACCAGGCCTCTGCCAGGCTGCCGCCAGGACTGTGTCAGGACTCTGCCATGCCACCGCCAGGTCACCAGTCCTCTGCCAGGACTCCGCCAGGCCGGATTCAGGCTACCTTCAGGCGATCTTCAGGCTGCCAGGACTCTGGCAGGACTCCGGCAGGACCCCAGCTGGCCTCTGCCAGGCCACCAGGATGCCACCAGGACTCCTCCAGGCCCCTGCCAGGTCTCTGCCAGGCCTCCACCAGGTCACTGCCAAGCCTTTGCCAGGTCTCCGCCAAGATGCCACCAGGCCACCAGGACTCCGCCAGGACCCCACCAGGCCTCTGCCAGTCTGCTACCCAGTTCCTTGGCTGTCACCAGGCCTCTGCCAGGCTGCTGACAGGCCTTTAGGCCACCACCAGGACTCTGCCAGGACTCTGCCAGGCTGCTGCCAGGCCACCAGGACTCTGCCAGGACTCTGCCAGGCTGCTGCCAGGCCACCAGGACTCTGCCAGTACTCCACAAATCCACTGTCAGTACTCCGCCAGGACTTTTCCAGGACTCCACCAGAACTTTGACAGGACTCCACCAGGACTCTACCAGTTCGATGCCAGGCTCCCAAGCTGCCACCAGACCGCCAGTACTCTGCCAGTACACCGCCAGTACTCTGCCAGGCCTCTGCTAGGCTGCTGCCAGGACTCTGCCAGGACTCCGCCATGCCACTGCCAGGTCGCCAGGACTCCACAAGGCCTCTGCCAGTACTCCACCAGGCCTCTGCCAGGCTGCCGCCAGGACTGTGTCAGGACTCTGCCATGCCACCGCCAGGTCACCAGTCCTCTGCCAGGACTCCGCCAGGCCGGATTCAGGCTACCTTCAGGCGATCTTCAGGCTGCCAGGACTCTGGCAGGACTCCGGCAGGACCCCAGCTGGCCTCTGCCAGGCCACCAGGATGCCACCAGGACTCCTCCAGGCCCCTGCCAGGTCTCTGCCAGGCCTCCACCAGGTCACTGCCAAGCCTTTGCCAGGTCTCCGCCAAGATGCCACCAGGCCACCAGGACTCCGCCAGGACCCCACCAGGCCTCTGCCAGTCTGCTACCCAGTTCCTTGGCTGTCACCAGGCCTCTGCCAGGCTGCTGACAGGCCTTTAGGCCACCACCAGGACTCTGCCAGGACTCTGCCAGGCTGCTGCCAGGCCACCAGGACTCTGCCAGGACTCTGCCAGGCTGCTGCCAGGCCACCAGGACTCTGCCAGTACTCCACAAATCCACTGTCAGTACTCCGCCAGGACTTTTCCAGGACTCCACCAGAACTTTGACAGGACTCCACCAGGACTCTACCCGTTCGATGCCAGGCTCCCAAGCTGCCACAAGACCGCCAGTACTCTGCCAGTACACCGCCAGTACTCTGCCAGGCCTCTGCTAGGCTGCTGCCAGGACTCTGCCAGGACTCCGCCATGCCACTGCCAGGTCGCCAGGACTCCACCAGGCCTCTGCCAGTACTCCACCAGGCCTCTGCCAGGCTGCCGCCAGGACTGTGTCAGGACTCTGCCATGCCACCGCCAGGTCACCAGTCCTCTGCCAGGACTCCGCCAGGCCGGATTCAGGCTACCTTCAGGCGATCTTCAGGCTGCCAGGACTCCAGCAGGACTCCGGCAGGACCCCAGCTGGCCTCTGCCAGGCCACCAGGATGCCACCAGGACTCCTCCAGGCCCCTGCCAGGTCTCTGCCAGGCCTCCACCAGGTCTCCGCCAAGCCTTTGCCAGGTCTCCGCCAAGATGCCACCAGGCCACCAGGACTCCGCCAGGACTCCACCAGGCCTCTGCCAGTCTGCTACCCAGTTCCTTGGCTGTCACCAGGCCTCTGCCAGGCTGCTGACAGGCCACCAGGACTCTGCCAGGACTCTGCCAGGCTGCTGCCAGGCCACCAGGACTCTGCCAGGACTCCACAAATCCTCTGTCAGTACTCTGCCAGGACTTTGCCAGGACTCCACCAGAACTCTACCAGTTCGCCGCCAGCCTGCCAAGCCGCCACCAGACCAACAGTACTCTGCCAGTACACCACCAGTACTCTGCCAGGCCTGTGCCAGGCTGCTGCCAGTACTCTGCCAGTACTCCGCCATTCCACCGCTAGGTTGCCAGGCCTCCGCCAAGCCTCTGCCAGTACACTGCCAGTACACTGCCAATACTCCACCAGGCCTCTGCCAGGCCTCTGCCAGGCCTCTGCCAGGCCTCTGCCAGGCAAGATTCAGGCTACCTTCAGGCCACCTTCAGGCTGCCAGGCCTCCGGCCGGCCTCTGGCAGGAATTCAGCTGGCCTCTGCCAGGCCACCAGGATGCCTCCAGGATGCTGCCAGGACTCCGCCAGGACTCCGCCAGGACTCCACCAGGACTCTGACAAGACTCTGCCAGGACTTCACCAGGCTTCTACCAGGCTTCCACAAGGCCTCTGCCAGGTCAGATTAAGGCTACATTCAAGCCCCCTTCAGGCTGCCAGGCCTCTGTCAGCCCTCTACCGGTACTCTGCCTTGACTCCACCAGGACCCCACCAGGCGTCTGCCGGGCTGCCACCCGGCCACTACGCCACCAAGCTTCTGCCAGGCCTCTGCCAGGCCTCCACCAGGCCTCTGCCAGGACTCCGCCAGGCCAGTGGCAGGCCTGTAGGCCACTGCCAGGCAGCCAGGACACTCCCAGGACTCTTCCAGCACTCCGCCAAGAATCTGCCAGGCCACCACCTGGCTGCTAGTATGCCAGTACTCCACTAGGCTGCCAGTACTCCGCCAGTAGTCCACCAATCCTCCACCAGTACTCTGCCAGTACTCCGCCAGTCCTTTGCCAGGCCTCTGCCAGGCCAGACTCAGGCTACATTCAGTCCGCCTTCAGGCTGCCATGTCTCCAGCATATTCTGGCAGTCTTCCCGCTGGCCTCCACCAGGACTCCGCCAGGCCTCCAGTCTTCCTCCAGTACTCCGCCAGTACTCTGCCAGGCTGCCACAAGGCCTCTGCAAGGCCTCCGCCAGGACAGATTCAGGCTACCTTCAGGCCACCTTCAGGCTTCCAGGGCTCCGGCAGGCTACCGGCAGGCCTCCAGCTGGCCTCCACTAGGTCTCTGTCAGTACTCTGTCAGTACTCTGCTTGGACTCCACCAGGACCCCACCAGGCTTTTGCCAGGCTGCCACCCCACCACTATGCTGTTGCCAGGCTGCTAGGCCTCTGCCAGGCCTCTGCCAGGCCTCTGCCAGGCCTCCACCAGTAGTCCACCAGGACTCCGCCAGGACTCCGCCAGTAGTCCACCAGGACTCTGCCAGGCTGCCAGCAGGCATTTAGGCTGCTGCCAGGCTGCCAGGACTCCACCAGTCCTCTGCCAGACCTCTGTCAGTCTTCCAATAATCATCTGACAGTACTCTGCTAGTACTCTACCAGGCTTCCACTAGGCCTGCGCCAGGCCTCCGGCAGGACTCCTGCTTGACCAGATTCAGGCTACCTTCAGGCTACCTTTAGGCTGCCAGGACTCTACCAGGACTCGCCCAGGACTCCCCTAGGATGCCAGTACTCTGCCAGTACTTCGCCCTGCTGCCGCCAGGCCTCCACACAGCCTCAGCCAGGGCAGATTAATGCTATATTCAGGCCACCTTCAGGGTGCCAGGCCTCCATCAGGACTCTGCCAGGACTCCGCCAGAACACCACCAGGCCTCTGCCAGACTGCCACCTGGCTGCCAGGCCACCAGGCTTCCACCAGCACTCTGCTAGGACTCCACCAGGACTCTGCTAGGACTCCAGCAGGCTGCCACCAGGCCTTTAGGCCACCGCCAGGCCGCCAGGACTTTGCAGGGACTCAGCAAGCACTCTGCCAGGCCGCCGCCAGGCTGCCAGGATGCCGCCAGTAATCTGCCAGTACTCCACCAGGCCGCCAGTACTCTGCCAGTACTCCACCAGTACTCTGCCAGTACTCCACCAGGCCTCTGCCAGTACTCCATCAGTACTCTACCAGGCCACCACCAGGGTTTTAGGCTGCCGCCAGGCCACCAGGGCTCTGCCAGTACTCCACAAATCCTCGGTCAGTACTTCGCCAGGACTTTTCCAGGACTCCACCAGAACTTTGACAGGACTCCACCAGGACTCTACCAGTTCGATGCCAGGCTCCCAAGCCACCACCAGACCGCCAGTACTCTGCCAGTACACCACCAGTACTCTGCCAGGCCTCTGCTAGGCTGCCGCCAGGACTCTGCCAGGACTCCGCCATGCCACTGCCAGGTCGCCAGGACTCCACCAGGCCTCTGCCAGTACTCCACCAGGCCTCTGCCAGGCTGCCGCCAGGACTGTGTCAGGACTCTGCCATGCCACCGCCAGGTCACCAGTCCTCTGCCAGGACTCCGCCAGGCTGGATTCAGGCTACCTTCAGGCGATCTTCAGGCTGCCAGGACTCTGGCAGGACTCCGGCAGGACCCCAGCTGGCCTCTGCCAGGCCACCAGGATGCCACCAGGACTCCTCCAGGCCCCTGCCCAGGACTCCTCCAGGCCCCTGCCAGGTCTCTGCCAGGCCTCCACCAGGTCTCCGCCAAGCTTCTGCCAGGTCTCCGCCAAGATGCCACCAGGCCACCAGGACTCCGCCAGGACCCCACCAGGCCTCTGCCAGTCTGCTACCCAGTTCCTAGGCTGCCACCAGGCCTCTGCCAGGCTGCCGACAGGCCTTTAGGCCACCACCAGGACTCTGCCAGGACTCTGCCAGGCTGCTGCCAGGCCACCAGGACTCTGCCAGGACTCCACAAATCCTCTGTCAGTACTCCGCCAGGACTTTGCCAGGACTCCACCAGAACTCTACCAGTTCGCCGCCAGGCTGCCAAGCCGCCACCAGACCAACAGTACTCTGCTAGGCCTGTGCCAGGGTGCTGCCAGTACTCTGCCAGTACTCCGCCATTCCACCGCTAGGTTGCCAGGTCTCCGCCAAGCCTCTGCCAGTACACTGCCAGAACTCTGCCAGGACTCCACCAGGCCTCTGCCAGGCTGCTGCCTGGCTGCCGCCAGGACTCTGCCAGGCCAGATTCAGGCTACCTTCAGGTGATCTTCAGGCTGCCAGGACTCCGGCAGGACTCCGGCTGGACCCCAGCTGACCTCTGCCAGGCCACCAGGACGCCACGAGGACTCCTCCAGGCCCCTGCAGGGCCCCTGCCAGGCCCCTGCCAGGACTCTGCCAGGCCTCCACCAGGTCTCCGCCAAGCCTCTGCCAGGTCTCCGCCAAGATGCCACCAGGCCACCAGGACTCTGCCAGGACCCCACCAGGCCTCTGCCAGTCTGCTACCCAGTTCCTAGGCTGCCACCAGGCCTCTGCCAGGCTACTGACAGGCCTTTAGGTCACCACCAGGACTCTGCCAGGACTCTGGCAGGCTGCTGCCAGGCCACCAGGACTCTGCCAGGACTCTGCCAGGCTGCTGCCAGGCCACCAGGACTCTGCCAGTACTCCACAAATCCACTGTCAGTACTCCGCCAGGACTTTTCCAGGACTCCACCAGATCTTTGACAGGACTCCACCAGGACTCTACCAGTTCGATGCCAGGCTCCCAAGCTGCCGCCAGACTGCCAGGCCTCTGCCAGTACTCCACCAGGCCTCTGCCAGGCTGCCGCCAGGACTGTGTCAGGACTCTGCCATGCCACCGCCAGGTCACCAGTCCTCTGCCAGGACTCCGCCAGGCCGGATTCAGGCTACCTTCAGGCGATCTTCAGGCTGCCAGGACTCTGGCAGGACTCCGGCAGGACCCCAGCTGGCCTCTGCCAGGCCACCAGGATGCCACCAGGACTCCTCCAGGCCCCTGCCAGGTCTATGCCAGGCCTCCACCAGGTCACTGCCAAGCCTTTGCCAGGTCTCCGCCAAGATGCCACCAGGCCACCAGGACTCCGCCAGGACCCCACCAGGCCTCTGCCAGTCTGCTACCCAGTTCCTTGGCTGTCACCAGGCCTCTGCCAGGCTGCTGACAGGCCTTTAGGCCACCACCAGGACTCTGGCAGGACTCTGCCAGGCTGCTGCCAGGCCACCAGGACTCTGCCAGGACTCTGCCAGGCTGCTGCCAGGCCACCAGGACTCTGCCAGTACTCCACAAATCCACTGTCAGTACTCCGCCAGGACTTTTCCAGGACTCCACCAGAACTTTGACAGGACTCCACCAGGACTCTACCAGTTCGATGCCAGGCTCCCAAGCTGCCACCAGACCGCCAGTACTCTGCCAGTACACCGCCAGTACTCTGCCAGGCCTCTGCTAGGCTGCTGCCAGGACTCTGCCAGGACTCCGCCATGCCACTGCCAGGTCGCCAGGACTCCACCAGAACTCTACCAGTTCGCCGCCAGCCTGCCAAGCCGCCACCAGACCAACAGTACTCTGCCAGTACACCACCAGTACTCTGCCAGGCCTGTGCCAGGCTGCTGCCAGTACTCTGCCAGTACTCCGCCATTCCACCGCTAGGTTGCCAGGCCTCCGCCAAGCCTCTGCCAGTACACTGCCAGTACACTGCCAATACTCCACCAGGCCTCTGCCAGGCCTCTGCCAGGCCTCTGCCAGGCCTCTGCCAGGCAAGATTCAGGCTACCTTCAGGCCACCTTCAGGCTGCCAGGCATCCGGCCGGCCTCTGGCAGGAATTCAGCTGGCCTCTGCCAGGCCACCAGGATGCCACCAGGATGCTGCCAGGACTCCGCCAGGACTCCGCCAGGACTCCACCAGGACTCTGACAAGACTCTGCCAGGACTTCACCAGGCTTCTACCAGGCTTCCACAAGGCCTCTGCCAGGTCAGATTAAGGCTACATTCAAGCCCCCTTCAGGCTGCCAGGCCTCTGTCAGCCCTCTACCGGTACTCTGCCTTGACTCCACCAGGACCCCACCAGGCGTCTGCCGGGCTGCCACCCGGCCACTACGCCACCAAGCTTCTGCCAGGCCTCTGCCAGGCCTCCACCAGGCCTCTGCCAGGACTCCGCCAGGCCAGTGGCAGGCCTGTAGGCCACTGCCAGGCAGCCAGGACACTCCCAGGACTCTTCCAGCACTCCGCCAAGAATCTGCCAGGCCACCACCTGGCTGCTAGTATGCCAGTACTCCACTAGGCTGCCAGTACTCCGCCAGTAGTCCACCAATCCTCCACCAGTACTCTGCCAGTACTCCGCCAGTCCTTTGCCAGGCCTCTGCCAGGCCAGACTCAGGCTACATTCAGTCCGCCTTCAGGCTGCCATGTCTCCAGCATATTCTGGCAGTCTTCCCGCTGGCCTCCACCAGGACTCCGCCAGGCCTCCAGTCTTCCTCCAGTACTCCGCCAGTACTCTGCCAGGCTGCCACAAGGCCTCTGCAAGGCCTCCGCCAGGACAGATTCAGGCTACCTTCAGGCCACCTTCAGGCTTCCAGGGCTCCGGCAGGCTACCGGCAGGCCTCCAGCTGGCCTCCACTAGGTCTCTGTCAGTACTCTGTCAGTACTCTGCTTGGACTCCACCAGGACCCCACCAGGCTTTTGCCAGGCTGCCACCCCACCACTATGCTGTTGCCAGGCTGCTAGGCCTCTGCCAGGCCTCTGCCAGGCCTCTGCCAGGCCTCCACCAGTAGTCCACCAGGACTCCGCCAGGACTCCGCCAGTAGTCCACCAGGACTCTGCCAGGCTGCCAGCAGGCATTTAGGCTGCTGCCAGGCTGCCAGGACTCCACCAGTCCTCTGCCAGACCTCTGTCAGTCTTCCAATAATCATCTGACAGTACTCTGCTAGTACTCTACCAGGCTTCCACTAGGCCTGCGCCAGGCCTCCGGCAGGACTCCTGCTTGACCAGATTCAGGCTACCTTCAGGCTACCTTTAGGCTGCCAGGACTCCACCAGGACTCGCCCAGGACTCCCCTAGGATGCCAGTACTCTGCCAGTACTTCGCCCTGCTGCCGCCAGGCCTCCACACGGCCTCAGCCAGGGCAGATTAATGCTATATTCAGGCCACCTTCAGGGTGCCAGGCCTCCATCAGGACTCTGCCAGGACTCCGCCAGAACACCACCAGGCCTCTGCCAGACTGCCACCTGGCTGCCAGGCCACCAGGCTTCCACCAGCACTCTGCTAGGACTCCACCAGGACTCTGCTAGGACTCCAGCAGGCTGCCACCAGGCCTTTAGGCCACCGCCAGGCCGCCAGGACTTTGCAGGGACTCAGCAAGCACTCTGCCAGGCCGCCGCCAGGCTGCCAGGATGCCGCCAGTAATCTGCCAGTACTCCACCAGGCCGCCAGTACTCTGCCAGTACTCCACCAGTACTCTGCCAGTACTCCACCAGGCCTCTGCCAGTACTCCATCAGTACTCTACCAGGCCACCACCAGGGTTTTAGGCTGCCGCCAGGACTCTGCTAGGTCTCCACCAGGACTCCACTGGTTAGCCACCAGGCCGCCAAGACACTGCCAGGCCTCCAGTACTCCACCAGTACTCTGCCAGTACTCCACCAGTACTCCACCAGGCCTCTGCTAAGCAGCCACCAGGACTGTGCCAGGACTGTGCCACGCCACCGCCAGGTCACCAGGCCTCTGCCATGCCACCACCAGGTCGCCAGGCCTCTGCTAGGACTCCACCAGTACTCTGCTGGTTAGTCAACAGGCCGCCAAGCTGCTGCCAGGCCTCCAGTACTCCGCCAGTACTCCGCCAGTATTCCGCCAGTACACCGCCAGGCCTCTGTCAAGCAGCCACCAGGACTCTGCCAGGACTTTGCCATGCCACCGCCAGGTCGCCAGGCCTCTGCCATGCCAGTGCCAGGTCACCAGGCCTCCGCCAGGCCTCCACCAGTACACCACCAGTATTCTGCAATGATTCTGCCAGGACTCCACCAGGCCTCTGCCAGGCTGCTGCCAGGACACTGCTAGAACTCTGCCATGCCACCGCCAGGCTGCCAGACCACCACCAGGCCTGCACCAGGCCTCTGCCAGGCCTCTGCCAGGACTCCTGCTAGGCCATATTTATGCTACCTTCAGGCCACCTTCAGGCTGCCAGGCCTCTGGCAGGACTACAGCAGGACTACAGCTGGACTCCGCCAGGACACCAGGCCTCTGCCTGTACTTCGCCAGGCTGCCACCAGGCCTCCGCAAGGCCTCAGCCAGGCCAAATTAATGCTACATTCAGGCTACCTTCAGGCTGCCATGCTTCCATCAGGACTCCGCCAGGATGCCACCAGAACACCACCAGGCCTCTGCCAGGCTGTTGCCAGGCTGCATGGCCACCAGACCTCCGCCAGGCCTCTGCCAGTACTCCACCATGACTCTGCCATGACTCTGCCAGGATTCTGCCAGGCCACCGGCAGGCCTTTAGGACACTGCCAGGCTGCCAGGACTCTGCCAGGACTCTGCCAGTAATCCACCAGTACTTTGCCAGTACTCTGCCAGTACTCTCCCAGTCCTTTGCCAGGCCTCTGCCAGGCCAGATTCAGACTACATTCAGTCTACCTTCAGGCTGACATGTCTCCAGCATATTCCAGCAGTCCTCCAGCTGGCCTCTGCCAGACCACTGGTAGGCCGCCACCAGGACTCTGCCGGGACTCCACCAGGACCCCGACAGGACTCTGACATGACTCCACCAGTCCTCCGCCAGTCCTCTGCCAGTCCTCCGCCATGCCTCGAGGACTCCACCAGGACTCCGCCAGGACTCCGCCATGCTTCAAGGACTCTGGCAGTCCTCCGCCAGTCCTCCGCCAGTCCTCCGCCAGTCCTCCGCCAGTACAGCATCTAGAATCCCAAGATCCGCATCTGACATTCAACCTGCTGTTAATTCAGCATGAGGAGCTCCAAGCAGCATAGAGCAGTCACATTACGATACGGAACACATCTAAGACTTCTCCCTGGGAGGAATGGACTACAGTTGAAAGACACAGCCAGTCAGCTACAAATGCTGCCTTTGCTGCCATCTCTCTTACCGGGACCGGACTTCTCCCTGGGAGGCATGGACCGCCGCCATCTAGTTGGCCTTAGGCCCCTGCCCTCCTGTGCTTGATGTGGAAAAACCGTAGATGTTGCCTGGGCTGTAGGACTTCTTTACAGCCGTATTTGGAATTGATAGGTTTTACTTGTTGTTTGCTCTTTCCTGTATTGTATATTGTACACTGTTGAATTGTTTATTGTATACTGAGGATTGTGCTGTGATAATATTTATTTATTGTATTTTGATTACACTATAACAGTGGTCTGCAAATGTGGCTCTCCAGATGTTCTTGGACTTGAATTACCAGGAGCCCAAGTCAGCACTCCTGCTGATTGGGGCTTTTGGGAATTGAAGTCCAAGAACATCTGGAGAGCCACATTTGCAGACCAAGGCACTATAATATTGTATGTGTATTGATCTGTATAGTATTTACTGTATTTAATTGTTTTGTTATATGCTAGTGTATTTTGGTTTGCATTGTAATACAGTAATACCCCGTATAACGCAAGTATCATATAGCGCTAAAACCGCATAACGTTACAAGATTTTCGGAAAAATCTTGTATCGAATAACGCGATTTTAACGTTATCCGATACAGTCGTTCTTAGCAGCAGGGTGGCTGGAAAGCTGAACGGGGTTCTCCGTTCAGCTTCCCAGCCACCCTGCAGCTACGGAGGCAGGGGTGGGGAGCCTGGAAAGCTGACGGGGGGCTCCCCCGTTGGCTTCCCCAGCCACCCCACAGCTGCAGAGGCAAGGGCGGGTGGCTAGGGAAGCCGACAGGGAGTCCCCGTCAGCTTCCCCAGCCACCCTGCAGCTGTAGATTGGGTCCTCTGATCTCTCTGGAGCAGGCAGGGGACACGATCCAAGCTGTTTCTGGGCTTTCCTGACGTCCTGAGCCAGTGCAGCAAGCCAGAATGTCAGAGTTCGAATCCCGACATTCTGGCTTGCTGCACTGGCTCAAGACATTGGGGAAGCCCAGAAACAGCTTGGATTGGGTCTGCCCACCTCCCTGGACCCGGTGGGGGGGGGGGGGTGTCAGAAACCCCAAAATTGGTAAAAAAAACCCAGACCTTTTTTTTTTACCAATTTTGGGGTCTCTGACCCCCCCGCCGGGTCCAGGGAGGTGGGCAGACCCGATCCAAACTGTTTCCAAAGTTCCCCCACCTCCCTAGAGGCTGCAGCAAGGCAAAATGTCAGGATTCGAATCCTGACATTCTGGCTTGCTGCAGCCTAAAAGAGGGTGGGGGAACTTCAAAATTAGCGCGCATCAGGTCTCCCGACCTCCCTAGAGCCGATGCTTCTGTTGGGTGTGGTAGCAGCAGGAGCAAGGGTGGTGGGCCACAATAAATGGTGCCATGGGCCAGATCAGGCCTGTGGACCTTGGATTGAGAACCCTTTGCATAAGTCATTGTGATTCAGATGGTGGAAAGGGAAAATTCTTCAAACATAATGATATATATAATGTAGAAAATAAGTGGAAAATATGAGAATTATAATTGTAGTGAAATATGACCTTAAGGATTGTGTTATTTGTAATGTGTTATAGTAGACTTGATTTCAAAATTTCAACTTGTTTTCATGTCAAACATTGACACTGGATAAAACATAATCTGGAATAAAATGAAGTTTGAGATACATCTTGCATTTGAATAGAAGGCAAACAAGCCTACTAATATTGTCTGTGTCTTCCGTAATGAAAATTATGTTTGACTTCCTGACAGCTCCACTGTAACTGGCACTTATTGTATCAGCTATATTATAATTGGATTGAGGCACTTCACCTTGCACTGAACCTTTTTTACATCTCTCTTGGCTACATATTACTCCATTCTTAATAAAGCAGAATGAAAAGGATTTGTACCAATATTAGATATTATTACATTGCTCATCAAATGAGAAATATTCCTAATAATATAATTAATCCAACTGAGATAATGGTGATATAGATTTTCAGGAAGTTGAAGAGAACTTTGAGAATATTTAGAAGATACTAAAATATTATAAAATATATAAATAGCGCCTTATTAAAAATGTTACAAATTTGGATCAAATATAAGAAAATATTTAGCCAAGTAATTTCCCCACTAAACACAGGTAGTGGATTTCAAAATATATCCAGAGAATATAAGAAAGAGTTCAGTAAACAGTCAAAAAAAAAGGGGGGGGGACAGGTTAAAGGACATAGCTAGTAGAGATCAAAAAAGGGCATATTAGAACTGAAGGAGAAAGGATATCATGGTATAATATGATTTAAATGAATCAATTGACTAAAAGTTGAGAAAAGATGCATGGAAAATGCGGAGAGTTGAAAATAATTTGAAGAATTAATAGTGTAAGTGAGATTCATGCATGTAAAAGTTATAGTTTATTAAAAGAGGCAGGAGACCAACAGCAGAGTTGTAGAATTATTTTGGAAAAGGATTTAGGTAATGAAATATCTAATGTGGAATAGAGAAGTTTATGGAAGATATACATTTTAAAGAATATGTGTATAAAGATTTAAAGAGAATTGTTACTTAACACCAGTAAAATTGCATTGTTACAATGTGAAATATACTACATTATGTTGGAGATGTAATCAGAATGTTGGCAATTATTTTCATTTATGGTGGAAATGTGAGAAGTTCAGAAATGGGTTTAACGAAATGAATGAGATTGTATCTATAAAATGTGATGTATGCCCAACAATTACACTTCTGTCCAGTTGAGGAGATGCTCAATTGAAATCACAAAAAAGAGTTAATCACAATCTTGGTAACAGCAGCAAGATTAATTCTAGCAAAGAGCTGGAGAGTAAGATATGACTTTCAATTTATTGAATGTTATAAAGAACTCTGGCATATAGGTATAAATGTTAAGTCAACTTATAGCATTAAAGTTAAAAGTTTTATGGGGGTTTTGTTTTTATAGAATTTGTCCTAATGAAAGGGAGAGGTCAGGCTCCTTCATCACAAGAAACAATGCATTTTTGGAGAGAAATTTTTCACGGAAAATAATAAACACTGAAGAGGAAAAAGAAGAATGAATACAGTGGTTCCTCGCTTAAAGAGCATAATTTATTATTATTTCTTATTATTATGACTTATATGTCACCCTCCTCAAAGAGACCCAGGCCGGCTAACAAAGGTTTTAAAGAACATAAAATACAATATAAAATTCAATTTAAAATTAATATTAAAATATTAAAAACTAAGCAAAGATAAAAAGATTTAAAATGAATACTTTGAGAGAGGGAGGGGTCAGATGAGCCAACAGGCTGATGCTACTGTCTGACCCTAACCCCATACCTCTCCCTCCAGCCAGGTCTTAACCCCCTTCCAAAAGGGTAGCAACTCTGACTGGAGACGTAGCTCAATTGGCAGGAGGTTTCATAGGGCCGGGGTGGACACAGAGAAGGCCCTCCTCCAAAGGATGTGTTCCACAGGATTGCTCTTTAAGCAAATTTGTTCTTTAAGTGAAACACCATTGTAAGTGACCAATTGTAACTTCTGGCGAGGGGATTGTGAAGCCCGATTTAGTTATTAAGTGAATTTTTGGTTGGTTTTAGTTGTTAAGCGAGGCGACCATTCAAATAAAATTCTACTCTTTAAGTGAGTTAGTATCTAAGCGAAACATTCTTTATGTGAGGTTTTACTGTACTCTAAATCAGTGATGGTGAAACTGGGTGCCCAAGGAGGAGGAGGCAGCACAAGGGAAGGCACCATGAGTGCCCACACAGCCCTTTGGGGCAAACCTACCCCACAAGGATGAAATAGGATTAGCCTTACTTTTACCCTAAAAGTTGGTAATCCATCCCCATGTGCCCTATGGGGTGCACAATGGTCCAACTCTGTGGTCACCTTCTGGTGTGACACCTCAGCTGTTGTCCAGATTGTGAACACACAAACATCGTGCTCCCCCAGGGTAATGAATTTGGTCAGGCCCTTTGTCCTTAATGCACTCAGGTTTAACATAGTCTTCCGGGCCCACCACATACCAGGCCTTGATAATTCCATTGCTGATGCCCTGTCCCACTTCCTGCAGGATTCAATATGGAGCCTTGGAGAGCCGAAGTGAAGTGGGCTATGGGACTCTTCTATGCGAACCACATCCACAACGTGTACAGGCTGTCCTGCCAGGCGTTTGCTGACTTCCATTCCCATTGCCACCTGTCTGACTCCTGGTTGACCACATACTCTGATTTATGGTCCACCTATGCCAGTCCAGCCTTGCCTCACACACCATTCATGTCCTCCTATCAGCCTTGGTCTTTGCAGCCAAGGGTAATGGTTTCTCTGACACCTTAGGTGACTTCCACATCCATAGAGTGTTAGAAGGGTGGTCTAGGGACCTCGACTCTCGTACCGATTCTCGCCACCCCATTTCATCGGACTTGTGTGGCATTTGGCTGCGGCCTCGCCTCGTCTTTGCTCTGATGACTTCAAAGCCTGTTTATTCCATGCTTCCACATCCATTGCATTTTTTACTGCCCTGAGGGTAAGCGAGTGGGTACCTGCCTCTAAATCTGACCTCTGTGGCATTGCCCTGGCAATCTCTGACATGATTCTTGGGGAGGCATCTGCCACACTCACCATCTGGACATCAAAATTGATCAGACTGGCCGGGGTGCTTCCCTAGTGCTGCTTTGCTGTAGCATCCCTGAAATTTGCCCTATTGCTGCCCTTACCAGATATTTGTCCATATGTGGACGACGGCCTGGTCCTCTGTTTGTCCACCAAGATGGGCTCCCCTTATTCGCTTTTAATTCTAGAGGGTCACTAGTGCCCTTTCTGGCACCCACTACTGTACCCATTCGTTCCACATAGGTGCGGCATCTGCTGCAGCCTCATTCGGTTATTCCACTGCATACATAAAATGAATGGGTCGCTGAGGCTCCTCCCGCTTTCAGACCTACATTTTCCCTCTGTTGCCATAACTACCTAGCTGGCACAATTTTCCTTTTTTCTTACAGGCCATTCACCTCTGTTTGATCCGTCCCGTATCTGGCTCATCGGTCACACCTTTGTGTTGTGGGCCACCCGGCATGCTACTTCCTTGCCTTGCGGTATACACTTTGGGCTCCGTGACAGGGCTTTTCTGATGTGGCGTGGATTCCGTGGCATGAACTGGAGGCATTTGCTGCATTTTGTTTCTGAGTCCCAGCATTGTGCTCCACCCAATATCCTTCTGTTGCACCTCGATGGCAACGACCTGGGGCATACCATGGGTATCAACCTTAGCATGGCCATATGCCGTGATTTGTCATGCATTTGCCTTCAATGGCCCAGTACCAAGTTTATACGGTCCAATATTGTGCCACGAGCAGTTTTTTGTGGTCCGGGTGATCCTAAGTGCATCAATTGCACCTGGCAGGGTGTCAGCAGGTCTGTTGGATGTTTCTTACAGGAGGAGGGCATCAGCACGGTGGTTGAGCATCCTGGGCTCAGGATCAAGAATCAGTATTTGTTCCGTGGAGACCGGCCTATCTGTTTATTTGGCTGCTCTACATGGCGGCCTACTGACTGAGATTTCGGTCAGGGGCGGCAGCGGTGAGTCATAAGGGACTCCTCCCTGTGTGGCGGGTAGCACTGGTAAAGACATTAATTTGATCCCTACATAATCTGGTCAGGACACATTTGATCAGTCAGCCAGGTACCCAGCCAAGATAGAAATACATGCCTGATTGATTAAATGCAGTCCAGGAACAAGGCACTGCCAAGTTTGACAGCTTGCAGTCTCATAAAAATTAGTTCACCCGATTTGTTGTCAGAATTGAAAGCAGAGGAAGGGCACTTCTGACAAGGGATCTAGAAAAATCAATAAGTAACCAGCTTTAATACAAATTAAACAACAAAGTTAATTGATTGGATAACAATATGCAGGGTCCTTACCAGTGCTATGCCGGCCTGTTGCAGAGCAATTGATGCACTTTAACTCAGTTAATTAAGTTAATTAAGTTACAACATTAATAAAGTGACCCAATTTTTATAACCAAAGAAACAGTTGTCTGTCTCCTTACTCCGGGGGTGCACGGGTCAATGTGTTTCATTTTTTCAACAAATGTATTATTTCTCAGAATTTTACTGTGTTTCTGTGACCCATGTAATATTTTAAAATAAATATCTATAACATCATAGCAATCATATCACATGATGATGACAATGGTGAGGAGGGCTGAAGTAACAAAAAATGTATGAAATGTATGAAAGTTACTGATAGAAACATAAAGCATCATTTAATTTGCTCCAAGACAAAGGAGAAGCAAGGTAAGTTTTACAATGGAACTCAGCTTTATTAAAGATGCTTCTCTTCCTTGTAGAATGTCAAGGTGAAGAGTCAAAAAGCATTGCTAAAGGAAATCAAAAGTATCAAAGGGTTTCATAACTGACAAATGGCATATGTTTCCAAACTTTTCTGTAAAGACATTGATTGCTCCCTGTAACATTATTCTGAACAATGCTGCACATTCTCCTCCTGAAAGAAATTTTCTATAGAAATAATGCACACTGAAATATGGGGTATCATAACAGAATTCACCTACTTGAGTCTAAGCAGCTCTTTTCCTAAAGGGTTGATCAGATACTTGACAAAAGGCCCCTAAAGCACAAAATAAGACATTACCATGTATCCTGTACCAAACAACAACAAAAGAAATCACAATAAGTTATATGTTGTGATGCCATATCATTACAGTGTGGGTGTATTTCCTCTCTCATTTCACACAGTTTGTTAAAAGACAGTACTGGCTTCTACTGTGCTTTACTGTGGTCTCATAAGCCAATGCAGCAAGTAGGTGGGGGAGGAGAGACAAGAATACATTATTGCACAAACCATTAGCATTTGTTGTGACAAGAGTGTCAGTTTCTAGGGGGGGCTGAACTCCTCCCCTCCTTTATATTTACTTGTATATCTTTGTTGTTCAGTAAGTTAAATGAATGGATTGTTAGAGTAGGTGGTTGTGATCAAGATAAGAAGACAATTGCATGGTAAAAGATTGCCTTCCTTCATCTCCTCTGGCTTGGGGCTGCTGCATTTAAAGCGGACAACTCATAAAATTCCCAGCTTGTCTTTAGATCAATGTCTGGCTCCATCAGAATGACAAGTGAGCTGCCTAGATAGGTAGCCCTCTTAAAGATGACTAGCACTCTAGACACGAATATGCAGTGGTTAAAACTCTGAATATAACCCCCAAATTTACCAAATCCATATCTTACAAATTCTTCTCCCATATTCTTGTGAATATATTTTTTCTTGAATTGAAATTTTTGGGTACTCATCATAGAGGCAAGCCAAGGTAATAGGCTTCTTGCTTCCAACCTTCCCTAACATGAACCCCTGTGTTTGAAACATTTATACATGTATCTCAAATATTCCCAACTAAGGTGACCATATATCCTCTTTTATGGAAGACATTCCTCCATTTGAAGAGCTGTCTTCCTTTTTCATTATCCACCCCATCCTTTCTGATGATGTCTAAGTGGCCACACAACCATCACAACCCCCATGATTTTCCCTAGACAAGCAAGAAAGGTAGAGGTTTTATTGGTAAATGTATCCTATCTGATTTTATCTCATTTGAAAAAATAAAATGGTTCAAAGTGGATTCATTTTGTCATAAAAGAAATAAAACACACTCTGATGAATAGCAGGAAGTATATAGTATGGCATATTAAATCTGTGTGAACTTTAAAAGTGAAGTCAGTCTCAGGAGTAGACATTCTGAAGCACTTTTCAGACCATTCCTCTGAAATAACTACTTGTTACCTAGCTAAATAGTTCAAGAAAGTGACAGTGACCATTGTTTATTTCTTTCTACACGTGTTCATGTTCAGTAAACAGCAGAAAATACAGGGCACAAGACATTTCAGAGAGTTACTAAACATTACTCCTTATTTCTTTGGTTTTTATCCCATCTTTCTCTCAATGTTGTGTTGCAAGGTGGTCATGGTCTTGTGCAATATGGTGAACAGTAGTATATTTCCACTAAAATGATAGCAATGATGTCTATTTATGGTATTAGTTGAAATTAGCACATGCCAATTTAATACAAAATGCCCTCATTTTTGTGAAGACTGGCCTTGTATCTGGTATTTCTTTTCTTCATTTTTGGTGATACCATTTTGGAGGAAGAAGCAGTGACCCTCTGAGTCTATAGTCATGTGTGTTTCCTCTGAAGAGTCCTGCTCTAAGAATCTAAGATAAGAGGCCTTGTTTCATCCAAAAGTGATCCCTGTGTGTCTTACTAAATATTGTTTGCAGCCTCCATTTCCTAGAAAAGGTAAACAAAGCAAAAAAGAAAAATAGAAAGACATTTCAGCAGAATTGACCCGGAATATTATATTAGAGATGAAAAATGGTGTTCCTAAAACTCAGTTGTGGATCACCTAAAAAATATTTAGCCAGCCTGTGAAAATGCATGATCATTTACATAATATTGTAAGAACAATATTATGATTGCAAAGGCTACCTCTTGCAGCATAATGAGACTTCTAAAATGGTGGAAGTGCATTATGAAGCCCTCTTATTGCAGTCACAAGACTTAGGATCAAGCAAGACTTCCTCCTCAACTTGAGGGGTTTGTGAAGGGAAACTGCCCTCAGCTGAATGCCAGAGATGCATATGTCGATGGATTTTCTTTTTGTACTTTTGAAGGTGAAAATATTTATGATAGATACAATCCACATTGTTGAAATTATCAAAGCTCTGAAACGAGTCGACCTACTTTCCCCGAAAGTTAGAAACAACTCTGATTACTTGTGAACTAAAAATTAATAACTGGTAAATGATAGAAAGATTTAAGATTGATGAAAAATTAAAGAAAGGGGAAAATCAACCTGTGTGAAAGTATGAGGAGTACCCAAAAATTTCAATTCAAGAAGATATAAATATATTCACAAGAATACAGAAGAAGAATGTGTACGTTTCACAATAGATTGGGTGGCATATAAAAACAATTAATGAAATCAATAAATGAAAGTTATTTTTCTAAGGTTTCTAGCACTGGACTGGCCATTAGTTATATACCGTAGTTCTCCTGAACAGCAGGAGAGGTTTCTCCTTGTTTTCTTTGAAGCAAGCATTTCTGGGCTCAAATTGGTCAAATCTTGTGGATATCTCTAGGAATTAGTAAGGATCTGAGAACTCCTTCCTATGGCTTTCATACAAATGATTTCTGATTATCATTATCGACGCAGTATATTCAATCCACTGGAGGTGGACCTCTCCATTCTTTACTACATTTCAAACTCTTTGTTTCTTCCCCTCTGGCAGCATTATTTACTTTTCTCTTTTTATCTCTAATTCTCTCCTGCTGATTGAATTATGTTTTCCATTTTGAACAACCTAATTTCAGCATCCTCATGCTCATGCTGAAGATGTGCAATATGGCTTTCTTGTTGAAAAAGAATACATGCAAATTAATGTGGAGAATGGAATCCTTCTCTCACTTGACATTTGACAGTGGTATGCCAGCAATGAAAGAATCAAAACTGAAAGTCCTAAATGCCTAAGAAGTGTAGGAAATAAAGAAATCTATTGAAATAATGGCTGGAGAGGAAGAAATTCCATTGGAGTACTTACCTGTAATTAATCTGAACTAGGGTTAGCCCTTTATCTGCATTCCCTGCTTGAGTACTTTCACCTTCATTTATGTAACCTTTTGCACAATAAAACATAGTAATCACATAATTGCTGTGCTAATTACTGTGCTGCAAGATCATTCCAATGATTTCTAAGATAATAGCATTCTAAATGTGCCATAGGAATTGCTGGGCATTTATTTATTTTCATATAAGTAGTTCAAAAGTTGAGAGCAGTCAATACCACTAAAAAAGAGAGAGAAAATAATGGGATTATTTGTACATCCCAGCAGCCACAGGACAGAAATCTTTCCTATTGCTTAGAAATCTAATCTTTAATTATTCCCACCATGCCTGGGCAAATATCTATGGAGAAAAGTGTATAATACCATTTATGCATAATTAGGTCAGATAAATTTACATGTGCTTAGGATTGTTGATGAGATTGTTTTAGAAAGAAGTACAGTTAAAGTAAAGTCTTTAGGTATTTTATGTCTTTTCAGCCTGCCATGTGGCCTCCAAAATGGAGGCACTCAAATAGACCTTTTTCTGAAGGGGAACAAAAGAAAGAGAAGGACATGTAAAGCCTTAAATCATGCAAATAGGTCAGATAACCCCTAGAGGTGGGAAGACAGGAAACTTTCCAATTAGTTACTTAGGGACAATATATAAACAACTTCATTCAGTTTAGGCTAGTATTTCTCTATGGTTATTGTGCTGGACTGCACTATAATACTCAACAATTATGTCAGCAATAAAGTAAATATTATTTGCTTCTTCCTATGATTCAAACAGATATTGTTAATGTCCTACCTGGGACTGAAAATCAGTCTACATGACCTCACTAACCACTTGAGAGAAGAAAAAGTCCTAAAAAGCCTTCAGTAACAATTCACTTTTGCTTTGACATTTTATACATCCCTAACTATGCCAACCATGGATAAGAAGAGGCAGAGTCACAGAGTAGCTTGTCAAACACCAGCTAAGTTTATTTTTTACTTATAACATATTAATCACCAATAGGTCAACATAACTCAAAAAAAGATGGAGTTGCAGCTACACTGACTACATCATTCTAATGATTTCTTAATAATTGTTACAAACAACTATGTCATATTTCCAAACTCTAATCTTTGTGTACTAATCTAATCTTTGTGTACTTATGGGTGCAAGTACATATGTACATTGCTAGAGTTCTCATTCATATGTGGCTCAGGGAAATGTAGGCAGAGTAATGTTGGTAAATGTATTAACTCATCATTTGAGCTAATTTTACATGAAAGGATGCATCAAATACCTTGCTAAAAATCACCTCCCAGTAGAATTAGAGTTTGGTGATTACTTCTTTAGGTCAGAATAGTCCACAAACATGTCCAGGAGCTATCACCATTGAATACATTTGCTAGAATTGTAAATTCCTAGATAGAGACTATAGGCCAGAAGAATCTGCCTTGGATGCAATAATAGCTGGTTATACTGTAAGGAATATAGAATCAGTGGACTTTCTTCCATCTCTGTAGACAAAACTCTACCTGGTTGTCAGTAGTCTATTCATTTTCTTTAGACACACATAAACTTCTACATCCCCTAGAAAAAGAGAGAGAAAACCCAAGTTCTGTGACAAGCCTAATATTAGCAAAACATGAGAAGAAATTTAGGTGATATACTAGATTTTATTAAAAAGTAAACTAATGAACAACAGCAATGCAAAATATAGCCCAAGAACATAAACTGTAATTTTAGTAAGTTTACTAAGACTACTAAAAAGGCATTTGGACCAATAAGCTTTTCAAGTTCTTTGGAATTCCTCATCAGTCTGATGTTACTGTTGTTGTTGTTTTAAATTTGTTGCTAGAAAAATAGGGAAGTCTGAACATTTGGTCAAATGTTATTCACAGATGGCTACGGCAGAAGATGCATCCACAATCTGTAGGATATGTACTAATACCATGCAAGGGTTCATTTAGCCCAAAAGTGGAGTTGATGTGGTACAGAACATAATAGTTGCATCTGTTGCTTGGAAATTAAACGAGCTCCTAGTGATCCTTTCTCATGCACAGAGATCAACTTCAGTACAGAGGGTTTTACGAGACTTCCCTAACTGCCTGATTTGTATTAAATATATCAAGAGCAGCCTGTCTGTGGTATCATGATAGAGAAGTAAAATATTAGTGATATGTAATTACTGCATACTACTTGAACTGGGAAAAGGTATTTCTGGGAATTCATGTCTTATATGGCAAATTATGTTCCTGGTTTTGATTGACATGTGCTTTGACATATGTGAAAGGGAAAGTTGCTGATCTTGGAAGGTTGCTTTTAGAAAGAATAAATATTATGAGAGGCTGAAGGCATTGACAACTATGCAATGGTTGAATGGTGCTACAAGATCCAAAGTTGCTAGGAGCACCATTTGCGGCTCTGTGTCAAGCATAAAAATTTGTTGTGTCACACTGAGATATAGGCTGACAGGAAAACTGCTAAAAGGACTAGGATACAGGATAGGAGATTGGAGCCGCTTATGCCCAATCATTCCATGGAACCATTTAGTCCAGAACCTTATTTCCATAATAGCCAGTTAAACAGCACATAGCACATGTGGCCTCTCAAAGTCTCCCCACCACCACCACACAAGAATAGTTGTAAAATGTGTCTGTGAATTTAATTGGGAAAGCACTTCAAGCCCTTGAGAAAAATTTTTTGAGGGAGACTATATGTTGTCACTGAAACCAAGTCTCTAAGTGCTTTCTAGAAGGGATACAATTTCGCACAGTTAAGTGGTGTAGGGATGGCTGCCTACAGTGGGTCCCAGAGGAGTGTGAAGTCATTCCCTGGATCTGCTGAAGTTGCCCAATGGTGAACAAACTGCTCCTCAATATTACAGAATCATAGTAAAATGGAAACACTTCCCCTCATTGTTCCAAGCCTCTGTAATCAGGTACATTCTAAGTTTGAATATGGAAGTTGCTTCTTACTGGTACATGTGACAGTTTTTGACATATCTATCCTCTTCCACTTCTGTTTTAAGATCTCTCTCTTTTTGTGGCTTATTTTCCATTTTTGAGTTACACAAGCTACACATCTTTAATAGGCAGTGTTTCTAACACTTTTCCTAACCTTACTATTAATTTATTTCCTTGGGTGGCCTCAACATCTATGTTAAGCTAGAAGTCAAAAGGTGTTTTTTATATTCCTCTGTCATATCCCCTCAGAGACAAGTTGGATGTGACATTAATTGCAAGGTTGCATTAAAAAAAACACAAATAGAAATGAGGAGAAAGGCCAAGCAGTCTCACAGACCAAAAGCTGAAGTGGAGAAGTTCAGGATCTCCTTTGGCTACTGTGTTTCCTGACTGATTTGTCAAAAAACATCATTTCTGAAGCTGGACATCTATATTTCATGGGAAGTTTTTATTAGAACTAGTAATACTGTAATTTTCTTTGGAATGGAGCAGTGTTGAAGTGACCATTTTTTGTGGGCACCATAATGAGGTAGGAAGAGTTGAACTCCAACCCCCAACCCCCATGGAGAGTTTATAAAATATCAGGAAAAACTAACTAGTTATGTGTAGCTAGTTCCAATTAATTAGTTACTTTTTGCAATAGCAGGTAAATAGTCTCAGAGCTTCATGAACAAACAGATAGCTAGATCAGAAGAGAAAAGGTGTTGAGAAATCTCCTCTACTCATGTTACCCTCACCAGTTTTTATAATGTGTAAATAGAGAAAAATATTACTATGTCAAAAGAAATCTAAACTCTAAATCATACCATGTATCTCAGACAGAACATTAGCCATCTCAGTTTTTTGGGTAGGCTGGTATCTAAGGGAATAGTTTATCCAGAGCATGGTCCTGACATATGTAACCTGATCCTCCAAGATATTTTGGATCACACTTTGATAATCTTTGACAATTAGCCATACATATGAGAATCACAGTCAAAGACTTCCACAAAAGCACCAGGTGTCGTGACCATTAATGTAACAGGCTGCTCAACTCTGAAGAATAACTATGGCTGGAAAGAGCTAACTAATGGGCTGATGAAGACTGTTCCCATAACCTAATGTTGGCTTCTTCCATGTCTAGGCCAAACATGAAACCACCAAAATGAAAGCACCTTTTTGAGACTGAGTGCCCAAGGAGGAGGAGACGACACATGGATAGGCACCATGTGTTCACATACACCTATGTGATGTCACCTGTGCACCTCCTAGGAGGGGTATGTCAAGGGGTGTCTGGTTGCCTCGCCTCATTCCCATCCCCGTCACTGCAACCCTGGCAGGATTTCAGCCTCCCCTATCACCTCTCCATTGGTGGAGAGAGAGGGGTGAGTAAGAAAGCAGTGCTGCCATTGGCGTCAATGGTACAGGGTGGTGTGGGGCAGGGCTTTCCCACAACGGCAAGCATGACAATATTTTTTTAAAAAAAAAATGAGGGAGGTTTGTTAGTTATTACAATTTACTGTTGTATATTTGTTTTCTCCAATTCCAGGAGACGACAGATGTTTTTCATCATCGTGTTCCCCCATAAAATATGTAATTGCTGAACTGCAGTGTGGAAAAGGAGACAGCAATTCATTATCAAGCCCCTGAATGAAGCTATTTAGAACACATGAAATAATGCCTCTCATAAGTCAAGATATGTGGTAATCTGCAAGATAAAGTTTTCCATCTGCATCCCATTTCTTCTTTTGTTGTTGCTGTCTCCCATTGTTTGCCTCCTCACAAACAGCATCAGCATCAGCCACATTTTATTGTCTTGTACTTGTATTTTGTTTTGCAACATTCCAGCTGTAACAACCAAATATATAAAATACTGACAAAGCCTTAATTCTTCTTGGTTCCCAAAGAAGATTAAGGAAGAGCAAAACTTTCACCCTAACGAGCCAATTCAAAGGCATACATATTCATCATGTGAACAGCTCTTGTGCCACTGGTAGATACTTTTAATGGGCAAGGAAGAAATATGAGAATTTTCTTCTGTTCTCATGAGTTGGCTTCAGCTGTAAAACAGCTGTAGGCACCATGGCCGATCCCATGATATTTTTTATTGGCTATGAGAAAACATAAGGGAGAGTTGCAAGCATTATGGTAAATGGGTGGCAAAATTTGACAAGTTTGTGATTGTAGAGGAAAGGGGAGGACGGGGGGGGGAATGAACATCTTCGTGATTTTGCCTCTTGAATACAGGACAGCTTTCATGTCTTCAGCACACAAGGTCTGAGAGTATGTTAGAAATTTATGAAAGAGAAGGGGGAATATATATATAAATATAAAAGCAAGAATGACAAATGAGGTATAGAATTCAACTCCTTTAGAATATCAGCTTTCATGTTTTCAACTCCAGTTTCTAAATGATATAAGGATAGGCTTGAATGTATTTGGTGACATCTCAAAAGTTATTACTGTCACCAGATATTCCCAGTGTGAGGAATTGAAGTTTTAGTGACTATACAGAAACTTACACTGTTCCAAATCCAACAGAAACGGATGAATGTATGCTAAATGAGTTACCAAGAGTAGAAACCATCATATTTGGATTAAATTGACCCATTGTCTCTCCCCTTTAAAAGCAGAGAATAGGGCAGGGGTTCCCAATTTATGGCCTATGAGCCTAATCTGGCCCACAGTGTCAATTAAACCCAGCCAGTGGTGGGAACCTAAGCATTGCCGGAAGCTTCCCTGACACCGAAAGTGTCCAAAACACCACACTGGTGGGTGCAATTTAAGTCATATTTTTTGGCTTGGATGCAGCTTCCACCACTTCCCATGGCAGCAGGCTGGGGTAGGGTGGGGTGGGGCGATATTTTTGCTGTGTTTTGAAAAATTTTCACCACGTTTTTGCAGTGAAAATGTGGCATCTTGGGCACTTCTGGGTTCCGCATTGGCAGCAGGTGCAATCATACAATTTATGGCTGCTTTTGCAGCCTCTGCCATTTCCTATGGTAGAGGGGAGTGGGGCAACATTTTTGCTACATTTTGGTAAATTGTTGCCACATTTTTGCTGAAAAAGCACAGCAGAAAAGTGCCAAAAATACCAAAATACCCCGCTGCCATGTGAAACAGTGGAGGTTGCATAAGCCGGCCGATGCAGTGGTGAGTGGGAGCTCCTGCTCACCCTCCGGACCCCTCCACCGACACCCGGAGGTTGATAAAAGACACTGACTGCAGGCGGTGAGATGAGGCTTCCACCACCTCCAGGCTCCACCATCGTTGCCTAGAGGGGAGAAATTGCCAGCAGCTGCGGGTGGGGGAGGGATGCTGTATGTATGATACTTGATTAATTGTATTGCTACATTGTACTGTTCGTTTTATTGCTGCATTGTATTGCTCGACTGTATCATTGTACTGTTTGCTTATATTGCTATATTGTTTTGCTTGATTGTTTTGCTATTTTGGTTTATTGATAAGATTGCTACATTGTATTGCTCATCCTATTGCATTGTTTCTTTCATTATATTTTGAGAACTTTTAGAATTTTAGCCTTTTTATGTGTTTTAGGATATGTTAAACTGCCCTGGGTCACCTTCGGTAAGGAGGGTGGTATAGAAATTTAAATTTAAATAAATAAAATAATATATTTTACTGTATTATATTGTACTACATTGTTGATTGTTTTGTTGTTATGAGCTGCCCTGAGTCAGTTGTTACCGAGTTGGGCGGCATAAAAAAATCAAATAAATAAATAAATAAATAAAATAAGTAGCTGAAAAATGATGTGATGACCTGCTACTGCAGAACCTGGAAATGCCCAAAACATCACATTTTCACTCCAAAAATGTGGCAGAAAATTGTCAAAACATGGCAATAACTTCCCCCACCTACCCAAGCCGTCATAGGAAGCAGTGGATGCTTAAAATGCACCACAAACAAAACAAAAACAAAACCAGGGTGATTGTGCCCATTGCCACCGCTGCAGAAACTGGAAGCAGAGGGAGGAATCATGCTTCCGGCCTACACAGCTGTGTGTCGGGGCCGGTCTAGCCCATGGCAGGAAAATGTTGGCCACCCCTGTTCTATGGCATCTCTCAGGCCTAGTCAGATTTAAAAGTTTCAATATAATGGAACTTTTATTTATTTATTTATTATTTCAATTTTTATACTGCCCTACTTGGTAGGACCTATTCAGGGTGGTTCACAAACACATAGAAAGTTACAAGTTCATAATCACAACATGTAAATATCATAAATAATCAGTATCAGTACCACAAAACATCAAAATATCACAATATCATTACAGTATCAAAGAGATTTAATAAGCAGGTAATAATCAAAAGTTTCCATATCTCAGTCAACTTTACACAAAAATTACAAAATAAAAACAGAGAACTAAACAAAAACAAAATAATTGCTAAATCCCATGACAAGTGACAACCCTCTCTGCCCGGCCGCATATGTTCCTGATGGCGGCGGCACAAAAAGTCCCACCACCGCAGCAGCTCTTAAAGTTCCAGCCAAGGTGGGGTCCTGGGGACAGGTGGAAGGAGTCCCGGGACTGGACACCACCACGGCCTCTCTGCTCAGATGTTCCTGTCACATGAGGACAAAAGCCAGATTAAATGTCCCACTGATAGTTGAGAGGATGAAATGGTTATATCAATAATTTGGAATATAAAACTATTTGGAAGAAAGAAGGACTATAAATATAGCAAATAAATAAACATGCATTATTTTGCTTGTTTGTGTTTTGTAATCATTTTCTCCCCAAAAGAGATCCCAAGGGAATTCACAGGAGACACAATAGTTTTAAAACTTTATTATAATACTTTATTTAAAAATCAGATATAAAATATTTTATATTTATATAAAATTATATTTATATATATATATATATATATATATATATATATGTATATGCATATTTTATATTTTAAGCTCAATGTACAAGACCAAAGATCTCTCAGAACAATGAAATTTCAACTGCCATAGATTTCTAAAGTAGAATTTCCCCCACATTACTCCATCATCTCTACAGCCAACGTTCTATCACCATGGTGGTGAACCTTGGCACTCCAGGTGTTCTTGGACTTCAATTACCAGAAGCCCAAGTCAGCAGTCCTGCTGATCAGGGCTTCTGCAAATCAAAGTTCAAGAACTCCTGGAGTGCAAAAGGTCACAATCACTGTTCTATCATCTTTAATGTTCACAACTTGGAGAATATATTTTTCCTTCTATCTATTCACATACCAGTGGGGAGGCACCTGCCATGAAAAGCTTTAAAATCCTGTGGCCATGTCCATTTTGCTGTAGAAAGTGGAAGCATGGACCTTTTTGGAGTAGCAGAAATATTATCTTTAGAGTGAATGTCATCTGCAAGGTATTATCCACCAATTTAAACTCTTCTTTTGCACTAGAGGAATACCACAAATTTTAATTATTCCTTAGGCTTGCCAATGAGTCCCCACACACACTCTCTCTCTCTCTTTAGGTTATTTTATACAATAAATTAAGATATGTGTTCAAATAATTAGTCAAATGTTATATATTTTCAAGTAAAAATGTATAATCTGCATCTCTGCCTCCTTCTCAAACATAACTATCTCTTATGTATTAACTTTTTATTCCCTTTACAATTATTTGGGGAAAAACACTTATAACTTAGTTCATTAATAGTAATTTCATTAATTAGTCAATTAATATAATAATCAGGGTCTACTTTAATCCAGGGGTGCCCAAACTACCGCCGCTGGGCAGTGATGGGATGACAAAAATTTTACTACTACACCCTGATGTCATGGACATCGTGGGTGTGGCCAACAGTATGACATCATGACATCATGGGCGGGGCCTAAAAATTAACATTAATAAAATAAAATTAAAATAAGTATATATATATACACACACACCCCTCTCAACCCACCCACCCACCCAAACAACCACAACACAAACCCGTAAATAAATAAAATAAAATAAATAAATAAATAAATTAAATAAAAATTAAATAAAAATACATCCATCCACCCAAACACCCACCCACCCCAAACACAAATAATCCCATACACCCACCCCAAACACAAACCCTGGGTCACTTACCCTCATCCGGGAGCAGAAGAGGCTGCGGTGCAGCAGCGTGGCTGGCGCAATGGCAAACCAGTGCAGCGGCCTGGTGCTGTGCTGCGCCAAGGAAAGGCCACCACCATCACTTTTTTAAAAAATTTCTCGGCAGCCAAAATGGCTCCCCATAATGACACGATGGCACACTGGTGCAGCGGCCTGGTGCCGTGCCACACCAAGGAAAGGCCGCTGTCACCGCTGCTTTAAATATTTTTTTCCAGGCAGCCAAAATGGCTACCCATAACTGTGCATGCGTCAAACCTCTATTTGACGCATGCACAGTTCTATTTCTTGCTGCACATGAGTCAAATAGAGGTTTGATGCATGTGCAGTAATGGGCAGCCATTTTGGCTGCCTGGATAATATTTTTTCAAACCGGGTCGCCCGGGGTTCTAAGAACCCCCCAGCGAACCACTCATGATGGGACCCAGACTGACCCGGTAACATCCAATCCTTCCCCTGGGCCATATTGACTGGCCCACTGAACCACATGACTGGCCAGTGACCCAAAAAGTTTGGGCACCCCTGTTTTAATCCCTCTTCTTCAACGCACACCTTAACAAGGTGAAAAGAACTGAGTGTATCAGAAATGTTGAGGACACTGCTGTCAGGATGCCAGTACTTACTGAACATGAACTGCAAACATCTAACAGAGTAAAGCTGAAAAAGAAAACTAAAGGATTGTAGTGATATAATATAGTTTAAGCAACATTTCTTATGAATTTAAAGGCCACATTAGGAAAAAATTGTATTACTAAATTCAATTAGTCATGTTTGATACCCAAGAAATTATTGGCAAATAATGCAAAAAGACATTTGTGTAGTCAAAAGAAAAGAAAAGAAACTAGATGGGTGGTGGAATATACACTTTAAATTGTGAGGTACAGGTGAAAAGCTAAAGTGAAAGGTGAGATAAACAGAGACAGAACCCTGAATGCAGTTTTGCAGTGCTATCACAAAGATTCATAGATAACTGCTACAATAACAAGGCGAAGAAGAAGAAGAAGACAACAACAACAAAATGCAGAATATTGTGATGAAATACCTGTAGTTCTAGAAAGTGAAGTGATAAATCACCAGGAGTAGATAGAATACCAATTGAATTATTTCAAGCAAAAGATAGCAAATCCATCAAAAATCTTAACAAGAATATGCCAAAAAATATAAAAAACAAAACAATGCCTGAAAGATTTGCCTATTCAATGTATATTCCAGTCTCCAAGAAAGGAGATGGCAAGGAGTGTAGTAACTATAGGATCATTCCTTTAATGCCACATAAAATCAAAGTGATGTTCAAGGTTTTGCAACAAAGGCTTGCACCTCATATGGATTAAGGAATGTCTGATGCTGAAGTTGGATTCCAAAAAGGAAGAGGCATTTGAGATCATATTGCAATTGTTTGCCTGCTGGTGGAGCACACTAAAAAATTTCAGAAGGTCAACCTGTGTATTATAGACCATGCAAAGCCTTTGATTGTGTGGATCATAAGAAGCTATTGGTTGTTCTGAAAGAAATGATTGTTTCTCAACTCTTGATATGTAACCTTTATCGTGAGTAATAATCTGCTGTTAGGACAGAATGTGGAGTTACAGAATGGTTTCCTATAGGCAAAGGTGTCAAACAAAGTGGATTTTATCCCCTGATGTTCAATCTATATACAGAACATGTTATACAGAAAATCAGGCTAGATTCAGATGAGGGAGAAGCGGACATTGGTGGGAGAAACATTAAGAATTTAAGATACTGTATTAAGATGACAACATTTTATTGGCAGAAAACAGCAGTGGCTTGAAGCAACTTTTAGTGAAAGTAAAAAAAGAAGAGGAAGAAGAAAGAAAGTGCCAAAACAGGACTGCAGTTGAAAATTAACAAGACAGAAATCATGACTTCAGAACAACTACATAAATTTTATGTAGTTTTATGCATCCTAGAAGCCAGAAGAAGACTGGAACATGGTAGGAAATAGAAAAGATCATCACCAGAGACTAAGAGCATTCATGCTCTTGTATTCCTGGTGAGATAGCTATTCTCCCTAAAAAGTTGACCAAAAAAAAAAAGATTCCTTTGAAATCTGGTGCTGAAGGAAAGCTTTACAAAAACTTTGAATTGCCAGAAATATGAACAGGTGGATCCTAAAGCAAATCAAGCCTGAACTTTCTCTGGAGGCAAAAATGATGAAAATGAGGGTGTTCTACTTTGGGTGCATCATGGGAAGGAAAGATTCTCTGGAAAACAGTGTAATGCTGGGAAAGGTTCAAGTCAGCAGGAAAAGAAGACCATGTTTGAGATGGATTGACTTCCTAAAAGAAGTCACAGTCTTGAATTTACCAGAGCAGATGTTGAGGAAAGGACACTTTGAAGATTGCTCATTCATAAAACAATGCTTTAATTAAGAATTTTACTGAGGAACAAACCCATTAATCCTTTCTTCCTTTCCTTCTCTTCCATCCTTGTTAACTAAACAAACTTCTTCACTTTTATTGCAAGATTCTCATTTGGACTAACTGACCAACATAATATATTAGACCAATTTTGGCTATCCAAAAGAAATCAGCTGGAGGTGAGGAAAGGAAGATGTCCACCAAAGTGAACCTAACCAATCTACCTATGCATATATAGGTTCAGGAATGAGTGCATTATAACTGGAAGGGGTGAATGGAAACTGTTATTTTCAGAGAAGATAAATAGTATTTCTGTAGGTTAAGGATGTGTAAACTATTTATGATTTTCACATTCTGATAAGAAAGCTGCAAAATATTTCTTTTTGGAAAGCCAGGATACATAAGAGCCTCAATGTAAGAGCTCATGTTTTGAATCATCAGAAAAAAGGCTTTCTTGAGTAAAGATAAATTTTTTATTGGAGTTAACTGTATTATCTGGAAGACAGGAATGATAGTGAGTGTTATCACGAGCTACATGATAAGAAGTGTCTTGAAGGAAATGAAGTCAAGCCTAAGAGTATCAGTTTCTAGATGATAGTGCAAAAGAGAAAATGAGAAAAAGAAGGAACTTTCTAGGGAACCCCAGCAACATATCATTACCTCTGGCACATAGCCACTTGTTCACATGTGCTAGTTGATCCCCCTTGTTTTCACCAAAATAAGCAATGAATCCCAGAATACATAGGGACTTGACAAAGATTGTGGTACTGAGAGGAAAAAGATTTCCCTCTTCACCATCACCCTACACATACATGTGCACATATACCTCTACAAGTGATAACAACATTGGAAAGGAAGACTCCTGTCCTCGGTATTGCTGTATGCCACCCAGCTCAGAAAAGTGACTGTGAGCAATTTGAATGATTTCCAGAACTCAATTATATGCAAATCACTTTATGATTTCATTTTATCTGTCATTTTGCCTTCAAGGAAATTTATTCAAGGATTTCTAGTGCTTCTGCTTGGGTACACAGAAAGAGCCTCCTTGAAGATTGTGGTATTTTTGAACGACAATCAGAAATACCCTGGTAATGGTAACTTGCGTTGCAGACTAATCTTTCTTAGACTGGGACAGGAGAAAGGAACTGTAGAACAAACTCATTTTTGCAGTTTCACATCTGGCCTAGACATGGAAGAAGAAGTAATTCAGCTCCTTCAGTGTAGCCTTCTGAAGTGAATGAAGTAATTATTGCATTGGAAGGGTTAGCACTTCTCAATGTCCTAGATCTTTTAATTACATAGTTATGAATATTTGTGTACTGCCTAACCTAGTGTGAGCATTCACATTACTAGAGCTAAGCAGGAGAAACACACACTAGCTCTTAACACAGGAGAAGAAAATTTGAGATGAGACACAAATAAGTAATGTGGACATTTGGCCTCCTATAGAAAGTACAGTTCTCCATTTGATGGGCTACTGGAAGACAGTCCTTCTTTTGAAGGTGTTCTACTTTTGGAGAATCTTCCAGTGAAGGTCCACCTTGCCAGTCAAAGCCTATAAGGAGAGAGATCAGGGTCATGAAGTAACCCATCTACAGAAATTATGTCTGACTTATAAATATAAATCTAAGTTAGCATCTGCTACTTTTTTGCCAGTCACTGTCCTCTTTTATTCTTTTTGGTGACACATTAAGTGACCACCCTTTACTATTTTCCCGTCATAGCCACACTCCTTTAGAAATTTCATTTACATTGGACTTAGTTTGAAAGTGTGAAATAAAGAAAATGCCAGATTCTTCCTACTGTGGCCCCAGGAATCTCCTATCCTCCTGGTTTTCCTGCAAAATACACAGGCTTTTATGACATACATTGGGATGGTGGGCAGTAAGAGGAACTTGGATTTTAAAAAGTGTTGCATATAAATACAATGGTATTGGGTAGGGGAAAAAATAAAGTCCATTGGCAAACTGTCTGGAACTGCAGTCTTTAATATCAGCTTTTCATCTAAATTCAGACAATTTAGGCTGTCTTCAGTATCCCTCTTATCTTATTAATCAGCATGAAGTCAAAAATACCTTATCTTTCCTGACGCTCAGATAGCAAGCTAATTGTAGAGGTTTTGCTTCACTGCATGAAGGGGTTGATGGTCTTCAGTATGCCTCAGATATGTGTATCTGAGGAAAAGGGCCTTGTTATCCTTCCTTGTTATGTGTCAAACAGCCATGAGGAAAAGAACTCAATTAAAACTTGGATTGGAGAAGCAGTAAGGTTTCTAATTACCCAAACACACATACATGGTTCATGCTCAAATGCTTGGCATTAAGCTTGCTCTCCGGGGTCACGTGCTGAAAAGCTGGAATCTCAATTACCCCATACGTTGAAAACAGAAAGGAGGTACTGAGAATGAGGTTAGATGACAAGCGGTAGCTTTGAATGTTCCCCTTCGCTATTGCTATTAAAGATCCACGTCTGAATATTCCTCATGAAGAGAGCATTGTAGTGATTGTGAAGAAGTTGAAAGGAGATAACCTTGCAATGAGGTGTCTGAAGTATGCGTAGGGCTGTCAAACCCAACAGCAGAAAGTTTTGTCTCACTCCGACAAAAAGATCTACCCAATGGGAAATGTAATTTTAGAAACGAATCATAGGAGGAGATCAGATCTTTGGTACTATCCTCCCTCCCCAGTTTTATCTCTGGTAGAATGAAACTGACAGGCACTTGGGGGAGGTTTTTTTTTTCCCTCTTGGAGTCTCTAAAGGTTATATTTCAGATTGATTTTAGGTTCTGTGAAACATTGATAACAGCCTGCCAGAGAGGATGAGTTTGCTTCTTTCTTCTTTTATTATTATTTTAAAGTAAGAAAGCTAACATAACATATGCTTTCCCCCAAAATAATCTGCTAGAAGATTATGGAGCGGTGAGTCACATCTTCATCACAATAGGTGGAACAGAACAACTCAAGAATTTGTGGGGAAATACTATTGCAGAGCAAAATGTTGTTAGAAGAAGTGGATCATAACAGCTCTTCTTTTGTAAAAATCTCAGCTTGCCATTCTGAAAGCCAGATATTCCCTCTCTGTAGAAAGCAAATGATGTTCCTCTGGTGAACAGGGCAATAAATAATTCCTTAAACAAATGCCAGGACAGGATAGTCTAAAAATAAACATCATTTGGGCCCTAGACTACAAGTGCCCAACTCTTTCTTGAAAGGGGATTCTGGGAAGTATTGTCCAAAAAAGTTACTTTCCTAAAATCTGAAGAAAGATTCGTCATTGTGAATATCCAACCTTTCTCAGCTTCACACAGTCTTAGAGTCATAAAATAATTGAGTTGGAAGGAGCCTATGGGACCCTTTGGTGTGTTTTAAATTTTTTTAATTTTAATTTTAAATTTTAACAGTTTTAAGGTTTTTAGGTGGAAGCTTCCACTTCCTAACTCTGGCCCAGAGAAGGATAAGACTAACATCCTCTGGCTGGGAGGAGGAATGGACTTCATCTGTAGGAGGCAGCAGGCTGATAAATCTGCGCTGTCGCCTTTACCAGACTTTCATCCAACGTCCCCCGGATAGTTATGTTGTATATTGATAGCCATGAAGCACTTTTAGTCATTGTGTATTGATTTATTATGTATGAACTCATCTTCCAGGAGTGATGAGGTCTTTGTGGGGCAGATGAATTGGCATCGGGGTTTTGCTCCAGCTCCCGGGCCATAGTGACCACCCCCATGAACCACATGACCGGCCTGTGGCCCAAAAAGTTTGGGCACCCCTGCTTTAAGCACTCTGGGCAGTTGATGTCTAAATTCTGTCCACTGATCCAAACTGATAGTGAAATATATATTTAAAACTGTCTTTAAACAGTTTACTAGTGAATAAACCCTAATGAACCTGGTGTGACTTAATTTCTCAGTAAATGTACAAATGATTGCATGGCTTAGATTAACTCTGATAAATCCAGGTGTATTTCATGGCCTTTGATGTTTACTTTGTGCTGGGCTTTGCTTTTCAACCAGCACAGGTAGTCCTGTAGCTTCCAGAAATACAGTCATACCTCGCATAACGAATTTAATTCATTCTGTGAGGCTGCTCACTATTCGAGTTTTTTGCTATGCAAGTCAGACTCGCATAACAAATTTTGCTATGTGAGTCGGACTTTCCCTATGGAAAAACTCGCATAACGAGTGTTTCAAGAGGGAAAACTCGCATAGCGAAAATTTTTATGTGAGTTTTCCCCATAGAAACGCTCATTATGCGAGTTTTTCCATTGGGAAAAGTCCAACTTGCATAGCGAAAAATTCATTATGCAAGTCGGACCGCTTAGCGAAAAAACTTCCTCGTTATGCGAGTTTTTCGCTAAGCGAAACACTCGTTATGTGAGGTTTGAGTGTACATTAAAAAAATACCAGGATTGAGCCAAAATTCAAATTAAGCCTGGCTACTTTCAAATATGTTGTTTATCTTCCATCACTCTTATCCAGCAGTGGTGGGGTGCACAGAAAGAGCCTCCTCGAATATTATGATATTTTTGAATCGCAACTGGGCATACCCTGTGTCAGGAAATGAACCTATTTCCTAAGGCTTGAAATTGCCAATTTTCAAATAGGCCTCAGAAAAATCCATTTTTCTCTCTCTAAGCCTCAAGGCTGTGTAACTGCATGTTTTTCAACCATGTTTTTCAGTATTTCTTATCTTTTGTAAGCTAGCTGAGAGCCTAGCCGTGTTGTGTCTTTGCATAAAGGTAAACAACCATTGTTGTGAGAAAGTTTTCTCATTTAGCTTGCTGTTACCTGATTGGGTAAGCAGTCCCACCTGACTGCAAATTCTCCATTTTGGAGAGAAGAAAGAGTTCGTCTCTGTTTCTTCATGGATTAAGACCTGTTTTTGATTAGAGAGCTTTTGTTTCTGCATCTCAATGGGCTAGAAATCTTTAGCCTAGGAGCTATGCATTTTTGCTCCTTAAAAATGGTTACCTAGATTTGCCTGTGGACTTTATTGGACTGACCTGTGCTTCTGACTTTTATGCTTTATGAACCTGATCAATAAATCTTCATCATTTTTCTGAACAACGTGTCTTCATTGGACTAAAAAGGGTAAGAGCTGCCTTTCACACACACAAATCTTTGAACACGCTACCAAAATAAAAACCCCTTAAGAGCTGATAAGCAGCTGAGAGTTGGATCTCTGTTCTAATTAGCCGTCCAGCTCGCCCTGTGTAGGTTTGTTTTGGTTTCCAGGGGTTTTCCAGAAGAGTGGGGGCCGGCTGGATTGTGACATGTTGGCCTAGCGGTGGGATATACGAGTCCTGAAGAAGTTTTTTTTGTGTGTGTGCATGCTCTCAATCTCGGCCCAGCAAGAAGCAGCAGCCTTCGTTTGTTTGGCTGAAAGCCTGCGTGTGTGCGTCTGTAGCAGAAGCTGAGAAACTGCATCCTTGGAATGTTTTGTTTTCCTGAGATAAGGGTGCTGAAAGGAAAGCAGGATCGCAGCTGTTTGTTTCTTCGTTTTGAGTTTTGAGTCGGATTCTCAAACTCCCAGATCTGAGGGCCGTGGGCCGAGGGCCGTTTCCAGTGCTGGCAGTTCCAGAGGGACTGAGACGTCTTCCAAGCCTACAAGATGGAAGGTAAGCCAGTGGCTGATGAATGTACCCCCTCACCACAGTTAGCACCCCAAGACAGACTCCATTCCAGATGGGATCTTGGAGAAGGTGCCCAGATGATGTTTAGCCAAAAGGAAGGGCCCAGGGTGGGTGAAGCTTGTCCAGATGACTTCTGAGACTTCCCCAGACGCCCAGCAAGCCCCAAGCCCTAAGTAAGACTCTTTTGTGTTGAATTGGAGTCATAACTCCACAGAGTGCCTATTTCACTCAGAAGCAGTTCCCTGAAGTTATTTTCCCCCAAAGCCAAGAAGAGGGAGTGGAACCCTTCAGATAAGATTTATTTTCCTGCATTGAAGTTCCTAGTTGCTGATTACATGTGCTGTTTGGTCTTTGAAGACCTGGAGAAGTTGCTGATTGCCTCATTGTGTTTGAGATACCAGCTTAAAGGTGGAAGAGCTCCAACGGACTCCTCCACGTCCACGTGTCCAAGGAAGAAGTTTGCTAGAGTGTGTGTGCCAGAGCCACCACTCTGAAAAGTGTTATCTACAGGCTGTTACACTACGCTGTTTTGGTCAGCTAGTGGGAAGTGGGAAATAATTGCCGGATGCAGTGTTTCCCTGAGTTTTACTACCCTCCGAAAGCCAAGAGCTGAAGTGTGGGAGTAATAAGTAAAGATGGCTGTGGGAAGCCCAACTAGCGGTTTCAGCAATAGCAGAGGCCAGATCCAGATCCAGATTCCCGACGTACTGAGGAGAGTGAATGGAGTTCTGCGTGCTCTTGAGTTGAGACGTTAGTCAAGCCATCAATTCTGTTGCCTGTTTAGTTCCCAAACCTCACAGGGATGAGGATGCGGGGTTGTTTGATTGATTCCTTTGGACTGTGTTCTGATAAATACCTTAAAGGTTGTTTCTTGAGTTTGTTTACTAGGAGATGCACATGTTCCTGACGTCTGAAAGAAGAGCTGATAACGGAACTCTGAGTGGACTTTGTTCAACTGGTTGTTTAATTGTTTGCAGGTGCAACATCGAAGAAGAAGAAGAAGAAGAAGGGGGGAAATGTTATTGTTTCTTGCTAATCATCTGTTTATTTTTCCAGAGGCTCGTACAAGCGGCTTCTGTGACATGTGTGGTGTTACTGACCTGTTTTCTGATTTAAAGGTTGTTCTGTTTGGGCAAAATGTGTTTGGAAAGGGAAAACCTTTGGTACCTGAAAATGCCCAAGTCTTTTGTTCCAGCAAGGTTTTATACCTGAGTTTGCTTGCAATGCAGAATGTAACTTATGTAACGTGTACCTCCAGTAACTAAAACTGGAAGAAGCTTTAACGCTTGATGTCCTATATATATAAGGGATAGCTTGTTTGCTCAATTGCTTTGCTCACATTAGTAAACAATGCCTTTTGGTAAAGTCAAACCCCCGGTTTGCCTTTCCAGAAAGGAGGGCGTGTCAGGAAATGAACCTATTTCCTAAGGCTTGAAATTGCCAATTTTCAAATAGGCCTCAGAAAAATCCATTTTTCTCTCTCTAAGCCTCAAGGCTGTGTAACTGCATGTTTTTCAACCATGTTTTTCAGTATTTCTTATCTTTCGTAAGCTAGCTGAGAGCCTAGCCGTGTTGTGTCTTTGCATAAAGGTAAACAACCATTGTTGTGAGAAAGTTTTCTCATTTAGCTTGCTGTTACCTGATTGGGTAAGCAGTCCCACCTGACTGCAAATTCTCCATTTTGGAGAGAAGAAAGAGTTCGTATCTGTTTCTTCATGGATTAAGACCTGTTTTTGATTAGAGAGCTTTTGTTTCTGCATCTCAATGGGCTAGAAATCTTTAGCCTAGGAGCTATGCATTTTTGCTCCTTAAAAATGGTTACCTAGATTTGCCTGTGGACTTTATTGGACTGACCTGTGCTTCTGACTTTTATGCTTTATGAACCTGATCAATAAATCTTCATCATTTTTCTGAACAACGTGTCTTCATTGGACTAAAAAGGGTAAGAGCTGCCTTTCACACACACAAATCTTTGAACACGCTACCAAAATAAAAACCCCTTAAGAGCTGATAAGCAGCTGAGAGTTGGATCTCTGTTCTAATTAGCCGTCCAGCTCGCCCTGTGTAGGTTTGTTTTGGTTTCCAGGGGTTTTCCAGAAGAGTGGGGGCCGGCTGGATTGTGACACCCTGGTAATAGCACCTTTGTGTTACTGGCTGATCTTTCTCACACTAGGCCAAGTGGATGAAGGTTGCCTTCATTTTGGCAGTTTCACATCTGGCATAGACACAGAAGAAGAAGAGGAATCCTGCAGTAGTGATGCTTCCTTTCTCTAAATCATCTTGTCTGAAAGGTTTCAAAAAATAAACAACTGGGTATTTGATTGAGCAGGATCCTAAGCACCTGTAAGTCAGACAGAAAGAAATAAGAGGCTGAAGTATGTTGTTGTTTAAGTGGATGGCTTAAGTTAGGGGTTTTCAACATTTTCCGGCCAGGGGCCATTTCTGACCCTGACACTCAGCTGTGTGGGGCAGAGGCGTGATTGCTCCCAGTGATTATATTTTCTTCTTCTTCATCATCGGCAATTGCACTGTTGTTGTTTTGCTTCTTGCACAGCCTCCACCACTCCCAATGTAGTGGGAGGCTTTTTGGAGCATTTTTGCTCTGTTTTTGGGATTGTTTTCACTGTGTATCTGCTGTGTTTTGGCAGCTAAATTGTGATGTTTGGTCACTTCCTAATTTCTCACAGGGAACCCAGGCACTGCCAGAAGCTCCAGACAGCACCAGAAGTCCTAAACTGGCATGTTTTAGCTGCCAAAATGCAGCAGATATGCAGTGGGGAAAAACCCAAAATGGAGCGAAAATACTCCAAAAAGCCTCCCACACTGTAGGGAGTGGTGGAGGCTGTGCAAGAAGCCGAAAAAAAACAGTGCAATTGCTGATGATGACAAAGAAGAAGAAAACATAAGTGACATTTTTAGATTTCCAGTGGTGGTGGTAGTTTCTGGCAGTGCCTAGATGGCAAACATGGGACATATCAATGAGCTCTGTGGGCCAGATTAGGCCTGTGGGTCATAGGTTGAGAAACCCTGACGTAAGTGGATAGTAACACCTGCATGACATTTATTTCAACTTTCTAAAAAGTATTACAAATGCTTTCAAAATATGTTTTTTCAACTGTTTTGATGCACCTGCTGCTACAGGCCTTCACACTGTTTTTTTAATATCAAATAGAAATGCAGGCTTTTCTGGGCTTTTGCTACTGTTTCTGTCAACTTTAAAAACATCTTCTCTTTGTCATAGAACTGAAAGATATCTTTGTTTTCTGCACTTCCTCCACCACCTGTTGATTTTCGTTTCATTTTTTGTGCATTCTCTAAAGGAAATCACACAAAGAGGGTGTGGGCTTCTTAGAAGCCATTTGCAGCAATCACTCAAATGATTGCATTTTTTTTCTTTGCAAGATCCTCAAGAACAGTGACCCATACTCCTTTCTCTTATCCCACTTATCTAGTATGGAATGAAAAGATAATGTTGGAGATCTGAAAAGGAAGATGATGTGATGATACTAGATGTTAGGCATGTACAGCCATTTCTGGGTGGGGAGTGGAGAGAGAAGAAAAATAGGATCCTCAGGCATTTCTTCCAAGGTCCTACATGGGTGCTGGATGAAGTCTCAAGTGATTGCTGGGCTTCTTAAGTTCTCCAAAGCAAGGATTTAACAGCACTGGTGGAAGAGAGAGTTTTGTTACTGTTCATGTGATGGGCTTAAAGCAGGGGTCGTCAACCTTTTAAAGTTGAGGGCTGGGTCACGCTCCCTCAGACAGTTGAGGGGGCTAGACTGGTGGTTCCCCTGCTGTAACCACTGCCGTAAAACACATCCAAAACTGTCATGAATGTGTTTATGACAGCCATGGATGCATTTACGGCTGTTTCTTCCACTTCTAGTGGGGGGGGGTGAGTGGGGGGCGGGGGCGGGTACAGTGGGAGTGAGGGCAGAAAGCCAGATGATTTGGCACTGTAGGTTGCCATCTCTTGGTTTAAACCATAGAAACCCATTTTCAGCTGGTGCCAGGATTCCCTGGCTCAGGTTGATAATATTTTAATATGTTTTGTTCCAACTGGCATGGTGAGCTCACATGCAAGCATGTACCCACTGGTATTCTCCAGGATCCATCCCCTAAATCCTGGCCTTTTGGTGTGCTGATGTGGATTCCATCATCAGCTGTAGCATATACTATTCCTTCATTCTGTGCCTAAGGATATTTTAATTTTTCCAATAAGTTATATGTTTAGATTTGAGCTTGCCTGCCTCCGACTCCATCAGACACTTGACCTATTATGCATTTGTTGTATGGCATTGTTGTTCATTTAATTATTTATACATCACACAGAGTGGGAAAACATCCCAGATTGGTGGTATGAAAATGTATTAAACAAACAAACAAATAATCAATATTATCTTTTTGGTATTAGGAGCCATTGTTTTAGTCCTCACTTTCATCAGAAGCTAATTTCTATAACTTGAAAGCAATACACCTTCTTTCAATGTATGGAGACTACTGTGGTTGAACAGATACACTGCTAACGTGGTGGAGTGGTGGTGTTTGCCTTATAACAGCTCTCATGGTGGACATTTAAGGCACCCTCCTTTGTTCTGCCAGGGAACTGTGATGTCACAGACACCATCCCCACCCAACATTATCTGATCTGTGGGATCAGTAGAAAGATCTGTCCCACTACCCTAAACTGAATCTACATCTTATCACAGGTGTTTGCTGACTTGTCTTATTCAATTCGTAAGGCAGATTGAGTGCCCCAACATGACTTTGGTGGGGCATTTGCCCTCATGAGAAAGGAAGGGGGGCTGAAATCCCAGAAGGGTTGGAGACAGGCCTGTGTACATCATGACCTTAGGAAGAGAGATAACCGGGTTCATATCAGCCCAGGAGCATCCTGCATCCCCATCAGTGGTGGGATGTCAAAAAAAATTACTACCCCGCCGTGATATCATCACAGTATGGGCAGAGCTAACATCATGCTGTCATGATGTCATGGGCGGGGCCAAAAAAATACAAAATAATAATTTAAAAAAATAAGTACACACACACACCCCTCAACCCACCCACCCACCCACAACACAAACCCGTAAATAAATAAAATAAATAAATAAAATAAAAAATACATTAAAATATAGCCACCCAAACACCCATCCACCGCAAACACAAATCAACCAGAACTTTTCAACCAGAGCTTAAAGCTTATTCTGGCTAATCTTTCTCACCCTAGATCAGATGGAAGGAACTACAGAATGAACTCACCATAAGATGGCTTCATTTTGGCACTTTTCAACTTTTCAACAGTTAAAGAAGTTAGGTACTAAGTCTTTGCCTAACCAGTTCTCTAGGATAATATGCCTTAATGTAAATGTAAAACAGCTGTACCTCCTTAAGGATTCTCCAATTGGAACAGGTTTAGCCTATTGATGAGGTAACTCCAAGACTTTGCTTAAAAAACCCAAGCCAGGCCTGCTGGCTGCCAGGCCTTTTTAGGGACTGCGGTAGTACATCAATATAAGTAAAGGTATTAAATACACATTAAAATACACACAGACACACCACATCCAAAGGTGAGTCACTTACCCTGGGGAGCAGGCTATAGGGAGCTTCAGGCTAGCAGCTTCTCTTCCTCCTCCCCGCTTGGGAGGAAGCAAGGAGGCCATGCATACATGCCAAGCACTGTAGGCATGCGTGCACACCAAGTGCCTGGCACGCATGCGTAGTGAGGGAACCAGTGAAAAGGTAAGCCCCGAAGGTGGTTTTTCCCCAAAAAAGCTGCTACCGGTTCTCTGGGACACTGGAAAAAGTTACTGCCGGTTCTGGAGAACTGGTGAGAACCTGTTACATCCCATCGCTGATCGCCATGCATTCCTAGGGAAAGGAGGAATAGAAGGAGTGAGACTCTGAGGTGGAGAGTTGCCTCTGTGGAAAACCTTCCCTTTGATTCACTCTGAGAAAACTGATTGGTTACATCAATGGAGTGGCAGCTTGAAACAGGACAATGGGTTCTCGAGCAAGTGAAAAGGTATTTAATCTGCAAATGCTTTTCTCTCTGGTTCTCTCTGTTAATCCTTTGGAATTGCTCTGCTTGAGCAAAACAGGTAATCATGTAGCCATGTGTTAACTTTAGAATAGTTTCAGTGCCCACGGTTTCAGTGAAAATGGTTTCAGTGCCCATAGGGCAGCTATGACTGTACACCTGAACCCTCATATTGTGAGACTCGTGTCGACATGTCCAAAAGTCAGCCTATTTGGAAAGTGCATACAGAGAAATGTACATATTTTGTGTTCCTTCAAAACTGCTCAGCATATTTTAGGAAGAGAGAAGAGTATGTTCAAGCAATGTACATGATGGACAGAGAGCATAAACATTCACATATTTTGGAAAAGAATAAGTGAAGACAGATCTCATCTGATTAAAACATATAAACAGACAGCTGAACTAGCAGATGGAACTAAACATTGACTGGACACACCCATGGAGAAGGAAGGGCATGTGGAAGTGTATAATATATATCTTTACTTATAAGTATTGCTTGGAAAAGAAAACAATCACTCACATCAGAAGAAAATGCTTAATCATCTGGATTTTACATAGGTGGGCCTTAAAATAAGATAACTGCTTTTCTGTGAAGCAGCAGGTTTTAATTGCAGCAGTGTCATTTGCCTAAAACCATTTCCATCTGTTTAAGATTCTCTGAAGCATTATTTGAATTTGATACTTCATTACATTTTTAGTTATAATCCTTTAATAAACAGGGAACCAAACTGTTGACAGTGCAAAATGCTTTATTTTCATGAGCAGGAAAATATTTCCTCACATAGTTGGTTACCCAGCAAAAAGCTGTTGAGACATAGTTGGGGTAATACATAGACTGTAAAATACACTTCGCAGTAATAGGGCCATAAGCATGAGGTGATTTTTTTTTTTTTTTTGCTTTCTGCTAAGTGAAAAATAAGAGCTGCAGTGGCTTAATGGTTAAGATGTTGAACACGACAACCAGAAGATTGGCAGGCAGTTAGAGATCTGAGTACTGCAAGAGGGAATGAGCTGCCATTATCCCATCTCAGCTCCTTCCAACATAAAAGTTTTAAAGTAAGAAATTGCAAATAGATAAATACATACCACTTTGGCGGGAATGGTTGCTCTCGGGTCCTCAGAGCGTAGCCGAATGGACACGAGGCAGGAAGTGCCAACCCAATCCGGGTCTGGCCCCTCCCGCCTCAAGCGCCGCACTCTGCCTGTCTCCGGAGATCAGGAGACAAAGCGTGCACCCGGATATTTCTTCCGGGAGCGCGGGCATTCTGTGTGCTCTAACATCTAGTCATGCCTGCCACATGGCCATGGAACCATCTGCATATGCAGACAGTGCTGGCTCTTTGGCTGTAAATGGAGATGAGCACCACCCCTGGCCTAGAGTAGGGGTTCCCAACGTGGGGCACATGCCTCACCGGGGGGGGGGGGGCTTCAATTCCCCAAAGCCTGAGTCAGTGCTTTGTGGAATTGACTTAGGCTTCTAGGAACTGAAGTCCAAAACCCAAAAGTTGGGAAGCACTGCACTAGAGTCAGACACAACTGCATTTTGAGTAAGGGAGGTCTTTACCTTTAAGTGAAAAACCCTACAAATGTTGTCATCATAGTTTTATTTCTTCTGTAGAATTTTGCTGTGATATGTAGAACTAGCAATTTATTTCTTACTCCAGTTGAATCCCCCATTTATCTTGGGATGTAGAGTTCCAACAGAAAAAGAAGAAATGAATGTTGCAAACCCACAGACTGGGTACATCACTAGCCTGACATGAGGAATCAAGATACATGGCCAACTGTCAAATGGGAGACCTTTCAGTTTCAATTGTCAAGACCAATAGCAGGCCAAGACAGCAAGAACAAGGAAGAGACCGAGCCTGATGGAAAGCATCATCTTTTTCATGACAAATCCCAGAACAACCCACTTCTCTGGGAAATCTGGGAGTCAAAGCTCTGAGGTTTTCTTATCACAGGAATTCACAAGGACTGGATTCTGCTTCCTAGGCTGATGATCAGAAGTGAGCCCAGGCAAGCATGAAATCACACTGAAAACTGGATAGGAAGAAGAAAAAAACCAAGACTACCTGCTTAAGCAGTCCAGACATCCACCTATTCACAGAAGTAGACTCTCAACCTACTTATTAGCAATTTATCAAACTTCTAGCCAGAAAGTGCTTATGTCTTCCCTGCTCTGAAGAAGTTCCTGGAGAAGTCTCTGCCCTGAAAATATTGTTTCTGTTTATGCTCCTTTTTTCTCATTGAGAATATTTACCTGACAATTTAGGGAAGTAACTTGTTACAGAATACTGCCTATTTGGCAGTTTGTCTACTTCAAATAAGAAGGAGAAAATCTTCTTATGAGTGCTACTCTCTCCAGTGATTATGATAAAGCTGTATCTTTGCAATGGCTTATCCCAAATAGCATTATGTATGGGGAGCTGTGCGATGATATGAAGTTCCATCTGTGGAATTGTATGTCTAAGATAGGATGTCACAACTGAATGTTAGAATCATGAGAAAAACATGCATGGACTATCTTAAGGCCCTCATTTACCTCTGAAGTGTGTGCAACTGTACATAAAAGGGGACAGATAAAGAGTTATTTGGTGTAAAACAAATTCCAACTCATGAAATTTTGTCGTATTTTATTTTAATGCAACTATTTTGCATTTCTAACTCAGGAACATATGGGTCTCTAGTATCTGTCTTTTGAGCAACAACCTTACATTTTTAATGAACTTTTAAAAATCTAAACTTAAAATTCATTCATAATCCAACAGTACACAATGCATTCACATCTTCACAGTAGCTCCTGGAGCTACTCAACATATAGACCTGAGGACATCCTAGCCCTCTGAATAAGTGTCTGAAGTGCACAGAGGCTAAGAGGAGGGAAGCATCCTCCTGATTCTGTTGCATTCTGCTGTACCACTGAAGAAAGTCCAGCACGGGATCCTTTTCATCACTTGCGTGAAAAGATGCTTTGTTCAGTCCTTGGGGAATTTACACAGCATTGGAAAACCTTGATTTTTAGAACATACAATTCAGTTTGTTCTCACATCCTGTCTGTGGGCTTTTGATCTGTTGCCTGACGGACAAGACAGTAGTCCTTTTATCAATTCCACACAAAGATGTTTTCCAGACAGACTGAATATTGACAATACAATCATGTCTTCCACCAAACTTAGGAGTCATCTACAAGTATTTGTCTTGCCTTTGGGGGCACTAAGGAGTCTGGTTACTCCAATATTTTTTCAGGCATACATCTTGGGATGGTCAGATCTGCTCCAATTTGTCTGTTTTTTTTTTAACCTTCGATCATGGGGTTGAGATGACTTCATTATTCTTCCTAATAGTTCGGATCTGTCTCATAGACATTCTGATTTTCATTTAGAGAAAACAGCTCTCCGGTGGCTTAGAGGTTAAGGTGCTGAACTGGAGACTTGAAGGTCAGGTTTCGATATCAGAGAGCTGCACTTGAGGACATAAAAGGAGAGATATGAGAAATGATATTCAAACTAGTTCCTCAAGATGTGATAAGGACCTAATTGAGCATATGAATTCCTTTATATAATTTCCTACAAGATCAAAAATTGGGCTTGATTTAGTCTCACAGATCAATAGTGTAGGAGCGATATTAACAACTTCCTTGCAAATGAGATTAAATTCTCCATTGCAACAGAAAATTACAGTCCTTAATGAAAATTTTGAAATGGTATAGTCTGTGTTTCAAGCATATCAGAGAGAAAACAAAACAAAAAGACAAAAAATGTTGTGGCTCTGATGAAGTAGACTTCATCCGTGAAAGCTAACATTAAGATATTCCTTATTGAGTTAATCATCCTTGGAAATGGTACTAAAATAAAAACATTTTATTTATTTATTTATTCAATTTGTATAGCCGCCCCAATCGACATGCAACTCTGGGCGGCATACGTAAAAATCCCCAACTTTTAAAACTATAGAGACCCTTAGAATGGCTTTATCTAAAACAGACATAATTCACTGATGACACTTTAGATTGAACCATGAGAGATGAAAATGTACAATACTTATTAATTTCTCTTATGTGGGCACATACTAATATTAGTTATTATCTATGTCATGACTTTATGTATTGCAACCAGCAAAATAATGGTTTCATCATCAAAAAGCCTTCAAGTTAAACATTAGTGAATCTCTAATGAAGATAAAGCAACCACTCTAATTTTCGAATCAATTGTTTTTTAAAAATCAGATCCCAGTTTATGTATCATTAATAATGATCTATTTTAGAAAAATCCTAAGGATGACATCACATTCTATGTTCAGTTCAAGATAAAGCTTTTGGCTCTAATAAAGAAGCATGTGGATGCATACTGGGTCGGCTCAATTACTGTAAACTATCTCTTGCAAATGTAAAATCTAATTATAAGGCAGCATGAGTAGTTAGATGCAATATAAATACTGTAATATCAATTGCTTATGGATTCTCGGCATGATTCAGTTAAACATTTAAACTATGAATAACTGAAGGTTTATTATAATACCCCACAGAAAGGTGAAAAATATTTATACAATGTGTTCCTTGAACCAGCAGAGAGGAGGAGGAGGAAGAAGAAGCCCAGTCCAATCCTGTCCAGTTCAGTTCAGTTTCAGTGTAATACATTTTGTCAGAAGCATTCAGTTTTGTGTTGAGATAGAGTGAACTCTGAGTCTAACATGCAAATACATAAAGGGGAAGATCTGTATGGATCAACTGTGAATTCATACCCAGGAAGACTAGTTCCCCCAGGTGACTCACTTTAGCCAACCACACAGAAGTTGGAGAAGAAGAAATCACCCTTGTTTGCAGCTTGTTATGGCAGCTTTTGCTGCAGCTGTCCAGCTGTCAAGATTTACAGAAGGCATGACCACTGCAGAGCTACCTTAACAAGCTACAACACAGTGTTGATTAGCAATTCCCTCCTCTCCTGTCTTGTGTTTAGTCTCTGAAGTGCTGTAATGCAGATTTGTTACAGCAATGAACCAAGCTTTTTTAAAGTAAAGTTGTCTCTCTGTTTCACCTCATTGGGTTAAAAATATGCTCAATTTGTCTCATAAGCTAACCAAATGACTTAAAAACTAAAATTATTTCCATCTTTTTTCAGAAAATACATGTGCATGGGTAAAGTCTATGGTGGCCAATATCTTCAGTCTGGAAGACTCTCTTCAATTGTGTTAGACAAGGCATTGAAGTACTATCACATTTATATGATTTTCACCTTTCTTATTTCACAGGTCATGGGTTTTTTTTTTTACTGTTTATGTCATGTTTTGGAAGAGTGCTTCAGAGTTTGCAGTGGCTACTAGGCTATTGTGCATTAGCTAAGGATGAATAGGCAGAAGGCATTTTAATACTGGAGGCAGAGCTCCTAATGGTCCCCCTCTTTATCCATGTCAAAGTGCACAGTACCCAAAGCTAACCAAATCATTGTGACAAATGAGGACAAAAACTCCATACATGTGTCTCCCCCACCCTAGTATTTAAATAAATAAATTCAATAACTGTTTCAAGGCATTCAAAATCTGCTGTCAGAGGTAACTGCCTAATTTTGGTTAATGCAGAGTGACCCATGTCTAATGGGTATCTTCCTTGCTTTTCAGAAGTGACAGTCACTTCTACAACTATGTCCCTGAGCTGTATGATTCTTCTTGAACTTAACATCAGTAGTTCATTGAACACATCAAAATCTACCTTCAGATTTCTCTCTCATTACTGAACTGATATAAGTCCTTTTCTCACATCAGCTCTTTAAACTAGTGATATGAGACAGATGTGTTGGATTGACAGAAGTAGAAAATGGTCTTTTATTGAATTTGAGTAAGACATTTCATGGGAGAAAATAAATGTGTGACACAAATCATGACTATAAACACATAACTAAGGATGGATGAATTAGCTTTGGATCAAATCTAACAAAAAAAAATCAAAAATATGAATGTGGGGAATATTAAAGTGGCAGAATTGTGTATCTTCCATAGAAGGAGGAGAATTTCATTCTGCTTTTTGTTTCTGATCAGAATTTTAAGTGGTGTCCATGTGAGAAAATTTGAGTATAGGATAAAAGAGGGGAAAGAGACAAATTTGCTCATTTTAAGAGATAATAATGTTGGATACCTTTGTTTTTATGACTAAATCAAAACTCAGTACAGTAATACCTCGGATAACGTTTACCTTGGATAACGCTAAAATCGCATAACGTTAAGTAATCTGGGGAGGACAATTGGATCAAATAAAGTTAAGGTTCTATGGGATGGATCGGATAACAACCGCTAAAGCCTGTGCGGTTACAATGTATCTCTATGGAGCTTTAACGTTATCCGATCCATCCCATAGGATTTTAACATGCATCGGATAACACTAAAAATCGGATAACACTAAGACTTGTGGAACCAAGTCTTAGCGTTATCCGAGGTATTACTGTATACAAGTTCTTAGAATGCTACCTCTTTCACTAGCTAGTACTGTACCTAAAATAGTGAAACAATCCCTAGGAGCATCTTAAGTAGAAAGTGTATATTTACTTACAGTTCTGAATTAGTAGTTACAAAGACAGAAATAAAAGGAAAGGAAAGGAGATGATGTCTCAGCCACGTGACTGGCAGAAATACATCCCAGCTACATGTATCATGGCCGAGAACTTAACAGCAACTAAGAAAGAACAATCTCATTCATATAAAATTTAGATTAGTTTCACTCTTATGTCTGTGGAAATTGATTTGATCCATGAAAGTACACATTAAAATATAGCAGTTAGTCTTTAAGGTATGACAACATTTTAAAATCTTTTTTTGTTTTGTTTTAAGAACAATGGAAGCAAAAACAGAGGAAGAGAGGGGTAGAAGAGTAGGGCTTGTCTCAAATGTCAGAGGTGGGGAAAATAACTGTTACTTGGTTGGTGGTAGGAGACAGCCTTCTTAGCTTGCAACATCATATCCACTGTTAAAAAGCATGCAAGGTTGTTAAATTTCCAACAGTTTCTACAATCAAGTTAATAATCACCATACCATTGTTTTTCTATCATAATAGGACTCATTTGGAAATCAGCAAGAGCTCTGAAGCTTTGCTGGACTATATTTTAGAAGGGGCAAATTCAGAGCATAGGATCACCTATATGTATCCTCTGGGAGCACACTCAGCTATTTTTAATTATTATTTTTACTGAGTTGACTTTTGCAGACACTGCTCTAATGAGAATGGCTGCATTTTGTTTTCTGAGGAAACTAAACTTTATTTATTTGTAATTTGCCCTGATCCATTTTTCTCTTGATCTCTATAGAATTTAGATCTGTGATTTCTTAAAGAAATGGAAATGGCTGGTAAGGATCTGTCCCAGTGCTAGTGTCAGTTATAGCCAATAAATTTGTGGCCAGATTTATATCCTCTCAAAAGAAGGAAAAACAACAACAACAACAACAACAGATTGTGTGTCTGGTTATTTCTACTCTGGCCCTGGACCCACTGTCATTCTCATTGACAATAGCACCACTGCTTGTGAAATCAAATTGAGAGGTTCTTGCTTGCCTCAACATATTTACATAGATGTAACTTTATTATCTACACAAACATGATTTTGGGCAAGAGGAGCCACTTTTTAAAAAAGACCTTTTTACCAATAATTTTCAACTAGATATAAAAATATGCATCCTTTTTTCTTAAAAAAATGTTAAAAAACAACATGATAATGCCATCTTCATGTGGATGATCCCAAAGAACAAGGGAGCAATTGAAGCTCAAAGCTGCTCACTTCAGTATATTCCATAATCAAGGCAAGAACCACATTTTAGCTCAGTGGAAAAAGTTAAAGCTTTTAATTTCAATGGTGATAGAGTAGAGAAAAGCATCCTTTAAAGGAAAATATTTTCTTTGTCAAGTCATCTTGCATTCACTAGAGCAATGGTGAATGCATGGTCTCCAGCTTTGCTTTTCACCTGACTTGTGATAAGATCTGGAAATGGAAATGCAGTTCTCTGGCGGAGGGTTGAGTCTTCTGATTCTTTTTTCTAAAATTAGATGTCAGTTCCACTGCCAATCCTGAGAAGTGATTACCTGGGACTCTAGTCAAGCCATTTCACCAAGTCACATCATCTTCGCATGGGTCATTTTGTCCTCTCAAATCAATCTATGTACTTAGCACTGTCTCACCTCTTCCTGTGGTTGCCCATTCCCCCGCCCTGTCTCCTGCCTTCTTCCTCTGTCATCTGTGATTCTTCTTTCTCCTTCTGTCTCTATATCAAGTTGGCATTTAAATACTGGTACATGTATAGCTGAATTTACCCTTGCCTCAGTGCTTCTCATCTCCCTTCTCTTCTCTTGGAGTTGTTGCTAGTTTGTGAGGAGTCCTTCTCTAGTGGTAACAAGCAGTGTGCAATTGGGCCAAAATGGTAAAAGAGGAAGTAGAGAATATTGGTTGATTAATTTAACTTATAGCTCACAAACAATTAGTTTTAAATACTACTCTGGGTGGCTTACAACAGCTAATTCAACAGAGAAACAAGTGACATAAAACATTAGATAGTATATAAACCAGTGGGTTTTTTTAAAAAAAAACAAACAACATAAAGCAATGGCCAAGTAGCATATCACTGTCATTGCTGTTACACTGTCTGGAAGAGCAACTTGTTAGTAATATTTTGCCATCATCATTCGTGTTGTATCCATTGGTATAGGCATGAAAATGCTCACCAGTTCCCTGAAGTGGTGAATTCTGTTTCTTTATAAGTACAAATAAAATGAGGAAGAAAACCACAACAGAAAGCAAAACAAAGCTTCCTTCGGCACTTTATTTCCATGTGTCTTGAACTACAATGTGCAATGTGCAAATGTGTCTGCACTCTTCCCAGGATGCTTGCAGACACACTCGCACATGCAAAAATGCATCTGCAAGCACTCTGCTCCTGCCACCACCAGGACTCAGGGTGGTCTTTGCAATGCCTCCAGCAATGTTGCATGATGGCTGGTCCCCCCACCCCCGGAGACTGCTGGTGGCACCAGCCTTGGCGTGGTAGCCAGCACTGCACTGCTGCCACAGTGGACATCCTGCCCCCCATGCTGCTGGCACCCCCACCCGGGTTCAAGGTGGTCTTTGCAACACCCACAACAATGTTGCACAATGGCCGGTCCTCCCTTGCGGATTGTAAGAGTCCCAAAAGTATAGCAACTCCAGGCATGTTTGTTTTTCTCCCTCCCCTAGCTTCCTGGGAACCCTTCTTTCTTTCTCTCCTGCTCCAACCCCCTCTCTTTCTTCCCCCTCTCTTTCTCCCTTTCTTTCTTTCTTTCTTTCTCTCTCTCTTTCTTTCTTTATTATCTCTTTTGGTTTTCTTTGTCCTTTGCATTTGTCCTTTAAAGCAGACCCCCCTCCCGCTTCACTTCCAGAGCCCCCATCCCTGGCTCAGCTCGGGGTGGGGGAGAGCCTCATTTCCCAGCTGGCTTTCATCTCCCCTTTCCTGTGGAGTGAAGCCAGGAAAAAGCTCGAAAGCCAGTCGTGTCTGACTCTAGGGTTCAGTGCTAACTTCTGTTTATAGCCAAAAAGCTTTCTTTCCTTCCCTTCTTCCCTTCTTCCCTTCCTTCCTTCCCTTTCTCCCTCCCTCCCTTCTTTCCTCCCTCCCTCCCTTTCTCCCTTCCTTCCCTTTTTTCTTTCCTTCTTCCTTCCCTCACTCCTTTCTTTATTTCCATCAATCCCTCTCTCCCATTCCATCCTTCCTTCCTCCCATTCTTCTTTCTCTCCCTTCCCTCTTCCCTTCCTCCCTCCTTTTCTTTCTTTTCCCCTTTATTTCCTTCTTTTGTGTTTGGAAGCGGAGGAGGTGGCAGAGGCAGCAGTGAGGGTGAGAAACTAAAAACTATAAGAAACTAAAAAATACTTTTAACAGCCATGAAATGTGCATGGAACATCATTCACAAAAAAATTCCCAAATGAAAAAAATTGGTTGTGCAGCATATGGTTTAAATTTGCTACTTCATGACATAATTAAGTTAAAGGAAATGAAAGATCTTCAGTCAGATGCCAACAATATTATCAAATTTGTGAAGAAACATCACATCATTCAACAAACATTCATGAGCATTCAAAAAGAGAAAAGTAAAGGGTCTTGGAAGAATTATGCAAGAACACTGAAACTGCCATCTGTTACCAGATGGGGATGAATAACAATAATGAATAACAATAACGCGGCGGGCGGCGGAAGACGCTCCCGACTTTCCTCCGGCCCTCTTCCACCGTGGCCGGAGCTTGAGGGCGCCAGCGCAGCTGCGGCCGGTTGAGCTCCTGCCCCCGCCTTCCCTCCGGGCTCGTCCACCTCGCCCGGAGAGCCGATAAAGACCAGCGGCGGCGGGCGGCGGAAGACGCTCCCGACTTTCCTCCGGCCCTCTTCCACCGTGGCCGGAGCTTGAGGGCGCCAGCGCAGCTGCGGCCGGTTGAGCTCCTGCCCCCGCCTTCCCTCCGGGCTCGTCCACCTCGCCCGGAGAGCCGATAAAGACCAGCGGCGGCGGGCGGCGGAAGACGCTCCCGACTTTCCTCCGGCCCTCTTCCACCGTGGCCGGAGCTTGAGGGCGCCAGCGCAGCTGCGGCCGGTTGAGCTCCTGCCCCCGCCTTCCCTCCGGGCTCGTCCACCTCGCCCGGAGAGCCGATAAAGACCAGCGGTGGCGGGCGGCGGAAGACGCTCCCGACCTTCCTCCGGCCCTTGCTTGTGAGACTGTGACTGTTATGTTATTATTATTTATTTGCTATGTCATATACTGTATATGTATTGGAATTTATTTTGTAACTTCATATCTTGTAACTTATGATTTGTAACCTTTTTGCAGTGTGATTTTGCTTCATTATACTGTATTGTAACTTTATTTCGTAGTGTGGTTGTGCTTTACTGCACTACTGTATTGCATTGTTGTATTGTATTGTATTAATTTGAATGACCTCGATTATGTTGTACTCTTTTGATTGTCTTACGTGTGTGGTCTCTGTGAACCGCCCTGAGTCGGTTGCACCGAGTAGGGCGGTATATAAATTGAATGAATGAATGAATGAATGAATGAATGAATGCTGAAAAGTCGCCTGGACGGAAAGGAATAAATAAAAACATAAACCATGGAATGATTTGGTGAACTACTATTGGAAATAAAATTCAAAGGAATAAAAAGGATGACATTTTTTTTGAAACATCTATTATTTTCTGAAATGCATTTATTTTTTCCTCTACAGTCAACATGCTTTACTTATGTGAATTTCCCTCCTTTCAAAATTCCCAGAAGGTTTACATCTCTAGCGCGTGACTTATGCAAGTTTATGGTGCTCTGCGCCATGTGGAATTGTATTCTCCCAGCCTGCTAAAGACTTTTCTTTCAAAATAAGTCACACCCATGTAGAAGCATCGATTGTGTTTCCCCCCCAATTTTCTCATTTTTTCTCCAGTCAGTTTTCCCTTCCCAATTTTCCTTGTCTTGTTTATGTGGTACTAGCAGCCCCACTCCACTCCTCCCCAGCTTTTACTGCAATTGCCTGCCTCCCACATGAACAAATCATACAAATATACAGAAAAGATGACACTTTCTGCTTGTGGCACCTAGTCCATCACTATTTTTGAATGTTGTGCTAAGGTGATCTCACGATATGCTGTGCAAGGCTCATTCTTCATTTTGCTATAATGTGTTCCAGGCATCATGACCCACTTTGTCATACAATACCTGGTTTCAATGTCAATCGCCTGACTTCTATTTCATGATCATGAAACATTTTACTTTTGCTTTTCCTGTTGAAAATAAGTAATTGCCTCCACTTGTAACTGGATTTAGTATCAATTATAACAATATTAGATACAAAAAAAAATGAATAATTGGGCATCTTCCTTACAGATTCCTCTAGCTTGAAAGGCTGCACTACAAAGGAGATGGCACTGATATTATTGGATTTCAGCACGTTATGGGTATATCATTATCCTTCTCACTATGATGCCCACTATTTTTTTTTAGTTTCATATATCCAACAGTCTTTGATGGTTGTGCGAGAAAAAATACAAGGGGGAATTGAAACTGAAGATATCCATTTTGTTCTTCTTTCTTTAATGTTAAAGAAAAATATATATAATGACAGATTAAACAACATGGACCACAGGTCAGCCATCTCACCATCCTTAGTACTTTTCATTCTGAGGAATCAAAAAGCAAGGTGCAATTATCAACATACTATGGAGCCAACCTTTCTTTTCTCCTGTTGCTTGTTCCATTACCCTTCATTGACCTATAAAATGTAAGAGACCCACATGTGTTTCATGACTGTCTTTTCCCTAGTTCTATAGCGACACAAAAGAATGTTGGAATCTTTTCCTCTGCTTTGTTCTTTTTTTTCTTTCTTCCTCTAATGCCACCCATTCCATTCTTTTTTTGAACCAAATCCTCTTTATTTTTGCTGCTTCCAAGCTGCATACACATAGCGACATCATTTCAACTGTGTGCATTCAGCAGAGCAGATATGTTAGTCTACGACAAAGAACACCAAAAATATTGTGCCATCTTAAGAAAACTATCACATTTTTTCTGATCTTTGAGAAGCAAAATCCTATGCCATCAGATGTCTGTACAAAAGAATACTTAGTAAACTTGTGAAATAATCCGGCAAAAACACCATACATGTGAACTGAATGTGATCTCATCCCATTGTATCATTCCTGGTGGTGGGTCTATTTTTCATTACTGCTGCTTAAAGGAAAACTAAGGCCCATTGTCAGTATTCTGCTCAATGTAGATCTTCAGACCTCCATGGAAGGACAGACATGGCATCCTACAGAGGAACCTGGTACAACTAAGAACTTGGAAGAAATTGCTAGGGGTTCAACCCCACTCAGACAGCATCTCATGATTGTATCTTCTGTCCTCAATAAACCCTCTGTTCACATTCTAAACCATGTTTCAGTTTGTGATCTTCCTCATTACTGTTAACCCAAGAGCAAACTGGCAAAAGACCAGCATTTGGGGCGGCTATGATTGTGTGAGTGCCTGGAAGCTCTGTTGGCAAGAGACCATATCAGTCAAAAAGATCTACTCAGGAAAATGAACAGAAAATAAATTCCCTCTGCCCTGTGGGAGAATGAGTTATTTTGTGTTGTTTTCTTGAATGATGTGTGTGTGCATTAGACATAGCTATGCAAATAACACAAATGACATGCAATACGAACAACATCAATTGCACAGTATAACTGAGTGTGGCTTTGATGCAAGGATATTTAAGGATCAGAAAAACTGGAGTGGTTGTCTGCCTTGTTTTACAAATGAACTAACAACAAGAAACCATTAGTTTCATTCATTATAAAGCTGATGAAAAAATAGCTCTTCTTGTCTTACTCTTTAAGTAGTCTTGTGAGGCTTCAAATTTCATTGTTATGGTGTTTTGCCAATACAGCCTTAATCAATGAGAATGAAGAATTGCATGAGTGTTCTCTGCCTCCCTAGATGTATCTAGATATTCTTGGGTTAATTGCTTCCAATGAATTCCCTTGCTCCAGGATAAGAGCTTCAGTTTCCATACTAAGTGTTGGTCATGGTTAGCAAATGCTGTCAACATTTCTCTTGTGGCTAGGAGTGGAATGTCAACAAAGCCGTTGAGAACTGGACTTCCAAAGACACTTATTCTAGTACTACATATTTAATAAACTGCCAAGGCTCTTCTGAGATCTTGGAAATGGTTTTTACCAATGAGGACATTTTTAACAAAAGGTACAGAAAATAAAATCCTTGTAAGGAGAAAATTGGGCCTTATTTTTTTGCAATTCTCATAGTAAGAAGTGCTGAAAATGTTGGAGCCATTCATTGTAAATTCCATTTTCCGATGAGAAAAAACATCTCAGCTATGGATGTGTCTGGTCTTTCTAAGCAGAAATGGAAAGGACAAAACTTTCTGCAAGTGATTGTGAAATAACTTCCAAGTCACTCATTTTTAGGGTAATACATTTTATTTTCTACAGTGGTAACTTTAAAATAAATATTAGGTGATTTTTTGCAAACATTACTTTTCCTGCTATGAACAGATTTCAGTTGTTTATTTTTAGAAGCATCTATTTATCATATAAATACACACACACACACACACACACACACACACACACACACACACACACACACACACACACACATGAAATGCTGTTGGTTCACAAGATCTGAACAGAGCTGTTAAATCAGTGGTGGGCAGCAAAAAAAATTGCTACCACACCATGGGGGGAGCCTACATCGTGGACAGAGCTTATGTCATGGGCAGAGCCTATGTCGTGGATGTAGCCTATGTCATGGGTGATCTAGTCATGCTCACCATATGACCAGTGGTGGGATGTCAAAAATTTAACTACCCCACCGTGATGTTATCACGGTGTGGGCGGAGCTAACATCATGATGTCATGTCATGGGCGGGGCCAAAGAAAAAATACAAAATAATAAAAATAGGGAGCTTCAGGCTATAGGGAGCTTCAGGCTAGCAGCTTCTCTTCCTCCTCCCCATTTGGGAGGACAGCAAGGAGGCCGTGCATATGTGCCAAGCACTAGGCGTGCATGCACACCAAGTGCTTGGCGTGCATGCACAGTGGGGGAACCAGTGAAAAGGTAAGCCCCGAAGGTGGTTCTCCCCAAAAGCTGCTACAGGTTCTCTGGAACACTGGGAAAAGTTACTACCGGTTCTGGAGAACTGGTGAGAACCTGTTACATCCCATCACTGCATATGACCATGTATACATCTGCAAACATAGACAGCACTGGCTCTTTGGCTGTAAATGGAGATGAACACTGCATCCTAGAGTAGGGCGGCCAACCGTCCCGCGTTCTACGGGGCAATTCCATTTAGGGTGGGGGTAGTTCGACTTACCCTCCGTTCGAAAATCCTCCCGACCTCTCCCGTTGCGTCACAGACGCACCTGTTTCCCCTCTGCCCTGCGCAGAGACCCAATCTGGCTGCATTCTATTCTCTTGCCACTAGTCTATGCTGTTGCATAAATTTCTGATGCCAGATTGGGTCTCTGTGCAGGCGCGGTTCATTGGAGCCTTTTCGGCTCCGTTTCCCTTTAACTGCCTGCAGGGCAGAGGGGAAACAGGTGCGCAACGGGAGAGGTCGGGAGGATTTTCGAACGGAGGGTAAGTCGAACTACCCCCTCCCTAAATGGAATTGCCCCGTGGAATGTGGGACGGTTGGCCGCCCTATCCTAGAGTCAGCTATAACTGGTTTTTGAGCAAGGGAGGCCTTGAACCACTTGCAGGGACAAAACCTGATGAGGCAGGGCAGGGAGGTGAGCCTGGCCACCCAATTTCGCTCCCCCCTGCCCGAAGGCCACCCAATTTTCCCACCCCCCTGCCCAGAGGCCACCCAATTTTGCTACCCCCCTCCAAGGGGGTGCGAACCTGTTGCTTCCCACCACTGTGTTAAATGATACAACATTTTAGAGATCATTACTCATACAGTTACCACACGTCAGAAGTGACAGATGGCACATAGGAATTTTGGAGTTTTTTTCTTAATTACCAAACAATTGTATAGTGAGAAAACAGGTGGAATAGACAACAAAACTCTGTGAACAGTAATTAACACCATTGCAACCCACAAAGAAAAAAACAAACAACTTAAACTTGTGAAATTCTGAATATTTGTTCTGTATACTTTTAAAAAACATCTTTTAAAATACTTTTACAACCTGAAACAGAATTCCTTTTTAATATTCTGTTTTTCTAAGGAAGAGTTAAAAAGTTCTTTTACTGTGTCAACTAATTAGATCCTGACTTGCAGTGTGAAATGTTTTCCCAAAAGCTCACCAAACCTGCAACAATGTATATGTTACTGTAACACACACACACACACATACACACACACATACACACACACACACACACACACACACACACACACACACACACACACACACACACTCACACTCACACTCTTGCACACACTCGGACGCACACACACACACTTTAGAAGTTTATGTTGGCAAGCCTATTCTGCACAGTTTGTTGCATTCACTGTGTTGCCCTTTTACAAGGCTTTTTAAATGATAAGTATTTCAGCCCTGCAGCCATGATTTCTTTTAAATAAATAAAGAGATAGGACCAACCATTCTCCTTCAAGATAAGCAGCATTTGTTTTTTTTTCAATTTATATGAATTATTGTAAATCTGAGCACATAAAACATGTGTTCACACACATTTCATTTCTTTTCTTTATAAAACACAACTCAAAAACTCTTTTTTCAAACTTTGCAGAGTTTGGTCCCAACAAGAGCAGACTGTCTGCTGCATCAGTACCAAAATTGGTGCTGGTCATAATTCCAGTTTCAAAGTTACATGTTTTTGTTTGGGGTGCCCCTATTTTTGGACTAATCTTGTAGAACATTACAGTAAAACCTCATATAACACTAAAACCTGGTTCCACAAGTCTTGGTGTTATATGATTTTTAGTGTTATCTGATCCTCTATGGGATCCATAGAGATACATTGTAACCACACAGGCTTTAGCGGTTGTTATCTGAAGCATCCCATAGGATCTTAATGTTATCTGATGCAATTCTTCCCCCCAGATTCCTTAATGTTATGCGATTTTAGTGTTATTCGATACTAATGTTATATGAGGTATTACTGTATTTGCTTTTCCTCACAATATTGTGAGGAAGTATGAAACTAGAAGACAGATGCTGCTGCTCTGTCTGCCATATAGCTTACTCATACAATGACAAGTTAGTTTGAATTTATATTCCTGCTTAGGAAGAATGAGCATAAGTGCCTCTGTTTGCTAGCACACTCCCCTCTCTTTTTTTTGATTTCTCTCTCTTGCTCATCCAGCAATGAAGCAGCTGGTCATGGAAAGGGCAACTACTTCACCCTCTCACTTGCTCACCTGAATTATCCATCTGGACAGCACAGTAGTTTGCATTCTGTTTTATTGACTAAATCCTTCTTGTGATGCCACTTGGAATAAAAGGTGAGTATGAGAAAGTAATGGCTATTCTTTGCAGGAAAAGGGCAGAACTTTATGTTCTTTTGTTATTTTTGCCTCTGCTTGCTCAGTTACTTTTTCTCTGTATAGGTATGGGAGAGGCGATGAAGAGTCTAAGGAAGGAGTGATGACAAAATGGGAATGAACAATGAAGAGGCCCAGATTGGTGGACCGTTATCCCTGCCTGATCCAAGAGGCACCAGAGTTCCACACCTCCAGCTAGCCAATGGTTCTTGGGAGGATGCTAGCAGAGGAGGAAGCTTGCAGAGAGAATTTGGGGGGGGGGGGGAATCTTGCATCAAAGGAGTAATAAATGGTGCAGACAGGAGGCCAGTTATACTTCTGTCGTCTGAAAGTCAAGGAAAGTCACGGGGGAGGGGTTTCGGTGTGAAGTCACATGACTCCAAAATTTTAACCCTTCAGCCAGGTGAAAGTCCGGGGCTGGGGCAGCAGGCATCCTCTGGCTCCAGGGGGTGACCTCTTCCACTCCAGCTGGTGTGGCTTTTAACTCCCCAGCCAGGTGAGAGTCCGGGGGTGAGGCGGCAGGCGTCCTCAGGTTCTGGGTCGGCCATGCTTCTGCCATTTCTCTTCAAATCAGGGAAAACAGAGAAACCACGTGATTTAGGGGGGAGGGGGTTGGTCAAAGATAACGGAAAGTCACAGGGGGGGGTCAAAAAGTAGCCTATTTTAGGTCATGCGGTATTTGAAAGGCCCCCTAGGTGCTATAAGGAGAACCCAGACAATAGAAGGGAAAGAATGTGTCACCACAGCCATGCAAACAGATGACTCTTTTCTAGAGGTCTGGGAGGTAGAGGAATGGTGAGATGCCCAGGATGATTCCAAGGAGAGATGCAGTGTGGATTTAGAACTATTGCAAGAGCCACTTCACTCTAGGCAACTGAGAATATATCTATAAAGAGGAGCCATGGACTGAGGTTGTCATACATTTCTGAGGGCCAGTGGTGAGGGGTAAAATGTCTCTGAGAACAGAAGACACTCACAAAGCAATCATACTGAGGTGGAAGGACTGTGACTAACACTAGACAATTGAGCAGCCACAGCTTGATGTTATTTCCAGTCCTACTGCTGAGCTTCCCAGAATGAAGCTAAGGGTTCCAAACCTATTTCTGTTGGGTGTTCTCACTGCCACAAGCCTATCAGCCTCTCTTGACTGCTCAATAATATGAATCTGGATGGTCAAACAAGATGGACACTTTTTGTGTGTGACAGTAGGCTGAATGGCAAGAACACAGACTGGCTGTGTTTTGTGGTTTAAAACAATAAATAATTTATTAAGCATAAAGGCTCAGTCTAACATAGTGATAGCATGAAAGAATGACTGTCAGACACCGTCCAGGGCAGATATCCTCACAGGGAGCAACATCTATTGCCTTCTCTCACTCCTCTACTTTATGTGGCTGGTGTGGATTATTACGAATTATTTCCCTCTCAAAAGAACAATTGAGAATGGAAGGCCATGAGGTCTTCTGTGGTCAACTCTCTACACTGCACTGCCCAGAATTAGAGGAAATGTGAGCAAGCATGCTTTCTCTATATATAACATTATAGGTATAGAGAACCTGCTGTAATCCCCATAGACCAGTGGTGGCGAACCTATGGCATGCGTACCAGAGGTGATACTCGGAGCCCTCTCTGTGAGGACCCATGCAGACAACCCAGCAGAGTTTGCTCTGCCCAGCAGCCCAATGGGAGCATTTTCTCCCTCCCTCAGCACAGAGTTCACCCCGTCCCTCTGCCTATATGCCCAATGTGAGTGCTTCCTCCCTTACCCAGCACAGTTTTCCCCACCTCTCTGCTCAGCAGTCCAATGGGAGCGGTTCCTGCCTCCCCTGTTGCTGTCTTGGCACTGTGAGATAAATAAGTGGGCTTAGGGTTGCAGTTTGGGCACTCGATCTATAAAAGGTTTGCCATCACTGCCATAGACGATGAGTAAAGGGGGAGGTAAGTGCAATTTCATGGAACAGAAGAATGCTTTGAAGAAGTAACACTCTTAAAATACTTCAGCAATGTCAGGTTGTTCCATTATATTTAACAGCTACATGATGTGAGATACTAATATCACCTACAAACTAGAAGAGAGAAAGAAAAAGTTTGATGCCTGTATGTTAGGTGTAAAGACATTTTGCCCATTTCTCTCTAACCATTTCCAGTTAGCACCAGAACTCCCATGTTTAGCACAAAGATGTGCTTGCACAAGAATGAAGGCAGCAATAGGTTGTGTGTGGATATAGAACCATCATTAATTTTGGGGGCAAGGTAGGAAGTGGGAGGCCTTGTTGCCAGTTCTACCATCAGCTGCCCTTGCAGAAGATTTGGCACTCCTCCCGAACCTTACTTAACCAATTACATGACAGCTGGTTTTCTTGTCTGTGTTTGGCCTTGATATCTGCTGGAATAGAATGCTGCTAACCTCACACCCTTGGTGTTTCAATAGGTAATGCAGCTTGAGATCTAGAGCAAGGGTTCCTTCATTTCTTCCTACTTTATTCTACTTGCCATTTCCCTTCCTCATCTGCAAACAAATACTATCTTAACTTCCCTTTTTGTCACACACTTTTCCTTCTCATACTAGGTAGTTAATGGAAGCAATACTCATATATTTTTTTCACCCATATTTGTGGTTTAGTGCAAAAACATTTTCTGTTTATTATAGATTCGTCTTGAATTGATTATTCTAAACAGTAGCTTCCACTTAATCTGGGTTTTATTTTTCGTTTTCTTTTGGTGTTTTTTTTTTTTTGGGGGGGGGGGCATCTTAGTGACTTGATGTAGAAGCCTCCTATATGTTTGATGTAACTTATCCTGCCAAAAAAGAAAGAAAAAAAGAAAAAGAAAAAGACATACTAGATAATACATCTGCAACTTTACTCTTAGTCCTATCTGACTCTAGGGTTTGCTATTCATCTCCATTTATAGACAAATAGCCAGCACTGCCTTCTTCTGCAGAAATGTCTATGGTCATGTGGCATGCATTACTAAGTACTGGAGTGCACAGAACACCACTTACCTTCCCACCAAATGTGGTACCTATTTGCTTTTGACTGCTAGGTTGGCAGGAGCTAGGACAGAGATGGGAGCTCACTCCATCGTGCAGCACTCAAGTCTCAAACTACTGACCTGCTGAACGTCTAGTCAAGTTCAGTATCTTAACCACTAAGCTACCACAGCCACAACTTTACTCTTACTTGTAACTAAAAGAGATCATTCTAATAGGAACATTTTATAGGTATTGAAAGGTAGACAGGTGGTACTCATCCTTTTCCCCATCCCATCCAAAATAGAAAAGCTTGAGAAACATCTGTCAGACACTTTTAAAAAAATTCTGAAGAGATTGCAAATTTATCTGTCACTAGCCTGCACACTGTCTCCATTTTGTCAACAGGGTAAAACACCATCCTGTGCAGAAACACAGTGTACTGTTAGCTGTGGCACAGTTCAACAACTCTGCATTCTGAAAGAAAAGACAAGTAAATAACCTCCAATCTCTCACTACTTTGCTTAATTTGTTTCCACTATCTTGAAACAGGCTATTACTGTGTTTATATATCAAAACATCATCCTTCTTGACTGCATGACAGTCTCATAACAGTCTGAACAATTGGGAAGGGGGAGGCGGGATCTCCAAAGCTCTACTCATATCTGCCGGGAAGACATAAAGGTACAGTGATGTACAGAAGCTGCAGTTTGAAACCATTGATTTGATTCTCTGCAATGAATGTCAAGGCCACTGCCATCACAACAGGTTTATATAGGAACATGACAGGAGTAGCGCACAGGATACTGCTGTTAGTAGGCTTGCATGTCGTGGGCCTGGAAGGGATGGTGGACCTTGGTTAGGGAAATTCAGGTTCAAGTTGCTCCTTGTCTTATGAAACTATCTGGGAGGCTATTGGCATCTCCCTCCCATCTTTCCTCTCTCATCCTCAATTCTACAAAGTACACTCACTCAATTCTTCATTATTTATTTATTATTTATTTACCTGGGGAGCATAGTGAAAAGTAGAGACATCAAATTACAAACAAAGATTCGTCTAGTCAAAGCAATGGTATTCCCGGTGGCAATGTATGGTTGTGAGACCTGGACCATTAGGAAAGCAGAGCGCAGAAGAATAGACGCCTTTGAGATGTGGCGTTGGAGGAGAGTTTTGAGAGTCCCATGGACAGCGAGGAGAACAAATAGGTCAATCTTAGAAGAAATCAACCCAGAATGCTCCTTAGAAAGTCAAATTGTAAAGATGAAGCTAAAGTACTTTGGACATCAAATGAGAAGAGAGGATTCGCTTGAGAAGGCCTTGCTGCTGGGAAGGGTGGAGGGCAAAGGAAGAAGGGGGTGGCCAAAAATGAGATGGCTAGATGGTATTGTGGACACTTGAGAACTGTAAAAAACCCCAATTAACAAATACAATAAACAATTAGCCTGACAACTAAAAAAGAGCAAGGGTGTGATATTACTATATCAGCCAGCAGGTGACGGGGGGGGGGGCTGCATCCCAAGTGCCCCACACCTGCTTATTGTTCGTTTAGGGAAATGAGACATCTGAATTTTCAAGTCCTGTGAAAACAGAGAGCCCTTCTGAGTGGTGGCTTCTTGTGTGTGTATTTTCACACTGAGAGCAATATTGGATAGTGTTTAGATCAGGGTTTCTCAACCTTGGACCCCCAAATATTCTTGGACTTCAAGTCCCAGAAGCTCTGATCAGCAGGTGCGCTAACATGAGCTTCTGGTAATGTAAGTCAAGTGGTGGGCTGTAACAGGTTCGCACACACATACACACATCCCTGGGAGGGGGGATAGCAAGACTGGGTGGTCTTCGGGCAGGAGGGGGAGTGAAATTGGGTGGCCACGCCCACCTCCTTGCCCAGCCCATACTAACACAGCTATAATTTAAAAAGTTTTATTCTGTGCAAGCATATCAGAGAATAAACAAAAAGACAAAAAAAATTGTGGCACCTTAAAGACTAACTGCTGTATTTTAAAGTGAGATTTTGTGGATCAAGTCCACTGGCTCTTTGGCTATAAACAGATATGAGCACTGAACCCTAGAGTTGGTAACGACTGGCTTTTGAGCATGGGCAACCTTTACCTAATTACAGAAGATCCCTGATTGGTATTCAAATTTGATGCCAGGTTTTGTCCCTGCAAGTGGTTCAAGGTCTCCCTTGCTCGAAAGCCAGTCACATGCGACTCTAGAGTTCAGTGCTCATCTCCATTTACAGCCAAAGAGCCAGTGCTGCCTGTGTTTGCAAATGTATAAATAGCCATATGGCAGGCATGACTAGATCCCCCATGATGTAGGCTCCGCCCATGATGCAAGCTCCGCCCACGACATAGGCGCTGCTCACTGTGTGGTCGTGAACATTTTTGCTGCCCACCTGTCAGGAAATGAACCTATTTCCTAAGGCTTGAAATTGCCAATTTTCAAATAGGCCTCAGAAAAATCCATTTTTCTCTCTCTGAGCCTCAAGGCTGTGTAACAGCATGTTTTTCAACCATGTTTTCAGTATTTCTTATCTTTTGTAAGCTAGCAGAGCAATGTTATGACTAGCCCCAGTGCATCCTGTGTGCACGTGTATAAACAATGTACTGTTGTTTTGAGAAATTTTTCACTGTTACTTGATTGGCTAAGCTGTCCCACCTGACTGCAAATTCTCCATTTTGGAGAGAAGAAGGAGTTCGTCTCTGTTTCTTCATGGATTAAGACCTGTTTTTGATTAGAGAGCTTTTGTTTTTGAATCTCTTTGGGCTAGCAATCTTTAGCCTAGGAGCTATGCATTTTTGCTCCTTAAAAATGGTTACTTAGATTTGCCTGTGGACTTTATTGGACTGACCTGTGCTACTGACTTTTATGCTTTATGAACCTGATCAATAAATCTTCATCATTTTTCTGAACAACGTGTCTTCATTGGACTAAAAAGGGTAAGAGCTGCCTTTCACACACACAAATCTTTGAACACGCTACCAAATTAAAAACCCCTTAAGAGCTGATAAGCAGTTGAGAGTTGTATCTCTATTCTAATTAGCTGTCCAGCCCGCCTCGGTTGTTTTGATTTTGGTTTCCAGGGGTTTACCAGAAGTGTAGGGGCCGGCTGGATCGTGACATGGAGGCAGCGGTGGCACGTCGCGCCTCTTGAAGACTTTTTTTTGTGTGTGTGCATGCTCTACGTCTCTGCCCTGCAAGAAGAAGCAAGCTTTGTTTGTTTGGCTGAAAGCCTGCGTGTGTGCGTCTGCAGCAGAAGCTGAGAAACTGCATCCTTGGAATGTATTTTCCTGAGATAAGGGTGCTGAAAGGAAAGCAGGATCGCAGCTGTTTGCTTCTTCGTTTTGAGTTTTGAGTCGGATTCTCAAACTCCCAGGGCCGAGGGCCGTTTCCAGTGCTGGCAGTTCCAGAGGGACTGAGACGTCTTCCAAGCCTACAAGATGGAAGGTAAGCCAGTGGCTGATGAATGTACCCCCTCACCACAGTTAGCACCCCAAGACAGACTCCATTCCAGATGGGATCTTGGAGAAGGTGCCCAGATGATGTTTAGCCAGAAGGAAGGGCCCAGGGTGGGTGAAGCTTGTCCAGATGACTTCTGAGACTTCCCCAGACGCCCAGCAAGCCCCAAGCCCTAAGTAAGACTCTTTTGTGTTGAATTGGAGTCAAAACCTCCACAGAGTGCCTATTTTCACTCAGAAGCAGTTCTTTGAAGTTAATTTTCCCCAAAGCCAAGAAGAAGGAGTGGAACCCTTCAGATAAGATTTATTTTCCTGCATTGAAGTTCCTAGTTGCTGATTACATGTGCTGTTTGGTCTTTGAAGACCTGGAGAGTTTGCAAATTGCCTCATTGTGTTTGAGATACCAGTGTAAAGGTGGAAGAGCTCCAACGGACTCCTCCATGTGTCCAAGGAAGAAGTTTGCTAGAGTGTGTGGGCCAGAGCCACCACTCTGAAAAGTGTTATCTACAGGCTGTTACACTATGCTGTTTTGGTCAGCTAGTGGGAAGTGGGAAATAATTGCCGGATGCAGTTTTTCCCTGAGTTTTACTACCCTTCGAGAAAGCCAAGAGCTGAAGAGGGGGGAGTACGTAAAGATGGCAGTGGGAAGCCCAACTAGCGGTTTCAGCAATAGCAGAGGCCAGATCCAGATCCAGATTCCCGACGTACTGAGGAGAGTGAATGGAATTCTGCGCGCTCTTGAGTTGAGAAGCTAGTCAAGCCATCAATTCTGTTGCCTGTTTAGTTCCCAAACCTCACAGGGATGAGGATGCGGGGTTGTTTGATTGATTCCTTTGGACTGTGTTTTGATAAATACCTTAAAGGATGTTTTCTTGAGTTTGTTTTACTAGGAAATGCACATGTTCCTGTCGTCTGAAAGAAGAGCTGATAACGGAACTCTGAGTGGACTTTGTTCAACTGGCTGTTTAATTGTTTGCAGGTGCAACATCGAAGAAGACAAAGAAAGGGGGGAAATGTTATTGTTTCTTGCTAATCATCTGTTTATTTTTCCAGAGGCTCGTACAAGCGGCCTCTGTGACATGTGTGGTGTTACTGACCTGTTTCCTGATTTAAAGGTTGTTCTGTTTGGGCAAAATGTGTTTTGGAAAGGGAAAACCTTTGGTACCTGAAAATGCCCAAGTCTTTTGTTCCAGCAAGGTTTTATACCTGAGTTTGCTTGCAATGCAGAATGTAACTTATGTAACGTGTACCTCCAGTAACTAAAACTGGAAGAAGCTTTAACGCTTGACTATCCTACATATATAAGGGATAGCTTGTTTGCTCAATTGCTTTGCTCACATTAGTAAATAATGCCTTTTGGTAAAGTCAAACCCCCGGTTTGCCTTTCCAGAAAGGAGGGCGTGTCAGGAAATGAACCTATTTCCTAAGGCTTGAAATTGCCAATTTTCAAATAGGCCTCAGAAAAATCCATTTTTCTCTCTCTGAGCCTCAAGGCTGTGTAACAGCATGTTTTTCAACCATGTTTTCAGTATTTCTTATCTTTTGTAAGCTAGCAGAGCAATGTTATGACTAGCCCCAGTGCATCCTGTGTGCACGTGTATAAACAATGTACTGTTGTTTTGAGAAATTTTTCACTGTTACTTGATTGGCTAAGCTGTCCCACTTGACTGCAAATTCTCCATTTTGGAGAGAAGAAGGAGTTCGTCTCTGTTTCTTCATGGATTAAGACCTGTTTTTGATTAGAGAGCTTTTGTTTTTGAATCTCTTTGGGCTAGCAATCTTTAGCCTAGGAGCTATGCATTTTTGCTCCTTAAAAATGGTTACTTAGATTTGCCTGTGGACTTTATTGGACTGACCTGTGCTACTGACTTTTATGCTTTATGAACCTGATCAATAAATCTTCATCATTTTTCTGAACAACGTGTCTTCATTGGACTAAAAAGGGTAAGAGCTGCCTTTCACACACACAAATCTTTGAACACGCTACCAAATTAAAAACCCCTTAAGAGCTGATAAGCAGTTGAGAGTTGTATCTCTATTCTAATTAGCCGTCCAGCCCGCCTCGGTTGTTTTGATTTTGGTTTCCAGGGGTTTACCAGAAGTGTAGGGGCCGGCTGGATCGTGACACCACCACTGTGTAAATCTAAGAACACCTGGGGTGCCATGATTGCAAAACTCTGGTTTAGGCTATGAACAGACAATTGGAAACATACCTAGCCAGAATTGGTCTTAGGAAATTTCCTGGTCAGATGAAGAGTGAAATGGTGTCATATCTAATAATGTTATCATATAACATTCTGGCAAACATAATGAAAGGAATGTTTAAAACCTTCTTCTTCTTTTCTTTTTGAAGTGAAAAACACTGCCTTTGCATTTCATTTACCCAGTAACACTTCTCTTTGGACGGTGTTTTTTTTTAAACCAAAAGATGATAAATTGAACATTAAGATGATGCATTCTATCTGGCATCAAGCAATTGAAGAGTACATTCTAATTAAAATTTTCTGGAAAAGACAACTACATTATCCTTCTATTAAAGATTAATGTCCTTGATAATCCTGGTGGTTTAGTACTCCACAGTAAATTATTAAGGTACTTGAAAAGTGAATTGATGTAACATTTCTAACTGGAAAAAAAAACATTACTGCCGCCAGGCAACAGGAAAACAGGGTATATTCTTTTTAATATGCTGTTTGCATTGTTAAAATTTAGGACATTTTAAAAGATGGAAACACATGGTTGTACAATGTCTGTAACATGTGGTTCACAGATTATACAAGTGTTGCATTTAATTTTTGTCTCCCACCCCACCCCAAATTTTCTTAATACAGTCAATGGAACCATTTTCAGTTGTTATCGGATTGACTGTATCGACCACAGGTAGTATAGAGTGCTCCAGCCCTGCCCTCTTTGTTTTCTGATTTGTAATTCTTCATATGCAGAGAAATGAGTCTGAAGAGGCCAGCCTCTCCATACAAATTGGTATCTTGATTCTACATGACTTTCTATCCCCTGTAAGTGTAGTGATCCCTGGATAGTAGCAAATGAGAAAACCTTAATATGTAGAATGAAGGTCAGATTGAAACATTCCGTTTCTTGGGGAGAAAGGATGACAGACTACATTTATACAGACAGCTATCTCTAGAAATACTCCTTAAAGTGATGCAGTGTCATTAAATGGCTTATCAAATGTGGACAACTTTGCTTCAGATGGTGACTTAGCACTTTAAAAATTGAGGGAAGGAAGGTCCTATATTCAAATTGTCAGTTATCAAATTCTAAGTACTTATCCTTTATAATGAATGTATGCAAGCATTTCTGTGTGAATTGGGAAATTATATGTCAGTGAACATAAAATGAATTCACTGTTTTATGCTTCTTGCGCAATCATAATAGATGCCATACAGTCTCCTGACAAATCCAACATTTTCCACTGCAGGCAAATTACAATGGATCGAATATATGTAGAAAAGAGAGAACTCCTCCTCTAGCTTCTCTAACTCGTCACCCATTTCATTGTTTAAGATTATGCACAGGAGCCAGTCATGAGCCAAGTCTACAAATCATGGATCAGTTGTATGAATTCTCAGCAAGTCTCACACAAATCATTCTTTGCTAAAGTATATGTTATCAGAGTGATACTTCCTTGTATTTGGGAGCTTACAAAAAGTTTGCTTTAGAAAGTATTTTCCTGTTCCAAATTATTGGGGAAAATTATAATTCTGGTGTGGGCCAATGCTGGCTGCTTCTTCAGTTTGCAGTCATGTGAGGAATTTGTGAAACACAACGCAAAGTGGATGTTATGAAAGATATATACAGTAATACCTCATATAACATTAGTATCGAATAACACGAAAATCGCATAACATTAAGGAATCTGGGGGGAAGAATTGCATCAGATAACATTAAGATCCTATGGGATGCTTCAGATAACAACCGCTAAAGCCTGTGTGGTTACAATGTATCTCTATGGATCCCATAGAGGATCAGATAACACTAAAAATCATATAACACCAAGACTTGTGGAACCAGGTTTTAGAGTTATATGAGGTTTTACTGTAGTTATATTGTTAGATACATCTACCCGTAGTTGACATACCACTTTTGTGATGTAATATAGGCTGGTGGGGTTTTTTTGTATGAAATACTTAGATTGTTACACTTTGTGAGTATTTATTGTATTTATAAATTGTATTGTAGGTGTTTGCTTTATTCAGTATTTGTTAAATCAAATTGTTACAATCACAACTGTGCTTTACAGTATTTGCTTTGTTCTTTCAGTAATGTTCCCCATAGTGTAGTGGCCAAGCTGATAAAATGTGGAATAGAGAGTGCTAGTATTGGATGGGATTTTAGGATCAGGAGTCTAAATGACCTACATAGATAGAAAAGTTGGCCAAAAAACAAAACAAAGACAAACTGAGTTTCAACAGGAAACAATGTGAAGTTCTATATTTAGGCAAGAAAAATCAAATGCACAGACATTGGATGATGAACCTAGTGCACTATTTCCAGTAGGATAAAAATGCCAAATTTTACATAGCAAAGGACAATTGAATGTTGATGACAACAATGTCACTAGCCAAGATGGTCTAAAAGCAGTGTCTCCCAACCTTTGTTTTTTGGACTTCAATTCCCAGAAGCCTAAGTCAATTCCCCACAGCACTGATCAGCCAATGTACTGACTTAGGCTTCTGGGAATTGAAGTCCAATAAACAAAGTATGGGAACAACTGCCCTAGTGGCTTGGCTGTAGTGTGCATGAGAAAGATCTAAGTGTCTTATCAGACCAAAAGCTATACACTAGTACCCGACCTCCCTAGAGCCGATGCACGCTATTTTTGAAGTTCCCCCACCCTCTTTGAGGCTGCAGCAAGCCAGAATGTCGGGATTCGAACCCTGACATTCTGGCTTGCTGCACTGGCTGAGGACATCAGGGAAGCCCAGAAACAGCTTGGATCGTGTCCCCTGCCTGCTCCAGAGAGATCAGAGGACCCGATCTACAGCTGCAGGGTGGCTGGGGAAGCTGACAGGGACTCTCTGTCTGCTTCCCTAGCCACCTGCCCTTGCCTCCGCAGCTGTGGGATGGCTGGGGAAGCCGACAGGGGAGCCCCCCATCAGCTTTCCAGCCTCCCCACCCCTGCCTCCGTAGCTGCAGGGTGGCTGGGAAGCTGAATGGAGAACCCCGTTCAGCTTTCCAGCCACCCTGCTGCTAAGAACGACTGTATCGGATGTTAAAAATCGCGTTATTCGATACAAGATTTTTTCAAAAATCTTGTAACGTTATGCGGTTTTAGCGCTATCCGGTACTCGCATTATCCGGGGTATTACTGTATATGAGATAACTGTTTGATATGGTGGCAGAAGATGCTAATCTTATTCTAGGCTGATTCAAAAGAAATACAGTGTGAAGATCAAGAAAGGCTATAAGCTCTGTTGAGTTCTAATCAAGACCAGCATCATCAGCATGATTAGAAAGAAGCACTGAGCCAGGCCCTTCATTGTCACTTTTCTTAACATGACCAATGATAAGTCTAAGGAGAAATTTCCCCTCATCTGCAGGCTCCACACAGCAAGAAAACCCCAGGAATATCTGGGTCATTGCTCACATATACCATATGTATAAAATCAGGAAACTCTCCTCTTCAGATTAGGCCCTGCTCAAAGACAACTAAAGATGATGATCATGATGATTCTATGTATAATCAATGTTCCATATCTAAGGCATTAAGCCTTGCCACTTTAAATATATACAGTACTGTGCTATCACATCAGGCAATTACTCATTGGGAATAAACGTTCAAGGCTGACAAGACAACCACATGTTTCATTTGATCCAACAGTACATGCAAATGTCTGCAGTATGCTTCCAAAATGAATTTGAGCTGAATAGATGAACTTTCCTCACCTTTGTTAATTGTGTGGCATATGAGGGGAGAATAATTATGTGAACCTTTTGCCTAATGGAGAATTTGAGAATTGGACTTGCCAGTAGGGGGATGTAGAGTGAAGGAAGATAGGAATATATAGTCAACCAGAATATCAATTAGTTACTAACAAAGACAGGACAGATTCTGGGAAAAGGGAAAAAGAACAGAAAATAAATTTGTCAGTTTGGGAGAGAATGGGGAGATCACACAAAAGATTAAAGGCATTCAATGAGTGTTTTGTGCAACTAGGCAATGTGATTCAGTTTTATGCTTCTTTCACTGAGAAATAATAATGTTCATCACCTACAAATTTAAGTCTGTTCCATACTTCATAAATAATGAGCAAGGGTGATTATGGGGAGACATCTTTTCAGTACAAATTCCATAAGGCACATGGACTCCTAACTAAAAACTTACTATTGTCCTACAAATTCATTCAGCAGAAGGAAAGGAAAGTCATGCTTAGCCACAGTGTTGGATGTCCTGCATAACTTATGTGTCAGGGATCTGTGGTGGCTTAGTGGTTAAGAAGCTCAGCTTGTTAGCTGGAAGGCCAGCAAATCAGCAGTTCGAGACCCAGGTATTGCAAGATGGTTTGAGTGCCTGGCTCTGTCCTAGTTCTTGGGGACATGAAAGGAGCCTCATTCAGGCATCCCCTGAGCAGAGATTCTCCAGCAAAAAATCCTTTCAACATGGAATAATCTCTGACATGAAATTACTATTATACTTATGGGTCCACCATGGACAGGACATTTTTATTTTTATTACTTTATTTTATTTTTGCTTTCTCAAACTGGTGTAATGAATGTACCCTAAAGCATAATACTGAACTCCATGGAAACAATTTTGTATCCATATGCTTTTAATTATTTCCTTCCTTTTAGTAGCAAATGATTGCCTGTATGTGTGAATTCACCATATAAGCAGAGACAACTTTATGTTGTCCAATGTGAAATATATAACAAAAGCATTTTCAGATTATACATACATGTAAGTCTATCTAGGTAACCAAATGGTACATCTATGTTATTAACAGACATAAGTTTCTCGGTCTTCCTTCAGAAGAAGTTAAAGTAGCTTCCAACTCAAATTCATTATTAATTATATCTTGCCTCAGTTGAGTCCACAACATGGGATAGTTAAAAGCTGAGAATGAAGCACAACCTCAGGAGATCTGGCACAGCAGAATGAATCAGTATCATGTAAACAATGTAATATCTGTCTCTTGTATGATGAGAACAACTAATCCTCAACTTAATACAGGAATGGTTCTATTAACTTTGCAAAACAAATGTTCTTGCCCTCCAAAACCAATTGGTCTACCTTACAAATAAGTATGGACAGAACTATAACTCTGGTGTATAAAAGAGGGAATATGTATCTCCAGATGTCATTGACCTCCAAGTCTCATCATTGCTTACCATTGACTTTGCTGGTTAAAACTGATGGCAGTTACACTCTGAAAACATTTGGAAGATAAAAAAAAAACAGTGCTTTTCACTCCCAGGATTGCCTCTGTTTAACTTCCTTTCTCATGTGTACCCCATCACCTGCAGTCATTTGAAGACTGTAGAAAATTAGTTTACAAGCCTGTGAGTAGATTGGGCTGCTTTTGGTTGTACATTTTGATTGTATCTCATGTACCTTTTTACCGTGCTGGTCAATGACTGTAATAAAGTGATTTGATTTGATTTGGGCTGCTTTGGATAAACTGCTCCATCTGCCCTCTTCACCTTTAGTGTAAAAGAACATTCACACTGTGACAATAGCTGAAAAGCACAGATACCATAATGTGTCCTGTATAGAAACTTACAAATGTGCCATATTTCCAGGACAATGAACACTGATGCTTTGAATATGTTGCTGGGTCCTTAGCAATAGCTCCATCTGCTTTAACCCAGTGAATCAATTTGCCACAAGGTCAACACAGGAGTTAAGTGCAAATAAGCCTTTCAAAAATGTACGCTAAGCTGCCAAACGGTGTTGTACTGAACTTGATGAAATGAGGTCATCGTTGATAGTTTGCAAGAAGGCTTGTTAATATCAAGCACAATAGCTTTGAAAATGCCATTCTTCTTTGATTCTTAAAGATATCTTTTGAGAACAACTTGAGACACAAAATCTGTTATGACATATAGACACAAATGAATTTTGTGCACATTGATATAAAATGCCAGTGAACAAAGTTCTGTTACCAAAGAAGTATCTATTTAAAAAAGTAAAATCGTTGTGAAATATGTTTGACATGTAGCTCTTCTTACAATTAAGCAGACATTTTTAGGATTGAAGGTTACTGAATGTGATGATTTGTTCATGAATCATAGGGGCATGGAGACTCCTTATGATCACATCTATTTGGGATTATTTTTTGTCTTATCTCTTTGCCTATCACATACACACCTTTTATTACTCCCTTCTCAGCAGTGGTTCAAATGGTTAAGACACTCTACTTGACAACTGAAAGGTCAGCAGTTTGAGACCTGAATACTGCACAACACAATGAGCTCCCATCTTCTTCCCAGCTCCTGCCAACCTAACTGTTTGAAAGGAAGAAACAGCAAGTAGATAAATAGGTACCACTACAGTGGGAAGGTAAACAGTGTCCCATGCATTCCAGGGTCTAGTCATGCCCGTCACATGTCCATGGAAAAGTCTGCAGATGCAGACAGCACTGGCTCTTTGGCTATAAACAGATGAACACTGAACCCTAGAGTTGAATACAATTGGCTTTCAAGCAAGGGGGAGTTTTACCTTTATCTTCTTTAATGAACACGTGCACAGATACTTAACAGCCACATGGAATTTTATGCCCTCCTCATTGGCCTGATAAGGATTTGCCTCTATAGAGATGGGCAACAATTAACTTTCACTTTCTTCTTAATAAAAACTGTCCAGAATTAATAACATTTTTCATATCATGAGTAAGCAACATTTTAAGAATTTGAAGAAATTACGTGCGGAAGAAAGAGGTACTGCTGGATTTATGCATCTAGGCCTGCAGCTTTGAGTCCATTATTAGTTGAAATCTGGGTCTAGATCTGTATGTATTCAAACAAGACACCATTGAATGAGAGTGCTTGTGACATTTTCCTGACAGGTTCCTCATCTTTAACACTGAGATGGCAGTGAGGTAAAAAAAAAAATCCTCTTCCTACAAGGAATATTAGTATTTAATGAATGTGGCTAGTACAGGTGGTGGATAGTTTGGAAATGGTGAATGTTCCAAACTTTGCAATGTTCTTCATCTACAATGTATGAAACATTCTTAAATGAAAAAGAAAGCAATAGCAATTACACTTACAGTAAAACCTTGAGTTACAAACACCTCTACTTATGAAAAGGAAATCCCAGAAAAATAATGCTTTGAGATACAATTTTTTAAGATATGTTTTTGGGTCTTCTGATGCTTCCCACTGCAGTGGGAGGGAGTTTGGAGTATTTTTGGAAAAAATTGTCTCCTTTTGGGACAAAATATTTTATCTGTTCAAAACTCTTTCTAAAGTGCATTTTGGAATTTTTCACCAAGTTTTCACCATTTAAAAAGAGTTTTGAACAGAAAAAATACTTTGTTTTTTGCTTTTTCCTGAGCTCCAGAACACATTGTTTGATTTTCAATGTGTTCCTATGGGAAATTGTGTTTTGAGATACAAATTTTTCAAGATACGAAAAACCTTGAGGAATAAATTAATTTTGTATCTCGAGGTTCCACTGTGTATACCACCCCATAGTGGTTAGTGTACTCTCAGGGTGGTTCATAAGTTAATTAGCATTTTGTCCCCAACATGCTGGGTACTCATTTTACTGAAGAATGGAAGGCTGAGTCAACCTTGATCCCAATCAGGATTGAATTTACAACATTTTGGCAGCAGTACAGCAGTATAACCACTGTGCCACCAGTGTTCATTTCAAAGAACCCTGAAACAAAACTATCTGCTATCTACTTCCCATGTTTAAAAATGGGAAATTGTGAGTTTTGAAAAAAAAAAAAGAAAGCCAACTGAGGACATGTCTGAATTTTGGGGAAAACTCCTACAATTGAGTCAAATTTGATAAGTTAGACATTGATAGAAATAATGGCAGCTACATCCTACAAAGCTAAGAACACAGTATTTTGGATGCCAAAATAGTTATTTCTGGGGTTCGTTTCTTCTGCATCAATTTGTGATTCGATGTTTTTAAAATCATTTTGGGATGTGTGAATATGTGTATCTCCAATAACATATGCAGTTATCTGGTAGAGGAAGTGTTTTTCTTAGGAGCACCAGCTCTATCCACATCTCCCAGAGGTTCTCTTGTGAGTGGCCACTGATTTTTCTTTAGAAAAAAATCTGTTTCTAATATAGTGACATGCGAGTTTGAAGATAAATAGATTGAATAGGAAGACTGCTTTATGTGAGAGAGATAGAGAGATAGATAGATAGATAGACAGACAGATAGATAGATAGATAGATAGATAGATAGATACAGTAATACCTCATATAACATTAGTATCGAATAACACGAAAATCGCATAACATCAAGGAATCTGGGGGGAAGAATTGCATCAGATAACATTAAGATCCTATGGGATGCTTCAGATAACAACCGCGAAAGCCTGTGTGGTTACAATGTATCTCTATGGATCCCATAGAGGATCAGATAACACTAAAAATCATATAACACGAAGACTTGTGGAACTAGGTTTTAGTGTTATATGAGGTTTTACTGTAGATACCCTATTTGCTGGCATATGACCCACTTTTCCGCTTAAAATATACTGTAAAACAGAATGTGTCTTGTACGGTATATAGTGGGCTGTTTTAGTAATAATGGGACGTGTCTTATACTCTGATGTGTCTTATATACCGGCAAATGTGGTTGATAGCTAAATTAGATAGAATTCCCCAGACCTTAATAGAGTTCAGCCTGGCAGCACATGAACTGGTCATAATGTTCAATTGTCCATTGTGTTCCCCATATTTCACACAACATGGCAGAGTTCATAGCTAGCACCTTTACCCTGAGCCTAATGTAAATGTAGAATGGACTCTTAGCTGAGCACCTGGAGAAATATTAACTACACAAACTTCCTATATAGTGAAGAGTTACTGAGATATGTGTGATTGAATTCAGAATGTGACTGAGTGCAAATTGGATACGTCTGTAAGCACATTTGTACACTCTTCTAAAGGCTTGTATGGGGTACACAGAAAGAGCCTCCTAGAAGACTGTGGTATTTTTGAATCACAATCAGGCATACACGGAGTTGCTGGCTAACCTTTCTCAAACTAGTTCAGGCAAAAGGACTAGTAGAATGAACTCACCAAAGGGTGCCTTCATTTTGGCAGTTTCATATCTGGCCTAGACATGGAGGAAGAAGGGACTGTATGTCTTGAATTGACTTTCAGAGTGCTAATCCCCACTTCCTCAAGACCCTGAAACCACACACACACCTGTGCAAAAAGGAATCACTCTGTGCTCATTCACTTCCAGGTGTTGAAGACCACAAATTGAAACCAAGCTTAATCTACCCCTAGATTTGGTGATGAAAGCTTGTGCCCATCAAACATCATGGATATTTTTCTAAACTGAAGTACTATTAGCTACATCTCATCATGAGTTTCTCTCTCTCTGTTAGAAGTACTGGAGTTTAAAGGCCCATTACAGTGCACAGCTTATACCAAGCATTTACAACCTACCACCTGGGGGCCTAATCAGGCCCACAACACCAATTAATGTGACCCATGGTGAGAACCTGGGCACTGTCTGAAGCTCTTCACACCACTGGAAATCCCTAAATGCCAGTTTCCAAGGTGGTGGTGCATGTAATTGCACCATTTTTTTTCTGGCTGCTAGGGCAGCCTCCACCACTTGCCATAGTGGCAGGAGGGTATTGCCCCCACATGCCCGCACAAAAGAGACTGACCACAGTGATGTTGGTAGAAAAATTGGGCCACTTTATTTGAGATCAACTTGGTTAACTTTAACCATCTTAACAGTAACTTATTGCAGCAAGGCCGCAGTAGCACTGGTGAGGTCAACGATATCCAATCACTAACTTAACTTGGATATCGGACAGCGATAACCAAACATCATTTAACTGTCCCGGTCAGAAGTAACCAGTTGTTATCTCCTTCTGACCCTACACCGGGCGAACTCTATATTGGGGCTGCCTGCTGCCGAGCTGGGCAGTTACCCAAGTTCCCGGTCCGCATTTTGATCAGACTCACAGAGTGGCCGATCAAAACACGTTCCTACCCGGTTCTTCTGGGACCAAATGTATTCCGCACCAGTGCTACCCGCCACACGGGGGGAGTGAAACTACTCACCGCCCCACCCACCCCAAGACCGACAACTCGGTCACCAGGCCCTGCTGCAGAGCTCCCAGGAACAAAACCTAGCCGTCCGATGACGGGTGCACACCGTCGTCCCTGTACAGGTGGCCCAACTCCTCCATACGGAATAGCAGATGCTCCACCACCGTACCAAGACCCCAGGACAGCAGAAAACGTGCAACGGCGCGGTTCACCCCACGCCGCGCACGATCCACGGCCTGGTAATCCACCGCGCCCCTGTACCGGGCACGCGGTATCATACTCGACCAGACAATTCTGGTCGCCGGCCAATGCTGGTGCAGGAGATGGAAATCCCTGCAAATGGCCCTGGACAGGTCCAACCCCATCCGTTGCCCAAGGTCATTCCCACCTAGGTGCACAAGGAGGATATCGGGGGGTGGCACGTGCCAGCTCGACATCATCAAAGGCATCAATTGATCCCACAACATCCCCCGCACCCCCGCCACATGAGGTAGGCCCAGTGCCGCAGGCCAAGGTGGATCCCGCAGGGAGCTGCTCCAGCAAAACGGGCGGCCCAGTAGATATAGCTGTGGGCGGCCCGCCGAGAATCCGGCACCGTGTCCATGCCGGCAGCCCTTTCCAGGGCTGCAACACGGGCAAGGAGAACCGCGGGGTTGACGGGGTCGAAGTCTGACCCCTGGGCACGGCGGCTGGGACCCCCAACGGCAGTAGCCCTGCGGGAGGTGCAGCGAGGGCGAGGCGCGGCCTGCTTCTTAGGAGCCATGGCCAGAAGTAGCCGGAGGAAGCACACAAATTACCCCTTATTAACTGGGCTAGGCAACGCACAGGTCTAAATGGCGGTAGGGCAACAGGCCTAGAACCCTCCAGGCCAAGGCCGACCACACCACCAAAAAGGCCGGGGAAAAGATGGAAGGCTGAGTCAACCGTGATCCCTGAGCAGGATCAAAACTCACAACCTATTGGTTACAGTACAGCAGCTTTTAACCACTGTGCCACCAGGGTGACGGACAATCAGGGCCCAAAATGTGCTCCAGCAGCGACCACTCGAACCCCTCCGGTTCAAAGCTGCCCTAGGCCGGAGCACGGGGGAGGCCAAGGCAACCCTGGGGCCTAAGGAGCCAAGGCCGTAGGAAAACCACTGGGAAACCAGCCAAAAGCCGGAAGGGCCAGCAAGGGGAACGCGGGACCGAAGGGACCCAGCCAAGAGCCGGGGCAAATCACCCAAAATGGCGGGCGCAACTGAAGGTTGCCAACAAAATGGCGGGCGCAACTACAGTCGCGCCAAAGGAGGACCTATGAGGGACGAAAGGGCAGGCTAAAGAGCCCTCCGCGAAGGGACAAATACCCCGCAGAAGGAAGCCACCGAAGGGAAAGAGGCCCCTAAAACCAAGCCCGGGACAAGCCGCACGAGGTACCGAGAAACCCAAGACCACCCAGCTCGCTTGCCTGTCAGACGGGACTGGCGAACGAGCGCAGGGAGCGCGCCGCCCTTATAAGGGCAGCGCTTAGCCACGCCCCCTGCGCTCGTCCCCAGGCCCGTCTCTTCGGCAGGCACTGGGGCAAAGCGCGCGGCCACGGCATTTGCCGCGGCCGCTCGTCCATTCTGAGCATTTTTTGCTCCATTTTTGTATTGTTTTGCTGTGTTTTAGCTGTGTTATTACAGCTAAAAAACAGAGATTTGGCACCTGGTTTCTGCTGCTTTTCCAGCCCCCCGCTGCCACAGGTGCGGAAATTGGAAGTGCCAAATTGCCAGGTTTTAGCTGTGATATTGCAGGAGTCTCAGAGAAGCAGTTTGATTATGAATCCCCATCCTAGAGGATATCTCTAGTGCTTGCAGGGTTGGAGCCTCATCCTGCTACAGCTGCTAAGGCTCACTTGAGAGACCTGGGGAAGGTTTGGGCCATCATAAGCTTCATCTGGAGACCCTGGGTGGCAACCTATAGAAGAACTGACTTTTTTCTTTAGATGTTGCCTCAGCAACAAAAGTTACTGGACTTGCTGTTGCTTGGCTTCTGAATCTCTTGCCTTGCTTCTGGTTTCTGCCTTCAATGGCCCCTTGCCTTGTTCTTGGTTCCAGGTTATGGTTCCTGTGGACTGTTGTGCCTCATCTGAATCCTCATTTCTTGAATCTCATTTTTTCTCTACTCTAGTATCTTAAGGTACTCTGCCTTGTATGCTCTGTAGGTCACCTGGCTTTTGACTTTTTTGGATTAGGCCCTGTTGTCTGGACTAACTCTGTATTCCTGTCTACCTCAGGCTTGATTTTGCACTTTGACTCTAGACTGTGATGTAGTTACTGCTTGGTTTATTACGTGGATGCTTTGAATCCTGGTGCTTGCATTACTTTGCCAGCAACCCTGGATTCAGTCATGTTTAGCATGTATGGCACATTATTTATTCCCAATCCCTTCTAATTTTGTCTACTCCCTGTCCCTTTTTATTTTCGGGCTTTCCTTCTTCCTTTTACTACTGGCCTTGTCTGTGCAAGGAATCTTCTGTCTAATGTTGAAACAAAGCACATTTGCTCTTGTTTCACAAACAGCCTTCTCGTTGCCATGACATGACCTTCTGTGTGAATAATAGCCATTTCTGGCAGAGCTGAGCAGCCAACAGCAGTTTAAAGCAAGCAAGAAATAAAGGAAAAGAAAATTGTGATAAGCAAATGTTGTATGTTTGTGGTGTATCCTAGTACCTGAAAAGCTGCCTGTCTGTAATTGAGCATGGTGGAACTTTTCTTTGTGTTCATGGCATTATGTATCTTCCACAGCACATTTATGGTGATTTTTATGTTTCCATTTAAACAAACAGGAATTCTGAACACTTGGAGTGTGAATATTGATCTGGATCCAGGCCCGGACTGAATCAAAGTCGGGATCAGTTTGTATCCTGTTGAATCAGTTCTCAATATAGATCAGCACTTGGTTCAGATATGGGACTCTGTGGTTGAGGACAACACCCTTCCTGTATCTAACATTTTCACCACAAGCCACTATTCAACAAATCATTTTGTGCTTACAGTAGCTATTTCAGGGGTGGTGTGGCGGTGGCTATTTTAAGATCATATTCAGTGCACCGAGATCTGTTTCATACCAGAGGGAAGGCTTTTTGCAAATGTAGATGTGAGCAGAATGTTCAGTTCTGATTTTCTTTATTTTAAAACATATCAGGCAGTGATGGGATGACAAATTTGTTACCACCACTCCATGACGTCATGACGTCATGGGCGTGGCCAATGTCATGACGTCATGACGTCATGGGCGGAGCTGACATCATGACGTCATGACGTTGTGGGCGGGGCCTTAAAATAAAAAATAAAATAAAATAAAATAAATACACACACACACCCTCAACCCAACCCACCCACCCACCACACAAACCCGTAAATAAATTAAATAAATAAATACAATTAAAATTAAATAAAAATACAACCCCAAACACAAACCCCTCACTTACCCCTGGGAGGGCTCAGCAGGGGCGGACGGCCAGGGCAGGGCAGGCCTCAACTTGCCTGTGGGGGCTTTGCGGCCCCGGGGGAGGTGCCCTCCTCTGAGGGCTGGTGCCGCCTGCCCACGCCGCCGCCAAAGTCATTGCCGCTGCGATCTCCGCCGCCGCCATTATCGTTGCTGCCGCTGCTGGCGCCGTCAGCGCCGCTCCCATCAGCGCCGCCACTGCCTGTGTTGCCGCCACTATTTTGTTCTTGAGGACTGCCAGTGTTGCCGATTTTTTTTAAAAAAAATGGAGCTAAAATGGCTCCGATTTACTGCGCATGTGCAGAAACTCAATCTGCCGCATTGTGCATGCGTCAGATTGAGTTTCTAAGCATGCGCAGTAAAATTGGAGTAAAAATTGCTCCAATTTTATTGTGCATGCGCAGAAACTCAATCTGACGCATGCACAATGCGGCAGATTGAGTTTCTGCGCATGCGCAGTAAATCGGAGCCATTTTAGCTCCGATTTTTTTAAAAAAAATTATTTCGGTGAGGTGTCCGGAACCGGACGCCTCAAAAGTGGACTCCCCTCCCGGAGAACCCTCCAGGATTGTTCTTACCGGTTCCAGGGAACCGTATAGAACCAGGGACATCCCATCACTGATATCAGGGCCTAAAATATCTAAATAATTAGCCAAATAAGTAGAGTAATTTCAGACAGGTACCTAGAAGGTAGCTTCACAAGAATCTGTATGGTTCATATCTAGGAATATTTGGTTCTCTTTCCTCTGTGCTACACCAACCAATGAGGCAAAATTTATAAGACTGTCCTTACAATGACAACTCACTGTGCTCAAAATAATTTCTCTCTTAAGCAAGATTTGAAAGAGCTCAAATGTCTTGTTCATAAATCCCAAGTTCTTTGCCATTTGAGACAGTGCAGATGGGAGGAACCTTCACCCCTGCTGCTTATGGTGGGATAGCAGAAAGCCCTTCTTGTTTCCAAGAAAATCAGAGCTAATATGGCCCATTAGCTTTCATTAAATGCCTACCTGAGCACGCCATACATCATTTAATGGATCTTTATCCAAATGTGTTGTCCAAAAAGTACAGTTGTGAATTGGATTGATCTGCAATTTCTCCTCCTTTATTCTTTAGATTCCTCATGGAAGGGAAAGGGTGGGGGATTGCTCTAAGTGCCAGAGGTGAGAAAAGAACTTTGCCAATCAAGTTAGTGATAAAAGACAATCCTATTTGGCTGCAAAGCCCTCTCCCCTGGCACTTAGAATTCATGAATACAGAGAGAACATAATTTTAAATTATAGTATTGTCAAAAGGAACTTATCCCAACACTTCCTGTAATTTAAAATTATGGTCTCTATGCATTGCTGCATTGTTACCCCATCCCCGAACAAAGACACAGACACCATGGATGACATTAATAAAAGGGCCACAACTTTAACTGGGAACAATACCCCTCCCTTCCTGCAGTGGAGACTATGTAGTGCGGGTTCCTGGGATAGAGCCAAAGGATTCTTCCTAGTGTTGCCATATGTCCCATTGTTCTGGGATTTTCCCAAATTCAAGAATAGGAAAATTGTCCCAGCTGGTTCAAGAAAAAAACATATAAAAGTCCCAGATTTTTAAATGTGAACAAAGGAAGTGAGATCACCCACTACCACTACCACCACAGGATTCTGCCTTTCTTTCAATTATCCTGCTTGCAAGTGATGAAGGCAAAGCAGCACCCTGAGAAGCCTGCCAGGGAGGGGAGACACTTGCAAACTGGATAATTGAAAGAAAGTCAGTTAGGCAGTGAATTAACTCTTTGCAAAAATCCCTTGCCTCACCTTGAACAATGGCACAGATAGGAGGCATGCTGGTGCACCAGCTCAAAGAACCACTGGAAAGGGGGGGGGAATGGAGGCTGCCTGCCCTGGATGGGGATTCCATGGAGTCCTAGAGCCGCAGCCTCTTTCACAGGCCCATCTGACTCATGCACAGTTTGAATAATGCAGTGATGTCACATGACTGTCCTGGTTTTGTGGGAAATAATTATGGCAATCCTAATTCTTCCTTACCCCTTCTCCTGTTTCCCACAGGGTAAGTCCCAAAGTCTTGAGAGTATGCCTTCTCTTGACAGCCCAGTCCCGGCCAGCCACTTGGGTCAAACTTGACCAACTCCCCCCTCCAAGCCTCAGGACTTTAGATGAGCAGCACTATCAGTGGACTAGCAGTACATCCCCCATCCAGAATTGAATCTAGGTATCCTGCTATCCTAGACATTAGGCATCCTGTGACCTGCTCCTGAGATATCCAGGGAGCTTACCTAAGTACACTTGGTCCACACTACAAATTACAAAGATTTGCTGTTAACTCCAGGCAGAAGCTTTATTTTCATAAAAAGAAGGGTTTTTAAATAACAAATTCCACACAGCTTTTAAAAATACATTGGCAATCATAAAAACAGCTTATAAAACAAGAGTGAAGTGATGTTGCAAATTCACATTTCTGAACCTATTAATTGTATCCAATCCAAAAGAGGATTTTGCACAAAGAATGTGAATATTTCCACTGCTACTGAGATATTCTTTCAAATCTCATTGTTGTGATATAATAAGAGGACACAGTAAAGTGTTGCTCAAACCCTTCAGGAGATTTCAACTTTTTTACAAAATCAAAATACTAAGGATGTTCTGAACTGCAGAATTTAGAAATCAAATCTACACATAAGACCTGCCCAATACAGAAAAATTGTAACCCATTAAATTTCTAGCTAGTTTTAAATACCAATCTTAATGGGATTTTGAGACAAACACTGTAGATTTCTCAAAAGGATGGTTGAGGTGGAATAAAATCCTTGACTTTGTATGTGTTGTTTTAAGTGGACATGACCTAATTGTTGCTTGCTGTGACATTTTTGGGGGCTAAATTACAGTACGCCTGTGCAATCATCAACATTCAGGCTCACAACTTGAACGAAATTAGAAATGGTGGAAAGAAACGCTCCAGTTCCTAATGAAATGTACAGCATTATGCAATGTAAGCTCGTACATTTTGCATGGTCTAATAATAAACACCTTTTAATATGCTCAGGCTCCTGTTAGGGAGAAACAAAAACAAGTGGGAGAAAATAACAGATCTGCAGAAATGAAAAAGGCTGAAAATGCTGTTTTGGCTGATATGATGAGCTATTTATCTGGTAGAGACAGGAAAATAGTAAGAACTCACTATTTCTGTCACATTGCATTGTGTGATAATCCTACATAAATTCTAGCTGGTGAAAGGGAGTGAAAGCCAGTTAGGAAATGGAGCCCCTTTGAATTAAAACCTAAAGTCAACTTCTGGAATTTTACTAAACCTAATTGCTTATATAAGGTATGTTTGTGTTTGTAAGATCAAAATAATGAAATAATATAATACTCATGAGAGGGATAATACATCAAATCTCACCTCACACATGTAAATTTTGGGCAACCTTGGGCAACTAAATGCTCAGCAACAGACCCTTGTGCAGTTAACTTATGCAAAGCAATGTTACCTCAATTGCTTATCACTTGCATGGAAATAATAATACTCTTTTTTAAAACAATCTCATTGTTGTATTTTCATTTTAATTACTTCACTGTGTAGGAGGATGTTGATTTGTTAAATAATATATGAACAAATTGTTGCCACACATATCTTTATATGAAAAGAAAGATATGCACCAGGTATTAAATTTAAAAGTTTGTTGTTACAAACAGCCATAAATTATTAAGCATAAGGTCAGAACAGACGTTCAGGTAAGCATGGTGCTTGTTCCATCATTCACTTTCCCTCCACAGGGATTATACCTCCTGCACACGACCCTCATATAATTCTAACCTTAAAAAATTTAGTAAGTTCTTAACTCTGACAACCAATAACTAAATTTTTCTCCTGCTCTGTAAAATTGTGCTGTATTAATAAACTAACATTTTAGTTGGTAACTGATCAATGGTTGTAGACCTGAAAACACACTGACTACAGACATGACAGAAACATTTCTAGAAATATGCAATTGGGTGGAAGTTTCCTCATTTGCTAAATATAAACTTTTTGACCTGAAGGATCTCAATGAACATTAGTTGGGGGGGGGGGGGAGAGAGCACACACAATAATGTCCATATGTTAAACCTTGAGTTGACTTCCTCAGAATATAATAATTATTTTCAATTTCATTGGGAACTCCCTTGTCTCACCTTCCTTTTACTACATTGTTGTATAGAGTCCACAGTTTTCCAGGACTGACCTCTTCCAAAAACAAGATCAACTGGTTGAAGGTCAAAGACTGGTAAGGTCTTCATTAGACAAAGACTGAACAAGCAATGTAAAGGCAGGGAACATGTGCTAAGATTATGGGTTTTTTAATAATAATAATAATAATAATAATAATAATAATAATAATAATAATAATAATAATAATAATAATAATAATAATAATAATAATAATAATAATAATAATAATAATAATAATAATAATAAAATCTGATGAAAAATCACATAAACCAACTGAAAGGGATCCTATACTATAAAAGTTATGGTAATAATATATTTCTACCACCACCCCAATATTTTTGTTTTATGTGATTTCTAGCTGAAGCTGTAAAAAACTTGCTAATTCTTTTCAATTTTTTTCCACATTGGTAAATGCAGTGGGTCCTCCCTCCTCAAGAATCATTGTTCCTCATTGTTGCTATTCTTTGTGTCTACCATCACCTGTCCTTCCCTCATGTCACATAAGGAGACACAGATCTAGTTTAATTGTGCAACTGCTGCTCTAACATGCCTTGTTCTGCTCTAACATGACTGGTGACCTCTGAAGAGATTAGCAATCTTCCAGTCTGGCAATATTGGGAAAATTAGACACTCTGATGCAAGGAAATAATTCTCCATAAATATCTTCAAGCATGACCTACAATAGAGCCTTGCTTTCCTTAACATTCCCATAATACGCTGAGTAGCTAAACAAGTTAAGCAGCTAAGTGTGGTTGTGGTGGCAGTTATGCAAAAAAAAAAAAAATTGCCATCAATTAGCCCGTAACTAAGTTATATATGTATAGATGCACATATAACAAATTTAAATAAATAAATAGATAGATAGATGCAAAGTGGTGTTTTTTTTAAGAATACAATATAAGTTACCTGAGTGGGGAAGACAGTATCTAGATGTTGTCTGTGTGTCTGCACAAGGAGTTTCAAGTCTCCTGAGCGCCCATCTTTGAATCAGATTTGAACTGGGTAGCTCTTTGTAAAGAAAATACATCTAAAATGAAGAAAGTTCTTTCAGAAGCCTCCTAAGTATCTTTTAAAAACTATGGTTTATAGAGAGGGCATGTGGTCACCCTACAGATGAAATATGTTGAACAGCTACATAAAGCTAGTATATTTCACTACCACCCCTTCCTGCCACATGCACACTACTTGCCATATTTATGACCATCTATTCAGAGTAACACCAATCCCAGGTCTCCTCTTGTATCCTGCAAGGAAAAGAGGTAAATTATATCTATGTATTGCTCAATATGCCAATCAAGTAACTTAGATTTGCCTGTCACCTGCGGTGAGGAGAGAGACGCCGGACGCTGCACTGTCGGGCGGGAATTTAAAAAGACCTGCTCCGGCCGTGAGGTTGCTGCCTCCCCCCCGCCTTTGCCTGTCACCTGCGGTGAGGAGAGAGACGCCGGACGCTGCGCTGTCGGGCGGGGGCTGGATGGAGAGGCCGCCACCGCTGCTGCTGTTCCCGACAACCTGCCGGCCCACACCTGGGTCAGAGCCCCGCCTCGGCGCGAGAGTTTGAAGGGAGAGAGCGATGGGGCTGCCTGGCTCCACCAACACCGCCGCCGCCGCCGTTCCAACCACCTGCGGCTGGATGGAGGGGCCGCCACCTCCGCTACTGCTCCCGACAACCTGCCGGCCCACATCTGGGCCAGAGTCCCGCCTCGGCACGAGGGTTTAAAAGGAGAGAGCGATGGGGCTGCCTGGCTCCACCAACACCACCGCCGCCGTTCCGACCACCTGCGGCTGGATGGAGGGGCCGCCGCCGCCGCCGCTACTGCTCCCGACAACCTGCTGGCCCACATCTGGGCCAGAGCCCCGCCTGCCCTGCCGCTCCGAGATACACCTGCGGCAGGGCGGAGAAGACCTCGGGGGCCAGCGTTTCCTCCAGCGGCGGGAACTTTAAAAAGCCCCACGCCGGAGTGTCCAGCCATGCCGCCTGCCCTGCCGCTTCGATATACACCTGTGGCAGGGCGGAGAAGACCTCGGGGCCAGCGTTTCCACCGGCGGCGGGAACTTTAAAAAGCCCCGCGCCGGAGGGTCCAGCCATGCCGCCTGCCCTGCCGCTTCGAGAGCCACAGATGGGTGGAAAGACTACCGCGGCTGCTGATACGGCCGTTGCTTTGCCCACTGCCAGTATCACCAGTACCTGTCCCCATACCAGGCCCCCCTTGCCCCGATGTCATCATTACCACCAGGAGCAATGGCGGATGGGCAGCTCCTGGAGCAGGTCTGGGAGAACGTGAATGGGGGGACACAAGGAAGAGTCTGCCAGCCAGAGGGTGGGGATGGGACTCTGTCTGTTGGGGCTGGAGGTTCCCATGGGACCCAAATTGGTGTGGTAATGGGCATGGGGTGCTACGACGGGAGCCGAGGGGTGGGCCGCTCTCGGAGAACGCGGGCCAGATGTTTGGTGGCTGTCCCGTGTTCTGGCCCCCCGGCTACACCTCTGGGCCCTGCGCAGACGGTCAAGAGTGACCCCTCCCTTAGGCTGCTGCTGGTGAATGCCAGATCAGTCTGCAACAAGGCCCCCCTGCTTGCAGATACCATTTCAGGGGAGCGGGCTGATCTGGTATGCATCACTGAAACCTGGCTGGCGCCGGAGGATGGGGTTCCTCTATCTGAACTATGCCCAGCCGGGTTTGGTATTTGGCACCAGCCTAGGGAGAGGGGAAGGGGCGGTGGAGTCGCTGTGATAGCTAGGGAGTCATTGGGAGTCGCCAGGGCCACGGCTCCACAAATTCCACGCTGTGAGGCCTTGCTCTTGCGTGTGGGCCCTAAGAGTCAGTTGGGAATCCTGCTCATGTACCTGCCTCCCTGCAGAGTAGCAGATTCCCTGCCTGAGCTCCTCGAGGCGGTCTCCATGTTGGCGTTGGAGACCCCCAGGCTGATGGTCCTGGGGGACTTCAATTTGCCGTCGTTGGGGACTGGCTCAGAGGTGGCTCGGGAGTTCATGGCTTCCATGGCAACCGTGGGCCTGACTCAGGTAATTCAGGGTCCTACCAGGAGCAGTGGCTACACCCCAGACTTAATCTTTTTATCAGAGCTGTGGCAGAGTGATCTGAATTTACAAAAATTAGTTATCACGCCAGTGCCATGGTCAGATCACTATCTGGTGACTCTAGACTTCCAAGGGGCTGGTCTCCACCGCAGGGAGGTGGGGCCGATTAAATGGGCCCGCCCCCGGCGACTAATGGATCCAGAGGGATTCCAGAGGGAACTGGGGGAATGTCCTCTTGACCTACAAAGTGATTCATCCGAGGCCCTTGTCGACGCTTGGGACAAGAAAGCGACGGCAGCCTTGGATGTAATCGCGCCACTACGGCCTCTCCGAGTCCGTGGGGATCGATCTGCCCCTTGGTTTTCTGAGGAGCTAAGGGAGCTTAAACGGGCTAAGAGACGCCGAGAGCGCCGCTGGGTGAAGACTCGGAGCGAGTCTGACCGAACACTGGTCAGAGCTGCTATTAAAGACTACCTAGTGGCGATGAGGGTGGTGAAGCACCAATACTTCACCACCCTTATTGCCTCCGCAGATAACCCCCCAGCGACCTTGTTCTGGGTGACCAGGTCCCTCCTCGGTAGAGGGGGGCCGGGCCCTGGGTGGCAGGGATCAGCTGAGGATTTTGCTGATTATCTGACGGAGAAAATCGCTCAGATCCGCTCGAGCCTGAATCCCGGCGTGGAACGTACTGAGCTGGGGCTGACCATAGCACAGTCTAGCCATGTTACCTGGGATCGGTTCGATCCTGTTGGCCCTGAGGAAGTGGACAGGCTTCTTGCATCTGTTCGCGCCACGACCTGTGCACTGGACTCATGCCCTGCCTGGTTAATAAATGCTTCCAGGTCTGTGGCAGGTGGCTGGGTCGAGGCGATCATCAATTCTTCTTTAAAGGAGGGGCATTTTCCTGCATCTTTTAAACACGCTTTGGTGCTCCCCCTCCTGAAAAAGCCGTCCCTCGACCCCACGATAATTTCCAACTACCGTCCAGTGTCCAACCTACCTTTTTTAGGTAAGGTTTTGGAAAAGGCTGTGGCGCAGCAGTTGCAGGAGGTCCTGGATGAAGCGGATTATCTGGACCCGTTTCAGTCAGGATTCAGGCCCGGATATGGTGCCGAAACTGCACTAGTCGCTTTGGTGGATGATCTCTGGAGAGAGCGGGACGGAGGGGAACCGTCTGTCCTTGCTCTTCTCGATCTCTCAGCGGCTTTTGATACTGTCGATCATGGCATCCTTCTGGGTAGGCTCCAGGGTCTGGGGATCCAGGGCACAGTGTTGTCCTGGTTTGCCTCATTCCTGAGGGGCAGGACCCAGTCGGTATGCCTGGAGAAGGAGAAGTCCAGCCCTAGGCCCCTGCAATACGGGGTGCCTCAGGGTTCGGTACTTTCTCCTCTCCTGTTTAACATCTATATGAAGCCGCTGGATGAGATCATCCGTTCCCACGGGGTAAGGTATCATCAATATGCAGATGATACCCAGTTATACATCTCCGCCCGTGGGGACCCAAGCGGTGCGGTGGAAGTCCTTTCCAGGTGTCTGAAGGCTGTTAAGGTCTGGATGGGGGACAACGGGCTACAGCTGAATCCCGGCAAGACTGAGTGCCTGTGGGTAAGGGGTCCCGTGTTAACAAAGGAGCTTCCACCTTTGGTTCTGGATGGGGCAGCCCTACCCCAAACAGACCCGGTGCGTAATCTAGGGGTCCTCCTGGACTCACGACTACTGTTCGAAGAGCAGGTGGCAGCCGTGGCCAGGAGGGCTTTTGCACAACTTCGTGTAATATGCCAGTTACGCCCACTCCTGGACCGGGATGCTCTGCTTATGGTCACACATGCGTTGGTCACCTCCAGACTTGATTACTGCAATGCGCTCTACATGGGGCTGCCCCTGATGACCATCCAGAGACTCCAGCTGGTTCAAAATGCGGCAGCCCGGGTATTGGTGGGGTGTGGGCGTTATGCTCATGCCTCACCGCTGCTCCGGGAGCTGCATTGGCTGCCAGTATGTCTCCGGGTGCAATTCAAGGTGCTGGTTATTACCTTTAAAGCCTTATATGGTAGTGGGCCAGGATACCTAAGAGACCGCGTCACCCCAAGAACATCTGGCCATCCCACCAGAGCGGATCGGAGAGGCTCCCTCGTTGTTCCTTCGGTGAGAATGGCGCATCTCGCCTGTACCAGGAGAAGAGCCTTCTCCGTGTCCGCCCCGGCCCTCTGGAACCTCCTGCCCACTGAACTGCACCTTCAGACAGAGCTCCTGCCCTTCCGGAAGGGTTTGAAAACCTGGCTGGCTGGACAGGTTTGGGGACCTGGGAATACGAGTTCCCTTACCAGGTGGCTTATTTAAAGGACTGCCAACCTGGGTCTGGAAGTGGGACTGTGTACTGTTTTTAATTTTTGTGGTAATATTTTGATGACCTTTTAACTGATGTTTTATTGGAGTAAACTGTTTCTTATGCTTTTACTTTTATTTTTAGTGTTTTGTAAGCCGCTCAGAGTCGGGTTCTCCCGATTGGGGCGGGGTAGCAAGTGTAATAAATAAATAAATAATAAATAAATAAATAAATAGATCCAAAATGCCTTGGCAGCTTACAGTGACCCCTATGGGGGTGGGGTTAGGTTGAGCAAGGCCAAAATAATCTAATGACAAGTAGGGTTTATAGAACCACCTGTTCTTCTCTCCACATTTGTGGTGCAAATGGTACTCTCACATAATTGTCCCCTTTCTTTCTGCGGATGGGGAGCAAAATGACCCAGTTTCTAGCCACCCAACCATAGAGCAGAACAATGCATCCATCAGTGAAAGGTGCTAGAAGAAGATACAGTTGACGTTTCTTGTGTGAGGAAGCTTTAAAGTCTAGACCAACTAGGCTTCAGTGTCCTTGCCACTTCCAACCAGGACTCATTCAGTGCAAAGGTGCCTGTGCATGTGTTTTGCACATATAATAATTTGCTGTGGAGGTACAGCAGGAAATCCACATTACACATAGCCATACCTGTACATGGATGCATTCAAACAGCCCTTCACTCCTACATAAAATGTCTGAATTGGATGCATCTGTCACAAAACTACTGCCCAGTGTTATGTTCCTTTACCTAATGCAAAGAACACATTATTGACTTGGCTGTTATAGCAATACAATTAATACTGATGCCGAGGGAGTAAATAATGTGCTTGGCATGCTTTGCCAAAGCAGGCGGGTGGAATTTGCATGTGAGGAAAATTGAATTTCATCTGAATTTCTTGAGCCTGACAAATTACCTCTGTTACTTCTTATATCTCTATTCAATTTAACAAATATTCTGGTGGTCTGACATTATTTAACAATGATTGAACCCACTTAGAGCAAAATTATCTCCTCTTCCCTGCCACCTTCTTTTCAACATTTGTTGAAGGGGAAGTGGCAATACCTTACTACTCTCTTTCCTCTTTTATTCCCTGTCTGCACTACAGGAGCCCTGCTGGATTGTAACCTTGACCAAATTAGCAAGGGAGATTAATTCAGAAGAAGATAAAAGTCTTTTAATCACCAAGGGCAACAGGTTTCTGGGAAGATGCCACTAGAATGTAATGCAGTAAGAAATAAATGTAAATCTAAGTTGTAGGAAATGTTTTCAATGTGAGGAGACAGGGGGATGGGCTCAAATTCACAATCTTTCTCACTTGCACTTTAATCATCACAATCTAATGGACTTCCAACAACATCCCCCCACAAACACACCCCGGCAGTTACAATTACAAATCCAATGTTACATGACTAATTGAGTGCATCAGAACAACTGGATAAAAGCTTTTTTGGCCTGACCTTTTTGGATCTGAGATTAGATACCAGCCAATTATGAAGTAGGGAAATGACAGCCTGTTATCCAAATATCAGCTATCCAGATCTTTCAAATGCTGGCTTTGATTATTATTATTGGTATTCAAACATGTTTGTAAATGTGACAAAGGTATTAATTTTTCTGAGTGGCTTCCTATCCTTAAAACCTATATGAAATATACCTATACCTCTCTCCAGAAAGGTCCTTTCCATTAAGAACAACTTCAAAGGATACCCTGACATAGTCTTCTGAGTGCTGAGAAGAGTCATTAAGAGAGTTAGAGAGAGAGAGAGTGCTGTCATGTTCTCCCTGGTTGTTCTAGGATAGCTCTGGGTAAATGTGGTATTTTTTGTTAAAGATTTGTTTCCTGCTGGTACCCTCGTATATCTACCACTATGCAGCTGGAGAGAAGGGAACACGTTCACCCCCTCACCTCTATGATGAGGTGGCACGAGTAATGAGATGCTGCTACATTACTGTCAGTTGGGGAGTGGGTATTAGGCTTTATAAGCCTGCCATGCATCAAATTTGTCCTCTCTTGCCTTCCAGATTGTGCGTCCTCTGACCTTGTGGGCCAGAATTCAATTTTAGACTACCATAATGGGGCCAGATTGGAATCGGGTTAATCTGTCTGACCGATTTTGAGAATGATGACTCCATTGGATTTTGCCTGTTCATTCTGATTCCTACAGGGCACTAAGGGCAGATCAAGGATGGTGTAATGTTAAATAAATAGGTCACAATTTTGTATCACTTAGTAGTATGGGACGAGGGCGATAGGAGAGACTATCTCAGGACATCAATGGACTGCTAGGTCTCCAGTTTGGATAATGAGAATTTTGTCGTTCAATTGGTCAAACGAATGAGCTTTCTGAGGCCCAGAATGTCCAGCCTGAATCATCAGAGCCAGTTGGAGGCAGTCCTGAGGATGCCTCTGCATCTTGTCCAACCTGGGTAGGACTAGTGAGGCACAACTTTGCCCTGGGAGTGGAAGTTCTCCTGGGCTTGAGAAGGACCACGATAGTCTAGGTGACTCCAACCTAGCTCTCCCCACATATTAGGGGTTTAAACATTTAAATAAATATTTGCTCTAGGTTCGAACCAATTAACTATGTCTTGTCTTTTTATTCACTGGTTGCAGAGCACATATGGGGAGGGGCTAGTTGCTGGTTGTACTGGGAGACAGTTAAGAAAAAGAAGGGATAAACAAAAAGAAAAAGGAAATAGAAAACAATGGTTTTTATTGCACTTTGACTCTGTTGACACACTTTTCACCCTTGCTTTATAGGGACACTCTGATGCAATATCAGTATAATGGGAATAAGAAAAGTAGAATGAATACACTTATAGAGACAAGATGGAGTGAAAAGGAGCTTTGAGAGGAGATAATAGCAGTGGTGGGATGGCAAAAAATTTACTACCCCACCGTGATGTCATCACAGTGTGGGCGGAGCTAACATCATGACATCATGATGTCGTGAGCGGGGCCAAAGAAAAAAATAAAAAAATAAAATAAAAATAAGCACACACACACCCCTCAACCCACCCACAAACCCATACATTAAATAAATAAATATGAAAATTACATTAAAATACACCCACCCACCCAAACACAAATCAACCCACCCACCCCAAACACAAACCTGTCACTTACCTGTTAGTATAAGTGCCTCGGCAGCACCATGTTGCAAGATGGATATGGTCATTGTACCAGTTCTCTGGGATAATATGCCTTAATGTAAATGTAAAACAGCTGTACCTCCTTAAGGGTTCTCCAATTGGAACAGCAATTGGAACAGCACAGGTGTAGCTTATTGATGAGGTAACTCCAAGACTTTGCTTAAAAATTCCAAGCCAGGCTGCCAGGCCTTTTTAGGAACTGTGGTAGTACGTCAGTAAAGGTAAAGGTATTATATACACATTAAAATACACACTGACACACCACATCCAAAGGTGAGTCACTTACCCTGGAGAGCAGGCTATAGTGAGCTTCAGACTAGCAGCTTCTCTTCCTCGCTTGGGAGGACAGGAAGGAGGCCATGCATACGTGCCAAGCACTGTAGGCATGCATGCACACCAAGTGCTTGGTGCACATGTGCAGGGGGGGAAACCAGTGAAAAGGTAAGCCCCGAAGGTGGTTCCCCCCAAAAGCTGCTACCGGTTCTCTGGGACACTGGGAAACATTGCTGCCGGTTCTGACGAACTGGTGCAAACCTGTTGTATCCCATCACTGGTTATAACATATGCAAACTTGTTTACAGAGTTGATGAGTTGATGAGAAGAACTCAAAATTTATTTGCATGGGAGAGAGAGCAAAGCTGACATTTTATCCCCACCTCTCGCAGATCTTACCCTTCCAAAAAAACCTGTAGGTGGGGCGCGTCGGGGGGGGGGGGTTGGAAGAGTAAGGGAATGATCCCAAGTTGGGATCATTCCCGTACCCTTCCAAAAAACCCCGCTGATGCTTGTGTGCCTGTGGGTTTGTTGTTGTTGGTTTTTTTTTTTTGAAGGGTTCGGGAAAGATCACAACACCCTTCCAAAACATCCCGCTGCTGTGTCGTGTGCGTCAGCGGGGTGTTTGGGAAGGGTGTGTATTTTTATTTAATTTTTATTTATTATTATTTACTTTGGCTCCGCCCACAACATCATGACATCATGATGTTGGCTCCGCCCATGATGTCATGATGTTGGTTCCACCCATGACATCAGCTCCGCCCACGGTGGAGTAGTAAAAATTTTTACAGCCCACCACTACACATAACCTGTTTAGTTATTTTCTCTAGTTCTCAATTGTATATTCATCAGCTTTCAGCTGCTTATTTTGTGTCCAAAGGCATGCTGAAAATGGTTGTGGCAGACTTCCAGTAGCTTATAGCACTGCACCTAGATGCATTTGTTAATTCTTACTCATAAATTTGAATCACATTTTTACATATTGTATCTCCACTCAAATGTAAATCCCACTGAGTTCAGTTACTCTTACCTGAGCATGTACGGAATTGCAAGGTTAAGTGAATCCCTAAATATGGTCACTTATTCTATTGGTAATCCCTGAAGAAGTAACTAAGCATCATTTGAAGCAACACTTCATCTAATTTCTATGCACCTGACACTGTTTTTAAACTAAAGAAAATTTAAAACTAATCCAGGATAACTTTCTTTTATGTGTGTCTGGTATTAGACAGACTGAATAAATATGTCTGACAGGAGGTTTGAATATAATGGTTGGTTACTTATTATTTTAATATTTTTAATGGCAGATTGGGTAGAGGGTATCCTGGAAGATTCCCTGTTTATGTGACAAAATAATGTACTTTGTTTTGAGTAGTGTGTATCTTGACTTAGATGGATAAGAGAAACCATTTATTTTTCCATGTCAAGCAAGGAAATGTCTTGTTTAGCCATGCATATACCACTATATATGTCCATTTCTCAGGGGTACACAGAAAAAGGCTCCTTGAAGGTTGTGGTATTTTTGAACCACAATCAGGTGTACCCCAGGCAATGCCAACCTTGTTGTGCCACTTAATCTTTCTCACACTAGTTTGGGTGAAAGGAACTATGGAATGAATTCACCAAAGGTGAATTTGGCAGTTTAATATCTTACCTAGACATGGGAGTAGATATCCATTTCTTTCTGCAGGGAAGGATCAAGTCCAGGGGCTCTTTCATATAACAAATGGCTGTTCCAGGAGGTCAAAAAATTATTGTCTCTCCTTGAAGAGGCTTATTTCCCCCCTTTGTTCAAGGAGACTGGTCCAGACGTCATATTTGGTATCAGCGTTATTGGACTATATCTTTGGTTTGGGCAGTAATTCTGGCAATGGGTTGAAATAGTTCAAGAGGTTGAAGTCCCTGGCTGAGTAACCAGGATTAAGTTTGGTTTTCAACTATGCCTCCCTGGAAACAGTCCAACTGAGATCAAGAAGAGTATGTGTGGCAGCTAGAGTTGTATGCCTTGCCAGATGTATGGCCTTAGGCAAGCTGCAGGATCCCAGAGCACCACTAAAAAGGGACACTGGTAAACCACATCTTAGTACTTTACCCCTTGCAAATTCTAAGATACAGTTCAGATAAAGAAAGGGGCATGTCATTGATTCCTCCCTCTTCATTCCATACTTTTTAAACTACAGTGGTACGTCGCTTAAAGAGCATAATGTGTTCCATGGAATTGCTCTTTAAGTGTGTTTGCTCTTTAAGTGAAACACCATTGTAAGTGACTAATTATGATTTCTGGTGGTGGTGGGGATTGCAAACCCTGATTTAGTTGTTAAGCAAGTTTTTGGTTGGTTTTAGTTCTGAAGCAAGATGACCATTCAGAGAAAATTCTGCTCTTTAAGCGAGTTAGTCTCTAAGTGAGACGCTTTTTATGCGAGGTTTTACTGTACTTCGCAGTGGCAGGGGAAGGAGCAACACTATAGTTGTTGTTATGCCTCTCAAATAACAATAGACTAATTCTTCAGCAAACTGGTGCCTGCCTAGACTTAGACCTCAGTTTGTCAGGTTGTGACACAGGACTCTCCACCACTTCATCATCATTCCATGTATAATTCTACAATATAGCTCTTCACAGCATAAATTCCAAACAATTTTTTAAAAGCCTCTCCATAAATGATAGTACTACCCTGCATATTGTGTGGTAACTATAACATGTTTTTCATTTTTGCCCTTTTGCTATTTTCAGTTTCTATAGTACGGAAACAAAGGCACAGTCATAAAATATACATGACAATTGACATCAATTGGGCTTCTCCACAGTGTATTTCCTGGCCTTCTGTCCAAGTTATATTTCAATGCCTACCACACATTGATCACCTGCTGAATTTCCAGAATATTCTGATTACGGTGTTTACTTTCCTCATATTTTGGTTAATGAATTTAATCACTCAGTAGCTGCTGTTCTTCAAATCCTGCCTCCAGACATGCTGCCAGGTCCAGACTGAATGCTATTTTCTTGTTCTATATTTTGCTCCTTTCATTTGCAGCTTGGGAAGTGTACGAAGGATTACAGTCCTTCTTTGCAAGATGTTTCACAAGGTGTACTTTTGTCATGGTTAAAAACGGTCATTTTTAAGAGATTTGTTTCTCTGAGGCAACTATCTTAAGCATGGCTGGAACCCAATTGAATAATTATGCTAGTATTAAATTCATGGGCATAAATTTCAACAGCAAATTGCCACTACATTAATCAGTCTTTCTTTTCTTTTGTCACACATCAAGTTATGCTCCTGGTGTGCAATGACAACTGCCTTCACCAGTTTCTTAACTAGCTGAAATTTGCTGCAAACGTAGCATCAATGGATGTTTGCTAACAAGCAGAAATAATAGGATTCTGACCCATATGTTTTAGGGGTCAAGTCCCACTAAAAATGGTGACTCTTTCCATGTGAAGATATTTGTTTTGATTGAACTACAATGGTTTGCATCTATCCTTCAAATTTTGCAGCTCTCAGAATTTTTGATGCAGTTCCCTACTCAACAGATATACAAAGTTTAGGATTAAATACAAAGGGTGCCATCTCTCCTCTGTGTGTGTGTTTTTTTTTTTTTTTACATTTTTATACCGCTTTCTCGCCAGGGTGACCCAGGGCGGTATACAACATCATAAAAGCATAATACAACCCAACCCAAACCCATTGTTAAAAACTTCAAAATTACAATTATAAAATTTAAAAAGTTTTTAAAATTTATAAAAATCAACAGGTCCCAATAATAATCAAAAAGTTAAAAACTTAAAAACAAAATATTAAAAGATTAAAAGACCAGGGAGGAGAGGGAGCTCAAACAAGCCTGTCCCACCAGCCATGTTTTTAAGTTCTTCCTAAAAGACAGCAAATCCATCTGAAGACGTAGCTCAGTTGGTAGGAGGTTCCATAGGGCTGGAGCGGACACAGAGAAGGCCCTCCTTCTAGTGCCAGAGAGATGTGCCTCTCTGGCCGATGGAACAACTAGAGAGCCTCTCTGGTCCACTCTGGTGGGACGGACAGATGTTCTTGGGGTGATGCGGTCTCTTAAGTATCCTGGCCCACTACCATATAGGACTTTAAAGTTGATAACCAGCACCTTGAATTGCACCCGGAGGCAAACCGGCAACCAGTGCAGCTCCCGAAGCAGAGGCAAGGCATGTGCATACTGCCCACACCCCATCACCACCCGGGCAGCCGCATTCTGGACCAGTTGAAGCCTCCGGATGGTCATCAAGGGCAGCCCCACGTAGAGCACATTACAATAATCTAGTCTGGAGGTGACCAGAGCGTGTGTGATCATGAGCAAGGAGTCCCGATCTAGGAGCAGGCATAACTGGCGTATTACAAGAAGTTGTGCAAAAGCCCTCCTGGCCACGACTGCCACCTGTTCTTCGAGCAGTAGTCGTGAGTCCAAGAGGACCCCCAGATTATGCACCAGGTCTGTTTGGGGCAAAACTGCTCCATCCAGAACCAAAGATGGTAGCTCCTGTGATGGCCCAGGACCCCCGACCCACAGCCACTCAGTCTTGCCAGGGTTCAGCTGAAGCCCATTGTCCCCCATCCAGACCCTGACCGCCTCCAGGCACCTGGAAAGGACTTCCACTGCATCACTTGGATCACCACGGGTTGCTCTGGATCCTTGTCTTGTAATGTTTCTGTTCTCTCATCCATTTCATAGACTACCTCAAAGAACAAAGGATGAATTCAAAGGATTGACAATAGATGCTAAAAGTTAAACTCATTATTTGTTGTTGTTCATTCACACAATCAATTCTGACCCTTTGCGACACCATGGACCATTGCCCGCCAGGCACCCCTGTCCTCCACCATCCTCCTCACCCTGCCCAGCTCTGTGCCCATTGCATCTACAATACCACCTAATTTTTTTGCCAACCAACTTTGCCAGCATCAAGACTTTCTCAAGCAAATCCTCTCTTCTCATTTGATGTCCAAAGTACTTTAGCTTCATCTTTATTATTTGACCTTCTAAAGAGCTGTCAGGGTTGTTTTCTTTATAGCAAATTTTTAACGCCAGGTGTTTTTCTTGCATTCATCTACTAACCATTTGTAATTCAGCAGGGCAAAACTTCACAACTAATCTGAATAACAACCAGAGATCTTCTGCTATTGCCAGTTGTAGAAAGTCATAGTGGTTTGTATACTTATCTATTATGCTAACCAAACATTCTGTACCTCTGTACCTGACGTATATAAATTGATGCAATGAAGTCTCACTCTTACATCTGATGAAGTGGACTTGATCCATGAAAGCTAACATTAAAATACAGCAGTTAGTCTTTAAAGTGCACAAAATATCTTGGAATGTGGCCCCCAACTCTCCAATGATTACTAAGAGGCAAAGGCTCCATGCTAACGGTACCTGCCACCATTTCCTCAACAGCAAATTCTGATATTTATGCTACCACTGTAAGGCTGTGAAGGCTGTAGTTTTGCTTCCTCTACTGTGCTAATTACACACTGTCATTCAAGAAAATTGGTTGCTGGTGGACACATTTTTGAAAAAATCAATCTGCAAAGTGGCTTTCTTTTTCTAGCATGATAAAAAAAAGTATTAGGGAGAGGTTTTTATCAGAAAAAGTGTCTTCTGAGAAATTCTAGCTCGGCATGTGGTCGTAGTTCAACATCCTCTTCAGGCTTTCTAAATTTCACATTTTTCAGAGTCAATCTGTCTCTTCAGTAGATCTTATAATACAACAACTTCTTGTAAACTTCATAGCTGGTCTGAAGTTGAATAGGGTTCTGTCCTCTTCCAGGGAGAAGGTGAAGCTGCTTTTCTGCCATTCTTTGTTCTTTGGTTTCCTTAACACCTGATAACTCATGTTCAGAGTTCTTTAGGATATCTTTTCATAAGCATTTTAAGCTTACTCACCGTATAGCAATGCAAAATGGCCAAAGACACTGTACAGTATTTGATTTTTCTTTACTTCAGAGGCTATCTACATGGGCACTATTTGGAGCATGTTTGGGCAGGTTGGACTCATCATGTGGTTACATGAAGCCTTACCTTGCTCTCATGGAGAAGTAAGATACTGTGGGAAAGTGGAGATCATGCCAATCAAACTCAATTAATCTCCAAACCACTCCTTTTTGAGACCCTATCAGGGGTTCTACTAAATTGACCCTCTGTAGTTTATCCTATCTGTTGAGTATGTGCATGCTGAACACATGATCAAATAGAGCCGGGCCCAATCATCTGTAACATGGCTAAAGAAGTGCTTCTCAGATGATTGGGGGATTGTTGCACCCATCAGCTAGGAAGCACCCACTACAGCCACACTGCCATGCAGCAGGAGACTCATCTTGCTCCTTTGTAAAATACTGTGGGGAATTGATCATACCAAACAACATTTTGCTCCTCCTCAGACCTCACGCTCTACAGCAGGGGTTCATAAGGTTTTCCTGTCATGGGTCAGACCCACCCTGCCCCACAGCTGTAGGGAGGCTGGAGGCGTGGTTGCTCCCAGTGCTTACATGTTTGGAGGTGGTGGAAATTGGGCCATTTGAATGGCTTCTTGTACAGCTTGTGCTGCTCCACACAGCAGTGTGAGGCTTTTTGGAGTATGTTCACTCCATTTTGGGATTTTTTTTGCCACTTTTCCACTGCATTTCGGCAGCTAGAACATGGCAGTTGGGGACTTCCTGGTTCTGTGCTGGGAGTCCAGGCACTGATGTAAGCACCGCCCAGCACTGGAAGTGCTAAAACAGTGTTTCCCAAATGCTGGTTTTTGGACTTCAATTCCCAGAAGCCTAAGTCATTTTCCCAAAGCACTGATCAGCCAATGTACTGACTGAGGCTTCTGGGAATTGAAGTCCACTAGTGGGCTGTGTACCCCTTGTTGGGAACCACTGTGCTAAAACATCATAGTCTAGCTGCCAAAATGCAGCGGGAAAAATTCCTAAAATGGAGTGAACATGCTCGGAAAAGCGGCCCACCACCATGGGGAGCAGTAGAGGCTGTGCAAGAAGCCGGAAAAATGGTATGATTCCCACCACCATGGTAAGTGACATTTTTGGACTTCAGGTGGTGTGGTGGTGGCTTCTGGAGGTGCCAGGGTGGCCACCGTGGGCTGTATTAATTAGCTCTATGGGACGTATTAGGTCCGTGGGCCATAGGCTGCAAATGCTGGTTCTACAGTGCTAAGTATCTGCTCTACAGCAACTCCTGGGCCAGTATAGACAAAACTTTTGCCAAGGAAACTCTTTTGCTTATTTACTTCCATGAGATTTCACTGAACTGTTGGAAGATCAGGGAGGATCAGCCTCAGAAATGGCATTATAATGAAATAAAGTATAAATACTTATACTAAAGTATAAATAAAATACGGAGGATACTGAGGATGGCAGATGACAGAGGAGCCTGGCATGCTGTGATCCATGGGATCACAAAGGGTCAGACTTGACTGTGTGACTGAACAACAACACATCTATTCCTCAGGCACTACATGAATGAGATAAGCACAAATAAAATTCTTATTCTGCACCTCTTTATGTCCAAACTGAATAAAAGTATTGACTTGCATCCAAACTACTTTCCCATCTTCTTTGGGCAGTAAATTCTTCTCCATCCTACACTTCTTTCTCTATTTATTACAAATGATCAGGTGTAACAAATTATATCTTTATTTTCTATTATGTGTCTGAACTATTCTAACCTTCTGCATTTTATGTGTTTTGGATTTTGGGAAGGGGATGCTTTGTTCATTTGCTTTAATACTTCTTTAATTCATCTCCCTTTTGATCTAAGAAATTCTTAGCATCTTGTGTTAAATCTACATTTTAAATATCTCTGTCTTTTTTTTATAATTGTCTGTATCAAAGTTCATTGTTCCATGCCTCACAGTTAAAGGCCATTTAAAAATTTTGTTGCACACTACAGTCTTCACCTTGAAAGAGCTGCTCCAGGGCATATCTGTTCTGACTTTTATTGCACAACTGTGCTCCTGATGTTCATTCAACTTATTTCCACAGTGTTGGTATTCGTCAAGATGCTACACAGTTTCATTTTTTTTTTTTTTTGATCTTTAACTGCATTACTTTGGCTGCTTAGTTTTTAGCAAATACCACAAGTTTGGTCTTAGTAACATTAAGTTCTAGATCACGTTCCTTATTTGCTTAGAAACCCTTGCAAATCACCTAAACTGTCATCTAACAATGCTGCTTTGTCTACAGTTCTGTGCAAAATTCTTAGCCCACCACCAGCTTGGTTTGAGGAAAATTAAATGTTTGGGGGGTTGGAGCATAACTCAGATACTAGAACTCCAAACATCACCAAACATGAAGAGGGTTGAGAAGAGAGTCAGAAGAAGACTTACACCAATGTTGGTGTGTTTAGGTGGCTCGGGGCTGAATTATGTCCTCCAAATCATTCATTGAATTTTCCCCATAGCAGCTGGTGGTGGCTTAAGATATTTTCACTATACAGTAATGCTTCGGATGACGTTAAGACTTGGTTCCACAAGTCTTAACGTTATCCGATTTTTAGCCTTATCTGATTCATGCACCAGATAACGTTAAAATCCTATTCAGATGGATCAGATAACATTAACTCCATAGAGATAAGCAACAGAGGCTTCAAGGGAAAGCCAAGGAAACCTACAGGAACCTTTGTCTAAAGGGTAAATACATTACAAAAGCTTGGAAAACCAATCTGACTAGTTTAGCAAAGCAAAGCAAAAGCAGACATTGGGGTGGGGGTGGGAGACTCTTTCAATATGTCCTGACTCCAATTTAAAGCATGCAGAGTTTCCATATGGAGCCATGAGCACAGGAATCAGTTTTAAAAGCTAACAGCAAGGGTGCCCATACTTTTCAGGCCATGGGCCAGTCACATGGTTCATGGGTGCCCAAACTACAGCCTGTGTGCCTGATCTGGCCCTGACACCAATTCATCTGGCCAGTTCCAGCATTGCCACTCCCAGATGGATTGATGTAATGGGCCAGATCCGGCCCATGGCCTTGCTAACAGCAGGGATGCCTAAACTTTTCAGACCATGGGCCAGTCATGTGGTTCATGGGTGCCCAAACTACTCCCTGTGGGCCAGATCCGGCCTCCAATGCCAATTCATCCAGCCCACCTCATGCTCGTCAATCCCAGAAGCAGAGATTGGGTGAGTTTTACTCCCGCTTCTGGGAGCAATGAGGTTTGAACGGGCCAGATGAATTGGTGTCAGGGCCAGATCTGGCACACAGGCTGTAGTTTGGGCACCCATGAACCACGTGACTGGCCCGTGGCCTGAAAAGTATGGGCACCCCTGCTGTTAGCAAGGCTTCTGGGCCAGATCTGGCCCATGACATCAATCCATCTGGCCAGCACCACCCTCATTACTCCTGGAAGTGAGGGTGAAGTGGGCTGGATGAATTGGTGTCAGGGCCGCATCTGGCTCATAGGGAGTAGTTGGGGCACCCAGGAACCACATGACTGGCCAGTGGCCTGAAACGTTTGGGCACCCCTACTGTTAACGGCAAGTGGTCAGATTTGGCTGTGCAACTGAACAACAACATTGTTACAGTACCTCTCATTAAGTAGATATAATCTATTTAATTCCTTATAATATTGTTAATACTATCTTTAGGCAATTTCCATATAAAACTCATCTGTATGTGGTGTTGGTGACTCCAAGTTCTTTTCCATAAAATTGTACCAATGATTCTCCACATATTGTTTATATTCCTGTCTATATTTTCCACAAGCTTCTTTCCTCACTTGACATTAGCATCCTCCACTTTTTTCTTTGAGAGACTGATTGACCTAATTCCTGAGCATTTCTTCAAAAAGTTCCCTCCTAAGGAAATAATTTTTGAAGGAATTTCTCTTCAATCAGGTTTGACAAAAATGTATACATTGCTTGTTACTACACTAATAATAAGCTATTTAGTGCCCTTCCCAAGTCATAAAGTTTCAATCATTTCTATATACCACAGCTTTTGAAACCATCACTCTCTTTATCTTTTAAAAGATATATTTGCATCCATAAACAAATACATATTATTATTATTTTGCTAATGTGCTGACCTACCCCAGCGGGCAAGGTCACTGCACAGTGGTGCTACATAGAGAGTCTATTCATAGAGAGTCCAAATAGCAAAGTCCAAAGAGCAAGCCGAGTTCTGGTTACTGGTAGTTCAAGCGAACATCTAGTCCAAAGGATCTCCAGGGGCATAGTCAGAGTCATGGCAGGCAGGTTAGGGTCTAGGCAGGCAATCTCAAAATGTATCCAAAGTCAAGAAGGGTGTTAGTCTTTGCACAGAATAATTGTACCAATGCTTGAATTCTGGATCAAGCATGCTTAAGAGCCTCTCAGCTAATGGGTATCAGCTGGGATCCATCTCTGGTAACGAGTTCTAGCTTGCTTACATCTCAGCTGCAGCTTCTTTCTGTACCTTTCCTTGGCTAAGGGCTGATCACTGTATGAGTTATACTTCTGATCTGACAAGTCATCTGCCAGGGGAAACAGAGTTGGGCCAGAAGCAGGCTGAGATTCCTGGTTCAGGACATTCTAAGGTTCAGGTACAGACAGAACTGGGCCGGGCATAGGAAGTGCCTCCTGATCCACGTCATCTTAAGAGTCTGACGATGACTGAATCACAACAGCTATTAATTCTGTATTTGCTGATTCCATTACACAGTCTGTTCTTCACACATTCTATCATACTGACCAAAATCCTGTTGTATAGTTATGTCACTGAAAGTAAATATAACTGTAAATTGCAACAAGTCCTCACTTGTACTCTTGATCATGTGCCAAATCACCTGGCTGATGTGGAAAGAGGATTCCATGTTGAGACCAACGCCGGACGCTCCGAATGTTCTCCCTTGCCGGCCGGGCGGGGAGAACGAGGAATACCTGGGGACTCCAGGCAGGCGGCTACAAAAGAACTTTCCTGCCACCGCCGCTGCGAGACCAACGCCGGACGTTCCAAATGTTCTCCCTTGCCGGCCGGGCGGGGAGAACGAGGAAGACCTGGGGACTCCAGGCAGGCGGCTACAAAAGAACTTTCCTGCCGCCGCCGCTGCGAGACCAACGACGGACGTTCCAAATGTTCTCCCTTGCCGGCCGGGCGGGGAGAACGAGGAACACCTGGGGACTCCAGGCAGGCGGCTACAAAAGAACTTTCCTGCCGCCGCCGCCGCGAGACCAACGCCGGACGCTCCGAATGTTCTCCCTTGCCGGCCGGGCAGGGAGAACGAGGAACACCTGGGGACTCCAGGCAGGCGGCTACAAAAGAACTTTCCTGCCGCCACCACCACGAGACCAACGCCGGATGCTCCGAATGTTCTCCCTTGCCGGCCGGGCGGGGAGAACGAGGAACACCTGGGGACTCCAGGCAGGCGGCTACAAAAGAACTTTCCTGCCGCCGCCGCTGCGAGACCAACGCCGGATGCTCCGAATGTTCTCCCTTGCCGGCTGGGTGGGGAGAACGAGGAACACCTGGGGACTCCAGGCAGGCGGCTACAAAAGAACTTTCCTGCCGCCGCTGCGAGACCAACGCCGGACGCTCTGAATGTTCTCCCTTGCCGGCCGGGCGGGGAGAACGAGGAACACCTGGGGACTCCAGGCAGGCAGCTACAAAAGAACTTTCCTGCCGCCGCCGCCGCGAGACCAACGCTGGACGCTCCAAATGTTCTCCCTTGCCGGCCGGGCGGGGAGAACGAGGAACACCTTGGGACTCCAGGCGGGCGGCTATAAAAAGAACTTTTCTGCCGCCGCCGCTGACTAAGGACGCCAGTCACGCTACTACCGCTACAGCTGAACCACGGCCAGCCACTCCTCCAGATAAATGTATACTTACTAATTGAAATATTTATAAGGGATGAGGACTTTCCCTATTGTTTTGTACTGTATATCCATGATTGTTTTTTGCATTTTTTTTTGACTGTAATGTATTTATACTTTTATTATTTTTTATGAAGGTTTTGTTGACCACATTGATTGTATTATACTTGTTATATTTTATGTATATTATGTTTTCTCTTGCAACATTGTTAGCCACTCTGGGTTGCTTCAGCAAGAAGAGCGGCATATAAATTTGAATTTAATAATAATAATAATAATAATAATAATAATAATAATAATAATAATAATAATAATAATAATAATAATAATAATAATAATAATAATAATAATAATAATAATAATAATAATAATTTAATGACATTTTGCCATTGTGAGAAATTTCCCTTCTGCCAATATAACTACATAAAAGGTGGTACACAGAAAGAGCCTCCTTGAAGATTTTTGAACCACAATTGGGCATAATTGAGGCAATGGCAACCTTGTTGTGCCAGGTAATCTTTGTCACCCTAGGTCAAGCAAAAGAAACTTTGGAATGAATTCATCAAAAGATGGCTTCCTTTTTGGCAGTCTACAGTTTGAACTAGACATGAAAGAAGAAGAATACAGTGGAACCTTGGTTAACATAATTAATGTGTTCTCTGTGACATTTCTTACAGCAAAAAATACTTTAACCAATTTTTCCATAGGAATGCATTGAATACAATTTTCATAGGAATGCATTTGAATGCAATACATTGAAAACCAAAATACATTAACCAAAACACGCTTTCCCATAGAAATGCATTGAAAGCCAATTAATCCATTCAAAAAAATATTCCATAAACTGAGCCACTATTTTCTATGGATTTCCTTTTGTTATGTGATTTTTATGGTAATTGAGCCATTTGTTAACTGAGGTTCCACTGTACATAAAAGAGTTTAGACCAATGTTTCCCAACCTTTAGTTTTTGTAAGTCAGTACATTGGCTGATCAGCACTTTGAGGAATTGACTTAGGCTTCTGGGAATTTAAGTACCACTGTGGGAAGGAACCACTGGTTTACACCATTATAGTACAGTAACACAAAGTTACATTATAGTGATCAGTCTAAGTTACATTGCAGTTTTGTTACAGGGTAATTAGGCAGAGATGACTTCCAGTGTAGTCAATTAATGTATATGAAATGAGGAACAGGACTACAGTAATACCCCAGATAATGATTGCATCGGATAATGCTAGAATTGGATAGCGATGCAAGTTTTTTGGAAAAAACTTGCATTGGATAACGATTCTTTTAGCGTTGTCCGATACAATGGTCTGCGGGTGTGGGGTGGTTTGGGTAGAACTACCCAATCCACCCCCCACCTGAAGCGGTCTCTGCCACTGCAGTAGGGTTGGGGAAAAGCACCCGCCTTTCCCCGACCCTACTGCAGTCGCAAAGCCTCCTTGTCTCTTTCCCTCCCTGTATTTAAACTACAGGGAGGGGGAAAGAGAGAGACGTGATTGGTTCTCTAGAGAACCAATCATATCTCTCTCTTTTCCCCTCCCTGTAGTTTAAATACAGGGAGGGAAAGGGAGGGAGAGAAAGACGGAAACAGTTCTTTTTTCCTCCCTGTATTTAAGCTACAGGAAGAGAGAGGGTTGTGTTTTTTTCTTCCCCTCCCTGTATTTAAAAGACAAGCCTCTCTCTCCCTGTAGTTTAAATACAGGGAGGAAAAAAGACACGATCACGTCTTTTTTCCTCCCTGTATTTAAACTACAGGAAGAGAGAGGCTTGTCTTTTAAATACAGGGAGGGGAAGAAAAAACACAACCCTCGCTCTTCCTGTAGTTTAAATTTAACCGCTGCGGTTGGGGGGTGGCTTTAAAGGCAGGGAGGAAAAGTTCTTTCCCTGCCTGCCTTTAAAGCAGTTTGTCCCTGAAGTCAGGGCCTTTTTTTTTTAGCGTTGTTCGATGCATGCATCGGACAATGCTAAAAATCGGATAACGTCATGACTTGTGGAACCAAGTCATAACATTATCCAGGGTATTACTGTATTTTGATTTCCACTTGAGGCAGAAAAAAGTTTTGGTCCCACTCAGAGGGAAAGAAATGCAAAGGTGGTGAATATATTTTCCATTATAAACCTCCTTTTCATTCCCTCCCAATAAATCAGAAAATAAATTTCTTGTTCATATGTTCTGAATAAACATACCCCTTTAATTGGTGTCATGAAACAACATCTTTTTCCTAATGTTCTCAAAGCTTGGAGAGGACATGGTCTTAACTAGGCCTCAAAAATCCTTTTCTCTCTGTCTCACAAGACTCCGTGTCATGAGACAGCTTGTTTTCAAGTCAGTGTTCCCATTCCTTATCTCTAAGTTTGCTGAGTTCCCTGATGTTTTGGCTATATGTTAGAGCACTGACTGTACACGTGTGTCAACAATCCTATGTTGTGGGAAAGTTTCTAACTGTCTCTGATTGGCCTAAACACGACACATGGTTTAGAATCTCCATCTTGGAGAGAGAGCAGAAGGAGTTCATTTTATGATGTCTATGGAATCACATCTTGGCCTGTGGGACTATTCCTTTTTGTCTTCAAAATGATTACCTAGAGTGATTGGCCTTTCTGGAATGTTCTTTATGCTATAGGACTATGCTTTGTTTTGGACTGTCTCTGGACTGACTTTTCTGCTTTATGAACCTGATCAACAAACGTACGTTTGCTGCAACAACGTCTCTTTATTGGACTAAAGGGTAAGAGAAGCAATGCATTCACACACAAGCCTCTGAATACGCTACCTATTAAACTTCCTTACAGAAGAGAAACAGCTTAGCTGCATTGCCGGCCAGCTCGCCCTCTGGGGACTTTGGTTTGGTGAAGAAGGGCCAGAGCAGAGGGGTCTGGCTGGTTCCGTGACAATTTGTATTTTAAAAAAAGAAAAACAAGCACTGTAAAGTGAGCCAGGAAGAATATTTTTGTTTAGCACTCACATATATTTCAGAGCAAAATTCTAGATTTTCATTGGAAAGCTGCTGTATGTAAAAGCATCTGATCAAGCTAGTACAGGGTATTTACAAATTTAATTATTTGACAAAAAAGCACACATAGTTTGTTTGTTTTTAAGTAAACACTTCAGAGCTGGTTTGGTCTTCCTTCAAAGAATCATTGTGTGTATTTAATGAGACAGACTTAAAATCCACTATGGAATTTTTCACCATTCCTGACAGAATGAGAAGGGAGGTTTGTTTGCTTGGAAAGCTCCTCTGCTGATTCAGATTGCCAATTCAATTTAATTTCATGTCTAAGGCATTGGTAAAGGAATTTTTCCAATACTCTTTTTTTTATTTTGCATCTTCAGCAACATTTATAGTGCATGATTGTTTTTTTCTCTTTTTTTAAAAGGCTGAACTAAATCAGTTTTGAAGAAGGGCCATTTTAATGAAGAAGCCAAGAGAAGGTTATTGTGCAAGGTGACAAATGCAGTTCTGGTGCCATGGCACAGCCTAGTCTCTGACTGGAATGGGTCCAAACAATTAGCCTGCAGCTAACCAGCAACTGAGTGTTTATTAAGAGGACAATCCAGCCACACAGTTTGTGAGGCCCACAGTGAAGGAACATTTGGACCTATCTAACCATTAGCCTGAGCAGTGAAGGAACCAGACTAAATCAAAACTGAGGTTATGGTAGGTTGCATTGTTTCACTGTTGGTTAATGTTAATAAAAGTTCTGTACCTTTCTTTAATTCCTGAAGCATCCATGGGGACCGTAGAAGACGGTAGGTGGGATAACAAATATTTTGTCCTTTTCCTTATGTTTCTTTAGATTTGATTTGCCAATATTAGTGTCAGTATTTTTTAAAAATCATTTACTTTGAGGCTGTGATAAAATCTTTCCCCCAATTATTTCCCCCTGGAAAGAAGGTTCTATTTTTCTGCCTCATTCTCGGGATCTTTACAACAGCTCTCATCTTACCTATGGTGGGATTTGGAGAGTATCTAAATCATTGTGAAGTGGATTAAAATGCCTTTCCTTTCTTTCTCAGCTTCACCCCTCAAGCACTTTGAATTCTCCCTACCTACTTGCACTTCTTGATTTGAAAACGTCCTATGGAAGCAGTTATCTCAAGATAGGCTCTCCCAGGTTTCTTTAACTACCATAGAGGAAGCCAGGAAAACCCCCAAGCACCAGAGGCATAATTGCAAAAGGAACCTCACATTTATGCAAAGTCATCTCATAATTAAAAACCTCCCCACTAGGGATGTGATAAAATCTCATCCTTGCCAAGCCTGGCTATGCTGCAGGATATGGAAAAAAAAGGCGAGAAAATCCAAAGAAGGAACTGAAACAAAAGAGGTGGCAATATTTTATTTCACATGAAAGATCAAAAAAAGGCTGGCCAAAGCTTTGGAAAGAAGACAACAGTCTGGAAATCAGGAAATATCAAACATCAGGATGTTAGAATAGTGGGGAAAGGATAATGCATTAAGAAAGCAGCATAAAACCTTATAGAAAGAAAACAGGGACATGGAAAGAAAAATGAGACTTTGATAGCTGAAGAGTAACAGAGTTGTCACATTTAGTGTGCACACTGTGTATTCTAAAATTACTAGGGCTAGGCAATGTACTGGAGGCAGGAAATGAGTCTAGTAAATTATTTGGGTAGTAGCAAAAATGATGGCATTTCCAGAACTGCCTTGAGGAAACACCAAATCTAGAGGTTCTAGCCAGAGGGCTTTAGTGTTCTAATGCTGATGTGTGGTTAAGAGCTCTAAGAAACCTCTTATTGCTTGAAACACTCTTTGGGAATGCTGACATTTGGAATCCCAAAATGAAAGGGCACCAGGTTGTCTTGATTTAAACTATCTGTCCCATTTTATGTTTTATGAATGCCCTATCTCACTTCTCTGTCACATCAGAGAGTCTGATGCTTGAAAAGTTCCCCAGGAACCCTGCAGATCTTTACGGACAAGCCCTTTCCCTGTCAAATCACTATTGTACATAGGCACATTGCTTGGGGGAGAATACACATATATAAAGTTAGGTCAGTCATCTCCAAGTATATGGGATAGTGTTAATCTCTGTTTAGAGCCAAAAAGCCAACTCTGTCTGCCTCTACAGACATTTCCATGTTCATGTAGCAGGCGTGACTATATGCTGAAGTGTTCAGACTGCTGTTACCTTTCCTGCCAAAGTGATACTTATTTATCTATTTGCAATGTCTTGCTTTTGAACTCCTAAGTTGCCAGGCCCTGGGACAGATGATGAGAGCTAACTCTGTTGTGCAGCATTTGGGTCTCGAACTGCTGACCTAATGACCTTCCAGTCATCAAGTTTAGCATCTTAACTACTAAGCCAAAATGGCTACTATATGCCTATACAGTTGCCTTTGATCAAAAGCCAGTTGTATCAAACTCTAGTGTGTGGTGTTCATTTCCATTCACAACCCAAGAGCCAGTGCTGTATGCACCTGCCAGCATTTCCATCATCATGAAGCAGGCATTACTAGATGCCAGAGCACACAGGAATGATGTTACCTTTCCACTGAAGCAGTACCGATTTATCTACTTTTAATTTCTTGCCGTCAAACTACTACTTGGGTCTCAAACTGATGACCTGATGACCTTTCAGTCATCAGGTTTAGCATCTTAACCACTAAGCTACCATGGCCCCTTGATATATGCTTATATAACTTCCACCAAAACCGGCTGAAATCAATTGGGCTCAGCCATCCTCACAAGTAATCCAGAGGATGTTCAAGTTAATCTTTTGAGGACCTGCATAGCCCATATTAGTCTATCTAGACTTATGCCTGGCAAAGATATATCTGTGCAGGTTTACTGTACATTAGATAAAGTTTATTTGTGTCAGAAACACCACCAGCATAAAGTAACATACAAAGCTAAAATTAACCTATCTAAAACAAAAAAGGAATTAAGAGGACTAGATGACATCCGCCCAGTATCGGGTCACCTCAACAGCATTTCCTCTTGCCAACATAAGGTCTTCCTCACTGCACATTGAAGGGCATCATGTGCATTGTGTCATATGGGTGATTGTTTGCTCTTTTCCACATTCACACAGGCTACCATCTACAGGAAAACCCCACTTTCTCATATTAGCCCTTGGTCTTCCTAGTCCTTGATTCTCTTGATTGTATTGTACTTTGGGCTAGTGTATTGTATATTTTTTAGCTTTTTGTATTATATATTTGTGCTATTATTCATAGTATGCTCTTCTCAGTAGGAGGAAGTTGATTTTTAAAAGGATATATTGTTATAGGGATTGAATTCTCTGAATGTATTGTATTTTCATTTTTACTGTATTAATTGTTGCGAGGTCAGCAAACTTGGCTCTCCAGGTGTTCTTGGACTTCAGTTCCCAGAAGCCTTGATCAGCAGGAGTGCTGACTTGGGCTTCTGGGAATTGAAGTCCAAGAACCCCTGGAGAGCCAAGTTTGCAGACCCCTGCATACTGTTGTATTTATATTATTTTGTTGCTGTATCTGAAATTGTATAATTGTAATATGTTATCCATGCCATGTTAGCCGCTCTGAGTTGCTTTGGCGAATAGAGCGGCATATAAGTCCGAATACAAAAATACCTTGGCAGACAGTCTATTTAAAGCTTTCCACATAGGCCATGGTTTCTCGTGCCCAAGCGGTAGAGAATCTTGTGGTTCTGCCCAGTTATCTGGTAGCTCCTTGCTTGCCTTCCAAAGTTCTCGGGTGGTCTGTGGGGGCTGGTTGTTACAGGGGGCAGAAGTCATGAGGAATCTGTGCCTTGTTTTCAGGCTCTGGTTTGGTGGTTGGTGACCAAACAGCAGGAGTGTTTTCGAGGATCTTGCTTTTGCAGACTCTTTCTGAGTAGCACTCTCTCAGTGAAATGTTGGTGGAGGGGTGCCAGGTAAGTATTGCACTTTTTGTACTGTGGTTGGTTTTAGGCATCCTGTGACCAATCTCGCTGTTTCATTTAGGGCCATATCCACCTGTCTGCATGTGTTGCTGTGCACCACACTGGACTAGCATACTCTCCTGCAGAGTAACATAAAGCTAGGGCAGAAGTTCTTTATGTGTGTGGTTGGGCACCCCAACTTGTGCCTGTTATCTTTATGTTGGAGTAGCTCCAGTGGCCCTAAAGGAAATTGTGGTCCTGCTAGTTTACCATGCTTTGCTCCTCATACTAGAAGTCTGGCAGCTGAGAAAAGAGATCTTGGGCCCCACCCACTTTCAGAAGAAGAGTCTTGCCTCTGGGCAGGCTGATGTGGATCAAGGTCAAGTAGTATCCAACCCAGGCTTGGGTATCCAGTAGTCAGTGTTCCAGCAGTTATTATTCCACCACTGGGGTTCACTTCAACATGCATTGACTTCTGAGAAACTGTAGCTTTACCTGATACAATACACCAGTGGAAAAGCTTGGACTTGCCATTTGGGCTCAACAAATGGGGAGTGGACTGGAACTGCCAGGGAATGTTCCCTAGGAGTCCTACAGAAATCTATTGACCTTTGGGGAAGGAGAAATCAGAAGCCTGTGTTTTATCATAGCTGGCATTTATCCCAATAAGTTTAAGACAAGTATGACCCAGGTGAATACTTTGCAACTTGTACAATGTGAATATCCTTTCCTTGCCCTGATTTTGTTTTTCTATCTACTGAATAGAAAAGACGATGCCACAAAACACAATACCAAAATTATAGCTAGTAAGCTTACTATAAACTTTTGGGAATGTAAATGAAAGAGTTTAGTAAACTGAATGGAAAATATAAGTAAATATTTCAAGAAAAAATAATATGATGCTTCAGAGTGGAATAATCAGACTTCAGCTAAAGTGATACATATAAACAACAACAAGTACTACTACAATAAAAAAGGTGAAGAGCCTATGCTTCAGGAAGTGAACAAAGGAGGGCTTTTGAAAACAGTGAAGAAAAAAAGCTGAATACAGAAAGGAAAGGTTATAAAGACAAGCTGCAAACTGGAAAAACAAGCCTATGCACAGTCAATACTAAAACAAAAACAAAAACTGTAGAAGGCAAGGCTGAGACAAAGCTGACATGGGGATGGATAAGAGCAGGAGTTGTGTAGAAGGAAGCAGAAAGATTTATTTTGGCAGCTCAGGAACAAGTTTTGTCAACAAATTTCATGAAGACAAAAATACATCACATATCCAACAACAGCAAATGCCGGCTTTGTAATGAGAAGGATGAAACAATAGATCATCAGATCAGCAGATGCAGCAGAATTTGATTAGTTGCAATGCCATAACAGGATTGCGAAAATTACCCATTGGAAACTTTGCCAGAAGTTTGGATTTGAATGCAGCAAAAATCATTGGGAACGTCAAGCAGAGGAAGTTTTAGAAAATGAGAGAGTCAAGATCCTGTGAGACTTGAAATTTCAAACTGACAGACATTTGCCTCACAACACACCTGCTATAATGTTGTGGAAAAGAAGAAGGCCTGGTTTATTGACATTGCTATACCAGAAGATGCACAAATTGAAGACAAACCATTGGAGAAAATCACAAAATATTGTGATTTGAAAATTGAAGTTGAGTGTCTATGGTGGAATAAATCTATTGTTCCCTTAGAGCAAAACCTAAAGGACTCAGATATTTGGAAATTTTTGGACTTATCAGACTTGAACAACTTAACTCTAAAAAAAACCAACACACAATCTACTAGTATTTGCATATATACTCAGATGTTACCTTAAGAGTTCCTAGGTCCTTGGTTAGGGCTTGAACTGTTCATTTTATTCCAGTCCTGAACTGTGAATCAAATGATTGATTTGTATCCAATAATAATTTAAGTCCTTGGTTAGGGCTTGAAATGTTAATTTAATTCCAGTCCTCGACTGTGAATCAAATGGTTGATTTGTAGACAACAACAATGACGATGGTGACGACGGTGACGACGGCGGTGGCGGCGACGATGACGACGACGACAACAACAACAACAATAATGCAAAAGTATGCTACTTATGTAAGGGAAAGATGACACTCAGTTAAGCCTGATCTTTCTGGTAATCTTAACAGACTATGTAATTAATAGATTAAAACATAAACAGTTACAGAATCACATCAGGGTACTGTAAAAATACTTACTTCTAACAGAAGAGTTTTCTCCCTTCTAACAGTGTTCTTCTGGCTCCAGTGGTGTAGTGTGGGTTTCAGCTGCCTGGGGCACAGGCCAAACTCACACACCCCCTCTAGGCTTGCCACCCCCCATTAGGCTTGCCAGCTCCCCTCTAGGCTTGCTGGCTACCCAGCCCCTATTTATCAACTTGCAATTTCTTGCCTTCGAACTACAGTAATACCTCGGATAACGCTAAAACTTGGTTCCATAAGTCTTGGTGTTATCCGATTTTTAGTGTTATCCGATGCATGTTAAAATCCTAATGGATGGATCAGATAATGTTAAAGCTCCATAGAGATACATTGTAACCGCACAGGCTTTAGCGGTTGTTATCCGATCCATCCCATAGGACCTTAACGTTGTTCGATCCAATTCTCCTCCCCAGATTACTTAACATTATGTGATTTTAGCGTTTTCCGAGGTAAACATTATCCGAGGTATTACTGTACTAGGTTGTCAAGAGCTGGGAAAGGTGGGAAGGACTGGGGCACCCACACATGCCCAGTGGTACTGCAAAGGATGGGGGGAGGCAGGAGGAGGAGGCAAGGATGCAGGATCAGCTCAACTCCTTTTGCAGGGGCAGAACCAGTCCTGGACAGGACCGCCGCTCATTGCGGTGGAGAATACAAAGGGAAGGGAGAGCTCCGGCAGTGCTTGTGTGGAGACTGCGGTGTCAGGCAAGGGGTGGCCAGTCCCAGAGCCCACAGCCCCCTGTTCCCCGAAGGCGGGACCAGAAGTCTTCCTTCCTTCCTTCTCTTCCTCACCTTCACTTCCAGTGCCAAGTTGGCTCAGGGCTCTCCCAGTGGAGCCTCCTCTCGGCCAGGCGGCACAGCCATCCTCTCCCAGCCTTGCGTCTGGCACGGCAGGGCAGGGCAGAGCAGAGCGAGCAGCCTGGGGTGCGGGGATTTCAAAGTCAGAAAATGTATAGTGAAAATTAGTATTACATTTACTACTCTTGTAAAATACAGATTTTCATGCTTAAGGTGCTGCAATTTACCGGAACTGTAAATGCCACTGCTGGTCATATTCACCTATTGCAATATTTTCTTAATACTAATCAAATGGTCACGCAGAAAACCTCTTCAAAAATTGTGGTATTTTTGAACCACAATTGGACATACCTTGGGCAAAAGCCACCTTGTGCCAGCTAATCTTTCTTACACTAGGTCAAGCAAAAGGAAGTATGAAATGAATTCACCAAAGTTGGCTTCATTTTGCCAGTTTCACATCTGGCTTAGACATGGAAGAAGAAAAATACTAACCAATTAGTTACATATGCTTCTAATACAATTATCCACACAACACTGTCTCAGTGCTGCAAATGTACAGAAATGCATAGAAAATTCTTATTTTCACAGGTGAATATTGTTTGGGAAAGCACATTTGGAGACCAAAGGGCCAGAATCCATTCAGAGATTTATGCTGTGAGCATATCTTTGTGCAGCCATAAGACTGAGTTACACAAAGGGGTACTATCTATGTAAAAACTTGCATGAACATTTGCACTTTCTGAAGTATCCAACCCTGTTATGTAACAAGGGTTAAACATATGAGGGTTTCTTAAGAGGGGGGATTATCCTTGCACAGCTGGTAGCACCATCAATTGCAAAACAATTGTGCTATGGTGCAATGCAGCATCACCTCCCTATACTTCTGCCTGTATTATATACACTATGAAATTACCCAGCAGACTACTGGATAATGCATTGAGAAATATTATTTACATAGCTGGCTCTTTGACTGTAAATGGAGATGAGCATCACCCACTAGAGCAGTGGTGGCAAACCTTGGCACTCCAGGTGTTCTTGGACTTCAATTCCCAGCAGGTGAACAGCAGGTGCACTGCCTTGGGCTTCTGGGAATTGAAGTCCAAGAACACCTAGAGTGCCAAGGTTTGCAACCCCAGCCCTAGAGTCAGTGGCATCTTGTAGGGGGGCTAGGGGGTTGGGTGACCCCAGGTGGTACTTTTTGGGCTATGTGTGTTCCTGGACTACAATTCCCAGAAGCCCTAGCGGGAGCAGGAGCCAGCATTCATCAGGGGGCAGCAAATTTGGCTTCAGCCCTGGGAGGCTGAAATCCATGCGACGTTACTGCCTAGAGTCACACATGGCTGGCTTTCAAACAAGGGAGACATGTACAACTTTTTTTCATTTTTAAAACAAATAGGATTGGAGGTTAATTTGGAAAGGAATCAAATGAGACTTATGCAGTGGTGAGCTCAAAAACTTTTTTATTACCACACTGTGAGAGTGGTATGGTGGGCATGGCCAGGAGGAAAACCCTGCATTGCACCTGAATTAAGACTACTTTATTTCAAAACTTGGATGGGCGGGGCCAGCCAGAATTTCTGCTTCCGGTTCTGGCGAACTGGTGTGAACCTGATAATACCCACCACTGGACTGATATGTAAGCAAAAGTGGAGGTTACAGAAATATGCTTATTCATCCATCTGTTAAATTGTTCAGAAGGACTGCTTTGGCTAGGGCACTTCAAGGATGTCACTACTGGAAAGACTCCAAATTTAGAAAGCTTTTTCAGTTTCTTGTAAACTGATTGCTTTATTCAAATTTTCATTCATTTTGTAACCCTCATAGGATCAAGACAATATGAGACATAAGGAGGCCCTTTTAGAAAGTAGCTGTAAAGACCGTCTTTCTTCTTTTAAAGAGGACCAATGACTCATAATTCACCCTTGGCAGATGTTTATAGCTCCCTTCTAAGAACCACTTAAGCCATCCTGCTTGCTCCTAATTGGTTCAGGTGGATTAACTGCAAGTAAGTGGCCTGCAGATTGTAGCCTTTATAACCTATTTTAGTACTATCATAAAGCCTCCCTTGGTAATCTCTTCTATTACCTGACTATTTTTATAGTTATTAAACCCTTTCTGATATTCTATCTATATTTTCTCCCACTTCTTAATTAAATACCATTACCATTTCTCTCCCTCTCTGTGGCCATCATGGGCAATTGATCCCCATGGCTTTCAGCCAATGGTTTACGTATTTTTAAAAATGCCCCACTTTAACTTTCTCCTCTCCTAGTTTCTCTTACACAAACCATTTCTCTCCACAGGCTGAATTCGCTCTGTTTGCCTTTTCTGAAGCCTCTCTATCCTTAACTTGATGTAAACAAAAGAGAACCAAAGACACAGACACATTTTCGCTAGCTGAGGGCTAGCAGCTGCCAAATTTAATAGAACTCCTTCATTTAGTGTGATGGTTATGAGACTCCCTCATCTTCTTATTTATACAACAGTAACATATGATTGATTGGGAAGGCTGGAAAAATCTCAGGTGCCTGGTTTTCCGAGCACTTAAGACTTTGATGCTGGTGGCAAGGAATTTGAAGTCAGTCTAGCTTTGCTGCTTCACATCTATTTTACAGCTTATACAATCTTAGCACATTTCAGCAAGCTCTCCAGGAGTTCATGCAATTTCCCTTGAATTCTTCTGTACTCTCGCACAGAAATGGTACAGCTTGGTGGCCCACAGGCCAAACTGAAATGAGCTTCTCTTCCCAAAAAGCATTTCAGTATAGCTTCTATTCTCAGCTAAATTTAGTTGTAGAAAATAGTATGCTCTCACTTGAAGAAGCAGGAAGACCCCATAATTGCAAAACCTTGGCTGTTAGCAGGCTTAGTTAGAGAGCCTAAGCACTCGGCAGGTGGTCTGTTTATGTGCAATGCACAGAAAAGCTGTAGGTTCCTCACATCTATGGCATTGTGGTAATGGCACAAGCCTATTTTAAGGAAACTTTATTTGAACAGAGGCCAAGTTACTGATGTGCATTGAATGGTTGAAATATCAGTTATGGACACACTGGCCAAAATCCAGTTGTGTGATTACATACGTTACAACTCAAGGCATAATACTTGTGCTAGCACCAACATAGAAATTATATCCCGAAAGCTTTTCCATTGATGTATTGTACAACTGTTCATACCAAGGATTCACAATCAGTGGTGTAATTACATAGCACAAATCCTTGTTGCTGGATATAACACCTGGCACAGTTATATAACTGTGACTGAATAAGATTTTTTCTAATTTATGTCTCATAGTCTAAACCAGAGTTTCCCAACCTTTGATTTTTGATTTTCAATTCCCAGAAGCCTAAGCTAATTCACCAAAACACTGTTCAGCTAATTTACTGACTTAGGCTTCTGGGAATTGAAGTGTCCCTGTGGGGCATGGGAACCAGTTGGGAACCACTGGATTAAACTGATTTGCACAAGAAATCCAAGCCACATCCCAAAGACAAAGTATCCCCAGCATTACCATAATTGACAGGTGATATTTCTTAGGTCACTAAGTGATCTCAGAGCCAAAATTAGGTTTATATTAACAACTTCCCAATGTATACCACAGTTTGAAAAAAACAAATGTTATCAATAGCAACACCAATAACAATTACAGTTATATCAATACCATGGTGCTTGTGAAATCTCTGGAAGGTTCACAAGATAACTGGCATTCCTCCCAAAATAAATAAATAAATAAAATATAATGCTGGGTTCTTATTTTACCAGCCTTGGAAGGATTGAGCATTGAACATCATCAGAATTGAATTAACAATGTAAGCAGAGTTTTGGCTGCAGTAGTTAGTTATCTGTGATTAATTCCTTGTCTCAGTCCTGAAGTTATAGCACATCTATGGTAACTTAATACTGTATTGAATTTTGTCATATAAATGTAAGTTAAGTTAAGTTTGGTTTGTGGAAGAACTGTCATGTTTTAGTTGTATAATTTTGTGGCTGCAGCCTCTGAATATTGAGGGACAGGCACATGATTCAAGCACAGGTTTCTGCCTGGTATTTCTACTTTGTGTTCTGCAAATAAAAAGTAGCTCTGTGGTTAGATTCAGAGGTTTGGGTTTTTATTTACCTGTGGCTCCTTCACAGGGGCTGGAAGATCTGAATGGTCCCTTTCCAGCTCGATCATGATGATAATTTATTTTGGTGTTTTTTTTTTTTTTAAATGAAAGAAAATTATTTTATATTTTTAAAAAACTCAGTGTTAACTAGCTCCTTTGGGAAGCTTAGAACTGAAATAATAACTCAATCATTTAAAACTATTTAACTTTTAAACTCTAATTTTTAAAACTGTAACTTTTTAACTTCTAGTCCACACTATTATTAACTACACTAAGGAATGGTTATAATTTAGTAGTACAGCACATCAAGAATTCCCCAAGTTCGGTGTTTGGAGTCCTCAATAAGAGTAAATCGCAAATGTCTATGTAAAATAAACAAAAGAACTTCAAAATTTTAAATAACATTGGACATGAGGGAAAGAAAAACTGAAGCATTCATTCAGAACTTTCAGTACTTGGCTCCTAAAACTCAAGCTTAAGATCACTGTATTATTAAATCACATCTATGGTGCTTATGTAAGGTTGCCACCCTACCTTTAAAAGCAATGTAGCAAGCAGATATAACATGATTATTTACATGTTGACTGTAAATCTAGTGTGCTTGATTAAATTTGGCTGGTACAGATGCCAGGGGATTCAATTTGACTTTTGATCAGAAGTTCCTAAAATTCAAAGTTTTCAATCAACATGACAGAAATAATTTGAGTTATTAATACAAATTAGCCGCTGCAAATCTCACATCACACCTCAACATGGTGCAGCTGTGACCATGGCTGTCTGATAGCTATGATGGCAGGGGTGTATTCCCCTGGTTCAACCATGCCACAAAGGTGTTGGCTAGCAATACAGAATGGTTCTCCATTCTGGAATCATAAATCAGCTAAGTGAAATTGGGTACTCAGGCAATGTACCTGGCCTGTGCTCTAACATGGTCAACTTTGCTACCAGCCCAGCTAGCTGTGTCATCATATTTAAAATGGCTAAAGAAACATTGAAAACATGGGTCTCAGTCCTCCGTGTTCCATCAGACCCTGATATGGTTTTGGTAGGAACTCCCAGTGGTGAGAGCATGCTAAAATCTCATGGGAGACAATTTTTCACTCTGCCACATCAAACTAGATGTGTGAAGTCTGGATCAGCCAAGTAACCAAGTAAGTAATACAAATTATGTGGGAGAAAACAAAACATGTATCCATCCCTTCCTCATTATTAAATGGTCTGCATAAGCTGATTTATGAAGAGACTATAAAACAAAGGATCCAGTGTATTGGACAGGATGGCTTTAGGGTCTTCCACTCTTCTACATCCCAATAATTCCAGGAAACAGGTGTCTCCACTTTCAAAATAGAAAAGGTACCAAGGCTACAACACTAAAGAGAAAGTATGGTGGCATCCCATTCCTACAGAGGTCAGTGAAAATTATTATTATTTATACAAATCAACCATTTGGTTCACAGTTGAGGACTGGAATAAAATTAACAGTTCAAGCTCTAACCAAGGACCTAAGAGCTGTTAATGTATTATTATTATTATTATTATTATTATTATTATTATTATTATTATTATTATTATTATTATTATTATTATTATTATTATTATTATTATCATCATCATCATCATCATCATCATCATCATCATCATCATCATCATCATCATCATCATCATCGGCAGCATTGCTGCCGCTGCCGCTGCCGCTGCCGCCGCCGCCGCCGCCGCCGCCGCTGAGTATGAAGCTAGATCACATCATTTATTTGTTTATCTACATAATAGATTATTGAATAATAATTTATATAAACTTAGGAGGCCTTTTTACATCTAGCAACATTATTCTTTCAGATTACTTAATACATTTAGATTGCATTATATGACATACAATGAGATTTCCTCATTTAAATAGATGTTGGCTGACATATCCAGGCACACATATAGACGCAGGCTCACGTGCAAACATATTGTTATGGCAGACTGCTGGAAGTAAAGACGTATTTGGCATAACTGAATGTATTATGGCATGCTCACTCATCTATTTTATACAAGTGATTATTTTCCTAGATTGTTCAACCACTCAAGGAGCAGCTGGATGGGAGAGAATAAAGACATTTTTATAAAGATCTGTACATGTTATTTTTATGGGAAGTCACTGAGAATTCAGAGTTAAACAAGCAAAGGGAATTTGTGACAAAAGGGAAGAAGAAAAGAGATGGATAAAAGAATTTCTGTCAGCCAGCACAGTGTGAAAATAATGAAGGGAAAAGGCTTAGGACACTAACAATAAAATGTCTGTTTTCTCAACCCATTTCAGCCAACTAAAATTCAAAGTAGCAAGTCAATACCTCATCTGACTCCAGGCAAGACTGAGTGGCTATGGGTTAGGGCCCCTACAATATCTCAGGAGCTACCATCTTTAGTTCTGGATGGGGCTATCCAGTGGTGGGCTCTAAAAAAAAAAATACTACCACACTGTGGGGGTGGTATGGTGCAGGTGGCCAGGGGGAAAGCCCTGTGTTGCACCCAAATTAGGATTACTTTAGTTCAAAATTTGGATGGGCGGAGTCAGCCAGGATTTCTGCTACTGGTTCTGACGAACTGGTGTGAACCTGTTGATGCCCACCACTGGGACTATCTTGCCCCAAACAGACCCGGTGCATAATATGGGGGTCCTCCTGGACTCACAACTCCTGGTTGATGAGCAGGTGGCAGTCGTGGCCAGGAGGACATTTTGCACAACTTCGTGACATACGCCAGTTACGCCCTCTCCTAGATTGGGACTCCTTGCTCATCGTCGTGCATGCTCTGGTCACCTCCAGACTGGACTATTGTAATGTGCTCTACATGGGGCTGCCCTTGATAACCATTCGGAAGCTGCAACTGGTACAGAATGCAGCTGCCTGGGTGGTGAAGGGGTGCGGAGATTACAATCGTGCCTCGCCACTGCTTCGGGAACTGTGCTGGTTATCAGTATGCCTCCGGGTGCAATTCAAGGTGCTGGTAATGACTTATAAAGCCCTACATGGTAGTGGGCCAAGATACTTAAGGGACCGCATCACTCCAAGAACATCTGTCCGCTCCACCAGAGCGGACCGGAGAGGATCTCTTATTGTGCCATCTGAAAGAGGGCCTTCTCTGTGTCTGCTCCAGCCCTATGGAACCTCCTGCCAATTGAGTTATTTATTTTGTTACTTATTTATTTATTTATTTGAATTTATATTCCACCCTACTCACACAGATGACTCAAGGTGGATTATAACCAATCAACAAACACAAACAGTTAAAACTCTAAAAACAATTTACAACAATTTAAAACCATTTATGACTCCAGACAGAGTTGCTACCCTTCAGGAAAGAACTAAAAACCTGGCTGGCAAAGCAGGTGTGGGCAGTGATGGGCAGCCAAATTTTTTACTACTACACTGTGGGTGAGCCGACATCATGGGCAGAACCAACGTCATGCTGTCATGATGTCGTGGGCGGAGCTGAGATCATGACATCAAGATGATGTGGGTGGAGCCAATGATGTGGGTAGAGTCAAAGTAAAAAATAAAATAAAAATACAGTACACATAAAAACAGAAAAAAACACATAAAAATACAAATTAAAATAGACATTAAATAGAAATAAAAAACATAAAAATACAAATTAAAAGAGACATTAAATAGAAATAAAAAACAAAAACACAAATTAAAAGAAACATTAAATGCACATAAAAACACACACCTCTACCTACCCACCCACCCCAAACACAAACTCTAGTCACTTACCCTGGGGTCAGGGAGCAGAAGGCAGGAAGCAACAGCAATGTCATGGCAGCACAGCAGTGCGGAGGTGAAGTGGCGAGGCAGACCGGTGGTGAGGCGGACTGGCAGCGCAGCATGGCCTAGCCTGACCTGCCCTGGCCCAGCAGCGCAGCCTGGCCTGGTAGTGTGACCTGACCCGGCCTGGCCTGGCAGTGTGCTGAGGGAAGGCCACTGCCGCTGCTCCTCCAAAGAGGCCACTGGCAGCCGCTGCGCCCTTTTTTGAAGCCCAAAATGGCTGCTCATACGTGCACATGCATCAAAATACCATTTGATGCATGTATACCTCCAGTATTTAGCGTGCATGCATCAAATGGAGTTTTGACGTATGCACACTGATAAGCAGCCATTTTGGGCTGCAAGGAAGGGTGGCTGGAGAGGCGACCGAATCGGTCGCCTCCAAAAAAGTAAACATTCCGGGTGGTCTCCTGGGAAGGTTACTACCACCACCACCCCCGGAGACCACCTGGAATTTTAACTACCAGTTCACCTGTTGGAAAGGAATAAATTGCAAGTAGATAAATAGGGACCATTTCCGTGGGAAGGTAAGCAGTATTCTGTGTGCTCTGGTGTCTAGTCATGGCTGCCGCATGGCCACGGAAACATCTTTTGAAGCAGACAGCACTGGCTCTTTGGCTTTGAAACAGAGATGAACACTGAATCCTAGAGTCAGATATGACTGGCTTTCAAGCAAGGGATACCTTTACCTTTACCTTTACCTTTACCTTTACCTTTACCTTTACCTTTACCTTTACCTTTACCTTTACCTTTACCTTTACCTTTACCTTTACCTTTACCTTTACCTAGCTCTGGTACAAGACCTTGTGGAGCTCCTTTGAAGCTTTATAAGGACAAACTAGCTGAAACAAACTATAAAGGTGTCAGGTATAAACCCACAAAATTGGGAGGCAGTGTCCATAGATCGCCCACTTTGGTGCCAAACCATCTCAGCTGCTACCAATCACTTGAAAGGAGAATGCCACAGACACGAAGAAGCTAAGTGACAAGCACACAAACTCAACTACGCCTTCCACCCTCTATTCAGTGTAGTGTGTGTAATCACATGTTTTATGCCAGGATCGGTTTATTGTGTCACCAGAGACACATCAATTAAGTGAGAAAACGACTCTTAGGAAAAATGTATAATTGGATGAGTAGCAGCTGACAACAACAAATTCCTACTACCATATAGCAACTAGTAAAATACAGTAGAACCCCGCATAATGAAAAACTCCGCTCCACAGAGCTCTTCACTATGCAGGTTTTTTTTTTTTTTGTTATTCAAAGCTAATGGGAGATGCCCCAGATTACAAACAATGTTCGTTATCTGGGATTCCCATTGACTGGGCATACCTCAGTTACCAAAAACCTCCGCATAATGAAATTTCCCCCCCCCCGTTATGTGGGGTATCACCATTGTCTAACGAATGCTTTGTTATGCGATTTTTTTCAGTATACGAAGTGTTCATTATGCAAGGTATTACTGTAAATCCATATTTGCCTTGGGCATAAGAACAGAAACTGACTATAAAATATCCTGAGCTACCAGATGGCAAACATTTTCTGTTGGTTACCAGGGACAGCTCTTGGATTTGCAGGATCAATGTGCACACAAGTTGTGCAGCACCAAGAAAATGACTGTCCTGTAGATTTTGCTGACTCTTCAAAATTAGAAGTTTGGATGGGATGTTTGCATATTTTTTTTAATTAATCAGCTAGTCTATGTTTCACAGAGAGGAAAAATTCTAATTTTGTCCAGAGAGGTTTTCTCTGTAAATTGTGAAAACGTCAATGGTGAAAAATGGCTCCTTGTTTTATTCTCATGCTACATACAAAAAAAAAAAAAAATCCTGTTGCATAAATTATTGTTTATGACAGATTGTTTTTGAGTCTCAGGATGTGCCTTGAGTGGACTATTTTGTAGGACATTGGATTCTCCAACATTATAGGCATTTAAACAGAGAAATTGGATTGCTACTGAAAATAATTAAGGCATGGTGTCATGGCCTGAATTTTGGATGGTTCATCTGACATGAAAAAAGAACCTACTTGGCTACCAAGTTCCATTTTAACTTGAGGGGAAAAGGAATTCCTTTCTCAAGTGTCAGAAAAAAACACATTACAAAATGGTCAAAATCTGGTCTCTTTCTCATAGATCCAAGATACTTTGCAGTAACGTCAGTGTGTTTTGCCTGCCTTTGAATGAAAAGCAAATCCTTGTCATTATTTTTGGGGAGAGTCAGAAGAAACTTATGGATGCTATCCTCTTTCTTATACACATAAAGAAAAGGTAGTTGCATAAGAAACCCCCACCACCTTGATCAGGCTCCTTATTGCCAGACTATTCTGACATGTGTTTGATAAATCAGTCATACAAATAGAGTTTGCTGTGGTAGGAGGGTAATTAGGTGATTTTCCGTCCTCCTTAGCTCCTTGGGGCATTGAATTGTCAAGATGCTAACCAATGTTTCATCACAGTAGTAAAGTGATTGAAAAGCTGGGCTGGGAGTTCTATGTTCATGACAGTAACTGACAAATCATATGCCTGTTGCTTTTTTGCCTATCTCACAGAATCGTTTATTGCTTGTTTCACAGAATTGTTGAGAGAGGACAGTCCAGAAGCAGGTACCCATGTATTACTACCTTGAGCTTATTGGAAAAGAGAAAGAATACAACAGTTTATAAACAATTTTTTTAAATGAAAGCCTAAATTTATTTTACAAATTTGATTCCATTTTAACTAGTATGGTATTGAGCGCCCATCCTTATGTACAGCATCCATTTTAAAAAGGGGTTAATTTTGTAGGAACTGTGTAGCATATTTTCTCACGACTGCTACAAGACTGTCTTCCTCTTGCCTCACTAAGTTCATCTTAATGTGGCTGGAGTGCATTAAAGGGAAGGGCAAAAGGGCAGTGTCGGAACCCTAACAATTCTCAATTTCTCTTGAAGGTATGCTCTGAATAGACCAAAAACAGCTTCTCGGGAATAATTAAAAGAAAGAACAGGTTAAGAAAAAGAGGAACCTGCTTCTTTGAAGTGAATGAAAGCAAGTTGACATCAAATGGCAGAGCTGAAATGCATCCCTTGCTACACTTGCTGCATTTGATTTTGTCTTTTACAGGAAACTATTATGAGCATCTTCAGGAGGCCTGGAAGAAAAAAGAGAGTTCAGGCAATTGCCATAATTCATTCAACAATTATAAACCTCCAGGAGCTAAATGGTGCTATTGAAGCCCTCAGCACTCACAGTATAACTAGAGAGAGAGAAAGAGAGATTGAGTTTCATTACACAATTTATTATTGGCTGGGAGTTTGAAGAAAATCAGGTCAGAGTCTTACTATGGTGTGTTTGGATTGGCTGACCTAATGCAACCAGAAATGTGAGCTGTCACATTTCCCCCCTAGGACTTTACAAAAGATTTATTCCCTCTCAAACCCAAAACATCTGACAAATTATGCCAAATTGTTACCTACTTGCATGACTGCCCCCCTGAGCTGCCCCCTTAACCCCTGTAAGGATCAGAATGACAATGGAAAAATCACCTGGCTCCCTTTTCCAAAGTTGCCAATTAGGTAACCTATTCCCAAAATTCCTATTTGGCTCCGGATTTGCTCTAGATGGGTGTGCCATTTACATTGCCAGCTTTCTGAAAAGGAGTCCAGGTTTAGAGCGGCTCTGGCTTAAATAGCCTCCTTACCCTGCTCCCCAAACTGGCAACTAGAGACATAGCTGTGTCAAATGCTCTTCCTCCAGCTGTGTTTACAGTGGATTTGCAGAAATCTCCACAGGAAATTGCTACCAGTTAAGAAAATGGGGTTGTATTCCTTTTTCATAGCATTAATGTGACTTGCTATGTGATAGGAAATGGAAATTTTTGTTTCTTAACAATGGCTATTTGCCAGTGAAATTTATTCTAATGAGATGAGTTTGACGTAATTATTCAATTGGATAGCCTGAGTGTTGTTGTCTTTTAGGAAAGAAAAGGTGAAGCAAAACAAAACAAATATTGATTTTGCTTCGCAGGGGAGAGTCTTCAGACCAATAGAATGCAGTAGTACAAAAATGTATTTGATCAAAAATTAAAACATGATGCAAAGAAACTGAAGGGAAGTGTATTGGTTGGCATAAACAAAGACCTTTGTACAAGAGGAAGATTTTTAACATGAACTTGCCTTCCCCATTTAAACAGGAGTACACAACCTTGTCAGCTTTTAACAGCACATGTGATGATCTTGATTGGTAGTGGCTCTTGAAGACTGAGGAGGAGACCTTGGCCATTGCCCACTGCTGTTTAATCCTTTCACTGTAAATGCTGAGGGCTGAACTTTGTACCTCCTGCAAGGAAAACAGATGCCTAACCTTTGACCTGTGGTGCTTCCAAATTGTTCAGAAACAGATACAACACAGGAAATAAAATATTCTCTCATTTCAAACACCAGAATGTGCGAAGTATTGACCAAGGGCAGTTACATGTTTAACCCTTCCAGAAGTCAGCTATGATCCAACACCCTCTCTTGTCAGTTTTACCCGAGGCACAATATAGCTTTCTTGAAATGAAATGTTGCTCATAAGGCCACACTTGCTTCATACTTATTTAGCTAAAGAAGAAACAGAAGGATTTATTCAGGATCTAATAAACCAGAGATTAAGCACTTAAGTTATGCAGCACCAGTACAATAATTACTCGGCAATCCTTGCAGTTTCTTTTGTTCTTGAAGAAATGCTCTCCTTTTTTCAAGAAAACAACATGTTTCATCATGTAATTGACCTGGATAAATGTGTATAACAGGATTTTATTAGATTGGGGGTGGTGGTGGAGAACTGGTTTCAAAAAGGGTTTTTCCTCCCTTACCATCCTATCCTTAAGTGAAGCCTTACGCTGTGCTCAGACAGTGTTTAATTAACCTTAGTTCTTATTAAGCAGAGAGTTCAACTTTCATTAGAAACTGCATAAAATCTAGTACATTAAATTGCCCATTTTAGGCCTGTAATAATGAGTTGAGGCATTTGATTGTTTTAATTATAGCACTTCTTCCATTGCCAAGACAAATGCCTTTATTATTTTAAATATGTTTTAATCTAATTATTTACAGTAATACCCTGGATAACGCGAGTACTGTATAGCATGAAAACCACATAACGTTACAAGATTTTCGGAACAATCTTGTATCGAATAACGCAATTTTTAACGTTATCTGATACAGTCGTTCTTAGCAGCAGGGTGGCTGGAAAGCTGAATGGGGTTCTCCGTTCAACTTCCCAGCCACCCTGCAGCTATGGATGCAGGGGTGGGGAGGCTGGAAAGCTGACGGGGGGCTCCCCCGTTGGGTTCCCCAGCCACACCACAGCTGTGGAGGCAAGGGCGGGTGGCTAGGGAAGCCAACAGGGAGTCCCCGTCAGCTTCCCCAGCCACTCTGCAACTGTAGATCGGGTCTTCTGATCTCTCTGGAGCAGGCAGGGGACCCGATCTACAGCTGTTACTGGGCTTCCCCGACGTCCTCAGCCAGTGGAGCAAGCCAGAACGTCAGGGTTCAAATCCCGACATTCTGGCTTGCTGCACTGGCTGAGGATGTCGGGGAAGCCCAGAAACAGCTTGGATCGGGTCTCCCCACCTCCCTGGACCCGGCAGGGGGGGTCAGAGACCCCAAAATTGGTTAAAAAAACGGCGGCAATAATTGGGGTGGAGCCACAACTATAAAAGGTTGTGTCGCCATTGAGGCCACCTCTGTTGCTTTCAAATCGTCGAAAGCCATTTTTTCCCTTTTTGCCTCCCCACGCCTGCCGCTCATTTTACCTTTTTCGGTCAAGCGGCTGGGTTGGTTCGGCGAGTAGAGCCTATGAGCCTTGTTTGGAGCATTTGCCGTGTATCAGCGGTGGGTGAATTTTTTTGGGATGGCTCCCAAGCATCCGCGCCTCGTGTGCTCTCCTCCGACCGGCCATGATACGCGGTCGGTTGCGAGGAGAGGGGCTTGGCGGTCCCGTGGCGATTCGGAACCACCTCGACGGGTGGCTACACTGCCCGGTTTTTTGGAGGTTGCGGCCAGGGTCGATGCTCTGGAAGGAGTGGCGGGTCTGGGCCCCGCAATCCTGGTGATGGTGATGGCGGGCCGTGCGCCGAGAGCAAGAGCACAGCCCGCCTTGAGCGAGGAGCTCCAGTGATGGGATGTAACAGGTTCTCACCAGTTCTCCAGAACCGGTAGTAATTTTCCCCAGTGTCCCAGAGAACCTGTAGTAGCTTTTGGGGGGAACCACCTTTGGGGCTTACATTTTCACTGTGCATGCATGCCTAGCACTTGGTGTGCATGCGCACCTAGTGCTTGGCACATATGCACGGCCTCCTTGCTGTCCTCCCAAATGGGGAGGAAGAAGAGAAGCTGCTAGCCTGAAGCTCCCTATAGCCTGAAGCTTCCTATTTTTATTATTTTGTTGTTTTTTTCTTTGGCCCCGCCCATGACATGACATCATGATGTTAGCTCCTCCCACACTGTGATGACATCACGGTGGGGTAGTAAAATTTTTGACATCCCACCACTGAGGAGCTCGCCTCGCTTTTTCGTTGGGTCGAGGATTTGGAGGCTGCACAGCCTGAGACTCAGGCTCACCCGCTCCCAGCGATGGTTTCTCGTCTGCCCTAGTCACCGGTGGTGGAGGAGGGCAAGTTGCCTCCAACGCCGTTGCCTCCTGCGCTATCGGGTTTTTCAACACCGCAGCCCCCGAGTTATGGGGTGCCTGCTCCTGGTGAGTATGCGGTACGAATCATGCCAACGGCAGTTGGACACACACACATGGGACCTCGTTTTTCTCAACCTAATTGGCTGTGGCCTGTCAGCCTGCCATACCCAACTCAGGTGGCTGTCCCGCCGGGTCCTCCTGGCCCGCCGTGGCAGGCACCCTACCTCAGGTGGGGTGGGTCTGTTACGGCACCAGCGCCCACTTTCCCGGACTCGGGTTGGCCCGCATACTTGGTGGGGGATACGGGATATAATTCTGTCCCAGCTTATGCATTGCCTTTTGGGGATCAATCCTTGCCTTTAGGGGACCACCTGTTCCCAACTACAAGGGCCAAAATTTGGAGGTGCGAGTATGTGGACATATTCAGCCTCCTTAATAGGGATTCTGACAAGGGTGAATGCGAAAATGAGGACGAGGCGGACAAGGAGCGGGCCAGGCGTAAGAAGCCCCCGTGCACGTGGGCAAACTGGTTGCCAGCATATCTGATTTACACTGGGGTATTGGTAAAAGGTGCTCCCGAGTTAGTGCTACCGCTTCTGCAATATCTTGATATAATTTATAGGGCATATGTAGCTTTCCGGGGGGGGGGGGGGGGGCGGGCTTCTTTATGATGAGACATTTTGTATGAGGACGCCATGCACACGGACATGCATTGGGACATGACACATCAGCAGCTTTGGTTGCAGTTCATGACCCCTTCCAGGCCCATACTGGGTGACCGCTATGATTGCTGCCATCTGGTGCAGCACCCTGCTGGTACCCAGGTATCCCACCAGTTGGCGGGGCAGGCGGTTCAACCCCGTTTGCTATGCTGGGACTTTGCATCTGCCGGTAAGTGCGCACGAAAACAGTGCAGGCTCTGGCACGAGTGTGCAATTTGCACAGGCTCGCATGCCACTTTGTCGTCTCCCAAGACTGGGGCTTCGCAGCAGCGTGGGGCTCTGCCTGGGTCGCGGCATTCTTCCAACTCCCCTGCGGGTCCCAAAGGGCCCCAGCCCAGTTCGTCTTGAGGCATTGCACCCGCTTTTGGCGGTGTATCCCAATAGGGAGGACGCTAAGTATTTACTGGAGGGTTTTACGTTAGGTTTTAGGACCCCAGCGATTGGTCCCCATACTCCATTTTTTGCCCGCAATCTCAAGTCCACGGTGGGGTTGGAACACATGGTGCGCACGCCGATTGGGAAGGAGGTGGCGGCCAGTCATGTTGCCGGCCCTTTCTCGTCGCCGGCTTTTCCCAACTTGCGTGTGCCACCACTGGGCTTGGTGCCCACAAAGACTTCGGATGAATTTCGTTTAATTCATCACTTGTCTTACCCAGACGGTGCTTCCGTGAATGATGCCATTCCAGCTGAATTGTGTTCAGTTTGGTACACTTCTTTTGATGAAGCCATTCGTATGGTGCGGTCCTGTGGTCCGGGTGCTCTTTTGGCCAAGTGTGATATTAAGTCGGCTTTTCAACTGTTGCCAGTGCACCCGGATGACTTTGAGCTGCTGGGTTTCTACTTTGAGGGCCAGTATTTCGTGGACCGTGCCATGCCTTTCGGCTGTTCAATTTCTTGCTCAGCAGGAGAACACCGTATTGGGAGATAGTGGACTCAGTAATCTGTTCACCTGAATTTACTTAAGGGGGAACACCCAGGTAAGTGAGGCCTTCCCCACAATAACATCAAAAGGAAGGAGGAAGGCCATCCGTCACTCATGCTACTTTCACCAGGCAGGTAGTTATGGTTAAGAAAGTTTGATTAATAAAAATGGCCCGTTGTTAACACCATTCCGCTTGTCTGTCTCGTCATTGGGGGGTGGGTGAGCAATAGCCCACTATAGGCCACTATATTCAGTACAAGATGCACTTAATTTTTCCAGTGTATTTTAAGGGGGGAGGGAGTGGGTCTTATACATGAGCAAATACTGGTTCTAAAATCCCAGCAACAACAAGAGCAACATACCCGGAGAATGTTTTGACATTGATGTCATCTTCTGCTACCACCTTTGATCACACTTTTTTTTTCAATCATTAAATCAAAGCTTCAGAAAATATGTTTGCAGCTCAGAGATATCAGCCATTACTTACATTTTACAGATTCCTATGGTCATGTTGTTTTAATATGCCATCAGGTTGTCTCTGACTTATGAATGAGCAATTTAATAATCTTATGTTCTCAGCAGCCCATCTTAAGTATTGTAAATTCATGGCCATTGTTCTTTAGGGAGTAAGTCCTTCTGGTAGTACAGGATATCTGCAAAGCTCTCCTCCAGCTCCACCTTTCAAATGAATCTTTTCCCTTCTGGTTGCAAAGAAAGCTCTTTAGCTTCAAAGAGGGCCATCTGGGAAGAAGATATGCAAATACCTGGCTTCCTGTTTTGGAATTGTAAAAGAATGCAGTCTGTCCCCCCCCCCCATGGTCATCTAAGATACAGTGCCTGGCTGAAACATGCCATGAATTTTTGGAACTTTTCTTTTAATTTCCCCACTCTGTCTGAAGAAGTGATCTTGAATCATGAAAGCTTGCAGTCTATTTTTATAAGTGATCCTAGAAAAGGTAATGATACATTGAATAAAAGACTTTGCTTTCTTGCTGCCAATTTCAAAAGTTTCCCACTCTGACCATTGCTTGTCTCTGTCCATTCACAGTAGAGTTGCACAAGCACGACACATGCACATGTCTGTTGCACAAACACAACATGTCACCAACACAGCCCTTTACACATCGGCCATTAACAGGCTGCCAGATACCAATCAGAGTACTGGTCTCCTGTCATGGAGACTGCCGCCTTCACAAAGAAATAGCCACCTCTCTGCAACTGAAATTGGCTTCAAATTCAGGTAGCCCCCACTGGCATCTCCTCTGGGAACAGCCTGGAGATTCACAGCATTGATAAGATGTTAACAGCAATTCTCTTTAACTCAGGAGTCCATCGAAGAATTACAGGACTTCCATAAGAACCAATGAGCAGGGCTTTGGTTAAAGGATGCCCGCCCTTGTGGAACCCCAGGCAGGGGAAAAGAAGTGAATTGGTCCCCTGTCAGTTTCTTATTGAAGATATAATGTCACCTTTTGTTCTGATCAAAGAGCTACAATGAATTCATTTCTGAATACAATATAGTGAAAATGATAAGGAAGTCTCCAACCATCCAATTTATGGTGGAATGTGACCAAGGTAAAAGGGCAGTTGTGGTAACTGTGACAAACATAATATTTTTAAATATATAACTCTAGTTCTGGGACACCTAGAAACACAGAGTTTTTTTCCTATATATTGCTAGTAAAAAGAACATGATTTCCAGCTAAGACTGCAGGATCAAAACTGAATATATAAAAATGATAATATGTGAACTAGTGGTTTAGATATTGATTTTACAGCCTGAGAAGGGTGTGGTCAAGTTACGGATTTACCTGTGAGACTTCAAATAAACTATTTTTATGAGGAAAAACATGACCTTGATCTCACAGACATACCAAGAGTGATGTTGAAGCCATCTGGCCGGATGCAGGCTTGCCATGGACAATTGAAATTCTGAGATAATCCTGTCATTTATGAGTGGACTCCTGAGTTAAAGAAAATTGCTGTTAACATTTTATCAATGCCGTGAAGTTCCGGGCTGTTCCATGAGGTACTGTCTGTACAAAAGAGAAGCTAACCCTTTCTCTAGGAGCTTATGGACATTTGCACCACATTGAGACAGCCCCACCCAGGGGGGCTAGAATGTCAGCAATGACTTCTTTGTTAACACTTATGGACATTTGGGCCTTCCTTGGATTATTATTGTGTGATAATTTGAACATTGAGAGTTTTGTAACCCCTCTTGTCCTTGGTGATGTGTGAACATTGGAATCCCTTTATTTTGATTGCTTCACCTTATAACAAGTTTGACAAAGCACCCCTGCTCCTCCTTTCCCTTTAGTGTTCTTTGTGTGTAAATATTCCTGGTTTAAACTTTACTGGGGCAAATTTTTGCTTAAGAAGGATGGCCCAGGAATTTCAGGTATCAGTATTGCCATCCTCCTGAATTTATTTGATTTATTGCATTGATCACATGGTTTGTCCTTGCTTATTGAGCTCCCCCCCTTGTCAGCTTTATTTATTCTCCAGCTTCCATATCTGTACATAGTGACCTAAAATACAAGAGTATTTATGAATTTGGTTTTCAGTGACACGTCCTTTTACTGGAGGTGGTCATTCAAATTCAGATATATTAAATGAGAGCATTAAAGTTATTTTGTAGTGACATCTCACTCTGGAAGATTAAAAGGTGAAAAATAAAACTATTTCAATGTAAAATGCACTAAATCTCCTTCTCTCTCTTTTTGAGACACCTGGTGCCAGAGCCCATTAAACTGAGATATCCACATGAAACTAGATGTCCATGGAGTGGATTCAAATAATCCAATTCCTTTTTAAAAAATCTCCAGTTCATGAATATGTAATGTTGTGCTTCTGTATCCATGATTCCAATTGCCAGAAAATGCCCTAATATAGCTGCACAAATATCATACCCATGATGCCAGAAGGAAAAATATATATGCCAAAGTTGATATAGCAAAGGACTGTCTGAATGTTGACTACACCAATGGCAGCAGATAAGATGCTCTACAGCAGGGGTGCCCAAACTTTTTGGACTGTGGGCTGGTCACATGGTTCAGGGGGCCAGTCACTATGGCCCTATGGCCCATGGGCCAAATCTGATCCCCAACACCAATTCATCTGGCCCACAACACCCTTGTTGCTCCTGGAAGCGGAAATTAAATGTGCCCGTATGGGCGTGTTTTACTTCTGCTTCTGGGAGTAATGAAGGCATCACAAGCCAGATGAATTGGTGTTGGAGGCCAGATTCAGCCCACAGGCTATAGTTTGGACATCCTGGACTACAGGATGCCTTCTTGTGGTCTTTCCCGTTCACAAATAGACACCAAGTGGGGGAAATACCAGGGCCTGACTCCTTTTTACATCAGCTAACAATTTCTCACCAAACACAAAACAATTGTAAGGTATATTGTTGAACAAGTTCTCTAAGTATCACTTGCTTGGAGCATCAAAGTAAACAAAATGCCTAGAATAAATGTGCCTTTTATATTAACTGTGAGAACTGAAGTATATGTCTGTTCATCTGGAAATCACTGGATTGTTAATCCCCAAGGGATTTAATAAATTTCTAATACTTGTGTTCCATGCAACCCAGTGCACAGTACTGTATTTGTATCAAGAAAGAAATCTCAGCCATGTCCCCAGGACCACCATTATTTTATCTTCAATTGAGAAGCACAACACCTCTAGATAGTGAGAGAAAGCAAAAGGAAAGGAATTTTGTTATAAAGAGCCTTATTTTAAACAGTGTGTTTATTTGCAAAATGATGTTCACTGTGGATTTATTTGAACTGTTAGGAAGGAAAGGAAATGTCATCCGAATGGCTCAAAAATTGTATTAAATTTAGTGTCCCCAACTTTCCATATTTGCTCAGTTCCTGCCTTATATCAAGATGAATAGAGCATCTAATGCTGCCAATTATTTTCTCAGCCTCTCTAATACCAGAATGTATGAACCATCGCCTTGAGTTTGAAACATTGGCAGCATCCAGATTTAAAAATAAGAACAGCAGCAAAGATCAAATTCAGAAAAGAAGATTCCTGTTGCAGATGAAAAGAAACAAGAAAGACCTTAATTCTCTAACTCTTCAAAATATAAGATCTGCAATGTGAAGGTAAAGCCATCTCTCTCCATCCGTATCTGCAATCAGTTCAAGGGCCAGTTCGCTCATCATCTGAATGTATAAGAACTGTCTCCTCCTCTGCAAAGGACAAATGTGAATAATGCTTTTGCTAATGATAGCAGATTAAATGAAAAGGAGTGCCGATAAGTTCAGAAAAAGATTTCTTGGATGGCAGCAAAGTATTTCAGAAGCTATGGGTGGTTCTGAAAGAAGTAGGTGTGCCTCTTTTTTCTGATGTATTGTGGGCAAGATGTTATTGTTAGGACAGATTATGGAAAAATAAAGATGTCAGACAAGGGCATATTTTATCTTCCTATCTGCTGAAACTCTACTCTGAATTTACCATATGGAAAAGTGGATTAGATTCAGATAAGGTAAGAATGAAAATTGTAGAAGTAATATTGATAATTTAAGAGATGCAAATGACACCATATCACTGGCAGAAAGTAGGAATGACTTGAAACTGCTTCTGCTGAAAATGAAAGAAGCATAAAAGCACTGAAGTTGAACATTAGGGCAAAAATTGTCGTTGAAAACTATTAAACCATTTTAATGTTGACAATGAAGACATTTACACTCTTAAAAAGGTATACCTTCATTCAATAATCAATTCAAACGAAGATTGCTGTCAATAAATCAGAAAACCGAGATTAAAAATAGCATCAATGCAGCAGTTAGAAATGATCATCAAGTATAGGCATGTCACCGAGGGATGCACTTGGGGACATGAAGAAAGGAGCCTCATTTAGGTATCCCCTGAGTGGAGTTTCACAAACAAAAACCCTTTCAACCCAGAATCTCTGACACAAAATTATTATTCCTGGAGGCCAAAGCCAAGACTATGTATTTCCTATGTCTATGTGCAAGATAAAAACTGAAAAATGAAGGATGCCGACAAAAGGTGGGGTGGGGGGATGATTTGTTTGAAATATGGTCCTGGAAGAGAAATTTGCAGATACTGGGGGCTTCCAGAGAGACACACCAATAGGTGTTAGATAAAATTAAGCCTGAATGATTTCTGGAGACAAAAATGATGAAAAGGAGGCACATCATGAAAAAAAGACAATGCTCACTGGGAAAAACATGAATGCTGTTTTCAGGAGCTGAGGGTGTTAATAATAGAAGATTTTAGAAGTTAGTCATTCATAGTACTGTTGCAACTTGGAGTTGAATTAATGACACATGACAACAACACCCCTGGGCAGACATAAAAATCTGAACTGGAAGCAAGGGTTCTAAGTTTTCTTTGCAGCCTCTTCTTAATTGTAGCTCAGCTCCACTTTAAAAGTAACCATTTACCTACACCATGTAGATGAACCTATCACACGCATGCCAGAGGTGGCACACAGAGAACTCTCTCTGGGCACATGTGATGGTGTGGACAAGCCCTGCTCCACCCCTGGACTCTGCTATGTCTTCTGGAGTGAAACGTCACAGGGAGGAGGTGTGTCAGCTCTGCAAGGCATGGCAGAGCCACAAACAGTTTGGCGACGCCTTGTGAAACTGAAGTGTCCACTCTGAAAGGCATGGCAGAGCTTCAGAGAGGTTGGCCATGTCTTGTGGAGCTGAAACACCACTCACCCTGGGTAATGTTTGGGCTCTGGAAGGCTTGGCACAGTCCCAGACAGGTCTGTGGAATGGGGATGGGGCTTGCCCATGGGGTGGGGAGGTGGGCAGCATCAATCCCTGCCAAGTGGGTGGGCTCTCCTGCAGCCACTCAGAATGGGGGTGAGTGGTTTGCCTGTGGCAGCAGGAGATGAGGCCTACCCACACTGGGTGTGTGAAGTGTGGGGGCTTGCCCATGAGGGTGCAGGAAGGGGTGGGGCCTACATCAACATCATGTGGGTACATGTGTATGTACCCCTATGATGTCACTAGGACACATAAGACCTACCCCCATCTCCACCACCCCCTCATTTTAGAGCATTCAGTCCCTAAAAGGTTTGCCATCACTGACCTACACATTTTAGCAAGTGCAGAGTGTAATACATGGCCCAGCTCCAACTTTGTTGTTTAGTCGCACAGTCGATTCTGACCCTTTGTGACCCCATGGACCACTGTCTGCGAGGCACTTCTGTCCTCCACCATCCTCCTCAACTCGCTCAACTTTGTGCCCATTGTCTCTACAATACCATCTAACCATCTCATTTTTGGCCGCCCCCTTCTTCTTTTGCCCTCCACCCTTCCCAGCATCAAGGCTTTCTGAAGCGAATCCTCTCTTCTTATTTGATGCATTTCAACTTTCGAGCTGGATGCTGCATCACAAAGATTTTGATCCAGTAAGTCCCTAGCATCAGTATATACATGCCTGAAGAAGTTGTCTCCAATTTCTACTGCAAATGCATCCCATCTGTTACATTACTTACTGTTTCGGAAAGTTTGCTATATCAGAAATCACTTTTTATGGGTCTTAAAGGGTGGCATTAAGAAGGAGAAAGCAGGGGGCGGGAAAGCAAAGCCGGGACTCCAGGATCCTAGTCACACTTTTTTGTTTCTCCCCATCTGGAATATAACTAGCAGGTTCTTATTTCTGCTGAGACTGCTGTGATTAGCAAGACCCGAGCAGGATTGTTAATGGCAAGACCTTTTAAAGGGCATTAATTCATAGGATATGACATAAGTGAGAAGCACTTAAAGAAAACACATAGTAATAATTTGGAAGTGTCTACAGAGGTTGTTTTGGTATATGAACTTGAAATGAAAAATTGCATTTTGAACATGTTTACCACATTTCTGATAGGTCAGGAGAAATGTTACAAACAAACAGAGGATTTTGAACTGGCAGAATAAATCAAAGTTCTAAAATTATCTTGGATATAATACATAATTTCATGTCTGATAGGTCAGGAAAAATGTTACAAACAAACAGAGGATCTTGAACTGGCAAAATAAATCAAAGTTCTAAAATTATCTGGGAAGTTTCTGTATCTATCATGGTAATATCAGCAGAAATAAGAACATACAAAGACTCTAGGACATACCAAAGGCCCATCCAGCCCAGCATTGTAATCTCATGGTGGCTGCTCAGTTGCTTCTAGGAGACTGAGAAACAAAAAAAAAATGTACTCCTTGTTTTCTCCTCAGCATATGATATTCAGAAGAATACGATGATACTATAGGTAGTACATAGTACTACAAATGGCAACCATTGGTCTCTGATATGGAATCAGCAGATTAAGTACTGTACAGCAAAAAAATAATTATAATGTGGGAGTCAAACAACCCTCTGCATCTAGTACATTTTTATTTTTCTTAAGAATTTTATCAGAGATATGTGCCTCGGCTATCAGGCTGGCAAAATAATTTTCTGTTTAGCTTCCAGTTACAAAACATAGTCCAGGTAAATGCATGACATAAATGTAAGGAAAATTGCATGGTGTAGCAAAGATACATTCACAGTAGCTTAAGGGTTGGTTTTAGCAGTGTAAAAAAAACCATGTATAGCTTGCCACCCATTTTGACCTTGAATTTTGGAGTATCTGGTTGCCCTTGTGTCAAGCCTAGCATTCTACCTCCCAGTGACTAGCCTATCTCAGTTTAAGAGCAGTGATGGGCTGCTCCTGGTTCGGACCGGTTCACCTGAACCGGTAGCAACCATCCGGAGGGGATCGCTGGGGGGTGGGGGTAGCAAACCCCTGGGTGACTGGATCAGTTGCCTATCTGGCTGCCCTCCGCACTTCTCTTCCAAGCAGCCCAAAATAGTTGCCCGTAAGTGTGCATGTGTCAAAACTCCATTTGACGCATGCACACTAGAAAAAGAAGCGTGTATGCGTCAAATGGAGTTTTGACGCATGCACACTTATGTGCAGCCATTTTGGGCTGCCTGGAAAGGGCGCAGGCAGTGCCTGGAGGAGCTGGCCTTTCCTCACCGAGCCGCCAGGTACTATGTATTATGTGTATTTATTTTAATTTCAATGTGTATTTTTATTTAATTTATTTAATTTTAATTTTATTTATTTATTTTTCTTTGGCTCCGCCCACAACGTCATGATTTCATGACATTGGCTGCGCCCATGATATCATGACATCATGGTGTCATGATGTTGGCTCTGCCCAAGACGTCAGCTCTGCCCATGGTGGGGTAGTAAAATTTTTGACAGCCCACCACTGTTTAAGAGTATCCCTTCCACTGCTTCCTTCCCTAATGTCAAGTTTACAACAAAACTGCATAGCTGAAGGGAAGCCCATTAAGATCTTTGCTGTTGTCTACAGGACTAAAGGCCATTGAGAACCCATTTTCCAAAAATAACACAGTGGCAAGGAAAAGACTACCCTGGTCTCTGTCATCATATAGAAGACCAAGGAGTGTTTATTTCCTTGTGTTTGCTTGTGCAGGTGTTAAACTCGGTTGTGCATAAGCCACTTTGAGAATCAGTTGATTGAAAGGCACACTATAAAGCTTCTGAGTGGTGAAAAATTTTCCTCAGAGAACATTAAGCTCAGCTTTACTCTAATCTGTTAACATATGTGCATCAAGCCATTGTTAAAATCATAAGAGGAAGGGGTTGTCAAACAGTTGACAACTCTATCAGTGTGATTTAGGAATAAGGAAGAAATTCTTTTGGCTTCCATTCTAATGCTAATTTAACCCAGTTTCATATTTCTGAACCAGCACATGAACTGAAATATTTTACACGTTTCTCACTCCTCTACAATTCTGAAATTGTCCTTTTTAGAACAGACAGACAGATAGACAAATGTGCACATATTAGAGAAAAGTGCATACAAAAAAGAACATTCATGAAAATAATCATAGTATTAGCCACAAGTCCATTGTATTAGGATAAATTGCCCAGGAGAATATGTAGATTAGGAAAAAATGCATATAACAATGCACATATTGGGAGAAACATATAAAAATGGATATGTAATGTTATTCAGACTTACAATTCTGAAAGTCTGATAGGTACTGAACATAACATTGGGGAGAAGCTTGAACTTCTCAGATAGCTTAACTTCTAGCTTAATATAGACATCCAGTTAAGCATGATCCTGAAATCTTGTAATCTCTTGATTTATGTCAAAAATATGACCAATGTGACACACTTCTATGTTTATATACTTAGTGCATATAGTAGCATGTTTTCCCAAAAAAACTATGGAAGGTTAGCTAAAAAAGTAACACAAACATTAAATGTATCATTTTTTTCTGCATGTCTATCAGTGTGATAAAAATGACATTAAAAAGAGGCAGGAAATGGAACACAACTAAATTAGAAATGATTTTTGGATTATGCAAAGCATATAAATCTCAGACAAGGATTTGAATCTCAGAGTCATCTCCAGTAATTTGGGCATGGTTCACCTTTTATATGTTCCACCCTTGTGGCTTCTCCTTCTTCCTGTTCTGCAGTGATACTACCTCCACAATCTTATCTTCTCTTATGGGCATGAGAAACATTACATTTGTACCAGAGCTACACCTGCCATTATCAGGGAATGTTTATAGTGGCCTCTTTTCTTTCTTTGAAAGTTTAATACCTTTGTTTTGGAGGTGGGTAGTTGAGCAAGGTTGGGGATGGCAGTTGTGATGGGGGGCACAGCAGCTTCATCAACACTGGCTTGGGAATGATGAGGAGTTTGGATGCCAAAAGGGCTCAGGACCAGAAAGTGACTCTTGGAACTGGATTAATGGTACAGGTGTCATGCTGCGATGCAGAAGCCAGATGAAAGGCCACTGCATTGGTTGATCGCCATGATGACTGCCAATATTCGGAGGAGGAGGAGGGAGGGAAGAAGAAGAAGAAGAAGAAGAAGAAGAAGAAGAAGAAGAAGAAGAAGAAGAAGAAGAAGAAGAAGAAGAAGAAGAAGAAGAAGAAGAAGAAGAAGAAGAAGAAGAAGAAGAAGAAGAAGAAGAAGAAGAAGAAGAAGAAGAAGAAAGGGGATGACAGAAGCACTTTGTTTCCTTCCTCCATTGGTTAAAGAACCTATGGAGAACATCCATAATTAGAACTTCCATGAAAAGGAGCAACCCTGGAAAAAGCTATCCATTCACTTTCTTGATGCTGTCTTGTCAGGTCTCCTTTAAATTTTGGAGACTCTGGAGCAAAGCTCTACTTGCTCCTTCCCTAGTTACAGGAAGAGAAGAAGAGTCGATCAATAGAATTCTCAAGAATTAAAAGAAATCTCAGTCATCCAAAAAGTAATGGCTACCAATTAGTTCCTGGCATAGGACAAAACAGGAAGATGGGATGTGGTAGAAGCAGGGCACAAACAGAATTGGTAAGCTGAAAGAATAGGAACATTTGTGTATTTAGTACATTTTTAGAATATATGACATTCTTTTTGTGAATGTCTATGGAATCCATATCCATGATTTCAGGTAATTACACTTTGAAAATAGTGCTCTTTAGTGCAATTGCAAGACTTGGTCACTCAGGCACTTGAGGTAGTCCTTGAAACATATCCCCCATGGATATGCTGAACTTACTATGCACACATTTTTTCCTTGAGGTCATTTTCTCAGCTGGTGAATATGTCACTGGTGACTCCACAAACCAATCCTGGCATAGAACATGTGATCACACACAATACACTGAATAGGTAGTGGACATCATGGTTGAGTTTGACAAAGCTTCCGTGCTTGTTGCTTAGCCCATTCATGTCTGCGGCGTTTCCCTTCAAAGTAATCAGTAGCAGCAGAGATGGTAAGGTGTCAAAGTGGGTGATCTTCAGCTGTTGTCTCACAAGTTTGTGAGTTTATACCTGACACCTTCATGGTTTGCTTCAGCTGGTCCTTATAGAGCTTACAAGTAGCAGCCAATGACGACTATGTACAGAAAAATGAAGAACTTATCCTAACATTAAAACAGGAAATGGACTAGCAGCCAATGTAAAAGGCAAAGTCTTGGTATGACACAAGGGTATGGACTAATACTTATTAATAATATAGCTATGACGGGGGTGGCCAATCATGGTGGTCAATTACTGGAAGCCCAAGTCAGCATGCCTGCTGATTAGGGCTTCTGGGAACTGAAGTCCAAGAGCACCTAGGGCACCAAGTTTGAGCACCTCTGAGCTACAGTGTTTTAAACTAGTTGAAGGTTTTTTTGCCATTCTCAGATACATCTCCACTTATAATATATCGTAATTATCTAAAGTAAATGTTATATAATTATGGCTAATCAATAGTCCCCCTCATTTCCAATTTCTTTGTTCTATTGTTAAATTGTGAATTAATTTTGTCCTGCAGTTTACTTTTTCTGAATTAGTAACTACAGTAGGAGAGTTCTTTTGATTAGTTCTGGGAATTATTTTTCTGTAGTTATTAACTGATATGCATACACACATTTGAACATGTATAATGTTGATATTATCGAATCTACAACTGTAATTTGATACCAACATTCTTTTGGTGGGTGTAAGTAATATTAACCTCCATGTCCAAACCCACATAAATGTGCCAGTGAAGTACCATGAACATTCAGTCCAATTCAGTCAACATTCTAGTTCAAGGTTGTAAAGGATATGGCTTTTCAGATGTTACGGGCCAGCTCATTCCTCTCAAACCAACCAGCCTAGTCAAGAGTTCAGTAGTATGAGCAGCACCACACGTTCTCTGAATGTGATGGCCTTATTAAGAAACAAGAGGAAATGTAGGGCAAAAATCTGGGATGAGAATTTAGGAAGCATTCCATGTGCAAAACATATACATATTTTTACCATGTCTTCAGTATAGCTCAACGAGTCATCCAGAGTTCAAGCAGAAAAACAAGCTCATCACAGCTTTAACTTTTGCTAGACTGATGGTATTAAAAATGCCAGATACTCTTAGCCACAGACATAGTCAGTTAAAGTACAAGCAAAGTTGTTGAACATGAACCACAGAGACTTCTCTTGGGATATGTTTTACGTTTGTTTGTATTCTACTTGAGAATTAGCAGCGGCTTTTCTTGAATTCCAATGTCTTGACAATCTGACTGTGTATTTTCTAAACCCAGAATTATCAGGTTCAGTGACAAAACACCATGTTATTTTAGGAGGCCATTTCCCCTTATCCTGCTCTTACATCTTTGGAAATAGGGAACTTTAACTCCACCTAAGTTGATACATGTGCATATATATGTGCATACAAATGGATGCATGACCTTTCACCATCATTAGGTTTGCTGCTCTGTTTGTCATTCTGGTCAAACAACTAGCAAGTTGTAATTATTAGAATATGCACATAGTTGCTTGGTAGGCCAGCTGCTGTCATTTTATTCACATGCACATAAAGCAGAATAAAATCCTGAAGACAAATTTCAAAATAATAGTGAGTAAAGTTAATAGTCTGTGGAGAAGAATTAAGTGTGGAATTTTTCAAGGTGACTCGCTATCACCTTTGCTATTTGTGTTATCAATGGCATCTCTGACAACTATACTAAATAAAACAACTGTGGTTATGAATTGTCTAAGAAAGTACTGAAGGTTTCATATTAGCTCTATATGGAAAATCTAAAATTGTTTCCAAAGACAAGTGCTGAATTAAATACTCTGCTGGGAAGTACAAAGCTATGTAGTAAAGACATCCGAATGCAATTCTGAATTGACAAGTATGCAGCAATTATTGTTAAAGCAGGCAAAATTGTCAAGGGTGATGGATTTGAGTTAAACAATGAAAAAAATGTGTCAAAGCACTAACATCAGAAGAAAAATACAAATACACTAGTACCCCGGATAACGTTATGACATAGTTCTACAAGTCATGACGTTATCCGGTTTTTACCGTTGTCTGGGGTATACATCGAACAATGCTAAAAAAAACCTGAGAAGAGGCGCTCGCACGCGCGCGAAAAGGCGCGCCAGCGGGAGCCTCTTCTACCGGCATGCAAAGTGTGCAATGGGAGTTTGGGTGCTGGGTTGAACGAGCACCCGCCCATTCAACCCGGCACCCAAACTCCCATCGCAAAGCGCCTAAACAAGGGTCGGCTTTTCCGAATTCCCCCCTCCCCCGGGGAGGGGGGAATTCAGAAAAGCCGACCCTTGCCCAGGCGCGCAAAATGGGGATTGCACGTTAAGGTAAGGGATCAAAGCGGGGGGGGGGGGGTAGCACCCCCCGCTTTGATCCCTTGTCTTGACGTGTGATACCCGTTTGGTAGAAGAGGCTCCCGCTGGCGCGCCTTTTCGCGCACGTTCGAGTGTCTCTTCTCAGGTTTTTATTTTAGCATTGTTTAGGCGAGCAAAACGGGGATCGCACGTCAAGGCAATGTATCAAAGCAGGGGAGCCACCCCCAGCTTTGATCCATTGCCTTGACGTGCGAACCTCGTTGCTATAGCGAGCCCAGGAAAGTGGCGGCTTGGCTGAAATTGCCGCTAGTTCGAGGCTGGAAGAGTGCTGGGGTTTGCAGCTCTTCAAGCTTCCAGGATCTTTAAGCCCTTGCCTGCATTTATCTAGCTTTGTCCTTCTCTTTACATCTTCAAGAGAGGGAAAGAACACGCGCACACACGGCACACACACATTGCCTTGACGTGCAATCCCCGTTTCACTCGCCTAAACAAAGGTCGGCTTTTCCGAATTCCCCCCTCCCCCGGCGGGCGCTCGTTCAACCCGGCACCCAAACTCCCATTGCAAAGCGCCTAAACAAGGGTTGGCTTTTCCGAATTTCCCCCTCCCCGGCACTCAAACTCCCATCGCACGCTTTGCTATCCCCGTTTCGCTCACCTAAACAAGGGTCGGCTTTTTCGAATTCCCCCCTCCCCTGGGGAGGGGGAAATTCGGAAAAGCTGACCCTTGTTTTGGTGCTTTGCAATGGGAGTTTGGGTGCCGGGTTGAATGGGCGGGCATTCGTTCAACCCGGCACTCAAAAATCATTTGGGCAGGTGCGTGCGTGTCAGATGGGGCTGGGGAGGCTACGGGAAGATCTCTGTCACCTCCCCAGCCCCCGTCTGACACACGCGTGCCTGCACGGTGTTTGGAAACGGTACGGAGGGAACTTCCCCATACCCTTTCCAAACACCGTGCGGGCAGGCACTGGGGGGATTGGATTGAGTAGATGTTCTACCCAATCCAACCCCCCCCCCACGATTGTTCCGGATAACGCTAAAAATCGCGTTATTCGATACATGATTTTCCCAAAAATCTTGTAACGTTATGCGGTTTTAGCGCTATTCGGTACAATCGTTATCCGGGGTATTACTGTACCTGGGAGTTCTGGAAGCATCTGACCTGCTACACAACCAAGTCAAAAGAGCTACTTCTACAAAATACATAAAACAGACCTGGAAAATCTTCAGGTCAAAACTGTGTAGAGGCAATATCAAAATTTCATATACATATTATTTGCAATGCCATGAGAGGGTTACAAAAATTGTTCATTGGAAACTTTGCTAGAAGTTTGAATTTGAATGCAATGAAATCATTGGGAATATCAAGTAGAGAACATTTCAGAAAATGAGAGTCAACATCCTGTGGGACTTTAAAATTCAAACAGGTAGACATCTGACTCACAACACTCCTGATATAATTGTTGTGAAAAAGAAGAAAGTCTTATTTATTGACATTGCTATACCAGGATATGCATGAACTGAAGACAAACAACTTGAGAAAACCACAAAACATTGTGATTTGCAAATTGAAGCTGAGTGTCTATGGAGGAAGAAATCTTTTGTTGTACCCAAAGTGAACAGAGCACTTGGAGCAATACCTAAAAGTCCTAAAGGATTTCTTAGTTGAGGATTTCCCAACCTTGGGCCCCAGATGTTCTTGAACTTCAATTCCCTTTAGCCCTGATCAGGAAGTGTGCTGACTTGGGCTTTTGGTAATTAAAATCCAAGGACACCTGGGGCCCAAGCTTGGGAAACTGTGCTCCAGATATTTGGAAATTTTGCATCTATTGGACTTGAACATCCTAACTTTAAAAAAAAAAAGAAACCACACAAACAACTCTACTAGGATTGGTTAGGGCTGGAACTATTAATATTATACCACTCCTTGAATATGAATCAAATGGTAGATTTGTATACAACATCAACAATAGCAATAGCAGTAACAAAGCAATAGCAATAACAACAGCTGCTGCTGCTGCTACTGCTGCTGCTGCTGCTACTACTACTAATACACATGAACTCAGAATTTGCAAAAGTAAGTTTTTAATCAATGACGATTGGGCATTATTCTAGTGGCACTATTCCTGTTGCACACGCAGAGCTTGCCAATCAAGATTTTATCCAGAAGGTTATAGTCATGTAACATAATGTAACATAACTTTTTAGTGTCCTCATTTTGGATGAGGGAAAATTCAAGTACCATATGTTTAACTGAGAATGCTTAGAATCAGACCTCAATTTATGATGCCAGTTGGCAAAGCTGTTAGGTGTAGGGACATGAGCCCTCCAGAAGCCGACACTACCATCTTCCAGGAATCAAGTTTAACATTGAAGAGCACACTTGTTGTGATCTATGCAACAGTTGAGGAAAAGTATAGCAGGATATACAGGATGGTCCATGGGGTCGCAAAGGGTCAGACTTGACTGTGTGACTGAACAACAGCAGCAGCAGCAGCAACAATATCAGGATAGCCTGTATTAGAATTTATAATGTTCATCTTCCTTTCACATCCCTGTTCTCCACCAAATAAGTTCATACTGCTCAGAAGAACATGTGAACAAAGCTAACATTTTCAAATGTTGCATCCATCCTAATTCATTCCTTTCCAACTCACTTGCTACTTCTCTTGCTCTGGAGTGGATGGGTGAAGGAATTCCCACATCCCCACTGCACTTACCATTATAACAATGCCAATTTCCTTTCTCTGCTGCATGTAACACAAATTTCTTGAAGTAGCTTTGTACTGTAGCTAAGGGGAAAACTCTTTTTCTAGTCTGTTACTACTCTGAGTTTGTAGAGGTATATATATATATATTTAACACTCTATAATATATTAATTATTTAAATGAGCTCATGAATAATAAAGGGAAATGACAAGTTTTTCGGTCTCACTGTGTTGGAAACACTGAGGGGAACATGCAAAATTGATTTGCAAACTATAACAAGGAGCTCACTCATGGTTGCATTTGTTTTTTCCCCCAAGAGTGAGAGAGGAGGAGGGAGGGAGACAAAAAAAGAATAGAGGATAGGAGAAGTAGTTCATCAAGTTGCCTTGAAATCAAGGAAGGAAATATGGCAGAAACATCTGCTAAAGCCTTGAGGAGCCTGATAGTTAAAAATGGAGATAAAGAATGAGATGGGTATTTGAATCTGTAATGTTCCTTACAAATATAGGGTCACAGCGAGTCATCTGCTTGCAGAAAAAATAGAGCTGCAATGATCAGCTTCCTCACATTGGCTAAATGGGGATTTTTTTAAAAAAAGAAAAATGCCATTCTGTGAGCTCTGATTGCATGTGTGCTGATACATAATTAGATGATTCTCTGTTTCCTGTTTGTGCTAATCATGGTTTAGGCTCATCACAATATTTGGAAAGGAACAGGAAAAAGGAGAACGAAGTAGAAAACACACACCCGGACATCAGTGGATGTTTTCTTGTTTACATTTTGTTTTAAATAACTAAGATGGCATTCTCAAAGTGTTAGACTAATTAGCACCACCCGTGCACAGGTTTATTAAAGAGATAATTAGGCTTTGTAAATGATTGCGAGACTGATGCCAAGGAAGATTCATTACAAGAAAGAAACAAGAATATCTAGTTAAACTTTACAACAGGAAATGCCACTTCCCAATTATTATTTTTTGAGAGGGAGAGGGTTTTTGGAGGGAGCACTTAAGAGTGGGGTTATCAGTTACAAAAGAGACTGCATTAACCTCAGGAAGCTCTTGTGAAACTTGATTTTATGAAACTGGCAGGCACAACTAGAAGGTCATGCTCCCTGGAAGGCCTCCCTCACAGCTTTTGTGTCTGTGCTTTCAAACTGGCCCACACAAGGATAGGTGGATCTAGGAGGGGCTGTCTGATCCTTTGTTTCCATTTCTCTAATTTCTTTCATTCCCAGGGAGGTACATTTTGTGTGTGGAGTTTGCTTTCCTTTTTGGTCTAATTCTTTTGACTCATGCATTGTAAATGAAGACACAACCTTCACAATAGATTGTGCTGAAAGTAGCCACCACTTGAATGTGATAATTGCAACAACAAAAACCACCTGGTATTCTGCACAAGGCAAATTGAACAATAAAGAGGATAAAGTAGATAGTTCAAAATTAATATGCAAAATAAATGGCATGTTTTTAAATTTTGAAACTTGTATAGGTTGGGGAAGGTATGTTTGCTTTTCATATTTAGACTTGCTATTAGTGGTCCAGCTAAATATGAAAAGCAAACATACCTTCTCCAACCTATTGTTCTTTACAGCATTGGACTTTACTTTCTCAGATCCATCCACAGCTGAACATCTTTTCAGCTTTGGCCCAGCCGCTTCACTCTTTCTGGGGCTACTTGTTCTTCTCCTCCGCTCTTCCCCAGTAACACATTGGACACCTTCCAAACTGAGGGGCACATCTTCCAGCATCATCATTTAGCCTGTTAGTGTTGTCCATGGGGTTTTCTTGGCAAGGACAATGGAATGGCCTGTCTGTCTTGGGTGGCCCTACACAGCATAGCCCATAGCCTCATCGAAACAAACAAGCTCCCTCACCATGGCAAGGCAACAATTCTTGGAGTGGGGAGCCACTAATTTTGTTGTTCAGTCACACAGTCAAGTCCAACTAGGGACAAATCCTGAGATATGGTAACCCTAAGTCCAACCCTTTGCAACCCCATGGATCAGTCTCCTCTGTCCTCTGCCATCCTCCTTACCCTGCCCAGATCTATTCCCACTATTAATGATGCCATCTAGCCATCTCATCTTCTGCCACCCCCTTATCCTTTTGTCTTCATTCTTTCCTAGCATCAGGGACTCAAGTGAGTTTTCTCTTCTCAATTGGTAACCAAAGTACTTGAGCTTCAGCTTCAATATTTGTCCTTCCAAGGAGCAGTCAGGATTTATTTCCTTTAGGATGGACTAATTTGATTTCCTTGCAGTCCAGTGGACCACAACACAACAGCTCAAAGGCATCTATTCTTCAGTGCTAAGCTTTCCTTAAAGTCCAGCTCTCACAGCCATACATTAGTCCTGGGAATACCATTGCTTTAACTATGTGGACTTTTGTTGGTAGGGTGATGTCTCCACTTTTTATTATGCTGCCTAGGATTCTCATAGCTTGCCTCCCAAGAAGTAAGTGTCTTTTTATTTCATGGCTGCATCTAGAGTGATCTTAGATCCCAAGAAGGCCAAGTTTGTCACTGCTTCCATTTCTTCCCCTTCTGTTTGCCAGGGAGTGATGGGGCCTCCTCCTCATCCCTCCTCCTGTTCAGGATATAGGCTATCATCATAGTGATAGTCTTCCTATTCTTAACTTCTCAGAACAGTTCTTCCGAGGACATGCTACACCAGTTTCTCAGGTTCTTCAGCCATGAAGTCTGTCTACGTCCAGGGCCTCTCTATCCAGGGATTTTTCCTTGCAGAGTGAGTTGGAGTGTTCTATACTTTATTCTGTTCCTCATGATATGACCAAGATATTGGAGCTTTCTTTGCACATCAAGGACTCATTTTGTAGACTATGATTGGCAAATCTTCAGGAGAGGGTCATGAACAGAACAAGGAAGTGAGTTACTCAGAGAAAATCCAAATTTATGGAAATGGGTGTCCTTTTCTCCTTCTCTCCCTCTTGCCAACCCAGAACCTGCTCCAAAAGAGCATCTCGCCCTGTAGAGTAAATTCTGAGGGCTCAGCAAAAGACTGAGAGGGGGAATGGCTCCTCTCTTCTCCATTGCTGGAAACATTTAATTAGGTTTAATTAGACCCTTCTTACTGCTCAATCGTTTCCCCACATGGTACATAAATGCCACATAAAGCTTTTAGGGTTTTAAAGGAGTGCATCTAATTTGAGGAAAGCATTTATTATTTACATTAAAAGTAAACTCTCATGATTTCCAGGGATACCATTATCCCTGTGCACCAAACTATAGAAAGTGATTGCAGGGTTTAATTAGGACTTGCAGGAGTTGAGCTGTGTTTTTCCTTAAAAAAATCTACAATAGGAGCTAACCATGAGCCAACCACTCATCCATCTCTAGCACTGAGAGGAGAACATGAATAATACATGACAACATAAAAGAAGGACAAAGGAAAGGAAGAAAGATTCCTGACCTCCAGGAAGTGTATTTATCCATTTATATGCCTCACAAGCAACATGTCTGGATCAAGAGAACCCTTTCCTCACATTTTATACTTCGAGCTCAGATTTCTTCGACCACATAGCTCTCTCTTCACAGCATTCAAGTGACATTTGTTCCTCACCTTGCTGTGCCTTCATACTCCTGAAATCGTGAAAAGACATTTCCAAGTCTTTCCTTTTAATGTGACTGCTATGAGACAGGAGGAAAGAGGGCAATAGAAGAGCCAACACGTGATCACGTCTCTCTTTTGGAAACACTTGCAGATTTTTCTCATAGGATCGAACAACATTCCCTCGATTATTTCTCACTAAAGTGCAAAAATCAGGCTGAGCTTCAGCTTTTGCAATTGGGGGTGGTGGTGATTTTTAGTAGTTTCTTCCTTTAAACAACAATTCTAAAAATGGAGATGCTCAGGAAAGTATTGCCTTTTCACTTCAACCTGCTCATTCACTTTATCTGCCATCAGTGACATCAAAATGTAGTCAAATCTGATTGGGTATGTAGCATTATTAGCCATTCCCTTCAGCTGCATAATTGTGCGTGCGTGTGCGTGCATGCACACACTATATTTCAGTATGTTGTACAGAAGTCATCACTTGTGATTTAATGTATGAATTTTCAGGCCTTTTAAAAACAAACCTAAGTATTATAGGACTATAATGATATATGCAGTGTGCAGTACTGAAGTGTCATATTGCTATAATTGTACAGATCATTTTTAAAGTGTTATCTTTACAAGGAAAACCAAGAGACAAATACATTCACACACCCTTCATATACTGTATATATCTGAGGGCTGCACTTGGGGACATGAAAGGAACCTCATTCAGGCAACCCCTGAGGAGAGTTTCCCCAGCAAAAATCCTTTTAACCCAGACAGCGAGGAGAACAAATAGGTCAATCTTAGAAGAAATCAACCCTGACTGCTCCTTAGAAGGTCAAATTGTAAAGATGAAGCTAAAGTACTTTGGACATCAAATGAGAAGAGAAGATTCACTTGAGAAGGCCTTGATGCTGGGAAGGGTGGAGGGCAAAAGAAGAAGGGTGCGGCCAAAAATGAGATGGCTAGATGGTATTGTGGACACAATGGGCACAGAGCTGAGTGAGTTGAGGAGTATGGTGGAGGACAGAAGTGCCTGGCGGACAGTGGTCTATGGGGTCGCAGAGGGTCGGAATCGACTGTGCGACTGAACAACAACAAATCTCTGACACAAAATTATTATTATAGCTATTTGTCATATATTCTTCAATCTTTGAATCAATTTTAAACTTGGCAAAACTGAGATATAGTTTTACTAAACAGGCGTAAGATAGGAAGAAGACAGTTAAGGTCACAACGGAATTGGAAGGGCTTTTCTAACTTTCTCCCCTTGTCTTGAAAACTGAAGCTGCAGAATATTCATTGGAGTGCTAGCTAGGATAGGTTTTCAGAGGCAACTAACATATTTTTCCTCTTTGTACAAATAAATGTTTCAAAGCTGATCTAAAAGAAACTTTGTCCTCTGCTTATTTTCCCTTTGTTCCCATCACCATCACTAAATACATAATCTTTCTCAATTAGATTTTTCATCTCTTTCATTCCTCTGAATGAATTATACTCAGGATTTCTCTCTCACCATCGTGGCTTTATGTTATCAGCATGAGAATATCTGATACACCCTCAGTTTACAAGAGCTGCAAAGTCAAAGTCTGTGGGCAGCCACTAAAGACAACACGAGCCCTTTCTAAGGGCTGGGAATCAAGCTTATCATTAAACAGGCTTGGATGACTCGAGAATTCGTGTTGAGACTGTCTCTTGGAAATAAACTTGAGTGGTTGATAATCTCCTTGCTCTCTAGATGAATTAACAAGGCCTTCTGATTTCTAGAAATTTTTGGGAGCCTCAATGAGCAGAGAGTCTAACTGCAAAAAAAAAAATGTTGCTAGCAAGTCCACCACTAGGTTTGGGACCACTGATAACAAGCTGGCACTGAGTTTTGGCTATTAAAATGTCTCCCCACATTTTGAGTGTCACAAAGTTTTTCCCAGATTAAAAGGGAGACCAAGAATGCCTCAGAAACATCAAAGTGAAGCTAGGAAGAGTCCTCATGGCACAGTGGTGAAGCTGCTGTACTGCAGCCAAAACTCTGCTCACAATCTGAGTTTGATCCCAAAGGGATCTAGGTTGACTCATCATTCCACCCTTCCCAGATTGGTAAAATGAGTAACCAGCATGTCGGGTGCAAAATGCTAATTACCGTGTGAACTGCCCAGGGAGTGCACTAAGCACAATGGGTCAATATATAAGTGTACAGTCAAACCTCACATAAAGAGCGCCTGGCTTAAAGAGTAATTCACTTAAACAGCAGAATTTTCTCTGAATGTTCACTTCACTTAACAAAACCAACCAAAAACTCACTTAACAAATAAATCAGGGTTCGCAATCCCCACCACCAGAAGTCACAATTGGTCACTTACAATAATGTTTCTCTTAAAGAGCAATCCTGTGGAACATATTATGCTCTTTAAGCGAGGTACGACTGTAATTGCTATTGCTGTTGCTATAGGAAGATTTCAATTAAGTTAAATATTAATGCCATGGGCTGAGGAAATTATCTTAATTACACATAGTAAAGTTGCACCAATAAGATTTCAACGAATGAATTTAACACTACTTCAATTCTTGTAATTTAACTGTATTTTAATCAGTGAAGGGATGCAACATGTTCTCACCAGTTTGCCAGAACCAGTAGTAACTTTTCCCACTGTCCCAGAGAACCGGTCAAAGCTTTTGGGGGGAACCACCTTCAGGGCTTGCCTTTTCACTGGTTCCCCCACTGCACATGCGCACCAAGCACTTGGTGTGCTTGCATGCCTACAGTGCTTGGCGCATATGCACGGCCTCCTTGCTGTCCTCCCAAGCGGGGAGGAGGAAGAGAAGCTGCTAGCCTGAAGCTCCCTATAGCCTGCTCCCCAGAAAAGTGACCCACCTTTGGATGTGGTGTGTCTGTGTGTATTTTAATGTGTATTTAATACCTTTACCTATATTGACGTACTACCACAGTTCCTAAAAAGGCCTGGCATCCAGCAGGCCTGGTTTGGGGTTTTTAAGCAAAGTCTTGGAGTTACCTCATCAATAAGCTACACCTGTGCTATTCCAATTACTGTTCCAATTGAAGAACCCTTAAGGAGGTACAACAGTTTACATTTACATTAAGACATATTATTCTGGAGAACCGGTACGATGACCATATCCATCTTGCAACATGGTGCTGCCCAGGCACTTAAACTAACAGGTAAGTGACGGGTTTGTGTTTGGGGTGGGTGAGTTGAGGTGTGTGTGTGTGTGTTTATTTTTATTTTATTTATTTTAATTGTTTTCTTTGGCCCCGCCCATGATGTCATGATGTTAGCTCCACCCACACTGTGATGATGTCACTTAACATTAGCAAACTATAACATTAAAATCAGTGGTGGGATGTCAAAAATTTTACTACCACACTGTGATGATGTCACAGTTGGGTAGTAAAAATTTTGACATCCCACCACTGATTTTAATGTTATAGTTTTTGACTGTATTGCAAACTACTTTGGGCCCGAAATGTAGAGAAATGTTTGGGTATAAAACAAAACAAATCTGGCTGATTATCATGTAATTGTGTGTCAAAAGAAGCATTGTAAGTGTCGCAAAAGAGTAACTCACATAAAGTGTACAATAAATCTGCAGGAGAGAGAGAGAGAGAGAATTGTCCCCTTGTTTTTGTGTGTCTCAAAAATATAGAAAATAATGTTTAGCTTTTTGTGGAGTCCAATTATTGTTAAAACAGTTCCTCATAAATTGGAAGACTTAAATTGGTAGCTTTCATTATCTCTAACAACACGTATAATCCTTAATTGAGATGCTCTAAGAAGTGCAGGCTAAAAGATGGCAGGCTTTTAACAGATTGATTTATTTTTACTTAAAGGACTCACAGTTTACTCTCAGTAGGAAGTTAAGTTTCCCTCCTGTTAGATTAGAAAGTGGAAGATAGCCAGTTCTTCACCCCAAAGAAAACAAACATGTATTGTTTAAACACAGCAATTCCCTGGTTTGTCAAACAGGAGTGAATACAACAAATTGGAAGCCAGGGTCATAATATTTTGACATGATAATTTTGGATCTTACATTTACTGCTTACAGCTTTAAATATCCTTATTGGTAATTATGTAAGTCTCAGGGCTGTTTGTTAGAGTCCAATGATAGGCTCACTTCAGTACCTTAGCTTGAGAAGGTATACATATTCCCCCCCTGAAAGGTAGTAATTATCTTTGTATAGTTCCAAAATTCATCATATGCAGGAGCTCCTTATTTATGTCAGAAGAATGTTTTAAGTATCAAAATGGAAATGAAAGAATTTTCTCTCCTTTTAACATTACTATGTAAGAAAACATTTAAGTTGAGTGCAAATGCCTACTCGGAGCTTGAGAATGTTTAAAATGTCATTAATTTTTTATTGAACACTTCCTAATGTTTTAAATTACATCTCACAAATGTATAATGCATTAGGTGGAGAACATTTTGTGCAGTTATATGTGAAATATAAAGGAGAAGAATTCTTTAGTTTTAGGCAATGAAACAGACATCGCAGGAAAGAGATTTCCCCCTACCTTTGCATGTTCAGCTTGTTTGCATATGTGTGTGTAGTAAAACTAAATTAGTACAACATGTTCTGCAATGTGAGCAAAGCAAAAGCTAGAATCCAAGGAAAACTGCAGAGGCAGAGTGTAAGAAGAAAGAGTCCTTCTGTCCTGGATTCTCTCACACATGATTAATAGATTTCACTGTCTTACAATTATAGTGAAACCATGTAAAAAAAGGAGAAATGTAGAATGTATCTGCTGTTATTTATGGGTCCATGTGTCATTGAATCACCACTGGATCCTTCCAGTGTAAGGAGTATATTTAACTTTATTAAGAGGATTAACAAGCAATATCCAGAGCACTGAGTCACCTTGGTGAGGAGGGTGGTGGATAAATATGAATAAATAAATAAATAAATTCTAGCTCCACAACCATTGTCTCATCTGTTGAAATGGATCGTCTTTACTGTGCATTATTTTCCAGAATGTCTAATTCATGTGGAAAGTGCCCATAGGCAACGAAAATTGTCTTCTTCAGATTCATCAACTTCCATACATAGAGGATAAGAAAACTGAGTAGGTAAGGGCCTGTGTTCTCTGGATTTCATGCTTTTAATGCCTAAACAGAACTTAGCAATAGAAATTACACTTATAAACTGCCCCATTGTGCTTAGAGCACTCTCTGGCTTTTGCACAAGATAATTGTCATTTTGTCCCCTACACGCTGGTTACTTATTTTACTGATATTAGAAGGATGGAAGGATAAAGTCAATTTTGAATCCATTGGGGTCAAGCTTAGATCATGAGCTGAGTTTTTGGCTGCAGTACTGCTGCTTATCCACTGTGCCACATGGGCTCCTTAAGTTCTTGATCCAGCAAAATTGTTAGCAGTCCAGAAGAGTAGAGCAGATGAGGTGGTAATTAAACTAATCTTTTTATATCCACATTGCAGTAAAACACAGTCCCTATCCAGAAACAATTAAGTTGAATATGCATATCTTATATACATGGCAATGTTCCATCCCTATCTCTATGGTTTCTGAATACACTGATTTCCTACATGCGGAGAGCAAAGAGTTGGAATAAAGTCTCTACATGAGCTGGGAAGACAGGATATTCTTTGGTGGAGCTGGAGAAAGCCTTAGAAATGGCACCCATGGGCTCTCACCTCCAAGGGCATTTTCACTGGCAGGCAGCCCCTAAATAAAAAAATGTTTCTGGAGACTGTGGTTCATGACAGCATGCTGGCTTCCCACAGGTCTGAAATATTATTTGTTCTTAAAAATTGGAAAGGACAAGAGGTGTGGTGAGAACCAGCAGTGATGAGAAGTACCACATGGGAATCTCAGAACTTGTGCTAAATGCAGTAATGCTCAGTTAGTACTTGTACAATCACTAACTGACCGCACATGAATTAATTCAGTGTGAATTTCTGAACTGTTTTCTTTGAATACCACCCTAGATACAATCCAGACCCCCCCCCAAAAAAAAAAGAATAAAATGTAACTATGTAACTAAGGAAAGCAGGTAAACATCTATCATAACCAATGTAGAAAAACCAAGACCATGACAAATGGGCAACCAACGATTCCCATGCTCAGTTTATGAGCTGGCACTTCAAAAATGTGTTTCCATCAGCTGTGAAGGACCATAGATTTCTCCTTTTTTATTGTCATATTCCATTTTCCAGACATAAAAGCATTTGTAACAGTGAAAGTCTGCTCCACTTATTCTTACTGTGTTGTGTGATTTATGAGTCATTCTCATGCATATGTGTAAGAAATTCAAATGAACTCGGATAGAATGGAAATGCAGGCAAAAAGGTCCATATTTTTCTCTACCTTATCCATATCCTTCCTTTCTCTTCTTTACAAAAGACAGAGAGATTTATTTGATGATATATGCTCTCCCTCTCTATGCAGCCCCAAAGTGCTACTCTGTGAAAACATAGCCTTGAGTTCCAGAAAAAAAAAATACACCAATACATTTGAATCCTGAAACGTTATCACTTGAGGGTAGAGCAACAGGTTACAATGCCACGGGGTATTTCTCATGATTTTTGATCTAGAAACTTCTATCTCTTTATCCATGGTAATGTGACTTCCATCACTCTTAGTCATGAAACCTAGGCTCAGTCAAGAAAAAAATTATGTTTCCTCTAGGAAGGAAGCCCTTGGATTCTTTACTTTAACCTCTTTTTGATTATGTCTGAAGTCACTGCATCCTGTGCACTGCTGGCCCTACACTAGGAACAAAGAAGACTTTTGTAGGAAACAACACTCTTGACAATTACTTTGTGCCCAAAAGAGAAAGAAATGCATTTTCTCTTGAGAACTCCACATTTTTGAGACTTATGGGGCACAATCTACCCCTTTTGAAATGTGGATGACTGGAAAATATGCAGTACAAAAAAATAAGCACAAATAGTACTTTTAGTCAACTGGTACATGGATAAGCAAATATGAATACAGTAAAACCCCAGGTTACAACCACCTTGGTTTAAGTTTGCTCTGGTTTACAATGGCAAATCCTATGGAAATGCTGTCCCGGTTTACAAATTTTTAATGTATTTGTTTTGGTTTACAATGATCTATTCAGGACCATTTTTTAAAATGTTTCAATGCATCCCTATGGATGTTTCAGGTTACAGTGTTTTCAGGTTACAATGGAGGCTGTTGGAATGGATCTCCGTCATAACCTGGGGTTTTACTGTATTAAGAAAATGTAAAGAATATCTCAGAGGGGTGTTTTAAAATAAAGTCTCAAACCATTCCAAGGAAAATCAGATAAGAAAGATAATTCAGGATAAATTTAGCCTGAATTAAGTAAAGGTCTTGGTCATCCTTGTTCAAAAGCCAATTATGTATGAATCTAGAGAGTGGTGAGCATCTCCTTTTACAGCCAAAAAGCCAGCATTGTCTGCTTCTGCAGATATTTCCATGGTCATGTGGCAGGCAGGACTAGATGCAGGAGTGCACGCAATGTTGTTACTTTTCCCAGCAAAGTTGTACCTATTTATTTATTTGCAATATCTTGCCTTTGAACTGCTAGGCTGGCAGGAGCTGGAACAGACACTCACTCCATCACACAGTACTGGGGTCTTGAATTGCTGACCTTCCAGTCATCAAGCTCAGCATCTTAATCACTAAGCCACCATGAAAATGTCTGTCCACCAATTTAGTTCCACAGTGTGTGATCACTCAGTATTCTCTGAAGCACAGACTTGTTATTCTTCTGGGATTCACTTTCCATGCTGCCAGTGGTGGGATGTCAAAAATTTTACTACCCACACTGTGATGTCATCACAGTGTGGGTGGAGCTAATGTCATGATGTCATGGGTGGGGCCAAAGAAATAAAATAAAATAAAATAAATAAAAATAAGCACACACACACCTCAACCCACCCACAACACAAACCTGTAAACACCCACCCAAACAGACACCCACCCACCCCAAACATAAATCAACCCACCCACTTGGGAGGACAACAAAGAGGCCATGCATAAGCACTAAGCACTGTAGACGTGGAGGCACACCAAGTGCTTGGCACGCATGCACAGTGGGGGAATCAGTGAAAAGGTAAGCCCCAAAGGTGGTTCCCCCCAAAAGCTGCTACTGGTTCTTTGGGACACTGGGAAAAGTTACTACCGGTTCTGGCGAACTGGTGCGAATCTGTTACATCCTATCACTGCCCTTACTGGGGAGAAAGGAGGAGCCATGAGAGGGGCTGGCATCCTTATGAGCCATTCCTAATACTATGACTTCTTCAGAATCCCGTACCTCAATATCAGGAACAGAGCTTTCGTCTGTTACATATATATGAAGACAGTGTGATACAAATTTTAAACAAGCATTTGCTACATTTATTAATGACAGTGAGCGGGTGGCATATAAATGCAAAAATTAAATTAAATTTAAATTAAATTAATGACAGTGGTTGTGCTCAGCTGAACTGGATGCTCAGTCAACTGCCTTGGGTTTCCCTGAGTGATAGTGAAGCTGTGGATCCTAACACCTTAGAATCCCAAGATCCCAAGTTTCACCATAAGAATAAATAGTGCAATACAGTAGTTAAAAACTGTTAGTTCAATGGTTTACTCACCTAGTGGCCAAGAAAAGAACTAAGGACCTAGCAAAGGACATTTCTTAATGCCTTCCAATTCTGCATTTTAAAAGTCTTTCAAATATCAAAATAGACCTGTCAATGAGGCTTAGAAACAAAAAAGAGAGCAATGTAAATGTTTTAGTATTTTACTGCAAAGTCTGGGTAAAGGATTCACCATCAACTCCTCCTGACATAATTCAGCTCTTCAATTTTGCAGCCAACATTTGCAATGCTCAGATGTGGAGGAAATTGTATCGCTGAAGTCATTTCTGACCTTTTGTCCATACCGTGGCAGTTTTCTTCACATCTTTTGTGCTTATCTTGTCTAATCTTCAATACTCTCCCATAGATCTATCAGCCACTTGGGATTATCTCTATATTGAATTCTTGGAACGCTATTTCTTTGAAACATCCCTTAAAAATAAAATAAAGCCTTTATTCTATCCCCCAGTCAAAGATTTTCAACATTTATGGAAAGAATGAAACACTCTGTATTCTTGGTATTTTTGCTTTATTTAATGGGAATTGTAATCTTGAATTCTCTTGTTATATCTTTCTTCAAATTACTGGGCATCTTCTTCACTACAGATCATTTATATTTTTAGTACAGTTTACAGATTATACAGATTTTAGGTTATGAAGAATTTAATCAGGAAGCATTTTTTAAAAAATATATATTTCTGCTCAGTCTCATTTTGCCTCCATATTAATTTGCAATTAAGGTAAAGAAAATAGTGAGGAAGGATGAAGGAATCTAGCACATTCTAAACAGACATCTGGCATGTACTGGTTGTCATGGTGATTTCCCAGGTGCTCAAAATAAGTGAAGAAAAGCAGTGGTTCAATAATCCCATAATATAAGAGGTAGAAATGCTAATTGATGCCTGCTTTGGAGAAATATGTTTTGTATTGTAAACTTCCAAAGTACAGATGTGCTTAGAGAAATAGGTAGAACTGTACAGTACCTTTGCGACATTAGAAGACAGCTCTATTTCAATGATGCTGTGCACAACATAACAGATCTGGATAAGCATGAAGTAACATCAGATCTGCTTTCCAAACATGATACTGGGCCATCTGAGTTTAGAATTTGTGGAAAATATTTTCTGGGATGTACAAAATATATACATGAGGGAGGCAGTGAATTGAATGTGCTTTGGTGTTATAGCAATATTGCACATGAAGAAGGAGGAGGAGGAGGAGGAGGAGGAGGAGGCACATGGTCAGAGTAATCCATTTCAGAAAAGAGTACTCCCTCAAGTGGCAATAAAGGTGTATTTGTAAAAGCCTTAAATGTAGCAACATGCTTCTTATATGGACTACCTCTGGATTGTAAGCAATGCCTTGCTCTGCATGTTTAATTGCAAAGCCAAGCATAACAACCCGATTTGCTGGAGAGAAAACTAGATTAAAAGTGTGTTTTGACTCTTAGGTTCTTCTCAAACCCCTGGTTAGAAACTGCTCAGGAATAAAAAAGGTTCTAAAATGTCTGCCCTCCAAAATAAAACATGTACAACTGTGCTTATATGCTTACAATGAATTTTGTGACCAGTCAAGGTATCTTTGTGATTTAAAAAGAAAAAAGAATGAAAAAGGGGTGTGTAAAGTCCTTATGGACCGTTATTTCATCACCATATTGTGTGTAAGGGAGAAGAGAGAATGTTCGAAGTGGGAATGTATCTGAACACTCTTACTAGATTTTATAGTACTATTGGTCAGGTTCAGTGATAGGATTAAAAAAAATACTATCTTCTCTGTGGACCTGGTATGGTGGGCTTGGCCAAGGGGGAGAGTCCTGTGTTGCACCCAAATTAGAACTACAGTAAAATCTCGGATAACGCTAAAACTTGGTTCCACAAGTCTTAGTGTTATCTGATTTTTAATGTTATCCGATGTATCAGATTACATTAAAACTCCATAGAGATACATTGTAACTGGCACAGGCTTTAGCGAACGTTATCCGATGCATCCCATAGGATTTTAACATTTTGTGATGCAATTTTTTCCCCAGATTGCTTAACGTTATGCGGTTTTAGTGTTATCTGATGCAAACGTTATCCAAGGTATTACTGTACTTTATTTCAAAATTTGGAGGGCAGGGCCAGCCGGAATTTCTGCTATCAGTTCTGAAGAACTGTGGTGAACCTGCTGAATCCCACCGCTGGTCAGGTTGATGAATCATGTATGGTATCTGGTGCATATATTTAAGAAAGCACATAATGAGTAAGAAAAAGGGAAGACTTATAAGTCGCAACTGTCTACTCTTCTGGAGGTAAAAATTAAAGTATGAAAAAGCAGAATACTTTAACAGTATCTGTATAGGTTAGTTTTTGCAGGTGTTATAATAACTCCTTGTGAATATTCATATGTGTTAAGGGCAGAATCAAATACACAAAATTTAATGATACACAAAAGTGTGGATTAGCCTTCATGGGCTAATTTGCTAAACAAACGTGTGTTTCTAATGGGTAAGCTCAACTTGGCTCATTTATTGGTTTAGTGTTATTTGTGTATAATAATCTTAAAACTGCACAGCTGAAAAGGATTCTATGGATCATCGAGTCCAAGCCCCTGTCAAGGAGATAAAGTGGGGAATCAAACTCCCATTCTCTAGCTGCACATCCAGAGACCTAAACCACTGAACTATTCAGTTATTTAGCTTTTAAACATTCTCCCACTGACATCTTTGTGAAAAACATGAATTTCATATGTCTTTTTTTATTAGATGTATCAGAGACAGTAATAATATTCTGTTTTGATTATAATATGTGCATTATAGTTTCTTGCCCTTTTCAATTTATATTCTTATTATGCTTGCTGCTCATAATCTCTTGGTAAACAACAGATTACTAATTAAAGTATCCTTAGTGGGGTAATATTCCCAGTGAGGTCTCTCAATTTTTTAACCACTTGATTAGGCTTTGTCCTCTCCTCATATTTCTGTTATGCAGCCACATGATGGTCATTGCACACATTGGGGGGGGGGGAGAATCACATTTGGTGTTTGCATAAGGTTAGCATAATAATCAGCACCTGATGGCAGCTAATTAATGAGCTGACCAATTGAGTACACAATGGAGATGCATCCTGGCACCTTGACAACTAGTTTCAATTAGCTGTAGCATGTGACACAAATCTTACACAGACACCAATAGAATTTGAGCCATTATGTATCAAGAAACCAGGTACAGTAATACCCCGGATAACATTATGACTTGGTTCCACAAGTCATGACGTTATCCAGTTTTTAACGTTGTCCGATACATTGATCAAACAATGCTAAGAAAAAAAGCCCTGACTTCAGGGACAAATCACTTTAAAGGCAGGCAGGCAAAGAAAGAGACCTCCCTGCCTTTAAAGTCACCCCCACCCTCAGCTCTGCCATGAGAGAATCCAGCCTCCCCTGTTTACCTTGCAGCAAGCACCGACAGTCAGCTGGAGCATTTTTCTGTTCCACTTCCTGTAAACAGGGAAGCGGGGAACTACAGAGATGTGATTGGTTCTCTAGCATTTTTTCTTCTTAATGCTATGTGACACTAGATAACCAATCACATCTCTGTATTTTCCCCCTTCCCTGTTTACAGGAAGTGGAACAGAAAAAATCCTCCAGCTGACTGTCGGCGCTTGCTGCAAGGTAAACAGGGGAGGCTGGATTCTCTCGGGGCAGAGCTGAGGGTGGGGGTGACTTTAAAGGCAGGGAGGTCTCTTTCTTTGCCTGCCTGCCTTTAAAGTGGTTTGTCCCTGAAGTCAGGGCTTTTTTTCTTAGCGTTTTTTTCTTAGCGTACCCTTTCAAAACATCGGGCGGCGGGCGGGCGGGCATGCATCGGACAGGGGTAGGGGAGGATAGAGGAAGACCTCTGTATACTCCCCTAACCCTGTCTGACACGCCCGCCCCTGCCCGATGTTCTACCCAATCCAACTCCTCCCCCCCCCCGCACACGCTTGTACCGGATAACGCTAAAAATCGCGTTATCTGATGCAAGATTTTTCCAAAAATCTTGTAACGTTATGCGGTTTTAGCGCTATCCGGTACAAACGTTATCCGGGGTATTACTGTACTCTAACAAATGCAAGGTCACTAGGGGTTCCGACTATCTTTGCCAATTTGACAAGCACAATACTAATTTCAAGCACTTATTTGTTACTTTTATATTTTACTTTTAACATGTAAATCTAAAAGTTGCTCTGGAGTACTCAGAGGAAAGTTACTCCTTTCTGTTGTCATTGTTGTCATCATTGGCTGCTACTTGTGTTCAAGTATACTTTTTTCCTGAAAATTATTTTCAGGAAAAATTATTTTCAGGAAAAATATTTTCAGGAAAAATGCCATTGGTGTGAATTTGTTTAAATTGGATCCTAGCTTGCCATGAACTGACCCACACACTGTGATCGTGGAGCCACCTCCTGCAGCATGTATGAAATGAGACATGCAGTTTTTCTGCTGCATCCCTTTCTTTAATCTTCTGGACCCATGTGTGTGCCTTGTGATTTAGGAGTTCGACTCCTGTTCCCTTTCTGCATTATGGGACAAATAAACTAATAATAGAGGATGGTGGGACAGATTGTCCAAAATATTACATATTAGGTCACAGGTGGCTTCCAATTTTTTTGCTTTGAAAAGGAAGCATTTTTCTACTCTTGCAATTCAAGTACACAGCTTTCTCATAAAGTAATTAAACTCATTGTCTCAGATGGCCTTGTTGAAGTGCACAGACAATTAAAATAGCCAATAATCATAATCTAAGGCATTAAAGACATCTGCAAACCTTATTCATGAAGTTGTTAACTACATAGCATTGCCTCTTACATCTGGACTTTTTATGTGGATTATCAAGGTTTATTGGAAGGCAAAACAAAACAACTGTTTTCTGCAGTGTAGTAAAGGTGAATGGTTTGTATAATGATTTGCACCACTATCAAAACAAGTATTATTATTTTAAATCTCAGTTAGAAATCTTAATCTTAAGAGGAACACAGAAAACACCCCCATCAAGGTCAAGCTGCCCTATTTGCACCAGATACCTGCCTTTGAAGACAAGGCAGGCCTAAGCAAAATGTGAAGTTGATGGGCAAATTGGCAAATTGGCATGTAGGTGAGTGGAGCTTTTTTTGCCTATCCAATACTGCTTGCTGTGGGATTTCTGGGCAAGTGTATGGTGTGGTCTGGTTTAATTTGGTCACACTGGTAGTAAGTGGGAAGGGAATTTAGGACTGGTGGGTTCCCACAGAAATTGGGTGGTTAAACGTGCCCAACAGCTTGGTTACCCAGATCCTGAGATTCAGTGGCCAGGACGGGGGGGGGGGGACAGAGGGAAGGCAAAAAATCATGGTCAGCTGTAGATTTACCCAGAATGTTTCAGCTGGTTAGTCCTAAGGAGTCCAGATTTGATTTCCTGAGCTCAATAAGCAGTTTCAGCTCCTTTTTCTGACAGAATGACATTAAGAAGTTATCACTTAGTTTTTTCCATGATGGGAAATAGTTCTACCGACAAGATTTAGCAGGTACATTTAGGTAAGAACTTCATTTTCTCTATCTGATAAGAGCTTACTAACCTTTGCAATAGTTCTTTAGATGTTTTTAAGGAAAAAAAATCTTTGTTGTTTGGTTCAAAAGCAAAATTAATGAGGGCACAAGGCAGAACTGGCATATTCATCCCTCTCAGTGAACCTGAATACTATTCCAGATAAAATAACTTATTATTTTTATTTTTAATATCATAAAATTGGATTGATCAATCCTCATGGTATTTCATATAACTGTATTTATTTATTTATTTATTTTATTCAGATTTATATTGCCGCCCACTCACCGAGTCGACTCAGGGCGGTTTACAATAAAAACAGCAACAGTACGGTAAAAATTATTGTTGTGGGCCTAGAGGAGGGGGCGATGTTCTCAGCCGCCTGCTAAGCCATGGTATCTTCTCCCTCAGGCCGTTGTTGTGGGCCCAGAGGAGGGGGCAAGGTCCACAGCTGCCTGCCAAGCCATGGAATCTTCTCCCTCAGGCTGTTGTTGTGGGCCCAGAGGAGGGGGCGATGTTCTCAGCTGCCTGCAAGGCCATGGAATATTCTCCCTCAGTCCATTGTTGTGGGCCTAGAGGAGAGGGCAAGGTCCACTGCCACCTTCCAGGCCATGGAATATTTCAGCATTTCGTAAAGGCAACCAGGGAAATTGTTCAAAGTTTTCAGTCTCTTCATTTCCAATAATGTATCTTTGCTACCAGTGAATTTAGCAGGGCACACCTCAGACTTTCCTCTCAGTTTCTGAAATACTCTTTTGATAGGCCATGTGTATAAGACTTACTGTAAGTAAAGGTAAAGGTCTCCCTTGCTTGAAAGCCAGTTGTATCTGACTCTAGAGGGCAGTGCTTATCTCCAGCTACAGCCATAGAGCTGTTACCTTTTCCTCCAAAGCAGTACCTATTTATCTACTTGCAATTTCTTGCTATGTTGGGAAGAGCTGGGACAGATGACAGGAGCTCACTCCATCACATAGTGTTCAGGTCTCAAACTGCTGAACTGCTGACCACCAGTCATCAAGCTCAGTGTCTTAATTACAGAGCCATCACGGACCCCTAAGATTTGCTATAGATATGTCAAATAAATGTGTTAATAAGGAACATATTGCTAATTCAGACATAATGTTAAACCAACAAGGGTAAATTGTGGTCCTAATTATTATTATTTTTGGACAAATTGTAGTAACTGTGTTTCATCAGCATGGAAGCTTCCCATTTCCTCTTTTCACCACCTTGCAGGAGAAGAGAGGAGGAGAGTATGTGCAGGCCTTAAATCTGTCTATAGAATGATAAACTATATGTTCAGAAAGCCTATGAAGATGAGTCTCCTTGAAAAATTCTAAGATAGAGAAAATGGGAAACTGTGAAAATCTATTTTGCCTGGGTTTTCTTAACACCGCTTCCTTCCATACGGTATTTCGTTCTCCTAGAGTGGCCATTGGTGAAAAGTTTTATGTTTTCAGTACTACTTCTCCAAACCCTGTCAAGAGGGGGGAAAATCTGCTTTGATTAATAAGAGTATAGCTCTAAATCACTGCAGAAAAAGACTCCAGGGGATTCATTATATGATGTTGAAAAGAAAATGAAAAAAGAGAAAATTAGGATTAATGATCTAGACTACTGTTGATATGTCAGTAGCATCAGTTAGAAGCACTCATAATTGAAATATTTCTCTAAGTAAACAACATGGAGGGTTATGGACCTGTAGAATTTCTTCTGCTTAGTTTATTTAAATGTGGCCACTGTGGCTAGCCATAATAAACTAATTCACAAGCAGTATCTGTGCCTTTTATCTTATTGTTTCCCAAGCATGGTTCACCTGAAGGAGATTTTTCAAAAAAATAAATTGAGATGGAGAAAAATAGAAAAGAAAAGTCCAGTCTGAAATCCATTAAATCTAGCTTCTATACCCACTGCTGCTACATGTGGAGCTAAAATTGTATGGTTTAAAAAGCAGTAAGGCATGTTATTGCATTGTATGTTAGATACAGTTCAATTTCCAAAGAAATAAAATTATATATTTTGACATATTCTACAGGATGGAGTTATGCTTTCTTAAGCACAGGTATATGTTAATGGATTTGATTTGATTTGATTTATTGGATTTGTAGGCCACCCACTCGGCTACATGACTCATGTAATAGATATATGCCCATAGGAAACATACCAGTTATGGTGACACTTTCAAGCAGGCAAAAGGTCAGGTCTGCATTGGGTTATACTGGTTTGAATTCAAGGATGAGTCATGGAAGAGAATTCACTCCAGAAGATGATTCTATCAATGTGAAAGAGGAAATATATTAGTCATCCAATAAGAGTTTTCTTCTCACTGTCTCCCTAGGGCAGTGATGGCAAACCATGGCACTCCAGGTATTCTTGGACTTCATACCAGAAGCTGAAGGGTTTATGGGAATTGAAGCTCAAGAACACTTGGAGTGCCAAGATTAGCCATCACTGCCCTAGAGTTTCAGGAAGAGAAGGTAGTCCACCTAGTGGTACGTTACCATAGAGTGTTATTTATTCATATTCACCTTGTTGCAACACAATTTAAAAGGTCATATAGCACTTGAAACTCAAGAAACCATATGCAGACCAACATGGGCCAGTAGAACAATAAGTGAAAAGGTGAGTGAAAAAGTATTTGATGTTATATGATATCACAAACATTACTGTACCGTGTACATTATCCTTCTGATTTCCCTTACCAGCAGGATGACTTGAAAATCATGAAATAATTTGGCTTTCCTCCTCCATACCTGAAATCAAGAGGCAGGGCAAAGTCAAATTTGGTGTAAAGCTTTGGCCACAACTTTATTGAAATTTAAAAACCCCTGACCTGTGGAAGGGCCAGTATTGCACAACCTGATTGTAGAGCAGGTAAATTCTTCTTCACTTCTCTAGACCTATGCTGCCCTACCCCAGCAGGTGGGGTTGTCACATAGCTACACGGAGAGTCCTGGCAGCAGTCTATTCAAGGAATATCCAAATAGCAAAGTCCAACGAGCAAGCTAAGGTCTGGTTACTGGTAGTTCAAGCAAGTGTATAGTCCAAAGGATGTATGGGTTGGTAGAGAAGTCAGGGTCATGGTAGGCAAACACAAGAGTTATCCAAAGTCAAGCAGGGTGTCAGTCTTTGCACAGAGGAAAATTGTATCAACGCTTGTCTAGTGTTCTGATCCAGTCCTCAGTGGACTCTGAGGATGACCTGGATCAGGGGGCACTATTCCTAGCCCAGTTCTGCTTACACCTGAACCTGACAATGTCCTAAGTCAGCAATCTCAGTCTGCTTCTGGCCCAAGTCTGTTGCTCCTGGCAGATGACCTGTCAGATCAGATGTTTGACTCTGACCGTGATCAGCCCTCAGTCAGGGCAAAGTGCAGAAGGCAGCTACACCTGAGATGCAGGCAAGCTCAAGAAGGCTCCTAGCTGATAGCAATTAGCTGGGAGGCTTATCAGCAAGCTTGTTTCAGTCTTCCAGCATCTGTATAATTCTGTGTACTGACTCCCTCCTTGACTTTGGATAACCTACCTAGACCCTGACCTGCCTGCATGACCCTAACTTCTCTGCCAATCTTGATGTGTCCTGGACATCCTTTGGATTAGACACTTGCTTGAACTACTGGCAACCACGCACCAACTTGCTATTTGGACTTTGCTATCTGGGCTCTTTGCTATCTGGACTCTCCTTGAATACTGTGCAGTGACTGTGCCCACTGGGGTGGGTCAGCACATCTGGTGACACAAGCTTGCTTAAGAAGTCTCCCAGCTAATTGGTATCAGCTGCCCCTGCACAGTGCTGATTCTTGCCAGCTACTGTGCAGGTACACCAGAATTGGGGAGACATCACTGTGTTCATTTCCAAATTTATTCAAATGAAAGGATGTTGGTCATATCTCAACGCTGTCTGATGGTGTCCACTGTGTGCCCCGCTGATATGCATGAATTGTGTCAAACATGCAAGCTCCACCTTATAAAAAATGCCCTTAGGGACTTACTTATTTACCTGTGCCACTGATGTTGTGACCCCCTAAAGATAGCCCCTAATGTCCCTCAGGCCAGAGTGGGATAGGTGAAAAATGACCTTTCTCCAATCTGCCATTCAGGGGCCAAGCCCCAAAATTTTTATTTCCCTCCCCCAAGCAATCCCTAAACATTCGAGCCTTCTGGATGAGCAGGTGGGCCATCAAAATCAGCAAAAAGAGGCTGACATGAGGGCAAGATGGACAAAATATACCCAATCTGTCCCTAACATCATACCAGCAAGCAGTGCCTCACCATCATGCTAACCTCTATATCTTTCTATACAGCCAGGAAAGGAAAATCATCCCACTCCTGCTTTCATTCTCTTCATTTTTGCACTCACGTACATCTGACTCCTATGGATTAAGGCAGTGTTAGATATTTAAATGTCCTAGCGGCGGGAAAATCGCCGCTACCCATTGGTCAGTGGGCTGGGTCAAGCAGGGTATTTAATCCCCTGCTGACCCAGCCGTTGTTGTTGTTGTCTGTGCTAACCACAATAAACAGACGTGTTGTTTGGTTCACCCTTAATGGCTTCCGTGTCCTCACTCCCGCGCCCTGATCTCCGGATCTAACACTGGCGACGAAGGTGGGATTTTGAGGAACGGACCAGAACCATCACACACACCAGAGCCACCTCTCACAAAGGCACCTCGCCATGGCTGCTTACGTTCCACCGGCTCCCTTCCAACCGAAGGACGAGAGATGGAAGAGCTATATGGACCGTTTTCAGTTCTCCCTGCTAGCTGCGGAACTGGGAGAGATAGCACCGGAGCGGAAGAAGGCGTTCTTCCTCACCCACTGCGGAGCCAAGGTCTACGAAGTGGCCCAGTCCCTGGTGGATCCAACACCAATCCTGGACGTCTCATGGGAAGCACTACAGTTGGCCCTCAAGAACCACTATGCACCAGAGCCATTCAAGTTCGTGTTCCGGATCCAGTTCTGGGACCGATACCAGATGCCAGGGGAAACCATCGGCGAGTACGTGGCCGCCCTAAGGGCAGCAGCCGTCCTGGCGATATTCGGGCCATTCCTCGAGGACTCCCTGACCGAGCAGCTTATCAGAGGAGTCCGCGACAACAAGCTCCGGAAGAGGCTGTTGGCCCGGAGAGACCTGACCCTGGCCGGGGCCATCGAGGAGGCCAGAGCTTTCGAGCTCTCGATGTCGACCGCATCCTCCCTCAACCGGTCCCCGTCGGCGCCCCGCCAAGCCTCCGCTCACCATCAAGACGTCGTTTCTGACGAGGACGAAGAGGAAGAAGCAGAGGTGTGCGCGACCAACGGGGGAAACTCGGGCAGGAGCGGCCAGCGCTGCGCCAGCTGCGGAGGGCCACACCAGCGGGCACATTGCCGCTTCAGGGAGGCCATCTGCCGCTATTGCGACAAGCGGGGACACATTGGGAGGGTCTGCCGGGCAAGGCAAGCGGAGAACCAAGCGGACCGGCAGATTCAAATGTTCCCGCCGGGCAAGATGGCCGCCAAACAGAGGACAAATCAGAGGCGCCAGGGACGCAACAGCGGCAAATTCGAAGATGCAGAGACGCACACGCTCACGATAAGCCACACCGCCACACAGAAGGGAGAGAAGTACCACGCCACAGTCACGATCGACGGGGCGGAGTGTCCGATGGAGGTCGACTCTGGGGCCGCCATATCCATCATTCCGTGGAGGTGGATGAAGAAGACATTCCCGGCCCTAAAAGAATCAGACCTCCAGACCCAGAGGATCCGAATCAAGGACTGCTAAGGCAAGTTCCTCCCCGTCGCAGGACAGAAGTGGGTCCGTGTCAAGTACGGACCGAAGGAAGAAAGCCTACCGCTGACCGTAGTCCACGGTAACATCCCGACGCTACTGGGCACAAACTGGTTCCCCGCCCTGGGACTGTCCATCGCTGGCATCCACAACACTGCGACTGACCAGCCCGGGGACGCCTCGCTGAGGGACGACCTGATGGCCGAATTCCAGGACGTTTTCGGGGAAGGATTGGGCAGGTATGTGGGGTCCCCTATTTCATTTGCACTCAACCCGAGCGTTGCCCCCATCCGACTTAAGGCCCGGAGAGTCCCACTGGCGCTCAAGCCCAGGGTCGAGAAGGAGCTCGACAAGCTGGTCGCCCAGGGAATCCTCGTTCCCGTAGACCACGCTCGGTGGGAGACCCCCATAGTGACCCCCATCAAACCGGACGGGTCAGTGCGCATCTGTGCAGATTACAAATGCACGATCAACAAGGCATTAGAGCCGAGCGCGTACCCGGTTCCCGTCATAGACCACTTACTCCATTCCCTGGGCCCTGGCAAGATCTTTGCCAAGCTGGACCTGGCCCAAGCGTACCAACAGCTTCCGGTGGATGACACTACGGCCGAAGCCCAGACCATTGTCACACACCGGGGGGCATTCAAGTGCACGAGGCTACAGTTCGGGGTCAGCATAGCTCCGGGACTGTTTCAGAGCACGATGGAAAGGCTCCTCCAAGGACTCCCGGGGGTGGTACCCTATTTCGATGATGTCCTGATAATTGCGGGGGATCCCGGGCAGCTCAAAGACAGGGTCGCCGCTGTCCTGGCTAAATTCAGGGCCGCTGGGCTCAGGGTGAAACGGGATAAGTGCCTGTTGGGGGTCCCCTCCGTGGACTTCTTAGGGTTCCACATCGACGCCAAGGGCATCCACCCAACGAAGGGAAAAGTGGAAGCGATTCGGAACGCCCCGGCCCCGAAAAACAGACAGGAGCTGCAGGCGTTCCTGGGACTCCTGAACTTCTACGCGACCTTCCTGAAAGGAAAGGCCACCGCGGCTGAGCCCCTACACAGACTGTTGGCCGCGAAGGCAGAGTGGGTGTGGGGACCCGAGCAAAAGTCAGCTTTCGCTGCTGTCAAAAATCTTCTCTCCCAGGACAGTTTCCTGATACAATACAACGCGACCCTGCCACTGGTCCTCGCCTGCGACGCGTCTCCCTACGGCGTCGGCGCAGTCCTGGCCCACCGACTGCCCAATGGCCTCGAGGCGCCCATCGCCTATTACTCCAGGACCATGTCGCCGACGGAGAGGAACTATGGCCAGATCGACAAGGAGGCGCTGGCGGCAGTGGCAGGGGTAAGAAAATTCCACGACTACTTGTACGGCCGGGACTTCGAACTTGTGACTGATCATAAGCCCCTATTGGGACTCCTGGCGGGCGACCGGCCTACACCCTCTGCCTTGTCCCCCCGGATGCAAAGGTGGGCCATTTTCCTGTCGGGGTACTCGTACACCTTAGTCTACCGGCCCGGGAAACACATGGGGAATGCTGACGCCTTGAGCAGATGCCCCCTCCCGACCCAGGAAGGCGCGGAACGGGGGGAAGCATCGGTTCTTGCCCTGGACATCCTGGACTCTGCCCCCACTACGTCGGCCGAGGTTGCCAGGGCGACGGCGCGGGACGCCGAACTTCGGGCCGTTTCCAGCTGGGTTCAGCGGGGGTGGCAGGACAAGGGGGAGGGGGAGTTCAAGGTATATTTCGACAAGAAAGACGAACTGTGCTGTGTGGGGGGTTGCTTGCTGTGGGGGGACCGGGTAGTGGTGCCCAGGAAAATCCGCCCCAAGGTCCTAGAAACACTGCATGCCAGCCACTCAGGAATAGTAAAGATGAAGGGGTTAGCCCGAAGTTACGTGTGGTGGCCTGGTATTGACAAGGACATAGAGTCGTGGGTGGCCAAATGTACACCTTGCCAATCATCACGACCCAATCCACCAGCAGCCCCGGTCAGAGAATGGGAACAGCCCTCGGGCCCATGGCAGAGGATTCACATCGACCTCGCCGGCTCATTCCACGGCCAAACATTCCTGATTGTAGTGGATGCCTACTCGAAATGGTTGGAGATCCGACTCCTGAGTAGCACCACAGCCAGAGCAATGATCCGGGAACTCAGACAACTCTTTGCCACACACGGCATTCCCGACACCCTAGTCTCTGACAACGGGCCTCAGTTCACGGCCACTGAGTTTGAACAGTACCTGGCATCCCTAGGAACCAGGCACGCTCTCACATCCCCGTTCAGGGTGCAAGGGAATGGGCAGGCCGAGAGATTCGTGCGCAGCGCAAAGGAGGCCCTGGAAAGGCTAGGACCCGGGGACTGGCAGGAACGCGTAGACACGTTCTTGTTGGCCCAACACAACCTTCCCTGCGCTGCCACGGGAAGGGCCCCCGCAGAGTTACTCATGGGTAGGAGACTCCGTTGTCAGCTTGACCGGTTACACCCTAGGTACTCTCCAGACAAGTTCAGGGGGGACCAACCACAGGGCCGGACACTGGCCATTGACTCACCAATCTTCGCTAGGAACTACGCGTCGGGCCACCCGTGGGAAGAGGGAACCGTCAGCAAAATGCTGGGCCCCTACACCTACAAGGTTCGCCTCGCTGATGGTCGGACATGGAAACGCCATGTCGACCAGCTCAGGAGGCGAACGAGTCCCGACACAGATAGCAACCTCCCCCGGGGAGTGCAGACCGGCGCTGAGCCAGACATGCACCCGATGGACGAACCGGTCACCGACCCGGTTCGGCCAGAAAACAGCCCCATTCACGCAGCACCATCACCGGCCAGCTTACCGTGTGGAACAGGCTCACCCCCGGTCACCGCGGAGCCCGACGCTCGTATTCCGGATCCGCTCCCGGCCCAGCCAGGGCAGAGCGAGAGCGACAGGTCCGCTCTGCCCGATGCCCCAGCGCCGACTGAACTGCGCAGGTCCGATTGAGTAAGAACACGCCCCCGTCACCTGGAGGATTTTGTATGCAAATAGCAGACTGGGGCATTCTGGGGGGAAGGGGTGTTAGATATTTAAATGTCCTAGCGGCGGGAAAATCGCCGCTACCCATTGGTCAGTGGGCTGGGTCAAGCAGGGTATTTAATCCCCTGCTGACCCAGCCGTTGTTGCTGTTGTCTGTGCTAACCACAATAAACAGACGTGTTGTTTGGTTCACCCTTAATGGCTTCCGTGTCCTCACTCCCGCGCCCTGATCTCCGGATCTAACAGGCAGAACTGAATAAATATAAGGTTGTTCATCCCTACTAATCAGAATATGAGCCCCATAATCCTCATCAGAATGCACCCCTTAGTAGATGCTCTAGGAATAGGCATGAAGTTGTATTGACAATTTAGGGACAGTGAACTCAGAAGCAAGGTACATTGACAGTCCTTAACAGGTGACATACAAAAGTACCAAGAAGAAATGAATAAACAAATGGAAGAATCCAGAAACTTGCAGCGAAGAAATAGAGCCTCAAAGATTGTTAACAGATGGATATACCTTAAACACAAGTTTAAAATATACCTCAAAATGTAGGAGTCAAAAGAGCAGGAAGCAAATATAATCACAGGAAATAGAGAGTATATTCTACATACAATTCTATTTTCATTTACCTGCTCTTCTGTAGCTGATTGAACTAAGCAAGACTTACCTTTTAGTGTAAACATACAGGAGATTAGACCCTGAGTTTATGCATAAGAACAGTTGGGTATTAGGGAGCAGTGAAAGTCAGAGTGTAACAAATATAAAATAAATGACTCACTGAATGAGTAGTAGTTTTCCCCCATGTCAAAATTAACTACCTTTTCAAAATAAAGAGCTTAAATTTAAACCTTTTTTCTGTAGTAGTTTTCTGTCAGCTTCAACAATGACACTATCTTTAATAGACTTCAGTTCACCAAAAATATCATCACCATGAAATGTTTTATTTTCTGTCTATAAAAAAAACCATCTGCATATTTTGTTGCCAGGAGATCATAATTGCACAATATATTGCTTTATTTGTGATCTAAGTTATCCCTCACAACCAAATTGTACTGAATATGCATAAATTTAAAAGCTGTTTCAGCATTTTCTCTTTTCTGAAGTTCATAGCAAGCTTTTCTTGAAATGCACATCCCTAATCACAAAACAAAGAGAGACAGTCGAAGAGGCAAAAGTTGAATCTTTAAAGGAAGTTTTTTCTTCTGTTTTGATGCAAGATTTTGGATGGGATTTATGTCTTCTTCATAGCTCACTGTATCCAAGAGGATAAGTACCATATTGTTTTGTCTTTTTGTTTTGTTTACTCTCTGATATGCTTCATACTACTTGGGTCATCATCATCATCATCATCATCATCATCATCATCTGGCATAGTGGAGAGGGAATAGTGGAAAACACAGCTTCAGGACATTTTAGGAGCAGGATTGATGAAGTCATTTGCTGTCACTACTGTTATTGACAGACCTGGTGTTTACTGTAAGTGAAAAGTTGAGAATATGGGTTACATGTTTAACTGCTGCTCATGGCTGATTAACAAAGGGAAAGCCAGGCAATGAAAAATAATTGAATGTATATATTTTGGATCTCTAATTGACAACTAAATGTTGCATTTCAAATTTTCACACAGTTTGCAAATTGATCCTTTGCATTTTATTTATTTATTTATTTATTTGCTGGATTTATATGACCACCTTTTTTGCCTAAGCGACCCAAGGCAGCTCACAACTTCAGTTAAAACCCATACCCAATACTAATTAAAACCAAATACTATAAACCTATCTAAGAATGTTCATAAAACCTCCCCAATCCCCTTTAAAAAAGGACACCTGGGCAGGAGTAAATAAGATCCGCAGGCAGGGCTAAATAAGTCAGCAAGGCAGGGTTGTGGTACCAGTTGTACCCCACACCTGCTGGCATAGTCATGTTTTTAAGGCCTTCCTGAAGGGTGCAACTCTGCCTGGAGGTGCAATTCAAGTGGCAGGAGGTTCCATAGGGCTGGAACAGATACCGAGAAGGCTGTCCTCCTGGTCCCAGTGAGATGTGCCTCCTTGGCTGATGAGACCACTAGGGAGCCCGTATGGTCTCCTCTCATAGGACGGGTTGAAAACCCATCCTACGAGAGCTACTAACCCTGAGCTACTAACCCTGCTATTAGTAGAATTTGCTCAGTGGTGGGAGAAAAATTCTTTGTTCCTATCATTTGAAGAATAAATAAATAAATAAATAAATAAATTCTTGTAGGTAAGAATGAAAAATTTCAAAAACCCCCACCGAAACAAAGTATATGTACACTTTCCCACCAATCCATATTTTTTTTTATTTGTACTAAAGTAAAAACCCTTTTCTGAGCAAAAAACCTTACTTTATATCCAAAAGTTTTTTCTTTGCCCACAAGATACCAGGCTTTGCTTTTTTGTGTGTGTGATGAGAAAACTTACATAGTTGCCTGTTCACTATTGTTCAGGAGCAGACATTATACAGCGGATTACCTTTTTTTTCAGTGGGGAGTAGAAATATGTTGAGATCCTTATTTTCTCAAACACAAGAAAATATGAGTAAGCTTACATACTTACTCAAAAGGTACTGTGGTGGCTTAGTGGTTAGGATGCGAATTTGATGACTGGAAGGTGAGCAGTTTGAGACCCGAATACTGGATGATGGAGTGAGCTCCTGTCTCTATCCCAGCTCCTGCCAACCTAGCAGTTTGAAAGCAAGAAATTACAAGTAGATAAACAGGTATCACTTTGGTGGGAGGATAAACAGTGTTCCATGCACTCCAGTGTTTAGTCATGCCTGGAACATGTCCACAGAAATGTCTGCAATTGCAAACAGTGCTGGCTCTTTGACTATAAACTGAGATGAGCACTGAACCAGCCCTAGAGTTGGATATGACTGACTTTCAAACAAGGACAACCTTTACCTTTACCTTTACCTTTACCTTTACCTACTTACTCAAAGATAGCCACTGATAATATTTTTTTTAAAAGTGAGAAAACTGGTTGCCTTGAATAGAAATAATAGGAAAGCAGCATGTGAAGACATGCAGACGTGTGTTTGTGTGTGCTTTGCACATTTATTTCTTTTTCTGCTTTCATAGCTGTGTTGCAAAGGGAAGAGAGAGAGAGAAGGGAAAAGGTGTTGAAATTTTACTTTGACTGTACTATTAGCTGCAATTGTTGTTGTGTGCTGTCAAGTTTGCCTCTGACTTATGGTGACCCTATGGATAAGATATCTCTGCAATGTCCAGCCCCCAAAAAGCCATGCTCAACTCCAGCAAGTTATAATTTGTGATTTCCTTATGAAGCCAATCCATCTCCTACTTTATCTTCCTCATTTCCTGCTGTCTTCCACCTTTCCCAACATCATTGTCTTTTCCAGAGAGTCTTGCTATCTCATGATGTGCCCAAAGATAGTTCAAGCTTGACTTATCCTAAGACCACTTGTTTCTCTTTTTGGCAGTCCAGGGTGTCTGGAAAACTCTCCCCCAGCACTTCATCTCAAACAAATCAAGTAGATATCTTTACTGTAGCTTTTACACCCATACATAGTGATTGGGAATACTATATATGGATGAACTTGGTTTTGTTCTCCATCCTTATACTTCATGTTCTTTTCTAATTCCTTGATTGCTGTCCTTCCAAATCTCAGGGGTTTTTTTCTGATTTATTGTCTGTAGTTCCCATTTGGATTGAGGATTGAACCAAGGTTTACAAATTCTTTTACTATTTCAATTTATTCAATTAAAGTCACATGGTTCTTTTGTAGTCATATTTTTGTCTTCTTAATATTCAGCTACAGTGCTGCCTTGGAACTTTTTTATTTTAGTTTTATTAAAAGTTTTTTGAACTCATTGATGCTTTCTGGCTGTAACATCATGTCATCTGCATAGCTTAAATTAGGGACTCCTTCATCTGAATCTACTTTTCACTCTTTTACCTGAATCTAATCTGGCTTTCTGCATCTTATTCTGTGTACAAGCTGAACAAATAAGGTAATAAAATGCACTCTTGTTTATTTACTTTGCACACAAGAAACCATTCACCTCTCCATATTCTGTCATGATGGTAACTTCTTCTCCACAATATAGGTTATGCATCAGGACAATCAAATTTTGAGACACATCAATTTATTCAGAACAACCCATTCTTTTCATGATCCACGGTCATAAGCTTTGTTGTAGTCTGTAGAGTGTAGACTGATCTTCTGACATTCTTTATTTCACTCAAGTAACCAGAGGATATTTACAATGTTATGGCTAGTGCCTCTTCTTGTTCTGAATTCAGGTTTAACAATGGGTATTTCTCATAATATATAAGGTAAAAAGCCTTTGTTGCAACACTGTGAGCATCACCTTTCTTGCATGGAAAGTTAAAACAATAGTCCTATAATTAATGCATTCCTTGGTATATCATTTATCATGGATTGGAATTTATATTGAGAGTTTCCAGTCTGTGGCCATTATTTTGTTTTCCAGATCCAATGACATACTCTTTTTAGAATTTTGACAGATATAAACTCTGTGGCCTGTAATAACTCTATCAGTATCCCATCCAACTCTCCCAATTTATTTATCCTTAGTACTTTCAGAGCAGCTTTCCCTTCACTTTCTACAACTGTGGGATCATCTTAGGGTTCTTCAAAGTAGCTGGTCATTCTTTTATAGCAGGGGTTCCCAACCTATGGCCCATGGGTTTGTGGCACCAATTAATCTGGGCCAACGTGAGGACACCACCAATGGAAGCTCTGAAAACAGGCTAGAAACACCAAAAATGCAGCGAAAACACAGTGAAAACACCACAAAAATGCACCAAAAGTGCCAAAAATACCACAAAAACATGCTGGAAGCCTCCGAAATGTAGTGAAAACAGCCAGAAATGTGGCAAAAATGTGCTGCCCTCACTCATGCAACCACATGAAGCAGCAGAAGTGGCAAAAACATCAGAAAACATGCTGTGATTTTATCCACCACCACTACAAGTGGTGGGAGCAGTAGAAGGAACCATCCCTCCAGCCTGCACATCTGCCTGAGGTGGTTTGGTCTGGTCCACAGTGTGAAAAGGTTGGCCACCCTGTTTTATAGTTTCTGTAGTTTTTCAGTTAGCCACAGTTATTCCCTACTATATAGTTTAATATATCTAGCTAACCATGTTTTTAAACAAATTCTTAAAAATCAGTTGTAGACATTTTCACTTTCAACAAGTTACCTAATTGAAAAAGAAATCCATTTTAAATTTAAAGCTTACACTTACAATTTCTTAAATCTGTTCTTGACATTGAATTAAGAGTCATTTTTCCTCATAAAAAAGGAACCAGAAGAAGATGTAACTGATTGTAGAAGTATACAGTGGTGGGATGTCAAAAATTTTACTACCCCATCGTGATGTCATCACAGTGTGGGCAGAGCTAACATCATGATGTCAGTGTGGGCAGAGTGTGGGTGGAGTCATGACATCATGATGTGGGTGGGGCCAAAGAAAAAATAAAAATAAGCACGCACACACACACACACCTCAACCCACCCACCCACCCTCAACACAAAGCCATAAATAAATTAAATAAATAAATAAATAATACATTAAAATACACCTACCTACCCAAACACACACACACACACACACCAAACACAAAACAACCAGAGCTTTTAAACCAGAGCTTAAAGCTTATTCTGGCCAGAAGCGTAGCGTGCCTTGGCGGGGCCCCGTATAAAAATTTGTTTGGGTGCCCTTAGGAAGGGTAAAGATTTCTCACAAAAGAAAAAAAAATTGCATAAAATTAAAAGAAATATTTATTCATTGTATGTACATCGATTATTGTGGGATTCCCCCGTTGAAGTAAATGACTTAAACGGGGAAATCCTGCAGCCCGCGATAACCGATGTAGGGTGTTGCCAACTTTTGAACGCACGCTTTACGCGGGAAAAAAAGAAATTGCTTTTTTTGACTTTTGTCATTTCTGAAATAAAAAAAATGGGAATTTTTTATTAATTTTTGCTTACGCACGTTGGGGGCCCCCGTGGCCCGCCCCTCCGTATAATTGATACGGCAGATACGGTGGTAGCTGCGCCCCTGATTCTGGCTAATCTTTCACACACTAGGTCAGATGGAAGGAACTACAGAATGAACTCACCACAAGATGGCTTCATTTTGGCACTTTTCAACTTTTCAACAGTTAAAGAAGTTAGGTACTAAGTCTTTGCCTAACCAGTTCTCTAGGATAATATGCCTTAATGTAAATGTAAAGCAGCTGTACCTCCTTAAAGGTTCTCCAATTGGAAAAACAATTGGAACAGCACAGGTGTAGCTTATTGATGAGGTAACTCCAAGACTTTGCTTAAAAACCCCAAGCCAGGCCGCCAGGCCTTTTTAAGAACTGTGGTAGTATGCCAACATAGGTAAAGGTATTAAATACACATTAAAATACACACAGACACACCACATCCGAAGGTGAGTCACTTACCCTGGGGAGCAGGCTATAGGGAGCTTCAGGCTAGCAGCTTCTCTTCCTCCTCCCCGCTTAGGAGGACAGCAAGGAGGCTGTGCATATGTGCCAAGCACTGTAGGCGTGCATGCACACCAAGTGCTTGGCACACATGCACAGTGGGGGAACCAGTGAAAAGGTAAGCTCTGAAGGTGGTTCCCCCAAAAAGCTGCTACCAGTTCTCCGGGACACTGGGAAAAGTTACTACCAGTTCTGGCAAACTGGTGGGAACCTGTTACATCCCATCACTAATTATATATGAGACAGTAATAGAAGGAATATGTTGCATTTACTATCATGGGTTTTACTAAATTGATAGACAAGTGAGTTTAAAAAGGCAAAATATGACATCTTGTTATTCATCAGAGTAATCACTGATGCTGTCTGGTTCATCTTGTGTTGGTGGTTTATGCACTTCAACTACCTGAACTCTGTGGAGTGTTCTAGTCTGAAATTGTATTTATCTTTTTATACATTGCCACTCTGCTCTGCAGCCATTTATGCTCTCAAAGCAAATTTCATATGAGTGATTAAATAGAAAACAAAAACAAAAACATTTCTTGCCATCAAATCTGAAATGCAAAATGCTTAACACAGAAAATGGTAGGGAGAGAAGAAGAAAGGAGGCAAATTGATTCACCACTTCTTAATGTAGCATTGATCTTATAACAACTATCTGGAATGGAACTGCCTGTTCATGGGTCAAAAAAGGTTTCAAACCTGTGAGATATGTGCTGAAATTCAGCAGGAAGTTACAACTAGATTAGGCCCATTGAAGTCAACTTCTCTGTAACTTCCATCAACTCTGTGGTCATACTCTAGCTGTGAATTATTACTGGATTTCAACCATAGTTTAATGATCCGACAATCCTGCAAGTACAACCAGAAATTTCTAGCCTTGGTCATGAGGCTGGAACACATATTTACCTTTTGTGTGACTATTCTGGGGACAGGTAATAACTGCATGCTGGCTCATGCAGATGAAACACCTATTTTCAAACCATGGTTGCCTTGAACAGGTTCCATGGATGTCAATCTTCCAATAAAGGAGGCAATGTTGAACTGCCTGACCAACCAAATGGTGTGTACCTTCAGCTGCAGTAAATTTATGAATGAAGTGACTGCTGTTGGTTCAGTCCTCTGGAAGGGGCCGAGCAATAGTCATAAATTGCAGCCACAACTTTTGTTGATGTCTGTTTAGTAGCCCTCTGCCTGAAAGCCTCATCATAGAAAATCTGTGTGTGTCCTGAGTATCAACATACACCCAGAATATTAAGTCAGCATTAATTCTTTTGAGCAAGCATCCTACTACACATTGCTACTGTAATTCAATTCAACTTTGCAAAGTAAGACATAGACAAAATCTCTTAAAGCATCACCTCACCACAGACATACAGCTCTTGGTAAATTCCATTTGTGCAGGCATGCCACATAGAATAGGAGAGACAGGTAAAAAGAATCAGATTACTAAAATATAATAATATACTGCTTGTACATTACTTACAAAGATATTATAATCCAGTATAATAACATACTTTTGGGCACATGAGACTTCTGTTTAAACCATATATTAGAAAAAGTTCTCTACATATCCCCACATTATTGGAGGGCATTAATATTGTGGAATTTGCTATCATGTGAGTCACAAAGGGGTTGAAAGGAAGTCTCAACATTAAGATGATTTGTCTATCTTGTTTAGTTTTAGGATTAAATTAATGCACAGTTGCTTGCTGACATAAGCAATAGAAAAAGTTTTCTCAGGGCAAAAGGAGAGAAGCTCTAGTATAAATCTCTAACTTCCTATGGAGTGACAGCCAATTGTACATATTTTAAGGAACTGTGCCAAGCCTACATTCATTTCTCTATGAGGCTTGTTAACTTTTAAGCTTAGAAATTACTGTGGTGATCTTTGTCATGTCTTAATATAAATCCTTTTTTTTGTGCTACTTCTAATATGGAAAAAGGCAGGCTGTCAAAAATTCATCTTCCTCTGGATGTGCTTGAAATTTAGTTCTATACAAAATTACTCAGGAGTCTCAACAATATTTTGTCATTTTTCTGTTACCTTTTCTCTCACACATGATAATTTTTGTGTTAAGTTTTCCTCTGTTCTTGGGTTTTAAGAAGCCCTTTTAAACAAGCCCATCAAAATAGCTATATAGAATTACTATTCACATTTCAGTACAAAGATGTGTGAAACACCCAAAATGTCAATATTTAATATTCTAGTTTTTCAGATAAGAGCAATACCCTCAACTGATTACTCAAGCAATAACCTTTTTGTTTTCATTTTCCTGTCCAATAAAATATACTGTTCAATTTTCCTTGCAAGGCTGTTTTGTAAATCCTGTAAAGTATACTTCATTATGGTGTCCTCTGAGAAGACCAGAAGATAATTTTAAAACTTGTCAACAAAATGATGGTATGTCTTAGAAAATGTGGAAGAATGGTGGCTATTATAACAATATGATTAACCTTAAGGGAATGGGCACTTTGTTTTGTAGGATCACTTGAACATGTATAAAATAAATGCCTGCTAATTGAAAGTGATCATATTGGAGAAAACAGAAAACAGTCTGAGGAATAAATGAATCTGTCAATTTCAATTATGCCTTGGTTCCTCATTTTCCCACCCTCAAATTCATTTACTCTGTTCCTGCATGAGTTTGCATAAAATTTGTTTATATTTCATTGTGTATTTCCCCAGTTATGTGCATTTTCACACAGTTGCAAATGATTTCCTCAAACATAATGCAGTTTAGTACATTATTTTCACTCTTTGCCTCATGCACATTTCTATGTTTCTTTTAAAATAGAATTTTGCATTGCAAAAAATTTTAAAAAGTGAAAAAAAGAAGTACACTTGTATTTCAAATACCATATTAAATCCAGAAATCTAATTCAAAATGTGAAATGAATCACTTTGTGCTCCATCCAGATTAGTACAGTTGTTTGAGTACAGTTTCTTACTTCTCTCTGCTAGAAGTTTAAACCGAGTGGAGAAATAAAAACATACCAGTTGTAAGAATGCCAATTCCTCATCTAAAGTTTGTAGTGATTCAGTCTATTCAATCATATCAATCTGTCAGATACATAGATACCTAGTCTTTGCTTGGTAGTTTCAGGATGTTCTTTTACATCCAACATTTTCTTGACAGTTTTCCAAAATATATTTCCAGCTTGTTTTCCCCCAGTTTCAGCCCCCTGAAAATAACACTGTAGCATTGCTAATACATGAACTTATTAACCCCTTGTGGAATAACCCCATGTGATGTCTTTAAAGTCACAGTTGTTTTAATTAGCGCATCACCAGGAGGTTGGGCTTTCCTCCAAAATGGCCATATGGCACACCACTTGGGAAGTCATCTTCTATGCCCAGAAGGCATCAATGTGTTAATGGAAATTCCAAAATGTATTTACCAGTGAAGAAAGCAAATAATTCAAAGCATTTCCTCAGTGCATAAATCAGGAAGACTAAAAATATGGTTCCGACAAGTGTGTATTGTTCCACATCCAGCAGTCTGTGATATGTGAAGTGTTTTCCCATAAAAAATAAAAATAAAATTAAAAAATCAGGAAATTTGTTTTCTTTTGTTTTACTGTTTATTTACTTCTGGCATTTATTCACTACTTTTCTGCTGTTATGAATTATGAAATGTCAAATTGCATCTAGCAGACAGCGATTGTGGCAGGGTTTTCAATATATATGAGATATTGAAGGACTAGCTTTATCAGTGCCATCCCCTCCTCTCCTGAAGTTTCCATGACTACTTTTAAAACATTTCAGTCTGAAAAACACGCAAACCAATGACCCCAATTTTAGTAAAAGACAGACTTAAGGGGAGGAACTAGCACCCAATTTCATCATTGCACAGTGCAAGACATATTCTAGTGGCAGCACATTTTATAGTCTGTGTAAGAACACTATCAAAATTAGTTTCTGTTGTACAAATTATTGTGCAAATAATTGCTCAATCATTTGTGAAAAGCTGTCATTTAGCATATTCGTGCTAGCAAAGACTTACTTCATTTAACACTGCATGGGATTTTCAGCTGGATATTCTTAAATTTAAAAGCAGAGAGAACGATTGTGAGAGCAACATCATCAAGGTCCAACATTCTTATTCTCAGGAGTAAAATAAAATTCTAAAACCCAAAACTGTTGGTGTGTATCTAAGTGCCCGCTGCAAGTGTTTAGAATATTAAAAGACTAAGTAAGAGTATCTCTAAATGGGACACTACTACAGAGAGGTATGTTCTCTGGGTTACCACTTCTTACCATCAGCACATTCTGATATCGGTGGTGGCGGTGACTGCTACATTTTTTCCTGGAAGTCATTTTCTGATGGATGTGTCTCTGGTGACTGAATAAACTAATCCTGGCATGAAACATGTGCTCACACACATTACACTGAATAGATGGTAGAGAGAGTAGTTGAGTTTGATGAAGCTTTTGTGTTTGTCACTTAGCCTCTTCATGTCTGCATTGTTCTCCTTTGATGTGATTGGTAGCAGAAGAGATGGTTTGCCGCCAAAGTGGGCAATCTCCAGCTGCTGCCTCCCAGGTTTCTGGGTTTATACGTGACACCTTCATGGTTTGTTTCAACCGGTCTTTGTAACACTTCAAAAGAGCTCCATGATGTCTCATACTGGAGCTAAATTCCCCATCAAGAATTTGATGTGGAAACCTAGAACCATCCATACAGCAGACATGCCTAACATTGGGTATGATATAAAATGCAAACCATCCATCAAATGCCAGAGCTCTTTGTAACTTTGAAGGTTAAAAGAAATATCTTATAATGAAAATTATGCAAAACCATGAAAGCTGTTATTTTATTCCAAGGTATATTTTTAAAATTAAAAGCATTGGATTGGTTGGTTATTTCTTTTTGAACATTTAGCTAGAGGTTCCATACTTACCTTATGCATCCATTGCATAGACTGATCACACAATTGTAATGACCTTCTCAAACAGCCCATTTTAACTATTGTGATTTCTCCCAAGTAACTATGGATCTCATGATTTTAATTTGTTAGAAACACTGCTAAAAATCTCATTCTGTATTCAGAAGTCTGAGCTGCAACACAAGTGACCAACAGGTGGTCAGAAATGTGGGCTAATGATGCCTCATCCTGGAGCATTCTGATATGGAACTAATGTCTATCTAGTGTAAAGATATTTGTAATAATAATGGAGATCCAGCTAAATGTGATCTGCCTAGCAGTTCAAGAATTTTAGGATTCTTTCAGGGTTTTTTTTTATTGTGTCAGATCACACAAAGGTGCTTTCTGAGTTGAAAGGATTTTTGCTGAAGGAACATCTGCCATGTCCCAAAGATTCCCCCCCCCCACCGAAATGGCCCCTAGTTATCTACTTGCAATTTCTTGCTTTCAAACTGCTAGGTTGGCAGGAGCTGAGACAGAGATAGGTGCTCATTCTGTCATGCAGTACTCGGGTCTTGAACTGCCAACTTGCCAACCTTCTAGCTAATAAGGTGAGCTTCTTAATCACTGAGCCACCACAGTCTCTACTTTCAGGTGATGTCTTCCTAGAAGAGGAATGTTAAGGGAGAGTGCAAGCCATTGAGAGTGCATAGCCAGAGTCATCTAGAGAAATGGTTAATTTGTTATACAAAAAGTGGGATTTCAAGAGAAAATGTCTTTCATCCATATCTCTTGAGGGATAGGGTTGCCATAATTTTTCCTGCCAAACCGGGACATAATTTTTTCCTGCCAAACTGCTCCTCACCCATCTAGGCTCACTGCTCCCCCATGGTACCTGTCCCTATTCTGCCCACTTTCTCTCACGGCACACCCTGCCCGTCCCACAGTTCTACCGCAGCTGCAGGGAGCCAAACTCCGGGTTGCTCACGTTTTTGGCAAAGAGGATTGGTGCCTTGTTAAAAAAATTCTTTGTGTCCTGTCTTTGAAATCCATGGCGTTAGGGACCTCATGGCAATGACTACATTTCCCAGTTTCCCTCAGTGAACTGCAGCCCTTGGAGTCCCCATTTCTCTCTGGAAGGAGAAAAGGAAGGGACTTATTTTGGAGGAGATCCTTTGTGAGAGCCAACTCTTCACTTCCTATCCACAGTGTTCCCTTCCTCTTTAGGATTGCTGACTCTATGCATTTAACCCTTTGCAGTCATGTGAATGTTACCCAAATTTTGGGGCCCGGGTACGTCTCTGGCAGAGGTATAGAAAATCCTAAGAACTCAATAACGAGACGGATATTTCGATCAAAACAAAAGTGGTTTATTGGGAATGAAAAACAAAAAAGGAGAAGCTATCAGAGTTATAGTCTGGCCAGGCCTACAACTAAATAGTCCCCTTTCTCCCTCAACCGTTTTGAAGAAATAAAACCGCCCATGATCTCAGTCCACGCTATTCAGTGAACCAAAGATAATTCCCACCCACTCCCAACAGGTATATATTTCTTTCCTAAAACTAACTCTAGTGTAAGGGGGAGGGACTGAAACTGGGAAGGAGGAAGGGTAATTAACACATTTTAATTACATGTAAACATAAAACACAAAGCAGGGTATGAGGTAAGGGGTTGAATGTATAGAAATGGCAGATTACAGCAATTGCGGAGAAACCAGTTTTCCAGGTAGGTTACATTGTGTCAAAGAAGCATATTTGTGGTTAACAGGAATTTACGAGGGGAAATGATGTATCCTTTGTTCTCTGCTGAATGAAACAAAGCCGGGGTAGGCGGGAGCAGCCAGCGCGTCTTGGCCAATGAGAGGCGAGTTTGCAGGAGCGATAGCCAATGGAGCTTTGCGGCGGAGAAATTGTAGTTCCAACGTGGGTTGCCGCTCCGGACATGAACGGATTACAGTGTTTGACTTATTCTTAAGTGGAAAAATAAAGAGAGATATTAGAATCATTGTCTCTTAGTTAATTATTCAAGCAAGGAGCCCTTGGGGGGGGGGGAAGCCAATCATTTTAGCTTTAATTTGTTTTTCCAATCTGCCTGCTGCGTACGTGAGATACGAGATATGTGCTTGCCTCTTGCAGCCTTCCGCTGATAGCTTATTATTGCGCAAAGGCTTTTCTTTGTTTCTCCTCTTGTTTCCCCCCCTCCCTTCTCTGATTCTGTTGTTTTACAATTCCTGTGTACTGCACGGGTTTCGTTCACATTGGCTTTCCCCCTTTTACCTTGTCTTTTTGGGGTTTGTGCGTGTGTGCTGAGATATGTGTTGATTTTAATAACCACTGTGATTAATTATGTATCAAATTTTTGGTAACATGAAGAAGGAATCCTCCATAGACATGGGCATTTCTTGCTCCCTCCCACCTGGGACTTTTATATGTTTTTCTTTGAAACCTGGACTTTTACTTGTTTTTCTTTGAACCAGACAGGACAGCTTGAAACCGGGAAAATCCCGGGAAACCATGCTGTATGGCAACCCTATTGAGGGAGCAAGATGAGGTACAGGGATTTCTCTCTTATGGAATAACCTAAGGGGCTTACAGTAGAACAAGTGTTGACAATAGGAATGGTCGTGAGCTAGCAGCAGTTGCTGCTGGCGCGCGCTTTGCCCTGGTTCCCCGGATGGAGACAGCATCGGGGACGAGCTTGAAGGGAGGAGTGGAGTGATGCCCTTATTTGGGCATCGCACAAACAAAGCTTGTTGTCTTTTGCTGTTAGCTTTTGGCACGGTTGGCTGGCTTCTCCGGAGCTCCAATTTTAGTGGAGCTCCGTTTCTCTGCCTTGTGGTATTTTCCTGGCTTTTTGTGCCTTTTAGTTTAATTTTTGAGGCTGCTTTTAGCACGATCCCCCCCCCCCTTCCTTGCTCATAGAGATCCCAGCTATAGCCTGGGTTTTTTCCTAATTCACTTGTGTATCCTCTGTGGCTTAGAGGTTGAAAGCTTGCCTCGTAAGCAGAGGGTCTGGGTTTGATTCTCCGGAGGAGAGTTTAATTTAGGAGGCAAGTGGGAGCTCCAGTTTTTTAGTGGAGCTCCGTTTCTCTGCCTTGTGGTCTTTTTCTGGCTTTGTGTGCCTTTTACTTTAATTTTTGAGGCTGCTTTTAGCACAACCCCCCCTCTCTGCTCATAGGGATCCAGCTATAGCTTGGGTTTTTCCCTAATTTACTTGTGCAACTTCTGTGGCTTAGAGGTTAACAGCTTGCCACGTAAGCAGAGGGCCCGGGTTTGATTCTCCAGAGGGGAGTTTAATTTAGGAGGCGAGTGGGAACATATATAATTTTACTAGCTCTGCTAATTCCTGCTTTTTGCCTTGCCTGCCGGCTTCTCTCTTTCTTCTAGCTTGCCTTTTTGTTTTTGCCCTTATGGCTCCCAAAAAGGCTCCTGCTGCGCGGCCCCGGCGGCCCGCCCGCCCACCGCCTTCTTCATTTGCCAGCCAACGTGCCAGGGGTTTGGAGGTTGCTCCGATTAACCCTAGTGTTCTGGTGGAGCGCTTGGCGGCCCTGGAGAGGGCCGCGGGCCTCGACCTTGTTCCGGCCATTCGCCGCTCGGCACGCCGGGCGGCCCAGGTGGTATCGGATCCTCACAATAGTGATTGGAGGGGGCTGGTTGCTTCCCTCCAAGAGCGCCTGGCTCAACTGGAGGCGAATAGGCCTCCTCCGTTGTCGGACGCCGAGGCTCAGGGTGCTCCGGATGGTGCACCGTATCTTAGTCTCCTGCCTCCGGCAGAGCCCCTGCCTGTCGCTCCGGCCCACGACGCTGTTCCGGTTCCATTGGCTGTGCTGCCTCCGGCCCCTGAGGCCGCACCGGTTCCGGACGACGTGCCCCCTGCCGTGTCAGGCGTGGCTACGGGTGAGCATGTGGTTCAAAATAGCCCCACACCTCTTACACTTCCATACGTCCCGAATCCGGTACAATGGCCCTGGCCGCAGCAGGCCCCCAACCCTGTGCCCCAGCATTGGGTGGCTGCGCCTCCTCCGGCCTTTTCACATTGGACTGCTCCATATCCTCCCCCACAATTTTCGCCTTTGGCCTCTGGGGCCGTTATGGCACCCACCTGGCTCCCTGGTTCCTGGGGTAACACTGGGTATAATTCGGTGCCTCGCGCCGCAATGCCTTTCGGCGATCAATCTCTCCCTCTGGGGGACCATTTATTGCCTGCAACCCGTGATAAAATTTGGCGCAGGGAATATGTGGACCTGTTCAGCCTCCTTAATCGTGATTCCACGAAGGAGGAAAAAGACAAGGAGGAAGAGCGTGATAAGGATTTGGCGCGGCGCAAAAAGCCTGCCCGTACTTGGGCTAATTGGCTGCCCGCATATTTGATCTACGCTGGGGTCCTGATTAGGGCTCACCCAGATGTGGCCCAATCATTGTTCCAGTACCTCGATATCATTTATCGTGCGTACGTGGACTTTCCGGGGCAGGCATGGCTCACGTACGATGAAACATTTCGTATGAGGGCCGCGATCCGGCCCGCCATGCGTTGGGACGAACAACATTCCCTACTCTGGCTTCAGCTGATGACGCCGTCTCGCCCCGCACTTGGTGATCGCTTTGATTGCGGTCACCTGGTTCAGCGCCCCGCCGCAGCACAGTTACCCCGCCAACCGGCGGGGCAGGGGGTTCCAGCCCGTCTGCTGTGCTGGGACTACTCCTCGACGGGCCGCTGCAACCGTAAGCCGTGCCGTTTCCGGCACGAGTGTTCCATCTGTTCTGGCCCTCACCCAGCCAGTTCATGTTTCCGCGCTGCCGGGGCCCGAGGCAGGGGGCGGGACCAGTCAGGCGCTAAGCGCCCCGCAACTGATTCTGCCCCTTCCAAAGGGGCCCAGCCCGGTCCGTCTTGAGGTGCTCGAGCGTTGGCTCCGGGTCTACCCTAGGCGCGGAGATGCTACTTACCTATCCCAAGGTTTTAGTTATGGTTTCCGGATCCCGGTTGTTGGGGACCGCCGGCCCCAGGACGCCCCTAATCTCAAGTCCATTGTGGGTCTGGAACATGTTGCCCAGGCCCAAATTTTTAAAGAGGTCTCTGCAGGCAGGGTGGCGGGTCCTTTTGTCCACCCACCTTATCCCAACCTCAGGGTGTCCCCGCTTGGGCTTGTGCCCAAGAAGTCCTCGGGCGAGTATCGTTTGATACACCACCTATCTTATCCCGAGGGCTCTTCTGTCAACGACGCCATACCGGATGGCCTATGTTCTGTACGGTATACGTCTTTTGACGAGGCGGTGACCATGGTTCGATCCTGTGGTTCGGGAGCTTTGTTGGCAAAGTGTGACATTAAGTCTGCCTTTCGCCTTCTCCCGGTCCATCCGGACGACTTTGAGTTGCTGGGGTTCCGCTTTGACGGCATGTATTTTGTCGATAGGGCTATGCCTTTTGGGTGTTCCATTTCGTGCGCCGCTTTTGAACGTTTCAGCACTTTCCTTCATTGGGCGCTTGTTCGTAGGGCGGGTGCTGACACGGTAGCGCATTATTTGGATGATTTCCTCTTGGGGGGGCCAGCTGGTACCGGAGGTTGTTCACACCTTTTGCACTCTTTTCAGGAGCTTATGAATGAGCTTGCTGTTCCTCTGGCTCCTGAGAAGACTGAGGGCCCTGCCACCACCCTGACCTTTTTGGGCATTGAGTTGGACACAGTCGCCCAGACGTCGCGGTTACCTATTGACAAGGTTACCCGCATAGTGGATAAGATCCTACATCTCCTTGGCAAGCGCAAGGTTACGCTCAGGGAGCTCCAGGAGCTCCATGGGCACCTTAATTTTGCCTGTAGGGTGGTGGCCCCTGGCAGAGCCTTTGCACGTCGCCTTTGCGATGCCATGGCAGGTTTAACCAGACGTTATCATCGTACTAGGTTAACACGTGGCATGCGTGCTGACCTTTCTGTTTGGTTGTCCTTCCTTCGGGATTTTAATGGGGTTTCTTTTTGGCGTGCACAACTAAAATTGTCATCTACTTTCCAGGTCCACTCCGATGCATCTGGGGCGTTTGGCTACGGCATCTATTTCGCTGGACAATGGTGTTGCGGCCCTTGGCCCCAGCGATGGCACGGCTCTGGCATATTACGGGATCTCACCTTTTTAGAGTTTTTCCCCATATTGGGTGCACTTACTTTGTGGGGTTTGCAGTGGCGGGATTCGGACGTCACGTTTTGGTGTGACAACGCTGCCGTTGTACAGATTGTTAACACCCAGACGTCGCGTTCTCCTAGGGTTATGGTTCTGGTTCGCGAGTTTGTTTTGTCCGCCCTACGGCTGAATATTGTATTTCATGCCCGTCACATTCCGGGTAATGACAATTCTATTGCTGACGCCCTGTCCCGCTTACAGATGTCGCGGTTCAGGGCGTTGGCCCCTGGGGCACAGGAGCATCCTTCCATCCTGCCGGAATTCCTTTGGAACCTTGGAGGGTAGAGGTGAACAGGGCCCTTGGCCTCTCATTGTCCAGCCGTACACGTTCGGCATACCGACTTGCCTGCCAGGCATTTTCGGACTTCCGGGCAATTCATCGACTTCCGGATATTTGGCCTATCCCCGTTCCACATGTTCTGCAGTTTATGGTACACCTGCGTGGCTTGGGCCTGGCCCCCCGCACGATTCGTGGCCGCCTGTCTGCCCTGGCGTTTGCTGCCAAGGCCAATGGTCTCCCGGACACTCTTGGGGATTTTCGCATACGCAGGGTTCTGGAGGGCTGGTCAAGGGAGCTTGGTCCGGTTCCTGACTCGCGCTCACCTATTTCACCTGATGTTTTGCGGCGTTTGGCTGCGACTTGGCCCGGGATCTGCTCAGACGCCTTTGAGGCGACGTTGTTTCATGCTGCCACTTCCGTGGCCTTTTTCGCCGCCCTTAGGGTCGGCGAATTGGTTCCTGCTTCCAGGACCGATCGATCTGGCCGGGCCCTTGCGGTTTCGGATGTTTCGGTCTTGGATTCTTCCATTCGCCTGACGATCCGTTCATCCAAAACGGACCAGTCCGGTCGTGGTGTTCCCCTTTTGCTTCTCCGCTGTAGTATTCCGGATATCTGTCCTGTGGCTGCTGTGGCCCGTTACCTGGCCATTCGTCCTGATGTACCGGGCCACCTATTTGTGCATAGGGATGGTACTCCCCTCACCCGATTTCAATTTTGGAAGATTACCAGCTCAGCCCTCGCGGCTCAGGGTCTCTCGGGTGTCCGTTACTGTACACATTCTTTTAGGATAGGTGCAGCTTCCACTGCGGCAGCATTTGGCTACTCGGCGGCCGACATCATGCAGATGGGCCGTTGGGCATCAGCCTGTTTTCGTTCTTATGTTCGCCCCTTTCCTGTCTAGCTACCTCGCTGGCCGCCTGTTTCCTTTTTGTTTTCCAGGTTTTGCATCTTCCTCCGTTCGTGCCCGCGTCTGGATCATAGGGCACAGCTTCGTCTTTTGGGCTGCTCGCCATGCGGCTTCCTCTCCTTGTGGTCTGCACCTGGGGCTTCGAGACTTGGCCTTCATCTCCTGGCGTGGTTTCCGTGGCATGTTGTGGCAGAACCTTCTGCAGTTCATTTCGGATGCCAACCGCTGTGTGCCACCTGATATTCTCCTCATTCATTTGGGGGGTAACGATCTTGGTCGGGTCACTGGTGTTGGCCTTAGTGTGGCGATTCGCCGAGATTTGGCCCTCATTCACCAGCATTGGCCTTCTACCAGATTTATCTGGTCGAATATGGTTCCACGCGCCCTTTACCGTGGTGCTGTGGACCCTCGCAGAGTTGACCGTGCCCGCCGTGGCGTCAACCGGTCAGTGGCACGCTTCATGGCAGATGAAGGCCTGGGTACGGTTGTGGAACACCCTGAGCTCAGGGTTGAGAACCGATCCCTTTTTCGCCGAGATGGGGTGCACCTCTCGGATGCTGGCCTGGCTCTTTTTGTGACTGCCCTGCATCACGGCCTTAGGCACAAACTTTTCGTGTCCGGGGAGGGGGGGCGGTGAGTAGTGTTGGCTCCTCCCCGTGTGGCGGGTAGCACTGGTAAGGAATTTATTGGATCCCTATATAATCGGGTCGGGACGCATTTGAACAGTCAAATGTGGCCCATGAACTAGGGTCTGCCAAGCTTGACAGCTTGTAGACCCAAAAAATAGTTCATCCGGTGGGAGTCAGAAGTCAAGCAGGAAGAAAACACTTCTGACATAGGGATAATTGGGAATTTATTTTACACTAAATTTAGCCAAATTATTATGCAAATAGTAGAGTGGATTATAATATCTTATATAACCTTACCAGTGCTACTGCGGCCCCTTTTGCAGGGCAGTTACTTACTTTAACAAAGTTAACCAAGTTTGAAGATACAAGTTAATAAAGTGGCCCAATTTTTATACCAAACTTGAAGTTGTCTGTCTCCTTATTACGGGGGTACATGGGGCAATGGTCGTGAGCTAGCAGCAGTTGCTGCTGGCGCGCGCTTTGCCCTGGTTCCCCGGATGGAGACAGCATCGGGGACGAGCTTGAAGGGAGGAGTGGAGTGATGCCCTTATTTGGGCATCGCACAAACAAAGCTTGTTGTCTTTTGCTGTTAGCTTTTGGCACGGTTGCCCACCCTCCCTCCCTAATCCGCAGTGTGATTATTTTGGTCGCTTCGGGGCCGGGTGGGAATTTTTGCTTGAAACCTGATTGGCTCTTTGGTTTCTTGTAGTTTTCGCCCACCCCACACTGCTGTGTACGGTCGAGATGTGGAGGATACCTTACGGTCACTTGGCGGGTAGCACTGGTAAGGAATTTATTGGATCCCTATATAATCGGGTCGGGACGCATTTGAACAGTCAAATGTGGCCCATGAACTAGGGTCTGCCAAGCTTGACAGCTTGTAGACCCAAAAAAATAGTTCATCCGGTGGGAGTCAGAAGTCAAGCAGGAAGAAAACACTTCTGACATAGGGATAATTGGGAATTTATTTTACACTAAATTTAGCCAAATTATTATGCAAATAGTAGAGTGGATTATAATATCTTATATAACCTTACCAGTGCTACTGCGGCCCCTTTTGCAGGGCAGTTACTTACTTTAACAAAGTTAACCAAGTTTGAAGATACAAGTTAATAAAGTGGCCCAATTTTTATACCAAACTTGAAGTTGTCTGTCTCCTTATTACGGGGGTACATGGGGCAAATAGATTTTGTTATGTTTCATGTGTGCTTGTTGTGTATTATCCATCCATGTTAACAGTTTTTGAGGTTTGCAGCTCCCCCCCCCCCCCCCGTGTTTTATCTACTTTTTGGTTTCTGCTTTTTTTCTTCTTTTTATAAAACTTTTAAAATACACTCTAGTGTTTGGAACTGAGTTTGCTTTAGGGAAATCTTGTACTAATTCTATTTGGCAACCATTTGAACTGCAATCTACTAGGATAAATATTAGTTTTTAAACATTAATGACTTTGGTAAGGTAGAGGAAGTAGTGGTGGAAGATTTTACAGAAAGAAAATCATGCTCTGCTGGTCAATGACTTCAGTTTCTTCTGTATCCTCAGAGAATTTCTTGGACTTTATAGTAAAGGAATGTGGATTTGTAGGAAAGGAATTGGAAAGCTGGGGTGAGAATTTGGTTTCTGGAAACATTCTGTAGAATGCCCCAACAGAGCTTCGAAATGTTTTGGTGGGATTTTTTTATTTTTTATTTTGGAACACAACCCCTTGAATCTCATGATGGCTAATAGTTCTAGATGTTGTGGTCCAAAAAGTAACTTTCCTAAGCCATGTGACCCCTCTTTTTTTTAAAAAAAAAAAGAACATCAGAAACAACCCTTCTCAGCTATAATAGAGGAAGCAGGGCACCAGTTGAGTAAGCATGATTGTGTTAACTATATCATAACGGACCACACCATATTTCTCAGGTCATGAAGTTACACTACTAGGAACAGCAAAACAACAGTGCTAGTAGTTAAAGAATACCTCATTACATCAAGATTGGAACTTGAATTCCATCATTTCTTGCCTTTGGCTCTGAATTATGTATCCTGTAAAACAAGACCTCTGGAGACCATCAGGTTGATGACATTTGGCATGATAAGCCAGAATGTAAGCAAACAGTGCATTTAGGGTTCAGTGCTCATCTCTTTTTACAGCCAAAGAGCCAGCATTGTCTGTGTCTGTAAACGTTCTGTCAACAGTTGGCAGGCATGCCTCAACACAGGAGTGCATGGCATGCTGTTTACCTTCCCACCAAAGTGGTACCTATTTATCTACTTGCAATTTCTTGCTTTGGGTTGACTGCCTTAAATGAGGAGATGGAAGGATACCTTAACCATCAGCAATTAGTGGTAGGTGACACATAGTAAAAACAAAAGACACAAATTGATGAGGAAAACATTAGTAAAATAAGAAGAAATACAATCAAATAATAACATAGTACAAAAAGAAAACAACAACAATATAACAATTTACAAACTATGATGACATCTATTATCTCTAAAACTAAGTCCCCAAGATATTAATAAATCAAAAGAAAGTGATAATAGCTCACCAAGGTCAAGTAATTTGCTATGGGAAGACCTATATTGGAAAAGTCTTCATGAACAACACAGTTTTCATTATTTTTCTAAAAGACCAACAGAGTAAGGGCTATTCTAATTTCAGTTGGTAAACAATTAAATAATCTCATGGTAGTGTTGTTGTTGTTTTTTACTTACCCGCAGCTATATCAATTGTGTGCTCTTGGTTGAATTTCTCAGGAAGAGGTGCTCCTGCAGATAACATGGACTTTAGTGTCATATTTTCACTTTCCAGGGCATCAATATTCATTTTGGAACTAAAAATGAAAAACATTTATTCTCTAGACATGATGTAAATGAAAATGACATCCCTTCCCTTTTTTAATTTTTCTGCAGTTTCAACAGGGACATAAACCTTCACTTGCGTCTTCTTTTTATACAGAGACAAGGAATCACACTAGTCTTCACCTCATATGCAAGGACAATGAGATGTTTCCCCATTTTGTCCATAAAAGCAAGAATGGTTTTATTTTATGCTTTGCACAAATCTCAGTTGAACAGAATTATGACTTCCGCTGGTTTATATCATGAATTTTAAAGATTTAGAAACATTGGACATTTTTCTTTTCTTTTGGTCTCCTCTTGCATGATTATGTAGGGTTTTTTGTCCTTGGTGTATGCTTTACATCTCTGTTTTGTTCAGATACATTTTACATAAACAGTGAAGATCTTGATTAAAAGGACAACATTTTTAGTATTATTTTCACACTGAAAGTGAGAAGATTCCTGGGATTTGAAAAATCTTCATCAAGGTGCTTTATTATACCAGGGTAGTCTTAACAGCTGAGAGTAAGGAATTTAGCAAATATTCACCATATCCCTACTTTTAAAGCTCATTTATTCAGCTCAGTTCTTTTCATCCAGCTTAATTGCATGTGCACATGCACACATCCGATCCAGAAAATAAAGAGGCATGAGACATAATGTTGACATTATAACTCAGGTCACAGTTTATTGAAATATTAAATCTCCTAACCCATGGCTCCACAGGGAATCAGACTTGGGTCACAAAAGTAAGAGGAAGTGGAGAGATTTACTTATTTGGGCAACAGCTGTTTTTCATACAATGAATAAGATCTGGATCTTGCCATCTATATCACAAAAAATTAAACTTTGTTTGTTCACCTCCATAGTGATCCTGACAGCTATCTATGCCTATGAGACTTGGAAGACATCAGCAAGCATTATGCTAACTAGTGATTGACATCTTCCAGCAAAGGTGACTCTGCCAAATTTTAAAGATTCACTATTCTGACCACATTACCAATGGGGAGGCATTTCAAAGTAGTGGCTTGTTTATATTACACAATATTGTTACATGAAAAAGAGCCCAAATGGCAGTCCATATATTGTGTGGAGAAAACTAGATCCCTAAAGTGGCAATAAGTGAAATTCTCCTAACACCAAGTGATGACAAGAATGCCCTTGAAATACAGGGTGAAGAACTTTCATGGCAGATTTAAAGACCCTGAAAATGACATGGGAGGATGCTGAGATGCTTGCACAGGACTGAAACCATTGGAAATCCTTTGCTGCCTAATGCACTACATAGCATGGGAGGATCTAAGTCTAAGTCCTAATCTAGGGTAAGGTCTAGGTTAGTGCCTAGAACTTGATTTTAAAGAAGGTGGACACTTTTGCTGCCACTACTCTAGTCCAGATGGATGAATTCCTAAAGTGATGTGCCTTACCAGCCACCGCTCAGTCCATCTCAGTTAGGGAGAGGTTGTTGTGGTAGTTTCCAACATCTTCTTCTGTGTCTAGGCCAGACGTGAAACTTCCAAAATGAAGGCTCCTTTTGGTGAGTTCATTCTACAGTTCCTTTGGTTAACCTAGTGTGAGGAAGATTAGCCAAGGTTACACAAGGTTGCCATTACCAAGGTGCATCTGATTGTTGTTTTAAAAAATACCACTCTTCAAGGAATGTCTTTATGTGTACCCCAGTTTCCAACTTGATTCATATGAATAGACATTGGTTGTACCACAAAGCACATGATGCTTCCAGTGTACACATCTGATTCACATGAATTGTACCATGCAGCTAGTGGCCACCTTATCAAATGATGCCCTAAGGGACTCTGCTATCTCCCAACCCCACCCAGCACTACCCAATGTGATAAATCAATTGTGGCCTATTTATCATGACACCAGCCAGATCAACCATATGGCCAATTGTAAATCAGAATGGGATATGCAAAAGTAATTTGAAATCTTTTTTCTAACATTCTCAATCAGGATACCTGAGCCAAAAATCCCTATTTGGCCTCAAATTGTGTTTCAGTCTGTACTCTGGCTTCAATGGAGGGCAGGTGATCCATTGGATTGCTGCACAGACAGAAGGCAGGGTTTGGGGCTAAGTGAACTTAAAAAGAACTGTTCTACTTGTCCAAAACCAACCCACACCGATACTGCTGCATCTTATGCTTCCTTCTGCCTCCTTCTTTTAGTAAGGGGGAAAATCCCTCCTCCTTCCAAACTGTATAGTAATAGAATCTTGGAGGAAACATTGTGCACAGTTGGCAGCTTCAGATGGTAACACATCTTCCTATTTCTAGCAAGAGATTCACTCAATACTTCTCTATATGTGACTTTCTTTTCTAGGTTTAAGGCAATGTATGTTCCCCTCAAGTATGGCCAGATTATTCTGCTATGGTCATAGAGTATACCAGACAGTCAGTGAGTCAACACCAATTGTCAGGTGGCAGTTAATTGACCTGACAACCCTGAGGACTAACAGCCTTGGGTGGTGAAGTCCACAGGGAAGGGTGATGGTCCCCAATTGGATTACAGCCCACTTGAATCCATCTTGATGGAGAACAGCAGCTTCATCAATACTGGCCTGGGGTTGATGAGGACTTTCTGCGCCAAAGGGGCTCAGAACCAGAAAGTGATTTGCAGAAATGGATCTGTGGAATGGTGGGCAAGCTGTGATATGGAAGGCAAATGGAAGGCCACAGCATTACATTCCCAGGACAATCTTCCTGGCTGATTGCCATGATGATTGCCAATAATTGGAATCAGATATGGCACTTGAAGAATAATGTTCTCCTCTCCTCTAATACATAAAAAGGATAAATGAATCTGCATTGTAGCCATAAAATAAGCATCCTCCCCAAATTTCCTCTTTGTTTTCTTTCTGTTTTATTTTTAAACATTGACTGATTTTTCTCTACAAAACATTGAAGCAGTTTCTATCTAAAATACATATTCATAATGCCAGATCTTAATAAACTGAGTACGACAGATTTTTATATTGCCACAAACAAAACAAGTGAATTTAATTAAAAATGAAGATGAAAGAGTGGGAATTGACACAAGCTTGTTTCACACAGAGTGCCATAATAGATGCAAGAGTCATGCGAGATCAAGGAAGAGCGGAAGCAAGAGGAAGGAGAAAAGTTTTGCTGGAGGGAATAGTTTTCTTGCTAGAATTGTGTGTGTGTGTGTGTGTGGGGATTATTCCTGAAGGCTGGGATGTAGATAAAATAAGCAAAAAACAAGGTTATTTTGTTTTAAAGCAACTACTAGCTTGGCAATTTTTGCCTAATTTTCCTTAGACATTTTTTATGATGAAAGAGACAACCCTTTTGGTTTCAGGAGAGGGGAGGCACATAAGTGTATATACTCTATTCCATCTCAGATGGCGAGGAAAAACAGCAAAGAACTGAGCATCTGGGTCTGCAGTTTGGAACGATGCCCTTGGCTGTCAGTAAATATGCCATATGATCAAACACATCTGCACCTGTGCAAACACACAAACACAAGCCAATTTTTGCATCTTTGCTGGATAAAAATCTGAATAATCTCATTCCGAGCTGAATGAAGCAAGGACTCCATCATTTCAAATATATTTTCAAGTAGAAGCTTGAAAACTTTTAAAGAGAAACCTGTAGTTTGAGCCTACATGTGCTTTACACGGAAGTAATCTTATTCTGCCCATTCAGTTGTCTCTGATATTGAAATCAGGACTTGCAGGCTTGAAAATGGTCTATGTAAGACAGTTGTGTTTTCTTTATAAGATCAATGTTTAGTAGATCAACCCACCATTTTTTTAATCAACCCACCTCTTTTCTTCCTACCAGCTTCCACTTTTCCTAACATTACAGTATTTTCTAATGAGTTTTGACTTTCGATGATATATCCAAATTATAAGAATTGTTTCTGCTTAATCAATTAAATGATACTTATATACCAAATGGATGCCAGAAAAAAAATCCATATTTTACAGGAGTTAGATTACTCGCTTATTGTAAGCAATGCTGTGAATTGTTTTGGTCATATCATTGAAAGTTTAGGGCTTGCCCTACTTATTTCCTGCAGTTGGAAAAAAAAACCACACACAATCTATGAGTCTTTGCTCCGCTACCCTAAAATAATGAGTTGGACACACAATTGAGGAAAACTAGGGCCACAACTTGATTAACTATTAAACCAAGTACTATAAACTTCCTTTCCTCATCTGCAGTAGGAGCTAGCACACTGTAGATGTAAAATTTCAAAGCCAGGGAATTGTGACATATTCCTGCACCATCATATCTGGGTGCTATCCAAGGGATGGTGCTATTGTGATCCAGTCCTCATCAGACTTTGAGGTTATCCAATCCTCATCGGACTCAGAGGATGACCTGGATCATGGGGAACTCCCTATGCCCAGCCCAGTTCTGCCTGCACCCAAACCTGAGGATGTCCTGAGCCAGGGATCTCAGCCTGTGCCTGGCCCAAGTCTGTATCTCCTGGTAGTTGATCTGTCAGATCAGGGGTCTGACTTTGACAGTGATCACCCTCAGTCAGGGAAAGGTCCAAAAAGGAGCTATACCTGAGATGCAGGCAAGCTAGAGCAAAGTAACAAAGAAGGCTCCCAGCTGATACCAATTAGCTGGGAGGCTTATAAGCAAGCGTGCTGCAGCCTTCCAACATTGGTTCAACTCTCCTTTGAAGACTGACACCTTGCTTGACTCCCAACTGCCTGCCTAGACCCGGACCTGCCTGCAATGATTCTGACTTCTCTGCTGACTCTGACAATGCCCCTGGATAACCTTTGGATTAGATGTGTGCTTGGACTACTGGTAACCAGACTACAGCTTGCCTTTTGAACGTTGATATCTGGACTCTTCTCAAACAGACTCTCTGTGTAACACCACTATGTGCTCAGATAGGTCAGCACAGGTGACTGCCAGTTTACACCTGTTATTGAGCTGAGGTAGTGCTACACCTGTTAACAAGCTGTTATTGAGGCATTGCCATCCCCCTGCCCCAGTTCATTATAGTACCAATGTTCCTTGTTTTCATGCCCCACCCACCAGCCAATAACTCTCTATCAGCTGGTAGAATGGAGGGGACTAACTAACACCCACCCTGGACTCACAAACACCTGGTTATAATCCCCACTACCCACCATTTGTGACCTATTTAAAATTCCTATCCATCCACAAAGTGACCAGCTAATCTCATATTGAACCCAATGATGGATGGTTGGATTGCCGGCAACAAATAACAAATCCTGGGGGTAGGGAGGCTACCTCATTCAAAGTCCCCCAGGGCTCCCCACCCCAAGTTAATGTGAGAGGACACCACTGACTGAACAGCCATGGTCCAACTCCCTTTGGAACAGGGGGGAGGGCAGCAAAGAGCCCCCAAGCTCAGCATAATGCTTGACCGGAAGCTGCCCTTTTATTTTCCTTGACATTTCCATAACTTGCTCATATACTTGCCATGCCTACACTCAGCTGTCAGGAAGCTTATGGTATGAAGTGAAGCAAGATTGTCTTCTTTGTGAAGCAATGATGCTGCACAAGCTGCCTGCTCTTTTCTTTCCTTCTTTTTCCCCTTTACAGATATGCAGTTAAAGATCAATATGTAACGAAGTGTTCCTAAGGCAAAGTTAAGGGTCATTAACATGAGCAAATCAAAAGGATTACCATTATCACAGCAGCCCATGAGGAAGATTATGAGTGTTATAAACTGGGGCTTAGGGCTTGTTTTCCTTTAATACACAGTTCTAAAAGTTCAGAGACAAACAATAAAGCTGTGTGGTCCTTGCACAACAGAAATGTAGGAGGTGATGGTCTTTATCAATCCACTGTAAATCGATAAATCAGCAAGCTTTCGTGGTTGAAATACTACTTCTTCAGGCTATGTACCAATATCTTGTGTACAGATCAGAAATAATTACAAAATCATAAAAGTGTATATATTCTATTCCATCTCAGATGATGAGGAAAAATAGCAAAGACACACACACACTCACACACACACACAGAGAATGTCTTATCTAGAAGAGTCAGCTCCCCTTCTTTGTTTTAACATTTTGAGCCCTATGAAATAGAAATGTTGGAAGTTGGAACAGAAACAAAAGTTCAGGGGGCCTTGGAACACTGCCAGCTCCTTCAAGAACAAGAACATTCCTCATAGGTTGCCTTCAAAGCCATCCAAGGTACAGTGTCTGCATCCACCAATTCTCTAATCATTTAGGAAGTGAGTCAGGTTTCATGGAGCCAGCCTTGTGGAAGTGAACGTGCAGGTGCTTTGTCCTTTTCCTCTTATTCTGCCTTTGACAAAGACATGCAGGTCACCTTTCCCTTCTCCTCTGAACATGTTGCACTTGAGGAGGCTCCTCCTGAATATTATAGGGTAGAGGGCTCATGTCCTCTTTCAAACTAACCCATTCTATTTCATTTCTCTCTTGCTTTTCTTTCCACAACCCCTAGTTAGGGGCCTGTGGTTTATTCATTCATTCATTCCAATTTGTATCGCCGCTCAACTCCAAAGACTCTGGGCGGCTCACAAAAAAACCCGTAACAATTAAAAACAATAAAAGCCCCATTAAAAGCACTCAACAACAACGAAATAGGTTACAAGGTTAAAAGATTTTTTTAAAAAAGAGAGAGTATTTCACTAAGTTAGCCAGCAGGCTGGGGCCACCGGCCCACTGGTGCCCTAAACCTGGCCTGCCAACCATGTCTTTAACCCTTTCCTGAAGGGCAGCAGTTCCTTCTGGAGACATAGCTCAATTGGCAGGAGGTTCCATAGGGCTGGAGCAGACACTGAGAAGGCCCTCCCTCTAGTGCTAGAGAGATGCACCTCTCAACATTCTCCATCCTCATTCATTTTTGTTTGGGCCCTTCAATTTAGACATTTTTGTTCCATTTTTTTCTTGCTCTTTGAAACTGCAGTTCCCATCATATGCCTGAATGGTACCTAATGGTTCTTTAAGGATCCCTGCAGTGTGTGTGTGTGCCTGTACCATTGATATTTAAGATAGGTTAGAGGGGAAAATGAGATAACTCATGAGATAATTTAGTTAGGAAACACTGGTTATGAAAGAAACAGTAATGGATCTTATATGTATTGTTTTTCAGGAAAAACAGTTTCATTGTTATACTACAGATATTAAAATTGTCCAAGGACTCCTACTAGGTTTGTAAAGGGAAAAATACACTTAAAAGGGGAATAATAAAATAAAGTTTTTGTTGTCATATTCTGAAATAAACCATGCATTCTCTTCCTTTCATTTAAATAAGTCATTCAAACATTGCTGGCTGTTTTTGAAATAAAACACATTGCCCCGGTACGGCGGAATGAGGAGTCAGACAACGTCATTTGGTTTGGAAACTGGGCCACTTTATTAACTTAAATCAGTTTAACTCCTTATAACGCTTAACGCTTTAAACTGCCCTGCAACGGGCCGTAGTAGCACTGGTAAGGATTGAATCGCATACTTACCTTAATTTATCTTAATAACTTTTACTTATTAAATTTAATTAATTACCCAATTGATGATCCCTTTGTCCGAAGTCTCCGTAGAGCTTCGGACCTCCGAATCGGGCGGACAGTTTTTGGGACTACAGTCTGTCCAAACTGGCAGTCCCTTGTCCCCGGGCCGCCTTTCATCAGCCAGTGGTGTCATTCTCTCTATGCTTCGCCCCCAGGCTGACTGATGAACTGCGTCCCCACCAGATTCACCAGGGATCCACGCAATATCATTACCAGTGCTACCCGCCACACGGGGAGGAGTGCGAACTACTCACCGCCCCCCCCACCCCCAGGAGGGCGATAATTCCGCCCGGAGGCCCAGGTGCAGGGCTTCAATAAACGCTGCCAGGCCATCCGCCGAGAGGTGCACCCCGTCTTGGCGGTATAAACGCGGGGCTTCGACCCTCAACCGAGGGTGCTCCACCACAGTGCCCAACCCTTCCCTGGCGAAGAAGCGGGCCACCACACGGTTCACGCCCCGCCAGGCGCGATCAATACGGCGCGGGTCACCGGCGCTCCGGTAGACCATTCGTGGAACCATGGCCGACCAGATGAACCTGGTATACGGCCACCGACCATGGAGGTACTCCAAATCCTGGCAAATCGCCCGGGCAAGGTCAATGCCCGTACGCCTCCCCAGATCGTTGCCCCCCAAATGGATCACCAGGACATCAGGCGGTGGGGCCCTCCCGCAGGCCTCCACAAACTGGAGGAGGTCGTTCCACTCCATGCCGCGGAAACCGCGCCACAGCAGGTACGCGCGTCCCCGAAAGCCGAGGTGGGTTCCACAGCAGGAGGCCGCAGCATGGCGGGCGGCCCAGAAAACATAACTGTGCCCGACGATCCACACGCGGGCAGGCACCGGCAGCGGGGGGCGATCTGGAAAAGAAACAGAAACTGTGCCAGCGAAACTGTTAAACAGAAAGAGGTCGCACATAAGTCCGAAACCGGGAAGACACCCACCGCCCCATCCGCATGATGTCAGCCTCCCCATAACCCAACGCAGCCGCCGTGGATGCAGCCCCTATGCGAAACGAATGGGAACCGTAACGCACTCCCGGGAGCCCGACCATGGACAGCGCTGCACCTGTGACCTTCCAAAATTGGAAGCGGGTCAATGGGGAGCCGTCCACGTGCACAAAAAATGGGCCAGGGGAGGCCGGGCGGATCGCCAAATAACGGGACACCGCCACCACCGGGCAAACATCGGTGAAACTGCACGGGAGCAGCAACAAGGAAGTCCCCCGCCCCCGCTGGTCCGTCTTAGAAGATCGGATCGTCAGCCTGACCGATTCCCCGGCCAAGCTGACGTCCCCCAAAGCGAGGGCCCGACCCGAACAGTCGGCCTTGGCGGCGACCACCAATTCCCCAACCCGGAGGGCCCCGAAGAAGGCCACCGAGGCAGCCGCATGAAAAAGAGAGGACTCATAGGAGTCCGTGCAGATCCGGGGCCAGGCTGCAGCCAACCGCCGCAACACCAATGGGGAAATAGGGTGTCGGGAATCGACACTAGGGCCCCGTTCCCTGTTCCACCCCTCCAACACCCGTCGAATGCGGAAGTCCCCCAACGTGTCACGAAAACCATTGGCCTTGGCTACGAATGAAAGTGCGGACAGGCGCCCCCCGATGGTCCGGGGGGCGAGGCCGTCGTCATGCAGGGAGACCATGAAACGAAGGACATGGTCGACCGGCAACGGCCATAATTGGGGGAGGTGGGAACGGGTCCGGAAAGCGGCGAAAGACTGGCTAGCCTGTTCATACGCCCTGCGGGTCCGGGCCGACAGCGAAAGGCCCATGGCTCTGTTCACCTCTGCCCGCCAAGGTTCCACAGCGACTCCGGCAGTTGTAAGGGGAGTGCCTGCGCCCCGGGGGCCAACGCCCTGAACCGCGACATCTGTAATCGGGACAGGGCGTCAGCAATAGAGTTATCCACGCCCGGGACGTGGCGGGCCCTGAAAACAATGTTGTGCCGGAGCGCGGCCAGGATAAAGGGCCGCACCAAAGCCATAACTCTGGGGGAACGTGAGGTCTGGGTGTTCACAATCTGGACCACCGCCGCGTTGTCACACCAAAAGGTGACGACGGAGTCAGACCACTGCGATCCCCACAGGGTGATGGCGCCCAGAATCGGAAAGAACTCCAGGAACGTAAGGTCCCGAAGGAGCTCAGTGCCCCGCCAGCTGTGCGGCCATTCGCCACAACACCACTGGCCGTCGAAAAAGATGCCGTATCCAAAGGCCCCGGAAGCGTCCGAATGGACCTGGAACCTGGAGGCCAATGTTAACTCATTGCGCCAAAAGGAAACGCCGTTAAAATCCCGGAGGAACTCAAGCCACACCATAAGGTCGGCCCGCATCCCCCGGGTCATCCGCGTGCGATGAAACGGTTTGGTCAGGCCCACCGTTGCATCACAAAGGCGGCGTGAGAAGGCCCTGCCCGGTGCTACCACCCGGCAGGCAAAATTAAGATGGCCAAGTAGCTCCTGGAGCTCTTGGAGCGTAACCTTACGCCGTCGAACAAGGCGACGGGTCAAGGCGGTCACCCTCTCAACCTTGTCGGGCGGGAGCCGGGACGTCTGAGCCACCGTGTCCAGCTCAATCCCAAGAAACGTGAGAGTAGTGGTCGGGCCCTCGGTCTTCTCAGGAGCTAGCGGCAGAGCCAATTCGTCCGCCAGCTCCTGGAAAGAGTGCAGGAGGCGCAAGCACTCTGGAGAGTGCGCCGGACCCCCCAAGAGGAAATCGTCGAGATAATGCGCGACTTTGTCGGATCGCGCCCTGCGTACCAACGCCCAGTGCAGGAAAGTACTGAAGCGTTCGAACGCGGCACAGGAGATGGAACACCCAAACGGCATTGCCCGGTCAACGAAATACTGGCCTTCGAACCGGAAGCCCAGTAATTCGAAATCATCAGGGTGCACCGGGAGCAGCCTGAACGCAGACTTAACATCGCATTTGGCCAACAACGCTCCCGGGCCACAGGACCGAACCATGTTCACCGCTTCGTCGAACGAAGTATACCGGACAGAACAGAGAGCGTCCGGTATAGCGTCGTTGACCGACGATCCCTCAGGGTAGGAGAGGTGGTGGATAAGGCGATACTCACCTGGGGCCTTCTTAGGCACCAACCCCAACGGGGACACCTTGAGGTTGGGGTACGGTGGCCGGTCAAAGGGGCCAGCCACCCTACCCAAACCCACCTCCTTAAAAATCTGGGCCCTGGCCACATGTTCGAGGCCAACGAGTGACCGTAAATTCGGTGCATCCTGCGGCGACCGGGGACCAACAAAGGGGATTCGGAAACCGCTGGTAAAACCTTCAGCCAAATAGGCCGCGTCGGCCCGCTTGGGATAGGCACTCAGCCACTCACTGAGAACTTCCAGCCGGATGGGGCTGGGCCCCTTTGGCAACGGATGAGTCAGGGGCAGGGCGCTTGCCCCCGGGCTGGTCCCTGCCCCGTCCACGTGACGCGCCCGCTTTAAAGCAAGAGGAGGCGGGATGCGGCCCGGCGCAGACCGCGCACTCGTGGCGAAAGCGACATGGCTTTCGGTTGCAACGACCCGTGGACGAAAAGTCCCAGCACAGCAGGCGGGCTGGAACCCCCTGCCCCGCCGACTGGCGGGGAGACTGTGCCGGTCCGGGGCGCTGAACCAAGTGCCCGCAATCGTAACGATCACCCGAGGCAGGTCGCGACGGGGTCATCACCTGGAGCCAGAGCATTGAATGGAGTTCATCCCAGCGCATCGCCGGGCGTATGGCCGCGCGCATCCTGAAAGTCTCGTCATAAACGAGCCATGCTTGGCCCGGGAAATCGACGTACGCCCGATATATAATATCGAGGTACTGGAATAAAGGGATGGCCATATCCGGGTAAGCCTTCGTCAGGACCCCCGCGTAAACCAAGAAACCCGGGAGCCAGTTGGCCCAGGTCCGCGGGGGCTTCTTGCGCCGCGCCGCCTCCTTATCCCGGTCGTCTTCCTTGTCCCGTTCCTCCTTAGTAGAATCCCGGTTCAGGAGGCTAAAAAAATCCACGTACTCCCGGCGCCATATCTTATCCCTAGTCGCCGGGAGCAGGTGGTCACCCAGGGGCAAGGATTGGTCCCCAAAGGGCATGGCAGCTCTGGGGACAGAGTTGTACCCCGTATTACCCACCGTGCCATAGGGCCAACCGGCCGGCGGAAGGGTCGGGTGGCCGAAAGCACCATCCGTCGGGGGAGGCGGGTAAGGTGCCCGCCACGCGGGTGCCTGCGGGACCGCAGGCACAGGCCACGGGGATCCGGCAGGCAAAGCGGTCGGGGCCTGCAGCCCAGCGGCCCCCGGCCACCCGGGGGCCGGGGGCTGCTGGGCAACGCCCGGGGGGGCCAGCTGGGCCGTGACCGCAGGCCACCCCGGGGCCGTGGGCGGGGGCGCACCAGCAGGTAGCCCCGACGGCGCAGGCCACGCCCCAGCAGGCGTCTGCTGGGGCCACGGCCACTGGACAGCTTGGGCCATCGGCAACGCAGGCGCAGCAGGAGTGGCAGACGCGGTGCCGGTCGTCGCCGTACACTCACCCAGAGGAGCAGGAGCCGACGCCGGAGTAGTCGCCGGGTGGGCCGGATCCTCCGCCGCCCCGTCCTCCGATGTCACCGCCACCGCCACCGGGCTGGGATCGACCGCCGCGTGCTCCACCGGTGCTGGCACAGGAGCCGGGGCCGGAACCTGCGCCGGTTGGGGTGCCGCCTCCATGCGATCTAAACGCTGCAATAAAGCAGTGAGAAGAGCCCTAAGATCCCCGTCATCCGGCCCCACCGCGGCGCGCGCCGTCCGGTGGGCCGGACGACGCGCTGCCTCAGGCGGGGCGCGGCCTGTGGCCCCTTCCAAGGCCGTCACCCGTGCCACCAAGCCCACCGCATCGACTGGTAGGGTGTCCCCCCCACCCGACGGCGGGCCAGCCGGCCCACGCAGGCCACGGGCCGCCCGGCAAGGCCGGGGTACAGCGGCCTTCTTGGCCGCGGCCCTCTTAGGCGCCATGCCGGTTCAAGCAGCAGGAGACAAAGATCAACCCTGCGGCCAGCAATGCCCGGGGGTAGTGCCGGATACGGGGAAGGTAGGGGGCCGCACAGCCGGGTACCCCCCAAGCAGGCTCTGTAAGAGCACTGGGAAAACGGGGGGGTGGGGTGGGCAGAGGCCGGGGCAGAAAGGTGAAACGCCCCCCCAACCACACTAAGCGTAGGGGAAAATAGCAGGCCGCGCCACCCAGGCCCCAAAATGGCGTCTGCTGTCAGGTCTGGGGCCCAGAGAGATACCCCCCACCCCAGCAAAACGGGTCCCAAGCCTCCCGGCCTGGGGGCAAGGGCTGGTAGGGGTGCGCTACGCCAAACCCCCCCCCCCGGAAAGGTTGAGGCTCTCTCCCTCCACCCCCCGCGGCGCGCACGGCCTAAGCGCCACGCGGGCGCAAGAATGACAGGCCCTGAGCAGCCTGTCACAGAGAATAGGCCGCTGCCCGCAACCGCTGGTGGGACCCAGCAGGCAGCAACCGGAGCTCCGGGAACGAAGGACGCTTCGCGATCAACAACCCCGACTCGGTGGCCACGGAAAGCAAAGTGGCCCAGAGCCGGGACAACCAAAGCGGCAGCCGAAAGGGACGTTAACTCGCGCCCGCTTCGGCTGTCGCCCAGCCAACAGGACGCCGAGCTCCGTGGACGCGCACCCCTTTTAAGGGCTGCGCGTGGCTCCGCCCACAGAGCTCGCGTCCGGCTCTTCCTCCTCCCCCACCGCCCGGGCAAAGCGCGTGCCGGCTGGATGTCCCGCCGGCGCGCGGTCATTGTTCAATTTATTACACAAAAGGATAAAAAATGCTCAAACTTAAGTCTTGTTCTCATTTTAGTGGGAAATTTGCCTGTACCTGTGTTGACACTTTTCAAACTGTGTGTGATATCCATGGCTGAATGACTCTTATGAAAAACAACAAGAACAACAACAAAAGAAGAAAACCATTAAGAAGAAGAAGAATCTACATAGAAAATAAGTTGTGAAAGTTAAAGGCAGTATCCTTGTATGTGGTCTAGACATGCTAAGCAAGATGGTTTAAAGAGTGTATAGAAGACAATTCAGTCACAGGAGTCCACATCTGACGCATGAAGAACTATTGTTCACAATTCATGAGATAGGACTCACTTCATATTCAGCAGTCTGTTGGTGAGTTAATCACACAGTTCTTCAAAAATGTCCATCCACTATGCAATAAGGGCCTCTAATCATTTTTGTGACGAAGTGGAAGTGCTATGGTTCCTGGGGATTCTGGAGGAAGGCACCTGGTGCTTGTATATCACAAGTTGTCCAATTTTGGCATATGGAACAGACAAGGAGTACTAAAACAGCTCTATTCAAGTTCTCCACTGCATAACTTGGGAAAGAAATGTTTGTTGACCCTGTGGTAACTGCTGCTTTATGAAGTAATTCCCAGTGCCTTGACATAGTAATTTTAGTAATTTTTCTTTTCTTTTCTTAAACAACAGCAGCCACAACAACAACAACTTCATATCAGAGATTACTATGGGTTGAAAGGATTTTTGCTGGAGAAACTCCACTCTAGGGATGCCCAAATGAGGCTCCTTTCATGTTCCCAAGTGCAGCTCTTGGGTATCAAAACCTGACCTTCCAGTCTCCAGCTAAGTGTCTTAACCACTAAGCCAAACAGGAGAGATTAAGTGTAATTAAGTGTAATTAAGTGGCTGAGAACATCGCCCCCTCCTCTGGGCCCACAACAATGGCCTGAGGAGAAGACTTCATGGCCTAGCAGTGGCTGAGAACATCACCCTCTCCTCTGGGCCCACAACAACGGACTGAGGGGAGTTAGTCTGTGTTCTGGTTTGGTTGTATTTTGTGAGGTTATATTTTATAATTTTATTGTACTGTTGCTGTTTTGACTGTAAGCTGCTCTGAGTCACCTCGGCAAGTGGGCAGCAATATAAATCTGAATAAATAAATAAATAAATTTTCACAATGACTGTGGCTAAAATGTATATTCTATATAACATTATAGTGATGTAAGGTTTCTCTGTTGTACAACCTCTTGTGTGAAACACAGACTGAATGGTACATCAGATGCAAAAAGTTGTACTGAGTCAATGGGTTTGCTTTAGTATGGAGTAGAAATATGATGCTGCCTATAATATTTTGAGTGATCTGGTTCTGAATGAGCAATTAAGAACCATTAGCATTTTTTAAAGGCCTCACTTTTTAAAAAATGCATTAAACTTGTTGACTATTAGATGAAATGTTTATCTCTGAGCTTCTCAGAAGGAACTCCCAGAATATCTTGCCTTGGTGTACTTTTGCCATTTTTTGGGCATACTCGTTTCCCCTGTCTTCCTTTCTGCAATCTCAGGTCCCTCAAGCAAAGTACAACTTTTTAGCTGCTGTTGAACTCTTTGTCAGTTCATGATTCCAAGACTGTTAGCTCCTCTTGATATGTTGAGTATTATGGAATGTGATACAAACTGCAGTATAGTGGGTAGAGTAATGGAACAGGACTTTGAAAACTTAGTTTGAAAATGCATGTTCCGCAATGGAAACTTATAGTTGGTAAAATGGTACAAGTGTTCCTTAAATACCTCACTTGAGAACCCTACTAGTCACCATAAATAAATTCTAGCTTGACAACACTTTACACAAACATTATGCTATGTTCTTCTGTTTTTCAATGTGTGTGTGTTTGAGAGAGAAAGAGAGAGATGGATCAACACAGCTGCCTGCATGTTTTTTTTTTAATTTACCTTGGTGTTGTAGCTATGGGTGTGTCATGATGAACACTGGAATGTCAAATTGTAGTGCTAAACCATTGCTCCGGTGTTTCTAGGCAATTATCTGTTGTGTTTCCCATACACTTGTACAAGAAAGACAGGTATTCAGCACTGAATCAAATCATCTCAGCCAATGACTGACTAACGTTCAAAGGGTTAGTCATTCAGAAAATTGCAAAAACTAGATAAACTATATGAGCAAATGGGCATATTATTTTAATTTCTAATGTTTCTATGTGCTAAATTCAAAAGGCACTGAGATTCTAGCAATGTTTGCAGATATTTAATATGGAATAAGGTTAATATCATGATACAGAAAATCCAAGTAAATATATTTTCCTATTATTATTTTGTAATGTGTTTAGGGCAGCATATACAAATATGATTACAGAGAGAGAGAGAGAGAGAGCTAGCTAACTGGTGTTTCTCTGATTTTAACTACACTAGCTAATGCTGAAAGGAATCTATATCCAGTGACATCTGGAGGATCAAGCATCCCAACCTCTATACTACAGACACAGGTCAAGCTTGTACATGTGGTTACCATTTTCTGAGGCAACCAAATATATACTGAAGTATCTGGTTCACATGTCAGGAGAGTAGATTTGCAGTGCAAAGATTAATGTCACTTGAACCTTGCTATTGAAAACCTCTTGCTCTGATATTTCACAAAGTCTTTTACAAAAGGGGTCCAGGCTTTCCTGCTTGTTGTTGTTATTGAATTCCACATGCTGTTCTCTGAAAATCCTATCACATGCACTTTGAAGATTCAGAGCTGTGCTCCACAATATCAATGGTGAAAGTGTTTCATTCCCCTTTTCATTTAATCCTTCGAAAGATTTCTGTGTGAGCATTTCTTCATGCTACACTTTTTGTCAGCTTGTGGGGAAACAACAGACATCATATCCTGGCATCTGGGAGCATAAAAATAGTGCTAAAATGTACATCTGTGATCGTTTAATGTGGGCCATAAGAAGGTGAATCGTTCTCTCTCCCCCTCCCTCTCTCTCAAATATCAAAGAATGCTTGGAAAGAACACATTTTGCAGGAGCAGAAAAATGAAAGATATGCTCTGGTGGAGATGAATTCCATACATCATTATGACTCATCAGGCTTTTTTTATTGCCTCAGAAGAATGGATAAGCACATAGACTTCTCAAAAGGTTTCCTCAGGAGGCTAAAAAACCAATTCTCTTTTTAAAGTGTACTATTTAAATATATGCCTATGAAAATAAAACAGTGTACTCATGTTTCACATACCTATTTCTCATAGGTCTCACAGGAAGATAAAATAGGATACCAAGGACAGATGTGGGCTACATAAAGCACTGTTATTAACCAACAGAGAGGCCAAAGCATTCTGAAGTACTCTGCAAAAAAGTAAAATGCCCTTGCATTTCATGGACAGGACTCTACAAGCCACAAAGTCAAAAGCTACTCACCTATCTTCGCTAGAGGTACAATAAATTTCTTGGGTTCTGTTGCAAGGCTGAGACATAGGCAATTCTACAACTGACACTACACAATGAATGGCAAGCTGATCAGGTTATTTTTTAGAATTTGAAAGCATTGTGTGCATAAGGCAGGACTTTAGTACTAGAGGTTCAGGGCCCAATTTGACAGGGAGACTCTTCTCTGTAGGAGGAGAATTGCTGGTGCAACAATAAAACCCAGTGCATGTATGTATGTGTGTGTGTGTGTGTTGGGGGAGGATTTGATTTCTCACTCTTGCTGAAGCCTCTTAGGAACTAAGAGATGGAATAGGGTTGCAAATCCCTTTGGCTGGGTTGATTTCTGGTGTTCCCTAGAGCTGCTAGGGCAGAGAAAGGAAGGAAGGAATGTTGGTGTGAGGTCAGCTATAACATTACATGGAACAATATTGTGATCTCATCATCTTCAAATGTTTCTGAGCTCCAAGGTCCCCTTGGAGGATGCATTTGCAGTAGCGTAGCCTGGGTTTCAGCCACCCAGGGCCCAGGATGTGGGTTTCAGCCACCCGGGGCATAAGCCAAATTTGTCACCTCCTGGGCGGGGCCCAAGATGCCGGTGCCCATCCCTGTAGTGGTCTCTAGGGCTTCTGGGAATTGAAGTCCAAGAATACCCATATGCCCAAAAAGTGTCACCTAGAGCGGGCTGCCCCCTGCTCCCCCGGCTACGCCGCTGCACATGTGCTTTCACTGCATTCTCTTCTTCATCTTTCCAGAAGGGTAGGCAGGCATATCACCATGATGTTCTTTCCTAAAGAAGAAGGTGTAGGGGAATATTTACTGTTTGCCTGAAGAAGCAGGAGAGCTTGAGCTGCCCAGTTTTGCGACACATGTGAGTATTATGTGAGATTTAGCCATATGGAAAAAAGATATTAAGTCAGATGTTTCTCCAAGATGCTGAACCAGTCAAGGTGCCTACCTGAACAAAAGAATCTGCTTGGCCAGCACCCTGACTGAGAACAGGAACAATTTTGGGGGCAGGAAGAAAATATATGGAAATACAATGGGGTGGTGAATTAATAAATAGTATTAGCACTGTCAGATCATATATTTTGCTTTATTATGTTTATTGGTGTTAAGGGAGGTACAGTTGCTGCTTGCAATGGCAGTGCAGCAACCATAACCATATATTTCTAGCCTTAGAGAATTCCTTGCTGAATATCTTTTTGTAATTTAGAAACAGATGGGAAAGTAAGACATTCCTTCCCCCACCCTCTCCATTCATTATACGAGATCCAAACAAGGCATAACTTCTTTTTTCCCTTTGGCTCTCCTTTATGAGGACCCATTTAGAGACACTTTATATTCATGAGGCAATTTAATTTCATCCAAGGTTTCATCAGATGCATCAGGGTCCATGCAAAGCATAGCAGTCTAGGATTGTTATCTAAGAAACACCTCAGAAGAGACCTATCAAACACTGTCATCCTTGTAGTGCTCTATAAAAATTTCTGAATCATCTTCAGATCTGAAAAACATGGCACTAAGTAGGACAAAAGCAGTGGTGGGCATCAGCAGATTCACACCAGTTCACCAGAACCAGTAGCAGAAATTCTGGCTGGCCTCACCCATCCAAGTTTTGAAATAAAGTAGTCCTAATTCGGGTGCAACACAAGGCTTTTCCCCTGGCAATGCCCATCATACCACACCCACAGTGTGGTAGCATATATATATATTATGGATCTCACCACTGGGCAAAGGGGTTGTTCTAAGGGGTTGATCTACTGCTGATGTCTATTGGATATCACATCTGACTTTCTGCAAGATGATTTAAATTAGAAATATGAATGCCAAACAGTGTGGAGAGCAAGCCATCTGCAATCTGCCAGCATTGTCAGCCAAGATGGGAGATATGATGTAATGGTTTTGTCAAAATTCATGTACACCATATTTTTGGACCATAAGACACACTTTTTTCTCCAAAAAGTGAGGGGGGGAATGAGGTTTAGAATATTTTTCTTGTCTTCCTGCTCTAAAAACTGGGTGAATCTTATGGTCAGGTGCATCTTATGGTCTGAAAAATACGGCAATTACTTAAATATTTTTATATGAGGAAGTATATCAAACAAACGTACTAAGTAGTTGTTTAAGCTTATATGGAAAACCTTTGAGAATCTTCATTATAAAAATCCCTGTGGCTTCCTTCAGACTCCTTACACATGTCTTACATGAAGTTACTGAGACACTTGCTTTGAATGTAAATTTGGATGATCTTAAGGTCAATGTTAATACATAATAGCCTTTTGTGTAGAAACTGATTTACACATGCATGTTTTGCAAAGCAAATGATAGGGAACTACTAGATAACATCTATCAAAGTAATAATGCAATTTTTTTCAGTATAATTCTAACAACGCTATAACAATAACGATATTTCACGGTTGTCTATTCAGCAATTACTACATTTTATCTCATTCTTAGAACCAGAATTAGTATGAGGGTGAGTCCTCAGACTATCTGATATTAATGCTTCTGTCTTCTAGCAACAAAATCAATAATTTCTGCAGGTAGACCTAAGGAGGGAAAAACTGTCTTAGTTGTGATTAGAGTAAAAATAGCACTCAGAGAAGGAACAAGTGAGATTTGTACACAATATGTTAAGTCACTTACTAAATTAACATGTTTTGTAGAACACATGAATTCTGTACAGGGCATCACAAATTCAGTCTTTAAGGTCTTCAGTTTAAAAAGACTCAGGTAGTAAGGGCAGTGGTGGGATGTCAAAAAATTTACTACCCTGCTGTGACATCATCACAGTGTGAACGGAGCTAACATCATGATGTCATGACGTCGTGGGTGAGGCCAAATAATTTTTTTTAAAAAATAATAAAATAAAATTAAAATAAGCACACACACACACACACACACACAACACAAACCCATAAATAAAAAAATAAAAATAAGCACACACACACACATACACACCTCAACCCACCCACAACACAAACCCGTAAATAAATCAAATAAATAAATAAATAAAAATTACATTAAAATACACCAACCCACCCCAAACATAAATCAACACCCCCCCCCCAAACACAAACCCATCATTTACCTGTTAGTATAAGTGCCTGGGCAGCACCATGTTGCAAGGGTTCTCCAATTGGAACAGCAATTGGAACAGCATAGGTGTAGCTTATTGATGAGGTAACTCCAAGACTTTGCTTAAAAACCCCAAGCCAGGCCTGCCAGCTGCCAGTCCTTTTTAGGAACTGTGGTAGTACGTCAATATAGGTAAAGGTATTAAATACACATTAAAATACACACAGACACACCACATCCAAAGGTGAGTCACTTACCCTGGGGAGCAGGCTATAGGGAGCTTCAGGCTAGCAGCTTCTCTTCCTCCTCCCCACTTGGGAGGACAGCAAGGAGGCCATGCATATGTGCCAAGCACTGTAGGCATGCATGCACACCAAGTGCTTGGCATGCATGCGCAGTCGGGGAACCAGTGAAAAGGTAAGCCCCGAAGGTGGTTCCCCCCAAAAGCTGCTACTGTTTCTCCGGGAAACTGGGAAACATTACTACCGGTTCTGGTGAACTGGTGAGAACCTGTTACATCCCATCACTGATGATGGGGATAGGAAAGACATCTGTTTGGGACTTTCAGTAGCTGCAGCTATTTAAAGAAGATGATGCTGAGCTAGAAGGTATGTGTGCTCAAATGTGTCTATTTGGTTTCTGGATATAACAACATCACTTTCACATTAAGCTAATTATCTGTGTCAACCTTTTTCATAAAGTACTAGGTCTGCTCAGACATTCCTTTAGCATCAAAGAACATGCAGTAAGGAACATCTAATGAAGTGAGGACTGAGGACCTTCTCTCTCATTATCTGCATAATATATATACAAATGATCAGCCAGTTCCTTACAATACAAAACTGTTCATCTATGCAGATGACACATCAATGACCGTTCAAGGGTCAAGCTTTGACGAGGTAGCTGGAAAACTTACTGGAACACTTGAAGAATTAGGACAGTATTACAACATCAATCATTTGAAGCATAATCCAAGCAAGACTCAAGTATGTGCTTTCTACCTTCAAAACTGCAAGGCAAGGGTTAAGTTGAATGTTATGTGTCAAGGGAATAAATTACAGCACTGTTCAACTCCAAAATATCAGTGTGATGATTGACCGTACACTCTCTTTTAAGCAACACTGCCTGAATAGCAAAACCAAAGTTAGTACAAGGAACAACATCATCAGGAAACTCACATATTATAAATGGGGAAATCAACCATCCACACTGTGCACAACAGCTTTGGCCCTGAGGGCCTCTGCAGCAGAGAATGCTGCTCCAGTATGGAACACATCCACACACACAAAATAAGTTGATATTGCTGTTAATGAAACCATGTGGATAGTGACAGGATGCCTTAAACCTACACCAGTTGAGAAGATATACCCCCTTGTTGGTATTGCTCCACCTAAGATCTTCTCTGACAACACAACTCCAAGTACTGACTTCTTGGTAGGCTAGAATCCATTACCCATTGGGGGCTTTCTCTGTGGTAGCTCCAGCTAACTGGAACACTCTACCAGGGGAGTTGCCTTTGCTTTTTAAAGGTCCCTAATTTGTTGAATACCAAATAGAAGACCTGCCCATTGTTTTTTGCCACTCATGCTAGTGGTCTTCCGTTCTGATTTCATTGGGGTGATGATGGTTAGTCTATGGTTTTATGGTGTCTGTTTTACTCTTTTTAACATTGTGAGCCACCCAGAGTGAGGGTGTATCCCAGAGGGGCGGGATAGAAGTCTAATAAATAATAATAACAAAGATATTGGTTCGTGATAAGGAGCTAGACCTGAGTAAAAAACAACTTTCCTATGCAAAACACATGGTAAAGATTGCTGCTCCACCCAAAAACCAAAAATAGGTTCTTTACCCAAAAATCCCTGAAGAAAATTTACAACCCAGCATACATCCATAGCTATTCCTGTTGTACATTGTTTTGAGAGGCAATGATGACACAAGTTTCTTTTTCAGCAACTTAACTAAACATGATTATTAATATTTGTGTGATACTTTGACAAAGAAATAACAAAGCATCTTAAAATATCAACAAGACTATGTTTTAAAAAACACTTCTGACTTAAAACAGCAGTTAATTGAATCAAACAAATGCAGGAGGAAGATGATACCTTTTATAGCTCACTTTTAAAAATCAAATTTTGCATGCTTTTGTAACTGAAAGGTTACTTCAGCAGGCACCTTCATGGCAAATAACAATCAGATGTAAGTGTAAATAGTTATGGATAATGAATTGCTTTAAAAGTAAGTTATAACAAGCTGATGTACTTCAAAAGAAATCACTGATATCAATAAGCAATGCAATTTAGAATCACATGTTTTAGTAAGGAAATACAATCTTATAAAGTGAAATGTAACTTTTATGGTAGTTTAAACTGTTTGACTACATGATATTAAATGTATTTTAGCCTTATGCAAAATAACATAATACTATGCAATTAAATGTAATATGGTAATTTAGCAACAATAAGACACTTACATATGGATTAGCATAACAAAGAGGGCATGTATAACAACTTGAGCAGTTTATCTGTGCTGCCTGAATAAGAAGTAAACAGGAAACAATTAGTTAAAAAACACAGAGAGAATTATTTTTCTGGCCCTGAGCTATGCCAGGTTCCTAGAAGGGGTGTGTGTGCTCAAACTACAGACTGTGGGCCCTACTTTGGTCATCCCTGGACTAGAGAGAAGCAGTAAAAAGATCTTTCCTATAGCAGAATGTTTACATTCACTTTGCCTGACTGCTGAAAACAAGCCAGTTAGACTGGTCAGAGTTATATTTTGAATGGCTGATATTACAGTCTCTAAATACAAGTAAAGAACATATTTTAAACAGCTTTCAGTCAGTTTAACAATTAAACACCAAGGCTTGTTTCTTAATGAAAACTAAGTGATGCAGCAAAAAACAAGACACTGTAAAATATGACTGCTTCTGTGCTCAGAGAAAAAAAGAATATTAAATTACATTGTAAAAACAACATAAAGCTTGCTTACCATAATGTTGGGGCAGCACTTGGGAGGGACCATAGCTGGTCTCATGGCTGCAATTCAAGTAGAGAGATGGTGTCACTTTTATAAAGTAAAATGAACCATGTGTCTTCCCCATAAAACTTTGGCATTACTTTGCTTTGCATTGAAACAAAATGTGATTCAGAATGTTACAGAACATTCATAAAGAAATTTTCTGCTTGTTGAAAAGCAGAAGGGGTAAGAATCACTTAATGAAAACAAAAACTGGCTACATGTTCCATTTTAAAGCCTTTTTGAGGCTTATTTTCTATGGCTAAATACTGGCCTTTTCAGATAAATGACTTTTAGAGACACAAAGCTTTCTTCAGATATTGACATAACCATCAAGTAATCTGGCTGGGTTGTGCATTATATCTTCGTCGTCTTCTACTCATATCTGAGCATACATTTTTCCTGGAACTCATTTTCTCAGTTGATAGATGTGTCTCTGGTGACTCAAAAAACTGATCCTGGCATGAAACATGTGACCACACACATTACACTGAATAGATGGTGGAGGGTGTTGTTGAGTTTGACAAAGCTTTTGTGTTTGTCACTTAGCCTCTTCATGTCTGTGGCATTATCCTTCTAAGTGATTGGTAGCAGCAAAGATTGTTTGGCACCAAAGGGCATGATCTACGGCTGCTACTTCCCAGGTTTGTGGGTTTATACCTGACACCTTCATGGTTTGTTTCAGCTGGTCCTTTAATGCTTCAAAGGAGCTCTATGAGGTCTTGTACTGGAACTAAGTTCCCCATAAAGAATTTGCCGAGGAAGCCTGGAACTATCCATATAGTGGGCATGCCCTATGCATCTAAGACAATGTTATTTACATTTGCCTTCTCAAGGCTTGTGATATTGCTGACATAGTCATCCCACTTGATGTTCAAGATAGAACAAGATGGTGAAAGTGCTCAGGCTTTTACTAATATATATATTTACTAATCAATCATTTTGATTCTGAATATTACTGTTTTTGTGGCCTACCTTTTCTTGGAAAAAGTGGGAAGAGTATCCTGCCATTCAGCTTTAAGGGTATAAACTTCACAGAAAAAATGCTCTTTTAACAGAGTACCACAAAATAGTTCAGGAGCCAGGTAAAGGTAAAGGTCGCCCTTGCTCAAAAGCCAGTCTTATCCAACTTTAGGGTTCAGTGCTCATCTCTGTTTATTGTCAAAGAGCCAGCACTATCTGCATCTGCAGACACTTCCGTGGACATGTGGTAGACATGCCTCAACACAGGAGTGCACAATTTTTTATATATTAGATATGAATAGTAACACACTCCACTCACAACATCCACTTTTATCCAGCACCATTATTGGAGGCAATGAAGAGCCCAATCTGCAGGACGTATGGAGAAGATAATGGTTGGGGAAAGTGCCACACAAGTACCAGAATTTTCAATGTGTAACTGAAACACCCAGTTTTGATCAATCTCTCAAGATATGGGCTGGCTTTAATAGAATACGTACGGGCATAGTGAAGCTGAAGTACTTTGGACATCAAATGAGAAGAGAGGATTCACTTGAGAAAGCCTTGATGCTGGGAAAGGTGGAGGACAAAAGAAGAAGGGGGCAGCCAAAAATGAGATGGCTAGATGGTATTGTGGATGCAGTGGGCACAGAGCTGGGAGGGCTGAGGAGGATAGTGGAGGACAGAGGTGCCTTGAGGACAATGGCCCATAGAGTCGCAAAGGGTCGGAATCAGCTGTGCGACTGAACAACAAATAGTAGACGTGCAGATTTTTCAACATCCTACCATAAACCCCTAAAAAGTTATGGCATTGAAAAATGCAATAATTGATGCCTTGTTGACTATGTGAATTAAATGGGATTGGATATAGTTTGCACACAGTGAAACTTTGGCCCCTTTCTCACACATTAAATTAGTACCTTAGATATTCATTTGGTCTACATGGTGGCAAGCCCAAACACCTTAACATACTCGTCTGTAATGTTGCTGCTACCAAGATGTGACCTGAGTTTCTAGGCTTTCTGAGTCTATTAAGCTGTACCTCTGTTGGCAGTGTCAAGCATCAGACACAAATAGAAACAATAACAATTAATTCATTAATTGAAGTGATAAGAAACTACATGTGTTTGTATATAACTCCTTATCATCCTTTAGGTAATTTGCATTTGGTTACAGTTATATCAACAGTATTAAACCATAGCCCTAGGTATTAAACACAAAAATGTACTATTCACTTAGACATAAACAGCCTCTTATTCATATCCCAAGTATGTTTCCATTTGAAGTCACTTAGACTTGAATATGCAGAGGAAGATGTGAAGCCTATAAGACTCTGTTCCTTACAGAATGATTGACAGCCCTGCAGTGATGGGATGACCCCGGTTCTAACCAGTTCCCCAGAACTGGTAGGAACAATTCCGGAGGGTTCTCCAGGAGGGTAGTCATTTTTGAGGCATCCAGTTCCAGACGCCTCACCGAAAGAAAGAAAAAATTAAAATTGGAGCCAACATGACTCCAATTTAGTGCACATGCGCAGAAACTCAATCTGACACATTGTGCATGCATCAGATTGAGTTTCTGCGCATGCGCAGTAAGAGGCGTGCGCCAGGCAGCTCCTTTACTCTGGCGGAGGTAGGCCAGGAGGAGGAGGAGGGTGTCCCCATGATGATCCTAGCCGGTGGCAGCCTGGGAGCACCGCTGCCCACCCGCTCCACCTCCTGGAACACTGTTGCCCAAAGGAGGGAAGAAGACCAATCGTGCACTAGGCGGCAGCTGCCGCCACCACGAGGACGCCCCATAGGCCCAGCTGCGTCCACCGGCTGTTCCCAGTTCCTGGTCCTTGAGGAGCCAGACCACTGGCCATCTGGGCATGAGTTGGGGTCGACCGGGGGTGCGGTGTGGGTGCCTGCCCGCCAGGGGGCATCAGCGGAGGAGCTGTCCATGCCTCCCTTAGCCTAAGCTCGGAACTGCGCCCGTGATGGCCACCCGGATGCAAGTCCCGCCTTCCCAGTAGCCTCTCCCGGAGAGCCCCCGGCCCACCATGAGCGGGGGCAAGAAGAAGAGCGGCTTCCAGATCACCACCATCACCCTCAGACTACCTGCGCGTCCTGCCTGCCTGCTTCTGGTAAGTTTTCCTGGGGTTTTTGTTTGGGGTGGGTGGGTGGTTTATTTGCATTTTCAGTGGGTGAGTGTTTTTTTAAAAAATTTATTTATTTATTTAAGTTATTTATGGGTTTGTGTTGTGGTTGTTTGGGTGTGTGTGTTGTGTGTGTGTGTGTTGTGTTTATTTTAATTTTTTATTTTTTATTATTTATTTATTATTTTGACCCCACCCACATCATGATGTCATGATGTTGGCTGCACCCATGATGTCATGATGTTAGCTCCACCCCAACTGTGATGACATCACGGTGGGGTAGAATTTTTTTTTGTCATCCCATCACTGCAGCCCTCCCTTAGAAGGCTTCCTAGTCATGAAAACAGTATAAACAGATGGAATCAAATGTTCTTACAGATGCCTCTGTGGCATTTCTGACTGACCCATGTGGCTTCTGGGTTCATGGAAACATAGAATATGCTTGATTTATGTGTGCACCCGCATCTTCATCAAACATTTGGCCATGAATCCAGGGGAACACCTGAACAAGATATCTATCTTCTTCAAAACAAAGTTCACATCTAATTCTCTCTAATTTTTTTACACTGTGAATCTTTATATAGATTGGCATAGCATAAGGGCAGAATGAAAGAGCAATGAATGATGGAGTTCCCATTGAAGCTAGAAACAGATTGAATGATGGGATGCCTGAAGCGATGACAAGTTAAGGAGAGAGGTAACCTGGGATTGTAGAAGCAAGGAGATAGAGAAAAGGCAAATTAATTACTGTAAAATTGCAGCTGTGGTTAGGGCAAGTGTAAGTGCAAAATGGAAACTAAAGTGGTGATAGGTTGAAGAAGGTAATGTTTTGAAAAACCCAGCAAGAAAGGAAACTAAAACATGCAAGGCACAGATAACAGAACAAAGTGTAAAAGGTTTAGAATTGTGATAACCTCAGCTTCTTAAATTCTAAATTTGACCACGTGTAGAGGTCATTAAGCTATGTATGGACTTTCAAAACATGTATGCCAATAAAAGTGTTGGCCAAGTTTGACTTGGCCTCCCAACTGATTCATGAATTATTTTGACAACATAATGCCCCTCCAACAGCACCTTCTTTCTCCTACTTGTCTATCCGGTCTCTACCTATGTCGAAATACCCTTTCTACCAGATATAGCATCTCTGTCAGTCAGTCATTATACATACCACTGACAGTAATTTCTACATTACATTTCTGTACAAGTATATCGGCTATATTTATCTCATATTACATAGACTCAGCTTTAATTTCTAAGAATGCTTCCTGTGCTTGCTTTCAGTGATCAGCATTTTTGTGCAAATCTCATTCATATTATGGATGCATTGTGAAAAACGCAAGAAGAAAAAATAGGCATCTCAGTCTTGTGCCACAGCTGGGATCTCTTAAAAAGGCTGGCAAATGCTTGCTATGCAGTCCCATCATTCTGAGACAGACAGCTGTGAGAAAAACCTTGGGAGCAGTGAATTCCTTGACATCCCTCTTCAAAATTCCCCTATTTAAAAGGATTCCTGAATGGCTACAGTCTTATTGCACCGAATCCTCTATATCGAGAAAAGTAAAACATATTTTTCTTGCATTGGACTATGCACTCTTCATTTTCCCCTCCCCAAACAAACACACCTGCTTTGGCCAGTAGATCTAGCCATGACCCACCCAACTCATATTACTAACAGGCTTTAAGGTTTGCCTCAGAATTGAACATTTGCAACCTTCCTTTGTGAGATATATGGATTTGCTTGTTTTTGAGGGGAAAATGATAAAATCACAAGAAAAACAGAAGCAAATATATAGCTACCCAATAAAGCAATTGAAGGCTGATGAACAACTGACATAGTAGAATAAGAAGTCCTCCTGACACATCTCACAATTTCCCTCACCTAGGAGGAGAACTAGAGCCTGTTTCACAGATGTCTCCCTCTTTCCTCCTACCGGAAGGCCAACATGAAGAAAGAGAGTTCATTTATAGATAACTCTGAAACTTCCTCTCCCATTCTCTGCCTTTTAGTTATTTCTTAGCAGAAGCAAAGATAATAACAGAAACTCTTCCTCCCACCTGTAGCCAACAAAGGGTGTGTGTGTGTGTGTGTGTGTGTGTGTAATGGACCATATATACTCGACTATAAGTCATCCCAAATATAAGTCGAGATACCTAATTTGGACCTCTAAAACTATGAAAATAGATTGACCCAAGTATAAGTCTGGGGTGGAAAATGCAGCAGCTGTTAGTGAGTTTCAGTAATTAAAATACATGAAAATATGATAAAACTAATTAATTCTGACATTTGTGATGGTATGTTTTTGAGTTTTTACAGTAGTGTTAGTGCTTTTTTAAAAAAATGTATGGTTGAATTTGCACCACTGTGGTTTTGGGACCCTTGGGGTCATTGACCCGAGTATAAGTCAAGTCCCTTTTTTGAACCTCATTTTGTGGGCTAAAAACTAGACTTGTACTCGGGTATATACAGTAAGTGCAAGTCTAACTCTTCACGGCCCATGTAAAATTAACCCAGTGGGCTGAAGGTTTCCATAGTGTCTTACATGAATTAATGACTACTACTCTTCCAGCAGAACAAAGCATGGTATTTTGATAAATAAAGATCCAGAGATAGCCAATCTGGCACTATCCATAAAGTCATTGGTCTACTGATTCCCTTGTCTGTTTCTGCTTTGAGTCATAACCTTCTTTCCCTTCATGAATTCATAGAGCTACATTCAAACATATATTCAGATTAAGGTGAGCTAATCCCACCCTTGATTTCTCACTGTTAAATCAATATCAAGATGTGGCAAAACCCAACAGAATTAGAGCTATAAATTTGTCCTTCTCTGACAGGAACATAAAGCAAAGCAAAACAATCATCTTTATATAGTGCTCCATAGAGCTGAGTGCAATCTCTGGGTGGTTCACAAATTAATTAGCATTTTGCCCCCAACATGCTGGGTAGTCATTCTATTGACCTCAGAAGGATGGAAGGATGATTCAACCTTGAACCCTGGTCAGGATTTGGCATACAATCTTTTGGTTACAGTACAGCAATTTAACCACTGTGCCACTAGGGCTCCCAAACTTTAACCTCTGCATATATTTCAAGGAATGAAACTGTTTTCCTTTTGGTCAGTATATATAACCCGAATGTCCTTGATGTTTCATGCTCTAAACCAGGGGTTCTCAACCTTTTTAAGCTGCAGGCCAGACCACGTCCCCAGTTAATGCAGCTGTGAAATGCTGCTGTAAAATTCATCCACAGCTGTTGTAAATATGTTTATGACAGCCATGGGCACATTTATGACTGTCTTAAACTTGTCCACTTCTGGTGGTGGTGACGCCAATGTCACAGGCCACATGAGAACCCCTGTTCTAAATGAATGTACAGTACTGACATCAGGAGCAGAGAATATGAAGAAACCATTTTGGGACTGATTCAGATAGCCACCTTGGGTTCTGCTTAGGAAAAAGTTTAGATAGAAATATTTTAAACCAACAATGTTTGCACAGAATAACCAGAATGAATTTATTTATTTATTTATTCTTTGAATTTATACCCCGCCTCGCTCAGGCTAACCTGATTCTAGGCGGCTTCCATAGTAAACAAAGAACAATATAACAAAAGACAATAAACAATATCCCACCAAAGACCCCCCCCCCAGAGTCCTCTATCGCCACCCAAGACCCCCAGGTTCTCTCCCTTCGAGGCCGGCTGGTCGAGGAAGAGTCCAACAAGGTCCAACAAGACATTGGGGGGCCGGCGTCGTCGTCGTCTCGCGGCGGCGTCTTCGAGCCTCCCCTGGCCCAGGGAGGCTCCTTTTATCCACCTCCCGGCCGGTGACGGGGGGCGGGGCGGCGGCGGCGGCGGCATCTCGCGGCGGCATCTTCGAGCCTCCCCTGGCCCAGGGAGGCTCCTTTTATCCACCTCCCGGCCGGTGACGGGGGCCGGGGGGGCGACGACGGCGTCGTCTCGCGTCGTCGTCTTCGAGCTTCCCCTGGCCCAGGGAGGCTCCTTTTATCCACCTCCCGGCCGGTGACGGGGGCCGGGGGGGCGACGCCGTCGTCGTCTCGCGTCGTCGTCTTCGAGCTTCCCCTGGCCCAGGGAGGCTCTTTTTATCCACCTCCCGGCCGGTGACCAGGAGGTGAATATCTATGAATTAAAAGAGATGCCACAGAAAAGTAAAAGCACAAAGTTTGTTCCTGTCACAACATTAAGTGATATCAATAGAACACAGTTGCTGTAATGTCTGAGATAAACTGGGCATTGTCTTTCAGGTTGGAGAGAAAAAAATGTGGAAGTAGAACTTTGCAGATGATTTGTGGAAAACTGTGGAGAAGCTGAAAAGGAAGTCAGATGATGAATTGTACAGAAGACTGAGAAAACCACCTGGATATTTTACAGATCTTTGTGGGTTGCAGTTCTCACTGAGCTGGTAAATCCATATCTCAAATACAGTATTTCAAATTACAGATTACAATAACATAGAGTGGCGAACAACAATAACATCATCAAGAGCAATAGACCAAAAAGAATAGTTTTAAGGCAAGAAGCTGTTTATTGCCAATGGTGAAATGAATTTTCTTTAGCTCAGTATGTGTAAACTAAGTTATGATCAATGGTATTTATTGCTCAGAATCAAACTGAACATACTGGCATTTGCAGTGAAGAATATGAAGAGAACAACATTTCAAAATAAGAGTCTAAAATAAATAACATCAAAGTAGCATCGATGTCACAAAATACTGATGTGGGCTTTTGGTCTAGTGTACCATGCAAACCAATGATTTACCACCTAGTGAGAACAACATCCTAGTTGTTATTTTATATACAATCAATCAATCAATCAATCAATCTTTATTACAGTCCAAGACCAACATACTGCAGCAGAATGAACAGAAATTAAAATGAGGGTACTTAAAATATATTTTAAAAAGGAGTGTTATCTACTCAGAGTTAAAGAGTAGTAAATTTAGTACATAAGATTAATAATGTTACAACTGTTACTATGCCTATGGTGTAGTGCTAGTAGTTTATTTAGCTGAAGGACCAGCCAGGGTTGTTCTTCTGATCTTATAAACTGTGGCCCAGAAACTGTCAGTGTTGTGGATGAAGGTGGGGCTTTCATCAGATAGCAGCCTGTGGGTGTATATGCTGTTTCACTGTCCAGGATAATTGCCAAGCAGCAGAGATATGAATTTATTCCAGATGTATCTATAGAAAGGACAACTGCAGAGAATATGTTCTATGGTTTCAATTTCTCCAGTGTCACAGGGGCATTGTCTCTCCGATATTAGTGTCCTTTGGTGCCCCTTGAGAACTACAGAAGGGAGGGCCTGACAGTGGGCTAATATAAATGCTCTCCGATGGCTTGGTGTCTCAAGTTGGAGCAGGTACCAGGCCAGGGCAACAATGTGTCTCCAAAACACTGGAGCCAGGAAGGTAGGGCCCCTGGCTAGGTCTGCTTACCTTTCCATGCCTAGCATTCTCTGTTTAATGGCCTGTTTACCTGGCTGTGACTTATGGCCTGTATGAGAGGTTGGGAGAAGTCAAGGTACTGCAGTCTGGATTTGACTGTTCTTTTCCATGCTGTTTAGAAGCTATCCTGGAAAGTTAGAGGAGCCAAGCTCCAATTTATATCGCTGCCCTACTCCGAAGACTCTGGAAGGCTCATAGAAGGACCAATCACAATTAAAAGTGACAAAAACCCATTAAAAGTATAAACAAAATTTAAGATATTTAGAAGATTAAAAGATTAAAAGAGAGATAATATTTCACTAAATTAGCCAGCAGGCCTGGGCCACCACATCAATGGTGCCCCACACCTGCTCTGCCAGCCATGCCTTTTAATCCTTTCCTGAAGGGCAGCAACTCTGTCTGGAGACACAGCTCAATTGGCAGGAGGTTCATAGGGCTGGAGCAGACACTGAGAAGGCCCTTTATCTAGTGCTAGAGAGACATGTCCCTCTAGCCGATGGAACAATGAGAGACCCTCTCTGGTCTACTCTGGTGGGATGGACAAATGTTCTTGGGGTGACAGGGTCTCTTATGTATCCTGGCCCACTACCATGTAGGGCTTTAAAGGTAATGACCAGCACCTTGAGTTGCACCCAGAGGTACAATGACAATCAGTGCAGCTCATGGAGCAGTGGTGAGGCACAGGCATAACACCCACATCCCAATACCACCCAAGCCACTGCATTCTGGACCAGTTTCAACCTCCAAATGGTCATCAAGGGCAATCCCATGTAGAGCACATTACAATAGTCAAGTCTGGAGGTGACCAGAGCATGTGTGACCATGAGCAAGGAGTCCTGATCTAGGAGCGGGCATAACTGGAGTATCACACCAAGCTGTGCAAAACCCCTCCTGGTCAAAACTGCCACCTGATTAAACATAATTTTGACCCAAAGAATGAGAATGGGTAGCCAGAGTCTAGCTTTATCATACCCATCTCCAAACAAAGGGTGATGTTGAATACATAGCAGGAGTAAGGTAGAGTCTGGAGAGCTGCACATAATAATTTAGATTGTACTATTTTTATAACAGCCAAGTTGTTAGGTGGTGGGCTTGATTGGACTCCAAAGAGTAGCTACAACAGGATTTTGGCTTCAAATAATTTGAGTGATGCCAGGCTGTATTGGCCTCCATTTGTCATCGGGAATTTAAGTATGGCAAAGTTGGATCTCTGGACTGTAAGAACAGCATGTGTGGTATGGACATTTCTTGACCCTGAAGCTTGGAGGACTACTCCCAAGTATTTAAAGCTAGTGGCCTGCTCTATCTTAAGTCTATTTATATGTACATATGCCCTGTTATAGTCTATTCTAATGTGCACATTTCTTTATGCATTTTACCTAGCATACACATTTTCATAATTGATCAAAGTCTAATTGTATATATTTCTTCACTGTTACCCATTTCAGCATGTTTCCTCTCTTAGCTAGTCTTCAGAGGAGCAGAATTCTATTTCTTAAAAGACTTCTCAATCCAACAAATATTTTACTATCCCTTGTGGATTGTGTCCAATGGAACTGAATTCATGCCCAGTCTCAACTCTGTCAAGATGAGCTAAAGAAAGACATATTGAGCCATGTAGCCAGAACAAGAATCAGCAAAAACAGAGAGTTGTAGATACCAACACAAGGAAGTGAATCTAACATTTGATAAATTTACAAAATAAAAAACTATTATTTTAGAGGCTTTTTGTGACTTAATTGGTCTCTTATATATTCTCTTTCAATAGACCTGTGTAATGATGAACTTATGACTCCTTGCTTGATGTCTCTCTGACTTTATATGATGAATGCACGCTCTTCCTCACTCACCTAGGACCTCTCAAGCATTTCTTCCAAGGCTGATTATTCAACAAAAATCCCCTCTAGAACTTCTCCCAAGCTCACGCAAGAAAAAAATATGTTCACCATTCCTTCTCCAGCCAAACCCAGCTGATCCACACCCTGGCTTTCTCTCTTTAAGAGACAAGCCCAATTTACTATGAGAGGTTTTAGTAGCGTTTTCAAGAGGCAAAAAAAGGGGGACTTACTGTCTTTTAACCCAATATCCCATCTTCAATGAACACGCATTTATTGAAGAAAATATTTTTATTTAAATTGGTAGCATGGTTCTTGATGAGTCAGATTACAGATCTCAGCATAGAAAAATATACTACAGTACTTTAATTTGTTTTAGAGAAAGGATGTTTCAGACAAGTATTCCCCTTAATAAAAAAAGAATCTGTCTAGCTATTCTAAGTTAACACAATTAAGATTTCCAGAGATAGGCCTACTTGGAAAGGCCATCTCTGTATTGTCGATGTTACCTAGTTGGCAACCATTTTAGAACTCTTCTCAAGCTCTAGCCATGTGCTCATGGCGAATCTGCAGGAAGAAAGGCTTTCAGCATTAGCCCATTTCCTCCCCCCTTAAAGATTCTACATCTTTACTGCTTGAGAATCAAAATCTATCTCTCTCTGCTTCTCTCAACTGCTTAACTGTTTCTCTCAAACCTTCCCTCCAGGTGTGATGTAACTAGCAGACATCCAATCAAATAACAAAGTTGGGGTACGTAAACAACTCTGGTTGTCTTGTTTACAATGGGCGCCTCTCTGTCTATCTCTTCCCTTCCTGGGCCCCAAAGTATGAAAAAAACCAAATGGCCCTTTCGGCTAGCATGAGAAGCCACATTTCTACTACAGACTAAAAAACTACTATACTCCATTTTGGATATGTGAAGAACTTGGGGCCTCATTTTATCACACTTTATACACTCTATGACAGGGTTTCTCAACTGTGGCCCATGGGCCAAATCTGGCCTATGGTGCCAAATAATCTGGCCCTCAACCTTGCACCAGCCACCACCACCACCACCGGAATTGGCCAGCATAAACATGTGGCTGCCACCACTGGCCAGCATAAACATGTTTACGACAGTCATAAATGACAGGGGGGAGGAGATAACCAGTCCAGCCCCCTCAACTGTTTGAGGGAGTGTGACCTGGCCCTCAACTTGAAAAAGGTTGAGAACCCCTGCTCTATGGCCTATTAAGTCCTAAGACCCATTTCATTGGCTTTCAGCCAATGTTATGGAAACATGAATCATCACAACATTGCTTTCATTTTGATTGATTGATGAACTTCTCAGATGAAACAAATAAAATGAGTTGTTATTAGTGTGTCTATTACTGAGCAAAAGAAGCATTCCTTGTCCATCTGTTCTTTCCTAATATGACATTATAAAATAAACAAAGTATAGGTGGTGTCATCTTGCAGCAGGAGGAAGCAAAGTTATCTTCTTTCTGAGGAAGTGAAGCAATTCATGTTGATATCATGTTGTGCAGCCTGTGGAAAAAGTAAAATGATAGGGCTTTGTGGATGATTACACAGCTATGTAAGGGTAGCAGCTGGAACACTTTAAGTGATGTTTTTCAAACTATGGTTCTCTCACAAGGGGGTTTATAATGTGACTTTTGTGAGAATAAGGGCACTGTGAGGTCTTGCACATATCAATTGTTCATGGGTGCCTAATGTCCACTCTAGAAAGTCTATTTGAGAGTTTGAACAATGAGAGAAAAACATCATATTTTAAAAAGTTATTTTGTGTTCCCCACACTCAGGAGAGACGACTATAGAGAATCAGGACTGAATAGATATACAGTATATATTGTTCCAAGATACTAACAACACTATTGCACACAGGTGTTCCAGACCTTTCACTTATTTTTCCGACTGATTGACTGTGCACAATTATCTTGAATGAATCACTCTATATTCTGTTTATGTTTATAACTTAGATAGATATATCTTAAATTGAGTATAGTTTGCATATTCATATATAATTGCAAGTGAGGTACAATGTACTCCATCTTCCTCAGAATCTCTATTGATAACAATTTCTCTAGAAGAGCAGGAAGTATTGTGCTTCCACCATACTGAAACACGCAGGGAAGATTCAAACCAAGAGAAAACATTGCATGACATTCACACAAATAGGTGTCTCACAAATTGTAAACATGATGAAAACCCATAAGCATTCACAACTTCACCAGCAACCTGATGAGGGGATTAGGAGATAGATTTTACCACAGTGATCTTATCACTTCATTTTTCATAAAGAGAATACATTTTTTAAATTGCCCGATGTGGAAATGCTCAAAGCTATCTTGCTACAGAATATATTCCAAAACTAGTAGTTTCCCTGACAAGGTAAATGCAGTATTTTTTATCTGATGAAACTTCAAAAAGAAAAGAAGAGAGAGAGAGAGAGAGAGATACTCCCAATCAGAAAACATGATAACACATTCACCATTTGAAGAATTTCAAATCTCAGGTTGAAATGGTGTGAATCTGCCTTGAACAAAATGACTGTAAACATATTGAGCATCCATCAGTGGCAATACAATAGTATTTGGTGTTAAAATGCTACAAAAATGTTGATACAAGATTGATTTTTAAGGAATATCTTCCAGGCTGTCCAAAAATATCCTTGTTTCACTCCATTTTACTCATCTACCAACCAAAGGTTTCAAAATATGTAATTATGTGCCAAGGGGAAGGGTTTTCTTAATTGCAGCATGGGATGAACAATTTTTGGAGTAGAGAGTCACACTTTTGGGGAATGTATTGTAAATCCTTCCTCCCCCAGCAAAGAACCTCTCCTGAATATGTCTTCCATGTTTCAGTTAGGCAAATCAGCTCAGGAGACCTTTAAAATGCCTCATTAGAGCTTGGAAAAGAGGTGAGAAAATGCCTTCTCTCTCATTCAAGACTGAAGCCAAGAAGAAGCTGGGGCCCAGATGCAGGTCTCTCATGGGTCACATTAGTCCTACAGATTAGAGATTCTCTAGGTGGCAGTAAACTCAAGAACTAAATGGTGTGATGCCACAAAATGGCTCCCTATAAGATCTGAAAGCCATTCTTGTATGGGGGAAAATGTTTATTTACTCTGTATTTCAAATTGAACAGAAAACAAATTAATATTTAATACCAAATTAATAGAGAGAGTTAATAACAGGACACTCAATCACTTTACAATTATCAAAATGAATTCTTGTTAATATAGTACGCTTGAGAATTAGCACTTGAATACCTTTTTGCCACACAAAAATTAAATTAAGAATGCGTAATGAGAATGAGACATAATAATTTCTGCAACAACCTAAAGCCAGCAGGGAAATAATGTATCCTTAAATGTTCACTGTTGTTTCATTATGGTAAAATGGAGGAAGATGTCTTCAGCTACAAATAACAATTCATGTAGATTCGCTACCTTTTGCTACAGTTGTATGCCTATAGGTAGTAAGTACTTTGTCTTGTGGAGTGGAGAAGCATATCAAAGAGTGACAGATAGAGAGACATTGAAGGGATGAGATAGTCAAAATGCATCTATGTTAGGAAAATGAATGCATTTATTAGTTTGTTTTGCTAAGGCAGATATGCTTCAATGTTGTAATAAAGCCTGCTGATGTTAGAAATGGAAAGTTAGCGGCTTCATCTCAGGTCTTCAGGAAACAGGGAATTTGGCATGTTTTAGGAATAAATATATGAGAACCAGGAGACAGTAGGTCAACAATAAGCTCTGCAAAATGGAACAAGCCAAGTCTGAGGAAGTAAAATTACTGCAGTTTTTTCTTTGGACACAAATGTCTTTCTACACTTGTTTTTAAACGAAGTTATCTGTGTTCTACAACATGAGTGATATGGGGATGGGATTTTAATTAGAAGTACTATGGTAAGCATCCCTTTTTTTTGCAATCTTGAATCTATATTAGTGGATAAGCAGGCTGCTATTTATCCACTAGCACTGAAAAAAAGTTTTTTTTCCTTGGACCTTGCCTTTAATCCTGAGGAAAAATCATGAACATTGGCAGAGACAAACAGCAGGAGTGAAAGAACAAAAAAGGAAAGCTAACTAAATCTCCATGAAAGATCATGCCTGTTTTCTCTGGAAAAATAAGCACAATGTCCTAAGTTCCCAAGTTAGCAACACATCATACCACAATGTGTTGAGCACCAATAAACCAACATCATCTTGTTTTGTTAGGTTTGCTTCTCAAATGACATGTCATCTTACAAATTCCACAGCCCAACATACATTTCACTACAAAATAACCCTTTATTTAGTATTCCAGAGATGTTGGTTAGTCTCATGCTTCTCCAACAACACATGTTGATTTGTGAACGGATCTGTTAACATAAACACAAGAATTCTTGATTACAGTCAATACCTCATATATGAGCTGATGGAGTTTTCCTCTCAAATGAACATGACCTTAACATTGTACTGTTCTTATCTAGGTCATGCAAAAGCCTGGCTGATTTGTAATGCTTTCAATATTTCTTCAACTTAAAATAATAATAATAAAGAATTGATAAAGTTTTCTTTGGAAATCAAACACCATAAAAGTCTGATAGAGTATGCATCTTAAATACAACAAAAATATTAGATCATAATTTGGTTGAAGGAGGAAAGGTAGATACAGACAACAATTCACTTCTAGCTTATACTAGAAATTCTGTGTAGAAATGGCTTAGGGACAATCAAGTGGCCCATTATAGACAACTGAAAATTTGGTAATGTGTGATACCTGCAAACACATAACATCCTCATACTTCAGTCAGACTCCCAAGCTTTGGGAAGAGTAGCCAAAGAGAGATACAGTACAGTAATACCCCAGATAACGTTATGACTTGGTTCCACAAGTCATGACGTTATCCGGTTTTTAGCGTTGTCCGATGCATGCATCGAACAACAGTAAAAAAAAAGCCCTGACTTCAGGGACAAACCACTTTAAAGGCAGGCAGGGAAAGAAAGAGACCTCCCTGCCTTTAAAGCCACCCCCCAGCGCTGTGACTGCAGTAGGATCGGGGACGCTACTGCAGGCTTCCCTCGCTGCTTCCCTTCCCTTCTCCGACTGCCAGCTGATCACTCATGAGGCTTGTTTTTTTAAAACTAAAGGGAAGGGGGAAAGAGAGAAATGTGATTGGTTCTCTAGAGAACCAATCACCTCTGTCTCTTTCCCCCTCCCTGTTTTTTTTTTCCCAATACAGGAAGGGAAAGCAAAAACACAAGCTTCTGGCTCAGTCAGAGCGTGCAGCTCAAGAAGATTAGGTAAGCAGGGCTGGGCTGGATTCTCTGTGGCCGAGCAGGCAGTGGGGTGGGTGTGGGGAGTCCCCAAACTGCTGGGGGTGGGGGTGGGGAAGGAGGGAAGTGACAGGGAGAGGAGCTTTGGCCTTTACTTCTTTAATACAATGGATTGTATAACGCTAAAATGAACGTTCTCCAGTGCAAATCTTCCCCCCAAATTTGTCGCCGTTATGCGGTTTTAGCGTTATCCGGTTGCAATCTGGAATGTGGAATGACCAGGTAACCATAAGACCTCTAGTGGTTAAGAAAATTTATGCAAACTTTAGATTAAAATGTAAATGATGTGACAGATTGTAAATTACAGAATTAACCACATCAACAGTGGCCATTTGTCATTAGTCCTCATATTTCTAATGTCCAGGCAGATTATTTCATTGTTTGTGTAGCTAAAATAATAGCATCCATGGAGATGAAAGGAAACAACATTTTTGAGTGAAAACCTCCCCCCCCCCAAAAAAAAAGATCATTTAAGGTGAAAAACAAGAATATAGCCTTTTGCCTCAAAACTTTTAAATAAGACAAAACCACAATGTTCAAACAGGCTGAAACAATTGCATTGACTTTTGAAGGAGATGGGAAAGTAGAGAAGAAAGAACTGAATTAAGTCATTAGGAATTTGACCAGCAGGATGAATTTATTTTTCAGTGCTCTGTTTTAAATATCTTCCAATGAATACCACTATTCCAGTGGTGGGCAGCCAAAAATTTTACTACCACACTGTGGGTGGAGCCAACATAGTGGGCAGAGTCAACATCATGACGTCTTGGACAGAGCCAACGTCATGACATCATGGGTGGAGCCAGTGATGTGTGCAGAGCCAACATAAAAAACCATAAAAATAAGTACACATAAAAATATAAATTAAATAGACATAAAAATACACATAAAAACACATAAAACACACATTAAAATTAATACACATTAAATAGACATTAAAATACAAATTAAATAAACATAAAACATATTAAAATACACATTAAATACACATTAAAATACACCCATCCACCCCACACCTAAAGGTGAGTCACTTACCTTGGAGAGCAGGCTATAGGGAGCTTCAGGCTAGCAGCTTCTCTTCCTTCTCACTGCTTGGGAGGAGAGCAAGGAGGCCGCACATGCATGTCAAGCGCTGTAGGCACGTATGCACAACAAGCCCTTGGCACAGATATGCAGTAGAGGAACTGGTGAAAAGGTATGTTCCCAAGGTGGCTCCCCCCAAAAGGCACTACCGGTTCTCCGGGACACCGGGAAAAGTTACTACCAGTTCTGGAGAACTGGTGCGAACCTGTTGGTGCCCATCACTGCACTACCCTCACCTCTCAGCATAATTTCCTTTAGCTTACAGTTGTACAAGATAAGTATTTGGGTGAGAATCAATCACTTGAAAAGAAATTTGCTTGTCTGTTTGTCTTTCCATCTGTTTATTTATTTTTAGAGAGGAAGCATTTCAAAAATGATATTCCTCACCTATCACTACTTCACTGGCATTGCAGTCTCAAGCAGTGTGTTCCTTTGAATCTTCTTAGCAAATATTGCATATGGTCTCAGCCTGCACACATTTTACACTTCATTGGGATGGGGAAAAAGACAATCTGCAGACGTTGGCATGTATATCAGGCCTAAGGTAAATATTTCACGCCTCTACCGAGATTGACCATAAAGCAGGAAGTAGCCGTCCTAATGACACTCTCCACATTTGGCAACAGTCAGTCTGCAAACACTAGTCTGTTGTAGACACAGAGTCCAGATTTGAGTTTTATTACAAAAAATGTGTCTGAAGTTTTGATGACTACTCAATATGGACATCAGATATTCAGGTGTAATCCAGGCCCTGCCTATCCATTATACAATGGTAGGATAAGAAAGGAAACTGCAGAACTCATATACATTGTATGATTTGAACAGGCTAGTCATCATTTGTGTAGAGGAAATGTATCTGTCTGTCTACTTCTGATATGACTTTAAGGAAAGGATCAGCATTGGAAACAGCAGTGTGACTGCATCCTATCCCAAGATAACATAGTTTGGTGGAGACATCTGGGTGCCCCATAGCCTTCCAACCAACCACTGTATGCAATCCAAAAACTAAAGTGGCTATTTTATCTATCCATTCTAAGAACAGAACATAAATTATAGAATCTTATTATATCTGTTTTCCTTTGATGTCTGCTTCAGTACATAAAACTACATTTGTACAGACTTTTATTACCACAGTACCCTGGAAACATAACCTTTATAAAGACCAAATGGGTACTAAACCATAAGTATTGGCTTCTTGTCAAAGGCTGAATTGATCTAAAGATACTTGTCCTGGCTTATAAAGAACAGAAGAAATGTGCCCTGGCATACTGAACTATTGATTTTGATATTCTTTACTTACCTGTGGAGTCAGGCATTATGTCTCTGGCTCCCCTTGCACAGAGGAGAAAAATAGGTGGAGATTATTATTTTTGTTTTTGTAATTTTGGTAGTTAAGTCACAGTTTAATTAAGTTCACATTTAACAAATATAACTGTCCCAGCTTTCCAAATACTGACCATAGCAAGCAAGAATGACTAAATTATTGAGAGCAAAGGAGAGAATGCAAGATGTATAGGTAGGGCTTATTGACACCAATTGACCAAGAGGCCCTTGGAACACACCAAGAACAATGAACAAACCTGGAAGTGTCACAGGCCATAATAAGATGGGCCTGTATATTCCACTCTTAGTCACACCCTAAGACAGTGGTGGCTAACCTAGGGCACCCATGCCAGATGGGGCTCTCAGAGCCCTCTCTGTGGACATGAGCACTGTTGCCACAGCACAGAGTTCACCATGCCCCTCTGCCCAGCAGCCCAATGGGAGTGTTTCATTCCTGCCCCCAGCACAGAGTTCACCCCACCCCTCTGCAGCACAGATGGTAGCCAGTTGAGTTTGTTCACTTCGTCTCTAAAATGTTCTTGATCACTGCCCTAAGAGAACTAAGATGATCCTGATGAAGTGGTCTGTTCTTGTGGAAAAGCTGTTCTCAATCATCTGTATTTATTTCATTTTTATTTTATACTTCCCATCTGACATAAATGTCGCTCTGGATGATGTACACTAGAAAAAAAGATAAATATATATAGAACACTTACCCTAAATACATAGCACAATATGAAAGTTACATAAACAACAACTATCTGTATCCGTAAGGAAATACACATGTTTAAAATCAAGAGAAGAAAGTAAGAGTAGTCCATGAGATGTACTTTAACAACTTTAGAAGGGCAATGTATAAGTTAGTTGTGGGAATATCTAAACAGCAGTGGAAAAAGAACACTCACTTTTTGTCAGATTTGGTAAATGGATAATCTAAAACAGGGATTCTCAACCTATGGCCTGAGGGCTGAATGCAGCCCATAGCTCCATTTCATGTGCCCCCCCCCACACTGCCTCCACCACACCATGAAGTGCCATGTGGTGGAGAAAGGGCAAAATGGCCATCCAGCCCCCAAAGCTGTCTGAGAGAGTGCAACCCAGCTCCCGGCTTAAAAAGTTTGAGAACTCCTGATCTGAAACAGTGGTTCCAAATTTGGAGCCCATGCCCCACAGTGGACTTCAGTTCCCATAAGCCTAAATCAGTGCATTGGCTGTGTCAGTGCTTTGGGCAATTGACTTAGGCTTTTGGGAATTGAAGTCCAAAAACCAAAGGTTGGGAAACACTGATCTAAAAGGAAGGGGTCTCTATTTACAAGTTAAACAGCAACCGAAATTTAGTACATGGGATCCGGGTAACATTTGTGAGGTCTTTTATCCACAGCTTTACAAATAGTTTTTCTTATAGTTTGCAAGTTCTCCAAGAACTACACTCCCCACTCTAGCCCAGCAATTAAACTTTCCACACTTGTTTATAAATACAACAAAATATACTAGTACCTCAGATAACGATGAGACTTGGTTCCACAAGTCTCACCTTTATCCGGTTTTTAATGTTGTGCAATGCATTGATCATACAATGTTTAAAAAGCCCTGTTCCATTTTGTAAAAGGAGTGGAATCCCCACTGCCCTTTCCAAAGAGGCAGCTGGATCGCAGTGTGGGATCGGCTGCTTGGATTGGGGGTTGAACCAACCCCCTAACCCAAGCACCGATCACGCACTGCAATTGGATTGCCCGGGTGGGTCAGGAACAGTGCAGATCGGGTCCCCCAACCTTTCCAGAGGCAGCAGGGGCTCCAGGGAGCCCAAAATGGATGAAAAATGGAGGTTTTTTTCACCCATTTCAGGCTCTCCGCTGCTCCTGCTATCTCTAGGGAGGTCAGGGGACCTGATCCGCACTGTTTCTGAAGTCCCAAGACCTACCCGGGCAGTGCTGCAAGACAAAATGCCAGGATTTGAATCCCGACATTTTGCCTTACAGCACCATCCGGGTAGGTCTGGGGAGGTTGGGAACAGTGTGGATCGGGTCCCCCGACCTCCCCAGAGGCAGCAGGGGCTCCAAAAGGCCCAAAATGGGTGAAAAAAATTAGAGTTTTCCCCCATTTAGGATTCCCTGCCACCTCTAGGGAGGGTGAGGGACCTGATCCGTGCTGTTTCTGAAGTCCCCAGATCTATTGCAAGGCAAAATGCCGGGATTCAAATCCTGATGTTTTGCCTTACAGCACTGGCCGGATAGGTTGAGGGACTTCAGAAACAGCGCAGATCAGGTCCCCTGACCTCCCCAGAGGTGGAAGGGGTGCCAGAGAGCCCGAAATGGGTGAAATTATTTTGCATCAGATAATGATCTGTTATCGTTATCTGAGGTAATTGTTTGTAGCGGCGGGGTGACTGGGAAGCTGAATAGGAACTTCCTGTTCAGCTTCCCAGCCACCGTGACAGCTGCGGAGGCATGGACAGTGTGGCTGGAAAGCCGACAGAGGACTCCTCCATTGGCTTCCCAGCCACCCCGTTGCTACGAACAATTACCTCGGATAACGCTAACAGATCGTTATAGGATGCAATTTTTTTTTAAAAAAAATTGCATCGTTATCTGATGTTAGGGTTATCCAATGCAATCATTATCCATAGTATTACTGCAGTTCTTTACTTACAGTTGGTTTAGAAAGACTAGTGAACAGTGGCTTTCCCTGATAAAAACCAGTTCTTTACAATAAGTTTCATAGTAGACAAAAATACTTTGCTTGTAAAACAATCATTTTAATTACAGGAGAGAGAGAGAGAGTGGAACAGTAGAATAATATCTGTAACTGCACATGACTGAAAGAATAAAAGACCTGACTAGCAAGTGGCTTAATACAAGTCAGGTGACCCCAGTGGCCTTTCTGTTGGTTGATTATAGGCATAATTTACATTAACAACCAATTGCATGGCGGGGTTGATCTAATATGCTCTAATATAGTCAAGAACATTCCGATGGCAGCACATATTGAGTTGAAATAAAGGTACTTTGTAAGGGGACTAATTAGAGAAACTCGGGGGGGGGGGAATTATTCAGTTCTACTCCTCAGAGTAAATTATACAGTAGAGAACAATTGAGTCATAACTTCCCAGTATCAGAATTTTACAAAATAACAAGAAAATTATGTGCACCTCTCAAGTTAAGACAAACTGTAGTTGCAACCAGCTGCAAGCATCAGTTCATCAACTTGTGCAGAAAATAACTGCGAGGATTCCAGCTTACTCACTTAAAAATGGAATTAACTTGCTTGTTCCCAAAGAAATGAGTTGCTGCTACCATCAACAAGTCTATTTTTATTGCAGTCCTCCTCTTCCCCATACGCCCACAGAATTGGTTTGTACTTTATTTGTCCTAAGGGCTGCATTTAATAGACCTTTGTCCTCTCAAAGTTTATTAGTATTTATGATTCCTTGTGTTTCTCTCTCTCAAAATGCCTTGCAGACTTCCTTATTTGCCCTTCTTACTGGGTCCTCTCCAAATTCATCCCTGACACCAAAAATACAAAAAACAAAACTGACAACATCATTTCCTTATCAAGATACAGTAAAACCTTGCATAAAGAGTGTCTCATTTAGAGACTAACTCACTTAAAAAGCAGAATTTTCTCTGAATGGTCTTCTTCCTTAACAACTAAAACCAACCAAAAAAACTTGCTTAACAACTAAACTGGGGTTCGCTATCCCCCCACCAGAAGTCACAATTGGTCACTTACAATGGTGTTTCACTTAAAGAGCAAACTCACTTCAAGAGCAATCCCGAGGAACACATTATGCTCTTCAAGTGTTTCCCTTAAAGAGCAAACTCACTTCAAGAGCAATCCTGAGGAACACATTATGCTCTTCAAGTGAGGTACCACTGTATATAGCAGTGGTGCCCAAACTAAGGCCCAGCGGCTGGGTGCAGCCCCTGAGGCCAATTCATCCAGCCCACGAAGCCCTTGTCGTTCCTGGAAGTGGAAGTAAAATGTGCCTGTATGGACCTTAGTGACTGGCTTCCTGAATCACATGATTGGCCCATGGCCCAAAAAGTTTGGGCACCTCTGGTATATAGCAACAAACTAAATTTGCAATTACATTGTCATAATTGTGTAAAGTTTATACTGACATGATTCATTGTATGAGTTAAGATTTCAAAGTCTACTTCAAAGGCCAGTAATCCACCACAGTGAAGGGATATTGTGTATTCATATGTCCTAAATCCTAAGATTTTCTGTCACATCCCATAACAAGTAGCTTAGATAAACAGCCTGAAATCTCACATGGCATTAATGATTTTCCACTGTTCCCATCATCTTGCAGTTCACCACACCTACACAATCTGCTTTATTAGGTCCCTTGACCTCCTCCTCCTCCTTCCATATCCGAATCTGAATCTTGGTGATCATCATGGTGATCAGCCATGAAGACTGTCCTGAGAATACAATGCAGTGGTCTTTCATCTGCCTTCTGCATGGCAGCATAACACCCTTAGCACTGATCCAGGTCCGTGAGCCACTTTCTGGTCCTGAGACATTTTGGCACACAAAGTTATCATCTTCCCCAGGCCAGTATTGATGAAACTGCTGTCCTCGATCAAAATAGATTCAAGTGGGATTTAATCCACTTGGGGACCATCACCCTTCCCTGTGTACTTAGGCACCCAAGCCATTAGTCCTCAAGTTTGTCAGGTTAGTTAACCACTGCCTGTGTCTACTCTATTACCATAGCAGGATAACCTGGCCAGCCTGGATAACCCTCTTGTAAAAACAGAATTTAATACAGTAATACCTCAGATAACGCTAAGACTTGGTTCCACAAGTCTTGGTGTTATCCGATTTTCAGTGTTATCCGATGCATGTTAAAATCCTATGGAATGGATCGGATAACGTTAAAGCTCCATAGAGATACATTGTAACCGCACAGGCTTTAGCGGTTGTTATCCGATCCATCCCATAGGACCTTAACATTATTCGATCCAATTCTCCTCCCCAGATTACTTAACGTTATGTGATTTTAGCGTTATCCGAGGTAAACGTTATCCGAGGTATTACTGTATTGTGAATAATAATAATTTTGTGTCAGAAATTATTTTGGGTTGAGAGGATTTTTGCTGGAGAAACTCTGCTCAGAGGATGCCTGAATGAGGATCCTTTCATGTCCCCAAGAACTTTTCCCACCAAAGTGGTTCCTATTTATCTGCTTTCAATTACTTGCTTATGAACTGCTAGGTTGGAAGTAACTGGGATAGAGACAGGCACTCAAACTATTATGCAGTCCCTGGGTCTGAGGGCAAGGGGAAAGGAGATAGTTTCACTTCTTATTTTGCTTATAAAAGCTGTTTTGTTCACAAGAAAAGATAAATGATACCAACCTGGTGGACTGTGAACTAAATGGGGAGTGCCTTCATCTTGAAACAGATGATGGAAAGCACCCACTTCCTCAGTTCATGTGCTATCCATTATCAATATAAATTTTCTGGACCATTATAGCCAACTGCCACAGTTATTTAGAAATCTGACTGAGAATATTTGCAATAAAATAAACAAGTCTGACCACTGAAAACTAAAGAACTCTTTAGTCCACCTCAAATGCAACATTTTGATCATCACAAATCAGCAAATAGCTTCTTATTTATTATTTTTCCCTTTCAGATATATGTGGACAGCTCCAACAAAAGATGCTAAAGATGAAGTTGAAATTGTTTATGCAAGCATATCGGAGGAAAAGGTTCACAGAGCAAAATAAATAAATAAATAAATAAGAAGGTAAAAAGACAAAAGGATATGCTTAGAATTATAAGTGACTAAAATGCAAAACTAGGAAACAAAGTAGAACCAAATGTTATTTGAAAATTTGGTTTAGGGGACAGAAATAAAGCCGGAGAATGACACATATAAATCTGTAATTCCAATCATCTGTTTATTGAACATACATGGTTCAAACAACCAAACAGAAGACTTTACACATGGACATTACCAGATGGTCAATACAGAACTCAAACAGCCTAGCCCTATAGAATTAGAAAAAAGGTGAAGGAGAACTATATTCTTTTTACCAAAACAAAACCAGGAGCAGATTTTGGTACTGATCATAAACTTTTATAATGCAACATTAGAGTAAAGCTGAAAAAGGAAGACAAAAATATTCCTAGCACCAAAATATACCATATTTGCCGGTGTACAAGATGACTGGGCGTATAAGACGACCTCCCAACATTTCCACTCAAAATATAGAGTTTGTTATATACTCACTGTATAAGACTACCCCCTTCTTCCTCACACCTTCCACACACCAAATAAAACGTAAAAGAACATCAGATGTTAATTTATATTCAAATACTTATGACATGCAGAAAAACTGTCACAAGGTTGTATGTTATGAAATATGTACAGTAAACATAAAACAGTGCAAGTTTATTAAACGTAATTCACCAAAGACAACACACTCCTCTCCCCCTCAGCGCAAGCAACACTCCAAGTGGACCCTATGGACGGGTAGATGCTTCTCAGGAACACAGGCAGGCAGCCCACAACCCAGAGGGACTCTGGTAACACACTGTAGAAGACAAGAAGAAAAACAGCAGGCACCACTTCCTCATGTAAAACCTTTTTAATAGATCCGTAATTCAGAGATAAAAATGATACTCCCAAACAGGAGTATGACAGGCACATCAAGAGTATAAACATTGGCTCAGCAAAAACACGGGACAGGTAACATGTTTCTGGGGACACGCCCCCTTTGTAAGACCTTGCTGAGCTCCCAAAGGAATGTTCATAAATAGTGTGAGGTTGGCTAAGACCCCTCCCCATCCTGTATTGTACCAGCCAATAGTAAATGCCAGAGGCTAATTCACTAAAGCTGAATGGAACAATAAACCTATGGGAGCTGCCATGCTGTTTATTTTCTAATCTGTTAACCAAACTGGAACTGTCAATGATAGAAGGCCAGGAGGGCCTTTGCACAACTTCATGTGATTCACCTGGGACTCCTTGCTCATGGTCACACATGCCTTGGTCACCTCCAGACTTGACTATTGTAATGCACTCTACATGGGGCTGCCCTTGGTGACCATTCGGAGGCTTCAGCTGGTCCAGAATGCAGCTGCATGAGCAGTGCTGGGATGTGGGCATTATGCCCGTGCCTCACCATTGCTGAGGGAGCTGCACTGGCTCCCAGTTTGCCTCCGGGTGCAATTCAAGGTGCTGGTTATTACCTTTAAAGCCCTTTATGGTAGTGGTCCAGGTTACTTGAGAGACCACATCATCCCAAGGACATCTACCCGGCCCACCAGAGCGGACCGGAGAGGCTCTCTAGTTGTGCCATCAGCCAGAGAGGCACATCTCTCTGGCACTAGAAGGAGGGCCTTCTCGGTGTCCACTCTGGCCCTGTGGAACCTCCTCCCGATAGAGCTACGCCTGCAGATGGAGTTGCTGTCCTTTAGGAAAGGAGTGAAAACCTGGCTGGCAGGTCTGGTCTGGGGAGTGGATGGTTCAATTTATCCAGCCAGTTGGATGGTTTGACCCCCAGTACGTCCAAGTTATAATACCTAGCTTTTAATTAAGTTTTTAAGCTTTTTAAAGTTTTTAATTTTTAAAGTGTTTTTAAAATTGTTGGAAATCACCCTGGGTCCCTTTGGGGAGGAGAGCGATAAACAAATATAAATAAATAAATAATAGAAGGAAGATAACAAATAGAGGCAGAGAGCAAGTGCCAGGCAAGTCCCTAGCAAGTTTGCTGGTGTGACAGTTTCCCTTTAAAAGCCTTCAAATTCCTGTTCCTCATCTGATATTAAAAGTTGTTATCCGATCCATCCCATAGGACCTTAATGTTATTCAATGCAATTCTCCTCCCCAGATTGCTTAATGTTATGCGATTTAAGCATTATACGAGGTAAACGATATCCGAGGTAAGTGTTATCCAAGGTATTACTGTATTCTATTCAAATCAAGTGCACCTGGCGTACAAGACACCCCCCCACCCCACTTGGAGGCATGTTTTTCTGGTGGAAAAATTCATCTTATACCCCAGCAAATACGGTAATTTAAACAAACAACATTCCTCATAAATATACATTTCACATTATTTATTTATGTATTTAATCAAACTTTTATGCCGCCCTCCTCACAAAGACCCAGGGTGGCTAACAAACTTTTAAAACACAGTAAAAACATGGTATAAAAACAGAATTAAACAGTATTAAAAAGTTACACAAATTGAACAGTTTTGTATTACTAAACTCCACTGACCATGAACCAGAAGAACTGTGGATGGAAAATAGAGATATTATTAGGGAAGAATGCAAAAAGACAAATTCTATAGTAAAAAGAAAAAAAAAACACAGATGGATAGTAGAAGAAGCAAATAAAATTGCAAAGGACAGGCAAGATGCAGAAGTGACAAAAATAGGATCAGAATCCTGAATGCAGATTTTTAGTGACCCTCACATAAAGACAGACAGAAATCTCTTAATAACCAATGCAAAGAAACAGAACAGAAAAGAGGAAAAATAAGAAATCAGAGAAATGTAAACATATACAGAAATGTGCAAAAGTCTTAAGCCACCACCAGCTGGTGGGGGGGGGGGATAATGATTGGTTTGGGGTTGCATAACTCAGCCCTGACTGGGACTCAGAAAGGCAACAATGAAGGAATTAGAACAGATCATAAAATGCAAGGATCTTTTTTGGAAGATCAAGGTGAACAACATCCACACTCTTGTATTTCTGATCATTATGTGTATGATCATGAGTGTGACAGCTGGACAGTAAAGAGTGTAAGGAGGGGGAGGAGATTCATTAGAAATATGGTGTATGAGGAGAGCTTTGTAGAAATGCTGGACTACCAGAAAGACAAAACAATGAATGATAGTTCAAATCAAGCCTGAATTATCTCTGGAGGCAAAAATAACAAAGCTGAGTCTGTCATGGGCACTTCAAGAGAAGGCAGGATTTGCTAGAAAAGACCATAATCTTCTTCTTCTTCTTCTGTGTCAGGGAAGGCTGAAGGCAGCAGGAAAAGAAGAGGTCCAAATGTGAGATATATTGACTCCCTTGGGAACAATAGGCTTGAATTTGTAAGAACTGAGCAGAGAAGGTGAGGGGAGGACATGTTGGAGATCATTTATTCATGTGATTGCCACAAGTTGAAGATGACTTGGTACATAATAAGAAAAAAAAAGATGGATAAATCACTCAGAATTTTTCTCGTTTTCACCAAAATAACTTCGCTGACTTTGGATATTATTCATTTTCACTTTGAGGATGGAGAGGTTAACATTTCCTTTTCCACTCCAGGAAGCAAGCCAGTACTATGTTTATCTCTGTTCCCTTATGACATTTACCTGCTGACTTTTGCTGTATAAAGATACAGAAGGGAAAGGATAGGTCTTATTCATGTTTCCCCACCAGGTTAGTAATAGGAGATTAAGGTTTTGTCGCTGGGTGAAAGAATTGGCTCCTCCTCAAAGTAAACAGTATAACTGCTTACTGATAGAAAAGCAGTAGGACAATGATACATACAGTATTTGACCCATTTTATCAGAGTTGGCAAGAGTTAGACACCCACAAGGAGGGAAACATTTTTTTTTTTTGAGGGAAGGGGATCCAACTAGCAAGGAAGAAACTGTAGTTAAAGAGAAAGATGTGAGATTTGTCAGACTAGAACGATGAAAGAATATGAGGGCACATGAGGTTATTCACTGCATTGTTGGTAGACAGGTAAATGTCAGATATCTGGAAGAAAATGTACAGGAAAGGTGACACGCGAATGGAGTTCTCTTAAATCTAACACTGAAAAAGTGGCTAGCAAGATGTGATGATAATGAAAAGCAGTTCTTAAGATGAAAGCAGCTGGTTAGTTAGGCCTCAGGTGTCACAGAAACCAAGAACATGTGTCAGAATGTGCTGACTTTAGATATAGACAGGAAGAAGCCGTTTTTAAGGGATGAAAAGAGGGAAATCTAAGTAACCTTGTGAAATACTTTAGCCACAACTGATACAATGTGGTTCTGGATCAGATTTAATTGTCTATAATATGTTCATGTTAATTGTAAAAGATAAAGCCCTCAGAAAGAAAATGTATGTTCATGTTCACAGAAAAGGGAACAGCAGGGTAATCAGTTATATGAATGAAAACTTAGTTAAGTGGAAATGAAGAAGAGAAGCAAAATTATATTGCTATATAAAATGCCATCAGATCTCAAAATCTAGAGGTCATTCTCTCTATTATACACAAAAAAATGTGAACAAATAATATCAAGTAATTTAGCCCCTAAAACAGAACTTCATCTAATTCCAAAATAAGTAAACTATACACCTGAAAATAACTGTACAACCCAGATTTTAACTGTAAACCAGCAAACATAAGATGGTTTTGAAACACATAAAATAAATTGAGCAACTTTTGTCAATCTTACAGCTGCATATCACGGTATCCCCAATGAATTGCTGCTCATAAAGCTCTACCTCCTTACCAGATATCAAAGACTAACAGAAATTGTGGCCATTCTAATTCAAAACTAAAAGGTTCTTTGTAAAATTTCAAGGAAGGAACAATCATTGTAAAAGTCAAAGGGACAGTATTCCACTGGTTAGCCTTCCACTACTATTACCTTTTAACATGTGAATAAATGATCAACTGATGTTTGAATATGCCAGGAATTTTGTCCATGTTGATGATCTTGACTTGATGGTGCAGAGGTGAGTATCTGACCAGTTGATTGTAATAAAGATAAGATCCAGGGGACAACCTTTTTGTCCATTAAGCACTAGCTAATCAGACGCTTTAAAAGCACAGGTCTGTGCCTTCCACTTAAAAATCAGAGAAGCAAAAAAGGTAACTCCACATTAGCTGGGAAGGAAACTTTTTGGAACACAGGCCTATCTCAGCATAATTGGACATCAGTCTGGATTGCACTCTGCCCTACAAAAAACATTGTCCAAACATCTAATGGAAAATTGCTGGCAGAAATACTGCACTTGGAAAATTGCTGGTTCAGACTGAGGTGTACATCCACAAACAATAAAAACAACAGTTTCGTCCCTGTTCTACTTCACAGCAAAATATGCTAGTGCCATAAGGTATAAATCAGCACATGCCAAACAAGTGGATGTATCTCTTAATGAATCATGCAGGACTGTTAGTGACTGCCTGAGATCTACACCCACAGAAAAAGTCTATTATGTGGCTGTCATTGCCCCTCTGGAAGAACATCAAGACTTGCTAACAAATAATGAACCAAGTAAGGTAATACAGCACTACACACTTCAAGGACACCAACCCACTGGGTGACAGCTAAAATCAAGGAAAAGATTTCTACACACAGCTCTCAAGCTCTACATCTATGATGGTGAACCTTGGCACTCTGGGTGTTCTTGGACTTCAATTATCAGAAGTCCAAGTCAGCACTCCTGCTGATCAGGGCTTCTGGGAATTGAAGTTCAAGAACAGCCGGAGTACCAAGGGTACCATCACTGCCTAGACTAAGCTTATGGAGAGGAAAGCCAACACAATGTACTGAATCCAAAAGCAACTCCTACCAGGAAAATATTCTGGGTGGATCATTGGAATACTACTTAAAAAACTTTGAAGTGAAGAAAGATTAAAGCATAAACAAGTAAAATGTGGCTGCTTGAATAAAGAACACATTGTGTTTGAATGTAGAGCAGTGGTTCCCAATTAGTTTTCTCTATGTACCACTTCAAGAAAGACCTCAAACTTGCATACCCCTTATTGCAGGAACGTTAAATATTGCATACCCCTTATTGCAGGAACGTTAAATAAAAAATGAAATCAGGTGTATTTTATATTTATTATCATCAAAAGACATTCTAATGACAGAGAACACATATTTCATTAATGTGACAAATGTGCACGTTGACAATGACGAGCAAATAGGCGGGAACGGGGGCGGCCGCAATCGGGTGACGCGAGATGCGGGAGGCGCAGGAAAAACCGCTGCCGCGGGAGAAAGTGCTTGATACATACGATTGACTTACCTACCGATCGTTTAATTAAATTGAATATTTTTTTTTTGCAATTGTTATTGCATTATTGTTTTTTAAGGATTTAATATTTTAGTTAAGAGATTGCTGCACGTCCCCATTGATGCAATCTCGCGTACCCCTGGGGGTACGCGTACCACTAATTGGGAACCACTGATGTAGAGAAATTCAACCAATGCAGCATTTTGTGTGTGTCCAACTTACATCCTACTACCAAGTACAAAAGAAGATCTAGCAAAGGGCCAAACAACACTACTTAGGGTCAAACAGCCTAATCATTTTAGCATTTTAACTTTCTTGAATGTTATCTATATTTCATATACAGTAATACCCCGAATAATGTTATGACTTGGTTCCACAAGTCATGACGTTATCCAATTTTTAGCGTTGTCCGATGCATGCATCAAACAACGCTAAAAAAAAAAAAGCCCTGACTTCAGGGACAAACCGCTTTAAAGGCAGGCAGGGAAAGAAAGAGACCTCCCTGCCTTTAAAGCCACCCCCCACCGCTGTGACTGCAGTACGATCGTGGAAAGCCGACTCTACTGCAGTCTTCCCTCCCTGCTTACCTTCTCTTGCTGATCGCTGATTGCTCGAGGCTTGTGTTTTTTAAACTGTTTTTTAAACTGTTGTTTCAATGCAGGAAGGGAACGAAAAAAAACACAAGCCTAGCGTCTTTAAACTACAGGGAGAGAGAGGCTTTTTTTACCCCCTTCCTGTATTCAAGGCTCTCTCTCCCTGCAGAGGAAAAAGGACGCTAGGCTTGTGTTTTTTTCTGTTCTCTTCCTGCATTGAAACAACAGAGGCGGAAAGAGAGAGAGAGGTGATTGGTTCTCTAGAGAACCAATCACATTTCTCTCTTTCCACCTTCCCTGTAGTTTAAAAAACACAAGCCTCGAGCGATCAGCGATCAGCAAGAGAAGGTAAGCAGGGAGGGAAGACTGCAGTAGAGTCGGCTTTACCCGCTCCTACTGCACTCACAATGGTGGGGGTGGGGTGGGGGGAGTCCCCAAACTGCTGGGGGGGGGAGGAGGGAAGTGGCAGGGAGAGGAGTTTTGGCCTCCTTTACTTCTTTATTACGATGCATTGGATAATGCTAAAAAGAACGTTCTCCGGTGCAAATCTTCCCCCCAAATTTGTCATTGTTATCCAGTTTTAGCGTTATCCGGTGCAATTGTTATCCAGGGTATAACTATAGTCCATAAGTAGCAGCTCCTCCAGTGGTTTAGTGGTTAAGATGCTGAGCTTGGAGACTGGAAGGTTGGGTTTCAGTCCTCGCGTGCTGCACCTGGGGACATGAAAGGAGCCTCATTCGGGCATCCCCTGAGCGAAGTTTCACCAGCAAAAATCTTTTCAACCCAGAGTAATCTCTGACACAAAATTATTATTATAGCCCATAAATTTACATTGTGCAATGTTTTTATACAAATAAAGAAAGAAGTAAAGCAACTATTTCAGTATAATCATTTCTTGTTTCAATAATGCAGTCATAAATATGCATTGCAATTGTAACTTAATAAGAAATAACTTCATTCCACTGGGTCATATTACTGCTAGTTTTTTTTTGCTAGTTTTATATCTATGGACATGTCACCTAACTAAATATCAGATCATATTTAGCAGAGATGGTTGAAATGTCGGCTTACGATGTGCTTTATGATGCTTCTTTGTGAACTTTTTAGAGTGTTGAGGTGAATGAGAGGTGTCGTCAGTGTGTTTTATACCTGAGACCAAAGACATGTGGCATTCAGGTATTTTTAAAATGAGTAAAACCAAATATTTCAGTTGTTTTTGAGATACTTTTAAATACTTTAAAATAATAGTAACTGTAACCAGTTACATTTTGGACATTATAATTGTAACTACTGTTTTAAAATGCCTTTATAAGTTTTGCATATTATTATTATTATTATTATTATTATTATTATTATTATTATTATTATTATTATTATTATTATTATTATTATTATTATTATTATTATTATTATTATTATTATTTATTCATGTTTACTATCCCGCCCCAATCGGGTAAACCCGACTCTGGGCGGCTTACAGCATAGCTAAAATCACAGATTAAATCTAATAAAAATAATAATATTTAAAACCTTAAGAATTCATAGGAAAAGAATTCATAAGAAAAGATTATAAACAGTGTAACAGATAGAACCCGGGGCAAGGAGAGGTGGCTGTCCCTTAAATCAACCAGCCTGCATGGGATCCCACGTTACTGGGTCCCCACACATGTTTCGCCAGCCAGGTCTTTAAGTCTCTTCGAAAAGGCAGGAGCTCTGTCTGTAGGCGCAGCTCAGTTGGGAGAAGGTTCCACAGGGCCGGGGCGAACACAGAGAAGGCCCTCTTCCTAGTGCTAGTGAGGTGAGCCTCTCTAGCCAATGGAATAACAAGAGAGCCCCTCCGGTCTGCCCTGGTGGGACGGACAGGCGTTCTTAGGGTGACGCGGTCTCTTAGGTATCCTGGCCCACTACCATATAGGGCTTTAAAGGTAATAACCAGCACCTTGAATTGCACCCGGAGACATACTGGTAACCAGTGCAGCTCCCGGAACAGTGGTGTGGCACGAGCATATCGCCCGCGCCCCATAACAACCCAGGCTGCCGCATTTTGGACCAGCTGCAGTCTCCGAATGGTCACCAGTGGCAGCCCCATGTAGAGTGCATTGCAGTAGTCAAGTCTGGAGGTGACCAGAGCATGTGTAACCATGAGCAAGGCATCCCGGTCTAGGAGTGGGTGTAACTGATATCTGACATCCAACACACGACAGTTAGGAGTCAAGCATTGGGAGGAAATGTTAAAATGTGTGCCTAAATTACCTCACATGGAAATAGGCCATGGTTGTATATTAAGGACCATCATGTACATGTATCCCAAAATGAGTGTACTTGGTTGTATATGGAGTGTACATGGTTGTACATTAAGGACCATCATGTACATGTATCCCAAAATGAGTGTACTTCCAGGTTGTCAAAGCAATGGAAGTTCCAATTTTCATAAATATCTACCTCAGCTAAGGTAACATAATTTCAAATAACTGACAGCCAAAAGGGCTATTGAAATTGACAATTGGAAATCTGAAAATTTCAGAAAAGATGTTAGCTTTCTGAGAAATTATTCAGGTACAGAACATTGTCACTTATTTTTAGAAATATAAATTGTGATTTAGTTCACCCTTCCTCGTTAAACAAAACAAAGCCCTTCTTAAAATCCTTTTGTAGCAAGATTTTTAAAATTTCTTAGACAGATTTTGCTCAATTTTGAGAGTAATCTTGCATACTGGTGTTTGAATATATAGAAGGAATGGGAATTTACAAATAAAATCAAATTAATTTACAAAGAAATGTATCAGTCCTACTTTCCAATCATATTTCTGAGCAGGTGTTACAGAAGCATTACAAACAGTGCTAGATAGTGTGTACACTGGGCAAACAGCCAAGCAAGTCTTACGGGTGATGTTAGAACAAACAAGGAGCAGTCAAGCCAAGGTCAATGATCCAATGATCATTAGCTGGCACAGATTAACCAGAGTCTGAGGTGAGAGAAACACAGAGCCCAACAATAAACAGCACAGGTTGCTCATGACAACACTGCAGCTGCCACCAAGGTTTGGCTAGTATGAGCCCAAAACTGTGCTTAACAGTTTGCTCCCGATCCTGAGACTTTGCCAGCCAGCTGCCTATATCCGGGAAGCTGAGAGCTTTGCTTTGCTGAGAGCTTTGCTCAAGGTTTAGCTGTAAAACATTGAGATTTTGGTTAGCCAATGAGCAGGGCTTTGCTATAAGGGAGACAAGGTGTTCCTGAGGGTGCCCCTATTCATGAGCAGCCATTCCCTGGTGTGAGGTGCTGCTTTTCAGTGTTGTAGCAGAGTCCTTGTTGATGTTTAGCCTAGTGACTGGAAGGTGCAGAGCAGAAGTTGAAGGCACTTAGATCAACAGAGGGACCAAAGCTGGTTGCTTTGTGCAAAAAGGGTTCTTTTTCTTGAGGCAAAAACAGGAGGTCCAAATATTTACATCAACATAGATAACTGTAACACAAATAGGGTAACTTCGCCTTGGTCCCACACAGCTCAGTTCACCGTGGCAAATTGTCTTGTAAGTTTGTGTAGCCAACACAAGTAACATAGTCCTTTACTTACAAGTTTTGTAGCTCAGCAAAAGTAGCAGTCCTTTCTGGCTGAGCAAATAGTTCTAGTCACAATACATGTTGCAAAGACTCTTTGGTATGATGACGAAGCATGAATCAGCGTACACACAAAAAACAATGCAAAGGGCCTTTAGCATATAAAGCAGTCAGCACTAAGATGCTTGTAGAATATTAAGTCTTACTCTCTATGCTAGCAAGATGACCATTGGTGAGTCAGCAGTTTTTTTTTGTAAGGTTTGTTCCTGTATGAAACCTTTCTCCTTCAGAGCATAAGGACCAGCAGAAGTCTTGAGCAGTAGACTCTATTGAGCATATAGGCTTTCTTGAGCACATAGGCTAAAGAAGTGCAAACTGTGGCCTTGCTTTATACAAAGTCTTGGAGTTACATAAAGAGTGAGCTACACTTGTTCTGGTACAATTGCACAGCCCTTAAAGTGGTACAGCAGTTTTACAGTAGGGTATAATATCCTAGACAACTGGTTAGGCAAACACTTAGTACCCAACAGTCCTTTCCTTCCTTCCTTCCTTCCTTCCTTTCATTGCTTTTCCAGACTGGAAGGGGAACCAAAAGTCGTCTGTGAGAGATGCCATTTCTTGCATCACAAAGGAACCTGACAACAGTTTCTATTGGATCTTCCACTCTCCCAGGATCATGGGGAACAATTGGCTCTAAACTGGGTGATTTGTCAGACTAGGTAGGGCAGCAGTGGGCAGAAAGCCTAGCCACACATGACTTGGCCAATGATCCCAAATTACTTAAGTTATGAAGACCCTTCCTTCTGTTCCTGTGCCTTTCTATATATGAGTGAGAAGGGCACAAGAAAAAAGCAGAAGCAAAAAGCTTCTGTGTTTCTTACAGAATATTATTTTGATATATTGATCCAAAATCATGCCCAGCTAGACATTGTGACAGCTATGTTTCTTTTCTCCATTTTCGTCCCATAAATGACATATAAGAAAGTAGAAAAAGTCATCTGGGAAAACGGAATAGTGCAATCTCAAGGGAAGATGTATGAGTGTTGTACAAACCAATAACAAATGTGCACTTATTGCTCAATAAAAGGATTGTGGGAAGAAACTTCAAATCAATCCTGTAATAAAATGTATTTGTCTCTATGGAGTCATCCAACGTCTAGAGGAGAATATGTTTGCTTCCTCTATCTTCCTCTGAAAGAAGCACAATGGTAACCAGGAAAGCTAGGTGTGTTACTTAGCAACAGGAACTACTGGCCAATTGAAAATATTAGAAAGGACAGTGGAGAGAAATTTGGCACAAAGGTGCATAGCAAGAAAGTGGACTTTAAATCATGGTGCCAGTAATCCATGCCATGGAACAAAGGCTTAGAAGCTTACAGCAATGTGATTTATACATACACAAAGGAGAGAATTTTCAGACATTCCGTCATGACTTTGCTATGCTTTGTTGTGGATTAAAACTACAACGAAGGCAGACTTAATGAGATACAATAACTCAGTGCAACTAGTGCAGATAAAGGACTAGATTTTATTTTATGTCAATTTCACAAAGAACTTTTACTTACGCTCCAATTTTTTATAAAGGAAGCAAAACAAAATAAAATACTGCAGACTAGAAGCGACAAACACTCTGTAGCACAATCCCTCTGGTTTTCCTAACACTTAATTTTACACATGCCCAGCATACTCTTTTCCTAAGTGAAGATAAATGAGTTTTTCCTACAATCTGGAGGAGAAACTTACAGCTGATGAATTTGCAAGGACACCCTTACAAATGACAAAATCTCTTCTTCTTCCTCTTCTTTTTCTTTCTCCTCTTCCTCTTCCCCCTCCATTTCTAGGCCAGGCATGAAACTGTTGAAATGAAGGCACCTTTTGCTGTGTTCATTCTTCAGTTCCTTTTGCCTGATCCAATGTGAGGAAAGATTAGCCAGCAACACAAGGTTATCATTACCATGGTACATCTGATTGTGGTTCAAAAATACCACAATCTCCGAGGAGGCACTTTCTGTGTACCCTGACAAAATAACTGAATGTCAGGGAATTGTCATGGGCACTGTGGTTTACAGGGGAGATAATTTGCATGATGCTTCTTAGCCCTCCATTGAATTCTATTGTGCAGAAGACATACACTAAATATATGGACCAAGGCTAAACTATCATCAGTTGTATAACATGTCATTCCACATCTTTGATTTTGTGAGATTTACTTTGAATGGCTTTAAGTGATATAATGGCTGCAATCCTGTTCTTTAGGACAGAGAGCCAAACTAGTGTAGGTTAACTGAACCAGTGGGACTTTGATGAGTTATCTCCTCTATAAATCCCATTGATGCAAATGACTCTATTCCACTTGTGATTTACTATACAGTGGTACCTCACTTAAAGAGCATAATGTGTTCCACTGGATTGCTCTTTTAGTGACTTGCTCTTTAAGCAAAACACTTGGAAAAAGCACAACGGCCATGGTAAGTCACTGATCATGACTTCTGGTGGGGGAATGTGAACCCCGATTATTTTATTATTTTATTTTTATTTAATAATTCAAATTTATATTGCTGCTCACTTGCAAACAACTCTGGGTGGCTTACAGATAGCAGACCTCATTCACATAAAATTACAACACTAAAACTTTAATACTATAAAACCATTAAACCATTAACAATAACCCCCAACTCTACTGAATAAAATATAATTAAAAGTGGCTTACATTATATCAACCAGTGAGGGGGAGCTATCACATTGCCAGTGCCCCACACCTGCTTCGCCAGCCAGGTTTTCAGATTTTTCCTGAAGGGCACAAGCTCTGTCTGGAGACGTAGCTCTGTCAGCAGAAGGTTCCACAGGGCTGGGATAGATACCCAAAAGGCCCTCTTCCTTGTGCTAGAGAGATGAGCCTCTCTAGCTGATGGCACCTTTAAGGAGCCCCTTCGGTATGCCCTGGTGAATTTAGTTGTTAAGAGAATTTTTAGTTGTTCTACGAGGTGACCGCTTGGAGAAAATTCTGCTCTTTAAGCGAGTAAGTCTCTAAGTGAGGCGCTCTTTATGCGAGGTTCCACTTTACTAACAGAAGGCTTTTAGCCATTATCATTTTCTAGTACAACATAGTTTGTTCTTTGAAATTACATAACTAAATCCAGGCTTTGGCTGAGGGAATTTGTTTTTTGTTTATTAGACCCTAGTTGCAACCACCTAAGAACAGAACTTTGGTTAGTAACAAATCTGCTGGTTTAAGTATTGATGTTTGTCTTGTACCCTCCACCCCCTTCACATTTGTTTCACTGTGGCTCCTGTGTAATGAAGAAACCAAGTGAAAGCCACACTACTGCAGTTACGACAGTGGGCAGATTAGGATTATGTGGCTACAGGTTTGAGAGTTGGGCATTTAAAAATTAAACCAGAATTATTTGTCTGGTGAACAAATGTGTCAGCTTCACTTGTTTCCACTGTAGAATCACCACTGGATTGCCTCTGAGAGGAGCCAGGATAACCTGATTCTGCATTCAAGAAAGTGTCATTTTCTCTTGATTATACATTCAGTTTGTCAGTTTATCAATCTCAAGCAATTCCCGTTAGTTTTAGCAATGAATCTGCAAAGTCTGAAATGGTTCTTCTCAAATAATAAAATAAATGAAACTCTTATATATCCCCAATGATTCCTGCTGAGCAGTGGAGAGGGCAAAAGAAACAAAAAATAAAATAAAATAGAAGGCTTGGAAATAAACAGTTGCCTATGAAATTTGCATGTGAATCAGTTGCCCCTTTCCTCCAATGTTCTCTAATTAGTTCATTGGCAGGTTAATGGTACTCACTGTCAGAGCCAAAATTTTCAACTATTTATAAAACTCATTTTCCCTTTTCTCAAATGATGCTTTACATGCAAATTTGTGGATTAATTAGTCTCATTGTTTTGGTACTGTACTGAATACAAAGTTTTACCTTGATGTTTACTGCAACGTATGGTCTGGAAAGGCTAAATGATTGAGCACTAATTATTTTCCAGAAACTAGTGATGACAAGGACTGAATTTGATACGTCTGGTCTCTGCATTCAAAGTTATGGTTTTGCTTCGATTTCTGATGAGCATATATCTGATCAAGGCCAACAGATTACTCAGAAGTATTGCAGAAGACCAGGATCCCCTAAATGTAATGAATATACATTAGTACCCCGGATAACGTTATGACTTGGTTCCACAAGTCCCGTCGTTATCCGGTTTTTAACGTTGTGTGATCACACAATGTTAAAAAAAGCTCTGTTTCCCTGGAGGCTGCAGCAAACCAGAATGTCGGGATTTGAATCCTGACATTTTGGCTTGCTGCAGCCTCCAGGGAGGTGGGGGAACTTTGGAAACAGCTTGGATCAGGTCTCCCCACCTCCCTGGACCCGTCCTTTTTTTTTTTTTTTACCAATTTTGAGGTCTCTGACCCCCCCCCCCCCGCTGGGTCCAGGGAGGTGTGGAGACCCGATCCAAGCTGTTTCTGGGCTTCCCTGAAATCTTCAGCCAGTGCAGCAAGCCAGAATGTCGGGATTCAAACTCTGACATTCTGGCTTGCTGCACTGGCTGAGGACGTCGGGGAAGCCCAGAAACAGCTTGGATCGTGTCCCCTGCCTGCTCCAGAGAGATCAGAGGACCCGATCTACAGCTGCAGGGTGGCTGGGGAAGCTGACGGGGACTCCCTGTCGGCTACCCTAGCCACCCGCCCTTGCCTCCGCAGCTGTGGGGTGGCTGGGGAAGCTGACGGGGGAGCCCCCCATCAGCTTTCCAGCCTCCCCACCCCTGCCTTCGTAGCTGCAGGGTGGCTGGGAAGCTGCTAAGAACTACTGTATCGTTATGCGGTTTTCACACTATACGGTACTCACGTTATCCGGGGTATTACTGTACTATTGTTTTAAATTAACTGTTGCCAATCCAGAAAAACAACCCATGGTTGTTTTTGTTATTTGATATTTAATTTAGATATATTGTTCATTGTGAGCCCCCCAGAGTTGCTATAAGGCAAGCAATTGGGGCAGCTAATGATGATGATGATGATGATGATGATGATGATGATGATGATGATGATGATGATGATGGTGATGGTGATGGTGATGGTGATGGTGATGGTGATGGTGATGGTGGTGGTGGTGGTGGTGGTGGTGGTGGTGGTGGTGGTGGAGGTGGAGGAGGAGGAGGAGGAGGAGGAGGAGGAGGAGGAGGAGGAGGAGTGATGAGTATACAACATAGAAGCTGTGACAGGTAGAGATAATAAAAATGACCCCTCAATATGATCAGCTCCAGAGGCGGCTTGAAAGGAGAGAGGACTTTATCCCTTCTCATGACAGAGAGTAAGGGATGATTGATGTCCCTTCCCCAAGGCCTGGGGGTGGAGCTTAAGAGGATGGTTTTTAGACCAGCCTTGCCTTGTTTGAGGCCTCTTTTTCGGTTAATGGTTCGAATATACAGTTTTCAATGCAAAGGAGTCAGCCAGTCAGATGCATTTCTTCTTGGCATTTTGACTACTTGGTGATTCTAAGAAACAGATACTCAGAGAACTATTTGAAAACAGACCAGATAACCGATTATTGTTTGAGTGAGAAGTGTATAGCTAATAGGGGGAAAGGAGTCAGATTCTGGGATTTCCCCCTGCTTGGTGTCAATTTTTGAATGGTAGTGAACACACTACAGTATCTGGTCAACCATCTCGACTACTGATATTTATGTAAACAACAATCAGGATGTATTTGACTATGTAAAATTTGGCATTCTCTTCTTGTTGACAAAGAGAGCACAATTTTACACAGCAATTCCATTCCAATTTCCAAGCATTTTGAATCACAAATATGATTCTAAATGGGATCTACAGGGGTGGGAGAGAAAATACAAGGGAAAAATGCTTTCTTAATGAAAAGCCAGAAAGTTGAGAGGAAAGAAAAGTCAGTCATCCAGCTGTGTAGAGCAAGAACTGATCTGGTTAAATTTCTTCCTGTACAAAGTTAGGAGCGGGGAGATTTTGGAGACATTTAATAATACCAGATCCTTTCAGAGCAAAATAATAATAATCAAAGCCCAGTTTTGACATGAATTCTATGAACATCTTACCTTTCGGTTGGCTGGTCTGACAGCTCTCGCAATGTGACAAAATCATGTACTTTTGCCAAGCTGCAACACCAAAACTAAGGCACCCATGAAAATAAGAGTTATGTCATTTGAAAGACCATCTTGGCGACTTTAAGAATTGGTAGAACACAAAAGCCGAAAATGCAAAGCGATGATGTCATTGCTTTCGGAAGTAGCATTGGAAAAGTGACAGTTTTGCTGGTGGGGTCAGTTATCATGGGGCTATGGAAAAAACTACACAACCAATTCAGATTATCCAAAGTGAGTTTGAAAGAGGAAATATTATCCTTTGTGGGGACACTTTCAGATATGGAATTGGACTTCATAAACATAATCTATTAAGAATTTTACAAAAACCCCCCCACTAAAAATAGGTCACACAAACCCCCAAAAAGGTGGGGAAACCAATTTAAAAAGTGAATATGACAAGTTCTCAAGGTGGATACAGTTCACATACAACATGTGGAGAAAAATGACATCAAAGCAGGAATCGACAAAAAAGATATTGAGGAAAAATGTGATGCATTGAAATGACATTTCCAGGGGGGTGTTTGGCGGTGATCCAACAAAAAAACTGATTGACCAATCAAAGTGATCTAAAGTGTGCTTAAAAGATGACAGAATAACCTTTCTTTTGATACTTATACAATTTGGATCGGACTTCAGAAATATTTTCTGTGAAGGTTTAAAACAAAAAAAAAATCCCTTTCTTTCTAACCTTCTTTCTTTCAAAAAAAAGTATATCTCCATTCCAGAATAGATGCATTCATGTGACAATGGATACACTGTAGGAAGTTTCTCCTTTGAAGTCATAACCAGTTTCCTTTTTTGCTTTCCCTCAAGAATATGCGATCTGGATGCATGGAAAAGAAACCCTGGAGAAATTCCACCAAGACTTCAATAATTTTCACCCAAATATCAAACTCAGTTTGGACCAGTCTACACAACAAGTAAATTTCCTGGACACCACTGTGAAATTACAAAATGGACATCTTAGTACCACACTATATCACAAACCCACAGACAGATGTACCTACCTGCATCCCTCCAGCTTCCACCCAGAACACTCAACAAAATCAATTGTCTTCAGCCAAGCCTTCAGGTACAATTGCATCTGCTCAGACCCACACGATAGAGATGCCAAGCTCACAGACTTATAAAATGCATTTCTCAAACTACAATACCCATCCAATATGGTTAAAGAACAAATCAATCGGGCTAGACGAATACCCAGGAGTGATCTACTACAAGACGGGCCCAGAAGGGAAAGCAATCGCACACCACTGGTTGTCACCTTCAGCCCTCAACTTAAACCCCTCACAAGCATAATGAGGGATCTCCAACCCATCTTAGACAAGAGTGCTTCACTTTTCAAAGCCCTTGGTGACAGACCACTACTCGCTTATAGACAGCCCCCCTAATCTCAAACAACTATTGACACACAACAGACTACACAGAAGTGGAGCAGATATGGGAACTAGACCCTGCTGCAAATCCAGATGTCAACTATGCCCCCACATTCGCTCTGGACACAGTATTATTGGACCCAATGGCACCACACACAACATTAAAGGCAGTTTTACTTGTGCTTCTGCCAATGTGATTTATGCCATCTCTTGCCAGAAATGTCCATCCGTGCTTTATGTAGGACAAACGGGACAATCTTTACACAAAAGGATTAATGGACACAAATCAGATATCTGGAATGGCAACACAGAGAAACCTGTCTCAAACCACTTCAATCTAACTGGACACTCTATCCAAGACCTGAAAGTTGCAATTCTGGAACAGAGAAATTACAAAACTAGGATTGAAAGGGAGACAGCAGAAATCAAATACATCCATCTGTTAGATACCCATCACAGGGGGCTAAATATTAGTGCAGGGTTTCGGGGACATTATCAAATTTGATACAGAGATTACTATATGAATTTATATTACAACTTTCCTGCCTATTCTCTTTAGTAAAACAGAAAGAAACCAGGTACAGGAGTTTGTCGTCCCCCCCCCCCCGACATGCAAGTCACAAGTTGATCAGATACCATACTGGGCTTACTCAGCAACCTTGAGATTGAAAGGGAGTCATTTAGAGTTTATCTGAATAATCTATTGTTGCTAATGGCTGGGTGAAACTGCATTCTTGTGCTTGCTTGTCTGTCATCTTGCTTGACACCAACCCTTCTCCTGTCGAGCCCCTGAATTTGGTATATAAAGAACATGCCTGTAAGTTTCATTCTTTGTCTGATGAAGTGGACTTGATCCACGAAAGCTAACAATAAAAATATAGCAGTTAGTCTTTAAAGTGCTACTGTGTTTTTTATTTTATTTTATGTTGCTTGTTTTGTTTTGTTTTCTGAGATGCCTGAACCACAGACTAACACGGCTACTATTCCAAAAAATACAAGTCTTGGTGTTATCCGATTTTTAGTGTTCTCCGATCCATGTTAAAATCCTATGGGATGGATCAAATAATGTTAAAGCTCCATAGAGATACATTGTAACCGCACAGGCTTTAGCAGTTGTTATCCGATCCATCCCATAGGACCTTAACATTATTCGGTCAAATTCTCCACCCCAGATTGCTTAACGTTATGCAAGTTTAGTGTTATTCGATCCAATCGTTATCCGGTGTTTTACTGTAAAGAGAAATGAGCATTGAAACCTAGAGTCAGATATGACTGACTTTTGATCAAGGATGACCTTTACCTTAGCTCAGAAAACCTTAGATTTAATGAACATTTGATGAAAACCTAAATTTTATGAACATAATGTCTTTATTTTTCCCCATTTGAAACATCACCCTTAACTAATGAATGAAATAAAAGAAATAAATGAACTAATGAGCATAATTTAATACAACGAAGTCACGCACTAAATCCCTGATGGTAGTGTCCTTAGACTCTACCTGCCACTTCTTTAAAAAAAAAACTGATTGGAACTGAGTACAGACTGAGAAATGGGTTAAGAATTGTAATTTGAATCCCTGAGGAAGGCTAAACATATCAGACTTTTCTTTTTAAAAATATCCAAAATAAAGTGTTACCATTCTTTACATCCTGATATGACAGTTTCCCTTTTATCATCACCAGTCTTTAATACTGCAAACTGTGGTCCAAAAAAAAGTTTTACCAGCCTTCTTCTTAATAGAAAACATATCTCTTTATCGTGTATGAATGCATTTTGGTTGCAGATATGCAACAACATGTATGGTCAGTTCCATTGTAGGTGTAAATATCCAAATTAATAAAGATTATTCTTCTTCCATGTCTAAGCCAGACATGAAACTGTCAAAATGAAGGCACTCTTTGGTGAGTTCATTCTGCAGTTCCCTTTATCTGACCTAGTGTGAGAAAGATTAGCCATCAACACAAGGTTGCCATTACCAGGGTGCACCTGATTGTGGTTCAAGAATACCACAATCTTCAAGGAGGCTTTTTACTGTATTTTTTTTAAAAATAGAAACTCTTATTGAGACTCCTTTTCAGCCTGGTCTATGTAGATAAAGAAGATGAATTGCAACTTTCTTCTGATCCCAGCCATGGATGGTGCTTTCAACACAGTTTTTGTATTGGCTAGACTAGCGTGAGATTCTGTGCAATAAAATAAAATAAAAGCAATTTTGCACAAAATTGTCTATTTTTTGCTCAAAATCCTATAATGTGTACAGTGAATTAGCACAACTTAGAATGATTGCTCTTGTATTATAGAAGTTGAATCATTACATGGGTTGTTGACATATCTCTTAACAATCAGCAAGTTTTTCTCTGTTTGCTGTGTATATCTGAATGTGTGAACAATAAAAGCTCTTTCTTAAGTCAATGGAAGATTTGGACAAATTTAAAAGTAGAATAGATATATAGAAGGCTATAAAAGATCAACATTAGATAGAACAAACAAAGTAGCTGGTAAATGTTGAGAGGTCTGGAAATTGCTAAATAGATTGTGCAAGGGCACAGCAAGATCTAGAGATACTCTGAATACTCTGATGTCAGTCTACTGCAATTGTGGAGAGGTGCAAACAAGCACACATGTACATCTGCCCCTTGTGCCCTCCTCAGTGTACATTTGAGGACCTCATGATACCACAACAGAATGCAATCACTGTTGACCACATTAGGATAAGAACTGTATAATTCAGACAAATAATGTAAAGGTTATATTTTAAATTTAAAACTTGCATTTTATTGTTTATTTTAGTTACTTCTGACACAAATAAAGAACACTGCAAAGTGCACTGGAGATGTTTGGTGCATATTATAGTGACATGGAATGTGGCCTTTTTTGTCTCATAGGTTTAAAATTATTTGCCAAGATACTTCATCAAATCAAGATAGCCTAAATTTTCATGAATTTAGCAACTACCTCTTCTATCCCTGATTTTTTTTTTTAAAAAAAACATAGCTCATGTAAAATAAAGCCTTCAGTATAGATATAAGTAGATCTTTTTTCTTCCATGACAATTTTACACTAGTATAAATGTTGTCCTTGCTCGAAAGCTAATCATATCCAACTATAGAGTTGGGTGCTCATCTTTGTTAACAGCCAAAGAGCCAGCACTGTCTCTGTCTGCAGACATTTCAGTGGACATGTGGCAGGCGTGACTAGACGTGGAATGCTGTTTGATTTACCACCAAAGTGGTCCCTATTTATCTACTTGTAATTTCTTGCTTTCAAACTGCTAGGTTGGCAGGAGCTAGGTCAGAGAAGGGACCTCACTCCACTGTGTAACACTAGGATCTTGAATTGCTGACCTACCAGTCATCATACTAAGCCACTGCAGAGAATATATGTGCATACTCTGTCCCGTTTCTTTATTCACATAATGAAGTTTAAAAATATGCATGGACATTTTGCTTCAATGTTTCTAGAAAGATTTCTGCATATGTTTTCTGACAAAAAATGCATGTACGTTTCTTGCTCATGTTATCAGCAAGTCTTATTCCAAAATTCACAAACTGAAATGCATTTCTGTAACTTTCTGAATGGAAAACGACATCACAAACTTCAGAGAAGTACTTAATCCAAAGGATCATTGCATTCTGATCTGCCAATTACTCTAGGAGGGATGAATCAGGACATCTGACATCACAATTAGCAAATGTCAAACTCCTGAAGCATCTCTAGCAATATAGAAGGAGGATTGTGATGATGTGAGAATGAGTAGTTACAAGTACTCGAAAGTGTCTCTTTTTTCCCCCTTTCCATTTTTGAGCTGTCAGAGTAGATGGATAAAGCACAACAGGAAAATTAACCCCGTGAGACAGAAAGGAGGGTGCTAGGGAATCACAGACTGAAATATAGATTACAAGTTTCTTGCTGAAGGATAAGGAGCAATGTGGAGGGGGAAATTGGGTTGCTTTTGGGTATCAGAACTAAGATAATGAACCAGGTCTACCACCTGCTGAGAAGCTGAATTCACTTTTCAGCTGAGCTTCCTTCACAACCACCTGCTGCTTCAATGTGAAATTCCATAACAAATAAGGTCTGACAACATTTTAGAAGTCGTTCAGGAAGTAAGACAGCCAGCAAAATCTAATTCCCAAAAAGAAACATAGGAGCTTAGTCTAAAGGACTTTTTCATACTTTATGTGAGCTGAATGTATGGACTGCCCTTTCCAAACAGCGATGGGACAGATAAAGAAATGACCTCAACTATCCTATAATATATGACCCTGTGGCTCTGTTTTTACCAGTATTGTAGTGAACATTCCACTGAAAATTCATGCAGCTACATAACAATAACCAGAACCAAAAAGAAAAGAAAAAGAAAGAAAGAAAGAGAAAGAGAATCCTATTGAACGATAATAGGTGGTTTCACATTAAATATTTTAATTGGTTTCTAATTAAGTTTCACCATTTAAAAAAAGAGTATTTGACACATTTTAGGTTATCTTCTGAACACATTATATTTTTCTTCCCATTGGGATATGGAGATGCAAAATAACACACAATTTGTGTAGAAAAACAAAATGTCGCCCCATATTGGCCCAAATCTTGTTGCACATCTCAGCTGGTATAGTGAGAATGATCTCACCATCAGCAGTAGATTGCTCCAGATTAAACAATCATAGCTTTGATTTTGGTTTGTGTCTGACTTTAATTCCTTATATGCAAATTGTGTGCAACCCAAAATGTAAACAGGTGTTTGTTTGTTTTTTAATTAATGGGAAGCTGCCACTGCCAAATACTTCATTCTTGCTATGCCAACAGAAAGTTACAACAGGCCCCCAGCCAGTTAATATTTGTAAAAAAAAATCTACTATATGAGAAAGATTAAAAGTATTTTTAAAATAAAAAATATATACTCTTAGTTTTCAGCACAGCTGAATAACTTTGCTCTCAAGAGATAAATCCCCTTTGGCTAATTTGACATCAATTAAATTTTACACATTTTGTAAATACATTATTCGTTAAAAATTGTCTCCCTATATCAGCCTATCTATGCATAAATTCAAAATTTCTCATCTTCCCTTGTCTATAACAATGATTACTGCTTTTCTGAATGTTTTGCACTATTCCTGGAGCTGATAATTCAACTTAAAATACAGTTTTAATCAGTGCTCTTATTATAAATGTACTTGTCTTTAAAATATTTAGAGCTGCAAATATTTGTCTGTCATATATATAACACATACTCATTGAAATAACTCATAGTTAGAGGGACATAATTTAATCTAAGAATTCTGTTTTAGACTTTAGGAAGGATAGGGTTCCCTAAGACACTCCTCCCCCCCCCCCAGTCTCCGCCACAGGTAAATTATCAGGACCAAATTCAGTGAGGGTGGAAGGAATCTATAAGGTAAAGGCAAAGGTAAAGGTGCAGGCTGTCCGTGCTTGAAAGCCAGTCATATCTGACTCTAGGGTTCAGTGTTCATCTCTGTTTTTAGCCAAAGTGCCCACACTGTCTGTGTTTGCAGATGTTACCATGAACTGGCATGACTAAACATCAGAGGGCATGGAACACTGTTTACCTTCCCACTGAAGTGGTACCTCTTTATCTACTTGCAATTTCTTGCTTTCAAACTGCTAGATTGGCAAGAGCTGGGATAGAGACAGGAGCTTACTCCTGTACTCAGTACTCAGTTGCAGTACTCAGGTTTCATACTGCTGACCTGACGACCTTCCAGTCATCTAGTTCAGCATCTTAAACACTAAGCAACGGCAGTCATGGAATCTATACTTCCGTGTATTTGTTAATGTTCAGAATAATCTGATGTTGGTATTTCTACAAACATTGCCAAGCAGCCCCTTCTTCTACAATACCCCAAAGCAATATCCCATACCTCACTAAAATAACATAACGTTAAGTAACCTGGGGGGGAGAATTGGATCGAATAACGTTAAGGTCCTATGGGATGGATTGGATAACAACCACTAAAGCCTGTGCGGTTACAATGTATCTCTATGGAGCTTTAACGTTATCTGATCCATCCCATAGGATTTTAACATGCATCGGATAACACTAAAAATCGGATAACACCAAGACTTGTGGAACCAAGTCTTAGCGTTATCTGAGGTATTACTGTATTATCCATCTAAGGCACTGTGGGAAATTAAAATGATGACTTCCGATTAAGACTAAAGGCAGGTGTAAGCTCTTGTATGCCCTACTGGGGCAAAATAATATCAAGTTATCTTTGAGAAGGTCTACAGTTTGAAAATTGAAATCTGTATTTGTCTTCTTCCTGCACTTCCCCCTTTAATATTAGGTATTGGTAATTGTCCAGCATTCACAATAGCTTAGTGTTTAAGATGATCGGAAGGTTGGAAGGTCAGCAGTTTTAGACCTGAGTGCTGTGCAACAGAGCCAAGCACCTGTTGTCTGTCCCTCTTCTGCCAACCTAGCACTTTTGAAAACAAGAAATTGCAAGTAGATAAATAGGGATCACTTTGGTGGGAAAGGTAGCAGCATTCTGTGCACTCTGGCCTCTAGTCATGCCTGCCACATGATCATGAAAACATCTGCAGACAGCACTGGTTCTTTGCCCACCCATCCCCAAGTAACGAGTCTGACACAAAGTTTGGATTTAAACATTAGGGCCACTTCATTAACATCACAGCAACAACCTGGAACAGGTTTATCTTTAAGTTGTTTTTAACTTTTTTAAATTATTATTGGAATCTGTTGATTTTTATAAATTTTAAAAACTTTTTAAATGTTTATAGTTGTAACTTTGAAGTTTTAGATAATGGGTTCGGGTTGTGTTGTGTTATGCTTTTATGATGCTGTAAACCGCCCTGGGTTGCCCCGGTGAGGAGGGCAGTATAAAAATGTGAATAAATAAAATAAATAATAATAAATAAATCCACAAATTGCTGCTGAGCCAAAAGTAGTGCAGGACAAAGACTGAGTGAAGAATGGTACCTCTACCCTTTCTTACTCCCAAGGTATACCCTAGTCAGTAGGGGGTCTTAACTAAGTCTCCCTTCCTGACATCCCTTTGGGCAATTAAATAGCGATGCTGCCAGCCCTTGTGGCCTGCACATGCAGTACCTTATCTCAGCCACTGGTGCGTTCCCCAACCACAAACCAAACCCTAAGGTTAACAGTTGCAGTTGGCCCTTATTCAACAGTGATTGGGTATTCACCTATACCTTTTCCCACACTACCCGCCAATGACCAGTATTGGTGAACCCTACCCCAAATGACACCAACAGCCCATCTCCTACGCATCAGTGTGGGATGGGCAAAAAGCCTCCCATCCTACGAGCCAAACGGTGTGAATGCAAAAATTACCATCTGACCCCGAGGTGACCAGCTAATCTCACACTGACCACAGGGTGGGAGGGAGGGGCACTGCTCAGACTGCTGCAGAAGAAGGAAGAGGAAGGGCCAGGAGGGGAGGAGTCAGCCTTAGAATGCTGAAAATTCACCTCCCTACTAGTGTGAAACACACGTCCCAATTAGGACTTACTTGGGGGCAGGTAGGCAAAGCAACATGCTCCGGCATTCACCCTCATGCACCATTCCTTGGCTGTAAAAAGAGATGTACACCACCTCCTAGAGTAGGACACACCTGGCTTTTTAGCAAGGGAAACCTTTACCTTTGCTATTTGTATTTGTTCAGCTGTACAGGATATCTTATTCCAGGTATTTAAAAATGATCATTACATTTAAAAGTTAAATCTCCATGGATTCTCGGGGGGAAATGGGAAAAACATCAACCTTGAATACAGAGACCAGTTTTATTGTGGTACTTTTCTTTGGGAGCACAGAAAAAAATTGATGACTTTTTTCCCTAAAGCATTTCATGAAAACAAATGTGTTTATTTTTCCTATCACAGAACCAATTTGCCATTAAAAAACACACACAGTTATATAGAGAATCGTTTTTGGGGACAGACAGTAGTGCATATAGGCCTAACTTCTTATCATCTAGGAGCAGAAACTATAAATTAGGTTTAAACAGGCCAAATACAAGCAATATAAATTTGTATAGAACAAGCTTTAGAAATAAGGAGAATGGCTGCTGATTATGCAAACGGTGTTGAAATTCTCTCTGGTAATAATATCTGAGAACAAAAAAGTGAACATTGCTACAAGATGTCATGAACTATTTCTTGAAGCTTCAGGAATGGTGAAAAATTAACATGGTGATTCATGTTTAGAACTCATTCTGACCGAGAGCCAAATTACATATGATAATGCTTTCTAAGATTCCTCCAATGATTTTATGTTCATATATTTATGCCATTTGCCTTCAGATTATTGTCTTTCAGTTGCTTTTTTGCCATGGGATGTGGGGGTCTAGGGAAGACACATAGTACTGCTATGCACACACACTCTTTTGTTCTGCCAACTTGAAGTGCTGCCAGGATTTAAATAATTTCCAACTTCATTTTGTGTCTTGTCTCCTGAATGGATTCCCAGGATAAAGAAGATCCCTAGGGATCTCAGAACCTAGAGAGGATAGGTTGCTTTTAATTCCTCTGAAACATCTGCAACATGGTCACAGCCAGTGATGGGATGTAACAGGTTCTCACCAGTTCGCCAGAACCGGTAGTAACTTTTCCCAGTCTCCCAGAGAACCGATAGCAGGTTTTGGGGGGAACCACTTTCGGGGCTTACCTTTACACTGGTTCCCCCATTGCACATATGTGCCAAGCACTGTAGGCATGGATGCACACCAAGTGCTTGGCGTGTATGCACAGCCTCCTTGCTGTCCTCCCAAGCGGGTAGGAGGAAGAGAAGCTGCTAGCCTGAAGCTCCCTATAGCCTGCTCCCCAGGGTAAGTGACTCACCTTTGGATGTGGTGTGTCTGTGTGTATTTTAATGTGTATTTAATACCTTTACCTATATTGACATACTACCACAGTTCCTAAAAAGGCCTGGCACCCAGCAGGCCTGGCTTGGGGTTTTTAAGCAAAGTCTTGGAGTTACCTCATCAATAAGCTACACCTGTGCTGTTCCAATTGCTATTCCAATTGGAGACGGGTTTGTGTTTGGGGTGGGTGGGTAGATGTGTGGCTGTATTTTAATGTAATTTTTATTTTATTAATTAATTAATTAAATTTATTTATGGGTTTGTGTTGTGGGTGGGTGAGTTGGGTGTGTGTGTGCGCGCACACACGCTTATTATTATTTTATTTTATTGTTTTATTATTTTTAATTTCTTTGGCCCTGCCCATGACGTCATGACATCATGACGTTAGCTCCTCCCACACTGTGATGACATCACGGTGGGGTAGTAAAATTTTTGACATCCCACCACTGGCCATGGCTGATAACATCAGTCAAGTTCCATGGTGTAATTTCAGAATTCCAGGCGCCACCTCAGAATGTTTCTAAGAAAAACATCTTGGAAGTTTTGACTCAGCCCTTGCGGTCATTCTTCAGACTTTAGCACAACCTATGGCTCTAACATCTTATTTAGCATATGTTTCAGGACTTCCAAATGTCCCTCCAGCCCAGAAATGTAAGAGACCAGAAAAAGTAATGGGCTTTAACTACAGTCACTACTCTATTAACTATTAATTTGTAATTTGCAGAGAAGCCTAGCATAGAACAGATACTGGGTCAAGAGCCAGCATGTACCAGCTTACCCCTGTACCTGTCCTTCTGTGAGCAAGTCACCCTATTCTTCACTGTCTTGATGTTTTGTAATTGCAATTGTTATTAGAGATATCAACCAGCATCCCAAGCCTAGTGACCTTAAGTGGGCACCAACCATGGTCTGCCATCCTTGCATACCCCATCTTGGCAAATGAATCTCAGGATCCCCATAGCCAAGATGTTGACTGCAGTAGCAACCCCCCCCCCCATGTCCCTTGCAAACTCACCACTACTTACTTCTCTTTCTACACTACCCACCAGTGTGAACTATTTATCTAGAAAGCTATCCTTCTGCCCATGTAAGCCTTGTGAATAGACAGTATGGAATAGGCAAAAATTCCTGTCCACCTTTTGTTCAATGCACCAATCAGATGTGGTGGACCTAAAATTCCTACCCAGCCCTGAAACTACCACTCTGAACCTGGACTCATGGAGTGGACAGACGAGCTTTTCCTGTCACCAAAGAGGGTGAGATGAAGATGGGACCATACTCTTAAGGCCATCAGTTTCTGCCATCAGCCAGAAAAATAGGCAGCACTAATAGGATCTCCTGGGTGATTTGGCCTGTCTTCTGAGTGGTGGAACAAAATGCTCCCAGCCCTGCAGCTCAAAAACTACAGTGGAGGTGACACAGGAAAAGTGTTCACTTGTGAAAGAAGCATCCACTTTCCTATGTCAATATCAGGGCTCTTTAGATCATATATTTAAGCTTGTAATAGCATTATAAAGTAGATGGTGGTGCTGCATTTGTTTGTTGTTGTTTTTGTTTCCCTTGCTATTACATAGCCCTTCATCACTCTGCTGCTTCCTTTAGTCCTCATGCTTCCTGATGCGAAGAAAACCCTGAGGAAAGAATTACCATATGACATGTTCCCCTGAGCTTTAATTGAAGTGTGGGTAGCTAGGGTACACTGGGGGTGGGGTGGGGGTGGTTGACAGCTGCTTTGGGGATGACTGTATAATGAAGGACAAAACAAGGACTCACTAAGTTGAGTCACCTCCTGAGTAAAAGAAGAGTATGAATTTCTCCTATATGTCTTCTTGGAAAATGTTTTGAAAGGGAATGTATTTTTTTCTATCATGCTGATTTAGAAGGGTCAAAATTTTCAAAGCAGTAATTTCAAGGGCAGGGCTTATTTTCAGCCCTATTTTTTTCTTGCAAAAAGAGAAAAGAAGAAGAACCTTGATTGCCTATTATTATTATTATTATTATTATTATTATTATTATTATTATTATTATTATTATTATTATTATTATTATTATTATTATTATTATTATTATTATTATTATTATTATTATTATGTAATGATTTATATTATTTAGTATCTTGATTTATTTCTTAGGATGTCCTAATGTTTTGTAATTGCAATTTTCATTGGAGATATATATACTGTATATGTGATATTTGTAATTTACTATGTGATATCTGTAATTGTTTTTATGCTATGGAATGTGCTATGTAATTGTAACTGTTTCTTCTGTAAGCCGCCCAGCGTCGCAGTGCAAGTGGGGCTACATATAAGTTGAAATACAAATACAAATTTATTATTATTATTATTATTATTATTAGTAGTAGTAGTAGTAGTAGTAGTAGTAGTAGTAGTAGTAGTAGTAGTAGCAGCAGCAGCAGCAGCAGCAGTAGCAGCAGCAGCAGCAGCAGTAGCAGTAGTAGTAGCAGTAGTAGTAGCAGTAGTAGTTACAGAAACAGATGTACATTCAGAACAACTTTCTAATTGTTTTGTTAGTGAGCTACTCTTTTAGAAAGCTGCAATGCTTGAGGCAGATCTATTCATTCATTAAAGATGATCTTTTTTTAATAAATGAAGTCAGTCCATCCAATTACATTTATATTAGACTGTCATAAAAATGTAGTCTACCTATGGCTGAATGCAAGCATGACAAGAGATGTAGGCCTTTGAGCACAAAAAAAAGACATGCAAACTGCTTTGAAATAGTTCAGAATTTAGAAAGCAGCATGAGAAGTACATGTCAAAGCCTTGTGAAATGGGGAAATGTTGCTTTTCCTCCTACAGACTCTTACACATCACTTCCCCTTGGGAAGAAAACCCCCAGTGATTTGTAAAGCACTTTTGAACAGAGAAATTCAAAGACTGGCCTACTTAGGTACTAACGCCATGGAGATTGTTCCTTTGATGAGTGATGCATTCTAGCTTCAGTTCTAAGGAGCCCAGTTTCACTTCCCCTCTCTGTGTTCTTGGGTCACAACTCAGCCTTGATGATAGTGGATCCTTCCCTCCCTCGGACTGATGGCTGGTCCCCAACCCTAACCCTAACCCTGACCCTAACCCTAACCCTAACCCCACGTGGGGGCTTCCAGACAATTGGAATTAATTTACATTCCTCTGTCTCTCTCTGGAATGTCATATACAAAGACTCCTACACATGAAAATGTCCATCTTGAAAATACTAAAACACAAGGTAATTAGGTGGGTTAAAAGCCAATGAAAAGGTGTAGCACAACTAAGGCTTTTCATTACATAGGTGATTCCATTCTCTTTCAAAAAGAAAACAAATTCTGAACTTATATTAAAAAATTGCTCTGAATAGACATAGCCATCATGGTGGACAGCATTAACCTCAGACTGATGATAGAAATATTAGTAATTGTAATAAAGTCACATGAGTCTCTTTGTCACTGGCATAGCATGGGGGGGGCAAGGGGGCGGCCCTCCCTGGGTGGCACTTTGCGGTGGTGGTGGTGATGCTTCCGCCCCAGACTTCCTGGCAGCCAGGCTGGGGAGTCCACTGTGGGGATGGGTGCCAGGACCTTCCAGCACTGCCAGCACCCTAGGCCCTGCCCCGGGGTGGAGGGCGCCAGGCGGGCACAGGCCTGATGGTGCAGAAGGGACCAGGGGACACTTTTTCCTCCTCCACCACCTTTGTCATTATCTTCTTCAGGCTTCCTCTTCCTTACGGCCAGCTCGTGGTGCCAGGCGGTGCTGCACAGAGCCTGAGGCCGCCCTTGGTCTCGGGTCGAGACCCAGAGGCTGAGGCGGCATGGCACAAGTCCAGCAAAGAACCCAGTCGGCATCCCAGGTGCACAGCTGCCCTACCTCTGAGTCCAGCAGCAGCAACTCTACCTTCAGCGGCAACGTTGTCCAGGAGGATGGGAAGCAAGACAGGTGGTTGTTGCGGCCCAGCATCTGCACTCAGACCACTAGCCTCACTTCTGCCCTCCTGCGCATCGTTGCCGCTGAAGGTGGAGCTGCTGCAGCTGGGCTCAGAGGTAGGACGACTACGCACCTGGGATGCCAACAGTGGGCTCTTTGCTAGGCTTGAGCTGCCTCAGCCTCTGGGTCTTGACCCAGGATCAAGGGTGGCCCCAGGTGCTGTGCAGCACTGCCTGGCACCATGAGCTGGCCATAAGGAAGAGGAAGCCTGAAGAAGAGGAGGACGAAGGCAGTGGATGAGGAAAAAGCACCCGCTGATCCCCACCGAGGTAGGGTTTTCGTCTCATTTTGAGTACCTAGGTGGGGAGGCGGCAAGCCTAGGTGGGTGGTTTGCAAGCTTGGCTTGCACCCTGGGTGGCTGAAACTCACCCTACACCACTGCTCTTTGTTGATCAGAACTTGATCTAATAACTGAAGTAACTTTCCTGTGTTTAAAATATTTGTGTTTCATTCCTGTCACAAACTAGCCCTGAAAATTACAATACTACAGGGTAGTTTACAGCTTCAGTGAACAATGCTCAGTAATTAGACTCAGTTAATCACAGATCATATTCCAGGTCAGAAAAGTTTCATGGTTAGTTTGTAAAGTCATCCACATAACTTAACTTTGTCAACAATATTTTCTCTTTTCACACTTGCTATATAACAAACGGGAGTGGGGACAATGACACACACATTATTCTTGTGGGATAATGAACAATGGGAAATATGCATAGTCCTTCTGCATGTGTTCCAGTAGACAAAAGAAAAAACAGAAGCCAATCTGACTAGGGATGGATGATTTGGGGTAGGGTCATTTCAGGCTCTCACGTTTTCAGTGCTACATCCGTTTGACCTTGATTCACAATTGTATTTCCCTCCCTTCCTTCCTTCCTTCCTTCCAGACAAAATGAAAATATCTCTATCTTCACAGATGGTTTTTTTAAAATATTCATAAATTTCTTCAAATGTAGACATTTTGACACACATAGTTTGACATATATGTATTTTTTACAAACTGTGTGACAGCCTTTGCAATTATACATATTTCAGTGGCAAGGTGCATTTTGGTTTCCATTTGGATTTGGGAAGTGTAAATTTGATCAATTTATATTGAAAGGAAAAACTATGGACACAAAGAAAATTTCTCCCAGATCCTAATGCATCATATAAGACAACCGAGGAATATTGCTTAATTACTTTAATTAGCTGTGTGCTGTCAATTCTGTTCCAATTCACATCCAAAGACCCAGAAGTGGTTTATGAGCCCCTCCTTCTGCTGGCATTCTGGGACCACACAGCTTCCCCGTTCTTAACCACTGAACTGTACCAGCTCTGGAAGATGAAATTCTTCTGTCAAAGCAATCACAAAAAGACCTCCAACCATAAAAAAGTTCAATTTAGCAAAAGTCTCACTGTGGGACTCTCGGAAAATCACTGAGCATCTAGCTTACTTCACAGAAAATTCTGGTAAGACAAGATCCAGCTCTTCCAATCTGATGCCTGCCAAACAAGTAAAAACAATGGAATAGGCAGTATCTTAATGCAAGACCTAACTAGAGCAGAACTGTTGACTCCTTGGAATTCATATAAACATTCACTTGGCACTTAGGAAATGATTCAGCAGGTCTATTCCTAGCTGAAACTAGCAATAGAAAAATGGCCAGTAAATATGTAAAGGGTAGGTATGTGGGGACTAAGGATGAGATTGTCAACCACTGAACACATATTGATAATGTGCAAGAGTGAAAAGAGCATTGCATGGGGAGTGGGGAGCATAAGGGATAAATCAGATTTTGTGCTAAAAAGACCTTTGTATTTCATACACATAAACTTTTTACTTTAAAGATACTGTATTTTGGATACAAGACATGTTTTTGAAATATGAGAAGTGTGTGGCAATGGAATAAGCTACATCTGCTTTAGGTTGTGTCCTCCCCACAGCTGCATATGGCCTACAGGATGTTTACCCAATGATCGTTTTCCCACTCTGCACTGAAGTGTCTCTTAAACATAACGTTGCAGATCTATGTTCCAGCAAGATGGGGCAACATTGTTAAACGGAAATATTTTGCAGTAGGATCCTAATCCTGCATATATACCCCCCCCATTGTGAAAACCAACCTGAGTTGGTTTTAACCAAGTAGGGCAGCATATAAATTGAAATGAATGAATGAATGAATGAATTAAAATCAGACTGATTGTACAGCATCTTGTATTGAATTAGGTGTAACTGAAGAGTATTTAATAGTTTCCTTTTTTTAAAAAAAATGACACTCAGTATTATTTATATTTTTGTCTTTTATCACAAGCCATTATAATTCTTAGAAGCAATGCTTATATTCCATGCAAGGCCATGACAAAAATTTAAACACAGTCTTTAGGTTTCTTTGGAACTGATCATTTCTCCTCAGTACTACAATCACCTGCCAAAGTATCCAACAGCACAGGAGCTGATCTCAAGAATGGCCCACTGAGAAAATGTCACAATAATTGCATGGTGCAGAGTATCTGATTATTAGTAATCCTAGATTAGCTAATTAGACCAGTCAAAGGAGCTGTTGAAGCTAGTTTAATGTGCAAAATTAAGTGACATCTGAACAACTAGGTAACAGCAGAGGAGCTGGAGAACAGGAATCCTGTTAGTTTGCTATACTCTACTAATACTGTGGACAATGGGATTGTGTTTAGGGTCTGTTCCTTGACACTGAAAGCAATGGAGCTCAGTTATACCACATGTACAACAGAGCCTTACAGTGCTATAAATCTAAATCCATTGTGTCTGGAAACAAATCCTAGAGAACAGTGCTGCCCGCATTTGAGTTGACCTGTAAAAATATTAGAATCCCTGCTTCTACTCTGTAAATGTTTTCTCACTGCTCTCCACCATTTGAGAAAAGCAAAGCAGAATGCTATTCAAAAAAAAAAAAATCTACTCTGGTGCACTTATTATATATAGGCTTTGCACGATAATGCTCCTGTGGCCTCAGAATAATGTTATTTAGAAGCCAAAATAAAGGAGCAGGGATGGCCTGTAGTTAACGGCAACACACACAGAAAGGAACAATACAATTTGGTGCCTAAGAGAGAAAAGCAAATGGTGCGACTTACCCTCCCACATCAAGATGCAGTGAAAGAATTTTGGCATCTGATATAAACTTATACGAACTTAAATCAGAAGTTTAACAACTAGAAAGCTGTATTTTAAGGACACAGCAGCCTACAATTTTTCATAAAATAGCCTTATACAAGACTCATCAATTGTTTCTGCATGGAGTACCAAACCTTTCTGTCATATGGGCCAGGGGCCAGAAAACTTGGTTCTCCAGATATTCTTGGACTTCATTTCCCAGAAGCCCTGATCAGCAGGTGTACTGTCTTGGGCTTCTGGTAATTTATTTATTTATTTATTTATTTATTTAGATTTATTATCCCGCCTCAATCAGGCGAACCTGACTCTAGGCGGCTTACAAAAAAGAAAAAGATTATACATGAGTGCAAAACAAATTAAACAATCCCACTATACCCCTATAAATTGAAGTCCAAGAACACCCAGAGAGCCAAGTTCGCTGACCCCTGAACTGGGCCATCGCTTCTCACCTGCTGTAAATGGGGCACCTATGAGGTCCAGGCAAGATGTTGACCATGTCTCCCAGAGGACTACTCTGAGACCTTGGTGGTAGGGTAGCCCAAGGTCACAGATGGCAAAACAAGACATTTGGATGGGTGGAAGAAGGAGAAAGAACCCTGATTGCAGAGAGAGATGGAGCTTGATGGTGGGAACTCAGAATAAAAGAGTCACTAGCATAAGGTTTAGAAAGATGGTCAGAGGCATGAAAGGATTAGCTCCCCATCTTCTATTATCTTAGGGGAAACTGTCCTGAATTCCTTCATGAGTCCAGGATAGACAATGGAATGTGAGGAGCTCATGCAAGGAACTGAGCCCTTCAGGGCAAATAGGCCCGCAGAACCAAGACTTCCCTTGCCCCAATAAAATCTGTTTTGGCTGTATCTGAGCCTGTGGAGTTAATGGAGGCTGACCCATAGCCACTCAGTCTTGCAAGGATTCAGTTGTAGCCCATTGTTCCCCATCAAGACCCAGACAGCCTCCAGATACCTGGAAAGGACTTCCACTGAATCACTTGGATCTCCACGGGCCAATATGTATAGCTGGGTATCATCTACATATTGATGATACCTCACCCCATGGGAACAGATGATATCACCCAGTGGTATCATGTAGATATTAAATAGGAGAGGTGAGAGCACTGAGGCACCCATATTGGAGGGGCGTTGGGCTGGATCTCTCACTCTCCAACCACATCAATTGGGTCCGTCCCTTCAGAAATAAGGAAAACCAGGACCAAAACAGTGCCCTGGATTCCCACTCCTCGGAGCCGCTCCAGAAGGATATCGTGGTTGATGGTATCAAAAGCCGTTGAGAGGTCAAGAAGAGCCAGGATGGATGGATGACCACCATCCTGCTCTTGCCAGAGATCGTCCACCAGTGCGATCAATGTAGTCTCGGTGCCCTATCCAGGCCTGAATCCTGACAGAAAAGGGTCTAGATAATCTGCTTCATCCAGGATCTCATGTAACTGCCATACCACTGCCTTCTCCAAAACCTTGCACAAAAAGGGCAGGTTGGATACAATTTAACAGGCCATACCTCCCTGTGAAGCCTCACCCCCAGAATGCCCTGAGTCACCAGATAGTGATCCGACCATGGCATAGGAATAATATGTAATTTATGTACATTCAGATCACTCTGCCACTGCTCTGACAAGAAACTAAATCTGGGGTGTGGCCACTGCTCCTGGTTGGGTCCTGGATTACCTGAGTTAGTCCGACAGCTGCCATGAAAGCCATGAACTCCTGTGCTACCTTATTATTATTATTATTATTATTATTATTATTATTATTATTATTATTATTATTATTATTATTATTATTATTATTATTATTATTATTATTATTATTATTATTATTATTAAATTAGATTTATATGCCCCTCTACTCACCTCACTGAGGCGACTCAGAGGGGCTCACATAACACAAACATATACAGTATCACAATCTCAAATATAAATAAAGCATAATATAAAAATATAACAACAGATGCAGCACAGATAACACAATAAATTTTACATAAAAGAAAAAAAAACAATACAATAAAATACAGTGTAAAAATACAATACAGTCAAGAGAGACAGCAAGGTCTTTATGGCTGAGCTAGCTGGTCCACACAGCTGGCCCTCATTCCCCCTCTCCAGCAGGCAAAGAGAGTTCTGTGATGTTCCTGGGGTGGTCATGGAGGCAGCAATAGCAGTAGCAGCAAGGTCTTTATGGCTGAGCTAGCTGGTCCACACAGCTGGCCCTCATTCCCCCTCTCCAGCAGGCAAAGAGAGTTCTGTGATGTTCCTGGGGTGGTCATGGAGGCAGCAATAGCAGTAGCAGCAAGGTCTTTATGGCTGAGCTAGCTGGTCCACACAGCTGGCCCTCATTCCCCCTCTCCTTGGAGACAGTCCCCAATGAAGGCAAATTGAAGTCCCCCAGGACCATGAGTCCGGGAAGCTCTAATGCCAACATAGTGATCACCTCAAGGAGCTCAGGCAAGGAATCTGCTACACTACAGGGAGGCAGGTACAGGAGCAAGATTCCTAACTGACCCTTAGGACCCAAACAAAGAAGCAGGGCCTCACAACCCAGAACTTGCAGAGCCATGGCTTTAGTGACTCCCGGTGACTGTATGGCTACAATGGTGATGCCACTGCCCCATCCTCAGCCCTAGGCTGGTGCCAAATACCAAACCTACTGGACACAATTCTGACACAGGCACTCTGTGGTGTCAGCCAGGTTTCAGTGATGCATGCCAGGTCAGCCCGCTCCCCCAGAATAGAAACTATGATCAGGGGGGCCTTATTACAAACTGACGTGGCATTTGGCAGGAGCAGCCTAAGGGAGGGGACTCTCTGGACCAGCTGCTCAGGAACCAGAGATGTAGCCAGAACAGGGGACAGGTATTAAACATCTGTCCTGCATTCCCCAAATGCAGCCTGTCCCTCAGCTCCCACCATATCGCCCAATGCCCATCACTACACCAATTTGGACCGCAAGAACCCCACTGCCTGCCCTAAACAGAGTGCTATCTCTTTTCCCTGGCTGGCAGGACATTCTCTCCCTCCCTCCCCACCCCCAATTCCCCCCCTTACCTTCAGTGGCCAGGGCAGCTGCTCCTCTTCCCCTGTGTTGGGGGGGGGGGCACAGTCTGTCCTCCATGCCATTGTTGCATGTCCCTGGCCTGGAAAGCTTCCAGCAGGAGAGGCAAAGGCAGCGGCGAAGGCAGCACAGTTCTTGACCAGTGCACTTCTTGAGGGCTGCCAGGGTTGCACAGCTGTTCTGAATTCACTCCCCAACAGCCTGGCCCAGGGAGCATTCGACAGCGGGAGCGAAGGCGGCAGCCCTGGCACAGTTCTTGAGAATGCCAGGGCCGCCCAGTTGTTTCGGATTCACTCTCAGGTCAAGCCGGTCCAGGGAGCATTCAGCACCGGGAGCAAAGGTGGCAGCCCCAGTGCAGTTTTTGAAGGCTGCCAGAGATGAGCACCTGTGTGGATTCGCTCCCGGACCAAGCTGACCCAGGGAGCATTTGGTGACTTCACAATCTCTCAGTTTCATTTCTCCATCTATAATGTGCCAGGTAACTCTGTCAGAGGAAAGCTCTCTGCATGCACTCACATGCCAATTTGATGACTGTCCATAGACATTTCACATCTGTAAATCAGCTGATGTGCTGCATGCCTTTTACTTAGGGGACTGCCAAAGCACAGCAAGACTGTCATTGCCACAAAACTCATTATACTGTATAGGAGAACAGTGCGGTTATCCTCTAGCAAAGAGCTGAAGAAGCAAAAGATAAACACAGAAAAGGGGGAGAGTATCCATTTTTAATTAATGGAACAGCATGGTTCAGACATCTTGGTAATGCTGAGTGAGTTAGACTGCAAAATATATAGAAATGGGATATTTTAAATTTGAATGCAAAGATGAATATAAAACAGAGAGGACTGGAGGAATCAAGGAAACTGAGGAAGCAGCACGATGTGTTTGAGAAATTGAGGCATTGGACAATGATAGAAAAAATCCACTGTATTTTAGCTACTCATACTAATTATTGGGAAAGACTACACACAGGGCTACATGAGACAAAAATATGACACAGAGTATCAGTTTTTGACAGCACAGTCTTAACCAAAACACACAGGAGTGCAAAGTCTGAAATGGTATGGAAAAATGTCAGTGCATGGAAAACATCCCATCCAAAAAATTAATCTAACAACGTTTATTTGTCTTATAAGGTATATAGTGGTCCATTTCCCTCTAACAGCTTAAAGGAAAATAGATTTATAAATTGTAAAATAATTACAATAAAAAAAAAAGATTCATTGATGGAATTTCAGAAATGTAGATGGAGGTATTGGAAGTAGGTGAGTATTAATGTGTGTACTCACAAATTTTCTGTACTCAGGGTTGGTCCAAGACATGCTGTCACCTGAGATGAAGAACAAGATAGTTACAATTCTCTCTTTATGAAGCCCAACTGGATAGTGTGATTGAACAGAAAGATGCAAGCAACCCATTCTATACTACTATGTTTACTAGTTTGCACAATTATTACATTTCCTAATCTTTCACATTTGGACAGAAATACACAAAATCAGCTACAAAAACCTCCCCCCCCCTTGATACCAACCAACAGCAAGAAAGAGCCCCCTGCATTCTCACAGCAGCTCCTAAGGATGAGAAAAAATAATGTTTATCATGCAAGATAAAGCAAATTAAAGTTTACTTCCCTACTGTGAAGGAACAGGCAGGAAATTATCATTTATATATTCAAATATCAGTCATCTGATGAACTCAGCACCCTCTGGTTTTTAACTTTGATCCCTGGTTCAAATGATTTCAGCTTGCTTTCTTACGTTCAGTTTGCTTTAAATGTTCCATATGAACAGTGTGTTAACTAGACAGAATATCAACAGATTTAAAATCCCTGTTAAGCTTGTAAAAGTGAATGTTAAGTTAAAAACTGCTCAGCACTGGCATCTTGCATCATTACTGGTTTCTTGGGGCAATAAAATAGTTTTGATTGTCCTTGCTAGCCTTGAGGTTATGATTCCAGCTGAGTTCCGGAGTCATAGCTCCAGGGCTAGATGGTACAATGTGGAAAGGTTAGCAAATTCTCTTAGTCACAAGGTTTGTTGTGATGAAAGCCAAGCTCTTTTCATGTTGTTAGTATTACACAAATGATAAACAGTGTGATGAATTTGCTTTTCTTAGTTATTTTAGAACTGGTAATGGGAGTTTGCGAATTTACCAGATAGTTAAAGTCTACTTGCTGCGAAGATATCTTTGCTTTTATGATAATTGCTATCTTCAATACTCGCCAGAACAAAACTGCATTCAGTCTCTCCAGATCACAACAATCATCCATTTCAGAATTTCTATCTCTATGACAACCTGTAGTTCGTAATATTTCTCTGCACCTTTTCTGCAGATTATTTGATAGGAGACAGAATGGCTGTCCTACCAATAACTCAAGGAACATTAATTTATTAGCCAAATTGCAATGGACCCACTTTCCCTATTAACAGTGTTTATAAATCAGTAGCTTTTCTTGGTCATTAAATTAACAACATAGTCATAAACCATAGAAGAACCATTCAATATAGTCATTGGTTGCAATTCATATCCAAGAATGCATTTTTTCTTGAGAAAAAATGTCATTGGCATGAATTTGTTTAAGGTGGATCCCAGCTTGCTATGTAATGACCCACACACTATAATAACGGAGCCATCTCATGTGCCACATATGAAATGAGACATGCAGGATTTTACACTTGGACTGCAATGGACTGAGGCAGCCTTGAGTATATGGACAAAATGCACCTTCACAGCCAGTCCATCTGCCATAGCCTCTTCCATCTCTATTACCATTGGGAATCAGAGTTCCTCCTCTGCTCATTTCACCGTTGGGTCCAATATGATGGTTTCCAGTGGCATTTCCTCCACTGAGGGGACCATCACCCCTCCTAAAGGGGTTCATCCACCCATAGCCATTGGCCCCCTTATGGAGTCAGGTTATTTACCACTGCCCAACACTCAGCATTGAGTCGCTGGCTGTATGGTCTACTCCAGTGATGGCAAACCTTTTTAGAGATCAAGTGCCCAAATTGCAACCCCAAACCCACTTATATATCACAAAGTGTCAACATAGCAACAGGGGAGGGGAAAATGCTCACACTGGGCTTCTGAGCAGAGGGGCAGGATGAATTCTGTGTTGGGGGAGGGAGGAAGAGCTCCCATTGGGTTTCTGGGCAGAGGGGCAGGTGAACTCTGTGCTGGGAAAAGGGAGGAAGTGTTCCCATCGGACTGCTGGGCAGAGGGGTGAGGCAAATGCTGTGCTGGGGTGATTGCATGGGTGCCCACAGAGAAGGCTTCAAGTGCCACCTCTGGCACATGTGCCATAGGTCCACCATCACTGGTCTACTCCATTATCATAGTGGGATGTCCAGCAAGACAAAATAGTAGCACAATCAAGATAGTAGCACAATCTAAAGAAATGATCCTGCAACTTGTGTGTAAACTTTTCTGACTAGCATGAAGATTGATTTTCAATGCAACAAAGTCTGTTTACTGTAAAGCTGACGTAAGTATGTGAAGTTTTGTTTTGAGAATGTGCAAAAATAGTAAAGCAAAACACAAAATTCTGCAAACAGCGTGAGCATCCTAGACAATCTGGGTCTTAAAAAGCTGCTAGGATGTAGAAGCTACAATACAACAAACTTCCTCTCCAACTCATCCTTATTGAGTAAAAAATTCCAAGATAAGTGTACTAGATCTACTAAATTATGTTTTGTCTCTACATATATCATAAGAAAGTATCTAGTGAAATTATAAAGTATTTTTTGAATGGGAGGTCTCCATATTTAGTGCTTGATTGTGCATAAAGAGGGTCAGCAGAGAATAAGAAATATGCAAGTATGGAAGAAGTGAGCTAGAGATGGGAAACATGTTCTTTATATTATCTTTCTTGCTAGTGTTTCTAGTAAAGTTTGATGCATGCACATGGATGTTTAAACTGAATTATAAGAATCAAGAACTACATTTTGGACCAAATCTACATGTAACTACATGGGAGGAGAGAGAAAGACATTTAATCTGCATGTCTTATGAGCAGAATTTGTCCATGGGTACAATATTGCCTCTGGACATGTTTAACAATTTGCATGCTTGACATTTCCAGCATCCACAGGGTAGATGAAAATTCATTGATTTGTGGAAACATTCTACAAATACAGAGTGGAAATCCATTCTTCAAGCAAGGTGCAAAAAAATCATTAGTAACAGGTAGAAATAATGTATGGGGAATGGGAAGGAAGAGTTGCTTTTGTTATAGCAGATCTGAGAATACCTCAGAACTCAAAGAGAATAGAGCTGATTTCATGTTCTTGTGTATCAAAAAGAAGCTGCATTCTCAGTCCAGAGGATATGCAATCTTAATTGAATACCATGGACATCTGTACATAGGTTTTGTACCAGCCTATCCACTCCCTGCCCAGCTCTACCAGAATATTTGAACATCACACTCATACAGGTAACTGCACGGGCTTATAGAATGGCAGTTAGTAGCATCAAACAATTATTTCTTAGTAATACAGATGGAACACCTCATGATATCAGGCAATATCCAAGATATCTATATCTATATCTATATCTATATCTATATCTATATCTATATCTATATCTATATCTATATCTATATAAATAATCTTTATATAATGCCTTCAACATATCTAAGGGGCTAAATGAACAATGGGACACTTTTTTTAGTTTTTGTAATCTTTTGGTTTTTCCCTGTTTTCTGCATAACTTTGTGAGCTGTCACATTGATACATTTATTCAGCGATGGGATGTAACAAGTTTGCACCAGTTCACCAGAAACGGTAGTAACTTTCCCCAGTGTCCTGGAGAACCAGTAGCAGCTTTTTTTTTTTTGAAAAAACCACCCTAGGGACACCTTTTCACTGGTTCCCCCACTGCGCATGCGTGCCAAGTGCTTGGTATGCATGCACGCCTACAGTGCTTGGCACATATGCACGGCCTCCTTGCTGTCCTCACAAGCGGGGAGGAGGAAGAGAAGTTGCTAGCCTGAAGCTCCCTATAGCCTGTTCCCCAGGGTAAGTGACTCATCTTTGGGTGTGGTGTGTCTGTGTGCATTTTAATGTGTATTTAATACCTTTACCTATATTGACATACTACCACAGTTCCTAAAAAGGCTTGGTGGCCTGGCTTGGGGTTTTAAAGCAAAGTCTTGGAGTTACCTCATCAATAAGCTACACCTGTGCTGTTCCAATTGCTGTTCCAATTGGACATCCCTCAAGGAGGTACAGCTGTTTTACATTTACATCAAGGCATATTATCCTAGAGAACTGGTTAGGCAAAGACTTAGTACCTAACTTCTTTAACTATTGAAAAGTTGAAAAGTGCCAAAATGAAGCCATCTTGTGGTGAGTTCATTCTGTAGTTCCTTCCATATGACCAAGTGTGAGAAAGGTTAGCCAGAATAATTTTTAAGCTCTGGTTTAAAAGCTCTGGTTGATTTGTGTTTGGGGTGGGTGAGTGGTTGTTTGGGTGAGTGGGTGTATTTTAATGTATTTTTATTTTATGTATGTATGTATGTATTTAATTTATTTAATTTATTAATTGGTTTGTGTTGTGGGTGGGTGGGTTGAGAGAGAGAGAGAGAGAGAGAGAGAGAGAGAGAGAGTGCTTATTTTTATTTTATATTATTTTTATTTTTTCTTTGGCCCCACCCACAATATCATGACGTCATGATGTTGGCTCCGCCCACAACATCATGATGTCATGATGTTAGCTCCACCCACACTGTGGTGACATCACGGTGGGGTAGTAAAATTTTTGACATCCCACCACTGCATTTAGCAGTGGTGGCTTTTCCTGGTAGAATGACATTGTTTGAGGTCTTTACACTGCCTTTTAATACAACAATACTGTTTTAGATTGGATAAATCATAAGAAGGCAAGATTTTCTGGAAAAAATAATGATGCTAGGAGATCTTTCATTCATGGGATCACCATTAGATGGAGGCAACTTGATGTCATGTAACAAAAACAACAGGAGACATCTCTCTGGCAGATTGAATTATGTCTCCATATTGAAAGCAATGAGAGATTCATCCCATTCATCAGTAATTGCAGTATCTGCTTTCTTCCTTTTCATCATCATAACAACAGACGGATGTTTGATTTATTACAAACTTAGAGGGGTTCACTTTAAATTTTCTACCAGATCGATCAATTTGCAAATTTATGAACAATTTCATGCTCCATTATTACAGAACTCAGCATGGATTATATAGCACTTTAAATATCTTTAAAATACATGATTAAATCATGACAATCATGCTGTAGCTCATGACCAAAGTGACTAGAAAGGGGAAGGAACATAATGGAGACCCCAGACATTAGAGATTTAAGAAGGGGGGGAATCACCAAGGGAGATTAGAGAAGCTTATTTCAAGCATTCTTATTTCTGGTAAACAGTATGCTACAGCTCCTCTCTTTGTCTGACCCAGCTGTCAAAAAATACACGCTTCTGAATTAAAGTATTTCTAAATACAAACAAGTATTAGGTGTATGCTCACTAATTTATTAATCCCTTCATATTTCCCTCCATAAAATTCAAGCCTGCTGCTTTTCTGTCCAAATACTAAAAAATCCTCTCAAAGTCATATACATGGTCTGCTACAACTGCAGCATCAACAAAATCATATCCAAATGGCTCAGATATATTTTTTTTAAAAAAGAAATGAATAATTTTCCCATATATTTTTTATCTATTGTAGCAGAATGAAGAAACCTGTTCCATATTCAGAGCGTAGGATGACAAAAATAACCAATCAGGTTTAAACTGCACTTTTCCAGTTTTCAACAATGGTCACAGTTAAAGCCTCAGTGAATAGCTTTGATTAATAACATTCTCTATATTGTATCATTTCCTACACTGTACCTCATCAAAATGGATAACTTTGAAAAGCTGTCCAGAATGAAATTCAGTTTCCCAAAGAAAAAGGGAGGTGAACTGATGTGTTTGTGCACGTGTGTGTGAGAGAGAGAGACAGACAGAGAGTGTGTCTTGAAATCTTTTTAAGTTTCTCAAGAGATGATAATTCATGTCACCATCACATCAGATCATATTTCTTTTCATAATCATAGTAAGTCATAGGGTGAGGTCTCAATCAGAGGGTCGGTTAATGGCAAATATGAACCATTGTGAAAACTGTACAACTAGCAGTGGGGGCATTGCTGGGAGATACAAGCTATGTGTGTAAGAGGGTTTACTGAGCCCTTCACTCTCAGCACAGTCACAATCTTCATCAATGCTCTCTTGAACCAACATTTTGGGAGCTAAAGTTGTCATTGGTGCAAAAGGGAGCTTTTTCTCCCAAAGAAAATAACAGATTTGGGACCTTTTGATCTGAATCAAACCCAGGGTAGGGCAATTCCTTCTGTGGTGAGCTCCACTTTTAAATTAAATCCCCCAAACTGATATTTGGTATTTGTCAGAATTTTGCAACCACTGTAAAGAAATCCTTAGGAATTAAGTACAGACACATCACAAACTTAGACCAGTTACAATCCAGGAATCCTTCATTAGAGAGATCTCATGTATGGATTCTAATGAGCCTTGAAGGAAGGGCATAGACACAAAGAAGCTTATTTCAAACACATGATTATGCTAAAAACCAGGTAAACAGAACCTGGAAGAATTAGTTGAAGATTTTTGGGATGGTCGTTGCCAGATTTCCTAAGGCCTGCTTGTGGGGTTGTGGTGCTGAAGAAGAAGAGGAGGAGGATGAAAAAGAATAGTTTCTCATCTTCTGATAGTGTATTTCAATCTGTTCATTCCTTACTAGCAATACGAACACTACTCCTATTCTGATTTGAACAATCATACCATGATGATTTTGATCTCACTTGGCAGCCGTGCCAATCCTCAGGGAAGGGGATAATGTTGTAGGAAGAGCACACATATTACAACCCATCAAGCTGATTTATTCCCTTTGAAGCCTGAAAGGATAAGGCACTACTGGTTGGCTCCTGTGGTGCTAATGCTTTTAATGTTAGACTATTCAATGTCTGGACTCATGACAGCCTCAGAACACCATACATGTCCTCTTCAATTACATAACTGTATGAAGGTAAGATCTAAATGCACTGGGTTTCACATACCAAAGCCTAAATATTCACATGTCAAGCCTAAATATTTATGTATTTATTTATTAAATCATATTTCTACCACCGCCCCCTCACCGAGGAGACTCTGGGAGGCTTACACATATAAACATGACAGATAAAAATTCTACAAAAACATTAAGATAAAAAATGTTAAAATATTAAATTGTTTGAAGTTTTTTTAAAAAAAATGTAAAATGCCCTCCCCAATGCCACATCTTCAGATTTCTAAAACCAACACTAAAACTAACACTAAATAAAAGCTGGAAGCCTGGGCAACACTTATATGAGGCAGCCCAGAGTGGGTATCTCCCCAGCCACCCCACATGCCCATTGTGCCAGCCAGGTTTTGAGGTTTTTATGAAAAGATAAAAGCTCTGCCTGGAGACGAAACAGGAGCAGACACAGGGTAGGCCCTCCTTCTTGTGCAAGAGAGGCGAGCCTCTCTAGAATATGGAACTGTCAGGGAGCTCCTCCGGTCTGCTCTAGTGAGATGGGCAGATGTCCTTGGGGTGATGAGGTCACAGTACCCTGGTCCACTACCATTTGGGTTTTAAAGGTAATCACCAGCAACTTGAATTGCACCTGGAGGGACAACGGTAGCCAATGCAGCTCCCACAGCAGGAGTGAGGCATGGAGGTCCCCTGGATGACACACTACGTCTTTCTGAGGCAGAAAAGCCCCATTCAGAACCAAAGATGGTAGCTCCCATGATAACGTGGGGCCCCTAACCCACAGTCAATTGGTCTTGCCAGGATTCAGTTGTAGCCCATTGTCCCCCATCCAGACCCCTACAGCCTTCAGACACCTGGATACGACTTCCACTGCATCACCTGGGTGACCACAGGCTGAGATGTACAACTGACTATCATCTATGTATCACATGAAAGACCCTCACAAACTGATCAATGCTAAGGTAAGTCAGGTCAAATTAAAATTAGGTTTTAAATATTATTTAATTTATAGCACATGGTAGTATAAGCTGGACTGAAAAATCATCAGCATCTTAGAATTATTGTGCTTACTTGACACATGTGCTCACCCAATAAAATAAAATAAAATGTGAAAAACCAATGCCCCTTCAATAACAGCATTTCTGTGTTTGTGTTAGAAGTTTCTTTGCAAAAGATCTCCACACAAGGTTTATTGTGAATCGGGTGTGTATACTTTAATGCAGGTCCAACTCAATTGAATAATAATACTGTATTTCCTCCCAAAACAAGACCTAACTGGAAAATAAGCTCTTCCATGATTTTTCAGGATGCTCATAATATAAGACCTACCACCAGGTCATCAGACAGGTTCATCAGGCAGATTTTAACCAGTGTGTCATAGAGGGGTGGGTGGGTCAGTACTCCCTTCCCCTACTCACCCCCTTTTTTCGCCTGCACTGGCCTGTGTCCATGGGTAAAGGAGCAAAAGCAGGTAGGGATGGGGAGGAAAATCTCCCACCAGCAGAGGAAGCAGCAGAAAAATGTCGGCCATTTTCATCCCTTCTGGTGTGCTGGAGCAGTAGCAGCCACAGAGGCTTGAAAGCAAAAGTGGGGAGCAGGTGGGCCAGCCAGAGGAGCCCCACACTGTGAATTGTAATGGACAAAAAATAATAATTCACCCCTTGAAAATAAGCCCTAATACATATCTTGGACTGGGTCTTCTTTTCAGGAATATATGGTAATAATAATTACCTGTTAATTAATGGTTGGTCTCCTATACAAAAATACCCAATGATTTAAATGTATTTCTGTTAGGCAGGTGCACTAGCAATCAAACAAATAATAAACCAATAATGCTTGTTGGTCCAAACAATGTTCTTGCTGGCAATTTGAGTAGGGAAGGCTAAATTATTCTGCGCAGAGTTGCTGAAATGTTCAATTGCATGTACTCATAGAGAGGCAGAATGACAGCTGTGTATGTGTTTACACACACAACAGGTGATGCACCTAAGTGGATGATGCTGTTAGTGCCATCCATTATTTTGCTCTAAGGAGCACATTCACATCCATTATTTTGCTCTATGTATTCCTGGAGTGAAAGAATGATCATCCTGTAAAAGATATGCCGAGTGTCCACAAAGGCAAGTAAATAAAGTTATTAAATGATGATCATTTTCTCCCTAACATCTATGAACCTCTTCCATGGCTGTAAATAAGAAAAATCAAAACATCAAAGTTTACTTGTTCTAGGTGTTGTACATGGCATGTGGCATACTTTGGCTTGGCTATGTATTGTCCCAAAATGTTCCTTCCTTTCAGATCCAACCTTCATTTACTAGGAGTCACGGTAGGTTAGTTCTCTTGTCACACAGAGAAAATGAGAGACAATGAAGAGCCAACATGGGTAATACAATTTGACTTTTTCCATGTGTTTGCTACCAACGGGTGCAAAAAGGGAATTGTACTGTAAAAATTGCCATAGTATCCTCTCTCTCTCTCTCTGTCTCATTTAAACTGTCAAGTTTGGGGAATAAATAAATGGAGTGGGGACTCAGGAGCCAGTATAGTTTCCCCTCCATGTGCAGGGTCTACATCAGGGATGATCAACTTTACCACACCACAGGCCAGACAACTCCCCCTAAGGCCGTGCTGTGGGCTGGACGCAATGGCTGTGGGCACGTCCGCTTCTGAGGTCATTTCCATGGACTGCATGGAACAGCACTGGGGACTGTGACCAGCCCCATGAGTTGTAGGTTCTGAACCCCTGGTCTAGATTGTTCACCCCTGCAGTAAGAGGAATAAGAGAAAAATCTGTAGGAATTTGAAAGGTCAAGCTAATCTTTAGCAATTTTGAAGAAAAGTAAACAAATTTAAATAGATTAATGGAATCTCACACATATTTATCCAAGTGTTATTTTGCCTGAGTGACAGCCCTTCAGATTGTCCCGAATGTCAGGATGAATGTCCTGATGAACATGACATGTCAGGGAAAAAAGTTGCAGGAGCACTCCTGATCCTACGTTTAGTACAAGGACCATCATTCCACCATGATGACTTATCCAACAATCTGGATCATCACAAAAAGGGAGCTGAAAGAGAGTTTGCATTTGGATGCAGTATGTGTGTCATAATCTATATTTGTGCTTGAAAATTTAGAAATTATTACTATAATTTAGGTAGAAACACAACAGGTGTCAATAAGAGGGAAGACTGTGACCAGATGACCTGAATGTCTTCTCACTCTCCTGGACAGGTGCTATTTGTCAATGGGCAACTTCATCCCATGTCTCCTCTTCTTATGTGTCTTAATTATGACCTACAATTAACACAAAAACTCTTTGAGTAACAGAATGTTTCCAGTGAAGTAGCACACCTGGTCAGCCTACCTCTTTATCAGAGACCTGCTCATTCATTGGCCTTCTGAGATAGGTAAAATATGTTACCTGTATTAAGAGTGTTCTTCTAGATATTAAAGGCTAGAATATGAAATTAAAAAATAAAGTCCACAATGAAGTGTAAAACAAATTTAAATATTGTCAGAACAATCATTTTGTGTACTGCATTTGCAATACTAGAAATATTTCTTGCTCCTCTACAGTTATAATAAGAAACACTTTCACAGGAAATGTTTGCTCTTTAAAGAAATAATTTTAAAACTTGTGGTGTATGAGACTGTATACAGTTTCTATTTCTAGAGACCTCATTAGATTAGTTAACATGAGAAAGAAAGACAAACTATACAGTCATTGAGCTGTTCCTCATAAATGTTTCTCAGAATAACGTTCCCTTCTGAATAGAGTCCTTCGATTATTCTTCAATTAAGCTGAATGAGTCAACTAACAAAAATTTCATTTTCACACAAGTAGACTGGATTGCAATTGAAACCTTTTCATTACTGAGTATGTTATCAGGGCAGTTGTTTCATCACGACAAAAGAAGAGAACAGTATTACATTTTGTACACTTGTTTCCATTGTCAGTGTTCACATAAAGAAGCACAGTCTAATGACTGTGCACACTTTAAATAGCACTTTAAAGACATTGCTGTCTTTCCTGCACTTCATGTTATTCTTACATGCCTGGAATATGCTTCTTTTTGTTGTTTAGTTGCACAGTCGATACTGACCCTTTGCAAATCCATGGACCACCGCATGCATGCCAGGCTCCTATGTCATCTGCCATCTTCTGCAGCCAGTGGTGGACAGCAAAAATGTTCACTACCACACCGTGGGTGGAACCTACAATGTGGGCAGAGCCTACATCATGGGTGGAGCCTACATCGTGGATGATCTAGTCATGCCTGCCATATGACCATGTATACATCTGCAAACACAGGCAGCACTGGCTCTTTGGCTGTAAATGAAGACGAGCACTTCACCCTAGAGTCAGATATGACTGACTTTTGAGCAAGGGAGCCTTGAACCACTTGCAGGGACAAAACCTGACAGGGCAGGGAGGTGGGCGTGGCCACCCAAATTTGCTTTTTAAAAAAACCACCCGAAGGCCACCCAATTTCACCACCACCTCCCGGGGGTGGGGGATGCGAACCTGTTGCTGCCCACCACTGTCTGCAGCCCACCCAGATCTATGACCACCACATCAATGATGTCATCCAACCACCTCATCCTCTGCTGCCCCCTTCTCCTTTTGCCTTCAATCTTTCCTAGCATCAAGACTTTTTAAAGTGAGTCCTCTCTTCTCATTTGGTATCCAAAGTGCTTGAGCTTCATCTTCAGTATTTGTCCTTCCAATGAGCAGTCAGGGTTGATTTCCTTCAGGATTGGCTTATTTTAAGATTTACCGAAAAGACAAGCACTCTTGTGATTGTCTACAGCATGTGTTCATGTACATGAGTGTGTTAGTTAATCTGATTTTTTTTTTTTTGGGGGGGGGGTAAGAGGGATGAATATATTTTTAGTCTGAACTTTAAAGGGGCGATCAGAGCTGCTTGATATGTTTTGGGGACATTTTAGCTTCTACAAGGCAATTCTAAAAATGGGAACCACCCTTCCCTCCCCCCCCAAAAAAAAAACACCCAACCAACCAAAAGATTATGACTTTGAAACTGACTTTCAGATCAGCACTAAATTTGGCCATGGGTGTACTGGGAAGTCTGTTTGTTGTCTGTGCTACATTGGGGATGCCTGTACAAAGGATGGAAAAGTGTGTTTATTTTTTTTTTATTGCAATGACAGTTCTCAAGAAAGGGAGATGTTTTGCCATATACCTTCATAGAATTTACAGACAATTCCCTAAAACATATTTATAGCATTTCCCCATACATTCCAAAAGCAGAGAGATCCTGTGCTTTGTTATAATTATCCATTAAACATATTCTCAGAATGTCTGAGACCAAATAGTCTCATGATGTCAGTTTGCAAAGGAAACAGCTTCATATCTGGGGCAATCTGAACTTTTGAAACTGTCACTCAGGACCCAATTAGCTTCTAGTTTATAAATGTGGGTTATTATGTTTCAGTATCTAGAATTCAAAGTTCCAGAAAATGGCCTCAAATTGTGCAAAAATAGAGATCTAGAGATCTTGTTGAAAAACAGCCTTGACAATAGGTTTGTGTTCGGGCGAAAAGTGGCTGACTGATGAAAAATGTTTGATAATATTTCCTGTTCTATTCATCTTGATGTATAGGAGCAAATCAGCAAATACAGAATGGAGCACAATGTTGAATTTCTTCAAATATACAGTTTTCAATGCAAAAGAGTCAGCTGATCAGATGTCCTAATTTAGTATATTTTCCTTCTCTCCCAAATGTTCAAGAAAATCCCCAATAAGCATAATTTTGCAAAGAAGGACCATATTACTCTTGAGAGTATTTTAAAATGAGATAATCCATAACTTTCCTTTAGCTTTCTTACAAAATGTGCATGTGTGTGCTCCACACTTGAGCATAAAAGAACATTGACCCTGAAGAAACATGACTGAATTTTCATTCTTAGAACAGATGGCTGTGTGTGTTGTATACCTGGTTGAATGCAGCAGAAGCATTAAAAACTGATGTAAATTTCTCGAGGAATTAACATACCAATCAATACTTTCTAGCTGCACAGACATGCACTTGAGTTCACATGGTTAACCTAACAAACACATTTCTTCTAGGCATTTTGAATACTTGGTGATTGTAAGAAATAGATACCTAGAGAACTTGTTGAAAAACAGCCCTGACAGTTGCTTAGTTTTTGAGTGACAAGTGTATAGCTGATGAAAAAAAGGAGTCAGGTTTTGAGATTCTCCCTCACTTGGTGTCTCTTTTTGAATGGTAGTGAACACAAGATGGTATTCTGTAGACCATCTTGACTATGAACATTAATGTTGTCAACAGTCAGACAACCCTTTGCTATATAACGCTTAGCATCATTTTTCCTGCTCACAATACAGGCAGGATACTTCACAGAATATCAAACCATTTCTAGGCATTTTTATTTGTCAATCTTAGAAGAAATCAACCCTGATTGCTCCCTTGAAGGTCAAATAGTAAAGATGAAGCTAAAGTACTTTGGACATCAAATGAGAAGAGAGGATTCACTTGAGAAAGCCTTGATGCTGGGAAAGGTGGAGGGCTAAAGAAAAAGGGGGCAGCCAAAAATGAGATGGCTAGATGGTATTGTAGAGACAATGGGTACAGAAATGAGCGAGTTGAGGAGGATGGTGGAGGACAGAAGTGCCTGGCGGACAGTCGTCCATGGGGTCACAGAGGGTTGGAATTGACTGTGTGACTGAACCAAAAAAAAAAGAGAGAGAGAGAGAGAGAAGCACATTATGTTACTTTCCTAAACTGGGTGGTGTTTTTTTTTTTTTAATAGAATGGAATATTTTTCTTCTAAATATACCAGAAGACACTTTGGATCATTTCCTTATGCAAATGGTTAAGAAGAAGAACAAGAAGAAACTAACACTACTGCAGATTTGGTTTAATTTACAGCTTAAAACACTTTACACCCTGAGGCGAAGAACTTCATTTTCGTTAGAATTTGCATTTAAAGGGATATTTTTTAAAACAAATCTTCACATTAAAGAAGAATTAAACAATCTCTTTGTTGACTCTTTTTGCTTGCTCTTTTTTGCATGCCTTCTTTTTAAAACAGTAAGGTGAATATGCAACTCCTGTTCAATCCTGATTTCATTAAACACTATGGATTACTTCACTGATTCCCAAGAACCGCTTTTACATGCATTCTGCTTCTGTGGTCACTGAAAAATATTTCTCCGTGTGAACCTGCAGTTGACCTATTCAAACAGTGAGATGGTTGTCTTTCATCATTTTTCAAAAGATCTGTGTGTCATTTCTACTATCTTCTTTTGCTCATTTTTCTTGCAGGGAAAAAAAAACAGATGAGAAATGAATAAAAAAATGTTGGAGGACAAATGGAGATGTATAACTGCCCTCTTTCCAGTTTCATCTTCACACCATCTGTGTTCTTTATCAACTACTTCAGTTGCTCTCTCTTACCAGCAACACAGTTCTACATCAGCCATAATGTTCTCTTTGCTGAATGATTTCATTTCCCTACGTTTTCCCCCAGCTTTCTTTTAGTGTCTGCTTGTTCCATGGCTGTTGGCATAATTAGTCTTCTAGTTTCTCAGAGGACTGATCCCTCCCTTTAGGTTTTCCACCCCTATAGCTTTTGTGTTCATCTGCAGAAAAAAATGTTTTTTTCAAGTTTGAAGGAATATAAAAATATGAGACTATTTCTACATGTAGGGCTATAAGTGTAGACATATGAGTGTGGTGGACTTGATGGAGTGATTGATTAAGGTTCAGAAGGCCTGGGGTCGAATCCCTACTCATCCATGGAAGCTCCCTGGGGAAAATGAAATGGTAAAACCACTCTTTAGATGTCTCTTTTAGCTTAAAAGCCCGAATAGAGGTGCTATATGTTGGTTCAAACTTGATGGCACATAACCTAACCTAAACTAACCCAACATGAGAATGTTCTCATTCAAGTGAATGGAATTGGAACTGCCCGCTTGGATGACTTCCTGAATCAGCCAACCTGGATAGTAGCTGTCGAGGTCCAGCACTGCCCAAGGGCTAGGATTTTGCCAGTCCAGACTAGGAAGAGGGGGGGGGGTAGCTTTCCTGCCCTGGTACCAGGTTAATAGCACTAACTGGCCCCCACAGGTCAGGTTTAAGAAATTCAGTCAAGTTATGGTCCAAGTTTTAACCCAAACTTTCATGTCCTGCCTCTTTGTTTCATGGATATGGGGTGGAATTTCTTTTCGAATCCACTGGCATTCCTTCTTGTGCATCAATGGTGTCATTCTGACCATGTAAGTATCTACATTCACTTCTATGCTTCAGAAATGAGAATGCAGGAAATAAAATGAAATTATGTTTAAAGAAATATTATTCAAAAATATGTTCAACATTTCATTTTCTAATTGATATGGCTGCATTCAGTCTGAATAAATAAAACTATTATTAGAGCACTTCTAGATCATTATCATGTACCCAATTTTATGGTGAAAATATCAGTCTCATTTATGAGCCCCTTTCCTCCTGTCAAAACTCTTAGATCTCTTTATTGTTCATTTTATTTGCATTTCCCTTCATCAGAAGCAGTCACACAATATTGAATTATGTGACCATGTGAGACCAGTTAATTATTGTACTAAATGTCACTATCTTTCATGTGGTTGAGCAGCTTTGTATTTTCATTTCACTATTTGAAACAATTTATTCTGTCTTTAATTTATATATGTGTTATCTTTCAAATACTATAAGGAGTACTTTTAGGTTACAGTCCCATATACACTTATTGGAAAATAAGCCCTATTGAACAAAACAACCTATTCCAGGCTAGGGTAGCCCTCTGAATCAATGGAATTTATGTAACTGTTATTATTCACCAATTGATTGAATGGCTCTCTCTACCTGGGATTACAGCTGGATTTAGATAAATGAGTTTAAGTTCAGAACAGACATGTAAAATACCATACTAGATAAGAAACATTTTAATGTGAGTGCTGATGGATCAAGTCTGTTTCTTATCTGCTGTATCTACACAGACTATTATGAATACCAATTCAAATCAAGAACATAGTGTTAAGCAGTCATCTATTAGAAGTCTGAAACAAGACACTTTTTAAAAATGGAACAATATATTTCAGTTTCGGCATAAATTTCTATCAACTGAAAGACCTATCTACATCTTTAGGGCAGATAATTATTCATCGAAATAATGTGTCTTTAAAGATATGCTTATCTATTGTGACAAAAGTCTATGTTCCTTACATTGTCTAACCACATCAGTGGTGGATATGTTCTGAGACCTACTGTGGATATCTGAAACCAAGAATAACAGCAAACCCTATACAGTAATACCTCGGATAACGTTTAGCTCAGATAACACTAAAATCACATAACATTAAGTAATCTGTGGAGGAGAATTGGATCAAATAACGTTAAGGTCCTATGGGATGGATCGGATAACAACCGCTAAAGCCTGTGTGGTTACAATGTATCTCTATGGAGCTTTAACGTTATTCGATCCATCCCATAAGATTTTAACATGCATCGGATAACACTAAAAATCGGATAACACCAAGACTTGAGGAACCAAGTCTTAGCGTTATCTGAGGTATTACTGTATTTTACTTTGAAGTCAGTAGTCTCTACTAGCCAGCTCTGGTAATACATATATATTATATATTTCAGGATTTTATTTGTGAATATTTTAGATCTTGCAGATGACTGAAATTGTGGATACTAAACTCCTCAGATATGGGAGGTGGCTGCATTTTGCAGGTTATTCCCCATTATGTTTTTACATCGTTGTTGCTGTGAAGTTTAAAGTTTAATATGAGGGACTCCATTCAGATGGAAAGTGTCTTTCCCCTTCTCAACCCTGGAATGTAACCCCTCCACACATACTTTTGTCCTCTCAAAATGAAGTTAGTCTTTTAGAGGTTAGGTGCAAATGTTAATGCCAACTTTGATTTTAAAGCAATATGCATGTTCCCACCAGGAAATAAAGATGTGAGATACAACTTTTGCAGAGAAGAGTGCCACAAACTTTATTAACTAATTAAACTTCCCTTAAAGCTGCAGTGCAGCCAGCCTGGCAGTACAGAGGCTCAGTTATAAAGCAAGGATATACCTTGGGTACATCCTCCTTATCACCCAGGGCAAGCTGCCATGTCAAGGCTCTGCCCAATATGCCAGCTTAACTTGACAATTCCTTTGCAGGTCTGTTTCCCACAAGTGTTGCAAGACTTACGTTGGCTGTGACCTAAATTAGTTTCAGAGTGTGTCCCCCATCTAGTACCTGACTTTCCAATCTGAGGCCATCCTCTGGAACTGTCCACTATCTCATCACTTCTGCACTAAGTTCCACCAACATAGCTAGTCCAAGGCAAATCCCATCATTACAAATGTGTCTGGAAATCAAAGCTGATGTCCTGGTGAAGCAGAAAACAGTGTCAGCATTTTCCCCATGCAGAACCTTATCTCCTGATTTACTCCCCTCTTTGCCTTATCTAAGCAACACAGGTCACCCTTTCTAATCCACACCCTTCATGACAGGATAGATAACCAAATGAACTCCATTCTAGTGGCATTTGGTATATAAATAAATCATTTTGCATTTGCAGAATAAATTCCTTCCTTTCTATCTGGCCTAAATTGTTGCCGCTATGAAGACCCACAAGGAGTGCTAGGTCTACTTCCCCAACAAGGATACTCTCTTTGTTCCCCTCCATTTCAATGTTGCAACCACATCCAAACCTAGGTGAAAAGGATCTTCTCCTGTTGACTTTGGCCTCCAAATATTGCCATCACAAAGGAACAGGTACTGTCCACTGCAACCTCCAAGCCAGGATCTTCACAACATTTTGTGTGGTTACTTGAAAAACATTAGAGGGAAGAAGATACGTAGGGTTAAGTTAAAGGTTGCCCTTGCTTGAAAGCCAGTCGTATCCAACTCTTGAGTTCAATGCTCATTTCTGTTTATAGCCAAAGAGCTAGTGCTGTTTCTGTCTGCAGTCATTTATGTGGACATGTGACAGGCATGACTAAACACCAGAGTGGACAGAATGTTGTTTACCTTCCCACCATAGTCAAACCTATTTATCTACTTGCAATTTCTTGCTTTTGAGCTGCTAGGTTGGCAGGAGCTGGGACAGAGACAGAAGCTCACTTCGTCATGCAGTACTCGGGTCTTGGAGTGCTGACCTGGAAAGTCATCAAATTCAGAGTCTTAACCACCACGCTACCACAGTCCCTTAAGAAGATACATATTTTCTGTTAATTTCATCCCTCCCACTGGCTCAGGCTACTTTTTACATGCCTTGCTGCTCAGTTTACATCACTAATGACATTGTTTGCTGCTCATTGAGCAACAACAACTGAGGAAGAACACCTGTGTGGAATGCAGAGGTTCCCACATTCATTTGCCAGGATTTCCATGTACTGCTGTTTAAAGAGGTTGCTGAAACCTGGGAGAGAAACTGCTTGTGATCACCAACTGGGGCAGATGGATGAAAAGCTGTGATGTACTATAAGGCGTCTTCCAATGTTTTGATGACAGTGATAAGTTTTCTTGTTTTCCCCCAGAAGTTATTGTTATTGCTTGCTCTACACAAATGAATTATGGACAATATTTTGATGTGTATGCTAAACTTGTTTGTTTGCTGCATACATAGTATCATGCATCAGACTGACTTAATGGATAAATCATGCAAAGCACATTTCATGAGGAACAGCATCAAGAGAAGGAGAATAGCATGGAAAGGGAACATGTTTCCCTGGGGGATTAAAAAATGTATCTCAGTGTGTCTGAGGACACCTATTGATGTGTCCTCCTGAGAAAAAAAGATGATTGGATTTCTCCCCACCCTCATGGTGACTCATTCCCATAGTCCACTTTTCTCATTAGATCTGTGCAGCTACTACTAATTACAGGGGGAGGTAGTATAACAAAGCAAGGCTTAATCACTAGAGTAATTAGCTTGCATTGCATTATACCACTTCAGAGGTCTAGAGAATTAGCAATGAATTAATGCTCTTCATTTAACTGCACTTTCTTTTTTTGGAAATCAATACTGCAGAATAAAAATATTTTCCCATCTGGCCCTACGTTTGCTAAGCCAACTGGCAGTTCCAGGCAAAGTAAGCTGTGATTTTTATATTTCTTTTTACTGCAAATTTGAAAATCTTCATATCTGTGATCTTAAACCTGGGCTTTACAACATATGGCCCATCACGTCTGATGTGTTATTCCTTTTTTGTGGGCTAAGCTCAAGAGTTCTCCATGCTAGCAGATCATGTAGGAGAAACAGAGGGGGAGACTTTCACTTCAAGAGAGATGACAGAAAGATCTACTGATGTCTGTACCACCTACACAGAGGTAGGGATGCAAATAATTCTTTGTCTCATTCTTGCTATCTGAAGCTCACACTGTCTACAAGAACTCTCCATGGGGCTAGTAGTTCTTTGAAAGGATATCTAGACATGTCAAGACAACCTGTCTCATCCAGGAGAGAGAAAGTCAATGAGAATTCTTCACATACTTGCTAATAAGTGAGGACGTGCTGGCCTCCTACATCTGTGTCACCAATCAGGAGATAAGTGCTTATGCTTGTTTTAAAATTCACATCTTGATCTGTGTTCTATTTGTGATAACAATAAATTGTGGAGTGTCAAAATACCTGGTGCATGCTGCTCTTCGCATAGTAGATATATATATCCATTGCAAGATATCAAACATATATTTTCCCCCATCTGATCTTTAATGCTCGTCTGAGGCCATAAAGCAGGAAGTGGACTTTGTTCAGAGTATGTTGAGTAGGTAGTGCCTGGCTTTATGACTCAAACATTGTGCAAGACTGACCATTTGTTACAATGATAGCACAATGTTTCTAAACTGAACAGTGGAACCTCTAGGATGTTTCCTACAGCAAAAATTACTTAAATTGAATTTCCTATAGGAATGCACTGAATGCAGTTTCCCATAGGAATGCATTGGAAACCAATTAATCTGTTCCAAAAAATATATATCTGTAAACTGAGCCACTATTTCTATGGATTTCCTTTTGTTATGCAATTTTTATGTTAACCAAGCCGATTGATAACTGAAGTTCCACTGTATAAGCAATGAAAATGTTTCTCAGCTCATCCACACCATCTATTGTCATCTCTCCAATTCCAGTCTTTGCTCATTTTCCTCAAGTACTCAAATTGACTTTTCACTTCTTGGGCCTGAAACCTAGATTCCATTAATGTGGAAGAATAGGTATAAGGAAGAGGAAGAAGCTTCTTTGGGCAATTTTTCTGCTCGTGTTAGATGGAATCCCAAAATGGAATATTGATTTCAATGGTGTCAAAAATAAGGACAACAGTAGGAAACTACCAACATAAAGGGAAGGTATTAAATAAATAATTGAGCCCATGGTGGCTTAGTGGTTAAGACACTGAGCTTGATAGCCAGAAAGTCATCACGTAAGCAGTTTGAGAGCTGAGTCCCGTGCAATGGAGTGAACACCAATCATCTGTCTCAGCTTGGGCCAATGTATCCGTTTGAAAGCAAGAAATTCCAAGTAGATAAATAGTTACCGCATTCTGTGCACTCTGGCATCTAGTCATGCCTACCACATGACCACAGAAATGTCTGCAGATGCTGTAAATAGAGATGAGCACTGCCTCCTAGAGTTGGCTTTCGAACAAGGGTGAGCTTTGTAAATATCTGCTAGCTGGATAGCTCAATGAGTTAGGCATCTGGCTGCAGAACCAGAACTTGGAAGTTCAATTTTCCACTGGTCTTCCCAAGGAAAGATCCAGCTTGTGTAGCTTTGAGAAAAGGTGCACAGTCTCAGGGCACCCCTAGAAGAAGGGAATATATATTTTTTTAAAAAAAAATCTGATTGATATCCAAAAAGAAAGCGCAGTTAAAAGAAAATGACCCATCAATTCTGATGTGTTATTCCTCCTTGTGGGTTAAGCTCAGAAGTTCTCCATTCTGGCAGGTCATATTTGGAGAAACAGAGAGTGTGCCTTAGAAGAATGACTTCCCAAAAAGTATAGCTCAGCATAAGATGCAATTCTTCAGGGTTCTTCAGAGCCTTCTAAGTGCTCCTTTATCAGCAGACCACTGTAGCAGAATTTTGTTCTCCAGATGTTGGTGAAACAGTTTCTCCTCTGTAACTTCTTTAACAGATAAGACACAAGACACTGAATCCATAGTGAGAGGGGGATTGAATCTAGTGCTGCACAATTATTTGTTCTCTAATTTTTCAGACATTTTATTCTCATGTCTAAGCAAAGAAGGTGCCATTTTGCTGCCTCATTTCCAAGATCCTATGTTATTTTTCAGTTACACTCTTGAACTTACGTAACATGGCAAGATGGATCAGGGTGTGACATTTGTTTGTCTACTTGTTTTTTTTCACAATCCATGTTTTGGCATTGCTCAGAAGTTTACATAGCTGCCTACATCCATTACCTGAAAAAGACATGTGGATAGTGTTTTCCTGTAACAGTGTGATAAGGTAGCTACACTGTCATCTCTTACTAGTGGCCACTTCTCATTTCCAGAGAATCCATAATCTCTATCGATTCCCTGCTTCAAAACCACCACTGAGTTACTCATGAAACAAAGGAACACCATGAGATGTGCTGTGTATAACAAGTATCCATAGGTTTCAAACAGAGTAGACTTAGGCAAGAGTTAGCAGCCATTGGTCAACTTAACAGCCACACATTCAGTTAGTTGTACACCTTACAATTCAGTGACCAGCAAGCCAGAGAGGGAAACTGTGATTATTGTTACATGTACTGTATCCGCCAATAGGATTCTGACTAATATTCTGAAGGTTTATGAAATCACCTTTATTGAGAGTATCAATTATAAACATACTTTGACTTGCAAGAATTAATGTGATATATTTCATATAATTACCTCTTTCATCTATTCATCCTCCCCTTGTTTGTTCTGCTAGGGTTATTTTGGTCAAGAAAGCAGCTATCAATCATTACACAAACAGATTGTTGCATCCCTCTGCAATTATACCTTGGGCAAACACATCTCCATTGCAATTCTCTCTAGAGAGAGATTGTCAGTTTTCACTTTAATTCCAAGACTTTTATGAAAGATCACCTTAATTATAAGACACTTGGCATAGTATTTATGTTGTCATTCAGTATGACTGATGGATGTTACCAAGATGTTGTCAATGCCAAAATATATTCTCAGATGTATATTTAATTAACTATTTACTTCATAGGAAACAAAAACTTAAAACATGCCTTGTACAGAGACATTTTCAAAGTGCATCTATAAGAGAATTTGAGGACAAGAATGATTGGCATTTTAACGACATCGATGTCAATAATGTCCTTACCAGAAAACTGGCATAATTGGCTGAAACATCTATTCCAGATTTAACTTCTCCTGTCATCATTTAACTTTTTATTTACATTTCTGAATGTTCTTCCTTAATGGGTGTTCCTCTTCTTCACCTCTCTGTATGGACAGAACATGTCAGATCTGGTTCTTGTCAAGTTAAAGAGAAGATAAATGGACTATAATCAGAGATAGGGAAATCTGTCAGATTTGTTGTATGTTTAAGAATCCTATCAGCCTCCTTATAACGCCCACGTTTTGTATCCTTTAGTAAGATCTTTATTTTCTTCTTGCATGGAAGTTCCTGCATGTTTTGTTATCCATTTTTTCTAATTTATATATTTATTACATTTTTCTATCACCCATTTGGGAAATTTCCCACTCTGGGCACTGTACATACAAATATCAAATAACACAACAAAACACACAACAAATCAAAAACAAACCAACTAAACAAATATATCCCAAAATAAAATAAAACAATTGGTGTCTGAAGGCAGAGATGATCAACTGACTGGCTAATTTATAGCTAAAGGGGCAACACCCTGAAAATCCTCCTTGAATAAGAAAGTTTTAAATTGTTTTTGAAGATAGCCAGTGATGGGGCCTGGCACAGTTCCACTGGTATTGTGTTCCACAGCATTGGTGTCACCACTGAGAAGGCTCTATTTCTAATTGTAGACTTTTTAGCCATCTTCAGGGTTGGCACCTGGCAGACTGTGACAAAAGAAAGTGGGATGGGCAGCATTTAACTCCATCAAAGAAATCTTGCTAAAGAAGAAACTTGATAAGAAACAATACACCAAACTTTTTAATTTGACAGTACTACCTGAGGTTCTCTATGGGAGTGAAACATGGTCATTAACAAAGGTAGAGAAAGAAGAACTATCAAGAGCCATAAAAGCCATGGAAAGATCAATGATAAAGCTATTCCTTCACAACCACATCCTCAATACCCGGATAAAAAGCAAAGTGGAATCAACAAAGCTGTGGTTGAATATCATCAATTGGAATTGCAGTGGCTGGACACATTTCTCGAATGACAGATGGGCATTGGACACCAGCAGTCACCCATTGATAATTCAGAGCAGTAAAAAGACCCCTTGGCAGGTACCCAAAAAGATGGGAAGACCTCATCATGAAACGTTTAGGTTGAACCTTGAGAGGAAGAGCACAGCAGCAAAAGGAATGGAAAGCAAGTTGTGGCCAGCAGGAATTCATCCCTTGATAGTCTGGTCAATTGAGGAATCTTTCCCTACTGATTAAAACATGCTTTATTTATTTTATTTTATTTTTGGAATTAACACATTTTAGTTATGCATATTTAATTAAGTTTATTTGGGGGGAAAGGGAAGAAGCTAGATTTTGCAATTTTGTCCCAATGATGAGCAATAGAAAAGCTCCATTTAGTTAGTATCTAAGGGCGTGGAAAATGCATACACTGAGTATGCTAGCACTGCCCTCCTTTGACATCACTTTCCACATACAACACTGACAGTGTGGAGAGGAGGCAGCTGCTCTATGCAAAACCCCTTTCTCTTTGTAGCTCAAGACAGGCACTCCCTGTCCTACTCTTTTGACAATTCAAAATAGACTGACTTTTCTCAGCTGTCTCACTGCCACCTCATATCATTCTCCAAGCACATCAGCCAATCACCATTCAGCACTGCCTTCAAGATTCTTTAACTCATCTGTCATTCATTCTAGCACTCACTCTATGTATGTTTTCTAATCATACATCTGCAGCTATATCTCATTGACATCTGTCCTGAATGGATCAACTATGTGCTGATAAACTGCTGGATTAGAATGTCATTTGTTGTTTTATTTTCTTCTCTGTTAACTAATTTTAATTGACCATTGTCATGTAGAGAAACTTTGTGTGTTTTCTCTTACTCATCTGCATTGCCCACAGCCACATTTACAATAAAAAGGAGGGGATGCCAATTTTCTAGGGAGTAATGGAAGCCATTGAGCTGAACCTCAATGATTTATGTTAATACATTGCCATAGTTCAAATATGGAATTAGCAGCTTGGGGAAAAGTTGATCCAGTTTGTCCCTGACCAAGGGAAATCAGACTGGTGTCCAACCTGCTCTGTGCCCTTTTGGACATACTCTGGCCAGTGAACTTTGGCAGGGGCACCACCATTACTGAAAAATTGGAGGAGAAACCAAAGGAGGTAGGGAGAAAGATAGCCCTAGAATCTAAAGTTGAAACACTTGAGCTTTGTACAGAAATGGAGGCATCCATCTGCAAACATGAACACCCATGGTCCTAATAGTATAACTTAAAAAATTTAAAATTTGAGAATATGATGCCTAGGCTGATATAGCCGCCTCATTTTGAATTCCAGCCAAAATACATAAATCAATAATTTGTTCCTCTTACTTGGCTTCATGACCTCACTCAGAGTCCACAGTGACTGAGGTGTCCAGGAAAGTGTGACAGACTCCTTGTGACAGACTCCTCTTGTGGCATTGGCTCCACATCCTGCTGTTAATATTTAAAATTCCTTTCCCATTCCTTCTGACCATGTGGTATTTTAATTTTATTTTAACTTTTTTAATCCCACAAATGCTGGGTCTGTAGGAGTGCCACTATGGCCCAAGAATACCCCTGGGCTCTTTCCTCTGCCACACACAACTCACAAATACTGATGATCTGGTCCATATTTCCACTTGTGTCACAAAGAAATGCATAGTCATGTCCAATCTTTTCTCCTGACGGTGTCCGCATTTAAAACCTGTATCTTGTAGGTGGGAAGACCATGGTCTTCTGTATGCTGGGTATGTTGGAATTTGGCCCGTTAAAACCTTTTTGAATACATTCATATCAATTCAAAATAGGAAAGGGCTGTTTGGTCTTTATAATTACACAAACTTATTGACAAGTGTTTATCTGAAGAGCTGAGTGGAAAATTCCAAGCATGGAAGAGATTGGGCTTGAGACCATGCCCCTCAGGGTTGATAGATAACAATTGGAGCTTGCTTCAAACAGACCAGGCACTGACATCTGCACATGAAATTTTGGACTCTTTACAAATTTTCTGCACTATGTATGGAATATTGGTCCATAATACTCAAGAAGTGCATTTCTGTTCACAAAGGTTTGCTGATTATATTTGATCTTTCTTAGTGGTGTATCAAAGGTATCGCCTACTCTTGCAATTGTGTTACCACCATTTGCAAATCGTACATCCATGTCAGAATGCACCTGAGGATTAAGAATGTCTGAATGTGTGGAGCAGTGAAACTTACAGGTTTTCCAGTTTCTAATGTAGCTCTGAAAACTGCTTTTCCACAGAGCAGCTCGTTGTGTGACTGCCACTCCCTCTATAATGGCTACCATAGCAAGGATCAGTAAATAAGAGGACACATGTAAACACTGGGTGGCAAGTGAAAAACTCCGGATTAGGCTGGATATTAATTCTCTCAAAACAAGTGTTTCCTCTTCTGTTGATATTAGAAATTTTAAGTCCCAAAGGTAAAAATGGCAGCACTTCTAGATGAAATTGAGTTTTAAAAGGTTTCCCTAAAGTTCAATGTGGATTTAAGATTAAGACTTTCAAGCTTTGGTGACTATAAATAAAATATGTTCCTTAATGTTTGAAGCAAGGTTTTTTTTCCTAGTCAGCAGGGAAAAATGATCATTCGATGGAAATGAAACATGACTGATAAGTTCAAACTATTTTCATCCATGTTATGCTGTTTTATCACACTTTAAAGTCATTATTATAGTTCTTTGGCTTCTCATTTTTATTTGAGGTTATTTTAACACAGATTAAATTGTTTCAATTAGAAACTCTGTTTTGGAGTGAGCTTAATTTTTCCTTTCAATTGCAATTCTTCTGTCTTGCTAGCCAAAGCAAAATAGTAGATAGTTGTATATTGTTTTTTAAAAGGCATATAACTATATGAAGTCATTTCAAATGAAGTATAACATATACATAAAATAAACAATTTTACTCAGCATGTTAAATGAACAAAGGCTATGCCAAGGAAATAACACATAGAAGCAACATCCTTTTACTGACTGATACCGGTAATTTATGTTAAAAACAATCAAACTACATATTGTCACAGTAACATTTCACTACAGTCAAACCTCGCATAAAGAGTGTTTCGCTTAAAGAGTAACTCGCTTAAAGAGCAGAATTTTCTCTGAATGTTTGCTTCGCTTAACAAATAAAACCAACCAAAAACTCGCTTAACAAATAAATCGGGGTTCACAATCCCCCCCCCCAAATTGGTCACTTACAATGGTGTTTCGCTTAAAGAGCAAACTCGCTTAAAGAGCAATCCTGTGGAACACATTATGCTCTTTAAGCGAGGTACCACTGTATATGCATCTCTTTGATTTAGAAGCTGAGCAAAAAGCATGGGCTTAAACCAGTTCTCTTTAACCTTCATTTCCCAGGACTGAGAAAAGTAAGTCATCTCTTTCTTATGGACATCAGCATAAGGGAGTAAGGCAACTATTTGTAAAATTTCATTAAAAACGAACAAACACCCTTTAGTAAAGGTAAAGGTTTCCCTTGCTCGAAAGCCAGTAATATCTGACTCTAGGGTTCAGTGCTCATCTTTGTTTATAGCCAAAGAGCCAATGCTGTCTGCATCAGCAGATGTTTCCATGGACATGTGGCAGGCATGCCTCAACACCGGAGTGCACAGAATGCTGTTTACCTTCCCACCTAAGTGGTTCCTATTTATCTACTTGCAATTTCTTGCTTTTGAACTGCTCATTTGGCAGGAGCTGGGACAGAAATGGGAGCTCACTCTGTCATGCAGTGCCCAGGAATCAAACTCTGACCTTCCAGTCTGCAAATTCAGTGTCTTAACCACTTGAGCCACCACAGTCTCCTTTAGGATTGAAAATATTAATGCAACATCATAAACATGTGACAAGAAGCAAGCATGTACAGACGTTACCTGACCTTTTCTTCCCACACAATAAAGGGTATGCACATCAGAACTGACCTGTACAGTACTTTTAGACTTGTCTAGTACTTCTAGAAGAATTTGGATCTGTAACAAGTAAATTCTTGTTTCATCATACACTTCCACTATTGATTTAAACAAAACAAAAGCAAAACTAAAGAAATACAAAATAAGTGTGTTTGTGGTGCAGTGATTTAACATTACTACAGCCAAACCTCTGCTCATGATCTGTGTTCAATCTTGATGGGAGCAAAGTAAACTAAGCCTTCCAACATTTTGAACTCAGTAAAATGAATAATCGACTTGTTATGGGATGGTATACAAATGTAATAGCTCTTGCTATTGTTGTTTCATTGTTGGGGATGTTATCATACAAATCCTTAAATCAGGGGACCATTAGCTTTTTCAGCCAGAGGCTGGTTCACGCCCCCTCACACTGTTTAGGGGCCAGACTGATGGTCCTGCTACCGCCTTTGGTGGTGGCAGTGGTGGGGTGTGAGGGAGTGGTGGGGGCTCAAGGTGGTCCTGCCACTGCTGGCACTTCCTTTATCAGCAGCAGTGGTGGGACCATCCTGAGCCCCCACCACTTCCCCCTCACCACCACCAGTGGTAGCGAGAACACCCTGAGCTCCCACCACTCCCCCACACACTGCTGCCAGCAGCAGTGGGACCATCCCGAGTCCACACCACCACTGCCTATGGGACCACCCCAAGCCACCTACCACTCCACCTCCACTGCTGCCACTGCCACTGCCAGCAACCACCCTGTGGTACCCACCATTTTCCCATGCTGCTTCCCTGCTTACCAGTGTGGATGAGATGCATGGCATGGGTAAAGGAGGGGTCCAGGCTATCCTTCTTGCCAGAGCACACCAGAGCAGCCCCCAGGAAAGACATTGGTCAATGCAGGTGTCTGCCAGAAAAACCACACTCAGCCAGAGCGGTCCCTGGGAAAGACACCTGCAGCTGCCTGCGGCCAAAATTTTTGCCTCTACTGCCTCAATCCTTTCCCCCTCCCCTTGGCTTGGTGTGCCCCTAATGGTGTGTCCCTAATCCACCCTGCTATGAAATGCCATTAGGGACATTCCAAGCCAAGTGGAGGGGACAAGGATTGAAGTGGTGGCGGTGGTGATACTGGCAGTAGCAACCATGGTGCAAGTGGCATCTGGAACAAGAGTACAGGCTAGATGATCTGGCGTTGTGGGCCAGATCCAGCCCATAGGCCATAGGATGAGGATCACTGCCTTAAATGATTTGTGATCTCAATTCCTGTCAGAGCATCTCTTCTAAAGGATGTCTGTCTTGGTCACATGTTCCTCCCAGGCCTCTTTATTATGAGTGGCCATACCAAAGGAGGCACAGAAAATGTCTACAGAATACCAGGCCTTCCTATTAGTGGCCCTGTGATTTTGGAACTCGTTGCCTGGGGAAGTGTAGCAGGCCTCCTCCAGAACTTCAGTAAATTGCTGAAGACAGAGCTGTATATGGAAGCTTCCCCCCAAATCCTCACCTTGTGGTAACCTTCTGTCCAACCCATGCCCATTTTTTAAAAAATGAATTTACAACTGCTATCAGTTTTATTCTTTTTATTTTACTTGATATGTTATAAATTTGTATTTTGTGTGTACTTAGGTTGTTGGGTGGGGTTTTCTTTTTATATTATTTGATGTAGAAAGCCCAGAGTTAACTTTTTAAAACAAACAAACAAACTGATGCTTATTTTATACTGATGTACTTTGGATCAATTTGAGTCACGTTCCTTGTGGTGGCAACAGAAATAGGCTCCAGCGTATTGGCAGAAATGGGCCCAAGCTGATTGATGTCATCTCCACTGCTGTCACAGATCATCACCAGTGATTAGCTGTAGCCCATCTTCACCAACCAGCTGGAACCTGTCTTTGCTGCCACTGTAGTGATCTGTGGTGATAGCAGAAGCTTTGCTGATCAGCTGGGGCTGGCCTCTGCCAGTCAGTTATGGCCCATCTCTGATTCCACAACAGATCAGTGCTGCCAATTAGTAGAGATGAGCTCCAGCTGACTGGGAGAGTTCAGCTGATAGGTGGTGGGGATTTAGAGCAGGGACCTGCAGCAGCAAAAAAGATGTCACTGATCAACTGTGGCTAGTCTCTACTGTTCAGCTGGAACATATCTGCACTAATCAGTGGTAGCAATCTGTACCAGCAGGGGAGACATAAATAAGCACGAACCAACTCAAAAACCATGTGACCTGCAATCATGGTTTTAAAAAATCAACTTAAAAATGTTTTTACTGTGCAGCCAAGCTCTCAACAGAGATTAATACTAAGCAGTTTTGTACAGGATATGAAGGATGTAAAAATTTCACTTATGTTGTCCTTGAATGCAAGGACATGGAATGACCGTAATATTCTGCTTGACAGTGAAGATAGCAAAGGATTTCTTGGAAATTATGTTCAAGGTCTTGCACTGGTGATAATGTTTGTGTGCGTGAAAGTTGCTAAGCTATGTGCCAAAGTACACAGGTGTGCCAATTTTGTGAACAACACATGACTAGGTTTGATCAGTTGTTTGCATCATTCTTCGTGGTCAGCACATCTCTCTGTGCTTGCTTGTTACTTGGTGCATCACTTCTTGGAAAGAAAGAAAATTAAGGATATTTTACACAATTTACTGAGAACTTGAGTAGGGGGGAGTGAAGAGTTCTTCTTCTATTTCTCAGATAAAGACAAGTGCCATATTTAAAGAAGAAGAAAAGTAACACAGCAGATGATGATACAGATAACTTTGTTGCTGAGGAGAGTAAGAAGCAAAATGAAGCCTATGTGGAATAAAATTTGTATTCAAGTCAATGCTTCGAGTACATAATCAAGTACTGTATGCAGCTAAATGAGTCTGTTGTCTTGCAGTAATGAATATCTACATCCATCCTAAGAGTTAATGAGGAATAAATGACTTATTATCAATGAATGGCAGTTATCTAAATAGCAATGCAACCAAAACAGAATATTAAAGTGTGGAGCTAAAATAGATCTTCAATGATAATGAACTTACTCAGATTATTAATTATTTTAAAAGCCTCTAGTATGGTTTACTGCTTTGGGATGAATTTCTGCACTCTGCTCGTTCAAGCACTCTTGCCCATTTGCAACATGAGTTAGCAAATGGCTTTATAAAAATTAATTCCACTACTCCCTAAAGTAAACGTTCTATCCTCACACACAGCAATAGCCAAAATGAATTCCGTTAAGAATGTTTACCACATCCAAAAGAGTCTTCCATGGCGGCCAAAATGGCCATTCTTTATAGCACAACAGGGAATGGGGACATGGAACATGGGTTTTGCATCTGAAAGATCACAGTTTTCAATGACAGACAAATTTAGTTAAGAAAGTCTCATCTTACAGGTTTAAAGAAATATTTTTCGTAGGATGATGGAAGACTAGTGTATTATATGGTTATCAGGAAAATCTTCATGGCTGAACAACATAATGATAGCCAATATTTGGAATCAGATATGGCACTTGAAGAAGATGGATGATGGAAAGCCACAGAATCTCAATGACCAGGAAGACTGTGTCTCTCCAGATGTTATCTGAAGACTATGGTCAATGTCTGGACATATCCACTGCAACAACAAGGCTAAGATGAAAAGGAGGATGATATGAAAATGTTGGCAGGTGGTGGTTCCTTGTAGCTATCTCAGAACAGGTCCTGGGCCAAGGAATGTAGAGTAGAAATAGGTCCACCCTCAACTTAGAAGAAAAACTAGAGTCATTGAAGTGTGCCTCCTTCAACATAACACACACTAGAGTTGTTGAGGCAAAGAAGGAGGAAGTAACAATGGGGAGTATTAGACAAGGATGTAAATCCTACCTAAATCAATCTTTTCACCCTTCTTCTTGTGCTGTATGCAGTTCCAAATATTGGTGATCATCATAGCGATCAGCCATGAAGATTGTCTTGAGAATATAAAGCAGTGCCCTTCTATTTGCCTTCCACATTACAGCATGGCACCCATAGCACTGATCAAGTTCTGTGAGTCACTTTCTGGTCCTGAGTGATTTTGGTACTCAAAGTGCTCATCAATTCCAGGCCAGTATTGATGAAGTTGCTTCCCTCTGACAAGACGGATTCAAGTGGGATTTAATCCACATGGGGACATCACCTTTCCCTGTGGACTTCACCAGCCAAGGCTGTTAGTCCTCCGGGTTGTAGGGTTAGTTAACTGCAGTCTGGCAATCATACTTGAGTCACTGGCAGTATGGTCTACTCTATTAGCATAGCAGGATAACCTGGCCAAACTGATCTGACAGATATTTGCATTGTAAACAAGAATCTCCACCTGAAATTTTAAAACAAGTAATTCATGCTACTGGATGACAGTATCTTGGAGAGATTTCATGGTTTTTTGAGATGGACATTTGTACTTTCATGTGAAATGCACAATATTGGTAAACATGTTAATCTTGACATCTTCTACGACTAGGAAATATCATAGCACTGGATTATTTGTTTGCAACATTTGGACTGCTCCACCTATCCACTCATGCATGCACTTCTATGAACTCTGATTATGTTGTATGTGTCTTGTTTGATGGCACAGACTGTCTTTTTATATTGGCTGCATGTATGTGCATACTCAAAATATGTTCATTTAGTGCTCATGCATTTTGCATCAGTAAACTATCTTCTTGTCAGTGTTTGAAGGAGCTGTTGGAGGAAGGAGGAACAAGCCTACTTAGATGGCTAACAGCATCCTCTGGGAGTCTAGGCAAGGACAAAAGAGCAGAAAGATAAACAATAGCCAAAATCACAGCTATACTGTACCAGATAAGTGCTTAGTTGGAGGAGACTGTTTTTTAAAATAATATCCAGGAAACAATCTATGAAGTAGTCAAGATAGCTTCTTTCCCTACCTAAGGAAGTAGATTTGCATGAACTCTAATATAAAGGAGTTTGAGCATTTGACTAGGGTGCTTTCTGGCACTTTGGGGCTGAGATACTCCTCAGGAAGCATGGAACTGAAAATCTAGAAAAAGATGCTGAATCAGACAACCAAAATGTATCCTTGTACCGAGCCCTTTCCTTATGTCTCTGATAAAATACCAATTGTTATGTGGACACATGATCTGCCTCAGTTGCCCTCTTCAATGTGACACATTTCACTATACTAGTGCATGGTCAGGGGGATTTCATGCTTCATTGATGCTTTCCCATCCATGTTTTTATCCAAAGGTAGAAAGAGAGTTTAGTTAGTTTAAATGTATCTATATTGTTTACAAATGCTAATGGATAGATGAATCAGCCTAGTTCTGATCTACATCAGTTTCAAAAGGTACTTAGAATCTGACTTTGGTCCTGTCCCATTTCAACATTCACATGTCAACATTCTATAAAAAAATCTGCATGGACATTGGTGCTTATATATACTGTATATTTAAGTATGTATTTTAAAAACAATGTTTCTCAAAACATCCATTTTAAGACCTTTTTGATAGTTTTGGAAGTCACCCCTAGGTGGCAGGTAGACAAAAGCTGGGGAATTGCTATTTTCTCAGTAAACGTTATGTGATGAAGAATTGGGTCAATTCCCTCCAACATTCAAAATGAATGAATTCTTCAAACATTCCTATGGTAGTCCACATCCAGTGTGTTCATCCGAAGCAAAATATACACTGCCTATTCATATCTCTTAGTATGGTGGACAAATAGGACTAATATTTGTTACAGAAAGATTTGTAAATCCTTCTTTGTAATAATTGGACAAATTCAGACAATTCACCACATGCATCTCATTGTATCACAGAGTTTTCACATGATATGCTTTCAAAAACCCATTCATGTTCTGAGTACTCTGAAAATAATGAGGACGAAGAAGAGCAGAACAATCCAATAATTTTGACATCACAACAGTTTTACATAGAAGAACTTCAGCTAATTCAAACAGGAGATGGGACTGTGAGTACAGGGTTATGAACTTAAGATTCATTCAGAATTAAAATCAATGTCACCTCTACTTTAAGTAGACCAAAAATATATATTAATTGGACTTATTAGACAACTACTTTAAATTGAATGATTTCAATGGGTCTGCTCTAAGCAAGATTTACATTTGTTACATTTGTTTATCTTCATGTATGAAACATGTTCTGCTCTGGTCTGAAGAAGTGGACTTGACCAAAAGTTCACATTAAATTACAGCAGCTAGTCTTTAGGGTGTCAGAATAGTTTTGCTGCCACCAACACCAACACCTCCTGCTTCCTTTTCTTTCTTGTTTAATATGCTGTTCAAAAGAATGACCCAGCCATAAATCCCAAGTGCATATTTTGCTTCACATATTTAATTAAAAATAAAATTGCTTATTTTAAATTCTATAAGAAAACAGGACTTTTGAGGGGAGGGGCCCTTCCTTTAAAAAAATGAAGAAGGGGCAAGAGGGAGGGAGAATGCTGATTTTCTTTATGGGAGAGTTTCACAACAGGATTGCTAATACAATATATTTTTGTATCCTTTCAAGAAGCACATTAAGCGGTGGAACTTCTCCAAGTACTATTGTGTAGATGGTTTTGATGTGATCTGATTTTTATTAGATATAAATATATTTTAGTTACACATAAATATACTGTATCTAACACATATATTGCATCTATCCTTATTGCATTTACCTTTAGAGATGCCTTACTAGCATATTACTATCTGTCTGGACATCCCGCTATGTACAGTCTATTCTATTACCATAGCGAGATGTCCAGACAGATAGTAATATGCTAGTAAGGCATCTCTAAAGGTAAATGCAATAAGGATAGATGCAATATATGTGTTAGATACAGTATATTTATGTGTAACTAAAATATATTTATATCTAATAAAAATCAGATCACATCAAAACCATCTACACAATAGTACTTGGAGAAGTTCCACCGCTTAATGTGTTTCTTCAAAGGATACAAAAATATATTGTATTAGCAATCCTGTTGTGATCCTCTCCCATAAAGAAAATCAGCATTCTCCCTCCCTCTTGCCCCTTCTTCATTTTTTTTAAAGGAAGGGCCCCTCCCCTCAAAAGTCCTATTTTCTCAATGCCGAGTGTCAGGTGGTGGTTTTATTTATTTATTTAGATGTATATCGCTGCCCACTCACCATGGCGACTCAGGGCAGCTTACAATCAGCAAAACAACACAGCACAAAAAAAAATTAATACATTTTTCTAAATAAATAATAACTAACCTGACTCCTAAAGGGCTCAACGGCTACAGGCTGACGAGCCCCTTTAGGTGGGGTGATGTTCCCCTTCAGTGTAGGAAATGCCACTGGAAACTATCATATTGGGCCCAACAGCAAAATGAGCAAATGATGAACTCTGATTCCTAACAGTCTTGGAGGTGGAAGAGGCCATGCCAGATGGCCTAGCTGTGAAGGTGCACCTTGATAATATCCTCAAGGCTGTGGCTGTCCATTGCAGTCCCGGTGTTAAATCCTGCACGTCTCGTTTCATGTGTGCCCCATTGGTTTGCTCCATGATCATAGTGTGAAGGTCACTTCCTGGCAAGCTGGGATCCACCTTAAACAAATTCATGCCAATGACATTTTTCCTGCTTCAGGAAAATGCATTCTTGGATATGAGTTGTAGTTGACTAGCATATATCCTTAGAGACAATAGCCTACAATATTCTTAGGTATACTATACATATAACAATAGCCTTATATAATAGTAAGTTTATACACATGTTAGCTTACATATGTTAGCCTATACACTTAAGCACATAGAAGTTATATTATTTTTGTATGCAATCTTCTTAACATTAGTATTTATTCTTATGCTTTGTTTAATATATTCACATGATACTTATTATGTTCATTTATTCATTTATTCATTGCATAATAGAATTCTGTACCATGGAGATACTATAATATCCTTCAAGGATACCATGTTAGGATTATAGGTTAGGGTATTAATGTAGAAAAATGTAACATTTAATAGTAAGATGAAGAAATCATTAGCCCTTCGTGTGCTGCTCTTTTTCATGCTGTTTAGTCTTGAATTTAGCCACATGGAGATAAGGTCTGGATTTGGAATGTTTTTCTAAAAGTGTTAGCCATCTTCCCACCAGACCCACAATTATCCATCAAACCTTTTACAGCTTTGTTTTGTGGTTCAGTTGCACAGTCAACTCTGACCCTCTGCAACCCCATGGACCACTGCCTGCCAGGCACTTCTGCCCTCCACCATCCTCCTCAACTCACTCAGTTCTGTGTCTACAATACCATCTAGCCATCTCATCCCTGGCCGCCCCCTTCTTCTTTTGCCTTCAGGCTTTCCAAGCATCAAGGCTTTCTCAAGTGAGTCTTCTGTTCTCACTTGATGTCCAAAGTACTTTAGCTTCATCTATACAATTTGACTTTCTAAGGAGCAGTCAGGGTTGATTTCTTCTAAGATTGACCTATTTGTTCTCCTTGCTGTCCAGCGGACTCTCAAAACTCTCCTCCAACACCACAGCTTTCCTAATGGTCCAGCTCTCACAACCATACATTGCCACATGGAATACCATTGCCTTGACAATACAAATCTTTGTTTGCAATGTGATGTCTCTACTTTTCACTATGTTCCCCAGGTTTCTCGCTTGCCTCCTAAGAATCAGTCGCCTTTTTATTTCATGGCTGCAATCCCCATCTGCAGTGAGTTTTGATCCCAAGAAAGTAAAATATGTCACTGCTTCTACTTCTTCCCCATCTATTTTCCAGGGACTGATAGGGCCTGTTGCCATGATCTTGGTTTTCTTGATATTGAGTCTCAAGCCAGCTTTTTCACTTTCTTCTTTCAACCTAATCAGGAGCTTCTTTAGGTCCTCTTCACTTTCTGCCATTAGGGTGGTATCATCTGCATATCTCAAATTGTTGATGTTTCTCCCAGCAATTTTGATCCCAAATTGTGATTCCTCCATCCCTGCATTGCACAGTATGTGCTCTGTTTATAAGTTGAATAAGCAGGGTGACAAAATGCAGCCTTGTCTTATTCCTTTTCCTATTCCAAACCACTCTGTCATTCCGTATTCTGTTCTAACTGTTAACTCCAGATGTACTGGCCTTGGAGTTTGTCCAGGGATGGGACTGTACCTCCCATCACTTGGGAGGACCCAAGAACTCTTAAGTCATAGATCTCTACTCTCAATTCCCACTGAGTGGCATCCAATTAGAAAGGAGAATAGTTATCAGAACTTTTGTAACCTTACAGGTGAAAATGAACATGAATATACTCAATTTACTTATTACTCTGACACCTTTTGAAGTTGGGAGGGAAGTTGGGAGGGGGAAGGAGGAGGGAAAAGTGTATAAAATCTGTAAGCTTTCTTTGTATGGTGCTGCATTCTTGACAAGTACACCGGCTTGTAAAGATGTATGCCAAGGGTTCTTTTTATTGTCGATCAATAATAAATAACCTAGATTTGAAATGATTATTCTCCTTGTTGCTTTGTAACTCAACTGGATCATGAGGGTTAAAAAAAGTGGAGAAGAAGCCCTTCACAATTGGCTCATGACTGGAAGGCAAAGTGAATTAAACAGAGCTCACATATATCTAAAAGAGTTTGAAAAAAGGTTTTTTTTTTTTTAGCATAACAACAGTTTATGATGAAATTTGAATCCACTTCAATGCAAATGCAACCCACATTTTCCTGTTCCATAAAGGATTCCTGCACTAATGTCGATTGGAATAAGAGTACCTTATTGTGTCAGTTAGGGAGAATGTCTTGGTCAAAGCAATCTACAAACACAGCAGCAGTTTTGACTCTAACCTGAAAGTAATTTTCAATGGATGTGTTATATTATCTCACATAAAAATTGATTTAAGTGTGAAGGCATGCTTGCTTTTTAGAATCCCCTAAGTGACTGAAGGGATATTCAGAGCCAGAGGTATGCATAACATCAACTACTGGAGTGTTTTTTCAAGCCTTCTATTGCCATGAGAACTTTTCTAGAACACATTTTGGGTTGACAAATCCCTGAATTTAGGTCTGGCTCTACCATAAAGTAAATGAAGAAGCCATCTCAGAAAGCATACTGGAGGTGGGGTGGTGATGGTCATAAAAGGGCAACAAATTGTTAGTTATACTGTCAAGATGGCACTTTTATTAACAGAAATAGAGGGAAACATTTATGACATTTTTGTGGCTCATGTATCAAAATAGTTCAGCTCCCTTTGCTTGCCATGGATTTTCACTAGTGTAAATGGAGGGTATCATTTTATTTTCTGCTTCAGTCATCAAAATGTCTCGAGCTGCCCCTGTCCAAATTGATGGCCTAGTCAGTCTATTTTGGGACATGTCGGTGGGGAGTGCTCTTGTGCTGAACACATCCCAGGGTGAAAGTTGCAAACACTGTCATCCTCTGAGAAGGAAATACCCTTTTCCACATCCCCGTCAAAGAGAAATGATGGAATTGTAGGAATACACTTCAGAAGCAGCGGTGAAAGATTCATTAAAATATGCATATATAAATCTAGTGTCCTGCTTCACCAAACAATGAGAGGTTTAGAATATTCATTAGTACACAGCAATGAGCTTTTGATTTCTCAAACCTCATACATTTATATGACTCGGTACGTGCAGCAAACAGCATAGGGAGGGGGTTTTCTGGTGGTTGTTGATTTGTTTTAAGGAGCTGTTCTGGAGCAAGACTATGAAAATTGACTTAGCAGCTAGTCATTTTTTCTTCCTTGCATTGCTAATTTAGGATAAGGTCCTATGAAGCTTATCACTTAGGGTTTTTTTTTTTTTTACTGAGTCAGATATTTGGCTCATCTAACCCAAAGTCAACAATGATTGATACAGTTTTTCTGGTTTCCAAGTCTTCTCCAATTGTGCCTGGAAATGCTGGAGACTGAGCATAGATTAAAACTTGAATGCATATCAGAACAGATATGTCCAGAAAGGCAATGTCCACTTTACAATTCTTCTTGAAATGAAAAATAAAACTGGTGGACAGATATGGAAAAAAAAATGCAAGACAAAGCTTGTTTTAGGAGAGGACTGGGAATCTTGCTGCAATATTTGAACCAGCAACTTTCAGAGAAAAATGGGACATCACAAAAACAAGACACATTTCCCCCCCCCCCCCATTATGGAAAGGACTGTCAAGGATTGTATGACCTGACGCCACTTGTCCTAATGATTGGTGCATTGCAAACAGCAAGAAATTGTGCTGATCCAGCTATGTCACAGGGAACCAGGTCCATTATTAGATTTTTTCCCCCCTTGGTCAAGAACCCCTGACTAACTGTGCTTTCCTCTTTAAAAAGAATGAGGCAGCCACCTCAGGAATACCATAGAAACATAGCACATCTATATTTCCAGGGAGAGGCTTTTCGGTGGATTTCCTGTCTCTAGGGTCAAAGCACTTTGGCTTGCCTCAGCTACTGTGTGCTTTGATTTGGTGGTACAAATGGGGGGGACTTTACAAAGTTTTGCCTCCGGTTGCAGTATTTGTTGTGCTGGTCCTACTGGCAAATGTCAAAGCAAAAGTAGACTGCTTTACAGTATTTTGAAAATGGGATATTTCTGATGTCTCATGGCCACTGTTGGCAAAATAAAGAACAACAGATATTAGTGGACCGTGGTGGCTCAGTGGTTAAGAAGCTTGCCTTGTTAGCTGGAAAACCGGCAAATTGGCAGTTCGAGACCTGGGTACTGCATGATGGTTTGAGTGCCTGTCTGTGTCCCTGCTCCTGCCAACCTAGGAGTTAAAAAGCAAGAAAATGCAAGTAGATAAATAGGGACCACTTTGGTGGGAAAAAAGATCTTGGGTACATTAAAGGAGCCTCATTCGGGCATCCCGTGAGTGGAGTTTCTCCAGCAAAAAATCCTTTCAACCCAGAATAATTTCTGACATGAAATTATTATTATAGTGGACTGCAACCCTTGACATTCCTCACCAAAAGATATGCTGGGGATGACTACAAGGAGTTGGAGTTCAACAACATCTGGAATGTTACATTTTATACCATGGACACCACTGTTTCACAGCAAAGAAGAAGACAGGTCAAAGTCCAAATTAGTCATCTATCTGGAGAAAGAATAGGCTGTAACTTGTGGTTACAGTAAGTTGAAGTCCCTTAAGATGCTTCAGGTATTGGACACTTTTGATACTTTATGGATGACATTTTGACTGTTTTCAAGTCACTGGTTCTAATGATAGCTTTGTTTAATACAGAGAAGCTTAATCAACATAAATTGTTTGTGATTTATTGCAAGGCTGTGGGACAACGGCTGGCTGGATTCCCAACAGACATGGATGTGGAGACATTGCTTTTATGAGGAATCAATTGGAGCTTCCTTTTAGTATCTGGCTGTCAGCTACAATCAGTCAGGGAAGGCTTTTAAAAACCAACACATGTGAAAGAATTCACATGCTGCCTTTATTTTGAATCTCTTCCAAGGAGACATATGAGAAGTGTGAATGTGTTCAATGAACCACTAAATGTGGCGTGAAGCAAGCCATGCTTTTCTAAGGGTATGAATTCTTCCTGTTTTTAAGCACTGAAATGTGGAACTGTCATGTTCATACATATGCAGAATATATTTCAAGAGCATGGGCAAAAATATATCTATCTATCTCTATCTCTATCTATCTCTATCTACCTATATATATCTCCTTCCTTTATTTTCCCATTCCAGTTTATCTTTAAATCTGTTTGGATCTTCAAATTATTATTATTGATTCCTAAAGCTTTTGTTAGTTATTGGATTAGTAGTTTTTTGAGATGCAGTTTGGTCATTCTTGGTTATCACTCATTTTTCTTATTCTTGCAGCCAAGAGCTGACTGCCTAAAAAAATTAAGAGGTGAGACACTCATCATTCAGGTGCAAGAGCTGTCTCAGCCTCTAGGTATAACTCTAGTTCAGGGGTTCCCAACCTAAGGCCCATGGGCCAGCTTCAGGATGTGGCAACATTTCATGTGCCCCCGACCCCTCCACGGGCATTTGAGAAACAAAATGGCCACCCCTTTGAAGGTGTTGGGACAAAATGGTCAAACCCCCCATTGTGTAGGTAGGGCAAAATAGCTGTCCGGCCCTCAAAGCTGACTGAGAATGTGTGACCCAACCCCTGACTTGAAAAGGTTAGGAACCGCTGCTCTATCTCATTGGATTTATCTATTTTTTAAAGTCAGCATAGATATAGATGACATTCATATGCATTATTTTCAAGATACAGTATACATTTTAGGATTTGATGAATACATTTACAAAGTGCACATAAGCAGCAAAACATTAAAGATGGAAGCCCTATCACCACCGAACAATAACAAACCAAATAATATTGAAATGAAAGGTAGGTGGGACAAAGCAATAGAACATATGATGATGTTTGAGTTAGCATGTAAATCAACATGTAAGTTAACCTCTCCCCCCAAAAAAGGGTGGGTCATCAATTGCCACCTCAGGAGAACATGTTTTTAATTATTTCTATATAGAGCTCTGTGTTTTTCCAGTTTTTGGAAAATCTGGAGGGGGAGGGCTTTGTGAAGCCCAATGAAGGTTCATTCTAAAGGTACAGACCCACCACTGAGAAGACCCTGGAGCTGAAATTCTTCTCACCTCTGTTGGTGTGGCCATGCTTAGTAGCAAAGCCTAGGAGGAATGAGTGAAATGGGCAGCTGATCTAAACAAGTCCTGCAAAAATTGTGTGCTGCAAAGGCTTGATAATCCATTTTCTTTCTCCTAGGCTGCAAAAGCTGGAGATTTCAATGTACTTGGTAGGTCACAATTACTGAAAAGTGATCACAGAAGAGCAGAAAGCTATTTTTCTAAAAATAGAATAAAAGAAACTTCTAGGTGCTGAAAAATGTGTTGTTTTTCAAACATACAAAGATTATTCCTGTTGCTCTGTATTTCAACCACATGCAGGTTTCCCCCAAAAAATAACATTGATTAGTCCAAAATATATGTTTTTCTCCCTCAATGAAAAAGAAATCCTAAGGTTTTCAGAAAATGAACTAAAAAGCCAACTTCCTTGGTGACTGGGGCAGCCAGATGAGGTTTGGTGACAGAATATATGCAGAAGCAAGAAAATATGCCATTTTGGTTGAGGTTATTTTAGATTTCAGATAAACCCATGTAATCACCTTTCCCCCAAAAAAAGTAGAGTGCTGCTGCATGATGGAACATTGTTCCTGATTGTTATGGAAATCAAGCATGATATTCAGCAGAGCAGAAAAGTAGTAGAAGACTTGATTGGATTCAGTGCCTCTCCTCCCAAAATTAGAACCTTCAACCTGGAGCCCATTTTTAACAACTTCCAAATTGTTCAGAGAAAGGGAGTCTTTTGTGATCTGCTACAAACTGTCAACATGTGTTGTAACCCAGAATATGAAGCAAACTCTAGTCCAGGGATGCCCAAACTACGGCCTGGGGGCCAGATGCAGCCCCCAATGCCAGTTCATCCAACCCACAAAGCCCTCATCGCTTCCAGGAATGATGAGGGCTTTGTGAGCCAGATGAATTGGCATCAGGGGCTAGATCCAGCCCCCAGGCCATAGTGACCAGCCCTCTGAACCACATGACTGGCCCCGGAGCCCAAAAAGTTTGGGCACCCCTGCTCTAGCCCTATGCAGCTGCTATTCAACCTATTACTTTGAACACACTTACAGAGGAGCACCTAACTTCACCCCATCTGTCATCACGTTTGGACAGTATCAGGTCTGAAAATGAGATTTTCCATTTGTGTATTAACTCTAAATGCAAGCAAACCCCCTGGAAAATCTTGAATCTTGCATGTATAGAAGGCCTACATGCAATTATATTGTCCTCTTCAGCTCCAGTATTCTAGCCATGAAAAATGCAACAAAGGTCAGAAGGTTACAGGATGTGTTCCTCAAAGAGCATTTCCATTAAGATCTGAATAGGGCTTTTGATTTTTAATCTATGTCTATTGAGGACCAGTCTGCAGGTTATTTGAATTCTGTGGAAATATTTCTCTGTGAAACTTTTCTATTGTCCAGCTACATCATGTGCTGTTTAATACTGGGACAACACGAGTGAGGGCCAATGTCACCAGTATTTCCTGTGCAACACTGCTCTCACTATGGATGAGTAGAGGTTGCTAAATGAGGATTCAGTTTTTTAATTCCCAAAGTGCCCTAGACTGAGAACCACCAATTCCATGGCTGCTCTTGTTTGAAGATCTGTAATTTTTCAGATGCAAAAAGAGAAGGGGGAGGCAGAGGGTGAAATGGTTAGACAGCATCACTGATACAGTGGGCATAGATCTGGCAGACTCCAGAAGATGGCAGAGGAGCCTGGTGAGCTGTGGTCCATGGAATCACAAAGGGTGAGACTTGACTGTGCAAATGAACAACAACATTTTGTGTGTGTGTGCTGAAAGACATTTAGCCTAGTTGCTGCATATTATGTCCTCTCCATCTCTGACATTTTGCCCTTCTTAAGATTATTTATCAAAATGACTCTAAAATTCTTTAGCTTTCTTTAGGATGTGATGTTTCTTCTCACAATACTTCTTTCATGGCATGGCCACCTGAAATCCAGGTTTGTTCTGCAGATGCCTTTACAGCAACCATCTCATTATTTTAGCTGTCACTCCCCAGAGTTCTAAGCTATTGCTTCCCAAAGATGTGTTATAAAAATAGATTGATTGGAATTTTGCATAACAGAGTGGAAAGAAAAAGAAGTTACCTCTAAGCTGTCTTGAATTTTTGATTAAAAAGTTATCATAGCAGCTCTTCAATCTAGTGATGCTTGTCTGTATTGTCTGGCAAGAAAGAATAGAAAACGATGTCAGATTAAAGATAAATAGTTCACATTTCATTCAGATGATTTCCACCCTCCTTTCAAACAGTCTCACTATGAAGACTGTGAAGCATTCTACATACACTTTTCACAGAATCTTTAAGGGGAAAAGAACCATTTTAAAAAAATCAATTAGTAACTAAGCAAAGCATAAGATTTAAAATAAGTAGTATGTTATTATTCCAACAGTGTACCTAGTATGCTAATATTTAATTCCTTGTAAATCTAGATAGGCAGGCCCCCTGAAATGCTTTTTCTTTCTTTTACTTTCTTTCTTCTTCTTTTTCTGCATTTATATTACCTGCCAAAGAATAATATATGCATCATGGTCTGTGGTAGCATGTCTTGGGGCTTCAAACTTTTCCAGCCATTAAGTCATCCATGTTGATTGTTACTATGCAAAGAATAATATGTATCACAATACACACAAACTGCTATGTGGGAGAAAGGGAGGCATTCAATCTTATGCAGAAATCTGAGACAACAGGGATTTTATTGAGTTTCCGAAAATTACAGGAACAAGAAATCTGATAGATGTTGACATCTCAGCTTGTGTAGCACTGAACTACATTGTGCATGCTTGAAAGCTGTCTCATCCATTGTGCTAGCATGTTCTCTGTAAGCTTGTTGGAAAAATATGCTAATCAGTAAGAACAGCATCTGCTTCTGTCTGCTTTGCTTTAATCCTACTCAGCCACACTTACTGCTGGATGGTGGCTCCAAAGGGCCATCCCAAATTATTATTCACCTCCCTATGGTTCACCCAGGCAGCTCTCCAGGTTTCTGTCAAAGATCTTTTCCAGCAATATGCTGAGATGGCCTGTGTTAAATGCTACTAAGCTAGTTATCACTTTCTTCTTTGTTTTCTCTTTTACCCCATTAGGTGTTGAGGAATTTTATTTTTTTAATGGAGAAATTCCTGTGTTGGGTTCCCACCAAAAGGGGGGGGGGGAACCTCAATATGCAAAGCAGACTGTCTTTAGATATTTTGAACGGTTGAAAGATTCATGCAAAATCAATATATTTTTGTCCCAATTCAAGCATAAGACAAAGGACAGCAGACAGTATGAATATGTCAATTTTCTACCACCTGTAACCAAAATAAAGAAGATGAGAGAGATGAGAATGTCAATTTCCCTCCAGACATTAATTGTTACCACCTCCAGCACTGATGAAATTTCCTTAAGCAAACTGACAGCTATTTCTCACTTCCTGCTCCATGACATCTGCTCCTAAATTTTCAGAGTAATGCACTGGGAATAAGCATTACCACTCTTGTTAGAGTCAAAAGAGCAAGAGCTCTTCCCACACATATATTGGGGAATTTTTATTATATTAGTGGAATATTAAGTTGGAAAAAAACAACCAGAAACACAGAGAGGTTAAACTAGTCTAATCACTGCCTGAGTCCTTCGCTTCCCCCACACAAACTATCATTTTGTGATCAAAATGATCAAATCATTCTAAAATCATGCAAAGAAGATAAATGAATCTATTTCACACTTAAGATTTGTAGCTACTGTAAGATTAAAAAAGAGAGAGAAGATGGAGTCTCCCCAGCATGTGGACAGAAGCTCCATGTTTAATGTTTTTATCAGAGGAAGAAGAATGAACTATCAACAAAACAATGGAAGCAAGAAATCAAACAGGGATAGAGAGCAAGTGCTTGCTTCAAATACCAGAGATTGGGGTGGGGGGTTAGCAATCAAGTTAGTGGCAAAGAACATTCACATGAATCTGTTAAACCCTGATCCACTGATACATAATGTTAGTGAATGTACGATTGGTATCTCAACACCACTTCTCAGATTTGTATGCAAAAATCCACAATTTCTATCTTTTCTTACATGTTTTCAAAGCTAGAGGCTTTGCCCCTCCACCCCAAATGAAGAGTCAGACACATGAGTGGATTCAACTAGGGCCACCTTTATTAATGAACAAAGTGCAACTAGGAAGACAACAACCCCTCCCCTCATGGATCTTAAGCAGGTGCCTGATGAAGTGCAGTCTAGACAGAAGATGACAGTGAACGTCCTATCTGGAAGGGGCCAGGGGTGGCCTGTGCCCCAGGAGAGGCAACTACTTACTCCCCTCTGATGATACAGCATGGAGTATATGTCCTGTCCAATGCACAGCTCAGGAGAGGCAGCCAGAACTACCAGTGACTAGATCATTCCCTCCCTGGGAGTCTATAAATCAGCTGTGAGGCCTATCACTCACTACCCTTGGGACATTTTGGGATGATTTAGACTGCACTACCTGTCAAAGATGACCTAAAACAGGAGTGCCCAAACTACAGCCTGCAGGCTGGATCTGGCCCCCAAAACCATTTCATCTGGCTGCCAACACCCTCGCTGCTCCCAGAAGCAGGAGTAAAACACTGCTGTAAATGATCCGTGGCTGTCGTAAATGGGTTTATGGCAGCCATGGGTCATTTACAGCAGCATTCTGCACATGTGTGCGTGTGTTCAGGACCCACACATGTGTTTTACTTCTGCTTCTGGATGGAAGGAACTACCTGACCAGCCCACTCAACCATGTGACTGGCCCACAGCCCAAAAAGTTGGGGCACCCCTGACCTAAAGCAACAAATCCCAGCCAATTGCCCCAATCCCCTCCGTGCAGAACAGGACAGGTGAAAGATGAAGATAAAAACAATATCGGCCAATTACAGTGTGGGCCAAAAATTCCTATCTGGCCCTGAAGCGACCAGCTACTTTCATCCTGCACCTAAGGGCAGGTGGAAGGGTCGCCACTAAGAACAAATGTGTACAAGGCCAGCGGGAAGTGCCAACCCATAAATATCTGTCAAAGAAAACGCCACCCCTCACCACAGTGCCAAACCTGATTGGCTCCCACACAGTGGTCCGACTCCATCTGAAGAGGAAGGGTGTGGCAAACGGCATTCTACTTGTGCAATTGTACATCAGAATATCTGCAGTGGTCTCTTTCTTGGTCAGGCCACAGACCAGGTGGTACCTCACACCAATGCATTTGGTGCTTGCATTCATATTCTCAATCTGTGTTAGGGTGATGCAGCTCTGGTTGTCTTCCATCCCTTAATTGGCATTGCTTCATATATTCCAGTGTTTCCCAACCTTTGGTTTTTGGACTTCAGTTCCCAGAAGCCTAAGTCAATTCCCCAAAGCACTGATCAGGCAATGCACTGATTAAGGCTTCTGGGAATTGAAGTCTTCCTGTGGGGCATGGACCCCACTTTGAAACCACTGATCTATTCCAAAGTCCTTTAGCAGCTTATTTGGCCATAACAGTTTTCTGCCTGCTTCTGTTATGGCAATGAACTCTGATTCTCTGGAAAACAAACCTACAACATTTTGTTTATGACTATTTCATGAAATAATCCCTTCACCATACACAATAGGCTGGTGGAATGATAGTCTGTGTTATCTTCTGCCCAGTTTGCATCTGTGTACTCTGAAAGCTTTGGGTCACTGCTGGCTTTTCAAGTATCTAGTTGCTTTTTTCACAGAAGCCAATTCACTCTATGTTGGTAAACTAACCTTTCTTTTCCATATCTGGCTGTGACAGGGTCTACTAGTTGTTACTAGAGAACAAAAAACTTTCCTATAACTGCGCTGTACTTGCTATTCTTTTACAAAAGTTCACTCTCCTCTCTACCTTTCAGAAAATCTGTTAGTTCAAATCCTGTGCAAAATAATTTGTTCCTTTGTTTAAGCTGCCAGCATCAGAGCCAAACAAAATAGTTTGTTCGCACCTGTTCTATTTTGGTATGCAGGCTTCCAAAGACTCTAATGTAGGGGTGCCCAAACTTTTCCCACCGGAGGCCTGACTACGCCCACTGAAACAGCTGAGCAGGCTGGTCATGTGGTTCCTCCAATGGCAGTGGTGGTGGGCTTTTTTGCCACCTAAACTACTTCCCATGGAGGAGGGAGAGAGGTCAGAATGTTTTTTAGCCATTTTTTGAATTTTTTGGCACTTTTCCACTGTGTTTTGATGTGTTATTTTGCAATTTCGGCATTTCCACTGGTGGCAGTGTACTTCCAGCAATGCCAGCAATCTGGCCCATGGGCTGGATGATGACATCCTGTGGGCTGGACCCAGCCCATGTGCCGTAGTTTGGGCACCCCTGCTCTAATGTGTGCCTGTGCCATACCACAGTTCAAATAGTGTTTTTGGAATACCTTTGTTTGGCAATCATGTTGCAGTCACGATCACTTCACCCAAGCTCTGCATTCACTCATATGTGTGGATCTGCTGGTACATCCCAAATCAATGATTCACTCACTTGGTATTTGTTCAGAATTATAAGACATGCAAGCTTTGGTATTTAAATCTCTTGATGTTTTCTCCTTTTGTCTGTCTTTCATAGAATCAATTTTCACATGCTTTCTTTGATCTTTTGTTTGAAAACCTGTTGTACTATCATTGCCTAAAATGTCTCTGGGGTATGGACATTTTTTGGGCAGATCATCTTTCTCACTACAATTCCAGCAACCATGTGCTTGGCTCTGAGATTTGGCTTTTCTATTCTTTACCATGTACTTCAAAGCATTATGGTCTCAGATTTTTATGCCTTCCTATTTCAGATAATTCAGAGTTTCTTTGAACCTTAATTTCTGTTTTCTCTAAAGGAGAGATATAAAACATTCATTGTTTTTTACCCAATGTGAGCCTTGTGTGTTGTGATCCATGGGGTCAGACAACTGTGTGATTGTACAACAACAAAAACATAAAATAGAATCCTCCATTTTGCTTATCATCCATTCGAAATCCAGTCAGGCTTAATTTATCAAACAAAGTTAAAAAACATTTATGTGTTTATCATAGTCATTGTTAGAATTAAACTCTTTCTTCCAAGTTCCTGATCCAGTCAGGTTTTGATTTAAAACTGGTAACGATCTAAGATTTCACAAAGGCATTTAAAACATCTTTGGTAGATTTACATTCCTTTATGTAAATAATTTGCTTTTCTGATAAAATCACTGTCTTTTTAATTATATCATTATTTCACCAGATTATCCTAGCTCGTGCATCTGCTTCTGTCTCTAGTTCTTAGTTTTCAACACAGTCATGAAACTGAAATATCATTAATTTCATCTTAAATCTAGTCCTCAATCAGCAAAAGAAAAAATAAATAAATAAATAAAAAATTAAAAGAAGTAATATCTGGAAATTTTCCATAAAAACTTTAATTCTGATCAAAATCCATCCTTGTATTTTTGAATGAGTAAGAAAACAAGTTTTGTTTTGATTTTTCTCCCTATACAGTTGTACCTCACTTAAAGAGCATAATGCGTTCCACAGGATTGCTCTTTAAGCAAGTTTGCTCTTTAAGTGAAACACCATTCTAATTGACCAATTGTGGGAGGGATTGCAAACCCCAATTTATTTGTTAAGTGAGTTTTTGGTTGGTTTTATTTGTTAAGCGAAGTGAACATTCAGAGAAAATTCTGCTCTTTAAGCGAGTTACTCTTTAAGCGAAGCGCTCTTTATGCGAGGTTTGACTGTATATACTTTTTACATAAACTAAATTCAGGTTTTTTTCTCCATTTCTACCACCAGCTTATTCTTTGCTTCTTCTTTTACCACTTCAGGTATCAAGGGAGATACAAGGTTCTTGTTCTGGCACTTCTAGGGGCCTCCACTGGTATTGTTTTGTGTTCTTGTAATGTTTATTTGATGTTATGTCTCCACTTTCCTCTGGGTATTTGTCCTTCTCCTCTTTCCACAAATGCCTTGTAAGGTATGGAATTCCAAGATAGTCTCTTCAAATGGGCAAACCAGTTTATTTGTTTTCTCTGTGTGTAATTTAAGAGTGGTTATATTCCAATTATTTCCCTTATAATTTCATTCCTGATTTTATCCCTTCTTGTAATTCCAGCTTTCCTACCATCATCATAAAGATATAAAAGAGAAATAGCTACCCAGGCACATTTAGTGTGTATTTATATGTTGCAATGCTTCCAGGTCTGGTTTGCTCTCCCAGAGGATTCTGGGAGGAAAAGTTGTCCCCTTTCTTGGCCCACCAAATTGGTCCACCTATAACGAAAGGGATTCAAACTTTAGCAGGATAAAGCTTGAAGAAAAAAGAGAACTCTTTTCCCCAAACTATTTGATGCATTTATCAATTAACCTCACACAATAACTTTAGGTAACTCATTTGCTCCTACTATAGATGTGTGTATTCACATTACTATTCCTTGCTGCGTTGCCACCCACCAGGCAGGATCTGCATTACTGTGTTAATAAGAAAGGGGAATGAACTGTTAAACTAAATTGATTTTGGTTTCAGAAGTTCAGAATCCTGACCTAATGTGAATTGCAGAGCATTGCATTAGGTTACACTTGAATTATTTGGTACTAGGTCATGTCCATTCTGATGTACTTTGATTGCATCACAGTGCCACATGTTAATCAGTGTCTGGCATATTCATTTGCTCACCTGTTATATGTACCACAATGTAGGGTTTCTATATTGGGTAAAGAGACAGCAAAGGAGTTTTGGAATGACCTTTCAGGAATATTATTGCATAGAACTGGGTCCCTTCTAAAATGTTTATTGGATTCTTCACCAAACACATCCTTTTATTGCTCACTTTTCTTTTCTGTTAGCTTCTTTGTGCTTCTTTCTTTGGTAAAGATACAGAACCCATGAAAAACATTTTCTACTGCTTTCATTATTGAAAATCAATGGGAATAAAAAGGTGGAAAATCCTTTTAAAATAGGGTAACAGGCTTAAATCCAACACAACCCTGAGAGAAGGTGAAGAGCACTTATGCTGAAGGACATCATTCAGCAAAAAATAAAAATAAATAAATCTAGAATTAATTTTGCAAGACATTTCCCAGTTCTCTGTGTAACAAATGGTGGTCAACCATGTCCATCAGTCCTTGTTGAAAACTACTGTAGAAATCTCCCCTACGTAATGCCTGTAAAATATGTGACTGCTCTAGCAAATGGTGGAACTTGGGCTGTATTATTTAAACAAAGTAACTCCTCAATTGAAATTTGTTTTAAATATTCATCTTTTGATCAGGATTCAAATAGTATCTTGCAGGAAAGCATCAAAAGTATGTGAGAGAAGAAATGAAATGTTGGGGTGGCAAGATATGGCACTTTGCTGTAGTGACAAAACTAACAATTGGTCAAGGAATGGTAACAGTTTATTAAGGGTAAGCATATTTAACACTATTGTTCACGTGGTGAACTGGTCCTGGCATGGAAGAATAATCTCTTCTCAGACAACCAGCCTCAATGGTGACAGAGATCTTCAGTTAGCCATGTGGATGTAAACCTCTGTTTGGCTCAAACCCTTTTCCCATACAAATCCATCCTGTTGCCTCAAAATCATTATTATAAGATGTGGATGCCTCCTCCACCTTCAGTGAGAACTATTGTAGTTGCAACCATCCACCTTCACACCTTACGTCATGCAAGCAAAACTATGAACTCTGCCAGGACAGAATAACAATGACTGGCAGAAGGACAATTCCAGGTGAACTTCCACCCTCTCATTGAGTTCTAGCTCAGGGGCTACTTTGAGGGAAATGCACAGGAGTGCCCCATTAATCACCATGGGACGAAAAATTGTCCTAAATGTAAATTTTGTCATTAGGGATACATTGATACTTCACAAACAGATTATTTTTTACCAGAATCAGGCTACTTCAAAGGTTTTATCTTCATTATTTATTTGATCTTCTTTCCTACACATAATTTTGCATTCACATAAATAATGCATCAACTGGATTTCTCCACATTCACATAAAATTTATCCCATGTCCAAGTAGATTCGCACTTCGCGATTGGGGCGAGATATAAATCGAATATGGAATAGAATAGAATAGCCCCATTTCACTTGCTTATTCTTTGATCTCCAAAGTGTATTGACTACATATGGTCCCGCAAGGTGTGTTGGTTTCCTCTCCGTACGTCTAGGCTAGCCTCTTCTGGTTTAACATTTAGAGCTTGAGAGATATGTAGAAAATATTTCATTGATTTTTGCTTTCAGCTAGGGGGTTTGCATCCATGAAGTGGGTAGGAGATGCTGTGTTATCTTCCTTTTTTCATTACAATAGAACCTCGGATATCGTTATGACTTGGTTCCACAAGTCCCGTCGTTATCCGGTTTTTAACGTTGTGCGATACATTGATCACACAATGTTAAAAAAAGCCCTGTTTCCCTGGAGGCTGCAGGAAGCCAGAATGTCGGGATTTGAATCCTGACATTTTGGCTTGCTGCAGCCTCCAGGGAGGTGGGGGAACTTTGGAAACAGCTTGGATCGGGTCTCCCCACCTCCCTGGACCCGGCGGGGGGTCAGAGACCCCAAAATTGGTAAAAAAAAGTCCGTTTTTTACCAATTTTGGGGTCTTTGACCCCCCCCCCCGCCAGGTCCAGGGAGGTGGGCAGACCCGATCCAAGCTGTTTCTGGGCTTCCCCGACGTCCTGAGCCAGTGCAGCAATCCAGAATGTCAGAGTTCGAATCCCGACATTCTGGCTTGCTGCACTGGCTCAGGATGTCGGGGAAGCCCAGAAACAGCTTGGAGTGGGTCTGCCCACCTCCCTGGACCCGGCGGGGGGGGGGTCAAAACCCCCAAAATTGGTTAAAAAAATGGATGGTTTTTTTAACCAATTTTAGGGTCTCTGACCCCCCCCCCCCCGGCCGGGTCCAGGGAGGTGGGCAGACCCGCTCCAAGCTGTTTCCAAAGTTCCCCCACCTCCCTGGAGGCTGCAGCAAGGCAAAATGTCAGGATTCGAATCCCGACATTCTGGCTTGCTGCAGCCTAAAAGAGGGTGGGGGGAACTTCAAAATTAGCACGCATCGGCTCTAGGGAGGTCGGGAGACCTGATGCGCGCTAATTTTGAAGTTTCTCCACCCTCTTTTAGGCTGCAGCAAGCCAGAATGTCGGGATTCGAACTCTGACATTCTGGCTTGCTGCACTGGCTCAGGACATCGGGGAAGCCCAGAAACAGCTTGGATCGGGTCTGCCCACCTCCCTGGACCTGGCGGGGGGGGGTCAAAAACCCCAAAATTGGTAAAAAACGGACTTTTTTTTTACCAATTTTGGGGTCCCATTCAGCTTTCCACCCACCCTGCTACTAAGAACGACTGTATCGTATAACATTAAAATCGCGTTATTCGATACAAGATTTTTCCGAAAATCTTGTAACGTTATGCGGTTTTAGTGCTATGTGATACTCACATTATATACGGGGTATTACTGTATTTGCAACCATCTCTCAACATCCTTTCAGAGGGGAAATGAATGCCAGGCAAGTAATAGACTTTTTCAGTGGGGTTAGGTCTCAGGCAGCTAGTAATAAACCTGCATGATTCATTAAGAGCTACATTGTTTGGCATATGATGATTTATTCCATATGGTGCTGGCATATCTGCTGTGGAATAGCACAGGGGCAAAGCTGTTGTTCTTATTCTTTGTGTGTGTGTGCCCTCATCTGACTCAGGTTGTTTCCTAAGTTCATTAATGATAGCAGTTACTTTCTTTTTGGTGTTTAGGCAATGCATTTTTTAAAGTCAGGGTTCAATCAACAGTCATGTCCAGATACTTTGCGTTTGGGCAATCTTCAAAAATTTCACCTTCCCAGCTAATTTGGAACTACCTCCCTGCTCCTCTGTTCTTTAAGTGGAAGGCACAGATCTATGCTTTGAACGTGTATAATTTCAGCTGGTTATTTGTATAATACAAGGTAATGTCTTCAAAGGCAAAGGCTGTCACTCGATGGTCTCAAAATTTTCCTCTTGGACTGTCAAGGTGAAATCATCAGGATGTATTAAACCCATTGTCAAGGGCTGAACAAATTCTATTCCACATTATTTAACTAGGCAAAAGGACACTACTGTGGGCTTTGTGACTAATCAAGGACTGCAAACAAAGATATAGCACTAACAATGGGTCTAAAACATGCCAGCATTGTATAGTTGGTAGAATTCTTTTAAATTGGAGCTCACAGTTGTGGCTATACCATTAGGCTTGATGAGGTGGACATCTCAGGTGGAATAATGCCATGGGTGGTAAATACATTGTTGTCATACTTCTTCCACCATACCTTTTTAGAGGTTGTTTGGGAAAACCTCTGGAGCTGAGCATTTCTTCAATGCCTGGATCTCCTTTGACTTTTAATAAAGAGCAGGAGGAAGAAAAAGAGAAGGAGAGAAGAAGACAATAACAGTCCTGGCATAAGCAGTCCACACTGCTGCTGCTGTGCTGGATGACCACAAGTTGAAGGAAGAGATAGGCATACATCAGTGGAGCTAAGGCATCCAAGATATAGCTAGTTTTACTAATTTTAGTGTTCCAGAAATCCATTTTGACCCAAACCAAAGCCTGAATTCAAATATAAGCAAGAGTAATAGAGGCTCTGAGCATGAGCTTATTACCATCACATTTTTATGTCTTTCTGCTCCTTGTTTTCCCAATGCCACAGTACAGCACCTGCATAGCAACAATTGTAAAATGAATATGTAAATACTTCAAATATGCTTTAAGCTTTACTCTAGCATGCTGATCCAACAGGAAGTTATTGCACACTCTGAAAGTTAAGCATTAAGCTCCCTGAATTTACTAACATTAATCCAAAGCATGGGGAGTACAGTAGCTTAAAAGATTTTCAATTAAAAACTGTTCCATCTGATATAAATTACTATTATTACATAGTGGAAGTAACACTGGAAAATACTTGCTAGTTTATTAGATGCATGCTGCCCTTACTCTCACCTCACTTCCTGGACAATTATTTTAGAAAATTGCCTTTAGTTATTTAAAATTTTATCGGGAGTTGGTTTAAGGGGGGGGGGGAGGAAGAATAGGTAAATGTATAAAGCAGGGGTGCCCAAACCTTTTGAGACGTGGGCCAATCATGTGGTTCAGGGAGCTGGTCAGTAAGGCTCGGAGCCAGGTGTGGCCCCCACACCAATTTATCCAGCCCACGAAGCCCTCATCGCTCCTGGAAGCGGAAGTAAAACACCCCTGTACAGGCACGTTTTACTCCTGCTTCCAGGAGCGATGAGGGCTTCATGGGCTGGATGAATTGGCATCAGGGGCCGCACCCGGCCCCCGGACTTTAGTTTGGGCACTGCTGGTATAAAGGCTTCCATTTCAAAATGTAGATGTGAAGGCAACAAGACAGTGTTGCTTGCAGTATCTGTAATTTGAGCAATGGGTTAAGCACATGTGTATTTATTGAGCATTACCATTCATTTTCACCACCATCATTCTGTTTTATAAACCTAAGAAGAACAATTTAATTCAGAGCAATTTAAACAATACAAAGAATATGGATTCTCCAATTTTTAATCTCTGAGACTTTTGCCAGGTTTGTTTTGAGCCCTTCTAGAGTGCCCTAGGCTCAACCTACTTCACTGCCTGAAAGAGAGTTAGTTTGATGCATGAAGCTGAAAGTCCCTCAGGCATCCCTCCTTGCCAGTAAAAATACAACAAGAAATTAAATAACTAATACATGGCTGTATTTTTCTGAGTTCTGAAACTTGCTATCTGAGGTGGCTACATCTTTCTGCCTACTAACAGAGATAGCCCTTTGTCTTCCTATAATTGTAAACTATTTAAACAAAGAATAGTGTACAAGCATCACCATGCATTCTTTGAAGGTCATAACATACATGGGAGGATTCATTTTATTAATACTGTATGCTCTGTAAGGATGTGGTATAGTGGTCAGAGTGACAAACTAGGAAATCCCTGTCCAGCCATGGAAACTCACTGGGGATGTGGAACTTCTAAAATCATGCCTTTAATATCAGGCTTTCTTTGAAAATCCTGTTAGGGTTGCTAAAGTTGGTTTTGACTTGATGTCATATAACAGAAACAAAAAAGGCCTTCTGTAAGGCTTTGTTGAAAAGGGTACATGAAATTGCATCTCCACCCCTTTGCCACAGATCTCAATGGCTTCAGGGTTAGGGTGCTTTGCTGTGCTTCAGAAAGAAGTGTGGACATAATGTGATGATACTAATAATTTCTCCCTCCCACAGTTCATGCCCTTTTCAATTTTGATTAATGTCTTGCCTGTCACTTGCCTTGCTGGTCCACTGAAAATCTAATTCGTCATCTTGAGGCCAGTGCAAGCAGGTCAACTTGAGCACATAAAAAGGCTGTACCTCCACATCCCGTTGGCCCTCCGTAGGTTCCTGCCCAGAACATGTGGAACCCTTTACCAGAGTATTGCCAAAGTGTGACTTAGCCTTTGGAACCAAGGGACAGGAAGACAAAGAAGGTGGGGAAAAGAACACCAAAATGTTTTTCTATCATAATAAAAATAGGGGGGGGGCAGAGGAGGACATTGGGGAACAAGGCATAGAAGACAAAGAGGAAACTGTGATAGTTTCCTGGCTCATGCTCTGGGGTAGTTTGGGGAGGAGTATGAACTTACAATAGACTGTATGTGGATTACACAGATGCAGAAGGTAGTTCCGCCTTTGGAGATCATCTTCCCCTAGTTTCTGGTGACATTATTTACCCTATAGTAGTGTAGAGAATTTGAAGGAATTGGCCTAGACTGAAGATCAATCACACATAAAACCTAGAAGAGAGCTGCTTCTATGGAGACAGAAACAATTCTCACCCAAATACTGCATCATCTGGCCTAGGACATCCAGGAAGGGATATTGAAGGCTGATTAAACCTTGGCTGTTTGTGTAACCATTTGCATGAAGTTCACCCTGCACTTCCATGCTAGAGAAGAATGGATGACCTGTCGATAATTCCACTGTAGTGAACATGGTGATGGGAACAGCATAGTGGAGGTGCAGTTTTTGAATAAATGCTTGTTGCTTAAGATGACTTCTGTTTGAAACTCTCCTTCAAGATGCTGAGTGATACCGTGATGTCCTTTGTGATTTCCATTCTCATAGATGAAGTGTATTCCCTTCAAACTTACATAGGATTTTTTTTGCCTCGGTTATCTGATTGGTATATTGAACATTAGATAGACAGGAATTTTGACCCACCCTGCAATTACTGCCTATGTGCAGAATAGGAGAGATAGTATAGGTGATCTTCTGTATGCATGATTGTGACTTTAATGGATCAGGCTCCTTTCATCATGGAATTCAGGAGTGTATATGAGGGGATATCATTTGAGGCCAATCTTGGTTATGATCACATAATGTCATAGGTCTTGTGGAGGAAATAGACCCAGAAAGTACTTTCTTGAAGTAGGCTGATCATGGCCATGCTATATGTTTACCACAGAGCAAAGGGACTTGGGGTCATCCTTAAGAGAGAGAGAGAGAAAAAAACAAGAGGCACTATTATTTCTGTTGTAGAATCTACGTTATTGGCATACTCCATTGCAAGAGATAATTTAGATTGTTGGGCCAAATTGTAGCACTATCTCACCTCATCATTCTTGACAGAAATGTAATTTTGTTAATTAATGCTATATTGAAACAATCATTTCTCTGGAAAAAATGTCTTCAGGGAAGTTGAATGCAATGTTTTTGGGTAAAAACTGGTCATGACAACCATGACTTAGAATGGGAGGATTTTGAATACAATGCCAATAATGCCAGTTGACCTTCTGGATGGGAGATTCTTGGGTTTTCAGTATAAAAATTAAAAAGCTTTTTTGAGCTCTTAGTCAATCTTATGCAATAAATTTTTGCCCAGATAGAGTGACTTCAAAGGCTGAGCCATTAGTCTTAACATTAATTAACACACATTGTCTTGGATAGTACAGTATTGTAAATATTGTTAATGCAGATTCCAGTTTAACAATTTGTATAACATTTGGTTGAGATTGGGATGGGCAAGAAATTCATCGTTTGAAAGGAGCCTCATTTGGGCATTCCCTGAGCAGAGTTTCTCCCACAAAACTCCTTTCAACCCAGAATAATTTCTGACACAAAATTATTATTATTTCAAAAGCAAATTGCTATATCTGGATCTCCTAAACCTGAATCAAAAGAGGCACCAAAATTCCATTTGCTGCACAAGTATTTTCAAAATGATAGATGAACTTAACAGATACATTAAACATATGTGCAGAAATGTACACATTTCAAAGAGTGTGCTTAAAATGGAAGTATCTAGGAGAAAATAAATTCCAAACTGTACAGTATATTTTTAAATCACACATATTACTGTCAGTTAAAAATGGATCACTTGGGAAATCGTCTCCTTTTATATAAGTGCCCTCATATATGTGCACATTTCAAATGGTGTTCAAACATGTATCCTTTTTTTAAAAGGTGATGCACAGGTAACCATATAAACGTGCATAATAAAATAAATAAATCTCTCGACACCCAAAGTGGTAATAGAGGAAGTAAAGAAGAGCAAGGAAATAAAGAACCAAAAATCTAACACAGGCATGAGATGGCATGAACCTCAAAGGAGGAAAAGTGCATTTGAGTGAAATTGACCATGACAGTTTTGCCCATCCTGAATGATGGATGACTTTGCTGAATATATTTGTCTTATGAAGTTATGTCACCTTGAGGTGTTTAGTCATGTCTAAGCTGGTCCAATTCCTCTCTCCCTTCCTCTCTCTTATACAAATTAAGGCTTGCACAAGAAGACAAGCAACCATATTTACATATTTTCCTCCTAATAGAGATACCAGTTCTATTAATGCGAAAATTTACTGTATAATTAATTCTAGGATGTTTAGCCAGCTGCAAGGATCATATTATCACCAAGGACAGAAGAGAAAAGAAAGTACATCAAGCATCCCTAATGGCTTATTAAATGAATGAAGTCCTTAAATTCTAAGATTTAATGCATGCTCTTTCCTGACACAGACCAGCCTAAAGCATCTCTGGGAAATGAAAGGGGGGCTTGGTTTTATATCATTTTTCTCAGACTTTTTGAATCAAATGAGCACTGTGTATTTAGTTTTGTAAAATAATGCTTGAACATTTTTTATCAACTAGTTAATTTAATGTCATTTATTCATATTAATAGATCAGGAAGAATGATGAGAAATCCAGATAAAAACAAGGAGAAAAATATTTTTGGCCACCTTAATGGGGTGGGTGGGTAAGGGATTTTTAATCCATTCATCAGCCGTTAGAGGTTTTTATACATTATGCTTTCTTTTATTCCATCTAAAATTTAACAAGATCTTCCACTGTATCAAAACTCTTCAAGCTAGTGTCAGATGTATCATACTTTGATTATATCCTGCCACCCTTTCTAAAATGAAAGCAACCAGGTGTCAGAAAAGTGCTACAATTAAAACCTATCTCACAGCTAGGAACTTGGGTTGGCTTGTGGACACAGTCTTTGATCTCTTTGTGCAGCAGAAAGATGTTTCAGATTTCTGGGGTATGTAGAGTCCTGAAGGTTTGCACTACAATCTTATCTATATGTCTGTCTGTCTGCCTGCCTACCTGTCTGTCTTTTAAATGGCAAGGGTGCAGCTTGTTGTTGTGAAAGGTGGAAAATTTATTACTCCTAGAATTTCAATGTGCCACTTTGCAATTTACTGTACATATCATTCTTCCTCTAGTTCTACTGCAAAAATAGCAGCTACATACAAAGGAACCATCATCAGGTAAAGGTATGAAAACTCTGCTTCTCCAGATGAGATTTGACTACAATACCCAAATCAAATATTTACTATGGTCTAAAATCAGATTTGATTTGACTACAATACCCATCTTTCCTAATCTGTGAGGGAGGGATGGCAAGGCCTGAAATATAACATTTGGAGGGCTACAGGTTCCCTATCATTATCCTAGTTCCAATTTCTTTCCTGCACACATGCAAATGGCTGGGCAACTACAAAGAATGAGAACTTTCTTCTCGAATTGGTGATCAGGAATACAGATAATAATAATAATAATAATAATAATAATAATAATAATAATAATAATAATAATAATAATAATAATAATAATAATAATAATAATAATAATAATAATAATAATAATAATTTATTATTATTATTATTATTATTATTATTATTATTATTATTATTATTATTATTATTATTATTATTATTATTATTATTATTATTGTTGTTGTTGTTGTTGTTGTTGTTGTTGTTGTTGTTGTTGTTGTTGTTGTTGTTGTTGTTGTTGTTGTTGTTGTTGTTGTTGTTGTTGTTGTTGTTGTTGTTGTTATCCAGAAATTCCCTATTCACTGCCAAAACAGCTTAAATGGAAAGGAGTTTTTAAACTGTATTCAAATGGCAACAGAAGCAGGTCCTTGAGTGCCTATGAAAAACAGACAAAATCATAAAATGGCAAGGAACCTCTTAAACACATTTAGAAATACATCATCATCATCAAGCAAGACACAACTGAGTTGAAAATTAATATGTTGATCACTTCATTAAAAAAATATAATCTGCCAGCATCCAAGAATTCATAGCAACATCAAGTAGAGAAATTGTTGAAATTACCAAGTTAAGATTTTGTGGGATTTTTACATTTCTACTGACAGATACTTTGAATCTAATACACTAGACATAACTGTAATAAAATGGAGAAATGTCTGGATAATTGACATTGCAATTCCAAGGGATGCCAGAATTGAAGATAAAAATTTGGAAAATTTAACACAATACAGAGACCTGGCAAGAGACATAACTGTCTTATGGATGAGACACATTTAGATGGTCATAGCACTGGGAAGAATGCCACAGCCAATCACAGAGCTCTGAAACAGCACCATCTGAGCTAAAAAACAATTAACATCATCATCATCATCATCATCACATCAAACTGTTAAGAGCTGTGCCATAAGCAAATATTCTGCTGTGATGAAACTGGCAAGATGCTAAATTTGTTTACAGCATATATGTGTCATAAAGGAATGGTTTAATATATACAGTAATACCTCATATAACATTAGTATCGAATAACACGAAAATCGCATAACATCAAGGAATCTGGGGGGAAGAATTGCATCAGATAACATTAAGATCCTATGGGATGCTTCAGATAACAACCGCGAAAGCCTGTGTGGTTACAATGTATCTCTATGGATCCCATAGAGGATCAGATAACACTAAAAATCATATAACACGAAGACTTGTGGAACCAGGTTTTAGTGTTATATGAGGTTTTACTGTATATGGTTTTATATATTCTTCTGCTGCATGTGTAGTTCAACCCCTAGACACAATGAAGGGGTGGGAAAGGAATGGGCAGAACCATCCTCCCAAGTACAAAAAGTCAGGAATCATGAAAATCCATCAAAAACAACTGCATCACTAAATAATAAATATTGTCTGCTATTTTGTCTAATCCATGTGTCCTATACTAAATCAAGTGTACTGAATCCAAACCTGAAGTCTGACTCATCCTCAAAATGTAGACAGAAGTTTCAAACTGTTTCATAACTGGACATTACATAACCCAGGGGAAAAATCTTGTGTGGTCCTTACGCAATATAAAAGCAAGGGCAGGTATTACCCTTGTTAGAGCATTAAAATGAATAAGTAAAATGCTAATGTTTTACCCATATTTGTCCATCAGGTTGTGCACCATTATATTGGAAGTATGAATGATCCAAAAGGCATGAAAGATTGTTTAAGTAAAGCAGCCTGTATTTTGAAATTCACTTCTAAGAAGTGGATTTGGCATAGACAACTGCTATGATTTAACTAAATAGATAGTACAGGGGGAATAAACAAATTTTCATATGCTCCCCCCCCCCTTTCCTTCCATCATTCCTTCCTTTTGTTGTCTAATAAAAGTATTACCTCATGGTAAAAGATTTTTTGGGGGAAATAGAAATAGAAGATATTTCAAAAATTTTGGTTATGCGGCTTGAGATTAGTATAAAGAAATGTGGGAACTTGCCTTAAATGATAAGTTAATGTTGGAATTGAAAATTAAAAAAGACATAGTTCAAGAAAATAGATTTTGGAAAATTTGGTGATTATTTGTAGAATCTACACTGAGTAGGAGTAGAGGAATAAAGCCAGCACCAGACCAAACGAGTTTTGGGAAATATTGAAGATGGCTGAGGTATCCCGCGATCCTCCGGGCATTGTATATATCACTGGAGTGTGTATTTTATGTCAGATTTATTTTATATGTACTTTTTATGTATTGAGTTTATTATTTTGTTTTTTAATGTGAAATATTGTTTTGTTGTTTTCTGTAGTGTTGCATTTTTATTTTTATTTGAAAATTTAATAAAAGTTCATTATAAAAAAAAGTATTACCTTGCTTTGTATTTTTTATGGACCACATGACTTTGGTCCCCCCCACCCAACATGTATTGTGTTAGAGAAACAATTTGTTCATCTATTTGTGAGAATACTTGCTAGCTGGTGGATTTGGGAGACGTAGACTAAAAGTAAATGTTTCAGGCTTTTGAGCTACCGTACCTGCAATTTCTTGAAGTTCTTCCAGGTAGATTTTTTCAAAGCAAACGACACTCTTGCTCTCCACAACTCACCTCAATTTAATCTGAAACCTGATCTCTGTAAATGTAACAAACATACACATTTGGAAAGAAAGAGTTTTCAATTCACTATTGTTCAACATGAACATTTTAGCATTAAACAGAGAGGCTAATAACAAAAAAAACCTCTTCAGGAATGTTCAGTTCTGTTTCACCTTAAATAATGATGTTATGTTCAGTACATATATATCTCTAACCTAATTTTGATCAATGCCATTCTTTTCTTTGGCAGAAAAGAAACAGGTTATTCCAATCTAAGTAAAGTCAGAGTTGGCAAGCATTTCATTTATTTGTCAATTGAAATTGTGCTCTGTCGCCAGGGTTTTGTTCTTCAAGTCTGGTATTGACTCCTGATACCCTGGCACAGCTCCCATTTCCATTATAGCTTCTCTTGTTGAGACAAGCAAAATACTAGTGTCTGGCATGATTTCAAACATCTCATTAGCTTTGACAAGATGTATCCTGCACCTAATAAAATCCATATTTTCCTACATAGCAGTCATGGTGTCTTATGATCTACATTACCTTTAGAATCCCTTCTGTCTGTACTGAAGTTCCCATAAACAGTTGGTTTATGATACCTAGTTCCACTAGTTTGCTGATCTATCAATACTATTTAGGTCATATTTTCAACTCCATCTCCATTCCTGGTCTGATTTTTGTTAAGCCAATAAATATGCATTGAATTCTCCAGGTCATGAGGAGAGAATATCTATCCCTGTCAAAGATCTAACAGCATTACAAAAAAGAATATATGCAACCCTGACAAACTCCTTCATGACTCTATTTTTAATATATAGATATTTTCAAACGAAAATACCCTTTAAAATAGGGATTGCACAATAACTTCCAGATATAATTTTTATCACCTTCAGAAAGGATTATAAGAAATTAGGCTAAAATATGTAGTGGGAACTGTAGAACTCATTTGGTGGCCAAATACTTGAGCTTCATCTTGTTCAATTGCACAGTTGAGTCTGACCCTTTGTGACCCCATGGACCACTGCATGCCAGGGTCTTCTGCCATCTGCCATCCTATGTAGTCCACCCAGACCTATGCCCACTGCAACAATGATGCCATCGAGCCATCTGAGGATGAACTGGATCAGGGGGCACTCCCTATGCCTAGCCCAGTTTTGCCTGCATCTGAACCTGACAATGTCTTGAGCCAGAAATCTCAGTCTGCTTCTGGCCCAAGTCTGTTGCTCCTAGCAGATGACCTGTCAGATCAGATGTTTGACTCTGACAGTGATCAGCTCTCAGTCAGGGAAAAGTGCAGAAGGCAGCTACACCTGAGATGCAGGCAATCTAGAACTAAGTACCATAGAAGGCTCCCAGCTGATAGTGATTAGCTGGGAGGCTTATAAGCAAGCTTGTTGAAGTTTTCCAGCATTGGTATAATTCTTCAGTGCAAACACCAATACCTTGCTTGACTTCAGATAACCTGCCTAGACGCTGACCTGCCTGCCATAACCCTGACTTCTCTGCCAACCCTGACAACACCCTTGAACATCCTTTGGACTAAACACTTGCTTGAACTACCAGTAACTAGACCTTGGCTTTCTTTTTGGACTTTGCTATTTGGATTCTCCTCGAATAGACTCTCTGTGTAGCACTGCTGCGAGGTAACTGTGCCCACTGGGGTGGGCCAGCACATCCTCTGCCATCTCCTTTCTCCTTTTATCTTTGATCTTTCCCAGGACCAGGGCCTTCTTCCACGAGTCCTCTCTTCTTGTTTGGTGGCCAAAGTACTTGAGCTTCACCTTCAGTATTTATCCTTCCAAGGAGCAGTCAGGATTGATTTTCTTTAGGATTTACTGATGTGATCTCCTAGCTGTCCAGGGAACTCTCAAGAGTCTCCTCCAGCACCACAGTTCAAAGACATCTATTCTTCTGCACTCAGCCTTCCTTCTTGTCCAGCTCTCACAGCCATACATGACTACTAGAAAGACCATTGCTTTAACCATGTGGACTTTTGTTGCTAGGGTGATATCTCTGTTTTTTTTTTTATTATGCTGCCTTGGTTTGTCATAGCTTGCCTCCCAAGAAGTAAGTGTCTTTTTATTTCATGGCTGCAGCCACCATCTGCAGTGATCTTAGATCACAAGAAGATAAAGTCTGTCACTGCTTCAATTTCTTCCCCTTCAATTTGGGGATGCCATGATCTGGGGGTGGGGTTATGTTGAGTTGTAGTACAACTTCATTAATACAAGTACAGGAAATTTCCTAGGATTAAGGAGCTCTGATCTGCATTATTTTCTGCTGACAACATGTGGTAAAGGCCAATGCAAATCTCATCCCATTCTTCATTTCCCCTCAGCTGATTTCTTTTAAAGAAGAAAATGCATTTGGATAGGTTCAGTTGTGTGACCACTTGAACTATGAGATGTTGCCTGATACTTTTAAATGGAGATTCTGAAGACAGAATAGGAACATTCTAATGTGAGATAGACCCCTCACCCTTCCCAAGATTAATAAAAGATTAACAAAAATGCATTAATAAAAATAAATATATTTGCTCTATAAAATGTGGATTCAGGCAAATGGCTGCACTTAAGGACCTAGAAGGCTACATGTGGCCTTAAGGCTGCAGGTACTTCACCCTTGGTCTATACTGAGGACAAAGATCTGTTTACTTTAAGTAGGAAGACACAATCCCTACAAACAAGGAAAAATTAAATATGGTGTCAGTCCCACCTTGGCAAATTTAATCAATCTTGAAGGCAAAAATCAAGTAAACATATCTCACAGCTTACTGCTCCAGACATCCTGTCTATAAGGTTGAGGACCTTGCCGCCCTGTGCCCACCCCAACATATTGTATTGTAATGTAATGTAATGTAATGTATTGTCTGTAAGCCACCCTGAGTCGCCACGGCGAGTGGGTGGCAATATAAATTTGAACTAATAAAATAAATATATCCTTAAGATCTACAGGCTGAATGGAATCCCAGTTAACAGGGTAGGTGCTTAGGATGGGAGATCAAATTGCCATTACATACAATGATCAGAATTCAAATCTAGGTGGTTCTTCTAGTTGATTTTTTCATATAGTAAAATAATAATCAGAAGTAACTCAATACTTCAACACCTCTTCTTTACTATCTGTTGGACAGTGAGATGGGCAGTACATTACTAGAATGCTGCAAAATCCTGGCCACTGAGCTGCAGAAGCATGCATTAGAGGTTTGTGGACTACTGGACATTTTATGTCTGGTAGCCAGTCTAGACCTTCACCTTCTCCAGCTGCCCCATCTAAAACCCACAATATGCTATACTATGATCAAGAGAGCTTTCCTCTCTTTCTTCCTCTCAACCAGCTTTCTATAATACAAACTCAGTCACCAGTGAGATCCTAGATGATTGATGTTTTCCCAGCTACTGACCTGGCATTTTAAACAGCAACACTAGGGGCCTGAAAAGCCTGCCTTCATTGTCATCATGCCTTCCTTGCTTTAATTGCAACCTGAAAGAAGGACAAGACAACTGGGAGACAACTCCCAAAGAGCATCCTTTTTTATATGACACATCATCATTTTGAAGTGTTCTCTGGAGGGAAATGATGGTTCACACTGGAAGCTCCATCATGTACTGTCTTTCCTTTTCATATTTCACACCATATAAAAGTGAACCCAGTATTCCCCCCCCCCTTGTTGCTTTTTTGGCCTAGCCACAGTGATAGTGAGGCTGGATATAGAACATTGGATTTCTAACTCCTATTTACAGTGGAAGTTCCTCTAAGTGCTCCGGCAGATCTGTCTGCTCTATAATCTCTTGAGATATGTTGCCTTCAAATATGTTAGTTCTTCTAAAACAATGCCCAAATGAATTTTACAGCCTTTTACATGTTCTATATCAGTATAAGTAAAAAATTACATCTCCGTTAGTTTTCAGTCCCTTAAGGTTCCTGAAGGAAGATCAATGCAGAAAGCATTACACTGCTAAGTAATGCATATAATTGAATTATCTTTGACATACATATTGTGTGTCTGTAAAATTCACCCAGCTTGCCTTAGACTAGACTCCATCATTGTGTCAAGTTCAAACACAATATTGTCATCTCTTATATCATCCTGTGGTGGAGGTTTCTCCAAATACTTGTTCCTTTCTTATAAATGAATAAGGATATATCTTACTTGTTGTTATACAATATCCCCAGTGAACATCTTTGGCAAGTATAGTAAATGAAGAATAATAAAATTTAAAATACTTATTTTTGATGCTAGCAGACTAACGCTTACTTAGTGCAGATCTAACTGAAAAAAAGAAATATGTGATTTATAAATTCTTCCTGTCTCTACCCATCGAGCCATTCAAGAAAGTGCCTATTTGTTCAGTTATAACAATATGAATGGTTAACATGGCTTGTCGATATGAAAATGCTTTAGATCCAGTGGTGGGATGTCAAAAATTTTACTGCCCCACCGTGATGTCATCACAGTGTGGGCGGAGCTAACATCATGCTGTCATGGGCGGGGCTAAAGAAAAAATACAAAATAATAATTTAAAAAATTAAGTACACACACACACCCCGCAACCCATCCACCCACCCACAACACAAACCCGTAAATAAATTAAATAAACAAATAAAATAAAAAATACATTAAAATATAGCCACCCAAACACCCATCCACCACAAACACAAATCAAACAGAGCTTTTAAACCAGAGCTTAAAGCTTATTCTGGCTAATCTTTCTCATACTAGGTCAGATGGAAGGAACTACAGAATGAACTCACCATCAGATGGCTTCATTTTGGCACTTTTCAACAGTTAAAGAAGTTAGGTACTAAGTCTTTGCCTAACCAGTTCTCTAGGATAATATGCCTTAATGTAAATGTAAAACAGCTGTACCTCCTTAAGGATTCTCCAATTGGAACAGGTTTAGCTTATTGATGAGATAACTCCAAGACTTTGCTTAAAAAACCCAAGCCAGGCCTGCTGGCTGCCAGGCCTTTTTAGGGACTGTGGTGTACATCAATATAAGTAAAGGTATTAAATACACATTAAAATACACACAGACACACCACATCCAAAGGTAAGTCACTTACCCTGGGGTGCAGGCTATAGGGAGCTTCAGGCTAGCAGCTTCTCTTCCTCCTCCCTGCTTGGGAGGAAGCAAGGAGACCGTGCATACATGCCAAACACTGTAGGCATGCGTGCACACCAAGTGCCTGGTGCACATGCGTAGTGGGGGAACCAGTGAAAAGGTAAGCCCCAAAGGTGGTTCCCCCCAAAAGCTGCTACCGGTTCTCAGAGACACTGGAAAAAGTTACTACTAGTTCTGGATAACTGGTGAGAACCTGTTACATCCCATCACTGTTTAGATCCATAATCCCATTATTGGGTGTGAGCCATCTGATCTGTCCCAGTTTACATTGATGGCCTTAGGATCAAGTAACTGGCTACAAACTGCAATTGAAAGTATGCTGGCCTTTTCATATGCACAATCTCATAAATTTATTAAAAGGAAAACCCATAAAACAGATTAACATTCTCTTCCTCTGCAAAAATGACATCAGGTCACATTGTCTCATATTCACTTTATTGGGGCTATTTAAAAGACACATGTGATGAGAAAAGCAGAAAAGAATTTTAAACCCATGGGTTGGGTGTGTGAGTGCCTGTGTCTTTGTGTGACTGCATGGTATGAGACTAAGATAGGGAGATAAGCTGTCACACCCCATACTTCTTTTCAGTCTGGTGGAGTCTAAATTCCTTACCATGCTGCCCATTAACTGAATGGTTGATTAACCATTGATTATACACAGATCATGTATTCTCCATTTTTAGTTAAGAGCTTTGATAAATTTGGCACTTCTTTCTGTACATGAAAATATGAACCAGGATGAAGCTGACTTATACTAAATGAAACCATTATCTATACAAGTTAGTACTATCAATTCTGATCTGTGGGGCTCTTGTCAAGGAGATATCATTGTCAAAGTGTGTTTATAAAGAGAAGATGGTAAATGAAACAGGGATCTTTTAATTACACAAGTTTGTTACATGTATTGTGTGAAGCTCCTGCAGAGAGAAGGATGGATGATAAGGTACAGAAAGCTTCTGGAACACATACCAAGGAGATGAAAGTGGCATTTTTCTCCTATTCAAACTTTTGTTTGCATTTCAAATAAATGTCACATTGAAACACAGGAAGAACTACCTACATTGTACCATCTTCTCAAGTCAAAAATATTGACCCCATAATATTTGAATAATGCAATTAGAAAAGTAGATTTTTTTTGACAGCATGGTTTCTCCTGTTGCTACTTAAAGCCATTAAAATTGATTAAGATTAAGAGAGGGGGTGAGAGTTGTGTTACTTTCACTATAAATAATTTAGTTCCTTATATCTGATCAAATTAAATGAAGAATTGAATTAAGCTTCATCAGAGAAAATAAGACAGAAACTCCTGGGTTTGAAATTTCTTTCAATGTTTGTCCCGTTTCTTTCAAACATAAGGTTTTTTGACTTGTTTCTCTGAGAACAAAACTCAAGAACCAAACTCAGCTGACACTAAATAAGTCTAAGTCCTATCAATAAAATGGTCAGTTGGGTGTTGCAATTTGTGGATTTTAACTCTGATTTCAAGTTGTGTGGTGTTTGAGTCAGTGTGCACATCCTAATCAATTTTCCCCAATCATCTGAAGCACATGTCTGCTAATTGGTGGCTGTTATCTGCCATGGCAGCAGAAACATACATCAACTGCTCAGGGGAGAACAGCTTCAGCTGATTCATGGAGTCTTCACTAATGCAGCAGATATCTGCCACCATTCCCCACTGATTAGCTGATTGGTGGCAGGGAAAGGTCATAAATCAGCTGATTGGTTGTGAGTATCCATATTGGAGGTGCCATGGATCAGCTGACTATAGTGTTCCTCCTACCCATCCACCCCCATCAAGTGGAGCTCATCTCTGCTGCCACGACAGTCATAGTGCTATGCCATTTTGAATATTTTTTTTAAATGTCCCACTGCTGCAGTGGAGAAAGGCTCTAGCTGATTTGCCTTGGTGATCTGCAGCCGCAATGGAAATGCCACAGATCAGCTGAACCCTGCCTCAATTCTCACCATATGTTTATCTGGGAAACCCCAGATAAGCAATGATGGAAGTGGGCTCATAGCCCAAATCAATTTATTTCACACCAGTACAAATAACTATCCACAGCCAGCAGTTTCAAAAATAAACCAATTGGCAGCCAAAATGAATCAATCTTGACTATGTGTTGTGTAAACCCTAATCTTTAGACTGATTGTGAAACAATGCAGATGTAGGGTATTTATAATCAATATATATGCACCCAAAGGAACTTGCAGTCATCTTTGTCCTGAGGGGAAAAATCTAGGAGGGAAAAATATATCACTGATCTTGTTCTTTATACTTACCAATCCTGAAGATCTTCTGAAATACTTTGTAGATTCTCTTTGATCTTTACCTTCTATATTAAATGGCAAGCCACACACTTTAAAACCTGTCATAACAGATTTAAGCGACTGGAGACTGGAAATCCTTCATTATTGTACATAATAATAATAATAATAATAATAATAATAATAATAATAATAATAATAATAATAATAATAATAATAATAATAATAATAATAATAATAATAATAATAAAAACAACTCATTATCTGACTATCATGTGCACAGTTGCCATTTATGGAGGAAAAAGCATATTTCCTCCCTCCTCTGTTTGATTAAAGCACCACTGTCTTTCCATATAAGGGATAATTTATCTTGTTTATTCTCAATGTGTTCAGAAATCTGCCTCCTTCCACCAGGTTGAAAGAATGTGAGTTGAATTAGATGTCAAGGGAAATGCATGTTGTCAATGATTAACTGATTTCCTCTCCCACAGTGGGGCTTTCCTCAGAGATACAAGCAGAAGCGTAGCATGTCTTGGTGGGGCCCCATATAAAAATTTGTTTGGGAGCCCTTAGGAAGGGTAAAGATTTCTCACAAAAGAAAAAAAAATGCATAAAATTAAAAGAAATATTTATTCATCATAATTAAAATTTGGGAAGTTTTTATTTATTTTTGCTTACGCAAGTTGGGGGGCCCCGTGGCCCGGGGGCCCCATATAATTGATACAGTAGATACGGCGGTAGCTACGCCCCTGGATACAAGTCTCAATAATAAGATAAAAATTAAGCCTGTGTCTACTTTCCAGTGACCAATCTCAAAAGAAACCATGATAAATGCAAGAAATAAAGATGACATAAATCACACACACTGACTAAAACATGTCTTTCACTACTGGGGTAAAACACCCAAAAAAAATTTTATTTGACTCTTAAATAAAGATGCTAATGGCACCAGCAGGGATGGTGTATCCACAGTGGAATGAGTTTATTCTTTTATGTTTGGAGAAAGAAGAAACAAACTGCTCTTCCTCAGGCTGTTCCCTCACCCCTATGGCTGTAATTAATGGAGGAGAAAGTAGTACACTTAATATTATGTTTCAAAAGAATATCTAATTTGGATTTCTACATTGAGGGAGTTAGGCAGGAGTGTTAACCAGGCACTAAGTACAGAGTCCTTGATTTTGCCTTCCCACGTGGGATGCAGTTTATGGTTCCCTGGAATACAGCTTTAGTATTAAACTTTATCAATTTCCCTTGGCAGAAAGTACTCTGTATTATTTAGTTATCTCCTTTTTTCCCCCTTCATGTCCCTGATTTTTAAGCTTTGAAAGATACAAATCTACATAGTTTTGAGGTATTATCTATGTTTTAAGTATATTTGGCAATTTTAAAGTTTCTAAGGACTTTGGAAAAATATATAAGTATATATAGAGGATTGTGTGGGAGACAAAGTGTTACACAAAAAGTCTTTGTCAGACAAGAAAGAGCTTGAAGCTCTGCTGCTACCACAGCTGTTCATCTGGGAAAGATGTTTTCTTCCCACCCTTATGGCTCTAAAAATATAAGCCAATGTTAAATTATTCCAAAAAGATTGTTATATACATGTACCCCTATTTTTCTTCATCATCAAGCCTTTATTTTTTCCATTAGCACTATTCATTTACATAAAAAGCACCCAGTATTGTTTGCCTGCATTAATGTATGAGTTAAATCATTAGGTATGTTTGGACAATGAGGTGAGGAATAATTGATATATTTCCTCTCACACAAACATCAATTCCTTATTAAAAGAAAAAAATACCTTACAAGCCAAATATAGCTCTACTCAGTACAGCCCTACTCATTTTTTTTGTTCTTCTAAATAATAACTTTAACTCGTAATATAGATAGATGAAAGCAAATTCCTTCAATTTTTCAAAAAAAAAAAAAAAAGCACACCTTCAAAATTGAGTGTAATTATTACTACTATAATAGAGTTAACACCTAATCCAGCATTTTCATCTCAAACATGGTCTACTATGTTCCTTAATACTGTGTAGGGATAGAAGCAATGAGTGCTTTGAACAGGGGTTTCCATTCTATGGCCCGTGGGCTAGCCGTGGTCCATGCCACCGTTCTATCCAGCCCGCCTCCGCCACACCCAAAAGTAGAAGTGGACACATTTGCATCAGCTGTAAAATATGCCTGCACATGCATAAATGCACCTGTGGCTGTCGTAAATGTGGAAGTGGGTGCATTTGTGACAGCCACAAATGTGACTGCTTCTGCTTCTGGGGTGTGTGGCCCGGCCCGCTCAGCTGACTGACCAGGGGGCATGGTCAGGCCTGCAGCATAAAAAGTTTGAGAACCCCTGGCTTAGAACTTTGGCTCATTGTAAATGATAAACTTTTTTAAAAAACGAATTTATTTAGCTATAGTTTTTGAAGATGTAGTCATGTTAGTTTGTGCAGGCATATCAGACAAAGACCAATTTCTTTGTTCATTTCTTTATACGTTGAAAGAAAGAGTTCATTATTTGTTTCTTTACAAATGAATCTATGACAAAGCAGAGCTGGCAGATTCACCTATCCAGGCTCAGGGCTCTGTTGGAGATTCTGCCTGGTTTATCCTTGCATAGTAATTGAGATTGCTCACATGTTTTTCTCCTCTGTAAAGGAGGGCATGCAAGATACTTAGAGGATGGAAATCACAGTGACAGATATATTTTACCACTTGGGGGAGCACCAAGGTCTCAGAAAGAGTATGCATGTTTTCCAGAATATTTCCTGCACATTTCTGCAAACTGAGCAGCATTAAGGAATCTGATGGTCATTGCCTTGCAGCTTGAGCTCATAGATAAAGCAGCACCGAAGGGATTTTTGTCTGTTTCTGATTGACCAGCCTGTCCTTTAGTGCTGTCTCTCCCACTGTGCATAGTTTCACAAAGGGAAAAAAATATCACGTCTATTCAAAGGCATTTTATGCAAATTGCAACGGCTACTTCAAAAGAGTGCTCAAAAAATCATTTTGGTTTGCACTTGAGCTGAGATATCTCAGTTGATCACAATATGAAGAAGGAGTACCAGAGACTGCAAATGCTAATAACAAAGGATTCATTTATTAAATAAGAATCTAGGTGTCATTTCAAAGCAGACTCAGGTCACACATACTTATGCAAATTGTCTCAATTCTTTCAATTTCCTAAGCTAGGAATCTAGGAATCTAATTCATAACCAAAGATGGGTAATTTTAATTCCTGTGATTCAGTTGTTATTGCAGAAAGAACACAAAACTAAATGTATGATGTAGTTGCTACAGGTTATTGTCTCCTGCACAGCAGTAAACACTGTCCCCAAATTCCAGGTACTTGACATTTACCCTTTTTATTCTATGAGCAAAAACACTTGGAACTCTATTTGTCTGTCTGTCTGTCTATCTCAACATTGTAAGATTTTGAAATTTTGGTTCCTAGCTGGTGACTTAAAACCTTTTATGTAACATATGCCTGTGAAAAGGTGATGACATTGGAGGAATAGGGCAATTTTAAGTAATTAAACATTTGTCATCTCCTGTTTGCAGCTGTCCCCAGTCCTGTGTAATTCTTTGCATCACATGAAAGCTATGAGAGTCACAAAATGACAGGAAGAAGTCTTTAATTACTAAAACTTTCCACCTCCCTGTAATGCTTTCCAGCAGTGGTGTTTTTGGGAAAACCAAAATTTCCTACTTCTGTCTTGTGGCTCCCAAGGTTTCTACACAATGAAAGAGTTACACAGAATCTATGAAAGCTGCAGGGAAGTTTTTAATTACTTAAAATTGCCTACTGCTCAAGACTTACAACCTCTTCTGAAGACATAGATTGTACAATATGATTTCAGTCAATTTAATGACTAATGACTCTTAATTTAAACTTCAAATTTAAACATGCAGATAATAATTGCTTCTCTTTAAAATCTTGTGAACACTTAGAATAAATTTCCAGAAAGGTTAGTGCACATTTCTTGCATATTTCTATGTGAGCTCAACAATCATGTTTAAGAATAGGTATGCCATTTAAGAATAGACCTCATGGAGCTCTTTTGAAGTGCTATAAGGACCAGCTGAAACAAACCATGAAGGTGTCAAGCATAAACCCACAAACTTGGGAAACATCAGCTAAAGATCACTTTGGCACCAAACCATCTCTGCTGCTACCAATCACTTTGAATGAGAATGCCACAGACATGAAGAGGCTAAGCAACAAACACAAAAGCTTCGTCAAACTCAACTACAACCTCCACCACATATTCAGTGTCTGTGTGGGGTTTGCATGTTTCTTGCGAGGATTGGTTCATGGAGTCACCAGAGACACATCTATCAACTGAGAAAATTACTTCCAGGAAAAATGTATGCTTGGAGACAAGTAGCCGCCACCGCCAATAAAACATGCACGCACATCACATTTCAGGTCTCTATATCTTTGTATGAGGACTTGCATCATAAACAGTGCCTCTCTGGTACCCATAGAATTCCAGAAGCCAAATTGTGTCTTACCTGTGCTTTCTTCACACTTCTTATAAATTCTACTATGGATGATTTTCAAGAAGACCTTAAGAGCATGACTCATGAGGCTAATCATGCTGTACTCCTCACAGGACATTGTGTTTGGTTTCTACAGCAATATAACAAAGGTTGATAGAAAATTTAAATAGTACCAGAGCAAATTTTAAAAAGGTGGATATTCCAATATAACACATGTTGTGAAACAGTGTATCTGCTGGATTTCTTTCCTGAGACTGCACTTGACAGGGAAAGATCAAGACTAATAGATAAGCTGTCTTCCTGCTGTTTTGTTTGTCATTATTGATTACTTCAGGAGAACCCTGCCACATAAACTTTTCAAAGTAGTCTGGAGTTCCTGGAACAAACAGAAAAATGGAAACAAACTCAGTGATTCACTGCAGCCAATCTCTCTGTTCTCCAAAACCTACTAATATCCAGAAGCCCTGAAATCTCTCTCGCACACATAAACTGCTCTTCCACATTTTCCTCCCTCACAATTAAACTTGCAAAGAGGAACAACTGGTGCCAATGGCAGATCAGGATTGGTGAAACATATTGCTAGGTGCTCACTCGATTCTGAAGATGTGTATTCTGCCTGGGAACACTTTCTCACCAAACCATCTCTGTGATCCATGTTTTTTTTCCAATGTATTTCCATCAGAATGGGCAGTATCTTTTGGGCAATGCTCTTTATAATGGAAGAAAATGGCAGTCTGCATTCTCTCATTCCCTTTCTCTTTTTAATCAGCTACAGCCACAGGGATTTGGCAACGCTCTGTTGTGGCCCAGAGTCAAAATTGGAGTCAAAAAAAGCTTAGGTGCATCCGTCAATCCTGCTGAAATGTTAGCATTTTTCACCACAGCATACTGATTTGCTTCCAGCATAAGCTATTAGTAAAAGGTTCATTCTAGTTGCTGTCATTCATCATTGCCAGCACTCTAATTGTTTGACTTTCAAATATTGGGGATAATGGTATTTTTTAATGTGATGACTTTAGTTATTTTTACTTGGCCTTTGTGTGTGTGTGCGCTTGTGTGCCGGTGTGTGTGTTTGTGTGTGTTGGAATGGTGCAGCTCTCCAAGTCTTCCAAACCATATTAGTATCGAGGTGGCATGCCTGGCATTTATTTTGCTTGATGATAAATAGGAGGACGGCACTTTCTGAGATGTTTTGATGCCATCCCACAAAGTGAAATCTGATGAGGGGATAAAAGAAAGGCAGTGGCAGAGATTCCAACACAAAATAAACAAAAAGCGAAGAAAGGCCAAGAGATTGGCTTTGAAAGTCTTTGAAGGAAAGCATTATCATTGCTTCTAAAAGTGTTTAGAAAAAAGCAGCCACGCACATAATTATTCACAAAGATGCACTGCTTTGTCTAAGAGCACCAATAACCTTTTAAAATAATAGAACTGAAGGACTAGAAAGGGTGTGCAAATCAACCATTTCAGTCATACATTCCCAGAATCTTACATGTTAAAACCAATTAGCTTTTCCCCCATCTCAATATCTACCCTCCACTGTCTTCTCTCCCTATACATGCCATCTGCATGCTGATTATCAAGATTCTGTCATATGGTATTACCACCTTCTAGAATAACTCAAAAGTGAGAATTTAAGGAAGAGATAATTGCAAAAGAACAGCCATAATCCTAAAACTTTTCACTAGCTTCAGGAGAAAATAAGTGTACTGGAAATCACCTTTGAATGATTTTAAGATGCAGTTTCATTTGTTAGTCATATTAGCAGAAGGCTGGGGAGTGATCTTACCAAAAAACTGGAGTCATGGGGGAAAGGGTGGTTTTCATTTTTCTTAGGATAAAGAGAGAGCACTAACAAAATATTTATTTCACATTGAAGTTTTCATAATGAATATCTAATTAAAAGAAATAATTGCATGCAATTAAAAAGGAAAGATAAATAATCTGAACCAAAGGCTGCTGTTGATTACAACACAGTTAAATAGAAGTGCTACATCAGTAGAGGTTATTTATGTATTTTCTTTGGCCTATTGTGCCATAACTTCAGGTGACTGAAGGTTGGTCAGTCTTTTTATCTGCTTTCTTTCCTTTCTAAGTTGTGCTTCTCCTGTTCATTGCTTTATCCTTCTCTTCAGGTACTCTATGTTCTCATCTCTTTCAGTTAAGGATGGTCAATTCAATTTGCTTGTAGTCTTTATCATTTTTTTTCTTTTCTCACCCATTAGTTAGTTCCTGCCTATTTCTGCATAACTTTGTGCTGATTATTTCCTTATTCTGCAGAAAAGTGTCCAGTGCAGCATTTAAGCATATTTTAAATCAAGATGTGCAAAGGTTCATGTTAAGATGGTTCGTATCAGAATTCACAAAGACCAGGTATTCTTGGACTTCAGTTATGAGAAGCCCAAGTCAGTACACCTGCTGATCAGGGCATCTTGGAATAGAAGTCCAAGAACATCTGGAGAGCCAAGTTCCAAAGTGATAAGAATATAAAAGTTTAACTGAGGAGATTTGACCCAAACTAGTGCCTCTCTCTACTTTGATCTCAAATCAAAGTATCCCATCATAAAAATGAGTCCAAGTACTTCAAGGCAGCAAGGGTAGAATGTGATCCATATGCTTTTGTCAGTCCTTAAATAACAGAATCGGCAACAACCCCAAAGGCAGTGCAGAAAGATAGCACACTTTGTCTCCTCTCATATTAGATGGTAAGGAAAACAAAGTAGTGTGCGAGTCAAGCCTCTGTAAATTCTGGTTCAACAATTTCTAAGATAATGCCTGGATTTTGCAAGATGGGATGAGAAGCGGATGAGAATTGTGGTACAGTGGTACCTCGAGTTACAAATTTAATGCATTCCAAGGCATTTTTCATGTCATGAAAAATTTGTAACTCAAATTTCCCATAGGAATGCATTTAAAATCAAAATTTTTAACTTGAAACATGGTTTCCCATAGGATTGAATTGAGCCATTATTTTCAATTGATTTTCATTTGTATTGTGAAAATTTTGTAACTTGAACCATTTGTAACTTGAGGTCCCACTGTATTAAGTGTCCTTTGGTGAGATATGTATAAGAAAAAAGGATGATGAGGTTAATTAGACATTGCATGGAAGGAAGAGAGGACATAGGATTATATCAGGGATTCTCAACCTGTGGCCCATAGGCCGGATGCAGCCCGTGACACAATTTTATGTGGCTTCCCACCACCACCACCACAACAGGAAGGGCCTTATGGTGGAGGAAGGGCAAAATAGGCATCCAGTCTCTGAAGCTCTGAGCGTGAACCAGTCTCCAGCTTTAAAAGGTTGAGAACTCCTGAACTATAATAGCAAATTAATGCAAGTCTTAGTGTTCAATTGTTCTTTTCAATTTACCAAAGAAAGACTGACTATGCTGAAATAAGCTCTCCCTGACTTAAGAAAATCTGGGAGAACTGTTAGTAACTAAGAAGAAGAATAGGTTTTGTGTGTGTGTGAATTCAAGTAAAAATCATCGAGTTCTGTGTATGTTCTATCAGCTGTGCTATTCTGACTGGTTTACTGGGATGAAAGCATGAAAGGTATAACAATGTGGCATATTACTTGAAATCAGCTTCATTATTATTTGTGAATGGAATAGTATTTTTGAGGAAAGAATGCCTGACTTGCAAATGAACAAGGATAAACAGTGAGAGGAAATCTATTTAGGAGCCCATTATTTGCAAACTTCTCCAACATCAGTGAAGATAACCCCAGAGGTAATTTTTCAAATAACGATTCAGTTCTGTTGACAGTAATCCTGGAATCACATCTCCTGCAGGTGAAACCAGGCATCTCGTGCCCCTTTTCTGATCTTTGACAGCATAAATTTAGTGTTCAGCCTTCAAAGTAAAGGTGAACAATATCAACACATTTCAGGCAGACATGCAAAAGAGGCACAGGAAAATTCTGAAGATAAGAGGGGATTTAGAGATCAGATCATTTGTGATAGTTCTATTTTTGAAAGTCATTGAACTGACATTCTGGTATAATTGTTAGCTCCAGGGCAATAGAAAGGCTTAGAAGTTTAATCAAGCCTAGTTTTTCACCTCTCAAATTAGAAGAAGTGGAACAGAAGAGGGGGATGTAGTTCTTGAGAGAAAAATGAGGAAAGTGTTGTTGACTGAGGTCAGAATTACATGTTTACTACAATTGTCCAATGGTTTTCAAATGGTACGTTTCTGAAGACTCCTTGGGCTCTGTGCTAACTTCTCAGTTTTTTTTTAAAAAATGAGATAAAAAATAATGGTGCTTTGTTTGCCTTTTTATTTCCTCCATATTCACCCACACTATGGCTTTGCCTACTGGCTCCCTGATTGCGTTCATAACTGGCTGTACAAACAAACACTGCTCACAGTTGGCAGACATTTTTATCAAATGCTAATTTGGTATAAAATTATGCTGGCTGCTTAATGTGGCTGGCATTTCTCTTCAGGGACAATTGGTATTCCTTTACAGTGACAGTATGTTTTGGGGAGCAGGATGAGGAAAGGGGACATTAGCTACCATAAATTGAGGAACCAGGAATGGGTAGGTGTTGTGAGGTGGCAGTGAGGTCTTCTTTTTGGAGTGGCAGAGATTGTCATTTCTGTTTCCTTGCCATTTGGGTGGGTTACTCTTTGTGGACTCACTGTCTTCCACATATAATTGGATAATAACACTAAAAATGGAGGGAGGGTAGAGATTTCCTCTGTCTTTGGAGAATACAGCATATCCATTTTAAGAATTACTTAATAATGCTTCAGTGTCATCACAGAATTTATATATTTACCACCTTGACATTAAACTCCTTTAGGTTTACTTTTAGAATATTTTACTTATAAGGTTGTCCTAGCAGCTATTTCATCCATTGTGATTCTATTCTTTTCTTACTACACTCTTCAGAGTTTTTTGAATTGTGTGATACTGAAAGATAGAAGATGGAGAAGGAGAACATAGAAAGCATTTACCTGCTTACAGAATAATTAATCACAAAGTACTATATCTTGGCCTGTCCAGTCTATGTTCTTGTGTATTGAGCCTGTTATCCACTGGGCTAACATCCGTCTGTTCTTGCCATAAAAATCAGACCCTATTTCTCCTTTGTTGTAGCAGCAGGGCTAGCCCTACCATTGGGTAGAATGGGACAAGGATCCTGAATAGCAGTTGCTGTAAAGGAATCGTTGCAAACTTTCAACTGTTCCTTTTGAGAATCTTTGCTGCTTTTTGGGTGGGGATAGCATATGTATCCTACACAGTTTTTTCCATTTACCCTCAGGTAGTGAGCAGTGATGGAAGACTACAGTAATACCCCGGATAACGATTGTACCGGATAACGCTAAAACCGCATAACGATGCAAGATTTTTGGAAATCTTGTACAATCGTGTGTGTGTGTGTGTGGGAACATCCCCCGTACCCTTTCCAAACACCGTGTGGGTGTGCACGTGTCAGACAGGGGTTGGGGAGGCTACGGAGATCTTCCCCGTAGACTCCCCAACCCCCATCTGACACGCGCGCGCTTGCCCGCACAGTGTTTGGAAAGGGTATGTGGAACATCCCCCGTACCCTTTCCAAACACCGTGCGGGCGGGTGCATGTCAGACAGCGCTTGGGGATGCTATGCAGTTCTTCCCCGTAGCCTCCCCAACCCCCGTCTGACATGCACGCGCCTGCCCGCACGGTGTTTGGAAAGGGTACGGGGATTGGAAACTGTGCCGGTTACAATGTATCTCTGTGGAGTTGACGTTATCCGAGACAGCTCCATAGGATTTTAACGCTAATATGGGGAACAACCCTTTCCAAACACTGTGTGGGCGGCCGCGTGTTAGACGGGGGTGGGGAAGCTACAGAGATCTTCCCCGTAGCCTCCCCAACCCCCATCTGACACGCACGCGCCTGCCCGCACGGTGTTTGGAAAGGGTACGGGGATTGGAAACTGTGCCAGTTACAATGTATCTCTATGGAGTTGACGTTATCCGAGACAGCTCCATAGGATTTTAATGCTATCTGATACATGTATGCTAAAAATCGCATAACGTTAAGACTTGTGGAACCAAGTCTTAATGTTATGCGTGGTATTACTGTATATTTCATTGTCATTGTTGAAATAAGAGTTAACTCCAGGCCAACCAATTTCCAAACAGAGAACGGAGAGGAGTAGCATCTTGTCCTTTTACTCTGGAAGACATTAAAAACAAGCTTTAATATAAGAATGTCAGGTATTTTTGTACAGGCAAAACAAACATGTCTTGCCACACACTAACATAGGCATTCTCAACCTATGGCCCATGGGCCAAATATGTCTACCGAAGTCTTTTCATATGCTCCTGCCACCGCCACCTGAAAGCACTGCAAACTGGCAAAAATGTACATTTTTGGCTTCCACCTCCTACCGCGCCGATGTCGTCGCCTCCCCCGGATTCGCTACACCTGTCCAGGGGAGTGAAAAGGACTGTGCCGGCAGGCGCTCCAGCCAGAGATGGTTCCACCTCCTGCCGTGCCGACGTCTTCGCCTCCCCCGGATTCACTACACCTGTCCGGGGAAGTGAAAAGGCTTCCAGAGCATGCTTGTGGTTAGGGTGAGAACCCTGACATTGTTGGATCATGTACTGTATTTTTATATTGTATTACTGAGACTATATTGTATTACTGAGACTATATTTTTATATTGTATTACTGAGACTATATTGTATTACTGAGACTATGTCATGTATATGTAACTGAAATTTGTATTTTGTAACCTTATTTTGCAGTGTGATTTTGTTTTATTGCACTGCTGTATTGTATTGTTATATTTATTGTATTATACTGTATGACCTTGATTATGTTACATTACTTTTGACTGTCTTATATGTATGTCTTCTGTAAACCGCCCTGAGTTGGTTGTACTGAGTAGGGCGGTATATAAATTGAACAAATGAAATGAAATGAAATCTCATGAGATCTCACTGAAATCTCTAAGATCTCATAAAATCTTATGAGGTCTCACTAAAATCTTGCTGAGATCTCATGAGATCTCACTGAAATTTCAGAATATCTCTTCAAAACACATTTTTTTGCACAATAACTTGTGTGGAAACATGAGACTGGGCCTCACGGCCATTCCACGGGGAATGATCCGGCCTCCACCCTAAAAAGGTTGAGAAAGCCTGCACTAACACATGTATATAATCAGATTTCAGGGCTGTGATAGTTCATATGGTGGTGATGCTTTGTGAGTTATGGAAACATTTTAGATTCTGTGAGTCACTGTACAGTTTTGGCAAAATAGAATGAAGTTAATTTTGCTGCTGCAAAAAACTTAATGGAGGAGAAATAGCTGGTTCTACATAACCTTAATCACATCTAATTCTTCCATCCAGGCGCCATCAAAGTGGAATGGGACTGAGCCAGTGAAATTTAGCTTCCAAATTACTGTGGCCCAAATTTCTCAATTGTTCCAGCTGAAACTAGACTTTCTGGAACAGATCCCATTTATAGCAATTCCAGAGATGTGGCAACAGTACAAGGGGCAAAAACCCTTTGTAGTATTTCTCTATCAGAAAAGAGCAAAGAAAACAAAATGACCTTGAACAAACTTAGAGGCATGGAAAATTATGATTTAAAGTTTGTTGTGTTACTTACTTGTGGCAGAAGCATATTATGTCACTAGATGAAGTTGTAGCCTTTTATTAGATAGTTTGATTCTCTTGAGATATGGACAGCTAAAACTGAAATAACAGCAACCAGTGTTTTTCTCTCTTCTGGGATTGATCAAAGACAGCCAACCTCCAGTTTATTGTACTTGGCATCTTAATAAAAATGCCAAATACCTACATGATTGAATCACTCTCTCAGTTCCATTAGTTTTGTATCTATTAAAATTAGCAATTCATATGCCCAGCTAGACAAAATATCCCAGAAAGTAGACAGAAGACTATGAACATGACAGGGGAAATTAGCAGGAAGAATAAATTGGAGAACAATATCTCTATGTCGCTGAAGTAAATGTTGAGTCAGAAAATTCCCGTCTGGCATAAGCCTCAGCATTTTGCTGTGGCAGTTGACAGTGGAGGAAATTTTTATGACAATAGCTCCTAAGTGGGGACTCCTATGCACTTGTCTTTTGGCTAGGTAGAATAATGTTGTAGTTCCCAGTTGTTTTGGCATTAATTCCCTTCTTGATAAACCTTCACACTTCCCCACTCCTTTCCTTCTCACTAGTAACCAGTGATGGGATGTAACAGGTTCTCACCAGTTCTCCAGAACCGGTAGTAACTTTTCCCAGTGTCCCGGAGAACTGGTAGCAGCTTTTGGGGGGAACCACCTTCAGGGCTTACCTTTTCATTGGTTCCCCCACTGCGCATGCATGCCAAGCACTTGGTGTGCATGCATGCTTACAGTGCTCGGCGCGTATGCACGGCCTCCTTGCCGTCCTCCCAAGTGGGGAGGAGGAAGAGAAGCTGCTAGCCTGAAGCTCCCTATAGCCTGCTCCCCAGGGTACGTGACTTACCTATGGATGTGGTGTGTCTGTGTATATTTTAATGTGTATTTAATACCTTGGGGTTTTTAAGCAAAGTCTTGGAGTTACCTCATCAATAAACTACACCTGTGCTGTTCCAATTGCTATTCCAACTGGAGAACCCTTAAGGAGGTACAGCTGTTTTACATTTACATTAAGGCATATCATCCTAGAGAACCGGTACGATGACCATATCCATCTTGCAACATGGTGCTGCCCAGGCACTTATACTAACAGGTAAGTGACGGGTTTGTGTTTGGGGTGGGTGGGTTGATTTATGTTTGGGTTAGGTGGGGTGTATTTTAATGTAATGTTTATTTATTTATTTAATTTATTTACGGGTTTGTATTGTGGGTAGGTGGGTTGAGGGGTGTGTGTGTGTGTGTGTGCTTATTTTTATTTTATTTTTTCTTTGGCCCCACCCACATCATGACATCATGATGTTAGCTCCGCCCACACTGTGATGACATCACGGTGGGGTAGTAAAATTTTTGACATCCCACCACTGCTAGTAACATAAGGTGGAAATGAAGATTCCATGGCCTGGCAGGCAGCTGAGGACCTTGCGCCCTCTTCTGGGCTCACAACAATGGCCTGAGGGAGAAGACTCCATGGCCTGGCAGGCGGCTGAGGATCTTGCCCCCTCCTCTGGGCCTACAACAATGGCCAGAGGGGAGTTAGTCTGTGTTCTGCTTTAGTTGTTTTGTGAGGTTGCATTTTATGATTTTTCCTGTACTGTTGCTGTTTTGACTGTAAGCCACCCTGAGTTGCCTCGGCGAGTGGGCAGCAATATAAATCTGAACAAATAAATAAAATATGCTTTGTATGATGTGTTTCTTTGCGCTGGCCGGTATTGCCTTATGTTTTAAGAGTGGAGATAACTGTCCCAATATTTGGTTTGCCTTACTGCACCATCAAGGAAGAAATACACAGACCTAGTTCTGATTCTTCCTGCCTGTCTTTCACATATGTATCGTATCCTCATAACAGTGGTGTAAGATGGGGCAGCCTGAAAGAAGCATAAGGTTTAATTGAAGGTCAAGCAATAAACTTTATGGGTCAGTCCTGTCCTCAACTGATATAATCTCACAGGACTGTGTATCCTGCGCCCTGTAGGTATTCTGTGCAATAAATCATAGTATTTCTTGCTACTGGGGATGCTGAATTATAATTAAGGCAGTTGCAGTCCAAAAACAGTTGCCTACCCCCTTTATAACAGCTTGGTTAGAGACTAGTTGTTCGTTCAATGATATAGTATAACATGATGCACACATAAATTAGCAGAATATAGTCTCTTTTTATGATAGAATAATATAATTCCAGCTATTGTTACATCTGAAACTCATATCATAAAATGTGTGTTTGTGAATTAAGAAAAAAAAAGCTGTTTCTTTTCAGTATGTGTTTTCCTGAGGGCCGCATGCTTCTCATCCCTGATCTGGAGTAATCTGCGAAAGACTATGGCTGAAGTGCTTGGTTTACGAGTCCAAAGGCCAAAGCAGGCAAACATACCTCTCTTATCTGTCACTTTTGCTCTTTGCCTTTATTTTCTCTTCCATGTTCTCTTTCTTTCTCCCATGCTTGAGAAGGGACAGATCACTCTTGCAAAAGTCTGAATCAATTATTTTTAGAGGGAGCTGACTGGATAGTACAGTGGCTTAGAGGTTGGGAGTTTGATTCTCCAGTGTGTCTCTTGAGAGAAGAGCCAGGCTGTGTACAAGAGTTGCACAGTCCCAAGGTGTTCCCAGAAGAAGGGACCACTTCTGTATATTCTTTACCTTAAAAACTTGAAAAGGGTCACCATAAATCAGAATTGACTTTATATATATAATACCTCATATAACATTAGTATCGAATAATACTAAAATCGCATAACATTAAGGAATCTGGGGGGAAGAATTGCATCAGATAACATTAAGATCCTATGGGATGCTTCAGATAACAACTGCTAAAGCCTGGGTGGTTACAATGTATCTCTATGGATCCCATAGGATTTTAACATGCATCAGATAACACTAAAAATCATATAACACCAAGACTTGTGGAACCAGGTTTTAGTGTTATATGAGGTTTTACTACAATTATTATGATTGTCTACTCCATTACCGCTATGGTAATGGAGTAGATTGTACAGCCAGCGACTCAATGCTGGATATTGGGCAGCGGTAAATAACCTGACTCCCTAAAGGGGCCAATGACTACGGGTGGATGAGCCCCTTTAGGTGGGGTGATGGTCCCCTCAGAGGAGGAAATGCCACTGGAAACCATCATATTAGGCACAACAGCAAAATAAGTGGAGGAGGGGTTATTGATTCCCAATTGTCATGGAAGCAGAAGAGGCAATGCCAGATGGACTGGCTGTGAAGGCACACCTTGGTAATATCCTCAAGGCAATCTCTGTGTTAAATCCTGTATGTGCCATTTCATATGTGCCACAGAAGATGGCTCCATGATCACAGTGTGTGGGTCACTTCTTGGCAAGTTGCGATCCACCTTAAACAAATCCACACTAATGACATTTTTCATGCTTCAGGAAAAAATGAATTCTTGTAAATGAGTTGCAGCTGCCGCTGCCGCCGCCGCCGCCGCCGCCGCCGCCGCCGCCGCCGCCGCCGCCGACAACAACAACAACAACAACAACAACAACAACAACAACAACAACAACAACAACAACAACAACAACAATTCAAAATATAAATGTATGGGAGCAGAGTGATCTACCTTTAGCTAAGCAAACCTTCCACACTGATTAACAAATGTGGGGGTCGGTTGGGGATGAATCATGGTAATCACTACAACCATCCCTTGGTTTCAGGGTCCCCAGAGGCATTTGGCTGTAACTTCTGGAAAGTAAATCCTGGATCCTGTTATGATCCAGCATAGTATGTATTTCATATAATCATTTGGCTTTCCTTCAACAGCTCAAATCATCAGATTCTAGAAGTATGCAAATCTGCATTGTTTAATGTAAGGTAAGGTAAAGGTCATCCTTGCTCAAAAGCCAGTCATGTCCAACTCTAGAGTTCAGTGTTCATCTCTGTTTATAGCCTAAGAACCTGCACTGCCTGCACCTGCAGATGTTTCTGTGCACATGTGGCAAGCATGCCTCAACACCGGAATTCTGTTTACCTTCTCACCAAAGTGGTACCTATTTATCTCTTGAAATTTTTTTTGCTTTCAACTGCTATGTTGGCAGGAACTGGGACAGAGATGTGCACTCATTCTGTTGCACATCACTTGGGTCTCGAACTGTTAACCTGCCGACCTTCCAGTCTTCAAGTTCTGCAACTTAACCTTTATGCCGCCATAGTCCTAGTGTTCAATATACATAAATACTAATACAATAATACCTCGGATAACGTTTACCTTGGATAACGCTAAAATCTCATAACATTAAGTAATCTGGGGAGGAGAATTGGATCGAATAATGTTAAGGTCCTATGGGATGGAGCGGATAACAACCGCTAAAGCCTGTGCGGTTACAATGTATCTCTATGGAGCTTTAACGTTATCCGATCCATCCCATAGGATTTTAACATGGATCGGATAACACTAAAAATCGGATAACACCAAGACTTGTGGAGCCAAGTTTTTGCATTATCCGAGGTATTACTGTATCAAAAATATTTGTCCAAGTGGATTCTTAGAAAACCAAAATAGCACAATCTGTTCAATAGAATGGAATCAGCGAGCCTGGGGAAGCTCTCACGAAGAGAAATCGAAATGGAGCAAATGCATGACTGCTGGCCTGATTGTTTTGGAGGGAATGGAAAATCAGTGGTAATGAAATGACATATTGGGCATGTGTGGGGGAGAAGCCAACTCCATATTGCAGCTTTTAAAATTAATTTTCCCACATGTCCTTTTTTAATAATAAAACCCATAGAATTTGTTTGAATTAAAATGTTACCATAAGATTTATGATTGAGAAATAAAATTTAATTTATAGCCAAAATAAATCTTTGTGTTACCTGTCCCTAAAGTGCTTAATTATGTATTTAATTGTTTAAGTATTGTCAGCTCACAGTAATTCGGTTTGATACAAGGAATTATGACTGTGACATAAAAATCTCTCCGCTCATTTTTATGTTAATTCTTCACAGCTTTGCTCAGATTTATTTGTGGTATGGCACAGGCAGGAACAGCAAGGTTTAGGTACTGATTTCTTACAGTGTTCTGAAAATATTAATCTAAAACCTAAATGACAAAGATATACCTGTGCTTTCTTATTACTCCCAATTTCACAAGACTCCCACACACACATATATTACTGCCTAAAAATGTACTTTTAAAAAAATATATGATCCCGATGGAGTACAAGTCTCTTGAAACACTAGTGTTTGATTTCCAGCTCTTTTATCTCTGATTGTAGATATGATAATTCCAACCTTAGCCAAGTCTGCTTTTAATTGAAGCTTCATAAGAAATTGCATTTCCCTTTGATACAAGATTTCAAAGTCACCAAGAAAGGTTTGGGAGTGTAATTGAAGGGTCATAAAAGGAGAGGACCCTAAAGTATTTCTTCTCTCCTGGCCATGATTATCAAAGGGTTTCACTGTTACTGGCAGTCACAAAAAAGTCAGTTTGAAGTTGCAGTGATACAAGAGTCCTGTATCACTGCACATAAACAACTGAAACATCCACTGTCTTCTGTTGCCTTCCATGACCAGAATTTGAGAGTCATAGCAGCACAAATTTTCTTCAAAGTAGAATAAAGTCTTTGATGTGGTGATGACTGTGAATGATTCTTTGCAGGTTTTGATAAATAAGCACATCTTATCACCTAAATCTTTCTTGAATGTCCCATTCAGAAAGTTACAGTACATAGGACTTCTTGTTCAACTACCAAGAGAAATCTATCCTTGTTTCTCACTCTAATTGCTAACATTATTATGTTTCTATATTTTATGTTACCAAAGAAGCCAAGAAGATATTCCTTTCAATGAAAAAAGTAGAATTCAGTTTCTAAAATATAAACCATGAGTCTCCACCTCCACCCAATTTTAAAATTGAGGATACAGTTTCAAAATGTTCCCAATAACTCCATCTAGACATTCAATGTATCCCAGTTATCACCTTTCAAACATGTAAACATGTGTGCCTAAAAGACACACTGAGTTGCTAGAAAAAGCCAACATGTTCACAGTCAAATTTTAACAATCCTTGCTGTTCCTTCCATAACCCAGATGGCATCATTTCCTTTTACGCAAACACAACTTGTTTCAAAAAACAAATGTGCTTACCATCAGCTGACTTCATTAAGCAGAAGAAAACAGATATCTGACAGAGCAGAACACCGATAGATGGAGTGTTGCTGAAGTGCAATATGAGTGTCTGAGAGTCCATGATGGTGTAGTTGGTCTCTGAAACCACTCTTAAGTCAAATCATTGATCCATGTAGCAAAGTAAAATCAATTCCAATTGATAGTACTGCTCAAGATCTACATGAAAAAGGTTTTCTCTGTCTTGCACATTGTAGGGAATGAACTTGTGATGATGTGTAATATGTGTCCTTTACCAATGTAACTATGGTTAGAACTTCAACTAGTGTCTCCTATGAAATCATTAATATTGTGCTGATGCTCTAATTCTAGAAACAGTGATTTTATGGAAGAATAGGATCATGGTGATAGTTCCTCCTCCTTATAAAGTAATGATATGATCAAACAGACAAATATAATTCAGGATATTCAGTTTTCAATAATCACAGATCATGCATCGAATAATCTATGTCATGATTCTGTACTCAGAGCACAGTGAACAGATATCTACTGGTGGTGGAGCTTGTTCTCATAGTCCTGCTTTTCCTTCTAGATGTTTATTTTTACTAGAAGTACTGTAGAATGTCTATTTAAGCTTAATACAATACAGATATGTCTGGTATGTGACAAGCAACAAACAAATAGAGTTCTACAGTGTCTGGATGAGAATATGGGATAAACTAAGAAGATTAAACAAACATCTTAACAGATATTTTCTTCAGCACTTTAGCTGGTTCCCTGTCATTGTTTCACAGGCTTTCAACTGCCTGAAACTGATCTTCAGTCTGATTCATTGTGTCTGTGCAGTCACCAGTCTGCAATTAATACGAGCCTTCCTGTAACCTAGAAATAGGCAACTGGCAGACTGTGGCCTGGTTTCAAAAGCCCTTTGATACAGATCAGTTCATACCTCTGACAGTAGCTGTGTGCCTCCTAGCAGCCAGCTGATTACAGTAAGATGGGGAAAGAAAGAGAGAAACACAACTTGGAAAGAGAGGTGAAGGCAAATTAATGGCCATTACTTTTTTTAACGGCCAAAATTCCATTCCTTACCATACTAGAATGGGGTTATTGAATCAGTGGGGATTTGATGAGTCACTTCCTTCATGAATTCCATTGAGTCAAATGGATCTACTTTATTCTTACTATGCTAAAGCAAGCTGCAGTTAGAGTAGGCTTATTTGTAGCAATGGATCTTAAAGAGGATTTGATTCACCAAATTCCCATTGAGTCTATCCTAGTGTGATTTGCTATACTGTACTACACAAGAAGATGTTGACTAAATTTCTTTCCTCTCCATGATCCCTCCTTTCCTACCATTTTCCACTTTTCCTGGCATTATTGTCTTTGTAGCATCTTTAAGACTAACTGCTATATTTTAAAGTGAGCATTTGTTGATCAAATCCACTTCCTCAGACATGGTCATCTACAGTATGGTCTGCTGAGGAAGTGGGCTTGATGCATAAAAGTTCACATTAAAGTATAGCAGTTAGACTTTAAGTCACCACAATGTATCTCTCCCCCACCCCTTTGTCTGATATGTTTGCATAGACCAGTGATGCTGAGCCTTGGCACTCCAGGTGTTCTTGGAATTCAATTCCCATAAGCCCAAATCAGCATTCTTGCTGATCAGGGCTTCTGGGAATTGAAGTTACAAAACACCTGGAGAGCCAAGGTTCACCATTACTGGCATAGACTACACACTCAGGGCATGTTTAAAATAAAAGAGTCTCACCTTATTCAGTGAGAGTGCAGGTTTGGTTTGCTCTAGAAAGCATTTACAGTAATACCTCAGATAACGTTTACCTCGAATAAGGCTAAAATTCCATAACGTCAAGCAATCTGGGGTGGAGAATTGGATCGAATAACGTTAAGGTCCTATGGGATGGATCGGATAACAACCGCTAAAGCCTGTGTGGTTACAATGTATCTCTATGGAGCTTTAACGTTATCCGATCCATCCCATAGGATTTTAACATGGATCGGATAACACTAAAAATCGGATAACACCAAGACTTGTGGAACCAAGTTTTAGCGTTATCCGAGGTATTACTGTATCTATCTTTCCAGTGGTTCATTGTATCTGTAAAATTCTCATCTAACAAGCTAGTCTATTTTTTCTTCATGCATTTCTTCACTGTCTAGCTTTCACAATTATTCACAGTAATCAGAAATAGCACAGCATAGATGATCTTTGCTTTGACCCCAGCAACACATCTTTACACTTAAAAGATCATTTCCTTCATAGCTCGCCTTCCAAGTTTCAATCTTTTTCTAGTTTCCCAGTGCATCCATCTCTATTTGGACGGATGATTGAACTGAGGAATAGAAGAGCTTTAACAATTTTAATTTCTGTGTTGTCAAAGTTATGTAATTCTTCAGTAGGTGCACTCATACCTCTGGAAATACTGAATTACAGGGTCTCGAGGAAAGAAAATGGTTGCAGCAATAACAGAGATTGTCTGGAAGCTTCAATACTGAGAAAAGACTAGCTAAACTTTCCAATTGCAAGGTCAACATTTGTCTAGACAATGAAGTAAATAACAATGCCTGCATCAGTCCACTGCACACTAGACCAACTGCTTAGGGGAGGCCTAACACTTTAATGGAAGTTCTGTGTAGGTTATTTACTCAGTCATCTACTTTAAATAAGAGATAATTGATTTCTTTGCTTAGTGGTGCTCTGAGTCTGCTTAATAAAGGAAGATTTGTCTGCTCAATTATTCAGCCTCTGTTCTTGTGAAAGAGCTACCTTGTTAGAGTCATTGACATCAGATATAACCATGCCTGGAAACTCTGTATTCTATAGAGCTTCAATACTTATAGAGCATGCCTTTTTGTAGTTGATGTTGGTTGCTTCAATAATTGATTATATCTATATTCTACAATGACAAATGCAGTGCATTGGACCAAAGTGCTGTGTCTGCTGACAGGAAACAAAAAACACCACCACCACCAAGATTCAGACGTTGCTGAATGGTACCGTTTTTCTTCTGCTGACTCCATTTATCATGCCTATGTTAAAGTTAAGGAAGGGATTAAAACATAAGTTTAAAAGCAAACAGACAACATAAAGAATATAACTACTATACCCTGGTCTGCTCATCAATCAGATCTGGGACTATATTTGCTCTGCAGTAAAAAAAATTGTTTCAGAAAGCACAACAGTCCTAGGTAATTTTTCCATATGAAATATGAGAAGTAAATACTTTCCAGGGATTCTATCTGGGTTCTGGGCCATTTTTGTGAAATGTGTCTTTAAATTTCAGACAAAACACCTTTTTTCTTAATATATCAATGGAATGCATGAATCTTGTGAATGATTAAGATCTGTATGTACAACCTAAAATTCACAGCTATTCAAATAGCAAGTTATTATAGTCCATAAGGAATAATTAAAATGTTGCCCATGATGCTCTTATCCTCATAGGAATATTATACTATAGGAGATAACTAATTCCCGCGAGTTAATACATACTAGCACTGTCTATTGAAATATCTGGAACCAAGTAGTTTTGGGAATCTCTGTTAGTACTGAACAGAAGAATGAAAGGGTGTGGAATGAGTAGCAGTGTGACTTGAAAGGAGTCAGAGGGAGTGACAGGAACTTAAAGTCTGGCACTAAGTCAGAAGAGAGTGTTGATAGTAGAAATAGACAAATTCCGAATGAAAGACAAAGAACTGAGAGCTAATACATAGATAAAACATTGGTGACCACTAATTTTGAAAGTTGTTGAAAAGTTGTGTTTGATTAGGTTATCAGAGTAGTTTTTCCATTAATTAACCGTGTTAATCCTATGGATATTCATGCAAGGTTTATGTTACTTACTGGGGGTCCATTGAAGCTAATTAATAAGGTGTTGGGCATGTCTTCATGGTGTGCATCATCATTCACCTGACTATGCATTTGAAATTACCCTGCCATTCATCAATTAGCCACTATTAACTACAGGATGTTGTGCAGACTTTATGAGAATGCCAGTAAGATTCTGGCCAAGATAGGCTATTAGATGCAGCTAAGTGGGTTCTTGCATTCAAAGTTTGCTTTTTTTAAAAAGGAAAAATGTAATATGATTCAGCTAATTTGATTTGTTCTTTGGATATAAACTAATTTGTAAATTTATTTCACTTCATCAAAGAACAAATCTGACCATTCCACTTAAATTCAGACCTCATTCAAAATGGTCTGAATTAGGCCAATTCAATTAGTAGTTTTGGCTTCAGTGAAATCTGTTTTTTTAAAACCTATTATACATTGAACTTCATCTATCAATATAGTAGCCAGGATTAGAAACGCAAGATTTAACTGTGCAAATCCCTGGGAGCTTTGCTTCTTTTTAAAGAGTGTTGTGTATCATACCTTCAAATGTCAGGGCAAAACTAAAGAAGTTGCAACAGATTTGCTTTTCTAATGCAAACCAATAGGAAGCTCTACAAAATAGTTTGAATCCAGAACATTGTTCTGCACCAAACTAGGATACATCCTAAAGTCATGAATTGGTCTTAGAACCAAATGTTGTGATTTATGATGACCCTTTTTAGGGCTTTCTAGGCAAATAATATGGGTCTTTTTTTACTGGCAGTCTCTTACTTTGGGGAAATGAGATTTTGTGTGTGTGTGTGTGTGTGTGTGTGTGTGTGTCTGTCTGTCTGTCTGTCTGTGTCTGTGTGTCTGTGTGTCTGTGTGTGATGACTAATAATAGTGTGGGGATGTATAGACAGCAAAGAGGTTGTGACAACTTTAGTTTTCATCCTGTATGTTACATCTACTGTTCCACACACCTTTGCAGCTCACCTGTTGCACTCGATAAAATAGGCCACATCTTACAAGAGCACAGTGAAGGCAAGTAAGCTCAAAGGTATAACGGAGCTGTTGCGTGTCGGTGTTATACTCAGCCTCCTATGACATAAACACTGTCTTTTCCCAAAACAAATCATCGGCAAATTAATATTGAAGATGCAAATTTGCGTCAGGTTCTTCCTGCATTTAGATATAATATGGATGTTGTCACCTCATGATAACCACATAATGTGCAAATGCTAAAAAATATTGTGCCAAGATCTTCTACTTTCCCTCTATGAATATTAATAGCTGCTATCATAGAAGATCATTTATTCCTGCTGGCTGCAATCCAGCCAAGAGCTACGTGTATTCATATTTCACATAGACCAAGCCATGTGCAACTTTTCAGTGACTGTGTTTGCTTAAGGGGTGAAAAACTTAGGCATAAATCACAGAGGTAGCAAAGAAGAGAGAGAAGAGGAGCAGATCGGCATTCAGCATTTCTGCTAACATTGGTTATTACTGATCCATTTATATCAATCCAGGATTTTTATTTTTTATTTTTTCAAATGCCCTGGTGGTGCAGGTGGTGGTTAATTTGCTGTATTGCATCTAAAACTGGTTACAATGTACATTTGATCTAGGCTCAAGGGTAACTCAGCCTTCCATCTGTCAGTAAAATGAGTACTCAGCATGTTGGGAGCAAAATTCTAGTTACCTTGTGAACCACTAAGAGAGTTCAGTAAGTGCTATGGGGCACTATCTAAGTGTAATTGCTATTGCTGTATGTTGTAGATGTCCTACCTTGATGGATAAACATATTTTGGACTTTGTTTTCATTTGAATTTGAAAAGGCACTATGCAATATGGAGCAGAATTTAAGTGTAAGTGTTATTGCTAGGGACCCCCACCCCCCCCCAAAAAAAAACACCCCAACATCCTCCCTTAATCAGTGTCCCCCTACCTTACCTCAGACCAATGGAATGTCTACTATCACTCTGAGCTACTTTGATGCTCTTTGATAAAGTTTCTGTACAGTAATACCTCGGATAACGCTAAGACTTGGTTCCACAAGTCTTGGTGTTATCTGATTTTTAGTATTATCCAATGCATGTTAAAGTCCTATGGGATGTATCGGATAACGTTAAAGCTCCGTAGAGATACATTGTAACCGCACAGGCTTTAGCGGTTGTTATCCGATCCATCCCATAGGACCTTAACGTTATTCAATCCAATTCTCCTCCCCAGATTACTTAACGTTATGTGATTTTAGCGTTATCCGAGGTAAACGTTATCCAAGGTATTACTATATTTGAAAAAGCAGAGGTGGTCATATCAACTGTAAAACAAGTCCAAAAATCCATACTGGGTAATCATTTTATTAGGTGAAAAAAGAAGAGACAAGAAATTTATAAATCTGTATGCACATATGATTTTTGGGTATTTGACAACATGTGTCCAAACACAGTTGTTTACAAATGTAACAGATTGATCATATGCTTATACTGTATCTAGATTGTATATGGGTTGACTGTTGTTTGTGAATAATGGTACAATTGTATGGATCAGAGATCTATGCATACCTGTACTTGGGTGATACACTTGGTGAATATAATATGCAAATGCATCTGCAGGTAAAGCATTAAGGGAAACCATTGCAGAAGTTCCCAGGTAGATCTGATCCTGTGTGTGGTATGGAATGTAATGGTTGAGGCAGCATTAGAGGACACAGATTTGGCCCAGTTGCCCCCCTCTTCTGTGATATGCTGAGATGACTCCCGGTTATGTGACTGTAGTACCTAAAAATCAAGGGGTGAGGTGAAGGGCACACTTGGTTGGCATCCTGCAAGGGGGTGGGGCTACAAGGATATGAATCTCGCAGTAGATTAGCTGCTACTGCTTTTGCTGCTGCTGAGTATATTGACATTTTGGCCATCAGTTTCTCAATCCTTCCATAATTTATGAATAGGGTGCATACCAGCAAATGTATTATCATAGTTGCTTCTCCTTACAACATCTCCTTCCCCTGCATGGTACTTTTGAGGTCTGTTGTGGTTCTATCAAACATTTGTTGGGTTATGATTCTTCACATGGGATTGGCAGATCCAGGAAAAAAATTATATATTCATTTAAAAAATATAACCTGCACATTCAGAATTTGCTTCCAGGTGTGACAGAACTTTTGTTACACTAAAGTATGCTAAACGTGTATGGTAATGGTCCCTTCTTTCATTTCAAGTTTGTTGCTCATTACAGAGGAAACAATACTGAAATGTTTTACCTTGAAAATAAGACAACTTTTCATACATGCTCCCCATGTGTGTCACAGCAAATATGAAATGATTTTGACTTATTTTCAGCTAGGAAAAGCACAACTAATTTATACTACATTGACATGTGTTCCTGAGAAATTACATGACTGCATTCCAGTGCATAGACATAGCCTGTCACTTCAGCTGCCACATAGACCTAAACCAGAGTGACACACCAGCCTGACATAAAAACTGTATTGCCCCCCGACCCAATGACGAGACAGACAAGCTTGCTGGGTTAAAAACTGGGCCACTTTATTAACAAGCAACCAAAACTGTATCATAACTGTCTGCATGGTGGGAGTAGCACAGGTGAGCAAGCCAATTGGAATTAACGATGGAATGTAACCAATTAAGTTAGTCCATAACAGAGTGTTCTGCTGTTTAACACCTCTGCCCATGTTTCAGGTGAACATGCTTGGGGCTTCCAAGACCTCACACTTGGTCACCCCAGTTCGTGGAACGCATTTAACCGACCTGGACTAACTCTCCTTGCCTCGCTACGAATTTGTCAGTCAAATGCGCTCCTTGCCTGAAATGGCTGGACTAAGCAATGGCTCACCCGTGCTACCCGCCCTAAAGAAAAACATCCCCAGATCTCAACCCATGAAGCAGTGTGGGATGGGCGAAAACTCCATGCACCAAAGGAGCCAATCATGGTGCATGCAAAAATTCCCATCCGGCCCACGAGGCAGCCAAAAAATTCACACTACGCACAGGGAGGGAGGGGGGGCGAGCGAACAGCTCGTGGCTCAATAGCGGCGCAGGCAAAGAGGCCGAGCACGCGACTGTCCTGGCCTTAAATAGGCCCAGTGGCGTCCAATCACTCGACGCCGCTTGTCTGCCCCGCCCCCAAGATGCAGGAGGCAAAGCGCGCGCCCGGAGAGCTTCTCCTGGCACGCAAGCATTGCCCCCCGACCCAATGACGAGACAGACAAGCTTGCTGGGTTAAAAACTGGGCCACTTTATTAACAAGCAACCAAAACTGTATCATAACTGTCTGCATGGTGGGAGTAGCACAGGTGAGCAAGCCAATTGGAATTAACGATGGAATGTAACCAATTAAGTTAGTCCATAACAGAGTGTTCTGCTGTTTAACACCTCTGCCCATGTTTCAGGTGAACATGCTTGGGGCTTCCAAGACCTCACACTTGGTCACCCCAGTTCGTGGAACGCATTTAACCGACCTGGACTAACTCTCCTTGCCTCGCTACGAATTTGTCAGTCAAATGCGCTCCTTGCCTGAAATGGCTGGACTAAGCAATGGCTCACCCGTGCTACCCGCCACACGGAGAGCAATTTTTACATGCTCTCCGACCCACCCAAGGCCGGCAATTCGGCCTGGACACCACCACGCAGACCAAACAAAAACATCTGGATACCAAGTTCCGATAGGTGTATCCTATCACTACGGTAAAGGCGGTGGTCCTCCACAACAATGGAAGGATGTGCAACCACCGTTCCCCATGCCATATGGGCAAAAAAGCGGGCCACATAACGATTTACCCTGCACCTGGCTCTGTTAATACCAAGGGCATCCGCCGAAGAGCGATGATTAGCTCGAGGTATAATTTCGGACCACACCAATCGGGTCTGAGGCCACCAGCTATGCAGTTGGGATAAATCCCGGCATATGGTGGCTGCCAAATCAAGTCCAGAAGTATCCCTTAAATCATTTCCCCCTAAATGGAGTACCAGGATCTCCGGCGGAGGGCAATCGGAATTAGCCGCAATGAACGGCATGAGATGCCGCCAATGCATGCCCCTCTGGCCACGCCAAAAAACAAATGCTTCCCCCTGCAAACCCAAGTGGGGACCACACAGGGCTTGGGAAGCCTGCCTGCCGGCCCAGTAGACAAAGCTGTGGCCGACCATCCAAACGCGTGGCCACGCGGGCGAAAAAAGGAAACCTGAAAGAAAGGAAATAGTACAAGTCAGAATAAGGTTAAACAGGACGGACATACAACTGGAAACAATCAGAAGACCATCTGCCCAAACGTTTTATATCAGCAGCAGAGTATCCTAAAGCAGCTGCCGTCGATGCCGCACCTATTCGGAAAGAATGGGAACAATACCGAACCCCAGGTAGGCCAACCGAGGACAAGACAGCACCCGTCACCCGCCAAAACTGGTAACGAGTAAGGGGAGAACCATCACCGTGACAGAAGAGGTGACCAGGGGTGGCCCCCCTGAAGGCCAAATAGCGAGACAAGGCACGCACAGGGCAAATTGATGGCCAACTACAAATGAGCAGCCGGACAGTAGTCCCTCGAGCCGAATGGTCAGTTTTAGAGAAACGTACCTTCAACACGGCCGACATGGAGTGCAAGGTCAAATCAGACAGTTGCAATGACCGCAAAGAGCGATCCCTAGAACTATAGGCTACCAGTTCACCAATCCGGAAGGCACCAAAAAATGCCACAGCAGAGGCGGCATGAAAAAGACTGGTTTCATACCCGTCTCTACAGTACTCTGGCCAGGCCGCTGCCACACGGTGTAAAACCGTGAGAGAGACAGGCTGGCGGGTGTCGGGGCGAGGGCCGCGTTCCCGCGACCACCCTTCCAACACCCTCCGAACCCGGAAATCCTGGGTTAGGTCAGCATATCCCGAAGCCTTGGACACGAAGGCAAGGGCAGATAGACGGCCTCTGATAGTAGATGGTGCAAGGCCTTGATTATGCAATGCAACCATAAAAGCCAGCAAATGCTGAACTGGAATGGGCCAGCTATCCTGAAGGGCTGAATCCCTGCGAAAGGAACAAAAACCCTGCCAAGCCGAAGAGTATGCCGCCCGGGTCCCAGGCGCCAGGGAATGGGCGATTGCCCGGCTCACTTCCCCAGTCCAATGGTCCAGATAATCGGAGGGAGCTGGGATGGCAATGCGCTGGCTGCTGGAGCGAGAGCCCGAAACCTGTCCATCTGTGAACGGGACAAAGCATCAGCAATACTGTTATCGAGTCCCGGAATGTGTCTAGCCCTAAACACAATGTTAAGGCGAAGGGCCTGCAAAACAAATGGACGGACCAGGCGCATGACACGAGGGGACCGGGAAGTCAAGGACCTCAGTATATGGACCACCGACATATTGTCGGACCAAAAAAGGACCTCAGAATTGGTCCAAAGGTGGCCCCACATCAAAAGTGCCCCAAGTACGGGGAAAAATTCCAAAAAAGTGAGATCCCTGAGTATACCGGTCCCCTGGCATGACTCAGGCCACAAACCTGCACACCACTGGCCCCGGCAGTAGATACCAAAGCCAAAGGCACCAGAGGCATCAGATTGCACCTGGAATTGGGAACGGAGGGGCAGTGGCGAGCGCCAAAATGACACCCCATTAAATTCTTGGAAAAAGGTCAACCACGTCATTAAGTCATCCCTAATTCCGCGTGTTACCCTAGTGCGATGAAAAGGTTTGGACAACCCGATCATCGCATCGCAAATACGGCGGGCGAAAGCCCGCCCCGGTGCGATGACCTTGCACGCAAAATTTAGGTGGCCATGCAAAGATTGCAACTCTCGCAAGGTGATCTTATTACGTGACAGAGCAGACCGGATTAAATCGACAAGGCGTTCAACCTTCTCCGCTGGCAAGCGAGAGAGTTGGGCCACAGTGTCCAATTCTATACCCAGGAACGTGAGGGAAACAGAGGGTCCCTCCGTTTTTTAAGGTGCAAGAGGGATCCCTAACCTAGATGTCAATTTCGTGAAACAACCTAAAAGGTGCTGACAGGTACCCGATGATGGTGAACCACAAAAAAGGAAGTCATCTAAATAATGAGCCACCTGTGTGGACCCAGCCTCGACCTCCAAAGCCCACTGCAAGAATGTACTAAATCGCTCAAAAGCTGAGCACGAAATAGAGCAGCCGAAGGGCATGGCGCGGTCCACAAAATAATGGCCATCAAATTGAAAACCAAGCAGTTCAAAATCATCGGGGTGGACTGGCAACAAGCGAAAGGCTGACTTAATGTCGCATTTCGCCAGAAGCGCACCCGGACCACAGGATCTGACCATACGAACCGACTCGTCAAAAGATGTATAGCGCACGGAACATAGTTCGTGCGGAATAGCATCATTGACGGACGTTCCATCTGGGAAGGACAAGTGGTGAATCAATCGAAATTCACCACCCGCCTTCTTGGGGACCAAACCCAGCGGGGACACGCGGAGGTTTGGAAAAGGTGGGAGGCGAAAAGGACCCGCAACCCTACCTAGATTAACTTCTTTTTGAATATGTTGGCGGACAATCTCCTCCATTCCAACAGTAGAGCGCAAATTAGGCGCGAACTGTGGGAAACGTGGGCCGTAAGCCGGAATACGAAAACCCCTGGTAAAACCCTCTAACAAGTAACGTGCATCTGACCGTTTAGGGTAAAAACGAAGAAGGGAACCAAGCGCCTCAAGGCAAATTGGGCTGGGACCCTTTGGAATTACCGGGGCCATCGGATGTCCGCCTGGGCTGGGCGGACTGCCCACGTTGCCGGGAAGCCCCAACCTTGGGGCATGACGAGGCCGAGTGCGCTCCCGCACAGATTGAGCACTCGTGTTTAAAGCGGCATTGCTTACGCGAGCACTTACCGCTAGACGCAAAGTCCCAGCAGGGCAAGCGGGGTTGAACCGTCTGCCCCGCTACCGTGCGGGGTGCCAGGGATTGCTGGGGTCGCTGGACAAGGTGACCGCAGTCATAGCGGTCACCAAGCACCGGTCGAGAGGGAGTCATAAAAATAAGCCAAAGTTGCTGATGGGTGACATCCCAATGCATGTCCTGATGGATGGCGGCCCTCATACGGAAAGCCTCATCGTAAAGGAGCCATGCGCCCCCAGGGAAGTCCACATAGGCTCTGTAAATTATGTCGAGGTACTGCAGGAGCGGAACAGCCAGCTCCGGCGCACCTTTAATGGAAACCCCCGCATAAATCAAATATGCGGGAAGCCAATTGGCCCAAGTCCTTGGTGGCTTCTTGCGTTTTGCAAGTTCTTTATCCCTGTCATCCTCCTTCTCCTTATCCCGCTTGTCAGAGTCACGGTTAAGGAGAGAAAATATATCAACATACTCCCGTCTCAGGATCTTCTCCCTAGTCGCAGGCAATAAATGATCGCCCAAAGGGAGAGACGGGTCGCCGAACGGCATAGCCGATAAAGGCACTGAATTATAACCAGTATTCCCTGAGTAATATGCTGGCCAACCATGTGGAGTATAAGCAGGGACCTGAGGGTAGGCAACCGGACCCCACTGAGGATAAGGTGGGCGCCACGGTGCTGAAACAGCCGTGGCAGGCGATGGACCAGCGGATGCAGAGTACAGCGGGCCAACCGGCCATGGCCAACGGACCGTATGCGAAGATGGAAATGCCCCCTGTGATGTACTAGGACTTGCCGCAGGCATGCTATGTACCGCATACTCACCTGGACCACTCTCCCCATATAACCAAGGAGGTGAGGGATGTTGATGACCATAGGCGTGGGGTGCCAGAAACGGATGCTCAGGTTCATCCTGGACCACCGGTGTCCCCTCCGCCACTGGAGGGTCAGCCATCGACACCTCGGGGTCAGGTTGATTCTGGCGCTGGCGATAAGCCGCCTCCAAATCGTCAAGCCTACGAAGAATGGAGGGAAGCTCATCAGGTTGGACCATGGCGCGGTGAGGCCTCAGGCCCCGTCGGACAGATGGAGAGACCACCGGCTGCTGAATTGCAGCTACAGACCCCCCCTCCAAGGCCTCTATGCGGGCCAAAATATCAGAACCGGGCACCGGGCTATGAGAGCCCGCGCGGGGGGCCGCACGCAGCCGGGGGGCCGCTGGAGAACCAGCCGCAGCACTGGGCGGGCCCGCACGAGGGGCCGCACGCGGCCGGGAAGCCACAGAAGGGCGGGCCGGAGGCCTGCGGGCAGAAACGCGGGTGGGGCGGGGGACTGCCCCTGAAGTATGTCGGGGCCTGGCGGCGGTAGCGCGGCGAGCCGGAACACGCTTGGGAGCCATGGCGAAAGTTGAAGAACAAACTGGGCTAACCGGGGCAGTAACGCAACCAGAGCAGCTGGGGAAATAATCCCTAATCACAATGGGCAAACACAGAACAGACAAGACACAGACAACAATGAAGGCAAATCGCTATAAATAGCAACTGGAGCAGCCGGGGAAATAATCCCTAACCACAATGGGCAAACACAGAACAGACAAGACACAGACAACAATTAAGGCAAATCGCTATAAATAGCAACCGGAGCAGCCGGGGAAATAATCCCTAATCACAATGGGCAAACACAGAACAGACAAGACACAGACAACAATGAAGGCAAATCGCTATAAATAGCACTGAGAGGCTTTTCGCGAGGCCCGAAAGAGCGGGAGAGCGAACAGCTCGTGGCTCAATAGCGGCGCAGGCAAAGAGGCCGAGCACGCGACTGTCCTGGCCTTAAATAGGCCCAGTGGCGTCCAATCACTCGACGCCGCTTGTCTGCCCCGCCCCCAAGATGCAGGAGGCAAAGCGCGCGCCCGGAGAGCTTCTCCTGGCACGCAAGCATTGTATTTGACTGATATGCACCTGCAAATCCTTTGCCTAATGAAAAATGGCAGACAAAACTGGCAGAGGTTACTTAGTTTCAATAAGTTTTAGGTAGCTGGGAAACATATCTACAAAAGCAATATAAACTCCACACTTCACTTTTGGAGGAAACCCAAGAAATAAGCAGAGCCATGCTGAGATCCTTGCCAGGTACAGTACTACTAATGTGAACTTATCCAGGTATATCACAGCAAACCAAGTTCCATATGAGTAAGCCTCAAGCATTGCTGTTCAGTCTAACTGATTACAATATGATATACAAATCACTGGAAGCAATCCTGTTTTAAGGCAGGAAAACAGGAATCATATTCTACCAGTGCAAGCAGAAAGCTAGCAATGTATAACAGGGTGAATTGAACATTCCACTACTAATTTTGAGATAGAACATTTTTGAGATAGAAAAATTTAGGTATGTGGTTTAATTTTGACAAATGCCCCCCAGGAATTTGGTAGAGTCTTTCCTTTGTTCCTTTGCTTGTGTATGGATGATGTTGCAGATAAATTTACTAGGTGTAGTGTTAGGTCTGCCAGCCCTGGGAGAAATGGGGCTGTGTATCAACTCTGAGATGCCTAATTCTGAGTCAGATCAAGGATATTTGTTATGATTTGTGTATGCCCCCCCCCCCAATTAAAGCAAACAGCTTCCTCTTAGTTTCTGTATAAATTAGGATAGTAAAAAAAAACCCTAGATGGATTGATTCAATAAAGAAAGTTGTGGTCTTGAGTTTGCAAGCCCTGATTATTCTTAAGGATGCTAATTGTGGGATCTTATGTAGTTCATTAATTAATAAGGTTGTCATAAGTTGGAAGCGACCTGATGACACATAATGACATGACTGTATGTGAACTTAAGAGGGACTAATTGAGTAAATAATTTAAATGTGTTCATTCATGATCTTGTTACAACTGAAGGGTTAATGGAGCCTTGGAAAATCCATCACCTCATCTGCTAATCCTGTTGGGATGGAGAAATGCATAGTCTCAAAATGTATCACTAATGGCACCATTCCAAGTGGAGCAACATTGATCAAACTGGATTTTTCAAGCATAGGTCTACAAAACACTACTGTTTTCCCACCAAGGCATTCCCATCACAGAATGCAGGCTGAAAATGTGTTGTGTTGTGTTGTGTTGTTTGACTTATATGCTGCCCCACTCGCTTAAAGCGACTCTGGGCAGCTCACGGCGAAACAATGTTTCATAAACTACAAATATTACATCACAAAATATCACATATCAAAGTATCACATATTTAAAACATTACAAGAAATCACCCATCATGTAGATTTGAGTGTAAGAATGCATTGTGCCATTATCCAGTTATTTAACCTTCTCCTCTAGCCCTTATCTCCAGAGAAAGAGGACATGAGGCAATAAAAAAACCACTTCCCCATCTTCTTGCCTCTCCCATATATTTTGAGAAAACATAGGCAGCAAGGAGGTACTGAGAATCAACAGTGAGCTCCTTTTAGGGTACTGATCCAGACAAGTCTCCAACTAAATCAGCTGCTGACACCAACCCTACTGATATTTATTTAAGCATCCCACCAGCACTCTGGAACTTTAACACTATTAGAGCCGCAATTTTGACAGTGAACCATGGAAGATTCAACCATGGGCGCTTCTTAATCTATTAGATGGAGTACTTTGTAACACCATTACTGCCCATTAGCTTTGGCACAATAAAATTTAATTGAACATTCACCCAAAGGTCAGGAAGTTAGTTAAAAACATCAATGCTGCAATTATCATCCAACCCTGTAGTCAAACACTAAAGGCAAAACAGTTTTTGAGCACAAAATAAACATTAGAAGTGACTATAGTTTCTAGATGGCTTTCAAGGTTTACACTCTGACGCTATTTAAAATGTTTCAATGAGTCCATTTGTAGGAGTAATGTTCTGCAGAGGTAGCAGCAGTATGTTTTAAAGAAGTAATTTTTAAGCAGTGTTTAATTAGCAGTTCTATGTAGCTGCTGCATTAAGCAGAAGAGAGGGCCAATTAAAATCATGTTATTGTTTTTAATGGAACTTAAGAAGAAAAGACAAGGGCAGAATAGTACACAATGGGAGCAAACTAAACATCCAGATGATACTTATATAGTGATGGGATCTAAAGTAGCTGTGCTAGCTGAGAAAAAAATCTTAAGATCTTACTGTGTTTAGGAAACAAACAGTTTATAGTTTTGTCAAGTGCAGGGGTTCCCAACATTTTCAAGCCAGGGGCTGAGTCACACTCTCTTAGTCAGCTTCGAGGGCCAGATGGCCATTTTGTCCTGCCTGCACGATGGGGGTGGCAATTTTTCCCAACAGCTTCAAAGGGGTGGCTATTTTGTTTCTCAAATGTCCTTGGAGAGGGGGCACATGAAATGGCTCCATGGGCTGGACATGGCCCAGAGGCCTTAAATTGGGAACCCCTTGTCTAGTGGGTTCTGCTTCTCTGCCTCAAATGGCTTGAGTTGTAGAAAGACATGGGTGAATTTTTCCAATGACTTGCAGATAACTCACTAATAACTGTAGATAACCTGCTGTTAAAGCCATAGAAGGGCTGGTCTGGTAAATGTTTGGCAACTGTATCCAAAGAATAGAAAATCATGAGAGTGGTTAATTTCTTTTGTGTGTATAGCTGCTTTCCCAACAACTGCAGAATGGCGAAATCAGGTGGAGGAAATAATGTGATGAAAAAGTGAAGCTTTAATTTGGTTGTTTTCTGTATTGACTACTATAAAGTCACCTCACAGATGGCAATTGTTATTGAAGTCTAGATCTATAACTAATGAACATCCCTTTAACAATGGTTGCTATTAGATACCAGCTTTTAAGCTCTTGATCGTTTTTAAAACTATTGAGGTAAAGCAGGTTGGGGTGGTGGAATGAACAAGTATTATTAATTGGAGCGTTCTTGAATACAACAAAAAAGAAAAGATTACACAGGTTTCAAATTTCATAAAGTACTGTAATATAGAAAAAAGCAGACTTCAGTTTAAATATCAGTCACCCAATTGCAAATCCATCCCATTAAAAGAGAATGATTATGCTGGGTACAAATAAATTTGCAATGGAGAACTGGAGACTGAAGTAATATTATTGCTGTGAAACTAGGGATAGGGGATAGGGATAGGGATAGGGATAGGGATAGGGATAGGAGAGATCTCAGCTTGTTATCTTGTAGGCCTTCTTTGGCAGAGCTCTGTCACAAAACTAGCATTGGCCAAGATTCAAGGTAAAGGTCACCCTTGCTCAAAAGCCAGTCATATCCGACTCTAGGGTTCAGTGCTCATCTCTGTTTCATAGCCAAAGAACCAGTGCTGTCTGATTCTGCAGACATTTCCATGGTCATGTGGCAGGCATGAGTAGACACCCGGAGCATGGGAAGCTGTTTACCTTCCCACCGAAGTGGTCCCTATTTATCTACTTGCAATTTCTTGCTTTCAAACTGCTCGGAGCTGGGACAAAGACAGGAGCTCATTCAATCCTGCAGTATTTGGGTATTGAACTGCTGTCCTGCCACTTTCCAGCCAGCATCTTAGGGAAAGATAAACATGTCAAAAATAAATAAATATCTAGCTACCTTCACATATTTATTCATATTTGGTGATCTAGAATTGTTTATTTATTTTATTGCCTTTCTACCAAGCATTTTTGTCCAGTATAGGGAATCAAAATAGCTTAAGAATCTGAAAGCTTTTTGTTTTAATGAATGTGAACAAACAAAAAAGCCAAAATAGATGGATATATTCATTTTGCGTGACGGCTTTGAGTGCTCCGTTTTAAAAAATCTGGTTATTAATTCCTGTATATTTATCCACAGTAGTGCTGTATTAGGACTGCCATCACTTTTTGTTTCTTGTATTTAACATTTATATAACAGTTAGCTACAATATGTATTGAACAGATTAACACACTAAGGATCCCACAACCCTGGCAAAAGTTGCAGGACATGCTGCGGATTCAGAATGAGTTGGTTTACACATTTTCTGATAACCACATAATGTAAGAGTTAATGTGAATCAGTCCATGGTCTCTCCCCTGTCTGTAGTTTTTGCCTGCTCTACTGGTGCTTATAGTTACCAACCCCACCCTCCAAATCATTGGATCTTTTCACATCAATTCAGACAGTGTGATCATTTAAACCAAAACAGAAAACTGTGGTCTTTCACTCTCTGCCACCTCTGGACAGAATATACTTATTAACACTCCCCTCCCCCCGGCTCCTTTTTTAAACAGCTTGGTGAGAATGCTGTTGTACTAAGGCAACTATAGAGAAAAAAGAGAGACTAAGAGGAGGAAATGAGATTATGAAATAGTCCTTCTGTCCTCTTTTACAGCTGATTAGGCATTTCTTTTGCAGCTGTACCTTCCTGGAGGGCTACAGACAGTGGTAGGATTATAAAAATACAATTACTACCTACTCTGTGGGAGTGGTATGGTGGGTATGGCCAGGGGAAAAGCCCTGCATTGCACCTGAATTAGGTCTACTTTATTTCAAATCTTGGATGGCCAGGGCTAGCCAGAATTTCTTCTACTGGTTCTGGTGAACTGAGGTGAACCTGCTGGATGCCCACCACTGGCTACGGAGGAGATACATTACACTGGGGAACAGTTATTTTGGTGCCTCACAATTTTCACTTATTTCTGACTATATTTGGGTCACTGATTCCAAAAATGCTTTCAGTTATGCGCCATCAGCTCTAGTTTTTTAGATATGGCTTATTCACATTAGGCCAATCTAACCATACTGGTTGCATATATAACCAGAGGCGTAGCAAGGGTGTAAGCCACCCGGGGCTAAGTGAAATTTTGCCGCCCCCCCAAAAATTTTTCTGCCCACCCAACCTTTTTTTGCCCACCAAAATATTTTCCCACCCCCCAAAAGATTTTTCCACCACCCCTCCCACCTCCGGGATGGTGAGGCAAATACAAGTGTAGTCATAAGAGCAATGTATAATGACATCATCGATATTTCGTGAACTAGAGCTGCTAGAACAAAATGGATGGCATTTTCGGAATCAGCCGTCCCAAAATGCCTGAAATCAGTTGAAAAATTTTAGGCACCAAGAAAAAAATTTTTTTGTTCCCCAGTGTTATTTGTTTGTTAGTTTGTTTAATTTGTTTTAAATACTGCCCCACTGGCACACCAGAGTTCTACACTCAGGAAGGTGTAGGGCTGTACCCAGGAGGTGGCCAGGCTGGGTGTCACATTATTATTATTATTATTATTATTATTATTATTATTATTATTATTATTATTATTATTATTATTATTATTATTATTATTATTATTATTATTATTATTATTATTATTATTATTATTTATTTATTTATTTATTTATTTATTTATTTATTTATTTATTTATTTATTTATTTATTTATTTATTCACGTTTGCTATCCCGCCCCAATCGGGTAAACCGACTCTGGGCGGCTTACAGCATAGCTAAAAACACAGATTGAATCTAATAAAAATAATAATTTTTAAAACCTTAGGAATTCATAGGAAAGATTAAAAACAGCGTAACAGATAAAACCCGGGGCAGGAGGGGTTGCTGTCCCTCAAATCAACCAGCCTGTATGGGATCCCGTGTTACTGGGTCCCCACACATGCTCTGCCAGCCAGGTCTTTAAGCCTCTTCGAAAAGGCAAGAGCTCTACCTGTAGGCGCAGTTCAGTTGGGAGAAGGTTCCAAAGGGCCGGGGTGAACACAGAGAAGGCCCTCTTCCTAGTGCTAGTGAGGCAAGCCTCTCTAGCCGATGAAATAACAAGAGAGCCCCTCCGGTCCACCCTGGTGGGACAGACAGACGTTCTTAGGGTGACGCGGTCTCTTAGGTATCCTGGCCCACTACCATATAGGGCTTTAAAGGTAATAACCAGCACCTTGAATTGCACCCGGAGACATACTAGCAACCAGTGCAGCTCCCAGAGCAGTGGTGTGGCACGAGCATATTGCCCGCGCTCCATCACTACCCGGGCCGCCACATTTTGGACCAGCTGTAGTCTCCGAATGGTCACCAGGGGCAGCCCCATGTAGAGCGCATTGCAGTAGTCAAGTCTGGAGGTGACCAGAGCATGTGTAACCATGAGCAAGGTGTCCTGGTCTAGGAGTGGGCGTAACTGGCGTATTACACGAAGTCGTGCAAAGGCCCTCCTGGCCATGACTGCCACCTGTTCTTCGAACAGTAGTTGTGAGTCCAGGAGGACCCCCAGGTTACGCACCGGGTCTGTTTGGGGCAAAGCTGCCCCATCCAGAACCAAAGCTGGCAACTCCCGTGATAACACAGGGTCCCTGACCCATAGCCACTCAGTCTTGCCGGGATTCAGCTGTAGCCCTGCATACCCTGAGTTAGCAGTTTGCCCACCCTAAAACTCCCGGCTGCTTATATAAATCACATATATATCTAATATTGTTGCCCATCCTGAAAAAATATTTGCCCTCCCACATCTAGAATCCTGTCTATGGCCTTGGGAAGGTGTACAACATACAGGTCAATAGGCAACAAACAGAAAATAAAAACATCAAGATTTCAAAAAAAGATAAAATACAAAAATATGATGACTATAAAGACATAAAGCAGATGATAATCAATATAAAAACAATTATTAAATATTTATCCAATAATTTTTTTTACAAACTTCAGATCACTAGGTTGTGACACTATGGGTCTGACTGGGTTGAATATAGTCTTTGAAAGCCTCCAGGAAAATCTGTTTTTGGTTCCTTTTTACAAGCCACAAGTGCTTCTTGCGACTCGGCTAGTAAGCTGTTCCAAATGATTTCCTCTACCAAGAAGGTCCCTTTTCTAGTCATAGTCTTCCTGGCCATTCTTGGTGTCAGCTCCAAGATCTGGACACTCTGCAATAGCCTGGTGATGTAGGCAGTCAATCTTAGGAAAGTGAGCAAGGTAGCAAGCCCCAAACCCATTTAGGTTTTTATATTTTAATGTTAGAACGTTGTGTCTGATAAAGTGTGCCACTAGGAGCCACTGCAGCCCAGCCTGTGTGATAATATATGTTTCATCTCAAAAATCAGACTGACAGCACCATTCTCAACCCTCTGCAACTTTGATAGCAGAAACAAGGGCAGCTCCACGTAGGCAGTATTACAACAGTCAATCTTTGAGACTACCAACGCTTCCTTATTGAGATCCAGATCCAGAATGATGCCCAGACTGCACACCTGGCTTCTGAAAGAGAAGGCCACTCCATACTAGAAGAGAACCATGCCTCCTATTTGGACAGCAGATATATTATGCAACAAGATCTCTGTTTTATCAGGATTCAGTTTCAACTGATTTGTCTTCATCCATTCAATTACCAAGGCCAGGCAGCCCTCAAATTTCCAGTTAGTAACCTGGGTTTTGACAAGAATGCCAATAAGATCAACTAAAAACCCTGTTAAGGCAATCTGGAATCCAGTAGTTCCAGGGGAAGACTACTTTAATTGTTCCTGGTTCCTAGTGAAAAGGAACTGCCATTATCAATCTATACTTCAGCAGGAAGTGATCTGACCATGACAAAGTGGTAGATTTAAGATTCACTACCTTACGATCTCAATCTTTATTTGTTGACAAGAATAAGTTGAGAGTATGGCGCACCACATGTGGGGGTCCACTCTTATGTTGAAACAAGCCCATGGAAGTCAAGGATTCCATAAACTCCACAACTGCACAGGTAGTCTCCTTCCCTACATGGATTTGAAGTCACCCAGTAGCAACAGTTTAGGTGCCCCCAAAACCAGTTGAAACAAGGCTGTTTTGCCAATTACCAACTCTTCCTAATTCAAATAGACCCAAAGAAAGCAAATTCCCTGGTGCTGTTACATGGTTAGTGAATTCTTACTGTGTAGTAGCATTTTCTCTTACTGTGTAGTAGCATTTTGATGAGAGTTGTTTTTGAATTATTTTAGTTTGGTTTTGAGGAAATTATCTGAATTTGCAATTATCTGAATTTGCATTGTTTCAGGCTCCATTGGGGTCATTGAACTTCTGGCTCTGACCTCTGCCCCCCCTTCCAATGCCTGGCCGCAGGGCCAGCAGAAGACATTATATATCCAATTTTCTCTCCCCATAATGTCTTATTATGTATAGTGACTATATTATATTCTATTATGTATACTGACTATTATATTCTGATGACTTGATATTTTGTAACTGTGATTGGGGATGTTTTGAAATGTTTTTTTAACGTGATATCTTGTAATTGTGATATATTGTTTTTGTTACTGTATATTTTGGATCTTTGTTAGCTGCCCAGAGTCGCTTGGCGAGTAGGGTGGCATACAAGTCGAAAAATGAAATGAAATGAAATGCAGTTTGGATGGAAAGAACATGGGATTTTGAAGATATCAGAATAGGATAAAAAATGAGAGCCTAGTATATTTCCTCGTCCCTTAATAAAGTTCCCAGATAAGCACGGTCAAAGCCAGGATTCTAGGTGTGTATTTTTTTTTTGGGGGGGGGGAGGGGGTTTGAGGGGTGATTTTTTTTTTCAGGAGGAGCAAAAAAGTTACAGAAAGGCAACAATGTCATATTCACATATATAACATTGGCATTGCGGGCTGGGCTGGGCTGGGCTGTTAGTTCAGGAGGGTTTTTGCCCCCCTGACCCCCTCCAGCTATGTCCCTACAGTTAAGTATAAAGCATAAGAAGGGCAGACATGCAATTATGAGGACATCCTGGGGACATCAAGACTCAGGTCTATTATAGCTTCTACAATAATTATTTTCTACCAAAGACTGAAGAGATTTGTGTGAGATTTAGCTCTAGTGCTCTGAGTTTTATATAAATAGAGCAGTCTAATAACATGTTCCTGTATTCCTTTAGATGACACAACTGTAAACTCAATGAGACTCTGAACAATAGGTTATGCACAATACTCTTCTTGTGATTTAATATTGCCATCAGCTGGATTTTGTCATATATTGCATAATGTGTCACACCACTGGGATCTGGGGGTGGAAACATCCTACAACATATGGTATTATGGGTAGGAAATAAATCTAAAAAGTAGCATGCATCCAGTCATGAAATGTACTCAATTGAGGACACTACCAAATGTGGGGCAGGAGAATAAAACAATGTGAAGAAGAAAATTCTTACATAGCTATAAGGACAATTGCCACATTTATCATCTGAGTTGAAACTTGCATTGAGTGGGGTGTTTCTACTCACATGGGATTTCTAGAACATTGGGGAATATAAAAAATTCTTGTCTGCAAGAATGTCTGTGGCTGCAAAATCAAGGGTGGCCCACAACATCCATCTATATAGAGCTAGAAACCACACGTCCATATCAGATTCACTGTTTATTTTGAGTAGCAGTCAGCTTTCTTCACTTGCCAAAGAGAAAAAGCAATACAATTTATGTGTTTTTAAAATGTTCATCATGTTTTAAACAGAAAAATATACATTATTTACAAAACAAACCAAGACAAAATTATGCTGAAGGTTTTTTTAAGCAAACCAACAAAACTGTGAAGGAAAACAAATGATGTTATCTATTTTCAGGAATATATAGTGTCAAAGTTATTGTAAGCTCATTTTCTATCAAAGATAGTATAGTGCCTGCTGACCCTCTCATTGTAGCCAGTTTATTGATTTATTGACAGCCAATTGATCAATAACTAGATCATGTCATTTTAGTGTCATGGTAGTTCTTACATGTACTGCAGTAGTATCACAATTTAGTGCAATATTCTCTTGGTTTATACAGTATCTACTGCTGGAATGGACATTCACCTCTGAATTTAATTAGTTGATCATCAAGGTCTGCACCACTTTTGACGTTTTTCAACAAAGATGAACACCTGTTACCAAAGCAAGAAGTTGAATAGAAGTAAAGTTGAGGAGCAACTTTGTAGGCCTAGTTCTGTGTGCATTCTGCAACAAAACATTCTCTTGAAATAATCAAATGTCCCATTTGCCTGGGTCACAATTGAATAACATCCACCTGCCAAGCAGCAAGAGATCCATTTACTCTGCATTACTGCCTACCAGCTGCTTACAATCCCATTCTGGCAAACTAAAATCAAGACAAGCAGTAGGTTTATCAATTCCTTGTGTTTAGCTTGGTGAGCACAGGTTGTACAAGACTACATTAAGCTCTCTGTCATCCCAAACCAATTTTTCATTGTTAGAGTGACAAGTTCCCTTATCCACAAGGGCATCTTCAAAAAAATTGAATCTAATAGGCAACTGAAAAGATGTATGCATTCATAGAATGAGTCCCTCTTCTTAAATGAATGGGGACAGCTGTGTAACCATTGAAGAGTCAAACTCAAGTTTTCAAAGTCTTCACCAAGCTGTCAAAAATCACCTACAAAGAAAAAGAACAGTATATAACAACCAACACCAAATAATTTCACTTCTTTGTAGTTAAGTGTGGCATTCTGGAATGTCCAAGTCCAGATGACTCTGATTTCAATTGAAAAAGTGTGACTAAGGAAAGTATAGTTATTTCTTGCACCACTGTCTTGTTGGCTGTATGTGTGGGACAGTAGGATTTCCTGGCTTAATTGACCAGCTGCTGGAATTTAACCTGCTTGAAAACAAAGTGAGATATGAAAATAAAACTAAGAGAAGAAGGTGCAGATGGCCTTTTGAAGCACTAGAAAGATAATTAAAGATACATGTCTTTCCTCTTCTCTTCAAAATGTGGCAACTGATGTATGTTATGATTTTTCTGCTCAAGAAGCTTACTGTCTTTATGTAAGGGATTTATATGTCATCATGAATGTTAAATACGGTGGAACCCCGACATACAAACAGTTCGACTTACAAAAAATTTGACATACAAATAGAAATCCTAGCTAAAAAAATGACATAGTCAAATCTCGCTTAGCAAGCGACTCACTTAGTGAAAAACTCGCACAACGAGCGGGTTTTTCAAAAAGTGATCTGACATACATAACAAATTTTTTTTTTGCTATGTGTGTTGGACTTTCCCTATAGGAAAACTTGCAGAACATACACTTCTATGGGGAAAACTCGCATAACAAAAAAAAATCACTATGCGAGTTTTTCCATAGAAATCCTCGTTATGCGAGTTTTCCCATAGGAATTTTCACTAGGCGAAAAAACTTGCATAGTGAAAAAGTTTCATAGCGAGCCGCCTCACAGAACGAATCATTTTTGTTAGGCAAGGTATGACTGTACTGTACAATTTTTTTATATAGGAAAAATTTGATATACAAAAAAATGGTGACATCTAGTGGGCTCTTCTGGTAATGCAATGTGCTTTCGACATACAATTTTTGACATACAAATAAACTCGTGGAATTGGAAAAAATCGTATGTAGAGGTTTTACTGTACTTTGTTCCCTTTGTCAGAAAGTCAGATACAGTATCAGCATATTTTCCCTGAAGAAGTATATTAAGGTTATTATGGATTATGTGTGAGAAAGAGAAAGACATACTGGAGAGTACACTTTAGGAAGACTTCTAAGGTAGCATTGTTGTTGCTTGGTGGCCATATTTCTGGAAACAAAAATTGAAGAAGAGGACATGGACATGATCCAGAAACATGATTTCAGGGGCCATCATTAAAGTATATCTTAATTTGCATCTTTCTCTCCGTCGCACACATACTATAATGAAGAAGAAAAACAAAAAGAAAGCCAAGACTTGCTGTTGCAATAGATCAATGTAAAGCGCTTTCACATCAAAATGGATCTCTGTTTAATTGCATTAATTGGTGTCTCATCAGGATTGAGGAGAAAAATATGCCAAAGTGAAGCATCTTTCATCTTTCAAAATATAAAATTAAAGAGAAGGCAGAAGATGCTCATTGTGCCAAAGGCAAACTGCTCATTTCTTTTTCAATTTGTTACTGAGAATATTCAAACACTTTAAAGGTATTTTTCTTCATTGTCAATTCTTAACATGACATTTAATTGCCGCCTTGTGCAAAATGCAATGTCCTTTTTTTTTTCTTTGCCTAAAAATGGTAAAAGCCACTGATCTCTTAAGTGCCTTCAGTTGTTGAAGACAATGTGAAGGCAGACTTTCATTGTCTCCATATCAGGAGCAAACTCAAGCTAATCCCAGAACCTTGGACGATCACTCCCATTAAGAATTTACCCCTCCCCCCCAGTTGAGACTGCAATGCAGGGATAAATTAAGGGGTGGGGTTTCCTCCCTTCTGTACAAAGAGGTTTTTTGAAGTAGTGAAGTTAGCGCACAAAGCTTTATATGGAGTGACCCACTCTGATAGCAGCCTCTTTCCTTCAGAAATCAGTTTGATCACCCACCTGCCGTGCATGCTAAAATGTTTAGTGTGTTGCCTTTGAGGTTGCAGATAGACTTTTTGGGCTTAGTTTCTGAATTGGCTTTTGAAATTGATATTGGTCATATTTTGCCCCAGGGCATCATTCTCAGGGCTGCCTAGATAACTATCGGTTGCTGTAAATTGGATGGTACCCCCATAAAACACAAAGAGGTGGGTTCTGTATGCTTGGTGTGATTTCTACTTCTCGTAGAAATGACTACATACCCAACTGATTCTCCCTAATTGCACCAGGTGTACAGAACCCACCTTGTTATCTAGTCCTTTTAATTCTATTTTGTTTTAGATGTGTTAATTTTAGCTTTGTATGTAATTATATGCTGGTGACAGAAAGCACGCAAGCAAGCAAGCTGGGTATGCAGGGCACACACATGAGGCAAACATGCAGTATGACCAACATCTGCTCTCGGGAACAGAATTGGAAATGCCTGTATGGATGTCTCCTCGAATCACCAGTTGGAAATGCAGGGATAAGAAAACATTGGATACATATTTTGTAAATATGTGACTGGGAGTTGCAGGGTTACATTGCTAGATCATGTCCAATGGTTCAATGCAGTCCCAACATAAATGTGGCCAGAAACTCATTCAAGATCATGATGCAATGCATGTAGCAAATGCACCAACAGAGGTGTAGACCCAGTAAAGGTACCGGTCACCCCTGCTCGAAAGCCAGTCGTATCTAACTCTAGGGTTCAGTGCTAATCTCAGTTTCATAGCCAAAGAGCCAGCACTGTCTGCTTCTGCAGACGTTTCTGTAGTCATGTGGCAAGCAGGACTAAACACCAGGGCACATGGAATGCTGTTTACCTTCCCACCAAAGTGGTCTCTATTTATCTACTTGCAATTTCTTGGTTTCAAACTGCTAGGTTGGCAAGAGCTGGGACAATGCCAGGAGCTCATTCCATCCTCCAGTATTCAGATATCCAACTGCTGACTTCCCACCTTCCAGTCAGCATCTTAACCACTTGACCCACTACAATACTTTTCATTATATTAGCCATCACAGTTTAAATTGGGGAAAAAAGGGGGGGCAACCAACCAGGTAAATTGGATGGAGAAATCTCCCAATGAGTAAAGGATGTGTCTGCTTCTGATTTTATCCAGGGACATGACAGATTTGTAGAAAAGTACTTATAATCTTGAGAAAATTCACACACACACACACACACCCCTAAATTGGGGTTTGCAATCCTCCCTGCCAGAAGTCACAATCAGCCACTTGCAATGGTGTTTTGCTTAAAGAGCAAACTCACTTTAAAATCCTGTGGATTCAGAATCAGAATTCAGGAGAAGCAAAAGGAAGTTGTTTTTCACACATCACAAAGTAAAATTTGGGGATTTTCTGCACAACGCATAGCATGGCTACCTACCCACTTAGATCATTCCAAAAAGGGATAAGGGCAAGTTCATTGAAAATAAGGCCATCAACAGCTATTAGATGTTACAGCTAGCCACAATGACAGTATGTTCATTACTGGGAAATGGGATCAAGAGGGCATTATTGATTTTTGGCTTGCTTGTGGATTTCCACCATGGTTGGTCATTAAATAAATTGAGCTTTGTTCTAGTCATAGCTTTGATATGAGCATCATAGACTTATGTTCTTCAGGTACACGTAACACACATTTCCTCCATTCATCTGGACTCACTCACTTTCCCCCTTATTACTTCAGTGTTGTCTGTTTCATAATGTAAGCTTTTAGGAGAGAGGAAATATCATACTGCTGCCTAGATAACTATCAGTTGGTGTAAATCTGGATGGTGCCCCCATTATATATTTTATTAATAATTGTTATCCTCCTCATGAACATCAACCCCTATAGAAGTTAGGCAAGCTGAAAAGTACAGAGAATTCAAAAATAGTAAAGTAATAAACATCAAGCAAGAAAGTAGAATTAGAAGCAAAATCAGGTCACCCTCCTCCTGATACGCATTTTAGCAACCAGAACGATCCCATAACCATTGGCTGTCAATTTAATGTCATTGCCAATATAGCTATGAATTTGGTACATGAAATTCAAAAATTATTGACTCTTCAAATAAGCAGTATCACTGGCAAAATTATAAGGGTTGACTCTGACTTTCAGATTTGATCCACCCTATGCCCCAGTGATCCTGTGAAATAATGACAACGATCCACTTTGTGTTGCATTTCCATAAGGTCACTTTGGTAAGGGGGGAAAATTGGAATTATTCAAAGTGAATAGTCTAATAACTGTGTTGGTTGTTTAACATCTGAGGGCCAACTTCTGTACACATGTATTGAAATAAAAGGAAAGTGACTGGTACAGCTATGCCTGTATTACAAACATAAATATTCATGTGAACATGGATCTGTGACAAAACCTCTGAGAATTATCCTTCACTCTGCAATCTTTTCTAGGAAAATTAGATTATAGATTAAGGATAACATTTTGATGCCTGTGAACATAGCATCCGTTGCCTAGTACTATCCTCTTGATAGCAGGAAATACAAAAATTGGCTATTCTTATCATTTGCCATTTTCAGGAGTCAGGACATACGAGGAAGTAACTATTTCTCACTGCAGCAAAGAATCTCAGCTATGTATGTTGCCAAAAACTCAATTAAGGATAGATTTGCTCCCATCTTCTTTGGCAGTGGCTCAGAGACGCCTTCTCAGATTGGATTTATCTTCGTCTGCAGATATTATATTTGATAGCTAGTATCGTTCAGTTAAGACTCACACTCACTATTGACTCCTGCTTTGATACTGATGGTGGGTGGTGGAATCCAGCCCTTTCATAAGCAGTCTGATTCAATCCTTTGGAAATCTAGCTGGGTGCAGTAATTTTAGGATTTCATCAAGCAAATGCCCATATTGTAGAAAACCTTACAGAGCAGAAATAAACTATTTTTTTAATGGAAGGATTTAAAGTGAAAACAGGTCCTTCTGTACTACTACCTCCTCAAGTTATAGTGGCATTGTTTTAAAAATGTGTTTGTGTATGTTTTGAAAATATATACTTTTTTTGGTCAAATGTGTTTCTCAGATAGATTCATTGCTTGTTTGTATACATCTTTTCCTCCCCACCACCACCACCACCACAAACCACCACCACCACCCCAGCAAAGTTCAGATATGTACAGGGTTCTAAGGCACTGCCAGTTTTAAGAGAAATTGCATTTCTGTTTATATAGAGCAATGGAATCCAACAACTTGTTCTCCATGTGTAACTAAGAAGAAAAAAAATGGCAGTGTATCAGCAACCAGTGCTGTTTCCTGGCTTCCTACCTTGCTATTCCCAAGAGAGTGGATGGCTCTCACTGATGTCTCAGTGTATACTTGCAAGAAAAACTTCAACATTATTTTAGAAGCATTATTTGCCCACAGGGTACTCTAATCCAGACATTCCTCAAGTGTGCCATGAACTCATTCCCTGAGAGAAGAATTTGATTCAGACAGTAGTTGAACAAACTATAGAGAACTCATTCCTTCTTTTCAAATGTTCACTTTCTCCATTAATTAGAAAAATGAGATAGAAAAATGAGAGGGAGTCTACACTTTTATTATGCCAAAGGAAACTTTATTGGCATTTCGCTATGTAATCTACATATTGCTAAGTGCTACCTGACTTGTTTGGCTGGTTTGTAAACATAAACAACCAGGGATCGAAACCTATCATAATTTTCTAACCTGGAGTAGAACATTAAGGTCTTATGTTGGCTTTCTAAACGAGTGGATATCAATGTTAGGTGGAACAGGTTCTATGCAGTGATGGGATATAACAGGTTCGCACCAGTTCGCCAGAAACGGTGCAACTTTCCCCAGTGTCCCGGAGAACCGGTAGCAGGTTTTTTTTTTTTTTTTGGGGGGGGGCGAAACCACCTTTGGGGCTTACCTTTTCACTGGTTCCCCCACTGCGCATGAGTGCCGAGCACTTGGTGTGCACGCACACCTACAGTGATTGGTGCATATGCACGGCCTCCTTGCTGTCCTCCCAAGCGGGGAGGAGGAAGAGAAGCTGCTAGCCTGAAGTTCCCTATAGCCTGCTCCCCAGGGTAAGTGAGTCACCATTGGATGTGGTGTGTCTGTGTGTATTTTAATGTGTATTTAATACCTTTACCTATATTGACGTACTACCACAGTTTCTAAAAAGGCCTGGCGACTGGCAGGTCTGGCTTGGGGGTTTTAAGCAAAGTCTTGGAGTTACCTCATCAATAAGCTAAACCTGTTCCAATTGGAGAACCCTTAAGGAGGTACAACTGCTTTACATTTGCATTAAGGCATATTATCCTAGAGAACTGGTACAATGACCATATCCATCTTGCAACATGGTGCTGCCCAGGCACTTGTACTAAGAGGTAAGTGATGGGTTTGTGTTTGGGGTGGGTGGATGGGTGTTCAGATGTATTTTAATGTAATTTTTATTTTAATTAATTAATTTACAGGTGTGTGGTGTGGGTGGGTTGATGTGTGTGTGTGTGTGCGCGCATGTGTGCGCACGTGCTTATTTTTATTTATTTTTATTTGTTATTTTTTTCCCTTTCGCCCTGCCCATGATGTCATGACATCAGCTCCGCCCACACTGTGATGACATCATGGTGGGATAGTACAAATTTTGACAACCCACCACTGGTTCTATGATAGTGGAATAATGGGGTATGCTACCCTTACACTATTTCATGTCCTGCATTATGGGACAACTGAGAATATATCCTTCTCCTTGTCTGTGTAACAATGTTTCAAGTATTTGAAGAGTGCTATCATATCCCCTCTCAATCTTCTTTTTGCAAAGCTAAACATGCCCAGTTCCTTCAGTTTTTCCTCCTAGGGCAGGGGTTCCCAAACTACAGCCCATGGCACCAATTAATCCAGCCCAAATTACCAATGATGCTCCCAGAAGTGGAAGTAAAATGTGCCCATGCGTGCACATAACACTGTCATAACTGACCTGAGGCTGTAACATGTCTAAGACAGCTGTGGGTCATTTACAGCAGCATTATGTGCATGCATGTTTTACTACCGCTTCTGGTGCGAGGAACCACATGACCAGGATGCTCAACCATGTGACTGGCCGACAGCCCGAAAAGTTTGGGTGCCCCTGTCCTAGGGCTTGGTTTCCAGTCCCTGATCATCCTTGTTGCCCTCCTCTGAACTTGTTCCAGTTTGATGGCAGTGTCCAGAACTAGATACAGTATTTAAGATGAAGCTTCATCAGTCCAAATAGAGGCGAACTAATAATTCACAGAATTTGGAGAGTATGCAATGTAGCCTGAAATAGCATTGGCCTTTTGGGTAGCCATATTGCACTGACTCAAATTTATCTTGTGACCTACAATTTCAAGATACTTTTCATATACAGTCTTATTGAGACAAGTACAACCACCTCCATATTTTAACTGTATGTTTGTTTATTCTGCCTGGGTGTAGAACTTCACACTTATCCCTGCAAAATTGTATTTTATTATTTTCTGCCCAGTGTTTGAGTCTATCAAGATCATCTTGGGTTTTTTTTACTCTTTCTTTCAGGGTGTTAGCTATCCTATCCAATTTTGTATCATCTACAAATCTGATAAGCATTCCATACACCTGCTTTTCCAAAAATTTGTTGAACATTCTTCCCATCCTATTTTCATATTGTATTAAAATATGTTGTGTATCCAGCCACAGTGAAATGTTTGCTCATTTTAGCACATTTATCATAATGTATATCTTTATGCACTTTACCCAACTTACATATATTTATGTGTATTTTTTTTTCAGACTTGCTTAATTTCTATGGTCTTCAGATCAATGCTTCAGCTATACACTGTACCCATCCACAAATTAGCATGTATGGTTTGTTTCACGTGGGCTGCATTTCTCTGAAGTACACTGAAAGCCACATAAATGTGCAGATTTTTTAAAATCAAGATGTGCTTCTCCTTGGAATAAGTCTTTGGAAACGTGACAACAAGCTTCTACTCTCACGGAAACTATAATTACCAATGCAGGTCTCCCCCCCCCCCCTTCTGTAGCCAGGAATTCATCAAGCAAAATGTTCCAGATCTAACTTTCCAATTTTAGAGAGCAGACCTACAAATATGTTAAAATCCATCTGTCTTCAGAATTATCTTTGTTGCTGTTTTTTGCAATAGCTGGCTAGCTGATGATGTGCTATCACACTAAGGAAAACATCATAGCACAATGGTATAAGTTGTTTTTCTTCCAAAAAGTCCCTTTACTCCCTGCTGTGCATTACAGTTTGCTGATGGTATCTCAGCTAAAAGGTGTATCTTTGTACAGATGTGAGATGATAGATGCTTTAATACCTTTTTTCTTTGTCACCATGTCCTGCAATGTTGCAATCTTCAAAAAATGTATTACCTGCTCTTTAGAGTAAGTGTAACTGGAAAGTAGAAGTTTCCAGCTGTGAGGAAACACTATTTCTGTAAAACATCACTGCCTATCTTCTTTGGCATTAATCTTACAATAAACACTGAAAGAAGTAACATTTCTTGGCCTTCAGTGAACACAGTGAACCAAATTGTCTTTACTTTGTTCAGACAAGTAGGTTTTGGTCATCAGTTAATGAATATGCAGAGAACTGAGATAATAAGGAGACAGCAATTTGGTGTGTGGAAAAGTACTCGGCTCAATGAAGTATAAATTAATTACACCTCTATTCCATTACAATCTAACCTAGCTGTGCTTACTTAGACGTATGTTCCAGTGACACGCATGAGTCACACTTCCGGGAAAGTATGGTCACAAGTTTGGCCTTATCTCAGCTTATACTCCACTATTTTAATATAAATTTGCTTCCACAAATTCACAAAGTCAAGCTTCAAGATTACAACTAACTTACTTTTTGGATTTTGCCTAAGATATATAAAACAAGATACTGTAATGTGGTGCAGTAGGCAGGGTGATGAACTGGGACTCAGGGAACCTGGAGTTGAATCCCTTCTCAGCTAAGGCAAATCATTAGGTCAGGGGGTTTAACTGGTAAAACTGATCTATAAATATCTCACTTAACTTGAAAAGTGAGGGTCACTGTAAGCTAGATTCAAGGACTGTAGTGGCTTAGTGGTTAAGACATTGAATTTGATGACTGTAAGGTTGGTAGATCAGCAGTTTGAGACTTGAGTGCTGTACAATAGACTGAGCTCCAATCTCTGTTCCAGTTCCAGTCAACTTAGCAGTCTGAAAGCAAAAATTTGCAAGTAGATAAATAGGTACTGCTTTAGTGAAAATGTAACAGTGTTCCATGCACTCCAGTGTATAGTCATGCCTGCCAAATGACCACAGAAATGTCTGCAGACACAGACAGCACTGGCTCTTTGGCTGAAAATAGAGATGAGCACTGTGCCCTAGAGTCAGATGCAGCTGGCTTTTGAGCATGTGTGACCTTTACATTTACCTGAAGCTGGATACAACTTGATAGCATGTAAAATATGCATAGAAGATAGTCTCATGTAACTTTAGAGTGGAAGGAAATTCAAAAGAAAAGCCTTCCTGCAATGGCATTACAACCAGAGTAAACAGTGAAGGAAAGAATATGTTGACATCAAGCCAGCAAGTGTACTGAAATTACGTTGGAGTTCCTTTGTGCTGAAGACATTTAATTGCTGTTGGTTATTATAGGACAGTCATCTCAAAATTGATTAGCAAATGTCAAATAGATCAGAATAGTAAATTCACTCCCTATTTATTTTCATCTTTTTGATGCTCTTTTTATGCTCTCTCCCACTGGTGAGTTGAGAACAAAAATGTGGAATGTTTACTCCTTGCTAGATCAGATTACAAGATTTTTCTGGATGCTTCAAATTTTTGGGGTTTTTTGTGTGGAAAAAATAGCAGGAGGTGGTGTGTGTGTCTTTTTCTTTTTGCACAAAGCAATATAATGTATAGAACTGAAAATAGTATACGATATAGAACTGCTAGTATTTTGGGTATCAAAAATTAAATGAAAAATACAAGTTTCCGTGCATGAGACACACTGTTGTGCACACTTTTTTTGGGCTGACACTAATGATGATGAAGAAAATGCTGGTGTTGTTACTCTCGTGTTGAACTGAATTTCCCCCCCCAGCAACTCACATTTTTTTTAATGTGGTGGCTTGATTAAAAATTGTGTATATCTTCCCTACCACTGCCAACTGAGCTCATGTCTGCATGTAAAAACAGGGTTCATGTTGATATAGAGTACATTGCCATGCTTGTTTATACATCAAGCTTATAGCCACACAACAGCTGGTTGGATAGCTCAATGATTTAGGCTGAAAAACTAGAGATTGAAAGTTCAATTCTGCACTGTGCCTACCAGGAGAAAAACCAACCTGTGTAGCCAATGGTTAGGGCTGTAGCAAGGGGGTGGCCAAGGTGGGGAAAGCCCATCCTGAGTTAGCAGTTTGCCCACCTCAAAAGGTGCTGTTCTATTAGCCTAATTGAGTTTCAGTACACTTAAAATGGTAATTCTGGATCTGGGGGAGAAAGAAGAATTCAAAACCATTGAACCTCATGGAAATGCAAAAATGAATGACACGCAACCTTAATGGTTAATTTCTGTTTTGAAATGTTTGCTGATCTTTTGATCTGTATTTTTCAATGCTTTCAATATATTTCAGTGGTTATTTGGCCTAATGCTACCTTTTCTACATATATCAGAGGCCTGGGTTGTCCAGCCAGAGAAGTGCAATTCAGAAAAACATTGGGGCCTACCCAAGAGGCAGGTCCCTTCTGTTACACATGGGCAAATTGCACAGTCCCAGGAGACCCCAAAAGAAGGGAATGGTAAACCATTTCTGAGTGTTCTCTACTTGGAAAACCCTGAAGAGGGTTACCATAAGTCAGAATTGACTCAATGGTACATAATGATGATGACATTCACACAGGACAGGAAATCTAACGAGGACACAACTGCTAACCATATTACAAAAAACAGTTACAGAAAAACACTGACACAAGAAACATAGGATGTAAAACCTCAATATTTTCAGACTGTCTAAACCCAAATACCATCTTTATGTGCTGCAGCTGTACACACTCTATTCTTTATAGTGCATCAGAAAAAATTAGCAGAAATATCAATGATATGTCTCCAAAATATCATATTCTGAATTAACAAATTAGATGTGATTCTCATTTGAAATCTACACAGTTCATGTAAAAAGAATTGGAGTTTAAAAAAATTGGAACATCAATGAGCTTCAAAACTCCTGTCAAACATAGCATACCTCATGAAGTAACAATATGTCAAATACAATGGACCCTTGCTTATCAAATTTAATGTGTTCTCTGAAACCATTTGTACTATGAAAAAATTGTAAAGTGAATTACCCCCTAGGAATGCATTGAATGCAATTTTCCATAGGAATGCATTGAAAACCAATTAATTTGTTCTGAAAAAAATTATTAACTGAGCCACTATTTTCTATGAATTTGCTTTTGTTATACGAATTTTGTGTTAAGCAAGCCACTAGATAAGTGAGTGTCCATTGTATAGTTAAAATATATTCCCTATCAAAGAGTTATAGTAGGGGGGCATGGTTTGGATGGAGTAGGAGAAGCAGTGGCTTGTCCTTCCTCCGCCATTAATGAGTTTTCAAATGCGATTTAAATAAAATAAATAAGGAGGATTATGGAGGAGAAGGACTGCTGGCGCTGTCTAAAAGTGTTCCCGACCTGGCTTGAAAAAAAAAAAGAACAACAAAGGCAGAGCGGCGGATCAGCGCGAGCGGCGTGAGCGGGTGAGCGGGGCCTGGAGAGCGAGCTCCGGTCGGTGGGGGGGCTGAGAGGCTCGAAAGAGCGTCCCGGTTCCCATCGCCGCCCGTCGAGCCGCCTCCGGTGCCGGAGGAGAAACCGGAGCGCGCCGCGGAGGATCGCAAAAGCCGCAAGAGGAGACCTGCAGAGGAGTCGGGAGAGTTGTCGAAGTGGAGAGGTTTGCTGGCGATTGGAGGAAAACGCGTCACCCGGAGTCTACCCCACGATACTGTTGAATGTGAGTGGGTCTGCGGTGGAAAGAATTTTAGCAAGAGGGGAGACGGGGGGGACACGAAAAGAAGAGGATTGACGAGAGAGAGCCGGCCGGGAGAATAGAGAAGGCGGGGGCTTGGTGAAGAGGAGAAGAGGAGAGGAAGAGAGGACAAAGGGAAGAGATCGGATAGTGTTTCTCGTGGAGCTGCCGGAGCGCAATTGAAAGTAAAGGCCTGTCCCTGGATCCCGTTTGGTGGTGATTTATTGCTAACAACATTCTTAATAAAAAAAATTTTTTTTGAACTGTGACTTGGTGGGAGTGAAAGTGGACTGTGTTTGGTGGTTGGATTTGAGACAGAGGGTGAGCGGAAGAAGGAGCAACAACAATGGCCGGACTAATCGAAACTTAACTTTGAGGGTAGAAACGAAACTAAGAGCAGCAGCAAGGCGAAGAGAAGAAGGACATTGGTTGATTTTCTTTTTACTGGATTTTGATGGCTGATTTATGTCTTATGGTTTACGTCTTCCGGTCAGATTTCCTTTAAAGAGGTGATAATTAACCTGCCCATTTGAAGAGGAAAACAGCAGCGGTCTTAACACCTTTATATTTAAATCATCCTTCCCTTCCCCTCCTACTTCCCCCCCCTCCTTGCTCTTTGGCCTGTACATAACAGATAATAAGAGTTCATCTTGCTGATTGTTTTTTATATTATCTGACACTGGGTTATTGATCTCTTGAAATTAAGTGTTTGAATAATATAGAGATTGATTTTAGTAGTCAGGTATTAGAATTTTGTGCATAGCTAATTGTAGATATAACTGAAACAGTTTTAATTTAGATGGTGAGATTATTAAGTAAAATTTATACACTCATATCTTTGAAGTGAAAAATTAAGTAGATAGGCTATGCTGGAAGGAGAGGAGACAGTCTGGCCAAAGGGGAGGAGAGAGAAGAAAGAGAAAGAGCAAAAAGACAAGGAAAGGCACACACCGTCACCAACGATGGAGACTACAACAGTAGCAACGGATTCTCAAGCAGGTGCTGGAGGACGATCAGTGGACTTACCAGAAAGACTGGACAATATGTGTGCTATTTTACAACAATTGGTTAAAAATGGGAATGATAATCAGGTTGCAATGCAAAAATTGAATAAAATGGTGGAAAATAATTGTGAAGAAATGAAAAAGGACAGAGAACTGGCCAGGTTACAACATGAGAGCCTGGCTAGGACTCTGACTGATATGCAGAGAGAGGTTGCAGAGAATACAAAAAAAAATCAAAGTGATCACTGACACAATGCAAAAGGATTTAGAGCAAGCAAAGATTTCTATGAATGAGTTGTTGATTCAAGAGCATGTGATTGCCTCAAGAGTATCTGTTCAAGAGAAAAGGATGATGATGGTGGAGGAGGGGCAGAGAAAACAGAACATTGTGATACGCAAAATGGCCGAACGAACGCCAGACAAGCTTAGAGATAGAGTAGTGGATTGGCTGAACTCTTTGAAAATGGGAAAAGATTTTGTGGTAGAAGACATTGGAGCTGTGTATAGAGTGGGGGGGAAGGCGAGATAGGAGATCACCAAGGAATGTTTTGGTTAAGTTTGCAAATTGGGTGGACAAGTTAAAAGTGATGGCTTACATCAAACAAGCGGGGTCTGGCGTTCTAAAGATTGAGGGGGCTGATGTGGAAATCTACAATGACATAGCGCCGGAGGAAAGAAAATGGAAATACATGATGAAACCTGTGACAAAATTTTTGACTTCAAAAGAGATTAAGTATAATTGGAGATTTCCACAACAGTTGAGTTTTTTTATGAAAAAAGATGGCATATTTTGGATGATAGAACAGATGTCTTGGAGTACTGACTCAACTTGGGTTCATGAAGGTGGCTAGTCCAGAATGGATTGCCATGAGAACTGATTTGTACGCAGTTGGGGTGATGGGCCCGGTTTTGAATAAAGAGGGGGAGATGGAGGGCGCAGTGGGAGGAACAGATGCGTCAGGAACATCGAGTGCTGAGCTTTTTGAATAAGTACTTTATAGAAATAAAATTATAATGGTGGAGGGAGGGGGGCCCTTAGAAGAACATAATGCTTTTTCCCCCTGGTCCCCCCTCCCCTCTTTGAGTGATAGAGGCGACATCTTGGAACAAGGTGTGGGGAGGGTAACAGAAAATGGAAGAGTAGGTAAGTTTTCTTCTTTTTTGTTTTTTGTAGTTGTAATATTATGTAATATTTTTCAAGTATTTTATTCTTTTGAGTCCTTTAGCAGTAAGGATTCACAATCTTTTTTTTTTTGGTCTTACATTGTTTTCATTTATCTGTCTTTTTTCTTGGGCTTTTATTAGGGGATGGAGATAGCACGTCCGGGGAGAAATGTAAAGGAGGGGAGAGTTTAGCAAATATAGATGGTTAAGAATCTAAGACTGTTAACAGGGAATGCCGTGAAGAGGAGGAGATTGCAGATAGCGCTCAATAAATCTAGATCTGATGTCATCTTTCTACAGGAGACCCACCAAAAGTCGGCAGACACCAATAAATTAGTAGTGAGAGGAATCGATATTTATGAAATGGCTTATGGGACATCAAAAGCGAGAGGGGTTGCAACCCTTATTTCGGAAAAATTGGGTTTTAGTGTGATAAAGTCTATAGCTGATCCAGAGGGGAGATATTTGATAATTAAGGGAAAGATTGAAGAGGAAGAGATAATCTTGGCAAATATATATGCTCCAAACACAAACCAGGAAGAATTTTTAGAAAAATTGAGAATAATTTTAAATAATGAAGGAACGAGGAATATGATTATAGGGGGGGATTTTAATTTGCTAAGTTCCGAAATTGATACTACAAGCACTAAAAAGAGAAATAAAAAGTATATTTTGAGTGACTGGATAAAATCAATGAATATAAAAGATGTATGGAGGGAAATTAAAGGACAGGAAATGGATTATACTTATTATTCTCAAGTTTATGATATGTATTCAAGGATTGATTATATATTTGTTACACAAGGTTTATTGAAAACAATAGAGGATATTAAAATAGGTACATTTAGAGAATCAGATCATGCTAAAATAAGTATGGATATAAAATTGGATGAAAGTGATAGGAAAAAATATATTTGGAGATATGATTCAAAATTATATAATGAGGAGAACACGAAAAAACAAATAATGGAGAAATGGGATGAATATTGGATATGGAACGATAATAAAGAGGTCAGCTCTGGAGTGGTATGGGACACAATGAAAGCGATTTTTAGAGGAGAATCCATAAAATTAAGTAGTTGGAGAAAGAAATGGAACATGAATAGAACCCAGGAAATGGAAACACAATTGAAACAACTTCATCAGAAATATATAAGGGGTAAAGATAAGAGGGTATTACATCAGATACAGAAAATAAAGAGAGAACTAGAAGCTCAGGATATGGAAAAGTAAAAAAAGACTTGATATTTTTAAAAAGAGAATACTATGAGTATAGTAATAAAAATTCTAAGTTGTTGGCAAAAGCAGCGAGGGATAAAAAGAATAAAGGTCAGGTAGGAGTACTGCTAGATGGGAAGGGAAAGAGATGTAATAAAAGGAAAGAGAAAGCAGAAATAATAGAGGGTTTTTATAAAGATTTATATTCAAAGAAGCAGGTAAATTTGGGTAAATTGGAGGAATACTTTCAAAAGTACAATATAACATTATTAACAGAAGAACATAGAAATAGGATGGAGGAACAAATATCGGTAAAAGAAATTGAGGATGTAATTAGGAAATTAAAATTGGATAAAGCACCAGGAGAAGATGGGATTCCTGCGGAATTTTATAAGGATTTCAAGCCTTGGATTGTTCCGAGACTACATAAGTTATTTAATGAGATATTAGAGGGAGAAGCAACACCGGAATCTTGGAATAGATCTATCATTGCATTAATCCCTAAGCCGGGAAAGGATCTACAGAAAATAGAATCATATAGACCGATATCCTTAATTAACCAAGATGCCAAAAAATTTTCTACAATAATGGTGACTAGGCTAAATAGTTTCATAGCCAAATACATAAGAGATGATCAAGCAGGGTTTGTAAAGGGTAGGTATTTGTCAGACCTTACAAGGAGGGTAGTGGACTTATTGGATATAGCTGAAAAGCAAAAAGATAAAGTAGGTTTTTTAGCCTTGGACATATTTAAAGCATTTGACTCTCTGCAATGGGACACAATACATGAGGTTATCAGACTATACGGATTTGGTGACAAATTTCAAAAGGTTATTAAGAATTTATATAAACAGGGGACAGCGACAGTGAAATTTAATGATAGTTACACAGGGGAAATAAAATTGGAGGCTGGAACTCGGCAGGGATGTCCTTTGTCACCCTCATTATTTGTATTGGCTATGGAACTATTGGCGAACATAATTCGGCAAGACAAAGATATATTCGGAATCAAAGGGAATAAAATAAGTTTATACGCCGATGACACACTAATTACGATAAAACAACCAATACAAGCAATTCCAAAGATTAATAAACATTTGAAAACTTTTGAGGAAATAACAGGATTAAGGGTGAACTGGGATAAATCTGAGTTGATCTTAGTTAATGGGAGTAAGAAGGATGAAGAAGAAATAAAGCAAAAATTTAATATTCAAATACCGAATAAATTAAGATACTTAGGGGTAATACTTGCTAGAAAAACTGGAGAACTTAAAGAATTGAACTATGGTAAACAAATGAAAGAGATAGATAAAAAAATATCACAGTATAACAAGTTGAATCTATCGTGGTTTGGCAGGGTTGCAATGTGTAAAATGATGTTGTTACCTAAATTAAATTTCTTATTTGATGCCCTGCCAATAAAACATACAGATAGAAAATTGAAAAAGTATCAAAATACTATAAATAGATTTTGTAATGGGAAACGAAGAGCTAGAATACCTAAGATGCTGTGGTACGTATCGCAAAAAGAAGGGGGACTGGGTATCCCGAATGTTAGCAAGTATTATAGAGCTTTTCAATTACGAAATGTCATTAAACTATTAATTAGAGAAGAACCAATATGGGGAAAATTAGAATCAAAAGAGTATTCTAGGAAAGGGAAGGCATTTTTTTTATGTGGGGATAAGGATTAAAAAAATGAGAATACAGGGTAAGATGATTAGAGCAACAATAGAGGAATGGAATAAAGCAAGAAAGGATCTTATTCCAGGGATCTCAATGGTTACAGAATTAGAAGATTTTAATAATTTACCGATGAAAATAGATGGTAGGATTAAGGATATCTTATTAGAAAATGGGGTCTCCTTGTTGAAAGATTGGATCAAAACTTGTAGGGATCTGGAGAGGAGAAAGGAGCTTTATCGGCAATTGGAGTTGGATTGGTTCAAAGTCCTCCAGATGAATAATTGGAACAAGAATTTTTTTTTTGGAAATGGGATCAGACAGGGAGCTAACAGAATTTGAAACATTGCTGGTCAAATTAAGAAAAGGTGACATAGGATTAAAAGGGATAGTTAGTCAAATATATAAGATTTTAAACAAAGGGGGAAAGGCTCAACAAGTATTGAAAGATAGCTGGGAACAGGAATTAAACACAACAATTACTGAGAAAACATGGGGGGAAATGTGGAGAAGACGAGTTATGAGGTCTATGTCGGTAAGAGTGAAGGAACATAATTACAAACTAATCTGGAGATGGTATAGAACCCCAGTAAGACTGCATCTAATGTACAAAGATGTGAGTGAGAAATGCTGGAGATGTAAAAAAGCTAGAGGTACATATGAGCATATGTGGTGGTCTTGTGAGGTTTTGAAGGCTTTTTGGGGAAAAATTGAGGACGAAATTAAGAATATATTGGATTTGCAGGTTGAACTGGGGTCAAATACAGTTTTGTTAACTGAGGTAGATAAATATAAAATGAGTGAGGACAATAACGAATTGATGGCGATAATGTTATCGGCGGCCAGACAATGTATAGCGAGAAATTGGAAAAATAATGAAAACTTACAAAGAAGGGATTGGTATAAGGAAATGTGGGATTTGGCACTCAATGAAAAGCTCACCTGGGAGATAAATTCTAAAAAGGGTAAAGTAACTGGTAATAATTTCTGGAGGACTTGGAAACTTTTCATTGAATATGTAATGGTTAAGAATAAAGGCATACCCCCTGTGTCTGAGCAAAATGACTTTTGGAAAACATAAGTAAACATAAATCCCCGGACAATGTATATATCACAAGGGTGTGCCTAAAGTTAAGAATGATAGTAGAGTTAGAGAACAAAATATATTGGTTATAAGGTGATGTGTGGAGATATAGTTTATAGTTTGAAATTTTAAATTTTGGTTTATAATGAGGTAATAATATTTGAGTGATGACACTAATGTAGTATTGTTAATTATGTGAATTTTTATCTTCTTTTTTGATTTTTCTCTATATATACTTCAGATTTATGTAATATTTGTCTGTCTTATGTATTTTTTTTAATTTGTAATGTTTTATATACCTAATTTAAAAAAAAGAAAAAAGAAAGAAGAGTTATAGTACTTTGCACAATATTTTATGTGCCTTCTGTACTTTTGCTTTCAAGACAGGTGATAAATATTTCTGCAGGGCTTGAATAACACTGAATCAAAAATCTGTAAAAGGGAAGAAATGGTTGACATTGGTGTCAGATTTTAGGTAATGCATTTGTTGGTAGGAGTCCCTGAAAGCTAGTGGTTTATTCGGGTTGTGTTTTAATGGCTGGCATTCCACAAATCCATTTCCCGTGGTTGCCTTCTACTGTGAAACTATTCACGAGAGAAAAATGCTCTGTTTTTAAATAATAATGTATAACCCTGGAAGGAATGTGTCAAGGTATAATGCTACATTTATTTTCCTAATGTGTTCTACTTCATTCTTCTGTGTTCTCTGGATTCCTAATAGAAAACAACTGAAAATAAATGCTAATAATCTCTAAAAATATCCAGTGCTATTGCTAAACTATTATTCATAATCTGTGTATACACTCAGAAGAATCTCATGTTGTGAGCACTACTGGACTAAATCTATTAACATTGACAGATGGAGTGTAAGACTGCAATATAGACAGAATATGGCAGAGAGAAAGTTTGAACATTTGTTTTGGGTGAAGAGATCAAAGACAAAATGCTCATCCAACCACTAACAGGTGATGTAGTATTATTTCATGGAGCTCTTCAAACTTTATTGCACAACCCAAAAGAGTTATTTAAATACACAGAAGAGGATGCATTTACCCAGATCTTTCTCCATAGCCTTTGCTGCTGCAGCATCCAAAGGCACTACTTCATTTTCCAATCAGCTTGCTTCTCTGGGTATGAGAAATGTCATGTCAAAGTCTGAAAACAAAGCTTGACTTGTGTACAAGATGCTCTTAAAACAGGGTGTCCTAAACAAGGAATCCAAATGCAACCTGGTAATCCTTAACCCCACATTTCAAAATTATTTGAACACGTTTTAAAAGTCCCCTCAGGAATTTTAGGGGAAATATTTGAGATGACCTTACACAAAAAAATGTTTTTTAAAAAACCTCTCAAACTTTTCATGGAAATTTTTGGGGAATGAGAGAGTGAGAGTTGCCCTCTAGGTTCCAGAGATGGGGAGAAAAACCTTTCTGACTCCTGGACGTTGTTTCCCCCTGCAACAAATATAAAATGGAGACACTACAATTTATGTGAGAATATTTTCACCAGCTATGGACTGATCGAATAATGTGACAATTATAATATATAGATTATCATATACAGATTTAAACAAATCAACTGAAATCCTGTTGCTTAGTGCAATAAGTTGTGACTAGAATAGGCACATTGAATCAATTGAATGCACAGAGGAGCTGACATTCCAACCCTCAATGACTCAATAGGCCTACTGTAATTGTGATTTATTACACACACACACACACACACACACACACACACACACACACACACACACAACCCAACAACAACAGGATTTCAGCCATTTTTTATTTGTACAAATTATATTCTTCCCCTCCCCGCCCCAAAAGAAACACCTTTTTAGAATTGGTAAAGACTAATTTACTGATTTGTTTTCAGTTTGCTTGGCTCACATTACCTAACTACATACAGCTAATCTTTTCACAAAGTAATGCGGCCCAATGACTAACCAAAAACAGATTTGTGTAAGCAATTAATATATGCCCATTTTAGCCATGTGATTTTTAATTCATTTTTAAAAAGTAATACCACATGTCACTTAAAATGTATGGTAAACCTTCATAAGCTCTTCCCCCTTATATTTGAAATTGTGGTTGAGTTAGATGCAACATGTAAGTACAGTGAGTTTGCCTAAGAGTACCTGAGGGAGAAATTAAGTTTTTGCATTGTCAGCCAAGAAACCTTTGTTTGAGATCTTCAAGGAAAATGATTCCCTGGGATAGACATCATAGAGCCATTTTTTGTACCATGCTGGATTAGTTCATGTACAGAATTGTGAGGCACCTCACCTCAAAATTGAGGTGCAAGCTATTTCTCTGCCATGACTAATTTGCCTGTTTAACTGATATCAGTATGCAACTTATATGTCAATGGAGAAGTGGACTCTATCTTCTGAAGAATTTGTGGAACAACATGTCCCATCAGCTTGGCCTCCCCTCAACTCTGAGCTAGTGCTGAGGGATGACAGGCATCTCTATGCCATGGCAGCAACTGAATCACATTTTTGGTAAAGAGTAATACAGCACCAACCTCTTCTGTTGTCCCCAGTGAGAAGTAAGAAATATATGGCATCCAATTTATTAAGTCAATCACTTTTGAGTTGGTAAACTGGACATTACCCCTCTTCACCAGCAAGACCAAAAATGTGATAAATTACTTACAGAACAAAATTGATTATAATTGCAACTGCTTATTTTGTGCATCTCTTCAGAGGACTTTCTTGAGGATTTGGTTATTTCTTACCAAGTTTTATGTGAGAACTGACAAGAGTGAATAAATCCCCTGTTTTTTTTTTAATGGAAGGAGGCAACTCAGTGAAGAAATTTCAAGGCCCATAAGACTTCTCATCTCCCATGAAAAAGAGCATTTTGCAATTTGCCCAGGAGTTTGTCTACAAAACTAGTACAAACATAGTGGGCTATGAGTAGCTGATTGTCCAAAAGCATGTAATCAACCCATTCAAATTTTGTAATCTCTGAAAATTCATATGCACTAAGTGGAATTTTGTACAACTGACAAAGATAGTGTTCCAGTCAATGCAGGGACTGTCGTTGAGAACATTATGTAATATCTTACCTTCTTGCAGGGTAAGTGGCAAAAAAGTGTGGGTAGTTTGATAACAATAATGAGGACAGCATTTGATGTCTTACCCATATCATCTATAGCTTCATAATTCTTTCATGTTCCTCCCATAAATTATCTCACATTAGTTCATTCTTTTCTAAATCCAGAGGATGTAATCTTTGTGCAGAGCCAGACAAAGTGGAAGCTACTCAGGTTTTCATTTACTATCTTGTACACTAGAGTGCTGCAAGTATTTCTCGCTCTAGCTTTATGTAATACTATGAGCAACAGGGAAATTATCCTGCCATCTGATAGAAACAATTCCTCTCCATAGGAAAATGAGAAGTATGAGATTTGCAATTTTAAATCTTGATTTTGATTTGTTTGTTCTCTACACAAAACTCCATTAACATGACTCATAATTGTATGAGTCAATACTGACCTTAAAACTGTCATATCATTATACACTTATTGCTGTAACTTCAGATAATAAAGAAGCAAAAGGATCTGATTCAGAAGCTCAGGGAAGCACTTAAATATAAGCAAACTAACTTCAGATACATATTCATATTTTAAATTTTATAGATATTTTAAGCCCTTCACACATGAAGCATAAATACTAGAGAACTTGTCCTGACCCATTATATAGAAGTGACATTTCACAGTAGATTTGGAACAGCTGATGCTATCCACTATTTGATAAGCTTAGCACTGAACTGAATAATTGGAAGGCTCAGAGAAAATGCAGTTGTCTTATTAAATTTGACTCCTGACTTGGCTTGTATGAAGCTAAAATATCAAATCCATCCTGTATTGCCTCCACTTCTCTGTTTCTCCACAGAAGCAGGAAAGGTTGAAAATAGTTACATGCTCCCTCATTCCTCTCCAGCTGAAATGTTTGAGAAGAAAATGAGTGCAGGAAAGAGCAGATCAACTGAGGCTACAGTTCTATAGCTTCCGTTCTATAAAACTGAGAGGTAGCTTAATAGCCCACCCTTTGAGATGTTTTGGGGGTAGGTTAGTCTACAATAAAAAAATAATACACACACATCTTATGTGCTAGAGTGGGTCAATTGACCCCAACCCACATCATTTTTAGCGCTAATCAGAGGTTCTATTTTATTCTATCCCAGCATATGTTCTCACTGGGGCTTACATTGACCAGAGAAGCTGCTTCTTCATGGCTAAACTTACAGATCTTACAGTGACTTGTTAAGCATCACAGATCCAGAAAATAAAACACATCACCCAATTTTCTAGGCACAGTATAGAGCACATCCATCCATACACACACACCAATTTGACATTGCTGTTAATGAAGTCATGCATATAGTGACATGATGCCTCAATCCTACACCAGTTGAGAAAAGATACTCTCTTGTTGGTATTGATCCGCTTAAAATAAAGAGAGAAGAAGAAGCTGAGATAACTAAGCAAGAGAATGACCTTCGATATCCTCTGAGTCCAACAGCTCAGATCCCTGAAGAGCTTTATGGGAAGAACAAACATTATTGAGAGTACATAAGAACAAAACCAAATTAGAAGATGGAGGAAGAAGCCCACTGGACAAGGAACAGCATTATAGGAGGATATAGCTGAGGAGCTCAAACTCCTCTAAATCACTTGGAGAACTCTGAATAGGATGAGGGTTGGAGTACCAAAAGTAAGACCAACATGCTCAAGTGGAGCTGCTGGTGGATAACACACTGTCTGGATGTAGAGCAAGACAGAATCCAGCTCAATTATTGCCAGAAACATGCACATGAAGTTTGGCCAATAACAAAGCCAAGAAACTGGCTTAATTTTGCCACTCCAGAGTTTGATTGTGACATGAAAGAAAGAAGAAAGTGGAATGGTATGCCTGTACATTCTTCAGGGAACTACCACTCCTGGTGAAAACTTGAGCAGCTGCTGAAGGTGCTGATGATTGGCATCAAAGGGCATTCGATCTCTCAATGCAAAAGACCCAATTCATCAATTTTTGGCCTGGGCCTGCTGCTGAGACTAATACATTTGTGACCCCTTTCCCATCAAAAACCTGTGTTTGGTCTTTGCTGTAAATGTAAGTTTAGGTAGCCTCAGGCCTTTTCAGCAATAGACCAACAAAAAGCTTTTGATGTAAAGTACACATTTTTTCATGCATGTATTGATCGGAGGATTGTACTGCAAAATATAGAGAGGTCAGGATGAGGAAGATGGGTAATAGCTTACCAGTTTCAGAATCAGTTTGGTTAAGTGCAAATAATAATAGTCTGTATTACAACATAAAATAAACAAATGTCTATAATCTAAGGGAAAAAGACACACCAGGATTTTAAAGGACCACACTGATTTCTTGCAAGACTTGTTTATAGTAAGAATTTTTAAGGAAATATGACTGTTCAGACAGCTTATTATTATATGTGATATATCTCTTGTTCACATGAAACATCTGTGAAATCTTTAGGGAAAGAAGTACAGCACTAATGTTATTGCTCAGGGAGATTGTGTACATGCTTTTGAGGCCAAGCCTGACTGGAAAGGATGTGAGCAAATCCATGCTTATTTATTTATTTATATAGCAATGTGTCTCAGCATGCTTCCAGAATAGGCTCAGAGTTTCACAGCTGCTTTTCCACAATTATCCTCTACCACAGATAGCTTTATATTAAGTTATTATTTTCCCATGACATTGTCATCATGTAGGCATCCACACAATAAAGATCTACCAGTTATGGATATATTGTGCAAAATGTATGAGTCTCTGGATTAATGTAACATTACATAGTGGCTTCTTCTATCAATTGCCCCACCAGAGACAAAGTCCCCATGGTACTACAGGAAATAATCAGAAATGACTGACAATAGAACATAAATGTTCTGTTAAATGGCAAACCACCACCACCATCACCCAAATTTTAATTCTTTGACATGAACATCCATCAGATGTATTTCACATGACATTTCAAAATGAGGCTAGCTGAAAATTATATGTTTGCTTTCCCTATAAAGTATACACATAAAATTATTATGCAGTCCTTATGCAATAAAACATATATATATAATATGAAGGAGCCTGCACATTTAATAAACAGGTTGGTTTCCTGCATAATCTGAAAGCTGAGCTAAAAACGTATAACCCTACAAATCTTTCTTTACTCAAAACATGTGGTTAGAGTTTATAAACATGGTTTCTGTTTATGTAAAAGGAATGCAATTATGTTGTCATAGCTTTTGTTATAAGTAAAATGATCTTTCCCTCATTTTTCCCTCTAACTTAGTCGCTAGAACTGTGTTACATCATAGAATAACTGAGAAACGTAACCTATGACTAGGAGGAGGAAATAAAAGTGAAGAGATCAGTTCATGGGGACATTTTACTCCCACTGCTGGGATCACCGAGAACAACAATTAACATGCAGGATAATAGAGAGTAAACAAAACAAAATTTTAAAAAGGCAAAAAAGTTGTGGCATCTTAAAGACGAACTCCAAGTATTTTAATCTTAGGTTTCATGGATCAAAACCACTTTGTCAGACATAAAATTGAGATTTTGTGGCATTATTTTATAGATACCAGTTATAAAGATACACAATGATTGGCTAGCATAACAGATAGCTACTTACAACCAATAATAATGGAAGATCAATGTGTCTATTTAAAAATGGAATAACTCCTGCGCCATCGCGGGAGTTGCCAGCTTTGGTTCTGGATGGGGCAATCCTGCCTAAAACATAACTGGTGCGTAATCTGGGGGTCCTCCTGGACTCATGACTACTGTTCGAAGAGCAGGTGGCAGCCGTGGCAAGGAAGGCTTTTGCACAACTTCATGTAATACGCCAGTTACGCCCACTCCTAGATCAGGACGCCTTGCTCATGGTCACACATGCTTTGGTCACTTCCAGACTTGATTATTGTAATGCACTCTACATGGAGCTGCCCTTGATGACCATTCGGAGACTGCAGCTGGTCCAGAATGTGGTGGCTCAGGTGGTGATGGGGTGCGGGCGTTATGCTCGTGCCTCACCTCTGCTTCGGCAGCTGCACTGGTTGTCAGTATGTCTCCGGGTGCAATTTAAGGTGCTGGTTATTACCTTTAAAGCCCTATATGGTAGTGGGCCAGGATACTTAAGAGACCGTGTCACCCCAAGAACATCGGTCCGTCCCACCAGGGCGGATCGGAGAGGCTCTCTTATCATACCATCAGCTAGAGAGGTGCATCTCTCTTGCACTAGGAGGAGGGCCTTCTCTGTGTCCGCCCCGGCCCTTTGGAACCTCCTGTCAATGGAACTACACTTACAGACAGAGCTCCTGCCCTTCTGGAAGGGCCTAAAAACCTGGCTGGCAGGGCAAATTTGGGGATCCAGGAATGTGGGATCCCATGTTGGGTGGCTGATCTGATCGGACAGCCACCCTTCTTGTTTCTCGTTGTTTTAATCTTTTTAACTTTTCAAGTCTTAAAGTTTTAAATTCTTTTTAGTATCCTGTAGATTATAGTCAGAATTTTTAAGTTAATTTTTAAACTAAATTGTAATATGCCTCATAGGATTCTGTATTGTTGAGTTGTGTTTTTTAACACCGATGTTTGTAAGCCGCCCAGAGTCGGGTTCGCCTGATTAGGGCGGGATATTAAATTTGACTAAATAGATAAATAAATAAATAAATAAATAAATAAATAAATAAATAACAGAAGATCCCTGATCGGGGTTCAGATTTATTGAAATGAAGTTTGTTTCTCTTGAGTTGTAAATAGTTAGTGGATGGATGCAAATTAAACATTCTGACATTACACATCTACTAATGAGTTAATTGAGAATGATGAGAGTGACCTATTATCCACCCTGTTCTGTAGCCTGGAAAACATATCTGTCTCTCTCTCTCTCTTTCTGGCCAAACATGAGTTTTCACAGGTACATGTTTTTGGCAGCAGACCAGTCAATGAGCCAGATTTTGTATCTCTCAATATTCACACAGTGTTTTGTTATCCAGCAGCAGCCCCCATTTGAGCATGTTGGTCTTATATTTAGGCACTCTGACCCTCATCCTATTCAGGGTCCTCCAAGTGATGCTGGGGAAGGAGTTCCTTTGCCATATTCTCCTTTAATGTTGTTCCTTGTCCGGTGAGCTCCTTCCCCCATCTTCTAATTTGATTTTGCTCTTGTGAACCTCAATAATATTTCTTACCATAAAATTCATCCTGGATCTGAGCCAGCAGACTTAAGGCTCATATCTGTTCAGATGATGTCAAGGGTCATTATCTTGGTTAGGTTTCTCAGTGTCCACTGCTATTTTTCTCCTTTTCTTAGGTAGAAAAATACCAACAAAAGGGTATATTTTCTCAGCTGGTGTAGGTCTGAGACATCCTGTTGCTATACACATGGCTTCATTAACAGTAATGTCAACTTGTTTTGTATGTGTGGATGTGCTCCATACTGTAGCAGCATACTCTGCTGTGGAGATATTCAGGGCCAAATCTGATGTATGCAGCATGGATGGTTGAGTTCCCCATTTATGGCTTGTGAGTTTCGTGATGATGTTGTTTCTTGTATTAACTTTGGCTTTGGTATTCAGGCAGTGTTGCTTAAAAGAGAGTGCCCTGTCAAGTATCACACCAAGGTACTGAACAATGCTGTAATTGGTTCCTCAATGTTTTGTATAAGGTTAAAAATTTGGCCACAACAGGACCTGCCCGGTTGGAAGCCTGCTTGTTCCTTCATGAGCTTTCCATCAATAAATTTGGAAATAAAATTGTAAATCATCAGTTCCAGTGCCTTATAAAAGTGGCAAATAATAAAGTGGTTAATATCCAGACCTTTGAGATGGGTGTCCAGTCACATGCAGCATTGAGCCCACTGTTGTAGTGAGAGTAAAGTTGTATAAAAGCTTAAAAGTGGGGAAACGAGGGTTCTGCAAAGACCTCCACTTCATTCCATTGAAGTCTAGTGTAGTCTGGTCTAATATAGCTTGCGATTGGTTTCCTATGAAATTTGTTTACAACACTGCTACATAGCAAAGTAGAAATACAATCAGAAAATAGAATGCAAGAAGTATGAATCAAAGGAAATTTGAAACAAGTAATTGAAGTTTTAAATATTGCAGAAGAAGCACACTACAATTGACCAATATAGAAGATTTGAGATCAGAAGATTCCAGAGTTTAACTTTGGAAACAATAAAACTGAAATATTTTTATTTTAGTCTAATAGTGAAGTGAGAAGTACCAGAAGCAGTTTGGGGCTATGATAAAATGACTGAGTAAATAACATATACTGTATAATAGAAAATCTATTAATATTAAAATATGTGCTCCAATGGGAAGAGAAATGGAAAACTTGTGTTGAGAAGAAAACATAACACACACCAATACCGGATGTGCTGATAATCATGGCCAGGTGGAATGGAAAAGAAGAAAATACAGCTAAACCAAACACTGTTGAAGATTCTGGAATAGGAGAAATGATCTATTAAGTTTTTTGTTTTGTTTTTTTGCAAGTGCACGCTTCATGGAATTGAACTAAAAATCAAATAGGCTTTATAAATGAAGCCAGAACATGGAGAAACTTTGTTCTCTCTATGAAAGAAAACCAGGAGCAGAATGAGTTATATAAAAAAAAAAATAGATTAAACCCGAAGTAGAACTGTAAACAAGAATTTTTTTCCATATGATCCAACAAATCAAAAGGAAATTGGAACTAAGATTAGAAAAACTGAAAGATTAAAAGGAAAATGCATGATGGCAAATCAATTCAAAGAACAATATTTTGAAAAAAGCTGCATTTTTATGAAGTGAAGCTGCTCTCCAGGGTTGTTTTTTTTTGGGGGGGAGGGAAGCACTAGGAGTGTCTAGAATAACAGTACAGCTATTTCAATATATAGGGACTGAAACTATTAGAATTCTAACAAGATTTTTTTTGTCAGAAAATATGTGGTTCACACACTGGAAAGACTCAGTTTCAGTCCCACCCCACCCCACCTCCATGCCCCAAAAAAGGAAACACCAAAGACTGAATAATTTTAGGCCCAGCACATTAATTTCCCATGTGAGCAGAACACAGTTCAAGATTTTACAGCAAGAACTCTCACAAAGTGGTGAGAAATTGCAGGTATTAAACCTAGGTTTAGGAAAAGATGGGATGAGAAAATGGCAAATACATTGGCTACCAGCACATACTAAAGCTAAACGGCAAGAGGAGAAAATAATGACTATAGAAGAATTGTATCTTTCAGATGTGAACAATAAAGATTTAAATACATATTTTTAATCTGAAGATTCAGTTGCTTTGAAAGATCTAGAAAAAATGATTGATTAATTATAGACATTCAAGCTCAGGATAATTTGTATCATCATTTTTTGTAGAAGAAGTGAAAACTGGATGAATAAGAAAGCTGATGGGGGAGATAAACTCATTTGAAACAAATTACTGTATTGAGGAGAGTTTGTATGCCTACCATACATAGCTATAAAGACAAATACTGTAAGTAGATTCCAAATCAAATCAATTCTGAACTTGAACTAGAAGCTGAAATTATTGAGCTGAGGTTAGTGTGCTTTGAACATCTCATGAGAAGATGGCAATCACTGACAAAGACAATAATGTTAGGAAAAGAAGAAGCAATGTGAAAAAAGAAATTTGTATTCCAGTATGTTGCAATACATATATAATAGCTGGCTCGATAGATCAATGACTTAATTACCTCTAGCTATACAGCCAGATGTTGGGAACTTGATTCCCCACTGTGTCTCCTTGGAGAAGAGTCATCCTGTGTATTCTTGGGCAGGCTTTACAGTTCAAGGGCACCCCAAAATAAGGGAATGGTAAACAATTTGTGAGTATTTTTTGGAATAGTAGCCAAACAAAATAAAATAAAAATAAAATAAAAAACACTGTAGCACTTTAAAGACTAACTGCTATATTTTTATTGTTAGCTTCCATGGATCAAGTCCACTTCTTCAGACAAAGAGTGAAACTTACAGGCATGTGAAAAGTTTATTCCTAGAAAACCACGGAAAGCATCAACATAGGTAAAAAATGACTTGCTAACATACAGTTGTTGCTGCTGCTGCTGCTGCTGTTTTATAAATTTGATGAACAAAGAAATTGATCAAACTGACAAAATGTACATCTAACTAGTTACATACATACAGAAATAGTTAGTGAAGATATAATATAGCAATCTAGTCTGGCAAATCCAGAATGCTTAGTATATTTAAGATCTACTTCAATGCATGTAAATATTTTCTTGCATTTGACTTACTCAAGTGGAGAGGTGCAATTTCATGTACACAATTGAACCAGTTTTATTAATAAAATTGATAAATCTGGTTCACTTATTTACATGTAATTATAACCAGATATATTAATAATTTAGGGACTGCGGTGGCTCAGTGGTTAAGAAGCTTGCCTTGTTAGTTGGAAGGCAGGCAAGCTGGCAGTTCGAGACCCAGGTACTGCATGATGGAGTGAGCACCCTTCTCTCTCCCAGCTCTTGGGGACATGAAAGGAACATTATATAGGTGTCTCTTCTGCAAAAATCCTTTCGATCCAGAATAATTTCTGACACAAAATAATTATTATTATTATTATTATTATTATTATTATTATTATTATTATTATTATTATTATTATTATTATTATTATTATTATTATTATTATTAAATTTCTATCTTTCCTATATCTCAGGATGGCTTAGACATTAGGTTTCTTTAAAAAAAGTATCAGATGAATAAAGATAAAGTAATAATTAACATGCAAAAATCTAGAATACTTTGATCACATGAGAAATCACAAATTGTTACAGCTAATTATACAAGATAATATGAATGTGGGAAAGTAGAGAAGAACTAAAGTTCATACCAATAACAATCACACTTATATACTTCCCCATAGTGCTTAGTGCACTTTCTGGATGGGTCACATGTTAATTAGCATTTTGCCCCCAACATGCTTGGTAATCATTTTACTGACCTCAGAGCATGGAAGGCTGAGTCAATCTTGTCTTCTGTGAGAATCAAACTCACAAGCTTTTGGATGCAGTACAGCCGTTTTACCACTGCACCACTAGGACTCATAGTTTACTCTAGTTTAATTGAGAAGGATGGTGGAGAACAGAGGTGCCTGGCGGACCATGGTCCATGGGGTCGCAAAGTGTCAGAATTGACTGTGCGACTGAACAACAACAACAAAAATATAACACAATGTAATTATTTAGAGAGGCCTCATCCAAAGTCAGTAGAAACTTAGTGACATCCAGCCTACAACAGGAAGAAGAAAAGAAAGAAACATCATTTAAGACAAAATTACAAAGTGCATATCTCCACAACTGAAAATGAAAGTAAATTCTGCTTTCAAATCCACTGGTGGTATAAAGTTGATAGGTTAAAATAAACTGATCTTTCCATAATTCTAGAAGTGAGACTTGAAAAACATAAGGCTCTGAAGGGTCCAAGCATTAAAGCCGTAAGCCCTTATTCAGGAAGAGCATTCATACTGCATGAACATTGACCATCTTTGAAATCAGAGTATCTCTGTGAGTTGGCACAAATGTGTATCTGTCACAAGGAATGAAGTTGGACAGATAGTTCAGAGCAAAATTGACAGTGATTGCCTTATCATCACTGTCATGAATTCAAAATGTTTGCACTAACCAGGATTAGAACCATAGTAAGTCAAAATACACATATTTCCTAGTTAGCAATTAAGGTCCTTTTGTTTTAGGGGGAATCATCTACAAACTGCATTTGAGAAATGTGCAAAAACATGGTGTCCTCCCCTGTAGACTTTTTTAAAAAGTTGCAAATGGCACTGGAACACAAATGAACAAATTTATGTTTTGAAAAATAGCAAAAGACTAGAATCTGTAGGGGAAAGTATTGTTCAGATCAAAAGAATAAGATGATTTACTCAGTGTTGGAGTATCATAAATCCAAGGAATTTCCATGAAAAACCAAGGCTTTACTGGTTTCTGGATTTGACTGGGCATAGATATCTAGAGTTGTCCAATTACAAGCACAGTGTTTCTGTTTTGACTCATCCTTCCTTCCTATCAATTAGTTCAGAGATCCCTAACAGGCATCATCTCTTTCAAATGTGCTCAGGTTTGTCTTCATTTTATATCTGTATTCAACAAAACCACATGAACATGCGTAGGGTCAGTATCATATCTAAAATATGTGTTCTATGTTTACCCCTTCTATGAGCTTGGTATACATGTACAGCATTGACCACTCAAGGCAGTTGGTAAAAACAGAAGTCTTAAATAGTATTATAGCCTACCATACATAGCCTGCTTGTCTGCATTCATTTTGATGGGGTTCAATTTGATGTGGTTCAATCGTGCAGACTACTTTTTTTACAACAATAGTCTCAATACTCTCAACAATCTTTTAAGGAGTCAGAAATATAGTTAGTTCTCTGATAAGCCTCATAATCAGGGGTAGGCAACCTATGGCCTGCAGGCTGGATCCGGCCTGTGGCACCAAATAACCTGGCCCCCTCCCATGCTGTTGTAAATGCATTAATTAGCAGCCATTAATAGTGTGTGGACAACCAGTCCAGGCCCCTCAACTGTCTGAGGGAGCGTGACTCATCCCCTGACTTAAAAAGTTTGATGACCCCTGCTCATTGCAATTAAGTTTATTTACAGTTATCTAGGTGGAGGCATGGCAACACTGCAAAAAATAACCAATCACTTTTCTACATCAGTTGTCCAGAGGAGGACAAATTCCCCATCCCAAGTGCTTTGTTGTAGTTTTTCAGCTCAGCTCTAACAATTTCTCCACTGTAAGATTAAAAACCTCATTGCCTGAAATCCAGTAACAAGTATCAACTACGGTAGGCTTACTGGATCTGTGGGGATTTGATGAGTCAATTCCTCAAGTGCCAATGACTCAATAGGTTTACTCTAGCTGTGACATACCATTGGATTTCAGCCATTACATAAAGAGTTTCTAGCTCATTTGTTGTTTTAAACTCAAATACAGTAACACACCGGATAACGCTAGAATCGGATAACGATGCAAGGTTTTTGGAAAAAACTTGCATTGGATAACGATTCTGGATAACAATTCTATAGCATTATCCAAGCCAATCGTGTGTGTGTTGGGGGGGGGGTTTGGATTGGGTAGAACATCTACCCAATCCACACACACCCAGTGATAGATCGCTGCTACTGAACTAGGGTCGGGGAAAAGGCACATGGGTGCCTGCCTTTCCCCCGACCCTAGTTCAGCTGGAGCGATCGCTGGACGAAGCCTAGCGGTGCCCTGGCTAGCTAGCCCGAGTGCCTCTAGGCTTCATCAACAGCCCATCCGGGCTGTGTCCGATCCCACTAGCAATTGCTAGTTGGCTAGCGATTGCTAGCTGGAGCTGAGTTTGACTTCGTTGACAATGCGCACACCCGCTTGGGTGCACGGGTTGTCTCCGAAGTCAAGCTGAGCTCAGCCAGGGGTTAGCTGTCAAACTCAGCTCCGGCTAGTGATCACTAGACAGGGCTTAGCTTGACTTCGGGAAGAACCTGCACTACCGTGTGGGTTGTCGCTGAAGTCAAGCTCAGGTCTGGCTAGCAATGGCAGGGGCTGAGCTTGACTTCGGGGACAAACCGCACGGCTGTGTGGTTTGTCCCCTGAAGCCCCCCGAGCCCCATGGATCCCTGGGTTGCTTGGGGAGGGAGGGTGCTTTCTCTCCCCAAGCCAACCTGATCTTCCCCCTGTTCACTTTCCTTTTGGAAAGGGAATAGGGCTTTTTTTAAACGTTGTTCGATCAATGCATTGGACAACGCTAAAAATCGGATAACATCATGACTTGTGGAACCAAGTCATAACGTTATCCAATTTTTTTAGTGTACAAGCATGGGAGAAAGATTGATCTGGGCCATGACCAGAGAAAATGATAATATTTAATTCCTCTCACCAGTTATCTCCTCTGTACAGCAGTTTTATATATATATAAATCATAAGATGCTAAATATGATATCTGTTATCATTCCAAATGGCCATAGGGCAGAGTTGTCCTAATTTGTAGACTCTCTTCTCTGTTTTTCTTCAGCTTTAATTCTGGACTGGGCCCTCTAGAAATGACACAGCAACACCAAGGAATTATTTTGCTGATTTCCCCTCACAGCTATTTTGCTTCTTCCTTCAAGCTGGAAGATGGAATAATTATCATATTCTCCAGCCATTTGTATGTCATTTGTGCAACCATCTCCATGGCCCATTTACATGTCATTTTGCTAATAAGATATTTGTCTGACAATTTTGTCATTTGATTATTAATGGAGTCTCCAGCAATACTATTTCCTTACCCATCTCCTGGCCAAACCACCAAGCTTAGAGCAATATAGAATGAAAACAATACAATGAAATGATGAAATAAATATGAACTATCTAAAACAGGATGTGCAACAATAGGAAGAAAAAAGTTAAAAATCAGTCCAGTTCTAATTATATAAGTGAGTTGGGGGAGAGATTTAGCAAAACACAAAAAATCTGATAACTTTGTGTTCAAATGGGCCTCATGAAAGAGAAACCTCTGTAGTCTGCATACTATTATGAACCAGCTTGCTGGTAGAGTAAAGTTTCAGGTAAACAACAGAGTGGCTAAGCAAGTTTACTTGAGAGAAGGTGATCTCATTATTGAGGAATTTTAGTTATTCCACTTAGCATGATAACTGAAATAAAGGCATGAGGCAGTGAAATAACTCTTATTTTAAACTGATGAAGGCGGTCCGTCCTGGACGATGGGGATTCTGTGGGGTCTTAAAGCTGTCAAGGTCTGGATGAGGGAAAACGAGCTACAACTGAATCCCAGCAAGACTGAGTGGTTATGGGTAAGGGGTCCTGCACTATCTCGGTTCTGGATGGGGCAGCTTTGCCCCAAACAGACCCGGTGTGTAATCTGGGGGTCCTCTTGGACTCACAACTACTGCACGAGGAGCAGGTCGCATTCGTGGCCAGGAGGGCTTTTGCACAACTTCGCGTAATATGCCAGTTACACCCGCTCCTAGATTGGGACTGCTTGCTCATGGTCACACATGTTTTGGTCACCTCCAGACTTGATTACTGTAATGCACTCTACATGGGGCTGCCCTTGGTGACCATTCAGAGGCTGCAGCTGGTCCAGAATGCAGCTGCTCAGGTAGTGATGGGGTGCGGGCGTTATGCTCATGCCTCACCACTACTTCAGGAGCTGCACTGGTTGCCAGTATGTCTCTGGGTGCAATTCAAGGTGCTGGTCATTACCCTTAAAGCCCTACATGGTAGTAGGCCAGGATACTTAAGAGACCATGTCACCCCAAGAACATCTGTCCATCCCACCAAGGCAGATTGGAGAGGCTCTCTTATCATTCAATCAGCTAGAGAGGCGCATCTCTCTAGCACCAGAAGGAGGGCCTTCTCTGTGTCCTCCCTGGCCCTTTGGAACCTCCTGCCAACTGAGTTACGCCTACAGACAGAGCTACTGCCCTTTCAGAAGGGCCTAAAAACCGGGCTGGCAGGGCGGGTGTGGGGCTCAAGTAATGCGGGGTCCCATGTTGGGTGGCTGATCTGATGGGATAGCCACACCTCTCTCCCTCTTTTAAACTTTTTAAAACCTTTTTAACCTTTTAAACTTTTAAATCTTTGACGGTTTTTTGTGTGTGTGATAAATATATAGTTTATTTATTATTGTTTAAGTTGATTTGGTTTCTGGGTTTGTGGAGTACTGGTATGTAAGTGGATTTTTTTTTTTTTTGGAAAGTTCTGAAATGTTTTGTGCATTATACTAATTTAATTGTAACTGTATATTTTGTATTCTTTTTGTATTGTTGTTAGCTGCCCAGAGTCCCTTAGGCAAGTGGGGCAGCATAAAAATCGAACAATTGAATAAAATTAAAATTAAATTAGAGCCGCAGTCTCCCTGAGAACTACATCCATCACATGCACAGTTTGAAGAATGCAATGATGCCACATGGCTGTCCTGGTTTGGTAGAAGAGAATTATGGCAACTTTACACATGCTGGATCCAGCCCATGAGCCTTAGGTTGGGAACCCCTGCTCTAATATGTCCCATAGTTTGCTCTCTGACAGTGGGGTTTTGGGTTTTGTGTGTGTGTGTGTGTGGTTTTTTTTTGGTGATGCCTTTGAATGGCAACTTTTTCTGGAGATATGTTGGCATCATGACTTCATCACTCCAAAGTCTGTTGGACATCTTTGCATCTGCAAGCATGAAGCTTGTCATATCCAAAGGGTGTATTAGTTTTCTATTAGCCATTCTATTCTGTTTAGAAGCATGTGTGATGTTCATTCTGGGCAAAATAATTTGTTTATTCAGGAAGATTGGTGTGTGGTGAGAGAGGACCATCCCCATCCGAAATACCTTGATTTTCCTTTCAAACATGTTTCTTATCAAGGTTTCATACTTTTTGAGAATCAGTTAGAGTTTTGATGCTAATTTAATTGGATTATTGATATTATGAAACATCAGTTTCAATACCTTCTATATTCATAGAATCACAATTGTCTATTTGAACAGTTCCACTAGTATTCCCTTCTAGGGTAATAAAGAATTCCCTCATAGGTGTGGACTGTTTGGTAAATTTTGAATAAATGTTCTACTCCGTAATTTATTTATTTTTTTCAAAATTATAAGCCATGCAAGCTCTCTTTTTAAAACCCTTGCTCATTTTCTCCCTTTTCTCTTTTCTAGACTCAGTTTCAACATGCTTTCTTTGATCTTTTGCCTCAGAACTGGTTTTGCTACCACTGCTAGATTGTCCTTCCCACCACAATTCCTGCAATATATTGCTTGGCTTTGAAGTGTGGCTTTCCTATTTCCTATTGTCTTTCTTACTTACCAGGCATGTTGAGCCATTTTGATATCAGATTGTCTCAGGAAAGTTCCTCTTTCCTATGTATTTCTGCCTGAGGTAGTTCAGAGCCTCTGCCAAGCTTAATTGTTGTTTCCCATCAAGGACAGATATTTTAAAAATATTTTTTACCCAGCTAATTCCTGTAAGCAAGCCCACATTTTGTTTAACATCTAATTTTTATTCAATCAGTCTTAAGTTATCAAACATAGTTAACAAAGCAGTTATGTGTTTTTCACAGTCATTCTTAGAATTAAGCCTTGATCTCATAAGTTTCCTTATCCAAGATAGCTTCTGATTTAAAATCAGTAAAGTCATAGGATTTCTCCAGTGTATTTAACATGTGTTTGTAATATCCCAATTCCTTTATGTGCAGAATGTTCTCGTCTGATAAGCCTTCACATATCACTTCATTCAAGCCAGATAGTCGAGGACGTGGTTATGATACTTTTTAAATGAATGATTTTTTTCACTATTATTATTGTTAGGATCTTCTTTGCAATGTGTTATGATATGACATGTTATTATGATTTATTTTTTGTTACCCCATTGCTTTTTACTCGGTTGTAATGTGTGATTGCTTTGTTATATTTATATTTTATATTGTAATGTTGTTTTATGTAACGTTATATTTGGGGGTTCTGTGAGCTGCCCTGAGTCGGTTTTTACCGAGTAGGGCGGCATACAAATTTAATAATAATAATAATAATAATAATAATAATAATAATAATAATAATAATAATAATAATAATAATAATAATAATAATAATAATAATAATAATAATAATAATAATTATTATTATTATTATTATTATTATTATTATTATTATTATTATTATTATTATTATTATTATTATTATTATTATTATTATTATTATTATTATTATTATTATTATTATTATTATTTGATACCCAGTACATGCAAGTACATGCAAGATTTCTATTATTTCAACACTGAAAATATCCAAATACTTTTTTGCATAAAAATCAGCCCTTTCTTGGTTAAAACTGAAATGGTAGTCAGAGCAGAACAAACAAATTTGTGTATATATTTGACTGTTAATCATTTATATAGCAATTAAAAATGTATGGCTTCTCTCCCTTGCCATTTCTTTCAAAAATATCACTAGTCAAGTTACCTGCTATCAAGTTAGAACTGATTTCTAACAACCCAAATAAGGTTTTCATACTAAGTGAGATATTTAAGAATAGTTTTACATCAGTAAGTTTCCTTTATCAAGTGGGAATTTGAACCCTGATATCCCAAATCCTAGTCTGCCACTAGACAACACTGAATACCACTAGTCCCATTGGCTGCTTCAATTTATAATTATTTTTCCTGAACAAGAATGTCCATACTCTCTCTTAATTTATTGGTGGCAATGGTTAGATGCATTCTGACTAAAATTTCTCAACTTTTTCTAATGAAATGTTCTCTCCTGTATGGAAACCTATTTTTCCTCAAATAGTTTCCAATTTGTCTATCAAGGCTGACCAGGAGCCCTTACGACAAAAACAAACAAAGTTATGAGCCAATATAGCCCTTTGCTATAGGTTTTCAGTTTTCTGATTAAAGCAAAGTTAATCCATTGAATGGAGTGAACACCAGAAGCATCTAGTGTGGGTGTAAGTGAATAATGGAAAATGATTCCTAGTGAACATTGGCTATCTATCTATCTATCTATCTATCTATCTATCTATCTATCTATCTATCCATCCTATCCTATCCTATCCTATCCTATTCTATTCTATTGGTACCCCACCCATCTGGGAGATTTTCCCACTCTGGGTGGATAACAAAACCAACTTGCATATTAAAAACATATTTAAAACACATTAAAATCACATATTAAAAATACAAAAACTATTTCTGTTGAGAAAGTCATGGATAAGTACCAGCCATCTGGAACAGATGATGGTGCTATACTTTCTAAGAGAAAACCTGGTCCCAATACAATAATTGTGAAATTGATCACCTGGGTTAGATGGCACACACTCTCTGTCTGCTCCTCAACACATTGTTGGTTGTTGGTTGTTGCTGTTGTTGCTTTTATTGTTGTTTGAAGACATTCATTTATACTGGAGGGGAAAAAGACAGATTTACTTGTTGACAGTCTTGTAAGACCAAACTTCCTATTCATTTGTTTATTTTATGTACACATTTACTGCCCCCACATCAATTCTTCAGGTGACTCAGATAATAAAAGTTATAGATTTTTTTTTTTTTAGTTCTCTGATGGTTAACCTGAAGGTGTAAAAATCTCAAATTTAGTGGGGGATTATCAGTAATTTTCTGCAGTTCTAGTTTTCCCCAAATAATATACAACCTTTGTTGTTTTTTCTACTGGTTTAGTGAAATATACTAACTTTGGAGATAATCTTTCACTTTTCTTTTCCTTCTTCAGGTACTCTTAAAATTGCTCACTTAACATGCAAGAAAAGCAGCATACTAGCTGAGTCCCCTTCCTTATCACTTTACTCGCATAGGAAACAAAAGAGGTTTTATTAAATGGCAGCTTTTATCACTTGTCTGTGTGTAGTTCAAAGTTAGCTTCCTAAAGTATGGAAAATAAACTCCCCAGTAAATAGCTGATGAGAGAAAAGAGAAAGAGAAACAAAAACTAAAATGCTGTCTTATGCCACATCTTTTAAACATAAAACAAAGTCTCAAGGAAGGATTTTAAGTTATACACAGAACGCCTCATAAGTAATTCCTTACACATGAGTGGAAACACTGCTCTCCATGTGGTGAACTGGCCTAGACTGAGTTAACTGAATATAGGGGATACTGAAACTTCAATTTTAATGAATCTGGAAGTGTTTATGAGGTATATTGGAAAGTAACTATTGAATACAAGACTTTCTCCTTCATATTTCTTTTGTGTTCATTCTCCCTTGTAAAATCATTTTGCAAATTTCTGACAAGAGGATGATAATTGAGCTCATCTATGACTGGATCTTGCCAACTATTACAAAGAAAATTTATAGTGGCTTCAATAAGCCATAAAAAGAATCACAGCCCATCAACGCATCCCAATCCTTTTAGAGATAATAGATTGTTATGATCCCATTATAGGATCATAACATTTCTTGTATCAGAATGTGATCATTTTTAGCAGACATAATATATTTCCATTTCTTTCTCAACTTTGTTATTTCAAATAGGGATGGTAAGAACAGCCTCACTTATCTGAATAATCAAATCATACAGAGTAAAGTCCTGGCTTATATTATTATGAGATGCAATGCTATCAATCATATCACTGGATTGGACTTTGCTAAGGAACAGGATGACTTTTTCTGCTGACTGGGTAAGTAATTTTTCTTCCAGACTATGTAGTAAGCAAAACAAGATTTTTGGCAGGAGAGTTGTTAATGCTTTCACAGTTCTGTCTTGGCAAAATTAATTTTAATTAGCATCTATAAAGGGACCAAAGGAATTGGGATCACTAATAGGGCAAGAGGTTAAAGCCACATTCCTCCTTACCATGATTCTGATTTTGATTTCTCCAAATATTTGTTGTTTCTTTGAAAGCTGAAACAGCAGCAACTCCATAAGAACAAACAATTTTTTTCAAAGTACATCAGGAAAGAAGGAGGAACAGAAAAATGTACAACTTATGATTTCAGCACAAAAAGACAGGATTTCTCAACCATAAATAGAATCTCTGGCAAAGATGAGGTCAAACACGGAAACTCATGGATTAAGACCAGTTGTACAATCCCCTCCATCCCCCAGGTCAAGAGCAATCTATGAGATAACTAAAAATGACATGCAAAACATATTTCAGAAGAGCATCAGTGAACCCAGATCTTTGAGTTTTAAATTAGAATGGCCAAAATCCTGATGTGTAGTTATTCAAATAATGTAAATTTTGGAAGGGAACAAGTCCAAGTTAAGAAATTCTATAGCTCTGAGTTACAGTGGTCAAAATCCCATTTGTGTAGTTGTGCAAATACAGTACTGTACAATTTGGAAGCAAACTTCTGTAAGGTAAGAAATCTCTCTAGACATTATAGTTGCATACTGATCCAAACAACTCAGTGTGCAACAGATAAGACTATGAAGAATTCTTAATTTCACCTCTAAAATGTCTTAATTCAGCTCTGAAAAGTTATGGCATTTGTGTAACTAGGCAAGAGGATTTCAGTAGATTTGTTTCACTTTTCAAATTGGAAACAACTCACTCTGGAGAACATCTGTTTCCTCTTTAAGCAACTAAAACAAAGAAAGGTCAGTAGCCTTGACTGACTTAAGAATCATTATGGCTTTCTTTAAATTAACAAAGATGAATAATATTTGGGTCAGTTGTCTGACAGAGGTGATCTCTGTGCCAAGAGGAGATTATTGCCTAAATACAGGATATCTGACAAGTAGGGTTTACTCCTTGATAATTTTTATGCCTAACGACTAATTGATCTCTCCAGCCTTTGAGTATTTGGAAGTTATACTCCTCAGGTTTCAATCAACTGAGGCTCACAAAATGAACAGAAATATATTATTTTTTTATCTGTCAGTCACTGAAACACAGTGTTTCCCTTGCCAGCCTCTCATTGCCATATGATATTCCAATTTATCTACTAATTAGAATATACACACAAGTATTTGGAAGGGTGTCATGAAAATACAAATTGCTTCCCAACAATAGCACATGTAATGACAGTTTTGGACAGGTTTTCATTGCAGAGTTATGCAAGGCTACACTGGGTGGAGAATCACTGAACACTAGGTACCTCATCCAGCTCAATGTCTTCAATTGATATAACCTGCTGATATTAAGAACAATTTGTTTTGCCTTTTTATTTTTTAAATATAGCAATATGAAAAAACATAATGTGGTAAGGTATAATGATAACAGACTTTAAGGATGCTGAACATCTTCTAAGGTCGGCCAACTAAATCTTTCTGACAGCATGTACTCATACGCTACAGAATATCCTGAAAACACATTATAAGGTAAATTACTCTACTGATGGGAATGCCATCACCGTTACTGTAAAGTTATTCCATAATCTACTTGAACCTACTACTTAAAAGTCTCTCTAAAATTTGTATATCTGTTAATAGACACATTTGTGAGTGATTTCTTACTCTTTGAATATGAGATTACAGTAAAAACTAGCTTTGGAAATTATTTTCCATCATAATTTAAGTTAATAGCTTTTTACTCAGGGTGCTAGGTGAAAAAACTAGGAATATTTGAAATTATCTACATACAGATATAGGCAATTTCGTATTTCATGATGTTTCCTATTATCTGTAACTAAAAGCAATTTCTCTAAGATGTTATACTTAAAAAACCAGCCATCAAGACAATATTGATTTCAAACAGAACTTGCATAGAGAAAAGCATGAGAACAGCACAAACTCTCAGTATTACCCCATCCCCTTTCACAATAGCATTTTATATAGCAAAATCACTTAAGAAGTAGTTCAAGTTAAAATGAGACATCTTTACTTGCAATTGACTTCCAAAATGTCCTGTCCTCAATAACCCTGCTCAGCTCATGTAAAATCAAGCTTGTGACTTCATTTAGAAAATATTTGGTCTTCCTCTTTGCCTTCCACTTTCTGTCTTTCCCAGCACTATTGTTGCTGGGTGATTTGCCTATGGTAAAAAAGACTGTTCTGGCCACAGAAGCTATTTACTTCCCCATAGAGAGAGCAGGCTCCAGAGTTACACCCAGATATTGATACTGGTCCTTCAGGGGAACATTAATCCCATCTGACATTGCTGAATACCACCCAACCTATCAGATGAACCTCTGAACAACAGGATCCCCATCTTGTCTGAATGGATTATGTTGTTTATATCTGGCTAATCAGTTATAATAGGTTATATATGCTATATTGGTAATATATTTATTTTGCTTTATTTATTGCATTTATATATTCTTGAAGTTATAAGAAGATTAAAGGGGAAAGATGGTATCAAACTGACTGGAGAGAAGATAAGCCATCTCAGGTTTGCAGACGATATAGTACTAATTGCCAGAAATGCTCAAAGACTCCAAAAAAATTATGTGCAAGCTATATGCAGAAAGTAAGAAAGTTGGCCTAAAAATGAATGGCATGGAAACAAAATAGAGTATATACTATCAAGCAACCAACAGAATTTTTTTTAAAAAAAATAATTCCAGAATGGACTCATCAAGCAGGTCAACCACTACCTTTATATCGGCTGTCTGATTGGGATGAACAGCAATCAGAGAGCAGAAATAGCCAGAAGAAAGAAAGCAGGATGGGTAGCATTTAACTCCATCAAAGAAATCTTGTTAACTAAGAAAATTGACAAGAAACAACATGCCAACCTTTTAAATTAGACAGTACTACCTGAGGTCCTCTATGGGAGTGAAACATAGTCATTAACTAAAGCCAAGGAAGAAGAACTATGAAGAGCCATTAGAGACATAGAAAGAGCAATGGTAAAGATATCCCTTCACAGCTACATCCCTAACACCCAGTTAAGAGATTAAAGTGGAACCAATGAAGCTATTGCTGATTATCACAAACACAAATTACACCGGGCTGGATAGGTTTCATGAATGACAGATGGGCATTGGACAGCAGCAGTCACCAAGTGGTATCCTAGAGGAATAAAAAGACCCCTTGGCAGCCCCCCCCCCAAAAAAAAAAAGATGGTAAGATCCAATCATGATAAGTTTTGCTTGAACCTGAAGAAGAGCATGGCAGTGAAACAAATGGAAAACAAGTTGTGACCAGCAGGAACTTATTCCTTAATAGTCTGGTCAATGAAGAAATCAATCAAGGAAAAATATCCCACCCATTTGGGATATTTTCCCACTCTGAGTGGCTTACAACATAGTTAAAATATTTACAATAAGGAATTAAACATAAAGAATAAACAAATTGAATGAATGTATAAAAAACAAAACAAAAATGATGTTCCCCAAGTAAAAAGAAAATTAACAACAAAAACACATGCCTGTATTGGTGATGGTAATAGACAAAACATTGTGTATATATACAGTACAATGATATTATTATTATTATTATTATTATTATTATTATTATTATTATTATTATTATTATTATTATTATTATTATTATTATTATTATTATTATTATTATTATTATTATTATTATTATTATTATTAAATTTGTATGGGAAATATCCCAGTCTGAGATGCAAGAATATACAAATGATATTACCTGGAAAATAAGATGTTCAAGAGAGATTTTATTATGTGAATGCACAGGAGGGCAGAATTAATGTTCCTCAATCAACCTTCATTTACATTTCTTAACTTTAAATTCACAAAGTTAATATTCATATAAATTTTAATTAGTTTCAAGTCAGATAAAAGTAAGAAAGACAATCCCTGCACACTTCTAATGAAGCAGTATGTTGTTCAAATAACTCAGCAAGATTAGCTAACTCAGCCAGAATTTAGAATAATTCATGCATTGCTAGTAGACTTTCCAAAATATTCAGACTACTTCCACAAATACTAGTACCCTAATTATCTAATTAAATAGGATAGGCACTCCAATTATAAATCTTACATTCACCCTAGGAGCATAATTTCTTTTTACCTTTTTAGAAGATGATTTAGCCTGGTTTTATACCTTTGACTTCTGCATTGGAGGGTCCCAGACCGATTAGCTTTACTTGGTAATTAAGCCTTGCAGGGTGAATTTAGACTTCATTAAGGTTTTAACTCTGATATTTAACACAGCTGTAGAATAGTACGAAGACTAAATGAGAGTGTACATAAGTTCAGCTAGTATTTCATAATACTGGCTGTTTTCTCCTGAACAAATTAATGCAGCATAACTACTCGCTAAAACATTAGCAACCCCTAAACACTTAGGTTACAATAAAAAGAATGGCATAAATATTTATGTGTGAGCAGTAATTTCCATAACCTAGAAAGATATTACCCAGAAAACTGTGTCCAGTCCTCATGTTTTTTGGAAGGCAGTCATCTGAAGAATGAGCCCTGTTATCACCATGATAATTATTGATCTCCAGCATATGAGGGAAAAAAAAACACTATTGGATATAGGATGACAGAAAAAGTGATTATAGAGGTTAAATAATTCAGCAGCTGTCACGATAACCAGCCTCATCTGACAAAGGTCATACTAAAACAGGACTCAATGGCTTGGCTCTCTCTTCCCCCCACACTCCATCAAGGCTTTTAACTTACTTAGCCCAAAGTAAATGGAACACCAAGACTTGAGAAGTCTGTTTTAGGCTTTCACCTGGCTGAGCAATGTCCTGCCACTTGAGATACAGCTAACCTTAAGCCACCTCTTCCAGAGAAATTAATAAAATATTGGTAGCAATGACGTTTTTCATATGAGACATGGGCCTTGGCAACAGTCTCTTCCAAACCCTTTCTTCAATAGTCAGATGTATTGTTGATTTTCTTTCCTTATTGAGAATAAAAGATATTAAAAGCAAAAGTTTCTTCTATAGGTTTCAAGATTCCGTTTCAAAGATAAAAACAAGTAAAACTCACTAATAAAAATATTTTAGAGACGATCAATCAAGTCCCTTTTCCCTCAGGGAAAACAATAAAACCTGACTAAGTAATCATGGTAACTATATTTCTATTTCCTTCTAGCAATCTTACTTGACTACATGTTCATTCCATTTCCCATATCGAACTCCCTCGAACTAACTCCAAAACCCATGTAACACATATCTAAAAACAGCCATTCTTCAGCTCATTAGCATCAACCACTCAGAACATTCTTAACTCATAACAATGTCTTCTTTCCCATAACATTTTAACACAGAATGTTCACAGACCACACTGCATCAGTCTGGCTCCTTTTCAATGCTTCTTCTTGGCATTTTTGCACCTGGTGATAAGGATTTAACCAAAACAATTTGCTCTTCTGCACATTAGCTAGGCCTTAACTCTTTTCTTGCACAAATGTATCCATGTTCCTGACACCCATCATGCTTTATTCATACAATTCCATCACAGCAGCCACTGAACAAGACAAAATCTATACCAAAATAGGGTTGTGGGGTCTCATATAGGGTGGCTGATTTAGTGACAGCCACCCTTCAGTTCATTTGGTGTGATTTTTATGCTTTTATGAATTTTTAAAGTTTTAACATCGAGTCTTAGGATATCGATATTTTAGTCTGTAATTGCCGCTCAGAGTCGGGCTTGCCCGATTGGAGCGGGGTAGCAAGTACGAATAAATAATAAAAAATAATAATAAATAATAAAATAATAATCTTAAAGAAATTCGAGTCAAGAAAAGTATTACATAAACACTCAAATTATATTTAGAGACTGTCTGCCTGAATCTTCATGTTTCTGTACCTGTTGACACCTGCCATTGAAGCTTGCACCATAAGGATATGTTCAGGAAGGGGGAGGCAAAAATCCCCCGCCTGGCAGTTATTCACCTCAGCAGAGGTACCTTTTTGGTATGTTGTACCAAAGTCAACACTCCTGGCTTAAAGTATGTTTTTTAAAAAAATAAATAAATAAATCCTAATGGTTATAATGTTACAATGCAACAGACAATTCATAATTATTTTGCTAGTCAGATTTTTTTTATCCATATTCCTTCCATACTGTGAGATTTTTTACCTGATATAAGAGACTGAATGGCAGGGTAAAAAAAATGAACAGGAACAATTAGCATGTATTATTAATTTGGCAATGTCATAGTGCTTTAAATAGTAACAGGAGGGGGGGACATGCAGCCCAAAGTCTGTTGTCTTTAAACGGAAAAACCAAGAGGCACAAAATATGCTGACACACATGTTCACGCACCTTTAATTGAAGAATACAATGAATCAAGAATGGATAGAAAACAAATGACCTATGGTGGATAGTTTAAAATAACTTGCATGTAAGCAAGATAATGCATGTATCAGAGCTGTGTTGTGTATGCTTCACTCTTTGAATTGATTAAAAACCTGGCAAAACAGACAGAAATGTAGGGTAATGTTTTACTATAGATAAAACATAAGAAGTATTATATAAAGCTATGAGTGTTGAACTACTGAGCAGGTTCATTGTTTCAGCTAGCAATATAATTTTATTGTATTTATTGTAAAAAGCAGTTTTTTACTTTATAATTTGATTGCACATTGTTAACCACCCAAAGAGGCAGTATAGAAGTGGAAATAGTAAGTAAGCAAGCACATAACCAAATAACATTTCTGTATCCAGAATAATGAATGTGGATGGTATAGTAAACTCACTAAAAAACAAAGCTGGTATGTATTCCTTAGTTATTCCCTCTGCTATTCCAATCATGCTCACATGCAACATGTTTAATGACAACACTAGAAGAAGATACAACCTGAAAGTTGATGGTTTCTTACCCATCAATCAAAGCCTAGAAAACCACAAAAAGTCGATATATACTGTATTTGCTTTCCTCTATCTGCAGAAGATGGACGTTTCAAAACATTGCAGAGGGGAAATGGTTTTCTTTTATCTGGTTTTATACACTTTAATTCCCATTGGCCCCAACACTCTCATTTATAATTATAATGTTACAAAATGTACCATCTGTCATTCTACCTGTGGGATGCCAGATTATAGTAAAGAATAATATGATTCATTTTTTAATAGAAATCACTTCTGATGAATTATAATGTGAAGCATCTCTCGGAAATACAGCTATTACTTTACTGGTATTTTTTAGGCTAGTAAGTTAGATAAACCCATGTGTTCTTTTGTCATCTTAAGTTTTTCTCAGAATGGCACAGTATGATATAAAACAAACCTTTTCTCAACTCTTTTCAGACACAGTACTTCTTTTCTACCAGTGGTTAGTTCAATGAAAGTCATTTACACATGGGCTACTTCATGTGCTTCAATAATATCTGGTGCTCAATATGCAGATGCATCCTAAAGCTAACAGTTCCGTCATGAATACTTTACTTTTCACCACTTTCTATGCCTCCATTGTTTCACAAATTATCACTTCACTGATATTATGTGACAGAGGGTTTCTTTGTCACAGTAGAAAGAGACAGTCTGATGTTACTCTGTGCCAAATGTTTGGACAAATATTTTTCAAGTTACATTTTTTTAAAAAAATTGAGGTGATTTGCCTCCTGCTGAAACACAAGATCTTTTTTTCCTCAGCAGATAAGATATTGCTGAAATGTATTTTTAAAAAAACTAGCATTTTTGTCTTAAAATACTTTTATTTGACCCTTTTTTTTACAACAAAACCATCCTGAAGTAAGAATTATTCAAAAAATAAGTCAACCATTCACACAAAAATAGCTATAACTCAGGTGTTTCTCAGTCAAATCCTGTCAGAAAGAGCAATGGCTCATAGGCATTTCCTTGCCCTTAATTTATAGGACAGAGATGGCTAACCTTGGCACTCCAGCTGCTCTTGGACTTGAATTACCAGAAGCCTGAGTCACCACTCCTGCTGATCAGAGCTTCTGGGAATTGAAGTTCCAGAACACCTGGAGTACCAAGGTTAGCCATCACAGTTATAGGACATCAAGGATTGAATGAGGAGAGCAAGGGAGACCTGAACATTGGTAACTTTTTTTTGCTGTTAATGGGCCAGACATTTTAACAATTTCCAAAGATCCCCATCACTGACTGCATTGAATAGCAATTAGCAATAATCTCATAGCATTTAGTGCATTCTCTGGGAGGTTCACAAGGTAATTAGCACTTCCTCCCAACATGCTAGGTATTCATTTTACTGCCCCCAAAAGTATGGAAGGCTGAGTCAACCTTAGTCCCATCAGGATCAAACTTACAATAACAGCAGTTTTTGGTGCAGTACAGCAGTATGACCACTGTGCCATAATGGCTCATTGAACCAGATCCTTCTGCCTGTCCTTGCATATACGAGGGCTAACATTCATATAGCCCTATCACACTTACAGATAGATGAAGAGTCCAATAGGAGAGTAAACATTGGTGGAAGGAAATTCAATAATTTAGGATACATGGATGATAGTAAAAGCAGCATTACAGATGAGCATAAAAAAGACAAAAATAATGCCTGAAGAAAAATTATATCACTTTAATGAGGACAATGAAGAAATTGAAATAAAGATCCTCTGCATCTTGGTTCAATTATTAACCAAAATGGTAATTGCAATGAAGACATGAAAGAAAGATTGAGGTACAAAGGAAGGACTTTGAAGGACAACTATGACTGTGCCAAAAATGATCCTTAAGTAAGGATGTGTTGCCAGATATCAAAGTCAAGGTCAGTGAGAGTACTTAAAGATATGACAACAGAATTGATTAACTTGTAATGTGCTGTTGCACAGCTCATGTAAGGGACTGTGGTGGATTATTGGTTAAGATGCTGAACTTGAAGGTTGGCAAGTCAGCATTTAGAGACCTGAGTACTGTAAGATGGAATGAACTCCTGTCTCTGTTCCAGTTCCTGCCAAACTAGCATTATGAAAGCAAGAAATTGCTATCACTTCGTTGGGAAGGTAAACAACGTTGGGTGCACTCCATTGTCTAGTCATGCCTGTCACATGTCCATGGAAACATCTGGAGATGCAGACAGCACTGACTCTTTGGTTGTAAACAGAGATGAGCACTGAACCCCAAAGTCAAATACAAATGGCTTTTGAGAAAGGGCAACCTTTACCTTTACTACAGCTCATGTACTTTCAAAATGAAAAAAACAAGTAGGTTCAAAAGCAACACCCAAAAAGGATAATAGAAAAATATCTGCATAGTAACAGTGTATCTTTTTTTTTTAAAATACATTAGAGTGAAGAGAGAACAGGAAGAGTATCAGGAAAAAAATACTTGCTTTCTGTGGGCATCACATGTGTCCATCTCATGTGATGATGAAAAGTACATTGCATGTAACCATATCATAAGTGTTTCAACTTTGATTTAAACAAGACAAAACTGAAATGTCATTATTTGTAGACACCGAAGATTCTGGTGTTGGAAGAACGTTGTTTCGGCTTGCAACACTTCTTGATGTGTCAAAGGGCAGAATTCACAATATAGAACTACATATTTAGCACCATCCTACTCATGTGCTCAATTTCCCTTGCAAAATCTTTGACTTTAATGTCACTGTACTCATAGATATGCGATGTGACGTAATAGAATCATGAACTAGAAATCAGGAGGCCTGAATTTCAATCTCCACTCAGCCAGGGAATGACAGGTATGGTTCTGATAAACCACTTGTTTATCAGCTTGAAAGCCCTATTACGGTTGCTTTAAGTCAGTTCTGACTTGGTAGTATATAACAGTGTACCCCTGTCATTATCGCCAAGATTGCAAAAGGGTTCATCGTTATTTCTATTTCCTACATAACTAACTTTCCTTCATAACTAACAAGGAATCTTTGTGAGGACATGCCAATTTCTTATTATTTTGTTTGTCCTACCACTTTCCTACCCATTTACATAACATTTTTCATCCCCTAAGGTATTTTCACCCCTTTCTTTTGCAGGAACTCTTAGAGAGATTTACAAAAGCAGCAAGTGTTTTCAAATTAGTCATGAATGACATTGGAACAGTCAGCTAAGGGAATGTCTCTCACACAAAGAGATCAACATGCGAGCTGCGTAATAGTATACTTCTAAGTATGAGAAACACCAATATGTGTTTTGCACTTATTGTTATGTAGAACCTGTCATGATGTTTTGCTCATTATAAAACTCCATGCTTCTGCTCATCCAAAGATGGGACATAGTATGTTTAGACTGGCTTGCTAGAAACTTGCTGGAAACCCATGTTGGAGAGACAGATAAACAGCCAGCTATGTGATAAGGTTGAATGTGGATTCTTTGCCCGTGAGAGAAGGGGAGCTTGCTGCCACTTTCTCACCAGTCTATTATAAACTAACTCCACTTGTGGGGATTGATATCAAAAGAATAAAAACCAAAGCGGGAGGCTTTTTACTTCCTCTTTGTTTGGGGAAGCCATGGGGGAGCCTCACAGATGGACCTGTGGGAACAAGGGAAGGCAGAAGGGCCAATCTAAGTTATGTTTTCTTTATTTTGTGTGTATTATTTGATTGACTATATTGCAAGTTTGATTTCCTATGCTATATTCATTTCTTTAGCTTACTTAAATAAACTTCATAAAATGTAACTCCTTTGTGTCTATTGAATTGAAATAAAAGGGGTTGACTGAACCACACTAAGCTAAGACCATGTTTTGCTACCTAATTTGAGTAATTTATGCCCTGCATACTCACCAGCTGAGGTCACGTGTGATCACAAGGCACCTCTTAAGGGCTGAGCTGCCCAAAAAGGAGGTGACAGACACAGATGGTAAGGAGGCAGAGGGTGAAATGTGGCAGGAAGGAATGATAAGATCTCTAGGCAAAGAGAACAATATCATTACAGTACCATTTATGGTGGCCTGCATTAAATGCCACCACCTCTCAGGTAACTGGAATTTGGTAAAGATGTATCAACTGTGCATCATTACAGCCTAATATTTTCCTCTGACACATCACTTTCTATCTTTGCTTCCTCTTATTTTCTAGATTTTACTCCTAATGACTGGTCAGCCACTCACATTGTTTTGACTATCCTGTAGCTACCTAGAGCTACTGGCAAAGATCATGTCAGAATTACCTTCTTGATCTGGAGGCAGAGAAATATAGCGAAACTGTTGTCATTTTTTTAAAAAAAATCATTGGGAGTAATTTCCCTGGGCCAAGGTATTAGACAAGGGTGCCTTTTCTCCCTAATATTATACACATCGGTTACAGAATTTTTACCTAATGTGATTAGAGACAATTATTTGAGATATTAAGATAACTTAGAATGCCCCTAATGGGTCTTTCAACATAAGTGATACATTTAAGGAATTTTTGTTTACCATTTCCATGACTGAGCACAACTTTGATTCCTAGTCCATCACTCTATCCACACTGCCAATATTCAAGAAACCAGAATAATTTAACTTTTCCTTATGCAATGCAATTCATCGTGGTGCTTTTTTCAAAAGGTCAGAAATGGGAGGCCATGCCTTTAGGGAGGAAGGGAAAGAATTGAATATGCCACACTGGATATGAATTTTGGAGTAGTCAGTTATTTTGTAACAGGATGTAATGACATGTTGAAACATCTGTTACTCCAAGAATAAGTAATTATGAAAGATTCTACTGTCATCTTCTACAAATTTCACCTGGGAGTAGTGCTGTATGCAGATTGGAAAACTACAAAGGGATGGATTTTCAGGTGACAATGTGATTTTGCCAACCTGCTACACATGATACCAGGCATTCTGCATACTCACAGATGAATATAATCACATTTATTAATGCCTTTCACTTGTATGTTGAGGGGAATGATGTTCTAAAACTAGACCTCACAGGGAACAGCTGATGTAAAATTGCTCTAAATACTGTTTTCCATGTATGATAGAATTTACATCTTGTCTAAGTGATTCATTGACACAGAGTCTGGAGTTTAGGTGATGGGCAATGAAGGTATCTTTTTCTTTTGTTTTTTGAGGTTATTAGAAAGTCAAGTGAAAACCTGTCAAACTGCTGCCAGCCTTAATAGAAGAATAATGTGTGTATTCAAGGAAGAAGAATAATCTAATTTTTCCTTATAACACATAAATTCACTATGCTTGATTTAAAAGGTCAGAAAAGGAAGGTCATGTCTTTCTAGTCCAATGAATCTTCTGAATAACCCTCATGATTTTTCTTCCATGGAAGAAGTAGAAATCCTAAGTTGTTTCACCAGGAGAAAGAACAAGTTTTGTGGGTGTCTGATATAGCACTCAGACAGGATATCTTGTGAGAATAATTGGGGATGTAAGGTGGGGTAGGAATATGGAGATGAATATGGGAAAGCCTTGTGAGCTTGGCTATAGGTGTTTGGTCTGGGTAATAAATATGAAAATGCTGGTAGGAAAGGAAAAAGTAATGAAATGTAGAGCAAGAAAGGCAGATAATTGCATGAATAATTAGAAATGTCTGTTGGTTTATAGACCATATTTTCAGTGAGTTTTAAATAAATTCATGAATAAAAATAGAGAAAATAGTCCATTCATCAAATGGTGGTCATATAAGCCTCAGAAGATTATAACTGGGCCATCAAAACTCATTGCCCTGAGGCCAAGCCAGAATGCATTAATTTTCTGATTATTTTTTTTTTTGTACAAAATGAAGGAAATAGACTGGTTCATCAATAACTGGCTACATGTTTGACTTCTTTAGCCACTCATCTCAGTAACATCCCAAAATGCCCACAGTCAAGCAGATATTGTACTAGAAGCAAAACTGCCTAAGGTCTCAAGGGAAGTCAAAGCATCTACCCACATTCACTGTAGGGCTAATTTGCCAAAGGCTTTACCATCATCATCCATCCTTATGAAAAAAAATATTCAGGCAAATTGCTGTAAGAGCAGGAGTTTTAAATAACCTATTGTTTCAAAGAAAAATATGCCAATTTTTGTGGAGGAAAAATGTGTGTGGGGAGGAAAAGGTTGTTCTTTGCCACGAATGTTTGTGGGCTTTTTTGTTTGTTCTTCACTCAGTTTTCTCATTTTTTAAAATATTCTCTGTGCAGTGGCGTAGCGTGGGGGGGGCGGATGCCCCGGGCAGCGGCTTTCAGGGGGCGGCAAAATGTCCCCACCGCTTTGGCCTCCCTCTGCCTGGGTTTAGGAAGCAGGACTTCCCAGGCAGAAGGCAGCCCTTTTGCTGCGCCGATGGCCAGGCTGCCCCCTCTTTGCCTCCCACCGGCTGTGGCTGCCCTTGCTCTGCCTCCTCCGCCACCTACCCCTGACAAGCACCCCGCACGCGTGTGCTGCTCACTTCCGCCCACCCACCCAGCTAGCCGTCAGGGGCTCTCCGCCACCTACCCCTGATGAGCACCCTGCGTGTGCGCGCACGCTGCTCACCTCCACTCGCCCACCCACCCACCCAGCTAGCTGGGTGGGCGGGCGGAGGTAAGCAGCACGCGTGCGGCGCTCATCAGGGGTAGGTGACAGAGAGCCCCTGACGGCTAGCTGGGTGGGTGGGTGGGTGGGCGGAGGTGAGCCACGTGCGCGCGCGGGGCACTCGTCAGGGGTAGATGGTGGAGGAGGCAGAGCAAGGGCAACCACGGCCGGCAGGAGGCAAAGAGGGGGCAGCCTGGCTGCCTGCGCAGCAAAATGGCCGCCTTCTGCCTGGGAAGTCCTGTGTGGGTGGTGGCGGCAGCAGCGAGCTGGGGGGGAGCGAGTTTGTTCTTCGCCCCAGGCGGCTGAAGTCTGCGTGACGCCACTGTCTCTGTGGTACTCCAAATGTGTGTTTATACATGTATAGTACCACCATAATGTTGTTCTGCTCAGAATCAGGACCTCTTTAGAATTTTTTTCTGGCTATTGATTGATTTGATTTGTATTTCAGCCCAGTTAGTATAACCACTATTATGTGGTTGGGGGTGGGGCTAACAACAACCAAATTAATAATGTTTTAATAAGTTCACAAAGAAAAACCCTCATAAAAAGCCACATTAAACATAACATGGTGATTATAACAGTGATTCAACACAATAGAAATATTCAAATGAACCATACAAATCTAATGATGCCCAATTCAAATTGATCTTATCATGAAAGTATAACAAGTAATCCAGCAAGAAGTGAATTTCATTCCATGCACCTACATCTAGATTGCCTCTCCATTTGTGTCCTTTCTTCCAAGAATATTAAGTACACAAGAAGGTTAGGTTCCCAACCTAAGACTTGCAGGCCAGGCCAGCCCACAGCACCATTTAATGTAACCCCACCCCTTCATGGGCATTCAGGAAACAAAATGACCATCCCTTTGAAGCTGTTGGGACAAAATGGCCACCTCTATCATGCAGGCAGGGCAAAATAGCCATCTGTCCATCAAAGCTGACTGAAGGAGCATGACCCTGACCCCGGCCTGAAAAGGTTGGGAACCCCTGTTTTAAATGTCATGTACTTTGCATCTGTACCTACTTTCCAGTGGAATATGTTTCCTTATTGGGAAATCCCAATATTACGCTGCTGGATTAATCTTCATCTTGAACAAAATCCATTACATAATTGCCATTTTAGTTATACAATGTGGTGCAAGACTAGACATATGAAGAGAATTTGTCCCAGCACCCCATCAATGAGTTGCAATTAGCAAGTTACCCAAATCAAATCTTCATTACAGTCCACGACCAGCATAGTACAGCAAAGATAGAAGATCTGGTGTAGTAATGCAATTCTTAAGTAAAGTCTAGTAGGTTTCTGCCCATTGCATTGTTGTCCAACATGTTTCCTGCTTAAGCAAAGCAACATTGAATACTTTGGAGCATTTGTCTAACAAGACAAAAGAAGCAAATTGCTTCAAAAAGGAGCTATAAAGATGGCATGATAATAATGAAAAAGTTGAAGAATTAGAGACCTTGAAAAGATGTTTTCTCACTTCCTGGTATGTTTATAATGTATGTGCAATAAGAAGCCTTTGGCCTTCCATTTATTTTCAGAGTTGCCCAAATGAACTCTTTTTCAAAAATATAGCAAATCCATCTGTCAGACAGAGAAGAATTGTGGTTAGATTGCTGATGCAAGTCAGATAACCTCAAACTACAAGATATGAAGTTTCACAGAAACCAATTTGATATTCCTCTGTTCATAGCCTTTAAATTATTGTTGCAATTTGATGACACTCATTTGACTCCTTGCTCCCATTTAAAATGTATTAGATCCAATTGTGATGAGTAAAGGTAAAAGTCATTAACTTTAAGAGGACAACCAGACCCTATAATCAAGAGGTTAATTGCGTTGGTTTTATTTGTCCTCCATCCTTCAAATGTTCTCCGGTATTGACATTTTCAAATTTAAGTTAAAGTTTTTGGAACCTTAAATTAAATCATTGTGGAAAGTCATCAGCAATACCTCATTCAAGATAGCCATTACCTAGTAACCCTGAACTATTAATACATATTTTGAAAGTAAAGATTATCATAGAGTAAAGAGCAGTTTAAAAAGCTCTTCATAGCAAATACATATATATGTACAGACCCACTGAATTGAAAAGCATTTGTTAGGCACAACAAATTTAAGTCCCATTGGTTTTACTTGGTTTAATCTAAATTAGATAAACACTGGACAGCATAATCTGTTTCGTAGTCTATCAATATTGTATTGGCAAGCATTCATTAATTTGTCCAATCATGCATACATTAATGGAATAATGACTTACCAATAAAAATAAACTTCAAGTTGTGTAGAAAGGAAATCACTGGGTTATGCAGTCTCCATGAGACTTCTCAATATTCACTAGCCCAAATCTTTTCAACTAGTACAAGGATCTGCAAACTTGGCTCTCCAGGTGTTCTTGGACTTCAATTACCAGAAGCCCAAGTCAGTATGCCTGCTGATCAGGACTTCTGGGAATTGAAGTCCAAGAACATCTGGAGAGCCAAGTTTGCAGATCCCTGAACTAGTAAGATGGCATAGCACAAATAGTGTAGCTCAGGGGTGTCCAAACTTTTCAGGCCACAGGCTTGTCACGTGGGTCAGTGGGCCTTGCAATCTGTTTTGCAACAGGATGAGATAGATTTTAGGCTGCTGTTTTCTCTGCTTATTTATTTATTTATTTAAATTTCTATACTGCCCTCCTCACCGAAGGCGACCTGGGTGGTTTAACACATCCTAAAACACATAAAAAGGCCAAAATTCTAAAAGCTCTCAAAACAGGGGTGCCCAAACTACAGCCCACAGGCCAGATTTGGCCCCCAAGACAATTCATCTGGCCTCTGCTGCCCTCGTTGCTCCTGGAAGCAATGAGAGCAGTGCAGGCCAGATTATTTGGTGTTGGGGGACAGATCGAGCCCACAGGCTGTAGTTTGGGTACCCCTGGTGTAGCTTTTGGAGGCAAATCTCTTAAAGTAAAAATTAATAATTCTGCAGACAATTACACACATTGATAATTTCTACAGTGATTTATTGACTTGGGCCAGTTCAACTCTCAAAATTAAGTCATTTGCTAAACTATAAAAAACAATTTAGGCAACTGTGACATGAATCATGCCTTGCCTCAAAAATTCACATTTTCTCAGGTGTTTCACAAAGTAAAACATACATGTTGAAATTATTAAAAAAAGATTTACAGCACCTTAAAGACTAGCAATTTCTATTTAGTATAAACTTTAATGGGCAGCAGCTCCCATCCTCAGATTGAGTGGACTACAGCCACCATTTGTTAGTCTAATGGCACTTAAAAACTAACATATTAAACATCTTAGCCCTTAGGCTGTCACAATTTTTTGTCTTTCCTGTTGCAGACTAACAAGTTTCTCCTCAAATTTCTTAAAATGTGAATTGCTATAATGACCTTGAACAAAATTCACAAACATGCGTTAGTCAACAGAAGAAATGCAAATGTAAGCACTTTAAATGTGTCTCTACCTCCCCAACCCAGAAATAAAGAGATCAGACATAGGTAGTGGAGTTTAACTAGGACTTCTATTAACTGTTAACAACTCACTTCTGCAGGAAGGGTGCTGTCATATGGTGGATATCTGAACCAGATCCCAGTGAATTCTTTTAGTCTCTGCACCTGCTCTCCATAGGTGAGTCCCAAACCTCATAAATCTTCAGTGGCCCCAAGCTTCATGATCTTAGGTGGGCAATAGCCAAGCACACAACCCGTGGAAACACACACATCCCATTATCTGAACCTCGTGATCCACATTACCAAAATATCACATGCATTAGCACCCCTGGTATCCCTTAGAATTCATCTCTACTTCTTTCCATTCTGCACCACCTGCCAGTGTGATCTACTTATATATGGCATCATCCTTGATCTGTCCATATAATCCCTGTGAATAGTCAATATAGAACAGGCAAAAAACCCCACCTACCTTTTGTTCAAAGTGCTTATCATATGAAGCAGGACCAAAATTTAAATCCAGCCTACAAGTAACCACCACACTGGACATCAAGGGTGGGCAGGGTGGCTGTTGCTGTAGCAAAAGACCAAAGGATGAAGGTGAGAGCAGTCTCTTAAGGCTCAGGTTCCTACTATCCACTCTTTCCAGCTCTGTGCAATGTACTAGTTGTGACCTTCCAAAATTGATACTTCATGTATGTGCTGAAATAATGCACCTAGAGTGTGTCCACTGACCTTCATGTAGTCAACCATGGCCTGAACTGGGCAGAGTACCTGGATGGCAATTGATTCATCTTAGACTGATCGAGATGCAAAACAATGTACATGTCTATGCTTTTTAAAACTCCTTTTGGAGTTGCCCACCCAAGATGATACCACTAATTTGTTGATTCGGAGTATTCTTAAAAAAGGATAAGAGCACAACTGTGAATTAAATTCCTAGATACCTCTATTTGCATCATTGTCAATTTAACCAAGATGAGCAAGGAAATTGGTGTCCTGATGTCATTAATGTCACCCTTTCCTCTAGTCCAACTCTAATCTGCTGATACGTTTGACCGTCCATGTGCTGTTGCATAAAAAGCTAAGGGTGACATTTTATTCTAAACACAACATGGAGTAAGGCTTCTCTGTTATTCCTCAACTCCAGCCTGTAACAAGTGCTCAACTGGAGCTAGCAACAGCTGGAGTAACTTCTTCTCATTGAATTTGTGAAATTTCATGCATCCTGCAGTGCGGGTGTGCTGAGTGCCATGTTGATGGCTATGTTTACCTCATATTTCTTAAGATGCAAAACATCCCATGGTAGGACATCAGGCTATACTTGTTCCCAGGGAGCCAAAGCCCTGAATAGAGTGATCTGTTAGCAGGACAGGACATCAGCTATAGAATTGCCCATTCCAAGGTATGGCTTGCTGAGATTAAAATGTTAAAGTGAAGGCAAACATAAACACCTGAACTAAACACATAACCTGAGGGGACTTAGAGGTGAAATAATTGATTATGTGCACTATAACCATATTGTCACACCAAAACAACATGGCTGAATTAGTCCACTGCTCAACCCAGAGCCATAATACTCCAAATATAGGGGGAAACTCCAAAAAACTCTCCACTGGTCCCAGAGTGCATGGTCACTGTCCAGAACACCAGTGTCCCTCAAAGTAAATACCAAAGCTTAAGGAACCTATTGTATTCTTCTTCGACTAAAATTACCTTCCTCTGCACTGCCAGACTAACAGCAAATAAATAAATAGTTATTCAAACGGTGTATTGGATCAAGCTGTCCTACATGGCTGCCGAATTATGTTATGTTCAGTGGATCAAGTGACAAATATGTCTCTTTCTGCCAATAGCTAAATATGCTATTGCTGTCAATCATGTATTTGCAGCAAGTTACTCTTTCAATACAGAATGACAGGTAGAAAACAATGACTTTCATTTAGCTGTACCTATCTTGAAACTAATGGCTCCCAAGGTGCTGATTATGTGCCCTGGCCATGAGATTCTCTGCACTCAGGTGAGGATATGGGAGCTTTTTATTTCTCCTACCAAATGTTAGAGATTGATCTGATATATGGAATGGAAGTTATGTCCTTCTATTAAGATAGTATAAAAATAAGAACAAGTACACTAAGTTTACAAACACTTCTCTCTCTAGCAATACTGAGTAGATCTCTCTCTCTGTCTCTCTCATTCGCTCCTTCACTCTCTCACACTCACACCAATATAATAAACATGAATAGAAAAAAATGTTGATAGAAGTAGAATGCTCAAGAAAAGTACACATTTTACACCTTCTCTTGCAAAGTTCAAATATGATTCTATTAAGTGTCATCAAGTCACTTTTTACTTGTGGGAATCTTATAATTTGCTGGCCTACAAAAGATCCACAACTTAACACACTTGTTCAGAGCTTGCAAACTAATGGCTGTGGCTTCCTTTAATGAGTCAAGTCATTCCATGTTAGATCATTTTTTCTTACTGTCTTCAGTTTTTCCTAGTATTTTTGACTGACTTATATTTTAATTTCATGTCCAAAGCAAAATAGCCTCATTTTTGTCATTTTCACTTCTGAAGTTCCAGTCTGATTTAATCTAGAAGCTACTTGGACAGTTTTTGACAGGGCACAGTAACCATGAAGCTAGCATCCATAAACTTGAGACTGGCACAGGAATACCCTATACAGCAGTTGTGTTACATTTAGCCAACTGATGTAAATGAAATGCAATGGCTTTTCATACACAGGTAGACTCTTGGGTACAGCTGCACAGTGGGAAAGTATATGATATCATACCTTCACAGTAATTCTAGAAATCCAGTCCTACTGGAACAATAGCTATTGTTCTAGATAACCCAGTAAATATATGTTTATACAGTTTGAAGTGCATGAAATCTGCTCAAAACCACTTTTTTAAAAAATGGAAAAGGTTAAAAGTGAATGCAGCTTACTAAAACACATGTCACTTTTGAATCACAAAGCAAAATGCATTAAAAGCACATTGATCTGAAAAAAACAACCATGCAACAATGCATACATTAAGAAAAATGCATAAATACACATATCAGGAAAACTGTTTAAGAGGGATCTGTACACGTTTCTTTAAAGAAAGGGAAAATGTCTTGCCACTTGAGAACAAACTTTGAAAACAAAGTGTGGGATCTGAGTAAAGAAAAAACTGAGATTGACAATTGTTCAGATCCACAAGACTAGCAAAGAAAAGTTATTACAATTTGCATTTGATAGGAACATCAGTTCTCAACTGGCCAGATAGCTCAGTGGGTTAGACATCTGGATATGAAGCCAGATACTGCAAGTTTTATTCCTCACTCTGCCTTCTATGAGAAGAGCCATCCTGGTTATGGCATGGCTAGAAGAAGGGAATGGTCAACCACAATTTAGAAAATATAACTAGAAAATCGAGAAAAGGGTCACCCTAAGTCAGAATTTACTTGATACAATGCTGCTGTTGCTGCTGCTTCTGTCATCATCGTCCCTTAACAGCCATTTGTGAATAGAGCTTTGATAGAAACATGGACAAAGCCATAAACAAGCAGTACTCCCAGTTATGTGGAAAAGTGTCACCTTGCTTGTGATTAACTTAAAGATGTCACCCATCTTATGAGGCAGGATAGTAAAGGTAAAGGTCAGCCTTGCTCGAAAGAGATAGGAAACAACAAGTAAGATATTTTGTCCTACTTGTATGCAATGCTAGCATAGAATGGCCAACTAGCTAAAAGAGAACAGCTGTCAGTGTCAAACGAATGCTTGAAGGCTTTTGAGGCATACCTCATGCTGAAGCAAAACATTTGTTCTATTTAATCCAATGTAATCACCTTTGACTTGATTTCAAGCAGATTTCCTGGAGTTTCTTAGTACTTGTTGTCCATCCATCTCCATTTTGGCTGCCCAGAAAGGAAGCGGGCACCTCTACAAACAGCAGCGGCGGCCTTTCCTTGCCATGCTGCTGCGCCACCATGGTTCCTGCCTACCTGCTGCCTGCCTGCCTAGCTAGGTAAGTTTTACTGGGGTTTTTTTTGTTTGGGGTGGGTGGGTGGGTTGAGGTGTGTGTGTGTGTGTGTGTGTGTGTGTGTGTTTTATTTTATTAATTTAATTTTTTTTTAATTTTTTGCCCTTTGGCTCTGCCCACATTATGATGTTTTTTTTGCCCTTTGGCTCATGACATTATGATGTTGGCTCCGCCCACGACGTCATGATGATGATTATAATAATTATTAGCTCAAATTTATATTGCCACCCACTCACCGTGGTGACTCAGGGCGGCTTACAAAAAATACATTACATTACAATACAATGTGTTGGTGTGGGCACAGGGGGAGGGGCGGTGAAGTCCTCAACCTGCCCTGACTTCTCCTTCCCCTGGCAGTTGGTGTAGGCACAGGGGGAGGGGCGGCAACGTACCCTGGCTTCTTCCCCCCCAGGCAGTTGGTGTAGGCACAGGGGGAGGGGCATCAAGGTCCTCAACCTGCCCTGGCTTCTTCACATTGGCCCCACCCACGACATCCATGACATCACGGTGGGGTAGTAAATTTTTTGACATCCCACCACTGACTAAGGGTCAGTGCTCGTCTCTGTTTCAAAGATGAAGAGCCAGCGCTGTCTGCTTCTGCAGATGTTTCCGTGGTCATGTGTCAGGCATGACTAGACACCGGAGCACACTGAATGCTGTTTCCTTTCCACCAAAGTGGTCCCTATTTATCTACTTGCAATTTCTTGCTTTCGAACTGCTAGGTTGGCAGGAGCTGAGACAAAGACATTCCATCCTGCAGTACTCGGGGATTGAACTGCTGACCTTCCGCCTCCCAGTCAGTGTCTTAGCCACTTGAGCCATTGCAGTCCTGAACAAAAATAAACACATATAATATAAACATCGGGATACACAGAAAGAGAGTCTTCAAAGATGGTGGTATTTTTGAATACTAGGAATACCAGGTAATGTTTCACTCATCTTCTCAGAATTGTGATCTTCCCTGATTAGTATATCTGAATTAATGGAAGCAAAATGATTTCTCCTCCCTACCCTTATTGTGCCTTGAACTCTGCTCTTCTGTTGTCATTTCACTACTCATCATTATTTATACTAAAATTAGGAAAGATGGGGCTAATTGGATTACTTGAAATGTTTTGGGAGGAATTTGGTTCCCTCTAAACAAACATGGGCACTTGGATATTATTTTAACATTATTCATCTGCTTCCAGTCCTCAAGACAATGTGTGACCCACTGTCTCCTCTATCTTTATTCCCATTTCCTCGAGCTTTTATAACCACTAATTTGTTTTCCTTTACGACAGCTGAAATTGGGAACAAGAAGACTCACTCCATCTCACTGCACTATAGCTGGCAGCTATTTAATGTTCCTACTAGATATGCATAACTTTCAAGTTACAGTTCTGGGGATGTTGACAGTAACCATTTTCTTCCCATGTGATAGGATACATAAATTAATATGACCTTTCCCAGTCAGATAAAGGTGGGATGGAAGTAAAATATTTCATATTTAAACATCTATGCACCATCTTATGAACCATAGGATGTTTTGGGGGTTTTTTTAAAAAAAAAATTGATGAACCCAATTGATTACTTAGGAGTTATTTATGTGCATTATTTTGAAACATACACCTTCATATCATTTTACAGAGATAAGACTTTCCTCCCAAGGAAATTGGGCTGACAACTGATTTCATGGGCTTGTCGGGGTAAAAAAAGTATGTTGAAAATTAGCCACAGAAAAGTCTAGAGGAGGAAACAACTCCTATAATATTTTAATGATGTTTTTCTGCTTGAAGGTTAGTGGTGAAGACTGCTCTTAAAGAAGGAATGTTTAGACTTTAAAATTGGCAATTCTACTTTAAAGCAAGAAGCTCAGCTGCTCCATATTTTCACCTGCAAATTATTTTTTCCATGGTTGTGAAATCTAGTGACATTTTATGGCCACCAAAATCACACACACACACACACACACACACACACACACACACACACACACACACACACACACACACACACACACACACACACACACACACACACACACACTTCTTTTTCCCTTAATAAACTAGTATATCTCAATATTTTTTATTACCTCCGTTCAGAACCAGTGACTGTGAGTTCAAAATATAACGTTGCCTGTTAGGAGAGGAACCTACCAAGAGCACTAGAAGCAAGCAGGACAGATAAGGTTATGTGTTATAGAATTTTTTGCCTAGGCCCAAAATGAGGTCAGAAAAAGGGATGGGTAAACCACTCCTGACTGGTTAATTTAATACACTTTTAGTTGTTCAGTTATTTTCTGCACACCTAGATAACCTTGGGGGTATCTCCATATGTCTGATTCAATTGACCAGAATATAACAAAAATACAGGTATGTATTGCACTGTGTGGTCTGAAAAACATGAAGCATTACTTCACTTGCTGAAGCAGAAAGGACATATTCTCACATCTTTAATAAATATTTTTGCACTTTTTCAAACCTCCCATTCAAATCAGCAAAAAAAAAAACAACCATAGAAAACATTTGAAGCTTTAAAAAAAGTCTGGAAACTCCGTTTCTTTTCATTTCAACTTGTTTCAAATATTAATCAACTTCAAACCAACAGAATATTCAGACAGGCCTATGATATTTTTCTTGATCATGCAATGAGCTCTGCTTTCATCTCAGTTCAGGCAAAACCCAAATGACTTTAGGAAAGATGCTGGTTTTGAGCCATATGCTTTTGGGGTTTGATTGCTTTTTAGCTATACCCTAAATTAAAAAAAAACTCACAAGGGCAAGAAAGAGTTAAGAAATGTTGTGAATTCTTCCCCCTTAATGGTTACATTAAAAATAATAGATTGCAAAGATACAAATGGAGATCAATTAGTGGGCAGTGCTGACTGTAGAAATATTAAGATAAACTTATTTTTGAATGTTAAGTATGTTGTCCATTTGAATAAGTTTCTATAAGGCATTCTGTACGTATTATATCCAGTGGTGGGTTGTTAAAATCTTCGCTACCCCACCGTGACATCATCAACATCATGGACACAGCTGACGTCATGACATCATGATACCGTGGGCGGAGCAAAAATTCTGTGCATGCGTCAAACCTCCATTTGACACATGTGCAGTTCTTTTTTTGTGTGTGCATGTGTCAAACTGCTATTTGACACATGCACACTAAACATTAGAACTGTGCATGTGTCAAATGGAGGTTTGACGCATGCGCAGTCCCGGGCAGCCATTTTGGCTGCCCAGAAAAACATTTTGGAGGGGGCTGGAGAGATGACCGAACCAGTCGCCGGGAGTTTTACCACCACCCCAGAGACCCCTCCTGATGGGGTGCTACCGGTTTGGGCAAACCAGTCCGAACCAGTAACATCCTATCACTGATTATATCCCTGTTAAAACACCTAATTGTTTGTTTGTCATGTTATTGCTGTCATTGCTCTAATTCTCTCAGTAATCTAAAATATATGTTCGTTGAGAACAGTTGTAATTTGTACTTTTAGACTTTTTAGACTCTCAACCTGTGGCCAGCAGGCTGGATGCGACCTGTGGCACCATTTCAGGTGCCACCACCACCACACCAGGAAGTGTCATGCAGTAGAGGAAGGGCAAAGCTGTCTGAGGAAGAGTGACATGGCCCCCAGCTTAAAAAGGTTGAGAGCTCCTGTTTTAGACATACAGTTGTACCTCGCTTAAAGAGCACAATGTGTTCCACAGGATTATTCTTTAAGCGAGTTTGTTCTTTAAGTGAAACACCATTGTAAGTGACCAACTGTGACTTCTGGTGGGGAGGATTGTGAGCCCCAATTTATTTGTTAAGCAAGTTTTTGGTGAGTTTAAGCAAAGCGAACATTCAGAGAAAATTCTGCTCTTTAAGCGAGTTACTCTTTAAGCGAGGAACTCTTTATGTGAGATTTGACTGAGATTACTCTTATATCATAGCATTTACAGTATAATAAATTCCACTGAAATGGCAGCTGGTGATTAGAATTTCTCATAATTTTGCCTGCAGGGTCAAATAACAAGAGGCACAGCCTTATTAACCTGGATGGTATGTTCACCAGAAAATAGTCCAGGCCTACAAATAAGTCCTGATATTTGTCTGCAGGGCCCATTTGCATAGCCAGTAAAGGACATTTGTGTTTTATTAGACTCAGTTTTCTTTATAATTCTTGGCCCTGTAGTGGACCTGTTACTCATGAGTAGAACCTTGGTCTACACAGAATTGGGACCACACCTGAATTGATGCCTTCCAGCTAGGCAGTTCAGGATTTCAGCCATCCATTACACAAATCTTGACCAGAGCCAGGCTATTATACAGGTAGTGCATAGGAAATTTAAAAACTCCAGTCTTCATGGCTTTAAAAAGTACAGTATATTGTAGCAAAAGTAGGTTACATAAACAAAGTTTTAGGAAGCAAAATAATTATAGGTAAACAGAAACATCTTTAGTACAGAAAGCACATTAAAACAATGGCACCTAATTAAGCTTTGAAAGCCCAAAGGGCCTCCTCTTAGCTTAAAAGTGACTACATAATTGCAGAGTTCTTGGAACCCCCCCCCCCTAGACTTACACAAGGTGGAGCACCAGACCAAGAGAGCGTCATGCCCCTCCCTCTGCTTTTTATCTTCTCCAAGAAGTTCCATCCTCTGGCCATTCCCCTAAAGGATTTCAGTCAATGACTATACAGCACTACATGTCTATCCAATTTAAGTTTCATTTCTTCCAGAACACGAAGCTAGGATATTTAGTCTACCAATCCTTCTCAGCGCAGTGATACCCATAATGTAACACTGTCACCTCCCTCCAGTGAACAGCACACAGAAATCTCCATTACAGTTTCAAAAATCACACAGCCCCCATTTCTATCCCAGGACAGGCCCAGGATGAATGTAACATTTCTGAGTACAACAGACGGCAGGAGTTTCTAAGTGGTATTTTTATACTTGAGATTAGTAATACTGTATATCTCCTCAGTACTGACCATTTATACTATAATAACCAGTAGATATGATACACAATGGTCACTGTTGAGGCCTGTTGAACGGATGTTCATCATGCTTTTTGGATAGAATATTAGCAGGAAGCACCTGGACTTAGTTTAAATGGAATCAATGTCTCATTCTTCTGGTGAAAGAATATCCAGTCCCATTCATCATCCTTTCTTGCTTTCAAAAACCAACACTGTATTCTAGAGCCAAAACATCTTCAGCAGTGTTCCTGTGTTTCTCAAATGTAAAACAGAAATTTCCAAGAGCTTAGGGAAATGTTTGTGTCATCACACAAGTCTTACATGCTTGCCACTGTTACATTACCCTCCCCAGTTGGTTGTGATTAAAATAGGCCCCTTTTTTGAGTTTGGTTTCCAAAGTTTCATTTTTTTAGGCATACAGCATTTTTCAAGCAATTAGGTATCACTTTCAGTTTCATATTGTATCCTTAAATAAGGCTGGGGGAGGAGGAGGAATCGGGAATTGCTTCCCACCATCGCCACTTGTAGAAAAACTGAGGCTTTTTATTTGACTGGATTTCACTCCTTTTCTTTTTGCTGTTAGGTGGAGTTCAAATCTTTGTCTAAATCTTTTTTCCATTTCTCTGCAATGTCCCTTGACAACTACAGGGTTGATAGGCGCTGTAACATATCCATGTTTGCAAAAATTCGTCCAATTTAACAGCATTTGGACAGGTGTTATGGCTTTCTCCAGGAGAGGGTCCCATAGCTGCTTATCTTCTGATTTTATAGCCAGAAAACTGCTGCCAGTTTAATTCACTGAAGTCTCCACTCTCCACTTCTGACACCACAAAGTGTTTTATGGTTCAAAAACAAAGCAAAGAAACTTTATTCTGTAGAACCTCTGGAAACTGAGAACATGAAATAATAAGATCTCAGGCAACCACTTGAGGGCCCACTCCAAAAGTTGCCAAACCCTTAATACTGGTGTGCCATGGCATCATTGAAAAAACAACAACCATCTGTCAGGAAAAAGAGGGAGCAGATCTTTTAAAACAGCACTTTATAAAGTTTTAAAAAGTTTAAAAATGCTGTATGGTTTTGTTCCCCTAAAGTCAGGGTGGTCTGGAATGTTTTTGTGATGTATTTACCCTTTAGACAATTATTTCTTAAAGTTCTTTAAGGTTCCAGCATGTTTCCTTGACTTTACCTTGAAGTCTGTGTTGTTTACAATGTATCTCTATGGATTTGATGTTATCTGAGTCATCTCCATAGGATTTTAACGTTATCTGATGCATGCATCGGATAAGGCTAAAAATCAGATAACATTAAGACTTGTGGAACCAAGTCTTAACGTTATCTGAGGTATCACTGTAATGTGTTCCACAGGATTGCTCTTTAAGCAACTTTGCTATTCAAGCGAAACACCATTGCAAGTGACCAATTGTAACTTCTGGTGGTGGTGGGGATTGTGAACTCCAATGTAGTTGTTAAATAAGTTTTTGGTTGGTTTTCTCCTTTTAAAGTGAGTTAGTCTCTAAATGAGGAGCTCTTTATGCGAGTTTTTACTGTATACAGTATTTTCCTTCAGAACTTTTGGAAGAATGTGGTAGGGTCACCTATGGAGTAACTTCACTTTTATTTACTAAATATCTGTGATATCACAGAAATTTAATGATACAGATATTATGGATTGCATCAAAACTAAAAGAGTTGAAGATAGTTGCAACTAAATACAATGGGAACATCTAACTCACCCTTCAGAATTTAATACAACCTAATGTCACTCAGTCTATCTGGAGAAAGACCCATATTTACAAATTTAACTGAAATGAAACTTAGTTATTTTTCAATGAAAATATCCCAAGCAAAATATATGACATTTCCAGGTAGCTTTGTAAATCTTCCTTCCTGGAAATGCCAGTGAACCGTAGCTAGATTTCAGGAGTCCTGTTCATGTGTCCTCCTGGTTGGCTTACCCACTGGGGATCAGGGGCAGTAAAGTAGCATCATACGGCTTTAGTGCTTCAGATAATTGCAATATGTGGGAAACTTCCTACCATTTTAGAAATTAAAATGAAGATAAAAACATCATACCAACTATAAGAATGTGAATACTGTATCCTTAAAGTACACTTTGGATTCACCAGTCTGTCACTGTTTGGACTGCTTGGAGTATCCAAAACAAACTGGTACATAAGGGAGGCATATGTGGTGGGACCAACTAAACTGCTGACATTCTGGCAACTACACAAAGATGCCAGCTGCTGATGCATACCCTGTCTATTGTCAGAAAGTGTTTCTAAATCCTGGGGGACCTTTGACCTTCCAGATGTCTTATACTGTGCCTCCCATAATCTGTTACAATTTGCCTTAGAGATCTGGACACTAAAGTCCAAAACCTCTGACAATCTGCACATTTCCATCTACATGCAATATGGTTTGACTTTGTGTATTCTCCTTCCAACTATGACATGAACTTGCAAGGACATAATTTCACTACAGATATTGAGATTTTTAGGTAAGTACAACTTCATTGAAAGAAAAGTATGAGAAAGGCATACTGACAAATTAAAAAAGTTTGTTTTATGTATGGAACAATTAACAAATCAAGAGGTGTTTGTTTCCCTTCCCATGACTCTTACTTAATTTGGGGTCTTCTGATGTATTTCATAAAATGTTTCTTCCCCTGCCCCATACCCAGTGACTAATTGACTGACTTAAGTTGCCAAAGACATATACAAGATATGCATTCAACTCATAAGAGTGAATAATTCATAATCAATTGGACCAATAAAGTTCCTGACTTAACGTTGCTATGTAATTCTCAGCAGAGAGATAAAGATGATATGTTATGTTGCCAAAAACTTTTAATCAAGTTATTTACAGTAATTTTTACAACATAAAACAGAAGCTGTCAAAAGGCAGAAAGGGATTTCAAAACATAACAATATTTTAAAATCATCAGCTCATAAGCAGATTTTAGTTATCCACTGTGATTATCATTCTTTCACATTTTCTCTGTTTCAACAAAACTAGTTTGAAAAACTAGTAAATCTGCCAACTATGCTCCCCATTGAAAGGGACATAAAGTTATGTCTAAGTCTCTTATATTTTCAAAGTAAGAAAAGTATATAATTTATTGGTAATATGCCTTCATATATAATAATCAAAGCCACAGTGAAATAAAAAAAGGAGAGGAGTCAGCTATGAGAATTTGAAGATGGAATTCTGTTAAAAAAAATCAGGTCCTTCTTGTATAATTTGTGACATATGTACACTTGGACATGATATCATGACTAGAAAAGTGCACATGTCTAAAGTCTGCATCCACAGATGTTCTTCCTTTTCCATCTTCATGTCGATTTTACTTTCAGTTCCACTAAGATTTCACTCCTCCTCTCCTCCGTTTATTGTCCCTTTAAGGCTCATTTGTTTCAAACATATATGCATTGTTGTGCATGTTTTAAAATGCACCCAGTGCTACAACACATTCTCATCCCCTGTTAAAGCAGATTTACTAAAGCATCTTTTTTCCCCTCAATATAAGGGGCATTTTATACAGATACATCCATAGCCAACTTTGGAGCTTACTCAGTTGATCCATACTTCACATGTCTAGTTTGACGTGGCAGATGGAAGTATCATCTCCTAAGAGATTTTAGCAGGCTCTTGCCATTGAGATGTCCTACCGCTACCATAACAGGGTTCGATGATGCACAGGAGACTGAGGCCAGTGTTTAGAAGCTCCTTTAGCCATTTTAAATGCAACATAGCTGACAGAGCTCATGTCAAAGTTGGCTATAATAGAGCAATGCACTGACCTGTGGTTCCAGAATGGAGAACTGTTCTGGACTGCTAGCTGACAAATTTGTGACATGCCAGGGGAATACACCCCCACCACCATAGCTATTGGATGGCCAGGGTCACAGCTGCACCATATTGAGACGTGAGGTGGGATTTGCAGTGGACCTCCGGAGCACAATGTGTAATATGGGGTGGGAAGTTCAGATTGTGACAAGGCTACTGAGCCTCAGTCTGAAATCCAGCATATTAAGAGATAGGCAATTAAGGAGATGCACTGCATGGACAAATAGGTACCAAGCAATGGTTACTCAAATTAGAAAGCAATGATACAGCTACGAGGAAGAATCCTAGCAAAAGACAGAGTGGACACCTTCATAGGTCTTGATAAAATTCTTCTGGCTGTTCAGGTGACCTGATTCCAAGAAAGACAAAATCTGTAACATTGCTTTCACCCACCCATCATCTTGGTACCAACAAACAACCAGTCACTGTGGAATATAAAGTGTGGAGCTTGGATCATGGTTGGATCATCCCAAAACCAAATACCAGAATATTTTAAAAAAGTATCAGAAGTATTATTTCTTATTCATTAGCAAATGGCACATCAGTGATTAATTATAAACAATACACAGTCACATGCATCCATGGTAACTAAAGGAACATCCAGAAAGGCTGCTGCTATACGGGAAACAGCACACATTCATCTCTTCCTTTCATTTTATGCATATTGTGTTTGTTATTGGCTTCAAATTAAACTGATTAGAAGACACATGAAATGCACTTCAGCACAATATGCATGCTACTAGTTTTTGATCATTAGAGTGTGTCAATGACATGCCATAATTACGGGTACTATTTATTTCTATAATATCATGGGGCACTATGTCATTAGAGGAAAACACACAGCAAAGACAGTACATGTGACAAAGAACAATGACAACTAAAAAAAATCTCAGCTACAATATAAGATATTTCTTTGTAGAATTGTTCCATGTAAGTAGGGAAGTAGTCAAAGAGCAGAATTGGCTAAAACACATAATAAGGAGAAATCCAAAGCTGTTTAATCAAACTTTAACTAATGCAATGAAATGCTCCCCTCTTCTTTTCATCCTTCATCCCCCCTCAGATATTTCCTGGAATCCTCCCAGCTCTTAAGAACAAATTTTGAGAGTGCCCACGAATGCAGGGAAGAGCCAGACAAGTGAATCCAATGTACATATATTATCATTATCTCTATCTTCCCATATAACTAGATAATTCATCCCCTAACACTCACACAAATTCTGTACAACAATAATACCACTTTGTATATTGTACATTCAAAAAAAAAAAACACATTAAAAGTAGATTGCACAAAACATTTTTTTAAAAACAGTTGTATATTGGCATGTTCATAACAAATATGCATGCTGAGACTTGGTAGATATGAAAAAAATTGTGATATTTTTGTGTCTCAAAGTTCATGGGTATGTGTATGTCTCTCAGTGTACAGGATGTTAGCACATGTGCAAAGAGATCTGTTGTTGGAAAATATGTACATTATGCATGTGTGGGTGGGTGTACATGTGTGTGTGTATAAGAGAGAGAAAGAGAGAGATGGATGGATGGATAATGAGCAAATGCTCAATTCACTACAAAACTGTTAACCATGTTTCAAAATTTTATTGTTGTTGTTGTTCAGTCACACAGTCGATTCCGACCCTTTGTGACCCCATGGACCACTGTCCGCCAGGCACTTCTGTCCTCCACCATCCTCAACTCGCTCAGCTCTGTGCCCATTGTCTC